>CM057345.1:336333974-337673825 GCA_030015575.1 Agapanthus africanus | reverse complement strand
ATACCCGGTTTTTGGTTCTCTACTTCTAACTTATATTCTGTGAATATCTCAAAAACTTCGGACTTATGTTTCAACAAGAACATATGTCTGAATCTTGAGAGATTATCAGAGAATGTAATGAAGTACAAAGAACCGGTCCTGGCATGTGTAGAAAAGGACCTTACATACATCATCATGTATCATTCCCAAGAGTTCACTAGCTCTTTCTCTATTTCCAATAAACAGAGCTATGGTCATCTTATCTTTGTGACATGACCGGCAAGTTTCACCAGATGTAAATTCAAACAGATTTAAATATGCATATAAGTGTAACTTCAGCCAGTCGGATCGCATTGATATGACCTAGTCTACAATGCCTCAATAAGGATTCGTTCATTTCTGAACTCTTCCTCTTGTGTTTGTTCTGCATACTAAGAACTGTAGTTTGATTTAGAACGCCAATGCTTTTAGATAACGTGCCTGAACTGATAAACTTTTGATATAGGAAATGTTCAAAACATTATCCAACAATACAAAAATTTTATCATTTCTTTACTAATAAAGAGACTGATATGATTTTGTATATCAGGTTCGGTATCTAATGACATTCGTTCATGGTCAATGTATTTTGGAAATACAGGGTGACAGTGACTAACAGACTTGGCTGCAACACTTGCACCGTTTTCTGTTTCATGAAACTTATCACCCGTTCTTAGTTCTCTACCTTTCTGTAGCCCATGTAACGGATAACATTTGCGGGATCCTAATCCGGTATCTAATACCTAGGACGTAGAGGGCACTAAGAAACAGTTCTTTATAATGAACATACCCGAAGATGATGCATCAACATGCACTTTCTTCGTTTGGGCAGCACGGGAATTCTGGTAATCCCCTATTTCCTGCTCGGTCTTATAATAATTATAAGTTGGAGCGGGACCAACGTTCCCCGGCTCAATATAACAAGCGGGTTCGGTCAATAATCCGTATTATTATCTTTATTAAGGCGTGATATGGTCGCTACCAGGAGAGAGAGAGAAGAAAACACTCAGCGTGCGCTCTTCCAAGAAAAGATTGGTTATTATTTTATCTAATCCGGATGGCTCCCACTGTTTTTATCAAATCTTCCTTCAAACCCTAAAAGGAAAGACTAGCCGGGATTAATTACACGCTACAAGTTCGCCAATCTTTCAGCCAGGCCAGTGTCGGTACTTTGAGAGAGGTGCTCCGTTCTTTCGCATGGACCTAATTAATGTAAACCTCGTTTTCCCAGACGCGTAACCTCGCTTACACCTTTCTAGACACCTACTTGATCGGCTAATTGTAATGTGTAAAACTCTCCCAGGAGTAACTCTTACTCGCAGCGGGTATCGGGAACCAACTATCTCATAGAAGGTATGCAATCTCATTGCAAATTTCAACACTTGAAATTCCCGATAATATTTTGCCCCAAACGATCTATGAGCTTGACAAGGTCAACAAACCATAGACCGTAAGTCAAGTTCAACCCGTCATTTCTTGATTGAATTAAACCCACCTGCACGACCCTTGACAAGGTCAACAAGGCCGTACGACTACCCTAAAATAATCTGCATCATATGCATAAGCAGATAAATACTGGTTAGCTACCGCACACTGCTCCTTGACAAGGTCAACAAACGCAGCACGAATACTAAGCAGGACTTATCTGAAATGACGGAGGGCTACGACAGGTTTTTCTGAAAACCTATTGCGTAATGAACTTGATATCGTTATAGAATCGAATGAATTTTGAAATGGAGTGTTTTTTAGGCTTTTCTAGTTTTGCTAAAGGGGTCACTCCTGGTGAAGGGATCGTCGGCCCTTTCCTCATCGAATAAGGTGCAGGATATATCTTATATACCGCTGTGCTAAGCCGAAACTATAGAAGCAATCAAAAGACAAACCGAGTGTTGTAGTATCTGCCAGTTATTGCTAAAGGGGTCACTCCCGGTGAAGGGATCTCGGCCCTTTTCCTCATCGAATAAGGTGCCGGATGTTCTACAAGGAACACCGCGATGCAAATCAAGAACTGTAGCTACCTGATTTTATTTTTGAAATTCGATTCCACAACATCTTAGGTTTCTTTTTCTTTCATTAATCATATTAATGAAGTCCCATCATTTAAGTTACCTAAACATCACAGATAAATACGACGTACACTTATGCCATCCGCATTCGCCTCGATGTCCCCTCGTGCACCGTTAGGTTAGGTAACTAACGGCAGAGCGGGCAGGGCTAGCGCGGGTGTAAAACATAAGTAATGTCTATATAATATATCGTATATACTATATACAGTATTTATCACAGAACATATTACATGATCACATCACAGATAACGCAGCAGAAAATATCATATGAAATATTGGATATACTAGGACGTCCGTGTTTTTAGTACGAGCCAGTACAAAACACGGATTCCACGGTCGTGATGAATAGCCAATCCCACACCCCTAGACCCCTACGAGAGCGGCAAGCAACCCTACCAATTCTAGGGTTAGGAGACCCGGACTCGACTCCTCGAGATGGTCTCCTACTGGACTCTAGAACCCGGTTACTTGTGCTCCCCTCCTTGGGTCTATCCTAGTGCGGAAAAGTAAATAATATACAATGGGTGACATCTTCCGCAACCTGGAAGTGCCCCAATAAAAGAATATTACATACAAGTTTTTACTTGAATGAAAATGAAAAACAATCATCTCACATAAAACCCCCCCGGCTATTCAAACACGATGATCCAATATAACATATCCAGCAACACATAACATCACATGTCATCAACGTAAGTAAATATGCCCATCCCAATTGTCGTTGACATATAGCAACGAAACCGGCGATATCACATATTACACTTACGGTCGCAGAAAAGAAAGTGTAAAACTACAACAGATGGAATCCGCAACCTACAGAAACATCAGGAAACACATACGGAGGAAACTGTACAAAATATAAACCTTAACGCTACAGCTCCGCCGCGGAACCGCCGCAAAAGGCATGTCATTGCCGCGGTTCCGCGGCCGTTCAAGTGACTTAGTGTCTTGTTTTGCACATAGGTCCATAGAATTCCCTGCTTATTTTTTTGCATATTTTTAATTCACAAAATTCCACAGTTTTGAAAATTGTACAGAGAGGGGTGAAAAGTGGGGATTTCGGGTTCGATCGGACTTCTAGCTTCGTGTACACTTCGCCTAAACCTCTAGCTAGGCTCTGATACCACTGTAGGGTTCCTAGGCACACTCAAGAGGTTCTACAAGGTATCAACCATGAGAAATAAAAATTTTCCGGTGCCGAGAAAACCTAAACTAGATCGATTACTAGAGGATAGGCGAAAAAAGATGCAAGTAAACAACTTTATTGCTAAGTGAATGGAAATACAACCTTTGTAGATCCATTCCACCACTTCTTTAGCTCCGTGTTGACATCCCTCCACTGCGATCATCGGAATCCCGGACTCTAGCGATGATTTCGTCGGAGAAATGGGCGGGCTAGGTCGTTGACTTCGATGCCGAAGATGATCTACGTCGAAGCGACTCAAACTCAAGCTCCACCTTCACTAGGTCATGAAAGTTGTGAAGATAACACACTCTACTACATTGCAAGTAGTAGAGGATGAAGAAATAGGAAGTGGGTTCACTTTGGATTTGGATTTCTCACTTGGAATCATCACTTGGAATTTTCTAGAAAGCTTTCTTCAACTCATGAAGAAGATGAAGAAGATTAGAAAAGAAATGAATTATCTAATTAGAAAATTCAAGTGATGCTTATCATTTAGCAACCATGTTTGAGGCTAACTCATGTAGAGAATAAACTAGGGTTTAGGCAAATGGTTAGGTTATGGAAAAAACAAAATGGTTTTAACTTTTCAAAGCTTCATGAAGCTTCAAATAAAAACAAAGAATGCCACCATTTTATTTTTGCCAAAATGAATAAGTAAATATATAAATAAAAACCCTAACCATTTACCTAAACATGGTTTAAATCAAACATACACCCAAGTTTTCATGTATCATCAAACATGATACAATAAAGTGCACAAAAATATATCATATATACAATGTGTACAATCTAGTGAGAAAATAATCTTAAGTGAACCAATACTAGTTAATGTAAAGTAATATATCAAATATATAATTATACATTAAATCATTAAATCAACACTTGATTTAATGATCCGGTCATACTGCATATAACCGACTAATAACAAGTGTATCAATGTATCGAATCAACACTTGATTCGGTAACCCGGCTATATCTCATATAACCGTCCAATGATACAAATCGCGAGAATAGAATACTGTATAACATACTGTTATTATTCTCGGCCCCGCACATATCTCATATGCGCTCCTATTTCGTTTCGCTTGAGCCAGGAAACCTCTGTGTAGGACTCTAAAGACTCGTCAATACGCCGGCAGCTGGTGATGATCATATCAAACACCCACAAGCCGTAAGCAGTCTGCTAAACGTAACGGCCACCCGGGTATTGAGCGATCAGAAGATCAACGAGCAAGCCCGCTCACACTCCTGTGAATCCAACCAGTAACTCTTACCGTACAGTCCGGTCTCGTCGTCTGATATGTCGCATATCTCGCCTAGGGGTGGTAAACGTCAGACCCCAGTAGCTCGATAAGTCGTGTCGATATGAGGTCTATAACAGTTCGAGAAACTACTGGAAACACATACTAGTAAATCTCAGCAACCCTGGCCAGGGATTTCCGGTTATAGCCAATCGAACACAGCACAACATCAACTCCCTATACCGGGAGAGACGAATCCCCTCCTATCGCTTATTGCCTCCATGTGATTCGGGACTGTAGCCAAAAACCACCATTTTGCACGCCCGCTTGGACGTGGTAAGGTGGAAATCAAAGCACAGTGGGAATTACACAAGACTCTATGACGATCTCGGGTCTACAGACTAACCTGTACCAGTGTCACCAGAGAACTGCCATCTGACGTAAGGTATAATACCATCTGGGAGTTCTCGGCGAGTCCGTCCAGTGTACCCAGTCTCCACTGAGCACCCGTATATCATCTCTGATGTCAAACACCAATGGATATGGGATCATCCATCGCCCATCTGTATGGGTCGAGAAAGTATACGCTAGTCTACTCTGGTATATCGATGCCCCGTCTCGAGACACCCACGACTAGGGACCTTGAAGGATGTACTTATGGACTACCATGTCCCCACTAGTATGATCCGCATCATAGTCCAGGTAGTCAAGTACACATCCTAAGGGCTTTACCAACATGTAACAGAGAGACAATCAGTGTACACGTTAAGGTAAAGAGAAACCAGATAGCATACTATCATGTCAAGCAAGAAAGTCCTCCCTATATATGTCCAAGCATCCACTACAATATACATCCTATGTATAGTAATGGCCTCTAGGGCATACATATAACTAACAATCTCCCACTTGCACTAGGGCCATCTGATAGCAGTGGTTGTAGTATCTCATACTCAACCATCCCATAATAGTCTCTCTCTGGGAAAAGGCCTTTGTGAGTGGATCCGCCGTGTTGTCCTCTGAGTCTACTCTCCTTACCTCGATCTCCCTGGAGATCAACCATCTCCATGATCAGGTGACACTGCCTCAGAATATGTCTGGATCACTGATGGGACGGGCGTTCCTAGGCATAAGCCGCAACTCCATTGTCTCACACTGGTAGGAACGAAGTTCATCTCATGAACTAATATACACCCAGACTTCTTCTTTGGTAGCATCTTAAGTAGCAATGTATCCATCCTTTATCGTCTAGTTTTCCACGGTATGTAGCTTGGAACTCTTCCAACATACCGTCCCTTTACCGAGGGTAAAGACAATGCCTGTGACTGACTTTCAGTCGTCCTTATCACTCTGGAACCTTTCCAGTGATTCTCCCCAGGATCAACTGATACCATCTTACTACAACTAATGAGAATCCTAACATCCAATTACTTCTATCTCATATATAAGAACTCAGGATTTAGGAGGTATCACTTTGATCCTTTATGGAGAATCCTTGTGATAAGCGGAGATTGACCGAGCGTAGCATAGGAAACTCCTTCCCAATCAAGAGTATGTCATCCACGTACTCTACGAGGATCATCACCATACTCCCTACTACCTTTTTGTATATACAAGGTTCATCTACCATTTTGATAAAGTCAAACTCTTTGACTACCACATCAAAACAGATGTTCCAACTCCGCGATGCCTGCTTTATCACATAAAACATCTTGCTCACGTTTTCGCTGCTCCCACTGTCTACGAAGCCCTCTGGCTGTGTACTTATAGATGCTCTCTTATAAAACATCATTTAGAAAAGCAGTCACGACATCCAACCACCAGATATCGCAGTCATGGTATGTAGCCGTGGCAAGTAGGATCTGGATGGACTTAAGCATAGTTACTTAGAAAAGGTTTCATCATAATCCGTATCTGGTCAATGATGCAGACCTTTAACAAGTCTAGCTTTGAAAGTCTCAACTCTTCCATGTACACCAAGTAATCTTCTTAAGATATACTTGCTCCTGATGGGGATTTAACCCTTCAGATAAAGCAACCAAAGTCCATACTTTGTTGGTGTATAAGGATTCCATCACAGATCGCTAAGCATCCAGCCATTCTTACAGAGTCCTACTCCTGATGGCCCGCTCGAAACTAGTTGGGTCATCATCTCATGATGCATTCCTCGCTCCTACTGTCATAGAGAAACCGAAGTATCTCTCAGGTCGGTAAGGAACCCTACTAGATCGGCGGAGAGGCTGAGGTTCGTTGGTTACTATTGAATCCTTTGGTTTTACCAAATCATCTGCTGTAGTTTGTATAGCTGGAACCTTTCCTGTTCTACATAACAGACCTTTCCTCGAGCTAGTCCGGATTTTGCTTTTAGACATAGCCCGGACAACCCCAAATCTTAACCAACTTAAGATATGGGCTCTTCCCTTTCCATATCATATATGAAGTGGTAGGCATCTGATTTGATTGAAACCCTATTCAATAGGCATGCAGCTTCTCAAGTGCGTAAGTCCCAAAAGGAAATAGGAAACTCAGTAGTACTCATCATAGAGCACACCATATCATATAGGGTGTGATTGCTCCGCCCCGATACACCGACGTGCTATGGTGTATACGGAGGAGTAATGCTGAGAGAGAATCTCATTATCCTTTAAAATAATCCAGGAATTTCGTGCTCAAGTATTCTCCTCCCTGATCTTATCATAGGACATAATACTTATACCCGGTTTTTGGTTCTCTACTTCTAACTTATATTCTGTGAATATCTCAAAAACTTCGGACTTATGTTTCAACAAGAACATATGTCTGAATCTTGAGAGATTATCAGAGAATGTAATGAAGTACAAAGAACCGGTCCTGGCATGTGTAGAAAAGGGACCTTACATACATCATCATGTATCATTCCCAAGAGTTCACTAGCTCTTTCTCTATTTCCAATAAACAGAGCTATGGTCATCTTATCTTTGTGACATGACCGGCAAGTTTCACCAGATGTAAATTCAAACAGATTTAAATATGCATTTAAGTGTAACTTCAGCCAGTCGGATCGCATTGATATGACCTAGTCTACAATGCCTCAATAAGGATTCGTTCATTTCTGAACTCTTCCTCTTGTGTTTGTTCTGCATACTAAGAACTGTAGTTTGATTTAGAACGCCAATGCTTTTAGATAACGTGCCTGAACCGATAAACTTTTGATATAGGAAATGTTCAAAACATTATCCAACAATACAAAATTTTATCATTTCTTTACTAATAAAGAGACTGATATGATTTTGTATATCAGGTTCGGTATCTAATGACATTCGTTCATGGTCAATGTATTTGGAAATACAGGGTGACAGTGACTAACAGACTTGGCTGCAACACTTGCACCGTTTTCTGTTTCATGAAACTTATCACCCGTTCTTAGTTCTCTACCTTTCTGTAGCCCATGTAACGGATAACATTTGCGGGATCCTAATCCGGTATCTAATACCTAGGACGTAGAGGGCACTAAGAAACAGTTCTTTATAATGAACATACCCGAAGATGATGCATCAACATGCACTTTCTTCGTTTGGGCAGCACGGGAATTCTGGTAATCCCCTATTTCCTGCTCGGTCTTATAATAATTATAAGTTGGAGCGGGACCAACGTTCCCCGGCTCAGTATAACAAGCGGGTTCGGTCAATAATCCGTATTATTATCTTTATTAAGGCGTGATATGGTCGCTACCAGGAGAGAGAGAGAAGAAAACACTCAGCGTGCGCTCTTACAAGAAAAGATTGGTTATTATTTTATCTAATCCGGATGGCTCCCACTGTTTTTATCAAATCTTCCTTCAAACCCTAAAAGGAAAGACTAGCCGGGATTAATTACACGCTACAAGTTCGCCAATCTTTCAGCCAGGCCAGTGTCGGTACTTTGAGAGAGGTGCTCCGTTCTTTCGCACGGACCTAATTAATGTAAACCTCGTTTTCCCAGACGCGTAACCTCGCTTACACCTTTCTAGACACCTACTTGATCGGCTAATTGTAATGTGTAAAACTCTCCCAGGAGTAACTCTTACTCGCAGCGGGTATCGGGAACCAACTATCTCATAGAAGGTATGCAATCTCATTGCAAATTTCAACACTTGAAATTCCCGATAATATTTTGCCCCAAACGATCTATGAGCTTGACAAGGTCAACAAACCATAGACCGTAAGTCAAGTTCAACCCGTCATTTCTTGATTGAATTAAACCCACCTGCACGACCCTTGACAAGGTCAACAAGGCCGTACGACTACCCTAAAACAATCTGCATCATATGCATAAGCAGATAAATACTGGTTAGCTACCGCACACTGCTCCTTGACAAGGTCAACAAACGCAGCACGAATACTAAGCAGGACTTATCTGAAATGACGGAGGGCTACGACAGGTTTTTCTGAAAACCTATTGCGTAATGAACTTGATATCGTTATAGAATCGAATGAATTTTGAAATGGAGTGTTTTTTAGGCTTTTCTAGTTTTGCTAAAGGGGTCACTCCTGGTGAAGGGATCGTCGGCCCTTTCCTCATCGAATAAGGTGCAGGATATATCTTATATACCGCTGTGCTAAGCCGAAACTATAGAAGCAATCAAAAGACAAACCGAGTGTTGTAGTATCTGCCAGTTATTGCTAAAGGGGTCACTCCCGGTGAAGGGATCTCGGCCCTTTTCCTCATCGAATAAGGTGCAGGATGTTCTACAAGGAACACCGCGATGTAAATCAAGAACTGTAGCTACCTGATTTTATTTTTGAAATTCGATTCCACAACATCTTAGGTTTCTTTTTCTTTCATTAATCATATTAATGAAGTCCCATCATTTAAGTTACCTAAACATCACAGATAAATACGACGTACACTTATGCCATCCGCATTCGCCTCGATGTCCCCTCGTGCACCGTTAGGTTAGGTAACTAACGGCAGAACGGGCAGGGCTAGCGCGGGTGTAAAACATAAGTAATGTCTATATAATATATCGTATATACTATATACAGTATTTATCACAGAACATATTACATGATCACATCACAGATAACGCAGCAGAAAATATCATATGAAATATTGGATATACTAGGACGTCCGTGTTTTTAGTACGAGCCAGTACAAAACACGGATTCCACGGTCGTGATGAATAGCCAATCCCACACCCCTAGACCCCTACGAGAGCGGCAAGCAACCCTACCAATTCTAGGGTTAGGAGACCCGGACTCGACTCCTCGAGATGGTCTCCTACTGGACTCTAGAACCCGGTTACTTGTGCTCCCCTCCTTGGGTCTATCCTAGTGCGGAAAAGTAAATAATATACAATGGGTGACATCTTCCGCAACCTGGAAGTGCCCCAATAAAAGAATATTACATACAAGTTTTTACTTGAATGAAAATGAAAAACAATCATCTCACATAAAACCCCCCCGGCTATTCAAACACGATGATCCAATATAACATATCCAGCAACACATAACATCACATGTCATCAACGTAAGTAAATATGCCCATCCCAATTGTCGTTGACATATAGCAACGAAACCGGCGATATCACATATTACACTTACGGTCGCAGAAAAGAAAGTGTAAAACTACAACAGATGGAATCCGCAACCTCCAGAAACATCAGGAAACACATACAGAGGAAACTGTACAAAATATAAACCTTAACGCTACAGCTCCGCCGCGGAACCGCCGCAAAAGGCATGTCATTGCCGCGGTTCCGCGGCCGTTCAAGTGACTTAGGGTCTCGTTTTGCACATAGGTCCATAGAATTCCCTACTTATTTTTCTGCATATTTTTAATTCACAAAATTCCACAGTTTTGAAAATTGTACAGAGAGGGGTGAAAAGTGGGGATTTCGGGTTCGATCGGACTTCTAGCTTCGTCTACACTTCGCCTAAATCTCTAGCTAGGCTTTGATACCACTGTAGGGTTCCTAGGCACACTCAAGAGGTTCTACAAGGTGTCAACCATGCCAAATAAAAATTTTCCGGTGCCGACAAACTCTAAACTAGATCGATTACTAGAGGATAGGCGAAACAAGATGCAAGTAAACAACTTTATTGCTAAGTGAATTGAAATACAACCTTTGTAGATCCGGTCCACCACTTCTTTAGCTCCGTGTTGACATCCCTCCGCTGCGATCATCGGAATCCCGGACTGTAGCGATGGTTTCGTCGGAGAAATGGGCGGTCTAGGTCGTTGACTTCGATCCTGATGATGATCTACGTCGAGGCGACTCAAACTCAAGCTCCACCTTAACTAGGTCATGAAAGTTGTGAAGATAACATACTCTACTACATGGCAAGTGGTAGAGGATGAAGAAATAGAAAGTGGGTTCACTTTGGATTTGGATTTCTCACTTGGAATCATCACTTGGAATTTTCTAGTAAGCTTTCTTCAACTCATGAAGAAGATGAAGAAGAATAGAAAAAGAAATGAATTATCTAATTAGAAAATTCAAGTGATGCTTATCATTTAGCAACCACGGGTGAGGCTAACTAATGTAGAGAATAAACTAGGGTTTAGGCAAATGGTTAGGTTAAGGAAAAAACAAAATGGTTTTAACTTTTCAAAGCTTCATGAAGCTTCAAATAAAAACAAAGAATGCCACCATTTTATTTTTGCCAAAATGAATAAATAAATAAATAAAAACCCTAACCATTTACCTAAACATGGTTTAAATCAAACATACACCCAAATTTGCATGTATTATCAAACATGATACAATTAAGTGCACAAAAATATATCATATATACAATGTGCACAATCTAGTGAGAAAATAATCTTAAGTGAACCAATACTAGTTAATGTAAAGTAATATATCAAATATATAATTATACATTAAATCATTAAATCAACACTTGATTTAATGATCCGGTCATACTGCATATAACCGACTAATATCAAGTGTATCAATGTATCGAATCAACACTCGATTCGGTAACCCGGCTATATCTCATATAACCGTCTAATGATACAAATCGCGAGAATAGAATACAGTATCACATACTGTTATTATTCTCGGTCCCGCACATATCTCATATGCGTTCCTATTTCGTTTCGCTTGAGCCAGGAAACCTCTGTGTAGGACTCTAAAGACTCGTCAATACGCCGGCAGCAGGTGATGATCATATCAAACACCCACAAGCCGCAAGCGGTCTGCTAAACATAACGGCCATCCGGGTATTGAGCGATCAGAAGATCAACGAGCAAGCCCGCTCACACTCCTGTGAATCCAACCAGTAACACTTACCGTACAGTCCGGTCTCGTCGTCTGCTATTTCGCATATCAAGCCTAGGGGTGGTAAACGTCAGACCCCAGTAGCTCGATAAGTCGTGTCGATATGAGGTCTATAACAGTTCGAGAAACTACTGGTAACACTTACCAGTAAATCTCAGCAACCCTGGCCAGGGATTTCCGGTTATAGCCATTCGAACACAGCACAACTTCAACTACCTATACCGGGAGAGACGAATCCCCTCCTATCGCTCATTGCCTCCATGTGATTCGGGACTGTACCCAAAAACCACCGTTTTGCACGCCCTCTTGGATGTGGTAAGGTGGAAATCAAAGCACAGTGGGAATTACACAAGACTCTATGACGATCTCGGGTCTACAGACAAACCTGTACCAGTGTCACCAGAGAACTGCCATCTGACGTAAGGTATAATACCATCTGGGAGTTCTCGGCGAGTCCGTCCAGTGTACCCAGTCTCCACTGAGCACCCGTTTATCATCTCTGATGTCAAACACCAATGGATATGGGATCATCCATCGCCCATCTGTATGGGTCGAGAAAGTATACGCTAGTCTACTCTGGTATATCGATGCCCCGTCTTGATACACCCACGACTAGGACCTTGAAGGATGTACTTATGGACTACCATGTCCCCACTAGTATGATCCGCATCATAGTCCAGGTAGTCAAGTACACATCCTAAGGGCTTTACCAACATGTAACAGAGAGACAATCAGTGTACACGTTAAGGTAAAGAGCAACCACATAGCATACTATCATGTCGAGAAAGAAAGTCCTCCCTATATATGTCCAAGCATCCACTACAATATACATCCTATGTATAGTAATGGCCTCTAGGGCATACATATAACTAACAATCTCCCACTTGCACTAGGGCTATCTTATAGCAGTGGTTGTAGTATCTCATACTCAACCATCCCATAATAGTCTCTCTCTGGGAAAATGCCTTTGTGAGTGGATCCGCCGTGTTGTCCTCTGAGTCTACTCTCCTAACCTCGATCTCTCTGGAGGTCAACCATATCCATGACCAGGTGACACAGCCTCGAATATGTCTGGATCACTGATGGGACGGACGTTCCTAGGCATAAGCCGCAACTCCATTGTCTCACAATGGTAGGAACGAAGTTCATCTCATGAACTAATATACACCCAGACTTCCTCTTTGGTAGCATCTTAAGTAGCGATGTATCCAGCCTTTATCGTCTTGTTTGCCACGATATCTAGCTTGGAACTCTTCCAACATACCGTCCCTTTTCTGAGGGTAAAGACAATGCATGTGACTGACTTTCAGTTGTCCTTATCACTCTGGAACCTTTCCAGTGATTCTCCCCAGGATCAACTGATACCATCTTACTACAACTAGTGAGAATCCTAACATCCAATTACTTCTATCTTATAGATCAGAACTCAGGATTTAGGAGGTATCACTTTGATCCTATATGGAGAATCCTTGTGATAAGCGGAGATTGACCGAGCGTAGCATAGGAAACTCCTTCCCTATCAAGAGTATGTCATCCACGTACTCTACGAGGATCATCATCATGCTCCCTACTACCTTTTTATATATACAAGGTTCATCTACCATTTTGATAAAGTCAAACTCTTTGACTACCACATCAAAACAGATGTTCCAACTCCGCGATCCCTGCTTTATCACATAAAACATCTTGCTCATGTTTCCGCTGCTCACACTGTCTACGAAGCCCTCTGGCGATGTACTTATAGATGCTCTCTTCTAAAACATCATTTAGAAAAGCAGTCACGACACCCAACCTCCAGATATCGCAGTCATGGTATGCAGCCGTGGCAAGTAGGATCTGGATGGACTTAAGAATAGTTACTTCGAAAAGGTTTCATCATAATCAGTACCTGGTCAATGATGCAGACCTTTAACAAGTCTAGCTTTGAAAGTCTCAACTCTTCCATGTACACCAAGTAATCTTCTAAAGATATACTTGCTCCTGATGGGGATTTAACCCTTCAGATAAAGCAACCAAAGTCCATACTTTGTTGGTGTATAAGGATTCCATCTCAGATCGCTAAGCATCCAGCCATTCTCACAGAGTCCCACTCCTGATGGCCAGCTAGAAACTAGTTGGGTCATCATCTCATGATGCATTCCTCGCTCCTACTGTCATAGAGAAACCGAAGTATCTCTCAGGTGGGTGAGGAACCCTACTAGATTGGCCGAGAGGCGGAGGTTCGTTGGTTACTATTGAATCCTTTAGTTTTACCAAATCTTCTGCTGTAGTTTGTATAGCTGGAACCTTTCCTGTTCTACATATCAGACCTTGCCTCGAGCTTGTCCGGATTTTTCTTTTAGACATGGCCCGGACAACCCCAAATCTTAACCAACTTAAGATATGGGCTCTTCCCTTTCCATATCATATATGAAGTGGTAGCCATCTGATTTGATTGAAACCCTATTCAATAGGCATGCAGCTTCTCAAGTGCGCAAGTCCCAAAAGGAAATAGGAAACTCAGTAATACTCATCATAGAGCACACCATATCATATAGGGTGTGATTGCTCCGCCCCGATACACCGACGTGCTATGGTGTATACGGAGGAGTAATGCTGAGAGAGAATCTAATTCTCCTTTAGAATAATCCATGAATTTCGTGCTCAAGTATTCTCCTCCCTGATCTTATCATAGGACATAATACTTATACCCGGTTTTTGGTTCTCTACTTCTAACTTATATTCTGTAAATATCTCAAAAACTTCGGACTTATGTTTCAACAGGAACATATGTCTGAATCTTGGGAGATCATCAAAGAATGTAATGAAGTACAAAGAACCGGCCCTGGCATGTGTAGACAGGGGACCTTACATACATCATCATGTATCAGTCCCAAGAGTTCACTAGCGCTTTCTCTGTTTCCAATAAACAGAGCTATGGTCATCTTATCTTTGTGACATGACCGGCAAGTTTCACCAGATGTAAATTCAAACAGATTTAAATATGCATCTAAGTGTAACTTCAGCCAGTCGGGTCGCATTGATATGACCTAGTCTACAATACCTCAAGAAGGATTCGTTCATTTCTGAACTCTTCCTCTTGTGTTTGTTCTGTATACTAAGAACTGTAGTTTGATTTAGAACGCCAATGCTTTTAGATAACGTGCCTGAACCGATCAACTTTTAATATAGGAAATGTTCAAAACATTATCCGACAATACAAAATTTTATCATTTCTTTACTAATAAAGAGACTGATATGATTTTGTATATCAGGTTCGGTATCTAATGACATTCGTTCAGGGTCAATGTATTTAGAAATACAGGGTGATAGTGACTAACAGAGTTGGCAGCAACACTTGCACAGTTTTTTGTCTCATGAAACTTATCGCCCGTTCTCAATTCTCTACCTGTCTGTAGCCCATGTAACGAATTACATTTGCGGGATCCTAATCCGGTATCTAATACCTAGGACGTAAAGGACATTAAGAAACAGTTCTTTATAATGAACATACCCGAAGATGATGCATCAACATGCACTTTCTTCGTTTGGGCGGCACGGGAATTCTGGTAATCCCCTATTTCCTACTCGGTCATATAACAATTATAAGTTGGAGCGGGACCAACGTACCCCAGCTCAGTATAACAAGCGGGTTCGGTCAATAATCCATATTATTATCTTGATTAAGGCGTGATATGGTCGCTACCTGGAGAGAGAGAGAAGAAAACACTCAGCGTGCGCTCTTACAAGAAAAGATTGGTTATTATTTTATCTAATCAGGATGGCTCCCACTGTTTTTATCAAATATTCCTTCAAACCCTAAAAGGAAAGACTACCCGGGATTAATTACACGCTACAAGTTCGCCAATCTTTCAGCCAGGCCAGTGTCGGTACTTTGAGGGAGGTGCCCCGTGCTTTCGCACGGACCTAATTAATGTAAACCTCGTTTTCCCAGAGGCGTAACCTCGTTGACACCTTTCTAGACACCTACTTGATCGGCTAATTGTAATGTGTAAAACTCTCCCAGGAGTAACTCTTACTCGCAGCGGGTATCGGGATCCAACTATCTCATAGAAGGTATGCATTCTCATTGCAAATTTCAACACTTGAAATTCCCGATAATATTTTGCCCCAAACGATCTATGAGCTTGACAAGGTCAACAAACCATAGACCGTAAGTCAAGTTCAACCCGTCATTTCTTGATTGAATTAAACCCACCCGCACGACCCTTGACAAGGTCTACAAGGCCGTACGACTACCCTAAAACAATCGGCATCATATGCATAAGCAGATAAATACTGGTTGGCTACTGCACACTACGCCTTGACAAGGTCAACAAACGCAGCACGAATACTAAACAGGACTTATCTGAATTGACGGAGGGCTACGACAGGTTTTTCTGAAAACCTATTGCGTAATGAACTTGATATCGTTGTAGAATCGAATGAATTTTGAAATGGAGTGTTTTTTAGGCTTTTCTAGTTTTGCTAAAGGGGTCACTCCCGGTGAAGGGATCGTCGGCCCTTTCCTCAACGAATAAGGTGCAGGATATATCTTATATACCGCTGTACAAAGCAGAAACTATAGAAGCAATCAAAAAACAAACCGAGTGTTGTAGCATCTGCCAGTTATTGCTAAAGGGGTCACTCCCGGTGAGGGGATCTCGGCCCTTTCCTCATCGAATAAGGTGCAGGATCTCCTACAAGGAACACCACGATGCAAAGCAAGAACTGTAGCTACCTGATTTTATTTTTGAAATTCGATTCCACAACATCTTAGGTTTCTTTTTCTTTCATTAATCATATTAATGAAGTCCCATCATTTAAGTTACCTAAACATCACAGATAAATACGACGTACACTTATGCCATCCGCATTCGCCTCGATGTCCCCTCGTGCACCGTTAGGTTAGGTAACTAACGGAAGAGCGGGGCAGGGCTAGCGCGGGTGTAAAACATAAGTAACGTCTATATAGTATATCGTATATACTATATACAGTATTTATCACAGAACATATCACATGATCATATCACAGATAACGCAGCCGAAAATATCATATGAAATATTGGATATACTAGGACGTCCGTGTTTTTAATACGAGCCAGTAGAAAACACGGATTCCGCGGTCGTAATGAATAGCCAATCCCACACCCCTAGACCCCTACGAGAGCGGTAAGCAACCCTACCAATTCTAGGGTTAGGAGACCCGGACTCGACTCCTCGAGATGGTCTCCCACTGGACCCTAGAACCCGGTTACTTGTGCTCCCCTCCTTAGGTCTATCCTAGTGCGGAAAAGTAAATAATATACAAAGGGTGACATCTTCCGCAACCTGGAAGTGCCCCAATAAAAGAATATTACATACAAGTTTTTACATGAATGAAAATTAAAAACACTCATCTCACATAAAAAAAACCCCATCTAATCAAACATGACGATCCAATATAACATATCCAGCTACACATAACATCACATGTCATCAACGTAAGTAAATATGCCCATCCCAATTGTCGTTGACATATAGCAACGAAACCGGCGATATCACATATTACACTTACGGTCGCAGAAAAGATAGTGTAAAACTACAACAGTTGGAATCCGCAACCTCCAGAAACATCAGGAAACACATACGGAGGAAACTGTACAAAATATAAACCCTAACTCTACAGTTCCGCCGCGGAACCGCCGCAAAAAGCATGTCATTGCCGCGGTTCCGCGGCCGTTCAAGTGACTTAGGGTCTCGTTTTGCACATAGGTCCATAGAATTCCCTGCTTATTTTTCTGCATATTTTTAATTCACAAAATTCCACAGTTTTGAAAATTGTACAGAGAGGGTTGAAAAGTGGGGATTTCGGGTTCGATCGAACTTCTAGCTTCGTCTACACTTCACCTAAAGCTCTAGCTAAGCTCTGATACTACTGTAGGGTTCCTAGGCACACTCAAGAGGTTCCACAAGGCATCAACCATGCCAAATACAAATTTTTCGGTGCCGAGAAACCCTAAACTAGATCGATTACTAGAGGATAGGCGAAACAAGATGCAAGTAAACAATTTTATTGCTAAGTGAATGGAAATACAACCTTTGTAGATCCGGTCCACCACTTCTTTAGCTCTGTGTTGACGTCCTTCCACTGCGATCATCGGAATCCCGGACTCTAGCGATGGTTTCGTCGGAGAAATGGGCGGGCTAGGTCGTTGACTTCGATGCCGAAGATGATCTACGTCGAGGCGACTCAAACTCAAGCTCCACCTTCACTAGGTCATGAAACTTGTGAAGATAACACACTCTACTACATGGCAAGTGGTAGAGGATGAAGAAATAGGAAGTGGGTTCACTTTGGATTTGGATTTCTCACTTGGAATCATCACTTGGAATTTTCTAGTAAGCTTTCTTCAACTCATGAAGAAGATGAAGAAGAATAGAAAAGAAATGAATTATCTAATTAGAAAATTCAAGTGATGCTTATCATTTAGCAACCATGGGTGAGGCTAACTCATGTAAAGAATAAATTAGGGTTTAGGCAAATGGTTAGGTTAAGGAAAAAACAAAATGGTTTTAACTTTTCAAAGCTTCATGAAGCTTCAAATAAAAACAAAGAATGCCACCATTTTATTTTTGCCAAAATGAATAAATAAATAAATAAAAACCCTGACCAGTTACCTAAACATGGTTTAAATCAAACATACACCCAAGTTTGCATGTATCATCAAACATGATACAATTAAGGGCACAAAAATATATCATATATACAATGTGCACAATCTAGTGAGAAAATAATCTTAAGTGAACCAATACTAGTTAATGTAAAGTAATATATCAAATATATAATTATACATTAAATCATTAAATCAACACTTGATTTAATGATCCGGTCATACTGCATATAACCGACTAATATCAAGTGTATCAATGTATCGAATTAACACTTGATTCGGTAACCCGGCTATATCTCATATAACCGTCCAATGATACAAATCGCGAGAATAGAATACAGTATCACATACTTTTATTATTCTCGGTCCCGCACATATCTCATATGCGCTCCTATTTCGTTTCGCTTGAGCCAGGAAAGCTCTGTGTAGGACTCTAAAGACTCGTCAATACGCCGGCAGCAGGTGATGATCATATCAAACACCCACAAGTCGCAAGCGGTCTGCTAAACGTAACGGCCATCCGGGTATTGAGCGATCAGAAGATCAACGAGCAAGCCCGCTCACACTCATGTGAATCCAACCAGTAACACTTACCGTACAGTCCGGTCTCGTCGTCTGATATGTCGCATATCTCTCCTTAGGGTGGTAAACGTCAGACCCCAGTAGCTCGATAAGTCGTGTCGATATGAGGTCTATAACAGTTCGAGAAACTACCGGTAACACTTACCAGTAAATCTCAGTAACCCTGGCCAGGGATTTTCGGTTATAGCCAATCGAACACAGCACAACATCAACTCCCTACACCGGGAGAGACGAATCCACTCCTATCGCTCATTGCCTCCATGTGATTCGGGACTGTACCCAAAAACCACCATTTTGCACGCCCGCTTGGACATGGTAAGGTGGAAATCAAAGCACAGTAGGAATCACACAAGACTCTATGACGATCTCGGGTCTACAAACAAACCTGTACCAGTGTCACCAGAGAACTGCCATCTGACATAAGGTATAATACCATCTGGGAGTTCTCGGCGAGTCCGTCCAGTGTACCCAGTCTCCACTGAGCACCCGTATATCATCTCTGATGTCAAACACCAATGGATATGGGA
Source organism: Agapanthus africanus (assembly GCA_030015575.1). NCBI lineage: Eukaryota > Viridiplantae > Streptophyta > Magnoliopsida > Asparagales > Amaryllidaceae > Agapanthus > Agapanthus africanus. Next base: position 337,654,336 of record CM057345.1, on the reverse strand, counting down.
TCATCCATCGCCCATCTGTACTGGTCGAGAAGGTATACGCTAGTCTACTCTGGTATATCGATGCCCCGTCTCGATACACCCACGACTAGGGACCATGAAGGATGTACTTATGGACTACCATGTCCCCACTAGTATGATCCGCATCATAGTCCATGTAGTCAAGTACACATCCTAAAGGCTTTACCAACATGTAACAGAGAGACAATCAGTGTACACGTTAAGGTAAAGAGCAACCAGATAGCATACTATCATGTCGAGCAAGAAAGTCCTCCCTATAAATGTCCAAGCATCCACTACAATATACATCCTATGTATAGTAATGACCTCTAGGGCATACATATAACTAACATAATATATACGTGCACTTCTAAAGCTAGTTTAGAATGACGCTATACTTAACCTCCTGCCGGGTCTCATAGCCTGGAACAATAGTAGTGTCAAGTCTGGGTAAACAAGAACCTCCCTGTCACCGTCCTTGAGGCTACCGGAGTACATCTCGGGTGCCTGAGGTTACCCATCATATCTGCGGAGTGGCTATTGGAATGTCAAACTATTAGTGTATATGCCCAAGAGGCCATTACTGTATCATACTAGTTTGTATATTACTTGATGGAAGCTTGGGATATTCATAGTTGTATAGACAATCTTGCTCGAAATGGTAGTATGCTACTTGGTTTGTTTCTACTTTAATGTGTGCATGTGTTTCTTTTAGCATATCGCCTATACACATTAGTGGAGCCCTTAGGATCTTTGCTTGATTACCAGCGTTGTGATGGCAGTCACACTAGTGGGGGCTGGGTAATCTATAAGCACATCCTTATACGGGTCCCTAGTCATAGGATTATCGAGACGGGGCATCAATACTCCGGAGTAGACTAGCGTATCCGCTTCTCATTCCAGCGGGGGAGACGGTCTGTCCCATAGCCGTCAGTACGTCGTACTTGAGATAGTATGTGGGTGCTCGTTAGGTTACGAGTATACTGGATATGACTCGTCGGGAACTGTTGGTTGGTACTATACCTATCGTCAGTTATCAGTTTCCAGGTGACATGAGTACAGCTTAGTCCGCTGACTTGATACTGTCATTTCGCCTCGAGTATGTTCCCACTGTACTTTGATTACTACCCTACCACGGCTTAAAGGAGTTGTGCAAACAGGTAGTAGTTGGGTGCAGTCCCGAAGCACTTGGAGGCAGTGATGGTTAGATAGGATTCGTCTCTTCCGGTATTGGGGGTTGATATCGCGCTGTGTCTAGGAGAGCCATTACACAAAGTCCCTGGCCAGGGCAAGCGAGATATACTGGTAGGTTTCCAGTGTTATCTCAGGATGTTCTGGGCTACACACCGACACGACTTGTACCGCTATTAAGTGACTGACGTTTACCACCCCTAGGCCCGCCATGCGATATTCTCAGAAGAACAGACCAGACTGTACGGAGATTGTCACATACAGGCTCAGTAGGAGTTCGGATGGGTTCACCTCATCAGTCTTCTTATTGGCATCTACCTGGGGACCGTTACGTACAGCTAGTGCTGCTTGCGGTCTGTGGTTAAACCCACTGCAAGCGTAGTGTTGAGTCTTTAGAGTCCCACACAGAGGGTTATTCGCCTTTGTGCAAAACAGAATAGAGGTCGCATGGTTTTGCGACGGGGTTCGTTCACATCCGCGCACTTGTACACGTTTGGTTTCCGGACAGTTATTACTAGCGGACTTTGGTTTAAGCCGGATCCTAGTATATGTTTTGGGATTGATTTTATCTTATTGTATTCGTGTTCCTCGGAACATGGATGCGGGTGTGTATGCACAGTTGACTAAGGCAGAGGCAGAGAATTCTCATTAGGGTTGATGACTGTTGTCTTTTTCCAAACCCTAATGAATTTGTGAAATATGATTAATAATGTTAATTAAAGTAAATTGTTTCATGGTTAGGGTTGTTGACTTTTTGACCTTGGTTGACTTGTTGACCAAAGTTGAAAAGTTGATCATCATCATTTCACACAAAAGATGCTCTTTGATCTTTGCAAAATTCATTAAATGTGAAATGATAATGGTCTTTTCAAATTAACCATCACCTTTTTCTTTTTGATTAATATTGTTAATTGATAATTCACATATATGTGATATGGTTGTTATTTTCTTCTCATTATCTCATTCTCATTCTCTCTCATCATCTTTCTCTCTCTCTCAAGGCAAAATCCCTCTCAAGAGTTGAGAACCATTTGCCATTGAGATAAAACACCAAAACCACTCTCTACTCATCCTAAGGTTGAAGGTTTAGCAAACCTAACACTTTAGTTACCTCAAGTTTGAGGAAGAAGCTCAAGGTAGAGGCCCTCGGGTGGATCTTTCTACGGCAAGAGAAGGCGACGAGGAGAACCATTCAACCCACTCCAAGGAGAAGAAGAGAAGGAGTTCAAGACTAGGTATAACCCTCTTACCAAGTAGGTAAAGCTTGTAGTTAGTTTCTAGTGTGTTGTCTAGCAAAGATCCGGTTTCTAGTCCATGTTACCCTAATCCTAAAAATTGTTTTTCACCGTTTCCGCAACCCCGAAAGAACCGGGACTGGTAACGTGGACTTACAGTGGTATCAGATCCTAGCTAAACACACACTAGCATGTTAGCAATGTATCTAGAATTTTGATCGGAGAAAAAAACCGCAAAACATGCCGAAAAAGCTAACTTTCTGCCGATTTTTATTTCTGTTCAAAAAAATAATTAATCATACACTAAAAATCGGCTCAGGGTTTTTAAAGAACACACAAGAAAATTGGTCCAGTGACTCGGTCAACACGCCACGGAACCACGGCAAGAGCATGCTCTTGCTGCGAATCCGCGGCCGAGTTGACTCGGCTGTGGGTCAATCTTCTTGCAGTGTTCTTATAATGGTGTTTTGGGATTTTTAGGATGGTTTGTTTCTGCCCAGAATTTCCAGAGAACAAAATTTGTTTTTGGGGTGGTTACAAATCCGTATTTTGATCGAACTTCTCTAGACTTTGGCTAATGGGTTATATCTGTGATGTGATATATGTATTGAACGTCTGCTAATCGATATACGTCGATTAGTGGGGGTTATACATATCTGTGATCTGTAATGTTGATGGTTTGTGTAAATGAATTCGTTGGATTGTCGCGGATAAATAGCCGGGGGGTTGTGAGATGAGAGTTGTCTTTATCTTTCAATTCATGTAATATGTAATTTGATGTAATATTATTTGTATGGCCGCACATCCGGGATGAGGTTGTAGCTGCCATTGTATAATTTCTTTTTACTGTTTTTGCTCCTAGGATAGACCCAAGGTGGGGTGCACAAAATACCGGGTATCTCGAAGTGGCCTACTCACGTTGTTGAGGGAGGTTGCTTCGCTTTGGGTACTTGGCGGGTAGTTTGCCGCACCCGTAGGGGTCTAGGGTGGGGTATTGGCTATTCATCGCGACCGTGTAATCCGCTTTTCGTTACAGGCTCGAACGAAACGCGGATTCCTAGTATATCCAATGTGTTCATCTGTGATCTGGAATGGCTATCATTGCATCTGACGAATGTATATATCTATATATGATATCTATTTAGGCGTTGCTTATGTTTTGCATCCGCGCTAGTCCAGCCCCCACTCTGTCGTTAGTTAAGTAACCTAACGGGTGATGATGGGGCCCGTGGCGAATGCGGATGGCATTAGCGTACGTCATATTTTCGTTGTTTTCTGCAATGGTAGGATTAAATGAAGGGACGCATTAAATTAATGCAAGAAAATAAACCAAGTAAAGTCGTTGGAACACTTTCAAAACCACTCGGTTCTTCTTCAAAACCAACTTTTAAACGCGGAGCTTGAACCACTCCTTTTAAAAGCTATCTCGTTCCATCGATTATATCAAGTTCACTACGTTCACGGTTTCACCAAAACCATTCGTAGCCCTCCGTCATTTCATATGGATAGTCAATAGTATTCAAGCTGTGTTTGTTGGCCAAAGTTAAGGCACAGTGTTTGGTAGCTATTGGATATTCATATGCAGCATAGATAGATGCGTTGGTTAGGGATAGTCGTACTGCCTTATTGGCCAAAGTCAAGGGTAGGTACGGGTGGGTTCAAATTAACCTGGAGAATGACGGGTAGAACTCAATATGTGACTTATGATTTGTTGGCCAAAGTCAAGGTCATAAGAGCATGGGGCAAAAATCCACATCGGGAGTTTCTAAAGAAACTGAAACTTGCTAGTGATGCATACCATTTGGAGTGTGATGATTCTGGTAGGATTCCTTCAGTTTTGTCACACGATGATATTTGGATCCCGATCCTACTGTGAGTATATGCTACTCCTCGGGAAATTTCTCACTTAACGATCAATTCTATAAACCAAGTAGGTGTCTAGAAAGGTGTTAGCGGGCTACGCCCCCAGGGATAAGAGGTTCTCAAATTAAGGAACTTCGCGAAAGCATTGGAAAACCTCCCTCGAAGTATCGACACTGCCCTAGCTGAACGGTTAAGCAAGTATTGTACGGTGAGATTAATCCCGACTAATTCTTCCTTTATGGTTTGAGGAGGGATTCGAGAGACAGTGAGAGCCATCCGGTTTAGACAAACTAAAAACCACTCTAAACTTTCAAGAGCATCGTGCTAAAGTTTTTCTTCTCTCTCTCCTACTTGCAGCGACCAATCGACATGACCAGACTTAAGTTACTATTAGATAAAAATATACTGACAGGGCCAAACTACAAAGATTAGCTCAGGAATGTCAAAATGGCAATCACTTATGACAAGTTGGGATATCTCCTTACCACCAAAGCTCCCCCTATCCCAGGTCCCACCTCCAGCGTCGCGGATGTAGAAATCCGTAAGACATGGGAGATCGACTGCGCGAAGGCCAAGTGCCTCGTGCTTGCCTCTATGGACAATGAACATCAGAGGAGGCACGAGAATATGGACCTAGAATCCATATTTCTTCATACAAAAGAACTGTATGGAGAGCAATCCCGTATCACCAGATACGAAGTCTCGAAAAAGTTTTTTTCGGCGAGATTGTGTAGGGTTCCTAGGCACTCTCAAGAGGTCTCACAAGGCATCAACCATGCCAATTTCAAATTATACTACAACCGAGAAACCCTAGACTACGGATCGTTAACTAGATGTCTAGGCGAACACATGCAACTAGTAAACTACTTTTCTCTAAGTGAACGGAAATACAACCTTTGTAGATCCGTTTCTCTACCTCCATAGCTCCATGATGATGTCCTCTCCGCTGTCCAAATCGAACCATGACTCTAGCATCGGCTTCAACGGAGAATAAGCGGGCTAGGTCATCGACGACGATGCCGAAGATGATCTACGTCGAGGCATCACTAGATCAAGCTCCACTTTCATCAAGCCATGAAAACTTGTGAAGGAAACACCCTATACTACTTGGCAAGAGGTAGAGGATGAAGAAATAGGAAGTGGGTTCACTTTAGAATTGGATTTCTCACTCATTTCATCAAGTTGCCATTGATGAAGTCTAGGTTTTCTTCTTGAAGAAGAAGAAGAAGAAGATGATAATATTATGATAAGTTAATTAGAATAGAAAAGAAAAATCAATACTTATCATAATATTAACTATAGTTATGTGTAGAGAATTGACCAAGGTTAAAGGAATGGTTAGGGTTAAGGAGATGAAGACAAAATGGTTATATTGGTCAAAGCTTCATGAAGCTTCATGAAAGAAAGAAACAAAACCATTTTGTTTTTCTTTTATCCCATTTCCTTTTAATCCAAATTAAAAGATAAATGAATGAATAAATATAAACCCTAACCATTTACTTAACTAAGGTTTAATTCTTTACACAAACCCTAGCTTTCATGCATCATCAAACATGATACAATCAAATGCACAAAAATATATCACATATACAATGTGCACATGAAGTGAGAAAATCCATTTAAAGTGAACCGATACTAGTTAATGCAAAGTAATATATCAAATATATAATTATGCATTAAATCATTAAATCAACACTTGATTTAATGATCCGGTCATATCGCATATAACCGACTAATATCAACAGTAACAACTTATCGAATCAACACTTGATCCGATAACTCGGCTATATCGCATATAACCGATCAATGTCACAGATCGCGAGAATCGAATACAGTATCACATACTCGCATTATTCTCGGTCCCGCACATATCTCATATGCGCTCCTATTTCGTTTCGCTTGAGCCAGGAAACCTCTGTGTAGGACTCTAAAGACTCGTCAATACGCCGGCAGCAGGTGATGATCATATCAAACACCCACAAGCCGCAAGCGGTCTGCTAAACGTAACGGCCACCCGGGTATTGAGCGATCAGAAGATCGACGAGCAAGCCCGCTCACACTCCAGTGAATCCAACCAGTAACACTACCGTACAGTCCGGTCTGATCGTCTGATATGTCGCATATCTCGCCTAGGGGTGGTAAACGTCAGACCCCAATAGTTCGATAAGTCGTGTCGATATGAGGTCTATAACAGTTTGAGAAACTATTGGTAACACTTACCAGTAAATCTCAGCAACCCTGGCCAGGGATTTCCGGTTATAGCCAATCGAACACAGTGCAACATCAACCCCCTATACCGGGAGAGACGAATCCCCTCCTATCGCTCATTGCCTCCATGTGACTCGGGACTGTACCCAAAAGCCACCGTTTTGCACGCCCTCTTGGACGTGGTAAGGTGGAAATCAAAGCACAGTGGGAACCACACAAGACTCTATGACGATCTCGGGTCAACAGACTACTCTGTACCAGTGTCACCAGAGAACTGCCATCTGACGTAAGGTATAATACCATCTGGGAGTTCTCGGCGAGTCCGTCCAGTGTACCCAGTCTCTACTGAGCACCCGTATATCATCTCTGATGTCAAACACCAATGGATATGGGATCATCCATCGCCCATCTGTATGGGTCGAGAAGGTATACGCTAGTCTACTCTGGTATATCGATGCCCTGTCTCGATACACCCACGACTAGGGACTTTGAAGGATGTACTTATGGACTACCATGTCCCCACTAGTATGATCCGCATCATAGTCCAGGTAGTCAAGTACGCATCCTAAGGGATTTACCAACATGTAACAGAGAGACAATCAGTGTACACGTTTTGGTAAAGAGCAACCAGATAGCATACTATCATGTCGAGCAAGAAAGTCTTCCCTATATATGTCCCAGCATCCACTACAATATACATCCTATGTATAGTAATGGCCTCTAGGGCATACATATAACTAACAATCTCCCACTTGCACTAGGGCCATCTGATAGCAGTGGTTGTAGTATCTCATACTCAACCATCCCATAAAAGTCTCTCTCTGGGAAAAGGCCTTTGTGAGTGGATCCGCCGTGCTGTCCTCTGAGTCTACTCTCCTAACCTCGATCACCCTGGAGATCAACCATCTCCATGATCAGGTGATACTGCCTTAGAATATGTCTGGATCACTGATGGGACGGGCGTTCTTTGGCATAAGCCACAACTCCATTGTCTCACAATGGTTGGAACGTAGTTCATCTCATGAACCAATATACACCCAGACTTCCTCTTTGGTAGCATCTTAAGTAGCGATGTATCGAGTCTTTATCGTCTAGTATGCCACGATATCTAACTTGGAACTCTTCCAACATACCGTCCCTTTACTGAGGGTAAAGACAATGCCTGCGACTGACTTTCAGTCGTCCTTATCACCCTGGAACCCTTCCAGTGATTCTCCCCAGGATCGGTTGATACCATCTCACTACAACTAGTGAGAATCCTAACATCCAATTAGATCTATCTCATAGATCCAAAACCCAGGATTTAGGAGGCATCACTTTGATCCTATATGGAGAATCATGGTGATAAGCGGAGATTGACCGAGCGTAGCATAGGAAACTCCTTCCCTATCAAGAGTATGTCATCCACGTACTCTACGAGGATCATTACCATACTTCCTACTACCTTCTTGTATATACAAGGCTCATCTACCATTTTGATGATGTCAAACTGTTTGACTGACACATCAAAACAGATGTTCCAACTCCGCGATGCCTACTTTATCCTATAAAGCATCTTGCACACGTTTCCGCTGCTCCCACTGTCTACGAAGCCCTCTGGCTGTGTACTTATAGACGCTCTCTTCCAAAACATCATTTAGAAAAGCAGTCATGACACCCAACCACCAGATATCATAGTCATGGTATGTAGCCGTGGTAAGTAGGATCTGGATGGACTTAAGCATAGATCCTTGGAAAAGGTTTCATTATGATCCATATCTGGTCAATGATGCAAACCTTTAACAAGTCGAGCTTTGAAAGTCTCAACTTTTCCATCTACATCAAGTAATCTTCTCAAGATATACTTGCTCCTGATGGGGATTTAACCCTTCAGATATAGCAACCAAAGTCCATACTTTGTTGGTGTACATGGATTCCATCTCAGATCACTAAGCATCCAGCCATTCTTACAGAGTCCCACTCCTGATGGCCAACTCGAAACTAGTTGGGTCATCATCTTATGATGCAATCCTCGCTCCCACTGTCATAGAGAAACCGAAGTATCTCTCAGGCGGGTGAGGAACCTTACTAGATCTGCGGAGAGGCTGAGGTTCGTTGGTAACTATTGAATCCTTTGGTTCTGTCAAATTGTCAGCTGCAGTTTTGTATAGTTGGAACCTTTCCAGTTCTACATAACAGATCTTGCCTCGAGCTTGTCCGGATTATGCTTTTAGACATAGCCCGGACAACCCCAAATCTTAACTAACTTAAGAGATGGGTTCTTCCCTTATCATATCACATATGAAATGGTAGGCAACTGATTTGATTTGAACCCTATTCAATAGGTATGCAGCTTCTCAAGTGCATAATTCTCAAAAGGAAATAGGTAACTCAGTAGTACTCATCATAGAGAACACCTTATCATATAGGGTGTGATTGCTCCGCCCCGATATACCATCGTGCTATGGTGTATACGGAGGAGTAATGCTGAGAGAGAATCTCATTCTCCTTTAGAAAAGTCCAGAAATTCCGTGCTCAAGTATTCTCCTCCTTGATCACATCAAAGGACATAATACTTATACCCGTATTTTGGTTCTCTACTTCTAACTTATATTCTGTGAATATCTCAAAAGGTTCGGACTTGTGTTTCAACAGGAACATATGTCTGAATCTCGAGAGATTATCAGAGAATGTAACGAAGTACAAAGAACCAGTCCTGGCATATGTAGACAGGGGACCTTACATACATCAACATGTATCAATCCCAAGAGTTCACTAACTCTTTCTCTGTTTCCAATAAACAGAGCTGGTGTCATTATATCTTTGTGACATGACTGGCAAGTTTCATAAGATGTAAATTCAAACAGATTTAAATATGCATCTAAATGTAACTTCAGCTAGTCAGGTCGCATTGATATGACCTAGTCTACAATACCTCAAGAAGGATTTGTTCATTTCTGAACTCATCCTCCTGTGTGTATTCTGTATACTAAGAACTGTAGTTTGATTTAGAACAACAATGCTTTTAGATAACGTGCCTGAACCGATCAACTTTTGATATAGAAAACGTTCAGAACATTATCCAACTATACAAAATTTTATCATTTCTTTACTAATAAAGAGATAGATATGATTTTGTATATCAGGTTCGATATCTAATAACATTCGTTCAAAATCAATGTATTTGGAATACAGGGTGATAGTGACCAACAGACTTGGCTGCAACACTTGCCCCGTTTTCTGCCTCATGAAACTTATCACCCGTTCTCAGTCCTCTACCTTTCTGTAGCCCTATTTAACAGATTACATATCTGGGATCCTGATCTGGTATCACATACCCAGGACGTAAAGGTTACTGAGAAACAGTTCTCTGTAATGAACACACCCGAAGATGATGCATCATCATGCACTCTCCTCGTTTGGGCGTCACGGGAATTCTGGTAATCCCCAATTTCCTGCTCTGTCTTATAACAATTATAAGTTGGAGCGGGACCAACGTTTCCCAGCTCAGTATAACAAGCGGGTTCGGTCAATAATCCGTATTATTATCTTGATTAAGGCGTGATATGGTCGCTACCTGGAGAGAGAGAGAAGAAAACACTCAGCGTGCGCTCTTGCAAGAATAGATTGGTTATTATTTTATCTAATCAGGATGGCTCCCACTGCTTTTTATCAAATCTTCCTTCAAACCTAAAAAGGAAAGACTAGCCGGGATTAATTACACACTACAAGTTCACCAATCTTTCAGCCAGGCCAGTGTCGGTACTTTGAGGGAGGTCCCCCGTGCTTTCGCACGAACCTAATTAATGTAAACCTCGTTTTCCCAGAGGCGTAACCCCGTTGACACCTTTCTAGACACCTACTTGATCGGCTAATTGTAATGTATAAAACTCTCCCAGGAGTAACTCTTACTCGCAGCGGGTATCGGGATCCAACTATCTCATAGAAGGTATGCAATCTCATTGCAAATTTCAACACTTGAAATTCCCGATAATATTTAACCCCTAGCGTCCTATGACCTTGACAAAGGCCAACAAACCATAGGATGCTAGTCAAGTTCAACCCGTCATTTCCTGATTGAATTAAACCCACCCGCACGGCCCTTGACAAAGGCCAACAAGGTCGCACGACTGCCCTAATCCAATCTGCATCATATGCATAAGCAGATAAGCACCAGTTAGCTACCGCACACTGCGCCTTGACGAAGGCCAACAAACGCAGCACGAATACTAACTACTACTTATCTGAAATGACGGAGGGCTACGACAGGTTTTTCTTAAAACCTATTGCGTAATGAACTTGATATCGTTGTTGAATCAAATGATTTTAAAAATGGAGTGCTTTTGAGGCTTTTCTAGTTTTGCTAAAGGAGCCACTCCCGGTGAAGGGATCGTCGGTCCTTTCCTCGTCGAATGAGGTGCGGGATATATCATATATATCACTGTGCAAAGCAGAACTTTTAAAAGCAATCAAAAGACAAACCGAGTGTGTAGCATCTGCCAGTTATTGCTAAAGGAGTCACTCCCGGTGAAGGGATCTCGGTCCTTTCCTCATCGAATAAGGTGCAGGATATATCACATATACCTCTGTGCAAAGCAAGAACTGTAGCTACCCCTTTTATTTTGAAATTCGATTCTACAACATCTTAGGTTTCTTTTATTTCATTAATCATATTAATGAAGTCCCATCATTTAAATACCTAAACATCACAGATAAATACGACGTACACTTATGCCATCCGCATTCGCCTCGATGTCCCCTCGTGCACCGTTATGTTAGGTAACTAACGGCAGAGCAGGGCAGGGCTAGCGCGGGTGTAAAACATAAGTAACGCCTATATAATATATCATATATACTATATACTGTATCCATCACAGAACATCACATGATCACATCACAGATATCGCAGCAGAAGAAACATATGAAACATTGGATATACTAGGATGTTCGTGTTTTTAATACGAGCCAGTATAAAACACGGATTCCACGGTCGCGATGAATAGCCAAACCCACACCCCTAGACCCCTACGCGAGCGGCAAGCAACCCTACCAATTCTAGAGTTAGGAGACCCGGACTCGACTCCTCGAGTTGGTCTCCCACTGGACTCCAGAACCCGGTTACTTGTGCTCCTCTCCTTGGGTCTATCCTAGTGCAGAAAAGTAAATAATATACAAACGGTGACATCTTCCGCAACCTGGAAGTGCCCCAATAAAAGAATATTACATACAAGTTTTTACATGAATGAAAATGAAAAACACTCATCTCACATTAAAACCCCCGGCTATTCAAACACGACGATCCAATATAACATATCCAGCAACACATAACATCACATGTCATCAACGTAAGTAAATATGCGCATCCCAATTGTCGTTGACATATAGCAATGAAACCGGCGATATCACATATTACACTTACGGTCACAGAAAAGAAAGTGTAAAACTACAACAGTTGGAATCCGCAACATCCTCAGACATCGCATGCCTGACTAGATGAATTCCTTAGACATCGCATGCCTAACAATTATAAACCCCGCATTTTAGTCTCATTATCGAAAACCCTTTTCAATATCAAGTCGGGCAATTCAACAAGATTCCCGACATCCTGATCGAATGCTCGTCGCAAACTTTAGTAGGCGGCCGCACCCCCAATACCGTCGACGAAGTGCACCAAGGCGGAACACCGCTGCCGCGAGCACCCGGACGGATGCTTTCGGTGACGGGGTTCTCCTACAGTCACTTGGTCGGGGCTATGGAGTGAGGTTGTCTATTAAGTTTACCCGGCGAGTATCCGCGTACGCTACGTGATTGCGACGGACTTTTGATCACATCAAAATTCCGTGGCAACCGATCAAATGAGACTAAACCGCTAGATTTATAACATTCATTCAGTTATCTCATAACTTATTGTGAATTCCAATTGTTGTATCCCATTCCGAATAAGATAGAAAATGTTAAACTTTCCGATCGAACAATCGAACACCCAAGTTTTCCCGAAACATATCAACACATGAAATAAGTCTAAAAACATTCAGTTCGTGCCTCAGTACCAACGGTCCAGCTGTAGAAGGGTCAAGCCAACGCCTTACATGTGGCACGCCGTACTGCCCCAAACCCGAAGGTTCAAAGGGCAGTTCAAGACGGTCACATAATCGAGTTAAGGTTTGTTGTCTTCTAGAGGGACCATCGCGTTACTTGCACTACTTAGAACGTTTTTAAACCACGGAAAAATCCAACACTTGGAAATTTCCCGACAGGGGAAAAATTAGGTATTTATATCCGGTCGAACTTTTTAACATATTCTAAAATTTATCCGGAAAGCCACATAGACAAAATCTGATACTCCGATCGAAACACCGAATCCCCAAAAAAACCCCAGAATATTCAACTCTTGAATAAATATTAAAATTCCCTGGAAAACCAGCACTAGAAATTAGGAATTACTGTGCAAATGAAAAAGGCTGATGTGACATATTGGCCGCGGAACCGCCGCACAAGCCATGCTTGTGCCGCGGTTCCGCCGCTCTTTAAGGGAATCATGGGTACGAGCTTCACAGTAATTCTTACAATTCCCTGCTGATTTTTCTGCATATTTTTAATATCGAAAAACTCCAGATTTAGAAAAAGTCCAGAAAGCATGTTTGGTTTAGGGTTTCGGGTTCGTTCGGGTTTCAAACTTCGTCTACGCATCGCCTAAGGCTCTAGCTAGGCTCTAATACCACTGTAGGGTTCCTAGGCACTCTCAAGAGGTCTCACAAGGCATCAACCATGCTAATTTCAAATTTTACAAGTGCCGAGAAACCCTAGACTACGGATCGTTAACTAGATGTCTAGGCGAACACATGCAACTAGTAAACTACTTTACTCTAAGTGAACGGAAATACAACCTTTGTAGATCCGTTTCTCCACCTCCATAGCTCCATGATGATGTCCTCTCCGCTGTCCAAATCAAACCATGACTCTAGCATCGGCTTCAACGGAGAATAAGCGGGCTAGGTCATCGACGACGATGCCGAAGATGATCTACGTCGAGGCATCACTAGATCAAGCTCCACCTTCATCAAGCCATGAAAACTTGTGAAGGAAACACCCTATACTACTTGGCAAGAGGTAGAGGATGAAGAAATAGGAAGTGGGTTCACTTTAGAATTGGATTTCTCACTCATTTCATCAAGTTGCCATTGATGAAGTCTAGGTTTTCTTCTTGAAGAAGAAGAAGAAGAAGATGATAATATTATGATAAGTTAATTAGAATAGAATAGAAAAATCAATACTTATCATAATATTAACTATAGTTATGTGTAGAGAATTGACCAAGGTTAAAGGAATGGTTAGGGTTAAGGAGATGAAGACAAAATGGTTACATTGGTCGAAGCTTCATGAAGCTTCATGAAAGAAAGAAACAAAACCATTTTGTTTTTCTTTTATCCCATTTCCTTTTAATCCAAATTAAAAGATAAATGAATGAATAAATATAAACCCTAACCATTTACTTAACCAAGGTTTAATTCTTTACACAAACCCTAGCTTTCATGCATCATCAAACATGATACAATCAAATGCACAAAAATATATCACATATACAATGTGCACATGAAGTGAGAAAATCCATTTAAAGTGAACCGATACTAGTTAATGCAAAGTAATATATCAAATATATAATTATGCATTAAATCATTAAATCAACACTTGATTTAATGATCCGGTCATATCGCATATAACCGACTAATATCAACAGTAACAACTTATCGAATCAACACTTGATCCGATAACCCGGCTATATCGCATATAACCGATCAATGTCATAGATCGCGAGAATCGAATACAGTATCACATACTCGCATTATTCTCGGTCCCGCACATATCTCATATGCGCTCCAATTTCGTTTCGCTTGAGCCAGGAAACCTCTGTGTAGGACTCTAAAGACTCGTCAATACGCCGGCAGCAGGTGATGATCATATCAAACACCCACAAGCCGCAAGCGGTCTGCTAAACGTAACGGCCACCCGGGTATTGAGCGATCAGAAGATCGACGAGCAAGCCCGCTCACACTCCAGTGAATCCAACCAGTAACACTACCGTACAGTCCGGTCTGATCGTCTGATATGTCGCATATCTCGCCTAGGGGTGGTAAACGTCAGACTCCAATAGTTCGATAAGTCGTGTCGATATGAGGTCTATAACAGTTTGAGAAACTACTGGTAACACTTACCAGTAAATCTCAGCAACCCTGGCCAGGGATTTCCGGTTATAGCCGATCGAACAAAGCGCAACATCAACCCCCTATACCGGGAGAGACGAATCCCCTCCTATCGCTCATTGCCTCCATGTGACTCGGGACTGTACCCAAAAGCCACCGTTTTGCACGCCCTCTTGGACGTGGTAAGGTGGAAATCAAAGCACAGTGGGAACCACACAAGACTCTATGACGATCTCGGGTCAACAGACTACACTGTACCAGTGTCACCAGTGAACTGCCATCTGACGTAAGGTATAATACCATCTGGGAGTTCTCGGCGAGTCCGTCCAGTGTACCCAGTCTCTACTGAGCACCCGTATATCATCTCTGATGTCAAACACCAATGGATATGGGATCATCCATCGCCCATCTGTATGGGTCGAGAAGGTATACGCTAGTCTACTCTGGTATATCGATGCCCTGTCTCGATACACCCACGACTAGGGACTTTGAAGGATGTACTTATGGACTACCATGTCCCCACTAGTATGATCCACATCATAGTCCAGGTAGTCAAGTACGCATCCTAAGGGCTTTACCAACATGTAACAGAGAGACAATCAGTGTACACGTTTTGGTAAAGAGCAACCAGATAGCATACTATCATGTCGAGCAAGAAAGTCTTCCCTATATATGTCCCAGCATCCACTACAATATACATCCTATGTATAGTAATGGCCTCTAGGGCATACATATAACTAACAGATTGGCCATCGGATCATCCGTAGCGGAACACGTGCTTAAGATGATTAGCTATATTGAAGAGCTCACGGACCTAGGGACCACGTTGGAGAATGAGCTCTACGTTGACTTGATTCTCCAGTCCCTTCCTTCCACTTACGCCCAGTTTATCCTGAACATCAACATGTAAGGAAAGGAGGTTGAACTTTCCGAACTTCTGAACATCTTGAGGAGTGCAGAGGGCACCCTACAGAAAGGTAGGGAAACATCCACATTGTTTGTTGGACGACCGTCCTCTTCTAGGTCCAAAGCGAAAGCCAAGGGAAAGAAGAGGAAAACCCCCACCAAACCAAGGGGCGGTATTAGTAAAGTGGAAATGAAGGGAAAGGCAAAAGCAACAAAGGTAGCGGGAAAGCTTGTGGGAAAGGAAGAGTGCTTTTACTGTCACAAGAGTGGTCACTGGAAAAAGGATTGCAGGGCTTGGAAGGCCAGAAACCAGGACCCGAAGCAAGTTGTGGCTTCGGCTTCAGTTGTGTATGTTATTGAAAACCGTCTTTTAGTAAACTCTACTTCCTGGGTATTGGATACCGGATCAGGATCTCATATCTGTAATTCTTTGCAGGCACTGAGAAAGCGTAGGGTTTTGAAGGCAGGTGATATGACCCTCAGAGTTGCAAACGGAGCTAGCATGGATGCTGAGTCCATAGGGGACTATCACTTGGGAATGTCAGATGGACATGTTTTGGTTTTGCGTGATTTTTATTTTGTATCCAATGCAACTTGTAATATCATATCTGTATCTTTAATGTCTAAAGAAGGTTATGAATTTGCATTTGTAAGCAATGTTGTGAACATTCACCTTAATCAAGTTTTGATTGGGTCGGGTTCATTAAGAAAAGGTATATACGTATTAAACCAACCACAGATTTTCAATGTCCAGAATGTAGGATAACGGTAGCGCCCCGGCCGTCTTTCCTCGGCAAAAATGCGGAAACGAAAATTTTTCTCAAACTAGAAACCGGCACTACCGCATCCTAAAACCTCGGATCGAACCATTAACCTACAACTAGCTATCAAGAGATGGGTATAGAGATATACCGAGCGATCCGTGTCCTTCGGTCTTCGGCCTCCACTCCGATCTCCTCGCGGAATCTCCGGTCTTCAGCTCCTCGTCGGAACGGGCACCACATTGCTGGGTTCTTTTACGGGCTCCCACCTCTAGACTAAGGCAACTCAGGCACGAAGTTGGCGAGCCGACGTGCCTAAGGGTGCTGTAGGATCAGTGTAGAATGCTTTGTCTCTTACGGGTAGTGAAGTTGCCATTTGATGGAGGGAAGAGGAAAAATGAGCAAAATGAAAAAAATGAGCTTGAGGATTTTTCCTTTTGCAATGAAGTACCAAGCAGAAATCTTCACACCAAAATGTATGTGTCTCCCCCCAAATAGTTGCCGGCCAAGATATGAGATGAGGGAGGAAAGAGAAAAACAAGAAGGAATGAAATGTGTGATCACAAGATAAAATGGTCACCCTCATATCCAATCCAAATTCCATCACTTTAAATGCAAACCATGATGAATGAAAAAGCAAAGATACTTAAACCATCATAATCCCTCCAATTGCAAGAAACCCCTTCCACAATGCTAATTTGCACACTTGCAAATAAGCCCCTCTCATCAGAAAAATCCGGCCATGAAGGAACAATGGAAAACTGGCTGAAACGGAATACAAACTGGCAACTTCAAAAAACTGATCCTGTAATAAATTACAGGAAAACCCCGCGACTGTATATACATACCAGTATTTGTATTCCGACCGAATACAAATGCAATGAGACAAAATCTACACTGTACAATACTAGGATCCGGCTTAAACCAAAGCCCGCTAGTATTATCCGTCCGATCATGATCCGTGCAATACCGCACGTATAAGATCGAACCCTGCCATATCTCCATACGGCCTCTACAGCGTTTCGCCCGAAACTTGAGTAATTGTCTGTGGGGGACTCTAAAGACTCGTCAATACTTTTGGCTGTGGATTTAACCACTAGCACGTCAGAGGTATTAGCCATACGTAACGGGCTACCAGGTATTGAACAAAAGCAACGTCGATGAGCGAACTCATCCTGACACCCTACTGAGCCTGTCAGTGATAATATCCGTATAGTCCAGTCCGTTCGTCTATGAGAATCGCATGGCGGGCCTAGGGGGTTGGTAAAAGTCAGACCCCCAAAAGCGGTACAAGTCGTGTCGGAGTGTAGCCCAGAACACCCTGAGATACTACTGGAATACCTACCAGTAAATCTCTTGCCTCGGCCGAGGGCTTTGTGTAATGGCTCTCCTAGACACAGCGCGACCTCACCCCCAATACCGGGAGAGACGAACCCCTGCAGATCCGCTCACTGCCTCCATGTGGCTCGGGACTGTACCCAACTAAAACCTGTTTGTATGACTCCTTTGAGCCATGGTAGGGTAGTAATCAAAGTACAGTGGGAACTCACACGAGAAAAATGACAATCTCAGGTCGATGAACTAACCTGTACACATGTCACCAGGGAACTGCTATCTGACGTCAGGTATAATACAAACTAGCATGTTCCTGGCGAGTCATGTCCGGTGTACTCATAACCCAATGAGCACTTGTATACATCTTAGTTGAACTAACTGACACCAGTGGCTTTTGAGACCGGCCAAAGCCCCTCGTCGGGGTCTCGACTGTATACACTAGTCTACTCTGGAGTATTGATGCCCTGTCTCGAAACACCCATGACTAGGGACCATTTAAGGATGCGCTTATAGACCCCAGCTCCCACGTATATGATCGCCATCATACTGCTGGCCGTCAAGCAAGAATCCTAAGGGCTCTATCAACGTGCAATAGTGACCTGTAAAGTCACCTGAAACAGTACACGATGATAAAGGCAAACCAGATAGCATACTATCATCTCGAGTAAGACTGTCCTACCGGTATAGGTCCTCCCTCAATCATTGCAATCACGTGCCTGTGATCCAATAATTGACTCTGAGGGCACTATAACCAACAATCTCCCACTTGCACTCAAGGCTAATTATTGCGATGTCGCAAACTCACAGCCCGTATGATACCGAACACCCAACTCCTTTACTAATCAGTCTCACAAAACCCGTTTGTGAAACTATTGTATTCGAGGAATAGCCTCAGTGCGTGGATCCGCCCCGATGTTTCTTTCTATGTCTCTCTTTATCTCAAGTTCGCGGAGAAAGCCATCTTCCGAAATGAGCAATACCTGTCTTAGAATGTGTCTGGATATCTGATGGGACCTAGTTCATAAATGAACTCCAAATCCAAACTTCTTAGACTGTATCGTCAACTGAACTTAATCAATATCCTGCGCCATGCCTCCCTCAGTATCCGCTTGGACCACCTGTCCAAAATACTACCCCTCGTCGGAGGGAAAACAATAACTCTGACAGACACTCTGTCATCCAGGTCACCTTGGAAGCCTGGAATGATAACCGTCTCCCGAAAGAGGCTGTCATTATCATATCCCTAGAACATCCACTTATGTTATAAAACTGCTTCCGAATGTTTCTCCAGGATTGGATCAATATCAACTTATTGCATCTAGTGCAAAAACATCTGGTGTGATACTTGACATCTCATGATTGACTCAATTGCCTAAGCAAGTGATCTGCCAATCATGCACATCCCTCTCCCCTTTAGTCTATAAGTCACCTTTAGAGAGGGTGACTCCATCACCTGCAGGTACACTACCGTGCCTGGAGTCGTCCATTCTAAATACTCTTAGAAAGCTGTCTAAGTACCCTGATTGGGAAACTACCCAAATCTAGATCTAAAACTATAGATCTAGTAACCAGAATATCTGATATAATATCTATATCCTATGTGGAGAAACCACAGTGTGACAACTAAAGTATAACCGACCGTAGTATAGGAATTTCACTTCATACTCTGTGTATGTCACCCAAATACCAGGACATCACACCCTGCTACCTTCTTAACAAATCCATCCCCTATTCTGATGAAGTCAAACTTATGACTGTCACATCAGAAATAGATGATCTATCTCCACTATATCTGCTTTAGTCTATAAATAGACATAAGCCACTTGTCCACTATGCTTCCACTGCTCCCACTGACTACGACAACCCTCTGGCAGAGTCATATAGACGTACACTTCTAAAGCTAGTTCAGAACGACGCTATACTCATCCTCCTGCCGGGTCTCACAGCCTGGAGCAACAGCAATGGCAAGTCTGGGTAAACAAGAACCACCCTGCCACCGTCCTTGAGCATACCAAAGTACCTCTCGAGTGCCTGAGGTTACCCACCATATCTGCGGAGTGGCCAATGGAATGTCAAACCAGATTGAATCTTTAGGTTCTTATCAAATCTTCAGTAATCGTTTGCGGTTCTGGAATCACTTCCAGTTCTACAATACCCCCACTACTGTTTTCTGAAAAAATCCATTTTTATTAAAACTGTGGCGAGTCAAGAACAATATCACTATTGATCTTCCAGAAGGTAGAAAATCAACCCTCGTCATAGCCCAGGTCAACCCACAAACAGTCATTACAGAAACGTGCCTTGAGTTGTCCAGTGTCTGGTTTTAAGCATATGCTGGACAACTCGCCGTACCTTAACAATGTCAAGATATAAACTGTTCTATATCCAATACAGAAATAGAGGCACTGATTTAATTGGAACCAGATTCAAATCATGCAACTGCCTCCAGTGCATGTCAACTAAATGGAAGGAGGCCGATCAGCGTTACTCAACTTAGGAGTGCTTCCAATTATGAGTAACCTGAAAGAGAAACAAATTTCTCTTAATCATTACTATCATCTGAATACCATACACAAGTATCTACATCTTCGATCACCTTGAAGAATCCTGATACTTGCAATACCTGATCTTTACTTTACTCATATACCTATAACTTCTCAAAACTTGGACCTTACATTTCTACGAAACACATGTCTAAGAACTAGAGAAGTCACAAGTAAACAGAATACAGCACGAGTACCAACCCCTCTGTCCTAATGGACACTGGACAAAATACAATACTCTTTATAAGTCCCCTGAGTCTAATAACTCAATCCCTGTGTGTCGTAGGTTGAAAACTGTACTTATGGTTAAGAAGAATTACACCACTGTTTTAATGCTCCTTACCTAACCATCCACTGATATAGGTAAATGTCATAGACATAATTTCAAAAAGGTATATCTCACTCTATAAAAATAGACGTACAGATATATCAATTTGAAATTGGTGCGTAACAACGGATATTCAAAACCAAACATTTGCCATCCGGCAAACAACCCGGGTGACTTCCTCAAATATCACCAATTACCACGAATCCTGATATAATGAGGATGATCACCTAATTCCCAATAACTTACTCCCACTCATCATCTATAAAACCATACAGATGTGAGAATCATACCTGGTAAATACATACCCTGGAGCAAGGGCTAATTGGGAAATCAGTTTTCTTTTAACAATACACAGTGATACTGAAATATATAAATGTTTCGAAAGGGTATCCGGATATTCCTAGTAATGCCTCTTTCATTATCCAGATTCATAACTGTAACCATATATTTCTTTGCCATCTCTCCATATCCCTTTATATGTCTTTAGTCATTACCTTCCGTACACCCCTTTAAGCCAAATAGTTTTCTTCCTTCCCTACCGTTCGGCACCAGCCTATGGTTTGGAAGAAGACTATCCAATAAGCATAACGGGTTTACTATCCTAATCCTAGGAGCACTCGCAATGCGAGAGAAGGTAAAGATAAAAGACAACTGAATAAAACCTTATTCCTATTTCTCCTGAACCAGAATCCATCCCCGAACTGGAACAAGTTCCTTTCGAGTTCGTATATAACCATATGATGGAGTATCCAATAAACTGTGCATCTTCGTAGTGATATGGTGTGTCTTGGAGAAATACAAGGGTGATTTAGGATTGGCGAATAAATACTTGGTTTGGTTGTGAATAGCAGTCGCATTTTACTTTGCCCTCATACTAATCCCTTTATTTGTCTTTACTTAATACCTTATGCACACCATCGTTAGGCTAATTGGTTTTCTTCATTCCCTACCGGTCGGCACCTGCCTATGGTTTGAAAGAAGACTATCCAATAAGCATAATAGGTGTACTGTCCTAATCCAAAGAGCACTCGCAACCTGAGAGAAGGTAAAAGGAAAAGACAACTGAATAGTCCTATTCGTTTTCTCCAGAATCGGAAATCATCCTCGAATAAATTCCTTCGAGTTCGTATATAACCATACGATGGTTTTGTCCAATGGAAATGGACGTTAGTAGTAATACGGGGTGTTCTAGAGAAAAGGGTAAAAGTAGGAGTGGCAATGAGGTATGCAACTCTGACAATCCAAAAGCCAGTGTTTTATGAAGGTTCGGTCAACTTGGTCACTGAGTCATAGTCAAGGGTTGGGTCATGGTCGCTGCCAAAGAGAGAGAGAAAAGAAACACTCAGCGTGCACTCTAACCTAGATCAGAATGGTTATCAATTTATCTAATCAGGAAACCTCCCACTGTAACCTCAAATTCTCCTCCAAACCTGAATGAAGAATTAGTCGGGATCACCCGAAGAGTAAACCAACTCATCAGTTGGAATCGGGATCCAACTATCATCGCATGATAACGTGATGGAATCCACTCACGTTGTCACACACCAGAAGGTATGCGCATGCCTGGCAAGTTTCAGTTTCTCTAGAAACTCCCGATGTATGTTTTTACCTCTAGGACCCAAGTGACCTTGACAATGCCAACATATCAAAGAGTCCTAGTCAAGTTCAACCCGTCATTATCTTGATTGCGTTAAACCCACCGGTACGAGTCCTTGACAATGCCAACATAACCGTATAACTGTCCTAACCAATCCACTTATCCATGCGACAGAAAAGTATCACAGAGCTATCGAACACTACGCCTCGGCAATGCACGACATGCACAGCACGAATACTAAGCAATACTAATCTGAAATGACGGAGGGCTACGGCAGGTTTTTTGGCGAAAAACCTTTAGCGTAATGAACTTGATATCGTTGAAGGAACCGGATAGCTTTTTATAAAAATATAGTGGCGAAAACCTTTTGCCAAAGAGGTCACTCCCGGTGAAGGGATCTCGGCTCTTTCCCCGTAGAATGAGGTGCAGGATATTCCAACTGAATACCACGATGCAAAGTAAAAAGGCAATCGGCTATAGTGAAGTTATTGCCCTGACGCAAACTTCTGTCCAAGGGGTCACTCCCGGTGAAGGGATCTCGGCCCTTGCCTCGTCGACTGAGATGCTGGATATGCATAACCGAATACCACTGTGCAAAACAAAAGAGAATGTCCTTGCAATAACAGCTTTTTGAAAAATTGTTCCAACAACATCAGAATAGGTTTGTTTATCTTGCATTGATCCGAATCAACGCAGTCCCATCAATTGATCACACCAATAAATAACGAAAATAATGATGTACATATATGCCATCAGCATTCGCCACTGGGTCCCATCATCAGCCGTTAGGTTACTTAACTGACGACAGAGTGCGGACTGGACTAGCGTGGATGCAAAACATATACAACATCTACTAGTAAATATATATCAATATATAATATTCACTCAAGGCGTGATAAAATGCAACATCACAGAAATATAACAAACATCATAGAACAATACAGATATCTGGGATCCCCGGGTTTCATAGAGCCGCTACTGAAACCCGACGTTTCCCTGGTCGTGTGGATAGCCTATGCAATGAAATCCTAGACCCCTACGGGCGCGGCAAGTTACCCGCCAAAACCTCAAGCGAGACAGCCCCTTTCAACAACGTGAATGGACCACCTAGCACTTCACGGAATCCGGTAACTTGGGCACCCCTCCTTGGGTCAACCTGTACCCCCTACGAGTGCGGCGAATGGCCCGCCAATTCTAGAGTGAAGCCCCCTCCGTCTCAACGCCATGAGATGCGGGCCCGTTGCCCTCTAGAACCCATCTATCCGTGCACCCCCCCGTGGGGTAATCCTAGTACAGAAAGTAAAATATACATACAACGGGTACATCGACCTCAGCCCGGTCATGCCCCAAAAGAATAATATACAAACAGGCAGTGACAGCAGTCCACATGTCGGACGCTCGCCCCGCAATATCAAATGTACATAATAAACCAAACTGTACTAACACTGCATCCAGGCTATCCACCATGACAAATCCGCAATATCACAGCACAACATAGAACATCAACGTGAATGTCACGTTCGCAAATCCGTCTAAAAGAGCTATAGCAGTTAGACAGGATTTACCGATCAAATGACATTCACGGTCGCAGATATAATGTAAATACTGTGAACTAACATGTTTTAAAATTTTCGATCGACAAAAATTCCCGAAGTGGGCCCCAAGCACAACTGTAGCACCCAAAATAAATCTGGGCCCAAACAGAATATACCAAAAACCCCAAAACCAAATTTAAAGAGCTCTGTAGAAAATTGGTATGGTGATTACACTATATAGCGGCGGAACCACGGCCAGAACATGCGTTTGGCCGTGGTTCCACGTCCATGCTACAGTATCACAGTACCATTTTTCACAGAATTCTTAAAATTCCCTGCATGTATTTCCGCAACACTCAAAATAATTTTTCGAGCCAAAAACAATTCGACAGAAAACTGAACTTTGAAAATGCGGTTTTTGGAATTTTCGTTCGATCGAACTTGTAAACACGTTAGAGCAAGCTAGACTAGGTTAATGGCGTGGCTCTAATACCAAGTAGGACTACGGTAGCGCCCCGGCCGTCTTTCCTCAGCCAAAATGCGGAAACGAAAATTTTTCTCAAACTAGAAACAGGCACTACCGCATCCTAAAACCCCGGATCGGACCATTAACCTACAACTAGCTATCAAGAGATGGGTATAGAGATATACCGAGTGATCCGTGTCCTTCGGTCTTCGGCCTCCACTCCGATCTCCTTGCAGAATCTCCGTTCTTCAGCTCCTCGTCGGAACGGGCACCACATCGCCGGGTTCTTTTACGGGCTCCCACCTCTGACCGAGGCAACTCAGGCACGAAGTTGGTGATCCGACGCGCCCAAGGGTGCTGTAGGATCAGTGTAGAATACTTTGTCTCTTACGGGCAGTGAAGTTGCCATTTGATGGAGGGAAGAGGAAAAATGAGCAAGATGAAAAAAATGAGCTTGAGGATTTTTCCTTTTGCAATGAAATACCAACCAAAAATCTTCACACCAAAATGTATGTGTCACCCCCCAAATAGTGGCTGGCCAAGATATGAGATGAAGGAGGAGAGAGAAAAACAAGAGGGAAAGAAATGTGTGATCACAAGATAAAATGGTCACCCTCATATCCAATCCAAATTCCATCACATTAAATGCAAACCATGATGAATGAAAAAGCAAAGATGCTTAAACCATCATAATCCCTCCAATTGCAAGAAACCCCCTCCACAATGCTAATTTGCACACTTGCAAATAAGCCCCTCTCATCAGAAAATCCGGTCATGAAGGAACAAAGGAAATTTGGCCGAAACGGAATACAAACTGGCAACTTCAAAAAACTGATCCCGTAATAAATTACAGGAAAACCCCGCGACTGTATATACATACCCACATTTGTATTCCGACCGAATACAAATGCAATGAGACAAAATCTACACTGTACAATACTAGGATCCGGCTTAGACCAAAGCCCGCTAGTATTATCCGTCCGATCATGATCCGTGCAATATCGCACGTATAAGATCGAACCCTGCCATATCTCCATACGGCCTCTACAGCGTTTCGCCCGAACTTGAGTAACTGTCTGTGGGGGACTCTAAAGACTCGTCAATACTTTTGGCTGTGGATTTAACCACTAGCACGTCGTGGTATTAGCCATACGTAACGGGCTACCATGTATTGAACAAAAGGGACATCGATGAGCGAACTCATCCCGACACCCTACTGAGCCTGTCAGTGACAATATCCGTACAGTCCGGTCCGTTCGTCTATGAGCATCACATGGCGGGCCTAAGGGGTTGGTAAAAGTCAGACCCTTAAAAGCGGTACAAGTCGTGTCGGAGTGTAGCCCAGAACACCCTGAGATACTACTGGAATACCTACCAGTAAATCTCCTGCCTCGGCCGAGAGCTTTGTGTAATGGCTCTCCTAGACACAGCACGACCTCACCCCCAATACCGGAAAAGACGAACCCCTGCAGATCCGCTCACTGCCTCCATGTGGCTCGGGACTGTATCCAACTAAAACCTGTTTGCATGACTCCTTTGAGCCGTGGTAGGGTAGTAATCAAAGTACAGTGGGAACTCACACGAGACAAATGACGATCTCAGGTCGATGAACTAACCTGTACACATGTCACCAGGGAACTGCTATCTGACATCAGGTATAATACCAACTAGCATGTTCCCGGCGAGTCATGTCCGGTGTACTCATAACCCAATGAGCACCTGTATACATCTTAGGTGAACCAACTGACACCAGTGGATTGTGAGACCGGTCACCGCCCCTCGTCGGGGTCTCGACTGTATACACTAGTCTACTCTGGAGTATCGATGCCCTGTCTCGAAACTCCCACGACTAGGGACCATTTAAGGATGCGCTTATAGACCCCAGCTCCCACGTATATGGTCGCCATCATACTGCTGGCCGTCAAGCAAGAATTCTAAGGGCTCTATCAACGTGCAATAGTGACCTGTAAGGTCACCTGAAACAGTACACGATGATTGATTGAGTGAAGATTTCTTGTTTGTGTAATTGGGAAATTGTAAAGAAATCACAACCAAAAATTATTTGACCGCAATCAATTACGGTGTCGGATGTAGATTGTAAATGAGTGCGGATCGTCTACAGGGACAGTGTAATAGTTCGTCTTTCGAATTTAGATGAGTTGAAACTTTAAAGAAAAGAAAACAAACAATTCATGATTTTATATTTGAAGTTCAAGAATTAGAAAATCTAGATCTAATAATAAGAAAAGATAGAATCAAGAATTGATAGTTTGATGATTTTTCCAAACCAAATATCAAGAATCGAAATGAGGCTCGTAGGAATCGATCGGTTCTATAGATGTGATGTAATCTTACAATTACGTATTCTTATCCTTCGATGAATTGATACTAGATCGATGATGATCGATCGAGAATTAGGGATTTCTTATGAAACTAGGGTTTCATCTTATCCCTTATTCTTTCGTCGATATCATTCACATTCTAGTATCTAGTAAATTCAAGAAATGATCGTAGATCCCTAATTTCGAGCGATCACATTCAAGAAAGCATCGCAACGAAACTAGGTCATCGATTCTTGAACTTGGTAGGGTTTACAAAGCTCGTAGGACTCAAGAATCATATTAAGATTTGTTACATCATCATTCTATTGATCGTCTCGACTCCTTAACGAGCGGAGTTTTACTCAAACATCACAACAAGAACCACAATCACAAATTGAGATCTAATCATGATGCAAGAATTAAAAGAAAGCAAGATTAAAGAATTTCACCATTTATTTATATCAACAATTTCATTACATTCGCTCAAGAACTACAAGAGGAATAACTCGATCGTTGATTTGGCTTCGCTCGTCTCCGTGAGTCGTGGATCGGCTTGGATCACTTGCCCGATTGAAGATCGGCTCGGCTCCTAAAAGGTTGAAGCCTTCTCGCTTGATTTGGTACTCAAGATCTTGAATTTGGAGTGGAATTAGGGTTAGGGTTTCGCACAAGCCTTGTCACTAGACTTGTGGAAGAAGATGAAGAAAGAGGTAAAGATTGGAATATTGAAGATTTTTTTATCTAATGATTGATTAATCCCCTCAACCCTTAGATCTAGGATCCTATTTATAGCCATCAAAACCCTAGATCTAGGATTTGAATTCTAAGTTTCCCTCCAAAAGTTTGTTAGATGAAATTTGAATTTCCCTCCAAAAGTTAGTTAGAGGAGAAGCTTCTAGATATGATTAGTTAGGAGGGAGCTTCTAGAAATAGTTTGTTAGGAGCTTAATTAAGATTAGCCTTGCTTAATGATCTTTGCTGATCTGGCAGAAGACTCTGGAGAATTCTGGAATTTGACGTGTCAAAATGAGGTGTAGGCCTTGAGATAGGAGTTTTGCACTGAAAATTGAGCGATGATGTGGCAAAAGCGCTGCGGTTCCGCGGCATAAGCTGGCTCCCGCCGCGGTTCCGCGGCGCTTTTGAGGAGTTGGAGCTTGAGCTTTCTGGTGCTTGTTGGGCTTGAGTTGTGGGCCTTTCTTTGATTTGTTGAATTGTATTTCTCCCTTTGGATTGCTACCAGATCTGAAAACATGGAGTTGGTGTATTTTTTATCAGCTTCTTTTGACTTTGCACCTGCAATTTCCTGCACAAATCTCGAGACAAGTGTTGCGCAAATACAGAGATGATGCGATGCCATAAAATGCAGTCAATTTCCTTTAAAGTGCCGGTTTAAAAGTCTAACACATGAAATCTGATATTTAACGACTGATTTGCTAATATGTGAAATATGAATGCCGAACACTTCTAAATGAGTGCAAATGATAGGGAAATTGCCGGTTAAAAGATGCAATATTTTCGACTGATCAAATTCCCCCAAACTTATTTTCGATCGTCTCGAGCGAATTGTTTTATTAAAAAGAGAAGGAGAAAATAAAGAAAGAGAAAAACTAACTCGCACACTTTCGTAGGCAACACGATTGCACTGAGCATGTGCAACAAGCCTTTAAACCTCTAGGTGTCCCTAGTAGGAGGAGTGTTGTCTCCTGAGGGTTTTCAGCGGATTGCACCCACAAAATCCAATAATAAAAGGAAGATCATGAATATTACATTTAAAGACAAGAATTGTAGAAGAAAAGCTTCGAAAATTAGGGTTTCCAACTAAGCTAGGTTTTCGGTTGTCATGAGCCCTATCTTAATGGTCATGAAAAGATGTCAGAAATCATGTTCTCCCTCAATAAAACATCATCTTATTCTTCATTCCTATCTTTCTTTCAAACATCGATCATATAACCCTGCGTGTGTGTAAAGGACATCCCTACACCCGGAGAATTCAATTCAAGCTATCATACTCTTGCCCATCAGCCTCAGTACTTTTTAATTAATGAATATTTTGATGAGATTGCTCACACAATTTCATGCGACCGTTAATACTTCTTGAGGTACTAACCGACCGATTACTCATGTGCTTGCTTATTTGGTGTATTTTCCTCGTCTTGCACCACCTTAGGCATAGCAGTGACTCCCAGACCAGTTGGCCTTAGGGCACTAGGTGAAGAAGTACCCTCGCTATAAATTTTTTATTGCCCTCGGTGATAACAAAACCAGTGTTCATTTTTCTCACCACTTTATATTTTTCATTTTTTTCTTTTTATTTCCTTCATACTTTTGGCTTTAAGACAAGAGCATTCCAAGGTATCCTCTACTATCCCAGGCTTCAAGACGTGTGTAAGTGCGAATAGTAGGGTAGCAACGATCAAAATGTTTGGCTTCAAGAATAAACGCTATTTTTCAGACTTATTTTTATCCTTAGATTAGTGACGTCCTTCATCTTACTAACCCTTGGGACAACGGCTCATAACTACTTTTTACTAGTTCGTATAAGAAAACTTCTAATTTTCTTGGTTTTCTTAAATTTTTCTTATCTCATGGATGTAATTGTTCACTATATAAACTTTTATTATCTTATTTATGTACAAAAATATTTTTATAGTTTTGAAATTTTTTAAATTTTTATAGGTTTTTTTTCGAAAAAATGTTTTGTGCTTATGCAACTGATGATGCAAGTGATGCGAAAATAAGCACAAACCTCCCCCAAACTTGTTTTCAACAGTGTCCTCACTGTTGCCTTCTGCTAAATCTGAAAAACCTGTAAGCTTGGGAGGAATTTATTAGTGGGGGCAAAATATTTAAGTGAAGAACTTCCCCAAACTTATTTTTGGCTCAAAATTTTGTAAAATTTTCTTTTCAAGAGCCAGAAAAAATGTACCCCCCCCCAAACTTGATTTATGCAATGTTAAGCTTTGAAAATCACATGAGGGGGTCAAA
Source organism: Agapanthus africanus (assembly GCA_030015575.1). Lineage (NCBI taxonomy): Eukaryota > Viridiplantae > Streptophyta > Magnoliopsida > Asparagales > Amaryllidaceae > Agapanthus > Agapanthus africanus. The sequence goes on along the minus strand of CM057345.1, from coordinate 337,624,885 downwards.
AATCAGTGGTCGATGCCAAGCTTTGCAAAGACCGAATGTCAACACCAACCATTGAAAAATTTTATCAATGCAGTGCTCTGGTTGGTGGAAGAAGAAGTGGGGAAAGGTTAAGTGGTGGAATAGAATGTGTGTGCGTCTCGTATTGGAGAGACGATGCAGTGAATGTGATGGATTACTCGCATTCTTTTTACAGTTCAGAAGAAGGGGTGGAGATTCAATTTCATTGATTGGGACATGATTCATCTCAACACCCGTGTCATTTAAAAATGCGAGTTCATCAGCGAAGATCTCCTCAAAAGTTCTATCAATACCCCGATGAATAATGTCATCCCAAAGTGCGGGGTGATCTTTAGACTCTAAAAATGGTTCATAATTAGTGTTAATTGTTGACCCGGACAACTCGGTGGAAGAGTCCGTATGTGTATGATACATAGTTAGGTCAAACAATAACGTATGAAAAGAGTCAAGATCGGTATCAGGAGGATCATCAAATTCGCTGCTGTCGACATCCATTAAGTCGACAGAACAGACCTGAGCAGTAGGTTCGGAGGGTATACTTCCCAACTTGTAAATGTTCAGCTCTATTGACCTATTCCCGAAAGATAGGGTCATAGAACTATTACGACAGTTGATAATAGCATTGGAAGTGGCCAAAAAGGGGCGACCTAAAATCACCGGAATTTGATTCCGTGGGTTCGCTACAGGCTGTGTATCAATTACAATAAAATCTACCGGGAATATAAATTCTCCGATTTTTATTAACACATCCTCCAGTTCACCCCTAGGTTTGGTGATTGATCGGTCAGCTATCTGGAGAGTTCTGCTCGAGGGCTTTAACACTCCGATACCTAGTTGCTCGTATACCGAGTAAGGAAGCAAGTTAAAACTAGCGCCAAGGTCAAGTAACGTACGGTTGATGTGTTTCTCCCCAATAGAAATGGAAATAGTAGGACAGCCAGGGTCCTTACGTTTCCATGGTAATTGTTGGGGAAAAGCCGTGTCTACAGTACTTGACATGAAGATTTTTTTAGGCACTTGAGTCTTCCTCTTCCTAGTGCACAAGTTCTTAAGGGTTTTTGCATAGGACGGAACTTGTTGGATAGCATCTAGGAGAGGGATGTTGATGTTAACTTCCTTAAACATGTTCATAATCTTCTCCATATGTGGACTCGGTGTGTTAGCCCTTAACCGATTCGGATAAGGTGCTTTAGCAATAAGCGCTGGGTCCATCATAGGAGAAGGAAGTGTTTGTGGAACCGATCCCAAAATAGAAGTGGGGATCGTCCATGGAGGAGTAAAAGAGGTGGGCTGAAGTGGCGAGCCTTTTGGGAAATGAAGAATAGGCTCGGAAGAAGGTGGTAGGGTAGAAGAACTGGGGTTAGAATTAGAAGTGTGTGTGGAAGGAAAGGTCTCAGCCGAGGTTTTATTGATTGATTTTTCAGTATCATAAAACTCTTCCCCAACATGAGTGTCAAGCACTCTTCCTGATCTCAATGTGATTGCATCCACATGATGTGAATAGCCAGGATTTGGTAAAGGTTGAGCTGGAAGTTTCCCTTTCTCTCTTGCATGCATTTCGGCTTTTAGTTGTGCAATTTGTTCTTCCATCGATTTGATGTTCTCATTTTGAGAGATAATGATCTTCATCACATTCTCGACGGAAGATTGCAAACTTGCCGTCCCTTGGATGGATTGTTTCATGAAAGTATCCAAGGTTTGTGCTAGTGCAGAGGTATTATCTGTACCGGTCAATTGCAAAGGACTAGACGGTGCAAAAGTGTTGGCCGGATTTTGGAAGTTTTGTGATTGGAAGGGGTGCTGACTCAATTGAAGTGGTGGCTGCTGTTGTGGTGGAGGGACCCTTTGGAAATTGTGTTGGGTTGGAACCGTGTTTTGAGATTGGTTCCAAGCAAAGTTAGGGTGATTCCTCCAACCCTGATCATATGTGGAGGAAGATGGATCGTTTCTAGGTCTTTGAAATGCGGCATTGGTATGCTCATGACCTTGAAACGGACATTCTTCCGTCAAGTGAGACGGATCAGAACAGCATCCACATACAGTTTTGGAGAGTGACATTTGATTTAGGGTGGCTGCTAAAAATTTATTTTCCATAGTCTCGAGTTTCTTGTGTATAGCTGCAATGTCGGCTCTAACTCCTATGGAAATATCATTGCCATCCCTAGACGATTGACTCACACCCTCCCACTGTAAAGATTTTTCAGCGAAATCTTCTAGAAAATTCCAGGCTTCCCCATCATCTTTAGTCATGAAGTTGCCTTGACACATGGATTCAAGGGTCTGTCTTGTGTAAGGAGTAATGCCCTCATAAATGATTCGGCATAATTTCCATTTCGGGATGCCGTGATGTGGACATTGGACTAACAGATCCTTGAAACGTTCAAGACATTTTGAAAATGTTTCATTTGGAAGCTGGGTGAATTGATAGATTTCGCTACGGACTCGAGCTGTCTTTTGATGTGGGTAAAATTTCTTCAGGAATGCTTTGACGAATTCATCCCAATTTGAAATGGAATGTGCGGTAGTGTTATATAGCCACTTCTCGGCTAAATCGCACAAGGTAAATGGGAGAAGACGAAGACGCAAAGCATCCACAGACAACTGTGAGGTACCCATCATTGCGCATACATTTTCAAATTTCGTGATAAACACGTATGCATCTTCAGACTCGAGACCGTGAAATTTTGGTAGAAGGTTGATGTATTGGGGTTTAATCTGAAAATTTTCCCCGTTGGCTGGTGGTATGGAAAGACAGGTGGAAAGTGGGCCTCGTGTAGGATAGCACCTCTCTTGGAGAGAGATGCGAGATGGATTCTACGCACCAACGGACGGCGGCAGGGTAGTGGAAAAGAAGTTCGATGGAGACGGATCCATCGATGTGGGTATGATTGTGGGTAAAGAAAGGGTAAATGTAGAAATACCGACTTTAGGGTCGATCGGGGGACGCGGACAAGTCGGGCACTAGAATCCCGTTGTCCAGCCTATCTTGCACTAAAAAGGGTTAGTACAAGTGGCAGCGTGAATTTATAATTAGGGGAAATGATATGAATGCGGTGTTTGTTTTGAAAATTGGACGGATTTTGGAAAATATGATGCAACACAACAAATGCAACACACAAACCCTAGAATCTAGTGGTCACCTAGGTCCGGCTCTAGACCGCTCCTAACTGCCAAAAGACAAGTCGCAGGATAGAATCCTCCACTGCCTCTTTGTCCCCCTGTGGCCGGATAAGTGCCAGGTAAGTGGGAAGGTACTCCACTACGTAAGTAGTGGGCCTAATTAAAAACCACTAGCCTTAGACACACTCGCCTTAGACACCACAAGAAAACGCGGATAAGCAATGAATTACCCACGGCCTTCTCTTGTCCTAATTGAGCGCGACGGTCCTTAGAGTCATCTCTAGATTTCTTTTAATTAATGAGGGTAAATGCGGATGCAAGTTTTGCGATTTTCGAGGCTTAGGAAGGGTAATGAACTCCCCACCTAATCTGGATTTTGTCGTGCCCCTTAATTTCCGTATTAATATGCAAACAACTAAAAATCAAAAACACGCACAATTTTAATTTTCTTTTTTGCGCGCTGCGATTTATTTGCAAAGAAACATGCACAAAAAGTTAGTTGGAGCTAAAAAGAGGAGAGAGAAGAAAGTGAGAAGCTTACAGAGAAATTTTGGAACGCTGAAGCAGCTAGGCCGCCGCGGAACCGCCGCAATAGGAGGCTCCCACCGCGGAACCGCGGTCTTCTGTGCGGATCTCTGTGCAAAATTTTAACAGTGAACTTCTGTTCACTCCTTCAGCTCTCTGGAATATTCACAAAAATTTTATCCAAGCTCCAATTATTCCAGATTTCCTCGCAATCAAATCACAACACACGTATTAGGGTTTGTGCGAGTTTAGATCTAAAAATTATAATGGAATAAATTTTTCAACTCAAATTTCAAAATACGAACAATTAGCGCACTATCCCCGGCAACGGCGCCATTTGATTGAGTGAAGATTTCTTGTTTGTGTAATTGGGAAATTGTAAAGAAATCACAACCAAAAATTATTTGACCGCAATCAATTACGGTGTCGGATGTAGATTGTAAGTGAGTGCGGATCGTCCACAGGGACAGTGTAATAGTTCGTCTTTAGAATTTAGATGAGTTGAAACTTTAAAGAAAAGAAAACAAACAATTCATGATTTTATATTTGAAGTTCAAGAATTAGAAAATCTAGATCTAATAACAAGAAAAAATAGAATCATGAATTGATAGTTTGATGATTTTTCCAAACCAAATATCAAGAATCGAAATGAGGCTCGTAGGAATCGATCTGATCTATAGATGTGATGTAATCTTACAATTACGTATTCTTATCCTTCGATGAATTGATACTAGATCGATGATGATCGATCGAGAATTAGGGATTTCTTATGAAACTAGGGTTTCATCTTATCCCTTATTCTTTCGTCGATATCATTCACATTCTAGCCTCTAGTAAATTCAAGAAATGATCGTAGATCCCTAATTTCGAGCGATCACATTCAAGAAAGCATCGCAACGAAACTAGGTCATCGATTCTTGAACTTGCTAGGGTTTACAAAGCTCGTAGGACTCAAGAATCGTATTAAGATTTGTTACATCATCATTCTATTGATCGTCTCGACTCCTTAACGAGCGGAGTTTTACTCAAACATCACAACAAGAACCACAATCACAAATTGAGATCTAATCATGATGCAAGTATTAAAAGAAAGCAAGATTAAAGAATTTCACCTTTTATTTATATCAACAATTTCATTACATTCGCTCAAGAACTACAAGAGGAAGAACTCGATCGTTGATTTGGCTTCGCTCGTCTCCGTGAGTCGCGGATTGGCTTGGATCACTTGCCCGATTGAAGATCGGCTCGGCTCCTAAAAGGTTGAAGCCTTCTCGCTTGATTTGGTACTCAAGATCTTGAATTTGGAGTGGAATTAGGGTTAGGGTTTCGCACAAGCCTTGTCACTAGACTTGTGGAAGAAGATGAAGAAAGAGGTAAAGATTGGAATATTGAAGATTTTTTTATCTAATGATTGATTAATCCCCTCAACCCTTAGATCTAGGATCCTATTTATAGCCATCCAAACCCTAGATCTAGGATTTGAATTCTAAGTTTCCCTCCAAAAGTTTGTTAGATGAAATTTGAATTTCCCTCCAAAAGTTAGTTAGAGGAGAAGCTTCTAGATGTGATTAGTTAGGAGGGAGCTTCTAGAAATAGTTTGTTAGGAGCTTAATTAAGATTAGCCTTGCTTAATGATCTTTGCTGATCTGGCAGAAGACTCTGGAGAATTCTGGAATTTGACGTGTCAAAATGAGGTGTAGGCCTTGAGATAGGAGTTTTGCACTGAAAATTGAGCGATGATGTGGCAAAAGCGCCGCGGTTCCGCGGCATAAGCTGGCTCCCGCCGCGGTTCCGCGGCGCTTTTGAGGAGTTGGAGCTTGAGCTTTCTGGTGCTTGTTGGGCTTGAGTTGTGGGCCTTTCTTTGATATGTTGAATTGTATTTCTCCCTTTGGATTGCTACCAGATCTGAAAACATGGAGTTGGTGTATTTTTTATCAGCTTCTTTTGACTTTGCTCCTGCAATTTCCTGCACAAATCTCGAGACAACTGTTGCGCAAATACAGAGATGATGTGATGCCATAAAATGCAGACAATTTCCTTTAAAGTGCCGGTTTAAAAGTCTAACACATGAAATCTGATATTTAACGACTGATTTGCTAATATGTGAAATATGAATGCCGAACACTTCTAAATGAGTGCAAATGATAGGGAAATTGCCGGTTAAAAGATACAATATTTTCGACTGATCAATGATAAAGGCAAACCAGATAGCATACTATCATCTCGAGTAAGACTGTCCTACCGGTATAAGTCCTCCCTCAATCATTGCAATCACGTGCCTGTGATCCAATAATAAACTTTGAGGGCACTATATCCAACACAAAATACACACAAAAGAAAGTCTCCAGAAATAAATCATACTTTCTTATGGCATTGTAGACTGGGTCACATCAATGAGAGAAGGTTGACTAAGTTACATACAGAAAGATATTTGGATCCGTTCGAATATCATTCATATGGAACTTGTCAATCCTGTCTCAAAGGAAAGATGACAAAGACTCCGTTCACTGGACACGGAGTAAGAGTGAGCGAGCTCTTGGGGTTCATACACAGTGATGTGTGCGGTCCAATGTCTACACATGCGCGAAGCGGTTATTCTTACTTCAATACTTTTATGGATGACTTTTCAAGGTACGGATATGTTTTCTTAATGAAACATAAATCTGAAGCCTTCGGAAAGTTTCAGGAATACAAGAATGAAGTAGAAAAACAAACAGGCAAAAGTATCAAGACACTGAGATCTGATCGAGGTGGTGAATACTTGAGTGCTGAGTTCCTGGATTACCTAAAAGAGAATGGATTTCTCTCTCAGCTTACTCCTCCATACACTCCACAATATAACGGTGTATCGGAGAGACGGAACCGAACCTTATTGGATATGGTACATTCCATGATGAGTAACGCTGAGTTGCCGTGATCATTCTGGGGATATGCACTAGAATCAGCTGCATACCTTTTGAACCGTGTTCCAACTAAGACTGTGCCTACCACACCATATCAGATATGGTGTGGGAAGAAACCTTATCTTAAGCACATTAAGATATGGGGATGTCTAGCTTTTGTCAAAAAGCAGCATGCGGACAAGCTCGAGGCACGCTCAGTACAGTGCAAGTTTGTGGGATATCCAAAAGACTCCAAGGGATATTTCTTCTATTGCGAAGAGGAACAAAAGGTTTTTGTTTCTCGTCATGCCTACTTCTTGGAAACTGAATTTTTGGAAAATCAGATAAGTAGGAGCGCAATAGAACTGGAAGAAATTCCAGAACCACGAGCTATTACTGAAAGCTTAGTAGAACCAGAGGGTTCGAAAGAACAGGACATTCCTACGCCGCTCCGCAGGAGTAGTAGGCAGTCTCATCCGCCCGAGAGATACTACGGTTTTCTCATAGACCGGGATAGAGAGGATTGCATCATTGATAATGATGAGCTAACTAGCTTCCAGCAGGCCATTCAGAGTGTTGACTCGGTAAAATGGCTGGATGCAATGCGGACCGAAATGGAGTCCATGTACACCAACAAAGTATGGACTTTGGACGTTGCTCCAGAAGGGGTAAAACCCGTAGGATGCAAATGGATCTTCAAGAGGAAGATTGGTGTAGATGGGAAGGTTGAGACCTATAAGGCTAGACTTGTTGCAAAGGGTTTTCGTCAAAGACCTGTTTTGGACTATGACGAAACCTTTTCTCCGCTGAAATCCATTCGGATCCTTCTTGCCATTGCTGCCTTCCACGATTATGAGATTTGGCAGATGGACGTAAAGACCGCTTTTCTAAATGGAAATTTAAAGGAGTGTGTCTATATGGACCAACCAGAGGGTTTCATTCAGAGTGGGAGCAGCGGAAAGGTGTGCAAGTTGCTTAAGTCCATTTATGGACTAAAGCAGGCATCGCGGAGTTGAAACATCTGTTTTGATGAGACAGTCAAAGATTTTGGCTTCATCAAAAATCCAGATGAACCATGCATCTATAGTAAAATTGTAGCACGAATTGTCGTATTCCTCGTTTTATACGTGGATGACATTCTCTTGATAGAAAATGACATTCCTATGCTACAATCTGTCAAAGGGTTCTTGTCACACAGGTTCTCCATGAAAGACCTGGGTGATGCCTCTTACATTCTGGGGATCCGGATCCATCGTGATAGATCCAAGAGGATATTAGGACTTTCACAGTCCAGGTACATCGACACCATACTGAAAAGATTCAATATGGAAGATTCCAAGCTCGGTAATCTACCGGCTTGTCACGGGATCACCCTCTCCAAAGAGATGTCTCCCAAGACTGATTTGGAAAGGGATCGCAAGTCTATTATACCCTACGCTTCTGCGGTAGGCTCTATAATGTATGCGATGTTGTGTACCAGACCAGATGTTGCTTATGCACTGAGTGTGGTAAGCCGGTATCAGTCAAACCCTGGGGAGAAGCACTGGATAGCGGTAAAGAACATTCTCAAGTACCTGAGAAGGACTAAGGAGATGTTCTTGGTGTATGGCGGAAAAGACCTCCAGATCGAGGCCTTTGCTGACTCCAGCTTCCAGAGTGACAAGGATGATTCCAAGTCCATGTCGGGTTTTGTCTTTACCCTCAATGGAGGGGCGGTGTGTTGGAAGAGTTCCAAACAAGAAACCGTTGCTGACACGACGATGGAAGCTGAATATATCGCTATTGCTGATGCCGCAAAAGAAGCCGTCTGGATGAGGAATTTCTTGAAAGAACTTCAGGCGTTTCCGTCCATTGTTGATCCAATACCTCTGTATTGTGACAACAACGGGGCTATAGCTTTAGCGAAGGAACCCAGGTCCCATCAGAAATATAGACACATCTTAAGGCGGTATCACCTGATCAGGGAGATCGTGGATCGCCAGGAGATCGAGGTTCGGAGGGTTGCTTCAGAAGATAACACTGCAGATCCACTCAAGAAGGCCTTACCCCAGACTCAGTTCGAGCGGCTGATCGAGATGATAGGTCTTCAATACGCCAGTACATGGCCTTAGTGCAAGTGAGAGATTGTTAGTGTATATGCCCTAAAAGCCATTACTGTATCATACTAGTTTGTATATTACTTGATGGAGGCTTGGGATATTCACAGTTGTCTAGACAATCTTGCTCGAAATGGTAGTATGCTACTTTGTTTGTTTCTACTTTAATGTGTGCATGTGTTTCTTTTAGCATATCGCCTAAACACATTAGTGGAGCCTTTAGGATCTTTGCTTGATTACCAGCGTTGTGATGCCAGTCACACTAGTGGGGGCTGGGTAATCTACAAGCACATCCTTATACAGGTCCCTAGTCGTAGGATTATCAAGATGGGGCATGGATACTCCGGAGTAGACTAGCGTATACGCTTCTCATCCCAGCGGGGGAGACGGTCTGTCCCACAGCCGTCAGTACGTCGTACTTGAGATAGTATGCGGGTGCTCGTTAGGTTACGAGTACACTGAATAGGACTCGTCGGAAACTGTTGGTTGGTACTATATCTATCGTCAGTTATCAGTTCCCAGGTGATATGAGTACAGCTTAGTGCGCTGACTTGACACTGTCACTTCGCCTCGAGTGTGTTCCCACTGTACTTTGATTACTACCCTACCACGGCTCAAATGAGTCGTGCAAACAGATAGTAGTTGGGTACATTCCCGAAGCACTTGGAGGCAGTGATGGTTAGATAGGATTCGTCTCTTCAAGTATTCGCGCTGTATCTAGGAGAGCCATTACACAAAGTCCCTGGCCAGGGCAAGCGAGATATACTGGTAGGTTTCCAGTGTTATCTCAGGGTGTTCTGGGCTACACTCCGACACGACTTGTACCGCTATTAGGGGACTGACGTTTACCACCCCCTAGGCCCGCCATGCGATATTCTCAAATGAACAGACCGGACTGTACGGAGATTGTCACATACAGGCTCAGTAGGAGTTCGGATGGGTTCACCTCATCAGTCTTCTTATCTGCATCTACCTGGGGACCGTTACGTACAGCTAGTGCCGCTTGCGGTCTGTGGTTAAACCCACTGCCAGTGTAGTGTCGAGTCTTTAGAGTCCTACACAGAGGGTTATTCGCCTTTGGGCAAAACAGAGTAGAGGTCGCATGGTTTTGCGACGGGGTTCGTTCACATCTGCGTACCTGTGCACGTTTGGTGTCCGGACAGTTATTTCTAGCGGGTTTTGGTTTAAGCCGGATCCTAGTATATGTTTTGGGATTGATTTTATCTCATTGTATTCGTGTTCCTCGAAACATGGATGCGGGTGTGTATGCACAGTTGACTGAGGCAGAGAATTCTCATTAGGGTTGATGATTGTTGTCTTTTTCCAAACCCTAATGAATATATGAAATATGATTAATAATGTTAATTAAAGGAAATTATGTCATGGTTAGGGTTGTTGACTTTTGGACCTTGGTTGACTTGTTGACCAAAGTCGAAAAGTTGACCATCGTCATTTCACACAAAAGATGCTCTTTGATCTTTGCAAAATTCATTAAATGTGAAATGATAATGGTCTTTTCAAATCAACCATCACCTTTTTCTTTTTGATTAATATTGTTAATTGATAATTCACATATATGTGATATGGTTGTTATTTTCTTCTCATTATCTCATTCTCATTCTCTCTCATCCTCTTTCTCTCTCTCTCGAGGCAAAATCCCTCTCATGAGTTAAGAACCATTTGCCATTGAAATAAAACACCAAAACCACTCTCTACTCATCCTAAGGTTGAAGGTTTAGCAAACCTAACACTTTAGTTACCTCAAGTTTGAGGAAGAAGCTCAAGGTAGAGGCCCTCGGGTGGATCTTTCTTCGGCAAGAGAAGGCGACGTGGAGAACCATTCAACCCACTCCAAGGAGAAGAAGAGAAGGAGTTCAAGACTAGGTATAACCCTCTTACCAAGTAGGTAAAGCTTGTAGTTAGTTTCTAGTGTGTTGTCTAGCAAAGATCCGGTTTCTAGTCCATGTTACCCTAACCCTAAAAATTGTTTTTCACCGTTTCCGCAACCCGGAAAGAACCGGGACAGGTAACGTGGACTTACACACACCTGATTGAATCTTTAGGTCCTATTAAATTTTCCGTAATCGTTTGCGGTTCTGGAATTGTAGGGTTGCTAGGCACACGCACAAGGGTCTACGAGGCATCAACCATGCCCGATTTAAAATTTAGCCGTGCCGAACAACCCAAAGGCAGATCTTTAAACTAGAGATTAGGCGAAAACAAGCATGTCAAATATTTTAACACTAAGTGAGAGGGATTACAACCTTTGTAGATCCGGTCCTTCACTTCTTAAGCTCCGTGTTGAGGTCCCTTCGCTGCGACCATCTTGTTCCGGACTCTCGAGAGGCTTCACGAAGAGAAAGATGCAGTCTTGCTTTCGATCTTCGATAACAAAGATGATCTACATTGAAGTTTCACTAACACAAGCTAACACTCACTAAATGAAGTGAACACTCTCATCTAAAGGGCAAGGATAGATGAGGATGATGAAGTAGGATTTTTGCTCTCATTTATAATCTTTTTCTCACACATAATCATCACTTAGAAAAAGCTGGAAAGCTTTTTCCATGAAGAGAAGAAGGAAGAAGAAGCCTAAATCATAATCCTTTTTGTGGTGAATAATGCAAAGTAATCATAAGGTTAGAAATGCAACCATGGTTCAAGTAACCATTGTAGAGAATTAACCAAGGTTAAAGGGTGTGGTTGGGTTAAGGAAATATCATGCAAAAATATCTAAACAAATATCTTTGCACAAAACAAAAAGAAAGCTTCTAGAAACTTCTAGAATAACTTAACCCTAATCAAACCCTAACCATATTTAATCTCCACTAAACATGTTGCATTAAAAACCATATCATGTTACAATATTATATATCACATATATAATATTTATTGTAACAAAATAAAATAATACAATTAACATATATCGCATATATATCAATGTATTACCCGAGTGAGAAAAAGAATCTTTTAGTGAGCTAATATTAGTTAATGTAATTCAATATATCATATATACTATTATACATTAAATTATCGAATCAATACTTGATCCGACAATCCGGCTATATCGCATATAACCGACTAATATTTATCCGTACCGATTCATCGAATCAACACTTGATCCGATGGCCCGGCTGATATGAAATATCGCGAGAATAGAATACGGTATCTCATATTGCATTATCCTTGGTCCTGCACATATCACATATGTGCCCCTACTCAATTTTTCCTGAGTCAAGAAAACTCTGTGTAGGACTCTAAAGAGTCGTCAATACGCCGGCAGTAGGTGATGACCATATCAAACACCCACAAGCTGCAAGCGGTCAGCTAAACGTAACATCCACCCAGGTATTGAGCACTCAGAAGATCAACAAGCAAGCCTGTACATTCTCCTGTGAATCCAAACAGTAACACTCCCGTACAGTCCGGTCTCGTCGTCTGATATGTCGCATATCTCGCCTAGGGGTGGTAAACGTCAGACCTCAGTAGCTTGATAAGTCGTGTCGATATGAGGTCTATAACAGTTCGAGAAACTACTGATAACACTTACCAGTAAATCTCAGCAACCCTGGCCAGGGATTTCCAGTTATAGCCAATCGAACACAGCACAACATCAACTCCCTATACCGGGAGAGACGAATCCCCTCCTATCGCTCATTGCCTCCATGTGATTCGGGACTGTACCCAAAAGCCACCTTTTTGCATGCCCTCTTGTACGTGGTATGATGGAAATCAAAGCACAGTGGGAATCACACAAGACTCTATGACGATCTCGGGTCAACAGACTACTCTGTACCAGTGTCACCGGAGAACTGCCATCTGACGTGAGGTATAATACCATCTGGGAGTTCTCGGCGAGTCCGTCCAGTGTACCCAGTCTCTACTGAGCACCCGTACACCATCCTTGATGTCAAACACCGATGGATATGGGATCATCCATCGCCCATCATATGGGTCAAGATGCGTATACGCTAGTCTACTCTGGTGTATCGATGCCCTGTCTCGATACACCCTCGACTAAGAAAAGTTATAGGATGTACTCGTCGACTACCGTGTCCCCACTAGTATGATCTCATCATAGTCCCAGTAGTCGAGTACATATCATAAGGGCTTTATCAACATGTAACATAGAGACAATCAGAGTACATGTTAAGATAAAGTACAACCAGATAGCATACTATCATGTCGAGCAAGAAAGTCCTCCCTATATATGTCTAAGCATCCATTACAATATACATCGTATGTACAGTAATGGCCTCTAGGGCATACATATAACTAACAATCTCCTACTTGCACTTGGGCCATCTATTGTGATATCGCATATCCAACAATTAGCTGTGGTTGAAGTATCTCATACTCAACCATCCCATAAAAGTCTCTACTGGGAAAAAGGCCTTTGTTAGTGGATTCGCGCTATTGTCCTCTGTGTCTACTCTCCTAACCTCGATCTCCCTGGAGATCAACCATCTCCATGATCAGGTGATACTGCCTAAGAATTATATCTGGATTTCTGATGGGACGGGGGTTCCTTGGCATAAGCCACAACTCCATTGTCACACAATGGTAGGAACGAAGTTCATCTCATGAACTTATATATCCAGACTGCCTTTTTGGTAGCATCCTTGGTAACGATGTATCTTACCTTTAATCGTCTAGTAAGTCACGGTATCTAGCTTGGAACTCTTCCAACATACCGTCCCTCCACTGAGGGTAAAGACAATGCCTGCGACTGATATTCAGTCGTCCTTATCACTCTGGAACTTTTCCAGTGATTCTCCCCAGGATCGATTGATACCATTTCACTACAACTAGTGAGTATCCTAATATCCAATTAGATCTATCTCATAGAACCAAAACCCAGGATTTAGTAGGTATCAATTTGATCCTATATAGAGATTCCTTGTGATAAGCAGAGATTGACCGAGCGTAGCATAGTAAACTCCTTCCCTATCAAGAGTATGTCATCCACGTACTATACGAGGATCACCACCATACTCCCTACTACCTTTTTGTATATACAGGGTTCATCTACCATTTTGATGAAGTCAAACTCTTTGACTACCACATCAAAATAGACGTTCCAACTCCGTGATGCCTGCTTTATCCTATAAAGCATCTTGCACACGTTTCCGCTGCTCCCACTGTGTACGAAGCCCTCTGGCTGTGTACTTATAGACGCTTTCTTCTAAAACATCATTTAGAAAAGCTGTCATGACAACCAACCACCAGATATCGTAGTCATGGTATGTAGCCCTGGCAAGTTGGATCTGGATGGACTTAAGCATAGATTTGAAAATCTCAACTTTTCCATGTACACTAAGTAATCTTCTCAAGATATACTTGCTCCTGATGGGGATTTAACCCTTCAGATAAAGCAACCAAAGTCCATACTTTGTTGGTGTATAAGGATTCCATCTTAGATCGCTAAGCATCCAGCCATTCTTACAGAGTCCCACTCCTGATAGCCAGCTCGAAACTAGTTGGGTCATCATCTCATGATGCAATCATCGCTCCTACTGTCATAGAGAAACCGAAGTATCTCTCAGGTAGGTGAGGAACCCTGCTAGATCGGCGGAGAGGCTGAGGTTCGTTGGTTACTATTGAATCCTTTGGTTCTATCAAATCATTTGCTGTAATTTGTATAGCTGGAACTCCTTCTAGTTCTACAGAACAGACCTTGCCTCGAGCTTGTCCGGATTTTGCTTTTTAGACATAGGCCGGAAAACCCCAAATCTTAACAAACTTAAGATATGGGCTCTTCCCTTTCCATATCACATATGAAGTGGTAGGCAACTGATTTGATTTGAACCTTATTCAATAGGTGTAAGTCCATGCTACCTCTCCCGGTACTTACGGGCTTGCGGAATTTGATGAAAAACAATTTTCTAGAGGCGGTAACATGGACTCAAAACGGATCTTTGTTAAACTATCTATCTAACAACCTAACTACGAGTTGTTAACTACTCGGTTAGGGGGTTATACTTTTATTTCTTGAACTCCTTCGTCTTCATCTCTAGATGGTGTACGGATCGGCTTCACCCCGTCGTCTCCTTGCGCCGAAGATCGATCCACCCGAAAGCTTCTACCTTTGGCTTCTTCTTCGAACTTTGAAGACACTTTTCACTTGGTCTGCTAAACCTTGTGAACTAGAGTGAGTAGAGGAGAGTGTGATGGGATTTTCTCTATGGTTCTTGCTTCTCAACACATGAGACAAGTGAACCATAGACAAGAGAGAGAGCAAGAGGAAGAGGGTGAGAGCAAGAGAATGAGAGAGCTCAAAACCAAGAGAGAGAAAGGCAAAGAAAGAATGAGCCTCTCTTTTGTCATACACCCTCTCATAATCCAAAAGCATCATGAGCCATAATGTTAATCAAGTATTATATGATGGTTCATATCATGTCAAAGGCAATATCATTTCCATGCACTCATTTTGCAAACCACAACAAGCAAGCAAAAGTCTTTGCATGAAAATGATAGCCATTGTGATGATGATGGTCAACTAGTCCAACCTAGTCAACCGGTCAACAAGGTCAACAAAGTCAACCCCTCAACAACCATGTCACTATAATACTTAATTAATATTATTGCTAATTATGTTTCATATTCTCATTAGGGTTTAGCAAAAAGTCAATAGTCAACAGTCAACAGTCAACAACCCTAATGAGAATCCTCTGCCTTTGTCTCTCTGTCAACTGTGCATACACACCCGCATCCGCGTTCCGAGGAACACGAATACATACGAGATAAAACCAATCCCAAAACATACACTAGGATCTGGCTTAAACTAAAGCCCGCTGGTGTTAACTGTCCGGAAACTAAACGTGCACAAGTGCACGGATGTGACCAAACCCTGTCGCAAAACCATGCGACCTGTCGCAAAACCATGCGACCTCTACTCTTTTGCCTGAAGGCGTATAGCTTTCTGTGTGGGACTCTAAAGACTCAACACTACGCTGGCAGTGGGTTTAACCACAGACCGCAAGCGGCACTAGCTGTGCGTAACGGTCCCCAGGTAGATGCCGACAAGAAGACTAACGAGGTGAAACCCATCTGAACTCCTACTGAGCCTGAATGTGACAGTCTCCGTACAGTCTGGTCTGTTCGTCTGATACGTCGCATGGCGGGCCTAGGGGGGCGGTAAACGTCAGTCCCCTAATAGCGGTACAAGTCGTGTCGGAGTGAAACCCAAAACACCCTGAGATAACACTGGAAGCCTACCAGTATATCTCGCTTGCCCTGGCCAGGGACTACTCGTGTAATGGCTCTCCTAGACACAGCGCGATGTAAACCCCCAATACCGGGAGAGACGAATCCTGTCTAACCGTTACTGCCTCCAAGTGCTTCGGGACTGCACCCAAAAACTACCTGTTTGCACGACTCCTTTGAGTCGTGGTAGGGTAGTAATCAAAGTATAGTGGGAACACACTCGAGGCGAAGTGACAGTATCAAGTCAGCGGACTAAGCTGTACTCATGTCACGTGGGAACTGATAACTGACGATAGGTATAATACTAACCAACAGTTCCTGACGAGTCCTGTCCAGTGTACTCGTAACCAAACGAGCACCCGCATACTATCTCAAGTACGACGTACTGGCGGCTGTGGGACAGACCGTCTCCTGAGCTGGGATAAGAAGCGCATACGCTAGTCTACTCCGGAGTATCGCTGCCCTGTCTCGATAGTCCTGCGACTAGGGACCTGCATAAGGATGTACTTATAGATTACCCAGCCCCCACGAGTGTGACTGCCATCACAACGCTGGTAATCAAGCAAAGATCCTAAGAGCTCTACTAATATGTATAAGCGATATGCTAAAAGAAACACATGCACATATTAAAGCAGAAACGAACCAAGTAGCATACTACCATATTGAGCAAGATTGTCAATACAAGGTGAATATCCCAAGCTTCCATTAAGTAATATACATACTAGTATGATACAGTAATGGCCTCTAGGGCATATACACTAACAATCTCCCACTTGCACTAAAGCCATGTACTGGCGTATCGAAGACCTATCATCTCGATCAGCCGCTCGAACTGAGTCTGGGGTAAGGCCTTCGTGAGTGGATCCGCAGTGTTATCTTCCGTATTTACTCTCTTCATCTCGATCTCCCGGCAATCAACGATCTCCCTGATCAGGTGGAACCGCCTCAAAATGTGCCTGGACTTCTGATGGGACCTGGGTTCCTTCACTAAAGCTATAGCGCCGTTGTTGTCGCAATACAACGGCATTGGATCAACAATGGTAGGAACCACCTGAAGCTCCGTGAGGAACTTCTTCATCCAGACAGCTTCTTTTGCGGCATCGCAAGCAGCTATGTACTCCGCTTCCATAGTTGAGTCAGCAACGGTTTCCTGCTTGGAACTCTTCCAGCAAACCGCCCCTCCATTGAGGGTAAAGACATAACCCGACATGGACTTGGAGTCATCCTTATCACTCTGGAAGCTGGAGTCAGCAAAGGCCTCAATCTGGAGGTCTTTTCTGCCATACACTAAGAACATCTCCTTAGTCCTTCTCAGGTACTTGAGAATGTTCTTTACTGCTATCCAGTGTTTCTCCCCTGGGTTCGACTGATACCGGCTTACAACGCTCAATGCGTATGATACATCTGTTCTGGTACACAACATCGCATATATAATAGAGCCTACCGCAGATGCGTAGGGTATTGATGACATGCGAGCCCTTTCCAAATCAGTCTTGGGAGACATCTCTTTGGAGAGGGTGATTCCATGACAAGCCGGTAGATTACCACGCTTGGAATCTTCCATACTGAATCGTTTCAGTATGGTGTCGATGTACCTTGACTGTGAAAGTCCCAACATCCTCTTAGATCTATTACGATAGATCTGGATCCCCAGAATGTAGTTGGCATCGCTCAGGTCCTTCATGGAGAACCTCTGCAACAAGAATCCTTTGACTGACTGTAGCATAGGAATATCATTTCCTATTAGGAGAATTTCATCGACGTACAAGACGAGGAATACCACATTTCTCCCTACAATCTTACTGTAAATGCATGGTTCATCTGGGTTTTTGACAAAGTCGAATTCTTTGACAGTATCATCAAAGCAGATGTTCCAACTCCGCGATGCCTGCTTGAGTCCATAGATGGACTTGAGCAACTTGCACACTTTACCGCTGCTCCCACTCTGAATGAATCCCTCTGGCTGATCCATATAAACGCACTCTTCCAAATTTCCATTTAGAAAAGCCGTCTTTACGTCCATCTGCCAGATTTCATAATCGTGGAAGGCAGCAATGGCAAGAAGGATCCGAATGGATTTGAGCATGGCTACCGGAGAAAAGGTCTCGTCATAGTCCAAACCAGGTATTTGACGAAAACCCTTTGCAACAAGCCTAGCTTTATAGGTTTCAACCGCCCATCTACACCAATCTTCTTTCTGAAGATCCATTTGCAGCCTACGGGTTTTACCCCTTCTGGAGCAAAGTCCAAAGTCCAAACTTTGTTGGTGTACATGGACTCCATCTCGGCTCGCATTGCATCCAGCCATTTTACCGAGTCACCGCTCTGAATGGCTTGCTGGAAGCTAGTAGGCTCACCATAATCCATAGTGCAATCATCTCTATCCCCGTCTATGAGAAAACCGTAGTATATCTCGGGCGGATGAGACTGCCTACTACTCCTGCGGAGTGGCGCAGGAATGTCCGGTTCTCCTGAAACTTCTGGTTCTTCCAAGCTTTCAGTAATAGCTTGTGGTTCTGGAATTTCTTCCAGTTCTATTGCGCTCCCACTTATTCCTTTTTCTAAAAACTGATGTTCCATAAAGTGGGCATGACGAGAAACAAAAACCTTTTGTTCCTCTGCGTAATAGAAAAAATACCCCCTGGAGTTCTTTGGGTATCCCACAAACTTACACAGTACTGAGCGTGCCTCGAGTTTGACCGCATGCTGCTTTTTAACAAAAGATGGACATCCCCATGTCTTTAGGTACTTAAGACAGGGTTTCTGCCCACTCCACATCTGATATGGGGTGGTAGGCACAGTCTTGGTTGGAGCCTTGTTCAAGAGATATGCAGTTGTTTCTAATGCATAACCCCAGAAAGATCACGGTAACTCAGCCTTACTCATCATGGAAAGAACCATATCCAATAGGGTTCGATTCCTCCTTTCCGATACACCGTTGTGTTGTGGTGTCTATGGAGGAGTAAGGTGAGAGAGAATTCCATTCTCTTTTAAGTAGTCCAGAAACTCGGCACTCAAGTATTCTCCACCTCGATCAGATCTCAGTGTCTTAATACTTTTGCCTGTTTGTTTTTCAACTTCATTCTTGTATTCCCGAAATTTCTCAAAGGCCTCGGATTTGTGCTTCTTTAAGAAGACATGTCCATACCTGGAGAAATCATCTGTGAAAGTAATGAAGTATGAATAACCACTTCGCGCATGTGTAGACATTGGACCACACACATCACTGTGTATAAGTCCCAAGAGCTCGCTCGCTCTTACTCCGTGTCCAGTGAACGGAGTCTTTGTCATCTTTCCCATGAGACAAGATTCAAAAGTGGCATAAGACTGGTACTCAAACGGATCCAAGTATCCTTCTTTATGTAACTTTGTTAACCGTGTCTCATTGATGTGACCCAGTCTACAATGCCATAAGAAAGCCTGATTTAATTCTGGAGATTTTCTTTTAAGTGTGTTCTGGACACTGAATATCTGAGCTTGATTCAATACGTATATACCGTTATTTAATGTACCTGACCCAATCAGTACTTGATTTAGGTGGATGTTTACTACATCGCTTACAAAAGTAAAATCATATTCTTCCTTAGAAAGTAAGGATACAAATATGATATTACAAGTCGCACCTGGTACATACAAACAGTCACGCAGAATCAATATCTGCCCAGTTGTCAGTCCAAGGTGATATTCCCCTACGGATTCTGCATCCATGCTCATTCCGTTAGCAACCCTGAGAGTCATATCACCTTTCCTGATAACCCTACGGTTTCTCAGAGCCTGTAACGAATTACAGATATGAGATACTGATCCGGTATCCAATACCCAGGAAGTAGGGTTAACTGACATACAGTTCTCAATTACAAACACACTCGAAGCCGAAGCCACAACATGCTTCGAATTCTGGCTACTGGCTTTGCAAGCCCTGCAATCCTTCTGCCAATGTTCATTCCCGTTACAATAGGAACGTCCCTCTTTAACTATATCCAGTCCCAAAACTTTTGCCCTTACTTTTCCTTCTTCTTCCCTGGTTTCCTTCAGGGTATAAGCAGAGGGCAGGGACTGTAGAATCAAGTCAGTACTTGACTTGTTCTTCAACGTGGTCTTCAGGTCCGTGAGCTCATAAGAGCTGGTCTCTGCAAGGACGTTGCCCCCTACAGACGACCCGACAGCCAACCTCGCTTGAAGCAATTCGTTCGAGGTCTCATATCTTGCGATACGAAATTGCTCTCCATATAAAACTTTGTTATGGAGGAAGATAGAAACTGAGTCCATCTTCTCATGTTGCCTCTGGCTTGCACCATCAACTGAGGCTAACACGAGGCACTTGGCTTTTGCACAGTCTTTTTCCGATGTCATACGGATGTCAATGTCCGTGATAGGGGAAACTGGTCCTGAGACGGCAGGGGTTTGATTAGTTAAGAGGTATCCCAGCTTGTCATGGGCAATGGACATCTGAACAGACCTTTGCCAGTCATAACAGTCAGGTTCAGTCAATTAATTATCTAGATGTAACCTAGGTGTGGTCACTGGGTCGCTGCAATTAAGAGAGAGAGAAGAAAACACTCAGCATGATTCTCTTGCAAGTTTAGATTGGTTTTTAATTTATCTAAACAGGATGGCTCCCACTGTCTCTCGAATCCCTCCTCAAACTATAAAGGAAGAATTAGTCGGGATCAATCTCACCATACAATACTTGCTTAACCATTCAGCCAGGCTAGTGTCGGTACTTCGAGGGAGGTTTTCCAACGCTTTCGCGAAGTTCCTTAATTTAAGAACCTCTTTTCCCTGGGGGCGCAGCCCCGCTGACACCTTTCTAGACACCTACTTGGTTTATAGCATTGATCGTTAAGTGAGAAAGTTTCTGAGAAGTAGCATATACTCACAGTAGGATCGGGATCCAAATATCATCGCGTGACAAAACTGAAGGAATCCTACCAGAATCATCACACTCCAAATGGTATGCAGCGCTAGCAAGTTTCAGTACTTATGAAACTCCCGATGTGGATTTTTGCCCCATGCTCTTATGACCTTGACGAAGGCCAAAATATCATAAGTCACATGTCAAGTTCTACCCGTCATTATCCAGGTTAATTTGAACCCACCCGTACATACCCTTGACGAAGGCCAAAATGGTAGTACGACTGTCCCAAACCAACGCATCTATCTATGCTACAGATAAACATTCAGCAGCTACCAATCACTATGCCTTGGCGAAGGTCAAAATACATAGCTTGAATACTACTGAATATTTAACTGAAACGACGGAGGGCTACGAATGGTTTTGGCGAAACCGTGAACGTAGTGAACTTGATATAATCGATGGAACCATGATAGCTTTTAAAAGGAGTGGTTCAAACTCCGCATTTAAAAGTTGGTTTTTGAAAAGAACCGAGTGGTTTTGAAAGTGTTCCAACGACTTTTACTTGGTTTATTTTCTTGCATTAGTTCTTTTAATGCGTATTTTTCTTGCATTAGTTCTTTTAATGCGTCCCATCATTTAATTCTACCATTGCAGAAAACAACCAAAATATGACGCACGCTTATGCCATTCGCATTCGCCACGGGGCCCGTCATTACCCGTTAGGTTACTTAACTAACGACAGTGCGGGGGCTGGGCTAGCGCGTCTGTAAAACATAAGCAACGCCTAAATAATAACATATATAGATATATTGCAATGGTGGCCATTTCAGATCACTGATGAACACATTGGATATACTAGGAACCCGCAATTCGTACGAGCCTGTAACGAAAAGCAGATTACACGGTCGCTGTGAATAGCCAATACCCCACTCAAGACCCCTACGGGTGCGGCAAACTACCCTCTAAGTACCCGAAGCGAAGCAACCTCCCTCAACTCCGTGAGTAGGCCACTCGGCACTTCGGCATACCCGGTAGTTTGTGCACCCCCTCCATGGGTCTATCCTAGGAGCAAAAACAGTAAAAAGAAATTATACAATGACGGCTACAACACCGACCCGGTTGTGCGGCCATATAAATAATATTACATCAATTTACAAATTTACATGAATTGAAAGAAAAGAAAACACTCGTCTCACAACCCCCGGCTATTCACCCGCGACAATCCAATGAATTCATATACACATACCAACATCATCACAGATCACAGATTTGTATAACCCCCACCAATCGACATATAGCGATCAGCAGACGTTCAATACAAATATCACATCACAGATAAATACCCGTCAGCTTAAGTCTTTAGAAACTCGATCAAAATACGGTTTTTAAAGCCCCAAAAACAAATTTTCTTTCTGGAAAATCTGGGCTGAAAAAACATATACCAAAATTCCCAAAATACCCCACTGAGTATACTGTAGTAAAGAAGATCCAGAGAAGAGCTAAGACAGCCGTGGAACCGCGGCAATAGCATGGTATTGCCGCGTTTCCACGGCGGTTTGATGGGTTCTCTGCACCATTTTTCTACAGTACCTTCTAAAAACCCTGAGTCGATTTTTAAAGCATGATTTATTACTTTTACAGCACTTTGAAAATCGACAGCAAGTTTGATATCCGGGTGTATTTCGCGACTTTTTCTCCGATCGAATTTCTAGTTACTATGCTAACATGTTAGGTAGAGTTTAACTAGGCTCTGATACCACTGTAAGTCCATGCTACCTCTCCCGGTACTTACGGGCTTGCGGAATTTGATGAAAAACAATTTTCTAGAGGCGGTAACATGGACTCAAAACGGATCTTTGTTAAACTATCTACCTAACAACCTAACTACGAGTTGTTAACTACTCGGTTAGGGGGTTATACCTTTCTTTCTTGAACTCCTTCGTCTTCATCTCTTGATGGTGTACGATCGGCTTCACCCCGTTGTCTCCTTGCGCCGAAGATCGATCCACCCGAAAGCTTCTACCTTTGGCTTCTTCTTCGAACTTTGAAGAAACTAGTTCACTTGGTTTGCTAAACCTTGTGAACTAGAGTGAGTAGAGGAGAGTGTGATGGGATTTTCTTTATGGTTCTTGCCTCTCAACACATGAGACAAGTGAACCATAGACAAGAGAGAGAGCAAGAGGAAGATGGTGAGAGCAAGAGAATGAGAGAGCTCAAAACCAAGAGAGAGAAAGGCAAAGAAAGAATGAGCCTCTCTTTTGTCATACACCCTCTCATAATCCAAAAGCATCATGAGCCATAATGTTAATCAAGTATTATGTGATGGTTCATATCATGTCAAAGGAAATATCATTTTCAAGCACTCATTTTGCAAACCACAACAAGCAAGCAAAAGTCTTTGCATGAAAATGACAACCATTATGATAATGATGGTCAACTAGTCCAACCTAGTCAACCGGTCAACAAAGTCAACCCCTCAACAACCATGTCACTATAATACTTAATTAATGTTATTGCTAATTATGTTTCATATTCTTATTAAGGTTTAGCAAAAAGTCAATAGTCAACAGTCAACAGTCAACAACCTTAATGAGAATCCTCTGCCTCTGTCTCTCTGTCAACTGTGCATACACACCCGCATCCGCGTTCCGAGGAACACGAATACATACGAGATAAAACCAATCCCAAAACGTACACTAGGATCTGGCTTAAACCAAAGCCCGCTAGTGTTAACTGTCCGGAAACTAAACGTGCACAAGTGCACGGATGTGACCAAACCCTGTCGCAAAACCATGCGACCTGTCGCAAAACCATGCGACCTCTACTCTTTTGCCTGAAGGCGAATAGCTTTCTGTGTGGGACTCTAAAGACTCGACACTACGCTGGCAGTGGGTTTAACCACAGACCGCAAACGGCACTAGCTGTGCGTAACGGTCCCCAGGTAGATGCCGACAAGAAGACTGACGAGGTGAAACCCATCTGAACTCCTACTGAGCCTGAATGTGACAGTCTCCGTACAGTCCGGTCTGTTCGTCTGATACATCGCATGGCGGGCCTAGGGGGGCGGTAAACGTCAGTCCCCAAATAGCGGTACAAGTCATGTCGGAGTGAAGCCCAAAACACCATGAGATAACACTGGAAGCCTACCAGTATATCTCGCTTGCCCTGGCCAGGGACTACTCGTGTAATGGCTCTCCTAGACACAGCGCGATGTCAACCCCCAATACCGAGAGAGACGAATCCTTTCTAACCGTCACTGCCTCCAAGTGCTTCGGGGCTGCACCCAAAAACTACCTGTTTGCACGACTCTTTTGAGTCGTGGTAGGGTAGTAATCAATGTACAGTGAGAACACACTCGAGGCGAAGTGACAGTGTCAAGTCAGCGGACTAAGCTGTACTCATGTCACCTGGCAACTGATAACTGACGATAGGTATAATACCAACCAACAGTTCCCGACGAGTCCTGTCAAGTGTACTCGTAACCTAACGACCACGCGCATAAGAAGCGCATACGCTAGTCTACTCCGGAGTATCGATGCCCTGTCTCGATAGTCCTGCGACTAGGGACCTGCATAAGGATGTGCTTATAGATTACCCAGCCCCCACGAGTGTGACTGCCATCACAACGCTGGTATTCAAGCAAAGATCCTAAGGGCTCTACTAATATGTATAAGCGATATGCTAAAAGAAACACATGCACATATTAAAGTAGAAACAAACCAAGTAGCATACTACCATATTGAGCAAGATTGTCAATACAAGGTGGATATCCCAAGCTTCCATTAAGTAATATACATACTAGTATGATACAGTAATGGCCTCTAGGGCATATGCACTAACAATAGGTATGCAGATTCTCAAGTGCATTACTCCCAAAAGGAAATAGGAAACTCAGTAGTACTTATCATAGAGCACACCATATCACATAGGGTGTGATTGCTCCGCCCCGAAACACCGAGGTGCTGTGGTGTATTCGGAGGAGTAATGCTGAGAGAGAATCTCATTCTCTTTTAGAATAGTCCAGGAATTCCGTGCTCAAGTATTCTCCTCCCTGATCACATCAAAGGACATAATACTTATACCCGTTTATGGTTCTCCACTTCTAACTTATATTCTGTGAATATCTCAAAAGCTTCGGACTTGTGTTTCAACAGGAACATATGTCTGAATCTTGAGAGATCATCAGAGAATGTAATGAAGTACAAAGAACCGATCTTGGCATGTGTAGACAGGGGACCTTCATACATCAACATGTATCAATCCCAAGAGTTCACTAACTCTATCTCTGTTTCCAATAAACAGAGCTGTGGTCATCTTATCTCTGTGACATGACCGGCAAGTTTCACAAGATGTAAATTCAAACTTATTTAAATATGCATCTATATGTAACTTCAGCTAGTCGGCTCGCATTAATATGACCTAGTCTACAATGCCTCAAGAAGGATTTGTTCATTTCTGAACTCTTCCTCTTGTGTGTGTTCTATACATTAAGAACTGTGATTTGATTTAGAACATCTATGCTTTTAGATAACGTGCCTGAACCGATCAACTCTTGATATAGGAAATGTTCAAAACATTATCCAACAATACAAAATTATATCCTTCTTTACTAATAAAGAGACTGATATGATATTGTATTTCAGGTTCGGTATCTAATAACATTCGTTCAGAATCAATGTATTTGCTAATACAGGGTGATAACTACCAACAGACTTGGCTGCAACACTTGCACCGTTTCTATCTCATTAAATTTATCACCAGTTGTCAGTTCTCTACCTATCTGTAGCCCATGTAACAAATTACATATGTGGGATCCTTATCCGGTATCTCATACCCAGGACGTAAAGGATACTGAGAAACAATTCTTTGTAATGAACACACCCGAAGAAGATGCATCAGCATGCACTTTCTTCGTTTTGGGCGGGACGGGAATTCTGGTAATCCCCAATTTCCTGCTCTGTCTAACAACAATTATAAGTTGGAGCGGGACCAACGTTCCCCGGCTCAGTATAACAAGCGGCTTCGGTCAATACATCCGTATTATTATCTTGATTATGGCGTATGGTCTCTACCTGGACAGAGAGAGAGAAGAAAACACTCAGCGTGCGTATTTACAAGATTAGATTGGTTATCAATTTATCTAATCAGGATGTCTCCCACTATTTTAGTCAAATCTTCCTTCAAACTCTAAAAGGAAAGAATAGCCGGGATTAATTACACTCTATAAGTTCGCCAATCTTTCAGCCAGGCCAGTGCCGGTACTTTGAGGGAGGTCCCCCATGCTTTCGCATGAACCTAATTAAAGTAAACTTCGTTTTCCCAAGGGCGTAACCCCGTTAACACCTTTCTAGACACCTACTTGATCGGCTAATTGTAATGTGTAAAACTCTCCCAGGATTAACTCTTACTCATAGCGGGTATCGGGATCCAACTATCTCATAGAAGGTATGCAATCTCATTGCAAATTTCAAAACTTGAAATTCCCAATAATATTTTACCCCTAGCCTCCTATGACCGTGACGGAAGTCAACAAACCATAGGCTGCTAGTCAAGTTCTACCCGTCATTTCCTGATTGAATTAAACCCACCCGCACGACCCTTGACGGAGGTCAACAAGGCCGCACGACTACCCTAATCCAATCTGCATCATATGCATAAGCAGATAAATACTAGTCAGCTACCGCACACTACGCCTTGACGGAGGTCAACAAACGTATCACGAATACTAAGAAGGACTTATCTGAAATGACGGAGGGCTACAACAGGTTTTTAAGAAAACCTTTTGCGTAATGAACTTGATATCGTTGTAGAATCGAGTGATTTTAAATGGAGTGTTTTTGAGGCTTTTCTAGTTTTTCTGAAGAGGTCACTCCCGGTGAAGGGATCGTCGGCTCATTCCTCATCGAATAAGGTGCAGGATATTTCGCAAATACCACTATGCAAAGAAAGAACTATAGAAGCAATCAAAAGACAAACCGAGTTTATATCATCTTCTAGTTTCACTAAAGAGGTCACTCCCGGTGAAGGGATCTCGGCTCTTTCCTTATCGAACAAGGTGCTGGATATTCTACAAGGAACACCGCTATACAAAGCATGACCTAGAGCTACCGGTTTTTAAACAAGTTTCTACAACATCTTTAGGTTTCTTTTAGTTTCATTATTCTCATTAATGAAGTCCCATTTTATTTTGCTTCACAAGTATCACATTTGAAACGAAATCTGCAATATAACATATATCTCATATATATAATATAAACATTCGTCTCAGGCAGTAATATGATCTCATCACAGAACATTGCAGCAGAAGAACATATATGAAATATTGGATATACTAGGACGTACGTGTTTTAATACGAGCCTGTATAAAACGCGGATTCCACGGTCGCGATTAATAGCCAAACCCACATCCCTAGACCCTTACGAGAACAGCAAGCAACACTGCCAATTCTAGGGTTAGGAGACCCGGTCTCGACTCCTCGAGATGGTCTTCCATTGGACCCTAGAACCCGGTTACTTGTGCTCCCCGCCTTGGGTCTACCTAATGCGGAAAAGTAAATAATATACAACGGTGACATCATCCTCAGCCCGGAAGTGCCCCAATAAAAGAATATTACATACAAATGAATTTTACATGAATGAAAAAGAAAAAACTCTCATCTCACATAAAACCCCCGGCTATTAAAAACGCGACGATCCAATATAACATATCATAGCAAAACATAATATCTCATATCATCAACATAAGCAAGTATGCGTATCCCGATTGTCGTTGATGTATAGCAACGAAACCGGCGATACACCACATACTACGCTTACGGTCACAGAAAAGAAGGTGTAAAACTACAACAGTTGGAATCCGCAACCTTCTTAGACATCGCATGCTTAACCAAATGAATTCCTTAGACATCGCATGCCTAACAATTATAAACCCCGCATTTTAGTCTCTTTTTCGAAAACTCTTTTCAATATCAAGTCGGGCAATTCAACAAGATTCCCGATATCCTGATCGAATGCTCGTCGCAAACTTTACTAGACGGTCGCACCCCCGGATGCCGTCGACGAAGTGCACTAAGGCGGAACACCGCTGCCGCGAGCACCCGAACGGATGCTTTTGGCGACGGGGTTCTCCTACAGTCACTTGGTCGGGGCTTTGGGGCATGGCTGTCTATTAAGTTTACCCGGCGAGTATCCGCGTACGCTACGTGATTGCGACGGACTTTTGATCACATCAAAATTCCGTGGCAACCGATCAATTTGAGACTGAACTCCTATCTTTATAACATTCAAATTAGTTATCCCATAACTACCTGTGGATTCCAAATATTGTACCACATTCCAGATAAATAGACAATGTTAAATTTTCTGATCGAATAATCAAACACCCAAGATTTCCCCAATATATCTCAACACTTGAAATCAGTTTAAAAACATCCATCACATGCCACAGTACCAATGGTCCAGCCGTAGAAGGGTCAAGCCAACGCCTCACATGTGGCACGCCGTACTGCCCAAAACCCTAAGGTTTAGAGGCAGTTCAAGAAGGTCACATAATCGAGTTAAGGTTTGTTGTCTTCTAGATGGTCCCCCGCGTTACTTGCATGACTTAGAACGTTCTTTAACTCGAGAAAATTCCAACTTTTGAAAAAATTTCCGACAGGGGAAAAAGTGAGTTATTGATATCCGTTCGAACTTTTTAACAATTTCTAAAATTATTCGGAAAAATTAAACGTTGTTAAATTATCCGATCGAATCAACAAGTCCCCAATACGACCCAGAAAACTCAACACTTGAGTGGAATTAAAAAATTCCCAGAAAGAAATGACAAGAAAGGACCTAAGAATAAATATATGAAGTTCCAAGGACTAATTCAAAATTTTGGCCGTGGAACCTCGGCCAAACCAAGGGTTTGGCGGCGATTCCGCGGCCAAATGAGCGAATTAGTGGGCCGTACTTCACAGTAATTCTTAGTTTTTCCTGCTTGTTTTTATGAGCGTTTTTAATTCATAAAAAATCACATTTTTGAAAAATATCCAGAGAAGGGTATAATCGGGGGTTTTCGGGTTCGATCGGACTTTAAACTTCGTCTAGACTTTGCCTAAAGCTCTAGCTTGGCTCTGATACCACTGTAGGGTTGCTAGGCACGCTCACAAAGGTCTATGAGCCATCAACCAAGCCCGATTTAAAATTTAGCCGTGCCGAACAACCCAAAGGCGGATCTTTAAAGTAGAGATTAGGCGAAAACAAACATGTTAAACATTTTAACACTAAGTGAGAGGGATTACAACCTTTGTAGATCCGGTCCTTCACTTCTTAAGCTCTGTGTTGAGGTCCCTTCGCTGCGATCATCGTGTTCAGGACTCTCAAGAGGCTTCACGAAGAGAAAGATGCAGTCTTGCTTCCGATCTTCGATAACAAAGATGATCTACCTTAAAGTTTCATTAACACAAGCTAACACTCACTAAATGAAGTGAACACTCTCATCTAAAGGGAAAGGATAGATGAGGATGATGAAGTAGGATTTTTGCTCTCATTTATAATCTTTTTCTCATACATAATCATCACTTAGAAAAAGCTAGAAAGCTTTTTCCATGAAGAGAAGAAGGAAGAAGAAGAAGCCTAAATCATAATCCTTTTTGTGATGAATAATGCAAAGTAATCATAAGGTTAGAAATGCAACCATGGTTCAAGTAACCATTGTAGAGAATTAACCAAGGTTAAAGGGTGTGGTTGGGTTAAGGAAATATCATGCAAAAATATCTAAACAAATATCTTTGCACAAAACAAAAAGAAAGCTTCTAGAAACTTCTAGAATAACTTAACCCTAATCAAACCCTAACCATATTTAATCTCCACTAAACATGTTGCATTAATAACCATATCATGTTACAATATTATATATCACATATATAATATTTATTGTAACAAAATAAAATAATACAATTAACATATATCGCATATATATCAATGTATTACCCGAGTGAGAAAAAGAATCTTTTAGTGAGCTAATATTAGTTAATGTAATTCAATATATCATATATATTATTATACATTAACTTATCGAATCAACACTTGATCCGACAATCCGGCTATATCGCATATGACCGACTAATATTTATCCGTACCGATTCATCGAATCAACACTTGATCCGATGACCCGGCTGATATCAAATATCGCGAGAATAGAATACGGTATCTCATATCGCATTATCCTTGGTCCTGCACATATCACATATGTGCCCCTACTCCGTTTTGCCTGAGTCAAGAAACCTCTCTGTAGGACTCTAAAGAATCGTCAATACGCCGGCAGTAGGTGATGATCATATCAAACACCCACAAGCTGCAAGCGGTCAGCTAAACATAACAGCCACCCAGGTATTGAGCGCTCAGAAGATCAACAAGCAAACTTGTACATTCTCCTGTGAATCCAAACAGTAACACTCCCGTACAGTCCGGTCTCGTCGTCTGATATGTCGCATATCTTGCCTAGGGGTGGTAAACGTCAGACCCCAGTAGCTTGATAAGTCGTGTCCATATGAGGTCTATAACAGTTCGAGAAACTACTGATAACACTTACCAGTAAATCTCAGCAACCCTGGCCAGGGATTTCCAGTTATAACTAATCGAACACAGCGCAACATCAACTACCTATACCGTGAGAGACGAATCCCTTCCTATCGCTCATTGCCTCCATGTGATTCGGAAATGTACCCAAAAGCCACCTTTTTGCATGCCCTCTTGGACATGGTATGATGGAAATCAAAGCACGGTGGGAATCAAACAAGACTCTATGACGATCTCGGGTCAACAGACTACTCTGTACCAGTGTCACGAGAGAACTGCCATCTGACGTGAGGTATAATACCATCTGGGAGTTCTCGGGGAGTCCGTCCAGTGTACCCAGTCTCTACTGAGCACCCGTACACCATCCTTGATGTCAAACACCGATGGACATGGGATTATCCATCGCCCATCATATGGATCAAGATGCGTATACGCTAGTCTACTCTGGTGTATCGATGCCCTGTCTCGATACACCTCGACTAGGAACAGTTATAGGATGTACTCGTCGACTACCGTGGCCCCACTAGTATGATCTCATCATAGTCCCAGTAGTCGAGTAGATATCCTAAGGGCTTTATCAACATGTAACATAGAGACAATCAGAGTACATGTTAAGATAAAGTACAACCAGATAGCATAATATCATGCCGAGCAAGAAAGTCCTCCCTATATATGTCCAAGCATCCATTACAATATACATCGTATGTACAGTAATGGCCTCTAGGGCATACATATAACTAACAGGAATCACTTCCAGTTCAACTCTACTCCCACTGCTATTTTCTGAAAAAATCCATTTTACTAAAACTGTGGTGAGTCAAAAACAATATCACCATTGATCTTCCAGATTGTAGAAAGTTAACCCTCATTGTAGCCTGGGTCAACCCACAAACTGCCATTACAGAAACGTGCCATGAGTTATCCAGAGTCTGGTTTTAAGCATAAGCCGGACAACTCCCCATACCTTAACATCGTTAAGATATGAACCATTCTATATCCAATATAGAAAATTTTGGCACTTATTTAATTGGAACCAGATTCTAATCATGCAGCTATCTCCAGTGCATATCAACTTAATGTAAAGAGTCTAATCAGCATTACTCAACTTAGGAATACATCCAATTATGAGTAACCTGAAAGAGAAACAAGTTTCTCAAAACCATTACTATCAACTGAATACCAATCAAAAGTGTCTACATCTTCGATCTCTTTGAAGAATCACGATACTTGCGACATCTAGTTCTCTACTTTATTCATATACCCACAACTTCTCAAAACTCAGACATTGTATTTCTACGAAACACTTGTCTAAAAACTAGAGAAGTTACAAGTAAACAGAACATAGTATGAGGACCAACCCCTTTGTCCTGATGGACACTGGACAATATACAATACTCTGTATAAGTCCGCTGAGTTGAATAACTCAAAACCTGTGCATCGTAGGTTGAAAATTGTACTTATGGTTAAGAACTACTCCGCTGTTCAATGCTCCTTACCCAATTGTTAACTGATATAGGTAAATGTTACGGACATAATTTCAAAAAGTTATATCTCACTTTATATAAATAAACATACAGATATATCAGTTTGAAATTGGTGCACAACAACGGATACTCAAAACCAAATACTTGTTGTCCGACAAAAACCCAGGCGATTTCCTCAAATATCACCAATTACAATGAATTCCGATATAATGAGGATGATCACCTAATTCCCAATAACTTACTCCCACTCATCATCTGTAAAACCATACGGATGTGAGAATCATACCTGGTAAATACATACCCTGGAGTAAGTATTTAATCAAGAAATCAGTTTTCCTTTAACAATGCATAGTGAAACTGAAACATTAAAAGGTTTCGAAGGGGTATCCTGGTATTCCTAGTAATGCCTCTTCCATAATCCAATTCATGACTGTAACCGTATATTTCTTTTCCATCTCTCCAAATCCCTTTATTTGTCTTTAGTCATTACCTTCTGTACACCCTTTTAGGCTAAGTTGTTTTCTTCCTTCCCTACCGTTCGGCACCAACCTATGGTTTGGAAGAAGACTATCCAGTAAGAATAATATGTGTACTCTCCTAATCCTAGGAGTACCCGCAACCTGAGAGAAGGTGATGATAAAATACAACTGAATAATACCTTATTCTATTTCTCCCGAACTGGGGAAAAAAGCAAAGGTGAAGTAGGAGTGGCGATGAAGTACACGGTTTGGTCGTGAATGATAGTAGTCGCAATTTACTTTGCCCTCTGTATAATCCCTTTATTTTGTCTTTACTTATTACCTTCTGTACACCATACTTAGGCTAATTGGTTTTCTTCATTCCCTACCTTTAGGCAACTGCCTATGGTTTGGAAGAAGACTATCAAATAAGCGTAATAGGTGTACTCTCCTAAAAAAAGGAGCCCTCGCAACCTGGAAGAAGGTGATGATAAAAGACAACCGAATAAACCAATTCAATTTCTCCTGAACCTGGATCCATCTTCGAAGAAGTCACTTCGAGTTCGTATATAACTACGATGGATCTATCCAATGGAAGTAGATGTTCGTAGTGATACGAGGTGTTCTGAGAAATTCAAAGGGTAAAAGAAGGAGCAGCAATGACTTATAAAACTTAGACAATCCAGAAGCCAGTATTTTAAGATGGTTCGGTCAACTTGGTCACTGAGTCAAAGTCTAGGGTCGGTCAAAGGTCGCTGCCAAAGAGTGAGAGAAAAGAAACACTCTGCGTGCACTCTAACCTAGATCAGAATGTTTATCACTTTATCTAATCAGGAAACCTCCCACTGTACTATCAAATTCTCCTCCAAACCTGGAAGAAGAATCAATCGGGATCTCCCGAAGAGTAAACCAACTCATCAGTGGGAATCGGGATCCAACTCTCATCGCATGATAACGTGAAGGAATCCACTCACGTTATCACACTCCAGAAGGTATGCGCATGCCTGGCAAGTTTCAATTTCTTTAGAAACTCCCGATGTGATTTTTACCCTATGCTCTTATGACCTTGACGAAGGCCACCAGTATTATCTGTCCGAAATATGACACGTGCACAAGTGCACGTGCATTTTCGAACCCTGCCATAAAACCATATGGCCTCTACAACGTTTCGCCCGAACTTGGGAAACTATCCGTGGGGGACTCTAAAGACTCGTCAGTACCCCCGCAGTGGGTTTAACCACAAGCACGTCAGCGGCACTAGCTGTGCGTAACGACTGCCCATGTACTGACCAAAAGGGAAGCTGATGAGCGAACTCATCCTGGAACCCTACTGAGCTTATCGGTGACAATATACATACAGTCCGGTCCGTTCGTCTATGAGCATCGCATATCGGGCCTAGGGGGCTGGTAATTTCAGACCACCAATAGCGGTATAAGTCGTGTCGGAGAGTAGGCCTGAACACCCTGAGAAACTACTGGAATACTTACCAGTAATTCTCACCTGCCTTGGCCAAGGACTTAGTGTAATGGCTCTCCTAGACACAGCACGATCTCACCCCAATACCGGGAGAGACGAAACCCCTGTCGATCCGCTCACTGCCTCCATATGGCTCGGGACTGTACCCAACTAAAACCTGTTTGCACGACTCCTTTGAGCCGTGGTAGGGTAGTAATCAAAGCACAGTGGGAACTCACACGAGACACATGACGACCTCAGGTCGATGAACTAACTTGTACACATGTCACCAGGGAACTGCTATCTGACGCTAGGTATAAATACCAACTAGCAGGTTCCCGGCGAGTCCTGTCCGGTGTACTCATAACCCAATGAGCACCTGTATACATCTTAGGTGATCCAACTGACACCAATGGCTTGTGAGACCGGCCACCGCCCCTCGTCGGGGTCTCGACTGTATACACTAGTTTACTCCGGAGTATCGATGCCCTGTCTCGAAACTTTTACGACTAGGGACCACTTTTAAGGATGTGCTTATAGACTACCTAACTCTCACGTATATGATCGCCAACATACTGTTGGTAGTCAAGCAGGATCCTAAGGGCTCTATCAACGTGTAATAGTGATCATGTCACCTAAAGATGTACACGACTGATAAAGGCAAACCAGATAGCATACTATCATCTTGAGTAAGACTGTCCTACCACTATAGGTCCTCCCTCATTCTTTGCAATCACGTACCTGCGATCTAATAATTGACTTTGAGGGCACTATATCCAATAGCTCTTATGACCTTGACTTTGGCCAACAAATCATAAGTCACATGTCAAGTTCTACCCGTCATTATCCAGGTTAATTTGAACCCACCCGTACCTACCCTTGACTTTGGCCAACAAAGCAGTACGACTGTCCCAAACCAACGCATCTATCTATGCAACAGAAAAGTAACAAATAGCTACCATACATTATGCCTTGACTTTGGCTAACAAACATAGCATGAATACTAAGTGCTACCCGTCTGAAATGACGGAGGGCTAAGAATGGTTTTTGGCGAAAAACCTTTAACGTAATGAACTTGATATCGTTGAAGCAACCGGATAGCTTTTATAAAAGTATAGTGGAGAAAACCTTTGCTAAAGAGGTCACTCCCGGTGAAGGGATCTCGGCTCTTTCCCCGTAGAATGAGGTGCAGGATATTCCAACTGAATACCACGATGCAAAGCAAAAAAGCAATCGGCTATAATGAAGTTAATACCCTGACTCAAACTTCTGTCCAAAGGATCACTCCCGGTGAAGGGATCTCGGCCCTTGCCTCGCCGACTGAGGTGCTGGATATTCATAACCGAATACCACTGTACAAAAGAAAAGAAAACGTCCTTGCAATAACAGCTTTTTGAAAAAATGTTCCAACAACAACAGAATATGTTTGTTTTATTAGTTGTATGTATGCCCTAGAGGCCAGTATTGTACATGTCACGTCCCGAGAGTACGGAACAAGACAGGCACTTAAACTACGAACGTCTCGAGGCGTACGTAATCTAAGTAAACCGAGACCCCAGAAATCCAAACCAAGAAAAGTAGTAGAGTGAAGGAAAACCAATTTAAAACAAGTAGTTTCAATAGAATAAGCCGAATTATGCGAGTTTCTAAAAAACATCAAAAATTTCCTGAAAATTTCGGCAGAGTCTCCTTTGAAAATACTGGCCCCCAAACGGGATACAACATGAATAGTATACGAAATCAGTAAAAAGGCATCCCCAAGCAGGAGCTAGCTCTTCGTCAAACGACGGTCACAACCACACAAGCAATATAATATACAACGCCAACGGCGAGGATCAAAACTCAAATGGAAACTCAAACCACAAGAAAACCACAGAGATATAACGCGCGACTCTAAGGTCGAAGGAAAAATATCACCGGTCTCTATCTCAAAATAAATACATGTTTGGTTGATGGAACTTCTAGATTCAATAGAATAATGATATACAAGATATATAATGGGGGTACGATACAAGTAAACCCACCTACTAGCAAATCACCCGAAGGAAACTATGCCCGCAAAGCCGTAAAGAAACCTGTACGGCAAACCTGCAAGAAACTGGGGCACAACGGGGGTGAGTTGCCAACTCGTGAATAGAAAAACATCTACGGAAAGAAATCGCATAAATAACGCAACCTGGGTCAATGATCATAATATATCCTCAAATATATGTATAACATGCAGCCTATAACAATGGCTAGGGTAATAACTAACCGAGTGTGATCTCATGTGCCCGTGTCAGTGCCTCAGGTAGCAATATATCATATGGATGATGTATGAATGCATGAAACAGAATGCATGTACTGAATAAAACTGGTTTCATAAATCAGTGAGATTTCTGTATTTTAAAAGAAATGAGGTACCATATATGAAATCAGCATAAAACAGTGCCCAGCATCGACACAAAACAAGTGTCCAAATACCTCGATATCTCTGTATCACAATGTATGTACCTCAAGTCTAAATCTCAATGTCTCAATCACAATATCTAGGGCGCCGTCAGTCCAGACCGGCCCCTACCATCCATCTCAAGACCACGACGGTATCCTCCGGATATCCGACGCGTCGGATAATATCACCGGTAGGTAGTGCTCCCCTGCCAGGCTCACATCGTCATCATCACGCACTTCTTGCCCCGGGATGCCTTACCGAGTCCACCATGTACCCGAAACGGTTCATCCGTCTCCTCGAATCGGGTCTCGAAATCCATCAGCAAACTCATGGTGGACGACTCATACATCATGGGAAAACCGCACTTTTTATGTTAAAAGAGAGAAAAGGTTTATTTATGTTTTTGCGGTTTTCCTCCAAATCCAGAAAATCTCATGGAAATCCGAATCCGAAACCTCAATAACACGTAAAATAGTGAATATATGCATGAGAATCCATGAATGCGGCATAACAATGAATAACAGTATGCATGAAGTAGCAGGTAATAACTACAATGTGTAAACTAACATATAAGGCAAGTACGCTAATATCATGTCTAAACTATTAGCTAACATGCTACGTCAAGCAATAATATTTTTCTAAGGTGTACGTGACATGGCAATTACCGATGAAGATGTGTGTGAGCCGGCAAGTAAGTGTACGTGGTACATACGCATCATCGTTAATGGTGCTGGTGTCCTAACAGCATGATATCAATAATGGAGTATGAAACATAATATAAGCATGCGATGCGAAGCGAACCACAATAATGAGCGGGAGCTGAATACTAGACGCAACTATAACCAATCTGCATTAATCTAATATAAGCCTACAAATGGTGCCTTTTGAAATAACACGAATCATGGGGTTTTGAAAATAGGAGCCACGGTGTTTTTATGAAAAGAAACGTCTTTTGAAATATCCGTAGGATCCCTTGGGCTGTCTTTTAAAATACCCACGATTCGTTAGTTTTGAAATAGATAAGAATCGAATCTAATCTAACAACTAAACTAAACTAAAGGGCTAAGCTAACAAGCCGGACTACAGGTAAGGAAACCGCCTATCATCTGAGTCGATACATATACATACCTGTATATGTATAGTCGGTGATCCCGCCTCAATAATATCATATCCATAACCAGACATCCCAAGTCAAGAGTGCGGATCAATCATCAAAATATAGCTCGTACGTAAATCCGTCGTACGGCATCCCCAAATCTGGGTACGGGTCAATATCACATTCATCATACTATTCACCTGGTATCCTCTTTATCAAATATCATGATCGGGGTACTGATCTACGTCTAGTACAATAATGATACCGCCTAAGTATGCATGGACCTGTGTGAAACACTACGTCAAGGACCCGCTACAACGTCATGTCGTATCTCAAATACGAATCCTGCCATTTCACCGAAGTCACAACCTCAATACAAATCTCATCGACTCATCTCAAACCCAAGCCTCAAATCCGTATGTGAACACATAGTCCCATACCCATATGAATACATAACTATATTTTCCCATATAAGCACAAATGAAAGAAGAAAGTATGCAAGTATGGGTTGGTGTGTGCATGTGTAGTGCGACCACTACTCTAGGGTTTCGGGACACTAAATCATCCAAGAACACCAAATATCCATATTATCATCAATATACTGAAACAATATATAAACAATATATATATGTGTGTATACGTATTCGTATACATCACCACGAACTGCGGGGGTGCTATACGCCATCCACCCTACTTCTTCCCGTAGATATAAATCTACTAACCTGGTCCTCGCTTGCCGGTGCCGACGTCACCACGCGCTTGCTTGTCGTCTTGAAGTCCACATGGGGTACCTACATATCATAACGCACCGTATCGCATTAAAATCCGACTCATGACCAAAACGACACACGAATCCCACATAGGTCAAAACCTATGGTTTGCTTTCCCAAATCAACCCAAAAACCCTCGACATCGGCGTACAAACGCCAGACCATCGAGAAAAACCCAAATACACTCATTTTCACATTCACGAACACTAATTTTAATATAAAATAGGTTAAAACTCACAAAAACCCCAATTTCACTTAAAAATTTATTTTTCCGAAAATCTAGCAAGCACAATTCACCGTTTTAGTACAAAACTCGATGTATGAACGAATCTAGCGGCCACAATATTCACTAAATATCTTAAATAAGTCATAAAAACCCTAATTAGATTTTTAATCTCACTAACTTTCATTAACCCGAAATTCTAGTTTAAAATTTTACCCAATTTTAACACTTTTAAAGCAACAATACATAATTCAACAACTAGACTAGGTTTCGCACAACCTAAGGTGTTAAAATACTCATTAACATGCCAAAGACATGATGAAAGCCTTACCATATTTTAATTCTCAATTTAACATAATATTTACAAAAACTAGTTTGCAATATATATAATTATCACAAATTTAAATTAACAAAATTGCAACTAGCAACTAGATTTGATTTTAGCAAGCAATTAGATGTTAATCTACCTATCACAACCCTAATCCAATGCTCAAACCCTAATCTTCATTCAAAACCATACACTTGAAATTTCAAACTTCAATTCAAAACCCTTTTTTTAACACCTAATTAAACACTTAATTAACTTAGATTAAGCAATATAAACAACAAATTCTATATAGGGTCAAAGTTTATACCTCCCAATTTTTGAGATCTAGCTTGAAATCTAGCCATCCAAAAAGCTCTCCTTTCACCACAATCCATGCATCGAAGGCTACACTAAAATGGGTAAGAGCTTGATTTAGATTTTTGGATTTTTTTGATGGGTATTTGATGAATTTTTGAAGCAAAAGAGATAGGAAAATGAGGTCAAGAAAATTGGGGGGGAGGGCTGCTTGAGGGATAGGCTTGGCCAGATTTGAGGAGGGGGAGAAGAGAGGGTGTGGGGGTGTTTGTAAAGTCAAGGAAAAGTCCAAGTCAACATTATCTAACACCATACCTCTTTATTTAATATTTCCTTTATTCTTTTCTATTGATTTTCTTTTCTTTTATCAAAAGAAGTGGGGACAATTGATGGGGCTGCTGAATTCAGCCAAGGGAGGGAATAAATGAGGGTGTGTGAGTGTGGGTATGGGTGTGGGGTGATGAAAAATGATAAATACAATACCCCAAACATCCATTTACACTATAAAAAAAGCCTTTTTTCTTCAATAATTTTTAAACCGTTTTGGCAAACGATTTCGTTTCAAAAACCATGTGATAAAATTTTATTTAATGTTTTATGATGCACAAAATTTGTTTCAACTCATTCCAATTTGTAATTTTCCCTAATTAAATATATTAGTGACGGCTTAAAATAATATTAAAATAATTAATTTCGAAAAATTTTCAGAAAATTTGAAATTTCACCTGTGGGTCAATAAACACCAAATACTAGCAATTACATAGCTGGAATATGTATATTTAATTTTATAATAAAGATATTTGTATTTTGACTTTTTACCGAAAACCCCCTTATTTTACCGTTTTTTCGAAATTTCACCGAAACGATTTTCAAAACGTTACAATCTTCCCCCCTTAAAGAAATTCGGTCCCCGAATTTAAATTAAAACTTTCCCCAAATACTAAAATATTTCCGCCAAAACCATCAAATCGCCGGGCTCCGAAATCATAAATACATAAAACAAATCGTAGCGCAACGCATGCGCATAAAAAATGAGCATAAAACTCAAATCAAAACTCCGTCAAGCATTCCGCAATCATCGGAGTCATAGTAATGACACAATGTCAATTCTAATACCAAAACCAATATGATATAATTCGAAACTATACACGTAAATATCAGGAGGAAATGCATGCCAAATCCTTTAAGTTACTGTGCAATGCCCATAACACTACACAGTGGCGGACGTCTATCATAAGAAAATAATTATATACATATATACCTTTATTTGAAATGTACGTTCCGCCGTTTTGGGAAACAATTTAGAAGGGTTTTCCTTGTTTTAAACGTTTCGCGTCATATCAGACACGTAGGTAAATACTGAGACTATAGCTCGCTTTTTGGAATACCCTTCAATAGCTATCAATGCATGCAAAATACATTCAGGTACTGTCCTCTGACTAGCCCTGCTTAGTACGAAAACACATTGCAATTATCATACAAAAAACGTACTGCTCTATAAGAAATCAATCCCAAAATACGCGTATGAATACTACGTGCGTCTGGTGCGCACGACAATCAAAATCCATATACGTGCCATACAAGTGCACATAAACAAGATCTAAGTGCATCGGGTGTGCACAAAGCATCTGTCGTAGGCAACGTGTGTGCCTGACAGCAAAATCAGGTGCATCTGACATGCACGAAAAAAATTTCGATTTAGTGCATCTGGTGTGCACCAAAATCGCATCTCAAGACATGCGCTCAACATGCGCGAAAACCCAAAACCAGGGGCATCCATCATGCACGAAATCATGAAATCCAATATCAAGCGCCGAACATGCACAAAATCAAATCAGGTGCACAAGGTGCACAAAACAAAAATCGAGTATCACAATCGAAATCGAAGTCCAGTGCATCTAAGTGCACCATAGGCGTATCACTGCACTGCAAGCATATATAAACTATACAGAGTGCAGGAACCAAATCGTGTGCGTGCATACGCACAAAATCAACTCAAATGTCTAAGACCGTAAAATCACAACCACGTGAAACCAAAGCACGAAAACGAGATCAAGTGCAACACTGTGCAAAGATCGTAAATCCTCAATCATCAAAATCAAATCATGCGAATAAATCACCCAAAACCATCGAAATCAATAATGGCGGAATAGTACCGCTCAAGTGCATCCTCTAAGAATCTCGGGCCAACTGTCGCGGTCACTAGAGGAACGTCTCGTCAATGATCATGAACTCTGGCCTGCTAGTGTGCGTAACAATGACCACTCCTGGGTCAAGGTCTTCACTGTGAATTACCAATCTCTCGGTCCATCGTCTCATCGGCCCTGTCAGGTGTGCTAACGGGGATGATCCCGTTCTGGCACTTCTCTGGTCATCTCTCGGTCAATCATCGCGACCACTCGTAAGACAGCATATCACTGGCATCGGCCTCTGGCTCTCTGAATGTACGTGACACATCTGATCCTGGGTGCAAGTATCATTGCAGCAGTGTCCTGGAAGGAATCCTG
Source organism: Agapanthus africanus (assembly GCA_030015575.1). Classification (NCBI taxonomy): domain Eukaryota; kingdom Viridiplantae; phylum Streptophyta; class Magnoliopsida; order Asparagales; family Amaryllidaceae; genus Agapanthus; species Agapanthus africanus. The sequence goes on along the minus strand of CM057345.1, from coordinate 337,583,572 downwards.
CTCACGGTCTCTTCCATGTCTCGTCTCTGCCAATTGTCCGGAAGTCATCTTCCTTTCGTATATCTGCATCTTGCTCTGGAACGGCTGCACACCCATCGCGACTCCTTCTGGAAGGTATATCCAGTACTCTGCCATGGCATGCGCATCGCATCTCTGATGTCGGCGGAGGGAAACGTCATCATATCCAGATCTTGTACGGACCTCTTACTCCATTTTCTCTAATGTCGACTGCTTTGGACTCGTCTTATCGTGGCTGCATGGACTGAGCTCCAACGGCTATCCTCGTATCGGGAGTCTCCCAAGAAATGCATCTCACCACCTAACATCCGAATTAAGTCGAACCATCCAATCGATTGTCAAAACCTCATAATCCCCTAAGGGCTCAACATCTTGGGCACAATTTAATAGTATCGAGTACATACCACAGCATCGGTGGTCCAGCCGTAGAAGGGCAAACCCAAGCCTCACTAATGGCGCCGTAGAACTGCCGCAAACCCGAAGGTTCAAAGGCTTTCACACGGTCATTAAGTCGAGTTAGGGTTTCATTCTTCTAGAGGGACCATAGAATTGCCTGCATGTCTTTCCGACTACTTTAAACTTGGAATAATAGGTTTCTGACATTCGATCGTCTCTGTCGATTCCCAACGTCTCCGCGTGAAATCGTCTCTAGCTGGAATCAATCTATCTGATGACCTCGCATCGGGGTAGCGAACGAACCACATGTCCTAGTCATTCATCCTCGGGTGACTAGCGACCTTCTATCATCTATTAGTACAACTCGTCCCGCAATAGCTCCAACATGTGGGGCGATATCTCGTCACTCGCAGCAACAACTGGCTCACTCGTCTGCACGCTGAACCGTGCCTCAATCATCATGAGTAAGCAATACACCAACGGTCATCAAAATCTGGCTGGCCTCTGTCAGCTGCTCAATCCTCTAGTGTCGATCAGCACATCCGAGTAACCTCATAAAGGCGATCCGCTAAACGCTCGTGGCGTGGAAACACAGTAAAAAGACACATCTCTGCAATCGTGTGTCGCCGGAATTTCGCCCTGGTCAGTCCTCGTTCGTGACGATCTCGTGCTTACTGCAACTCTAGCCGTAGTTTTCCCTGCTCGTAATCATGGCAGCAAAACCATAACTGGTACTGATGAGGCTAGATCGGAATGAATATAATACTGAGCAAGAAATGTACATCCTAAGGCTTCTTAAGTGGAGTAGCGTATCGTAAATATGCCGCGGAACATACCTACGGTACGTCACTCTACTTTAGTCACCTATTCCATCAAGCAGGGGTCATCCTATGCTCCGAAGGTAAAACCTAACGCTCTGATACCAACTTTGTCACGTCCCAAGAGTACGGAACAAGACAGGCACTTAAACTACGAACGTCTCGAGGCGTACGTAATCTAAGTAAACCGAGACCCCAGAAATCCAAACCAAGAAAAGTAGTAGAGTGAAGGAAAACCAATTTAAAACATGTAGTTTCAATAGAATAAGCCGAATTATGCGAGTTTCTAAAAAACATCAAAAATTTCCTGAAAATTTCGGCAGAGTCTCCTTTGAAAATACTGGCCCCTAAACGGGATACAACATGAATAGTATACGAAATCAGTAAAAAGGCAGCCCCAAGCGGGAGCTAGCTCTTCGTCAAACGACGGTCACAACCACACAAGCAATATAATATACAACGCCAACGGCGAGGATCAAAACTCAAATGGAAACTCAAACCACAAGAAAACCACAGAGATATAACGCGCGACTCTAAGGTCGAAGGAAAAACATCACTAGTCTCTATCTCAAAATAAATACATGTTTGGTTGATGGAACTTCTAGATTCAACAGAATAATGATATACAAGATATATAATGGGGGTACGATACAAGTAAACCCACCTACTAGCAAATCACCCGAAGGAAACTATGCCCGCAAAGCCGTAAAGAAACCTGTACGGCAAACCTGCAAGAAACTGGGGCACAACGGGGGTGAGTTGCCAACTCGTGAATAGAAAAACATCTACGAAAAGAAATCGCATAAATAACGCAACCTGGGTCAATGATCATAATATATCCTCAAATATATGTATAACATGCAGCCTATAACAATGGCTAGGGTAATATCTAACCGAGTGTCATCTCATGTGCCCGTGTCAGTGCCTCAGGTAGCAACATATCATATGGATGATGTATGAATGCATGAAACAGAATGCATGTACTGAATAAAACTGGTTTCATAAATCAGTGAGATTTCTGTATTTTAAAAGAAATGAGGTACCATATATGAAATCAGCATAAAACAATGCCCAGCATCGACACAAAACAAGTGTACAAATACCTCGATATCTCTGTATCACAATCTATGTACCTCAAGTCTCAATCTCAATGTCTCAATCACAATATCTAGGGCGCCGTCAGTCCAGACCGGCCCCTACCATCCATCTCAAGACCACGACGGTATCCTCCGGATATCTGACGCGTCGGGTAATATCACCGGTAGGTAGTGCTCCCCTGCCAAGCTCACATCGTCATCATCACGCGCTTCTTGCCCCGGGGTACCTTACCGGGTCCACCATGTACCCGAAACGGTTCATCCGTATCCTCGAATCGGGTCTCGAAATCCATCAGCAAACTCATGGTGGACGACTCATACATCATGGGAAAACCGCACTTTTTATTTTAAAAGAGAGAAAAGGTTTATTTATGTTTTTGCGGTTTTCCTCCAAATCCAGAAAATCTCATGGAAATCCGAATCCGAAACCTCAATAACACGTAAAATAGTGAATATATGCATGAGAATCCATGAATGCGGCATAACAATGAGTAACAGTATGCATGAAGTAGCAGGTAATAACTACAATGTCTAAACTAACATATAAGGCAAGTACGCTAATATCATGTCTAAACTATTAGCTAACATGCTATGTCAAGCAATAATATTTTTCTAAGGTGTACGTGACATGGCAATTACCGATGAAGATGTGTGTGAGCCGGCAAGTAAGTGTATATGGTACATACGCATTATCGGTAATGGTGCTGGTGTCCTAACAGCATGATATCAATAATGGAGTATGAAACATAATATAAGCATGCGATGCGAAGCGAACCACAATAATGAGCGGGAGCTGAATACAAGACGCAACTATAACCAATCTGCATTAATCTAATATAAGTCCTACAAATGGTGCCTTTTGAAATAACACGAATTATGGGGTTTTGAAAATAGGGGCCACGGTGTTTTTATGAAAAGATACGTCTTTTGAAATATCCGTAGGATCCCTTGGGCTGTCTTTTAAAATACCCACGATTCGTTAGTTTTGAAATAGGTAAGAATCGAATCTAATCTAACAACTAAACTAAACTAAAGGGCTAAGCTAACAAGCTGGACTACAGGTAAGGAAACCGCCTATCATCTGAGTCGATACATATACATACCTGTATATGTATAGTCGGTGATCCCGCCTCAATAATATCATATCCATAACCAGACATCCCAAGTCAAGAGTGCGGATCAATCATCAAAATATAGCTCGTACGTAAATCCGTCGTACGGCATCCCCAAATCTGGGTACGGGTCAATATCACATTCATCATACTATTCACCTGGTATCCTCTTTATCAAATATCATGATCGGGGTACTGATCTACGTCTAGTATAATACTGATACCGCCTAAGTATGCATGGACGTGTGTGAAACACTACGTCAAGGACCCGCTATAACGTCATGTCGTATCTCAAAAACGAATCCTGCCATTTCACCGAAGCCACAACCTCAATACAAATCTCATCGACTCATCTCAAACCCAAGCCTCAAATCCGTATGTGAACACATAGTCCCATACCCATGTGAACACATAACTATATTTTCTCGTATAAGCACAAATAAAAGAAGAAAGTATGCAAGTATGGGTTGGTGTGTGCATGTGTAGTGCGACCACTACTCTAGGGTTTCGGGACACTAAATCATCCAAGAACACCAAATATCCATATTATCATCAATATACTGAAACAATATATAAACAATATATATATGTGTGTATACGTATTCGTATACATCACCACGAACTGCGGGGGTGCTATACGCCATCCACCCGACTTCTCCCCGTAGATATAAATCTACTCACCTGGTCCTCGCTTGCCGGTGCCGACGTCGCCACGCGCTTGCTTGTCGTCTCGAAGTCCACATGGGGTACCTACATATCATAACGCACCGTATCGCATTAAAATCCGACTCATGACCAAAACGACAGACGAATCCCACATAGGTCAAAACCTATGGTTTGCTTTCCCAAATCAACCCAAAAACCCTCGACATCGGCGTACAAACGCCAGACCATCGAGAAAAACCCAAATACACTCATTTTCATATTCACGAACACTAATTTTAATATAAAATAGGTTAAAACTCACAAAAACCCCAATTTCACTTAAAAAGTTATTTTTCCGAAAATCTAGCAAGCACAAATCACCGTTTTAGTACAAAACTCGATGGATGAACGAATCTAGCGGCCACAATATTCACTAAATATCTTAAATAAGTCATAAAAACCCTAATTAGATTTTTAATCTCACTAACTTTCATTAACCCGAAATTCTAGTTTACAATTTTACCCAATTTTAACACTTTTAAAGCAACAATACATAATTCAACAACTAGACTAGGTTTCACACAACCTAAGGTGTTAAAATACTCATTAACATGCCAAAGACATGATGAAAGCCTTACCATATTTTAATTCTCAATTTAACATAATATTTACAAAAACTAGTTTGCAATATATATAATTATCACAAATTTAAATTAACAAAAATACAACTAGCAACTAGATTTGATTTTAGCAAGCAATTATATGTTAATCTACCCATCACAATCCTAATCCAATGCTCAAACCCTAATCTTCATTCAAAACCATACACTTGAAATTTCAAACTTCAATTCAAAACCCTTTTTTTAACACCTAATTAAACACTTAATTAACTTAGATTAAGCAATATAAACAACAAATTCTATATAGGGTCAAAGTTTATACCACCCAATTTTTAAGATCTAGCTTGAAATCTAGCCATCCAAAAAGCTCTCCTTTCACCACAATCCATGCATCGAAGGCTACACTAAAATGGGTAAGAGCTTGATTTAGATTTTTGGATTTTTTTGATGGGTATTTGATGAATTTTTGAAGCAAAAGAGATAGGAAAATGAGGTCAAGAAAATGGGGGGGCTGCTTGAGGGATAGGCTCGGCCAGATTTGAGGAGGGGGAGAAGAGAGGGTGTGGGGGTGTTTGTAAAGTCAAGGAAAAGTCCAAGTCAACATTATCTAACACCATACCTCTTTATTTAATATTTCCTTTATTCTTTTCTCTTGATTTTCTTTTCTTTTATCAAAAGAAGTGGGGACAATTGATGGGGCTACTGAATTCAGCCAAGGAAGGGAATAAATGAGGGTGTGTGAGTGTGGGTATGGATGTGGGGTGATGAAAAATGATAAATACAATATCCCAAACATCCATTTACACTAAAAAAAAGCCTTTTTTCTTCAATAATTTCTAAACCGTTTTGGCAAATGATTTCGTTTCAAAAACCATGTGATAAAATTTTATTTAATGTTTTATGATGCACAAAATTTGTTTCAACTCATTCCAATTTATAATTTTCCCTAATTAAATATATTAGTGACGGCTTAAAATAATATTAAAATAATTAATTTCGGAAAAATTTTCAGAAAATTTGAAATTTCACCTGTGGGTCAATAAACACCAAATACTAGCAATTAAATAGCTAGAATATGTATATTTAATTTTATAATAAAGATATTTGTATTTTGACTTTTTACCGAAAACCCCCTTATTTTACCGTTTTTTCGAAATTTCACCGAAACGATTTTCAAAACGTTACAGTACAGATGATGTATATTATATTGGATGCTTGGACATATATAGAGAGGACTTTCTTGCTCGATATGATAGTATGCTATCTGGTTGCTCTTTACTTTAACATGTATACTTGTCTCTTTATACTGTCTTACAGTTACATGTTGGTAAATCCCTTAGGATGTGTACTTGACTACCTGGACTATGATGCGGATCATACTAGTGGGGACATGGTAGTCCATAAGTACATCCTTCAAGGTCCCTAGTCGTGGGTGTATCGAGACGGGGCATCGATATACCAGAGTAGACTAGCGTATACGCTTCTCGACCCATGAGATGGGCGATGGATGATCCTATATCCATTGGTGTTTGACATCAGAGATGGCATACGGGTGCTCAGTGGAGACTGGGTACACTGGACGGACTCGTCGAGAACTCCCAGATGGTATTATACCTCACGTCAGATGGCAGTTCTCTGGTGACACTTGTGCAGGTTAGTCTGTAGACCCGAGATCGTCAGAGTGTCTTATGTGATTCCCACTGTGCTTTGATTTCCACCTTACCACGTCCATGAGGGCATGCAAAATGGTGGTTTTTGGGTACAGTCCCGAGTCACATGGAGGCAATGAGCGATAGGAGGGGTTTCGTCTCTCCCGGTATTGGGGGTTGATGTTGCGCTGTGCTCGATTGGCCGTAATAGGGAAGTCCCTGGCCAGGGCTGATTCAGAGATTTACTGGTAAGTGTTACCAGTAGTTTCTCGACCCGTTATAAGCCTCATATCGGCACGACTTATCGGTTATTGGGGTCTGACGTTTACCACCCCTAGACTTGATATGCGACATATCAGACGAGGAGACCGGACTGTACGGGATGTGTTACCGGCAGGCTTTTACAGGAGTTGGAGCGGGCTTGCTTGCTGATCTTCTGATCGCTCAATACCCAGGTAGCCGTTACGTCCAGCTAGTACCGCTGACGGCTTGTGGGTGCTTGATGTGATCATCACCTACTGCCGGCGTATTGACGAGTCTTTAGAGTCCTATATAGAGGTTTTACTTGCTCAGGCAAAACGAAATAGGAGCGCATATGTGATATGTGCGAGACCGAGAATAATGCGTATATGTGATACCGTATTCTATTCTCGCGACTTTTTGTATCGGTCGGTTATATATGATATAGCTGGGTTATCGAATCAAGTGTTGATTCGATATGTCGATAGAATGGATGTTAGCCGGTTATATGACATATGACCGGATTATTAAGTCATGTGTTGATTTAATAATTAAGTGTATAATTGTATATTAGATATACTAATTTACATTTACTAACACTTGTTCACTTTAAGGTTTTTCTCACATGTACACTACTTTAACATATATATGATATATGTTAAAATGTGTTATCTTATTGTATCATGGTTGATGATACAACATTCATGTGTGTATGAGACATACACCATTCTATGTATTATGGTTGGTTATGATTATTTAAGATAATTACAAAATTAGTGGAGTTTTGGACTGAGCATGAAGCTTGTAGAAGCTTACTTTGCTTTGACAAAGTCTACTAGCTTTGTCTTTACCTTAGATTTCTTTTAACCCAACCATAATCAATTAGCTATGGTTATGGCTCTACAAGGGTTAGTATATGATACTCACTCACCATGGTTACCCTTCACACTTGATCATTATCCTCTTCACTTTCTTTTGTTCATCTTCTTCTTCATTGAACAAGATAAAAAGAAAACTAGGGTTTGATCCAAAGTGAGAAAGATTGTGAGAAACAAAAATCTAAAGAGAACCCACTTTTTATTTCTCCATCCTTTACTAGACTAGCACTTTAGTTTAGGGTGTTTACTTCACTAATTATCTAGTTAGTGAAGTAGGAGCTTGAGTCGGAATTCCCTCGACGTAGATCATCTTCGGCCTCGGAGACTTCAAGCAAGGTCGCATCCTTCGCGTCGTGAAGCCATGCAAGAGCCCGGGAGAACCTTGATCGCAGCGAAGGGACTTCAACAAGGAGCAAATGAAGTGGATGACCAATCTACAAAGGTTGTATTTCGTGTTCCCTTTAGAGTAAAGTTGTTTACTTGATATTAGTTTCGCCTAAACTATAGTATAAGATATTGCTTAGGGATTTTAGGCACATAAATCTTTTAAACGGGCATGGTCGATGCCTTGTAGAGCCTTATTAGTGTGCCTAGTAACCCTACATGTTTAGCTTGGATTGATCCGAATCAATGCAGTCCCATCAATTAATCACACCACAAAAGAACGAAAATACGATGTACGTATATGCCATCCGCATTCGCCAATGGGTCCCGTCATCACCCGTTAGGTTACTTAACTAACGACAGAGCGGGGACTGGACTAGCACGGGTGTAAAACATATACAACATCTACTAGTATATATATAGCAATATATAATAATCGCTCCAGGCGTGACAAATGCAACATCAAAGAAATGTAATAAGCATCACAGAACAATACAGATAATCTGGGATCCCCGGGTTTCATAGAGCCGCTACTGAAATCCGACGTTCCCCTGGTCGTGTGGATAGCCTGTGCAATGAAATCCTAGACCCCTACGGGTGCGGCAAGTTACCCGCCAAAACCTGAAGCGAGGCAGCCCCCTACAGCAATGTGAATGGACCACCCAGCACTTCACGGAATCCGGTAACTTGAGCACCCCTCCTTGGGTTAACCTGTACCCCTACGAGTGCGGCGAATAGCCTGCCAATTCTAGAGTGAAGCCCCCTCCGTCTCAAAGCCATGAGATGCGGGCCCGTTACCCTTTAGAACTCGGCTATCCGTGCACCCCACCATCGGGTAATCCTAGTATAGAAAGTAAAATATATACAACGGATACATCGACCTCATCCCGGTCGTGCCCCAAAAGAACAATATACAAGCAGGCAGTGACGACAGTCCACATGTCGGACGCTCGCCCCGCAATATCAAATGTACAAATACAACCAAACTGTACTACCATTGCATCCAGGCTATCCACCACGAAAAATCCGCAACAACATAGCGCAACACAGAACATCAACGTGAATGTCATGTTCACAAATCCTTCTAAAAGAACTATAGCAATTAGACAAGATTTACCGATCAAATGACCTTCACGGTCGCAGATATAATGTAAGTACTGTAAACTCATATTTAAATGTCACGACCTGAAAGTACGGAACGTGACCGGCACTTAGATTACGAAGCTTCTAGAGGCGCAACATAACCTAAGTAAGCCGAAGCCCAGAAATCTAAACCATAAAAAGAAGTAAAGGAAAACACGTAGAAAACAAGTTTAAAAGCAACATCCAATGTTCTCAAAAATTTCGGCAGAGTCTCCTTTGTAAAAACTGGCCCCAAACGGGTACAAACAAGAATAATATATATACAAACAATAAAAAGCATCTCCAAACAGGAGCTAGCTCTACGCCAAAAGGCGGAAACAACCACACCAATGCACAATATTATACAACGCCGAAGGGCGAGGCTCAAAACTCAAAAGAAAACAAAACCACCAGATATCGTAATAATACAAGCGCGACTCTAAGGTCGAAATAAATAAATGGTCCAGTAAACTATCAAGTAATACAAGTTTGGTTGATGGAGCTTACTAGATATAAATGAAGTAATAACAGTACAACGGCGGTCCAGATACAAGTGAACCAACCTACCATGCAAATCACCCTGAATGAAAAGATGTGCCAGCAAGCTGCCAGGGAAACCTGTACATCGAACCTGTAATAAAATTTGGCACAACGGGGGTGAGTTGCCAACTCGTGAGTAGAAGATATCTGCGAATAGAAATCGAATGCACGACGCTGTCCTAGGTCATAATAATATACTAATATACTACTAGTCATCAAGTAAAGGCAGAATAATAAGCTACGTGTAAGTGCAAATGCTCCATGCTCGTGTCAGTGCCTCATATAGTACTATGTCATGTGAATGAGTATGCATGCACCATGAATATGAAGTAACCAATCCTGAAATCTAGATATATCTGTATAAGAAATCTTTAACTTTTATCATGGTAAAATGTGTATAGAAATCTGAAATATCAACGATGAAATCCGAAGAAATCTGTGTCAAGCATCGACACAAAACATGTAAATCTCAAGTCTCAATACCTCATAATCTCAATGTCTCATAGTCTCAATATCTCGGGCTCCGTCTGTCCGGATCGGCCCATATCATCAAATCTCATGACAACGGTCGGTATCCTCCGGATATCCGCCGCGCTAGATATCACCGGTAGGTAGTCCTCCCCTGCCAGGCTCATCGTCTACAACTCGATCTTCTTGCCCCGGGGTACCATACCGGGCCCACCATGTACCCGAGACGGTTCATCCACTCCTCGATTCGGGTCTCGAAATCCAACAGAAAACATGAAATCTCATAGTGGACGACACATACATCACGAGAAAACCGCATCTTATGTTTTAAAAAGAGAGGAGGAGAGAGAAGTTTTTATATATTCTTGCGGTTTTCCCTAAAATCCAGAAATCTCGTAGAAATCCAAAATCCCAAAATCATGAGTAAGTATATGATAAGTGTCGGCATATGCCCCATAATACTGCATGATAACATGAAAATGCGAATGCATGAAATGTCTAAGTAATAAATACCATGTCTATACTAACACCAGAGAGTAATCACAATATTATATCGATCTAGCTGTTAGCTGATTGTATCAATAAAAGATAATATGATCTAAAGTGTACGTGACATAGCAATTACCGATGATGATGTGTGTGAGCCGGCAAATAAGTGTACGTGGAATATGCGCATCATCGGTAATGGTGCTGGTGTCCTAACAGGCAATGTTTTATTCTGATTATAGAAACATATGAATGAACATGCACCATTATGATTACGGTATGAATGTAAAGACAGATGTGTAATAACCACTCATCTGTGATATACAAGTATAACTACAACTATATGACTCGATCCTAAACTAGTGTCCATCTAACCTCCTAAGGAACTAAACCTAAGAAACTAGTCAATAAGAAATAAGAGTCCACCTAAGGTCTGAATCCATATCTCTAATAGTCGGCGATCCAGCCTTAATAGAGTCACGTACGTAGTACGGCTTCCTCGAATCGAGAGTGTGGATCAATCATCATATCTATGCCTCGTACGGTAAAATCCATCGTACGGCATCCCAATATCGGGGTACGGGTCAAGTATCACCTACGTGTCTCATCATTCGTATAATATCATCATCAACACATGTCAAGATCAAGGTGCTATACTGTAATCGCATACATCAATCATATATCATTGTCAGCATAAATATACATCGTTAATTTATCCTCAGAAATATCATGTCATATGTATCATATTGTTATTAAGTCACACTTAGATCATATCGTAATCAAGTCACACCTATATGATATCGTAATCAAGTCACACATATATGATATCGAAATCAAGTCACACCTATATAATGTTGTAATCAAGTCACACCTATATGATATCATATCAGAATTTCAGGCACAGGTTACGGTCTGGGTTCTATTTTAGAGTCCCATATACTTCAATATCATCACCACCCTTTATTATTTATGTATACCAATTCATTATCTCATTTCCTAATGATCCGCTAACATCATAACACGACCATAAAGCCAAGAATCACGGCATCAAGCCCAGTTATATTGTTTCATCCCCGTGTATCATATCACATCCTTATATCACATATACGTATTGTGTGTGTATATATATATACCTACACCTAGTCCTATATATATACACATACACGTATACACCACGTCGAGTCTCAGTGTGTGCGTGTGTGTATCTACCTGAAACCTACGAATCTCCTCCAAGATATTCATCCTCGAGTAAGGTCTTTCTAAATCAATCTAGTCCAACCTAAGGTCACTACTAGGGTCCTACTCACCGAAATTCTAAGGTCACGTTTGGCTTCCTAATGACAATAAGTACTATCTTTATTCTACGTTTGCGGGGGTGCTAAACGCCATCCACCCGACTTCCCCCCATAGATATACATCTACTCACCTGGTCCTTGTCTGCCGAAGACGGTGTCGCCATCCTCTTCTTCATCGTCCGCAGTCCACGTGAGGGGTACCTATACGCAAACACATATAATATCGTAAACTGAATCACGGACAACATCAAAACGACGCACGAAACGCGCATAGGTTAAAACCTATGTCCCACTCATGCAAAAGAACCAAATATCGCTCGATATCGGCGTACAAACGCCGATTGATCGAGATAAGCATCAACAAACAACTCATAGTTATAAAACTCATTACTTATAATATAAAACATGATTTAATTCATTGAAACCCTAAAAATCGATCAAATCGTCCGATTCCGTAAAACCTGAAAACACCAATTTACCGTTTTACTTCAAAACTTGATGTTTAAAAGAAACTAATGGTCATAGTATTCATTAATTAGCATAACTAGACTATATAAACCATCACTATATTTTTAACACCCTAATTTATATTTGTTTGAAAATTCTAGTTTGCAAACTTGCCCGATTTCGATACTTTTAAGGAAAATTTAACAATATCACATCTAAACTGGATTTTTCATGAATTAATGCATTAAACTACAATTCATGATGATAATAATATAATGAAATCATAATTTAGATTTTAAACCTCATTTATTTAAGAATTTCCAAAATCTAGTTAGCAAAAATAGCATTTTTATTAGTATTTTTCAATTATCAATAGAAACTAGTAACAAATTTAATTTTTTTATTCCACTAACAAGTTAATATCCTCATTAAAACCACAATATAGTGTTACAAACATTAATTGGAATTTTATCTCACCAATATATACAATATATAGAAATCTAGTTTGCAAAATGGATTAATTTAAACAATTTTGGATAAACAATTTACAATATATTATCCATACAAGATTTTCAACTTCTAAAAATGTTAAACTAGTTATTATAACCCTACTTAATTAATAAAAACCATAACTTAATTTTATAAACCCTAACTTGAATTTTAAAACTTGTAGATAGAAATTAGTTATTAAATCTAATTATGCATAAATGAAACATCTAATAACAATAAATCAAAAGAACAAGATTTATACCTCCACAACATGAAATCCAAACATGAAAATAAGCCTCCAAAATGAATGCTTTCCATCTCCAAAATCCTTGTAAAGATGAGCAAAGAATAGAGGGTAGGAATTAATTAGGATTTTGTGGGTTTTTTATTGAATTTTTGATGATTTTTGATGATTTTTAATACAAAAATGATGGGGAAAATTTTTTGGGGCTGCACATTGTGGTGAGACCGGCCATGAGGTGAGGAAAAGAGAGGAGAGTGAGAAAAGGTGAAGAAAAGTGTAGAAGGTTTCACAAAAATATCACACAATTAAGTCTTTTCATGAATTTATTTAAAAATTCTTTATTTTCTTCACTCCATTTGACCTAGAATGGTCTAGAACTATTGTAAAATTTTGAAAATAAATTTTGCATGAAACACACTTGATTCTGTTATCTAATGGTTCACTTTTGCTAATTAAATCCATTCAAATTTGTAATTTACACTAATTTAGTGTAAACATAAAGCTTATGTTAATATTTAAAATAATTAATTTAAGAAAAATATTTAATTAAACTAAAAATTTATAAGTGGCTAAATAAACACAATTTACTAGTAATAACATAATTAAAATAGGTATTTTTAAATTTATAGTGAAAAATAATTACGGTTTAGTTTTATGAAAACTACGTTTTACTTTACCGAAAATTATAAAATTCACTTAAACGATTTTATTTTTTTAATTAATTATTTAATTATTTTTAAAATGTTACATTAAATTTTTTGATCGACAAAATTTCACGAAGTGGGCCCCAAGCACAAATCCAGCACTTAAAATAATCTGGGCCAAAACTAAAAATACCAGGAACCCCAATTCCAAGTCAGAAACCACTGTAGAAAAAATGGTTCAGTGTTGCTACAGTACTGCGGCAGAACCGCGGCCAAAACGTGGGTAAGGCCGCGGTTCCGCAATACTCAAAATAATTTTTTCAGCAGTGGTCTTAAAAAAGCCTGCCTGATTTTCTGCAATACTCAAAATAATTTTTTGACCACAAAAAAAATTCGACAGAAACTTCATGAAATGGAATCGTGGTTTCGGAAATTTCATTCGATCGATATTTTAAATACGTTAGAGCAAGCTAGTAAAGATTAATGGCGTGGCTCTGATACCATGTAAGTCTACGGTAGCGCCCCGGCCGTCTTTCTGAGACCAAAATGCGGAAACAAAAACTTTTTCTAAACTAGAAATTGGCGCTATCGCAGACTTTAATCCTGGATCGAACCATTAACATACAACTAGCAACTCGAGAAAGGTTAGAAAAGGTATACCGATCGATCCGTGTCCTTCGGTCTTAAGCCACCTTCCCAAGCTCCTCACGACATCTTCGATCTCCGGTCTCCTCGTCGGAAAGGGCACCACATATTCGAGTCTTTTTACGGGCTCCCGCATTATCCGAAGCAACTCGGACACGAAGTTTGCTAGCCGAAGTGTCCAAGGTGAAGTACAGAATGTGTGTGGCAACTTTGTCTCTTGCATCCATTGCATGGATGGAGGTTGATGATGAAGCCATCAATGTAGGTTGTGAGCTTGAGGAAGAAGAAGAAGAAGAACCTTTCTTTTTCTTGTGTTGTATAATAAAAATGAGAGAGTGAGTAACAATAATCCAAGAGCAAACCCTCACAATGGCTGCCCTTCTCTTTCATCCTCTCATTTCAACTCACAAATCAATCACATAGTATGACACATGCACAAAGAAAAAGACAATGAGTCACCACTTGTGCATGTGTCACAATTAATGCCCCAAATCTAATATTAAGATCCGGCTTAAACCAAAGCCCACCAGTATGATCCGCCCGATCATGATCCGTGCACTACTGCACGTATATGATCGAACCCTGCAATATATCATACGGGCTCTACAACGTTTCGCCCGAAACTTGAGAAACTGTCTGTGGGGGACTCTAAAAACTCATCAATACTTTGGCTGTGGATTTAACTACTAGCACGTCAGTGGTACTATCTGTACGTAACAGGTTACCAGGTATTGACCAAAAGGTGTAAGTGCACGGCGGCACCCCGGTCGTCAAACCGACGGCCAAACGCGGAAACGGTGATAAACTTTAATTTTGCGGACTTAGCAAACCGGCACCACCGCGCACTAAACCCCGGATCGTGCCATTAAACTATATCTAGCTATCTAGAGAGGGGGTAGAGAAATATACCATACGATCCGAGTCCTCCGGTCTTCATCTCCACTCCGATCTCCTCGCGGGATCTCCGTCCATCTCCTCCTCGTCGGAAAGGGCACCACGAAGCCGGGTACTTTTACGGGCTCCCACCTCAATACCGAGGCAACTCGCGCATGAAGCCGGCAAATCGACATGCTCAAGATATGCTGTAGGAAGTGTAGTGTAGAATCATAGTCTCTTTTGGGGTTTGGTTGCCATTTGTGGATGATGGAGGAAACAAGACAAGAAAAATGGTGCTTGCATTTTTCTTAACATGAAATGAGATCAATCAAATGAAACACTCTCAAGGATGAAGATGAAACTCTTTTCTTCTCTTTTCTTTCTCTCTTTCTTTTTCTCAACCATGAACAAAAACCTCTCATCAAGTGAGAATCAAAAATGGTGGAGCAAAAACAATATGATAACAAGAGGGAGGTGAGTGTAGGTTGCAAAAAGTGGTGACCACAACCTAAAACATAATCATCACTAAATCAACATCAAACCTCTTTTCATTTCTAATCTCATAAAGCAAAGAAAAGAAAGAAAAAGGATCTCATCATGAAAAGCCATCATGATGCCACCAATATGCAAGATACCCCCTCCACAAATGTTATTTGCACAATTGCAAATAACACCCTCCATCTGAAAAGTCCGGCCGGGAAAGAACAAAGGAAAACCGGCCGGAACGGAATGCAAACTGGCAACTCCAGAAAACTGGTCCCGTAATAAATTACAGGAAAACCCCCATACTGTGCATACACACCCGCATCTGTATTCCGTCCGGATACAAATGCAATGAGACAAAATCTACACTGTACTATACTAGGATCCGGCTTAAACCAAAGCCGGCTAGTAATATCCGTCCGATCCTGATCCGTGCAATACCGCACGTATCTGATCGAACGCTGCCATATAACTATACGGCCACTAGTACAAAACCGTCCGATCCTGATCCGTGCAATACCGCACGTATCTGATCGGACCCTGCCATATCTCCATACGGCCTCTACAGCGTTTCGCCCGAAACTTGAGTAACTGAAAGTGTGGCGGACTCTAAAGACTCGTCAATACAATGGCTGTGGATTTAACCACTAGCACGTCAGAGGTATAAGCCAATACGTGACGGGCCACCAGCTATTGAACAAAAGGGACGTCGATGAGCGAACTCATCCTGACACCCTACTGAGCCTGTCAGTGACAATATCCGTGCAGTCCGGTCCGTTCGTCTATGAGTATCGCATGGCGGGCCTAGGGGGTTGGTAAAAGTCAGACCCCCAAAAGCGGTACAAGTCGTGTCGGAGTGTAGCCCAGAACACCCTGAGATACTACTGGAATACCTACCAGTAAATCTCCTTGCCTTGGCCAAGGACTTTGTGTAATGGCTCTCCTAGACACAGCACGACCTCACCCCCAATACCGGGAGAGACGAACCCCTGAAGATACGCTCACTGCCTCCATGTGGCTCGGGACTGTACCCAACTAAAACCTGTTTGCACGACTCCTTTGAGCCGTGGTAGGGTAGTAATCAAAGTACAGTGGGAACTCACACGAGACAAATGACGATCCCCAGGTCGATGAACTAACCTGCACACATGTCACCAGGGAACTGCCATCTGACGTCTGGTATATGACCAACTAGCATGTTCCCGGCGAGTCCTGTCCGGTGTACTCATAACCCAATGAGCACCTGTATACATCTTAGGTGAACCAACTGACACCAGTGGCTTGTGAGACCGGCCACCGCCCCTCGTCGGGGTCTCGACTGTATACACTAGTCTACTAATGGAGTATCGATGCCCAGTCTCGAAACTCCCACGACTAGGGACCTTTTAAGGATATGCTTGTAGACCCCCAGCTCCCACTTATATGATCGCCCTCATACTGCTGGTGGTCAAGCAAGAATCCTAGGGGCTCTATCAACGTGTAATAGCGACGTATCATGTCACCTAAAGCAGTACACGATGATAAAGGTAAACCAGATAGCATACTATCATCTCGAGTAAGACTGTCCTACCGGGATAGGTCCTCCCTCAATCATTACAATCACGTACCTGTGACCTAATAATTGACTCTGAGGGCACTATCTTCAACAATCTCCCACTTGCACTCAAGGCTAATTATTGCGATGTCGCATACTCACAGCCCGTGTGATACCGAACATCCAACTCCTCTACTAGTCAGTCTCACAAAGCTCGTTTGCGGAACTATTGCGTTCGAGGAATAGCCTCAGTGAGTGGATCCGCTTAGTTGTTTCTTTCTATGTCTCTCTATATCTCAAGTTCGCGGAGAAAGCCATCTCCCGAAAAGAGCAATACCTGTCTTAGAATGTGTCTGGATGTCTGATGGGACCTAGCTCATAAATGAACTCCAAATCCAAACTTCTTAGACTGTATCGTCAACTGAACTTAATCAGTATCCTGCGCGCCATGCCTCCCTCAGTATTGCCTTGGATCACCTGTCCAAAATACTGCCCCTCGTCAGAGGGAAAACTATAACTCTGACAACCTCCTTGTCGTCCATGTCACCTTGGAAGCCTGGAATGATAACTGTCTCCTGAATGAGGCTGTCGTTATCATATCCCTAGAACATCCACTTATGTTCTAAAACTGCTTCCGACTGTTTCTCCAGGATTGGGTTAATGTCAACTTATTGCATCTTGTGCAAGAACAACATCTGGTGTGGTACTTGACATCTCACGATTGACTCAATTGCCTGAGCAAGTGATCTGCCAATCATGCACATCCCTCTCTACTTTAGTCTATAAGACACCTTTAGAGAGGGTGACTCCATTACCTGCAGGTACACTACCGTGCCAGGAGTCGCCCATCCTAAATACTCTTAGAATGCTGTCAAGTACCCTGATTGGGAAACCACCCAAATCTAGAGCTAAAACCATAGATCTAGTGACCAGTATGTCTGATATAATATCCATTTCCTTTATGGAGAAACAACTGTGTGACGACCAAAGTATAACCGATCATAGTATAGGAGTTTCCTTTCCTACTTTGTGTATGTCATCCAAATACCATGACATCACATCCTACTACCTTCTCAACAGATCCATCTCCTATTCTGATGAAGTCAAACCTATGACTGTCACGTCAGAAATAGATGATCTATCTCCGCTATATCTGCTTTAGTCTATAAATAGACATAAGCTACCTGTCCGCCAATGCTTCCGCTGCTCCCACTGACTACGACAACCCTCTGGCAGAGTCATATACACGTACATTTCTAAAACTAGTTTTAGAACGACGCTATACTCATCCTCCCGCCGGGTCTCGTAACCTGGAACAACAGCAATGGCAATTGTGGGTAAACAAGAACTTCCCTGTCACCGTCCTTGAGGCCACCGTAGTGCCTCTCGGGTGCCTGAAGTTACCCACCTTATCTGCGGAGTGGCCAATGGAATGTCAATCCAGATTGAATCTTTAGGTTCCTTATCAAATCTTCAGTAATCGTTTGTGGTTCTGGAATTACTTCCAGTTCTACAATACTCCCACTACTGTTTTCTGAAAAATCCATTTTTAATAAAACTGTGGCGAGTCTAGAACAATATTACTATTGTTCATCCAGATGGTAGAAAATCAACCCGCGTCATAGCCTGGGTCAACCCACAAACAGCCATTACAGAAACGTGCCTTGAGTTATCCAGTGTCTGGTTTTAATCATAAACCGGACAACTCCCCGTACCTTAACATCGTTAAGATATGAACTGTTCTATATCCAATATAAAATCAGAGGCACTGATTTAATTGAACCAGATTCAAATCATGCAGCTGTCCCCAGCGCATGTCAACTAAATGGAAGGAGGCCGATCAGCGTTACTCAACTTAGGAATGCTTCCAATTATGAGTAATCTGAAAGAGAAGTAATTTCTCTTTATCATTACTATCAACTGAATACCATACACAAGTATCTACATCTTCGATCACCTTGAAGAATCCCGATACTTGCTACACCTGGTTCTCTACTTTATTCAAATACCTATAACTCCTCAAAACTTAGACCCTGTGTTTCTACGAAACACATGTCTAAGAACTAGAGAAGTTAAAAGTAAACAGAATATAGTATGAGGACCAAGCCCTCTGTCCTAATGGACACTGGACAACATACAATACTCTGTATAAGTCCGCTGAGTCTAACAACTCTTTCACTGTGTGTCGTAGGTTGAAAACTGTACTTATGGTTAAGAAGAATTACACCGCTGTTTAATGCTCCTTACCTAACCATCCACTGATATAGGTAAATGTCATCGACATAATACCAAAAGGTATATCTCACTCTATGGAAATAGACGTACAGATATATCAATTTGAAATTGGTGCATAACAGCGGATATTCAAAACCAAATATTTGCCGACCGGCAAACAGCCCAGGTGATTTCCTCAAATATCACCGATTACAACGAATCCCGATATAATGAGGATAATCACCCAATTCCCAATAACTTACTCCCACTCATCATCTGTAAAACCATACAGATGTGAGAATCGTACCTGGTAAATACATACCCTGGAGTAAGTATCTAATCGGAAAATCAGTTTTCCTTTAACATTACACAGTGAAACTGAAACATTGAAATGTTTCGTGGGGTATCCCGGTATTCATAGTAATGCCTCTTCCATTATCCAGATTCACAACTACAACCGTATAATTCATTGCCATCTCTCCACATCCCTTCATATGTCTTTAGTCATTACCTTCTGCACACCCCTTTATGCCAAATGGTTTTCTTCCTTCCCTACCGTTCGGCACCAGCCTATGGTTTGGAAGAAGACTATCCAATAAGCATAATGGGTGTACTGTCCCAATCCTAGGAACACTCGCAATGAGAGAGGGTGAAGATAAAAGACAACCGAATAAACCTTATTCCTATTTCTCCTGAACCAGAATCCATCCCCGAACTGGAACAAGTTCCATTCGAGTTCGTATATAACCATACGATGGAGTATCCAAATAAACTGTGGATCTTCGTAGTGATACGGAGTGTCCTGGAGAAATACAAAGGTGATGTGGGAGTGGTAACGAAATATTTGGTTTGGTCGTGAATATCTGTTGCAATTTACTTTGCCCTCTTACTAATCCCTTGCTTTGTCTGAACTTAATACCTTCTGCACACCATCGTTATGCTAATTGGTTTTCTTCATTCCCTACCGGTCGGCACCAGCCTAAGGTTTGGAAGAAGACAATCCAATTTGCGTAATAGGTGTACTATCCCTAAACCAAGGAGTACTCATAACCTGAGAGAGGGTAAAAGGAAAAGACAACTGAATAATCCTATCCGTTTCCTCCAGAACCTGAAACCATCCTCGAATAAATTCTTTCGAGTTCGTATCTAACCATACGATGGCTTTGTCCAATGGAAGTGGACGTTCGTAGTAAAACGGGGTGTCCTGGAGAAAAGGGTAAAAGTAGGAGTGGCAATGAGGTTTGCAACTCTGACAATCCAAAAGCCGGTGTTTAAGAAGGTTCGGTCAACTTGGTCACTGAGTCAAAGTCTTAGGGTCGGGTCAATGGTCGCTGCCAAAGAGAGAGAGAAAAGAAACACTCAGCGTGCACTCTAACCTAGATCAGAATGGTTACCAATTTATCTAATCTGGAAACCTCCCACTGTACCTCAAATTCTCCTCCAAACCTGAAAGAAGAATTAGTCGGGGTCACCCGAGGAGTAAACCAACTCATCAGTGGGAATCGGGATCCAACTCTCATCGCATGACAACGTGACGGAATCCGCTCACGGTATCACACTCCAGAAGGTATGCGCATATCTGGCAAGTTTTAGTACTTTTGAAACTCCCGATGTGATTTCTGCCCCATGCTCTTATGACCTTGACTTTGGCCAACATATCATAAGTCACATGTCAAGTTCTGCCCGTCATTCTCCAGGTTAATTTGAATCCACCCGTACATACCCTTGACTTTGGCCAAAATGGCAGCACGACTGTCCCAAACCAACGCATCTATCTATGCTGCATATGAATACCCCAATAGCTACCAATCACTGTGCCTTGACTTTGGCCAACATACACAGCTTGAATACTATTGACCACCCATATGAAACGACGGAGGGCTACGAATGGTTTCTGGCGAAAACCTTTAACGTAATGAACTTGATATCGTTGAAGGAACTGATAGCTTTTTAGAAAATATAGTGACGAAAAACCATTGCTAAAGAGGTCACTCCCGGTGAAGGGATCTCGGCTCTTTCCCCGTAGAATGAGGTGCAGGATATTCCAACTGAATACCACGGTGCAAAGCAAAAGTAATCGGCTATAGTGAAGTTAATGCCCTGACGCAAACTGTTTGTCCAAAGGGTCACTCCCGGTGAAGGGATCTCGGCCCTTGCCTCGTCGACTGAGGAGCAGGATATTCTAAATGAATACCGCGATGCAAAACAAAAGTGAACGTCCTTGCAATAACAGCTTTTTGAAAAGTGTTCCAACAACATCAGATTAGGTTTGTTTTTAACTTGCATTGATCCGAATCAATGCAGTCCCATCAATTGATCACACCACAAAGAACGAAAATATACTGACGTACGTATATGCCATCCGCATTCGCCACTGGGTCCCGTCATTACCCGTTAGGTTAGCTAACTAACGACAGAGCGGGGACTGGACTAGTGCGGATGTAAAACATATACAACATCTACTAATATATATACCAATATATTATATTCGCTCAAGGCGTGAATAAAATGCAACATCACAGAAAATGAGCAGCATCACAGAAACAATACAGATATCTGGGATCCCCGGGTTTCACAGAGCCGCTGAAACCCGACGTTCCCCTGGTCGTGTGGATAGCCTGTGCAATGAAAACCTAGACCCCTACGGGCGCGGCAAGTCACCCGCCAAAACCTGAAGCGAGGCAGCCCCCTTCAGCCCCGTGAATGGACCACCCTGCACTTCACGGAATCCGGCAACTTGGGCACCCCTCCTGGGTCAACCTGTACCCCCTACGAGTGCGGCGAATAGCCCTGCAATTCCAGACTGAAGCCCCTCCGTCTCAATGCCCTGAGATGCGGGCCCGTTGCCCTCTAGAACCCGGCTATCCGTGCACCCCTCCGCTGGGTAACCCTAGTACAGAAAGTAAAATATACATGCACCGGGTACATCGACCGCAACCAGGTCGTGCCCCAAAAGAATAATACAAATAGGCAGTGACGGCAGTCCACATGTCGGACGCTCGCCCCGCAATATCAAATGTACATAATACCAACACAACTGTACTAGCATTGCATCCAGGCTATCTCCCACGACCGATCCGCAACATCACAGCAAATACATAGAACATCAACGTGAAAGTCACGTTCGCAAATCCGTCTAACCGGGCTATAGCAGTTAGACCGGATTTACCGATCGAGTGACATTCACGGTCGCAGATATAATGTAAATACTGTGAAAAATGTGTTTAAAATTTTCCGATTGATCAAACTTAACAAGTGGGCCCCCAAACAAAAAACTGTAGGACTCACAGAAATCCTGGGCCCAATTTAAATATTCCAAAACCCATAATTTAAGCCCATAAGGCCTCTGAAAAAATTTGGTGAAGTGATGTGAATAGTGCGTGGCGGAAGGGCCGGACAAAAGGGGTTTTCGCGGCGGTTCCGCGCTCCAACTGTGGAGTTACTTCGTCAAATTTTTACAGAACTCTTAGATTTTCCAGTACATCAATATTTTACAACCTGAAAAATTTTTCGAGACCAAAAATTTTCAACAGAAACTGATGCGAACTAAAATGCAGTTTTGGAACTTTTTGATCGATCGGAAATGCAAACACATTACACAAAGCTAGACTAAGTTAATGGCGAGGCTCTGATACCACTGTAAGTGCACGGCGGCGCCCCGGTCGTCAAACCGACGGCCAAACGCGGAAACGGTGATAAACTTTAATTTTGCGGACTTAGCAAACCGGCACCACCGCGCACTAAACCCCGGATCGTGCCATTAAACTATATCTAGCTATCTAGAGAGGGGGTAGAGAAATATACCATACGATCCGAGTCCTCCGGTCTTCATCTCCACTCCGATCTCCTCGCGGGATCTCCGTCCATCTCCTCCTCGTCGGAAAGGGCACCACGAAGCCGGGTACTTTTACGGGCTCCCACCTCAATACCGAGGCAACTCGCGCATGAAGCCGGCAAATCGACATGCTCAAGATATGCTGTAGGAAGTGTAGTGTAGAATCATAGTCTCTTTTGGGGTTTGGTTGCCATTTGTGGATGATGGAGGAAACAAGACAAGAAAAATGGTGCTTGCATTTTTCTTAACATGAAATGAGATCAATCAAATGAAACACTCTCAAGGATGAAGATGAAACTCTTTTCTTCTCTTTTCTTTCTCTCTTTCTTTTTCTCAACCATGAACAAAAACCTCTCATCAAGTGAGAATCAAAAATGGTGGAGCAAAAACAATATGATAACAAGAGGGAGGTGAGTGTAGGATGCAAAAAGTGGTGACCACAACCTAAAACATAATCATCACTAAATCAACATCAAACCTCTTTTCATTTCTAATCTCATAAAGCAAAGAAAAGAAAGAAAAAGGATCTCATCATGAAAAGCCATCATGATGCCACCAATATGCAAGATACCCCCTCCACAAATGTTATTTGCACAATTGCAAATAACACCCTCCATCTGAAAAGTCCGGCCGGGAAAGAACAAAGGAAAACCGGCCGGAACGGAATGCAAACTGGCAACTCCAGAAAACTGGTCCCGTAATAAATTACAGGAAAACCCCCATACTGTGCATACACACCCGCATCTGTATTCCGTCCGGATACAAATGCAATGAGACAAAATCTACACTGTACTATACTAGGATCCGGCTTAAACCAAAGCCGGCTAGTAATATCCGTCCGATCCTGATCCGTGCAATACCGCACGTATCTGATCGAACGCTGCCATATAACTATACGGCCACTAGTACAAAACCGTCCGATCCTGATCCGTGCAATACCGCACGTATCTGATCGGACCCTGCCATATCTCCATACGGCCTCTACAGCGTTTCGCCCGAAACTTGAGTAACTGAAAGTGTGGCGGACTCTAAAGACTCGTCAATACAATAGCTGTGGATTTAACCACTAGCACGTCAGAGGTATAAGCCAATACGTGACGGGCCACCAGCTATTGAACAAAAGGGACGTCGATGAGCGAACTCATCCTGACACCCTACTGAGCCTGTCAGTGACAATATCCGTGCAGTCCGGTCCGTTCGTCTATGAGTATCGCATGGCGGGCCTAGGGGGTTGGTAAAAGTCAGACCCCCAAAAGCGGTACAAGTCGTGTCGGAGTGTAGCCCAGAACACCCTGAGATACTACTGGAATACCTACCAGTAAATCTCCTTGCCTTGGCCAAGGACTTTGTGTAATGGCTCTCCTAGACACAGCACGACCTCACCCCCAATACCGGGAGAGACGAACCCCTGAAGATACGCTCACTGCCTCCATGTGGCTCGGGACTGTACCCAACTAAAACCTGTTTGCACGACTCCTTTGAGCCGTGGTAGGGTAGTAATCAAAGTACAGTGGGAACTCACACGAGACAAATGACGATCCCCAGGTCGATGAACTAACCTGCACACATGTCACCAGGGAACTGCCATCTGACGTCTGGTATATGACCAACTAGCATGTTCCCGGCGAGTCCTGTCCGGTGTACTCATAACCCAATGAGCACCTGTATACATCTTAGGTGAACCAACTGACACCAGTGGCTTGTGAGACCGGCCACCGCCCCTCGTCGGGGTCTCGACTGTATACACTAGTCTACTAATGGAGTATCGATGCCCAGTCTCGAAACTCCCACGACTAGGGACCTTTTAAGGATATGCTTGTAGACCCCCAGCTCCCACTTATATGATCGCCCTCATACTGCTGGTGGTCAAGCAAGAATCCTAGGGGCTCTATCAACGTGTAATAGCGACGTATCATGTCACCTAAAGCAGTACACGATGATAAAGGTAAACCAGATAGCATACTATCATCTCGAGTAAGACTGTCCTACCGGGATAGGTCCTCCCTCAATCATTACAATCACGTACCTGTGACCTAATAATTGACTCTGAGGGCACTATCTTCAACAAAAGGAGGGTCGATGTGCGAACTCATTCTGACACCCTACTGAGCCTGTCAGTGACAATATCCGTACAGTCCGGTCCGTTCGTCTATGAGCATCGCATGTCGGGCCTAGGGGTTGGTAAAAGTCAGACCCCCAAAAGCGGTACAAGTCGTGTCGGAGTGTAGCCCAGAACACCCTGAGATACTACTGGAATACCTACCAGTAAATCTCCTGCCTTGGCAAAGGACTTCGTGTAATGGCTCTCTTAGACACAGCGCGATCTCACCCCCAATACCAGGAGAGACGAAACCCTGCCGATCCACTCACTGCCTCCATGTGGCTCGGGACTGTACCCAAATAAAACCTGTTTGCACGACTCCTTTGAGCCGTAGTAGGGTAGTAATCAAAGCGCAGTGGGAACTCACACGAGACAAATGGCGATCTCAGGTCGATGAACTAACCTGTACACATGTCACCAGGGAACTGCTATCTGACGTCAGGTATAATACCAACTAGCATGTTCCCGACAAGTCATGTCCGGTGTACTCATAATCCAATGAGCATCTGTATACATCTTAGGTGAACCAACTGACACCAATGGCTTGTGAGACCGGCCACCGCCCCTCGTCGGGGTCTCGACTGTATACATTAGTCGACTAATGGAGTATCGATGCCCAGTGTCGAAACTCCCACGACTAGGGACCACTTTAAAGATGTGCTTATAGACCCCAGCTCCCACGTATATGATCGCCATCATACTGCTGGCCGTCAAGCAAGAATCCTAACGGCTCTATCAACGTGTAATAGTGATCTGTAAGGTCACCTAAAGCTCGTACACGATGAAATGATAAACTAGATAGCATACTATTATCTTGAGAAAGACTGTCCTACCGGCATAGGTCCTCCCTCAATCATTGCAATCACGTGCCTGGATCCAATAATTGACTTTGAGGGCACTATATCCAACACTACCTACCGGTGATTGTGTTGAGCTCGGTGGATATCTGGGGAATACCGGCCGGAGTTGAGAGATGAGATGGGCCGATCCGGACTGACGGAGCCCTATGTATATAAGGATTTACGTGCCGATGCTAGGCACAGGTTTCATGATGTTTTCGATTGTCGATGCTTGACACTCAGGTTCCATGATTTTGATATGTCGCGAGCGATACATGTTGATTAACATCCTCATACTTCCATGCATATGTTTATGATATTTACATGCATGATGCTTATTGTCATTGGGTGACACGTGGACGATTTCCGCCTACATGTATTGACATTGATGATATTGATCACACAGTTGGATGATATCCACATATTCATAGACTTCATGATATAGTCGATATTGATCATACCTCATATTTATGATATGCTATTACCTGAGGCACTAGCACAAGCACCTGGCACTGCACTCATGTATAGATGTTACATTGCTACCTTATCTTGCTTCAGACTTATTCATTTGAGGTTTATATTTATATCTGATCATATTGACCTAGGATTGTGTCATACATACGATTTCTGCTCTGTGATGTTTTCTATTCATGAGTTGGCAACTCACCCCCATTGTGCCACAGTTTCTTGCAGGTTTTGCCGTACAGGTTCCATTGCGGCTTTTCTTGCACACTGCTTCCCTTACTGGTGATTTGTTTTGGTGGGTGGGTTCTTTTGCATCAGAACCACCATTGTATATGTATTATTCAGTTGTATCTAGTAATTCCATCAACCAAACTTGTATATTATTTCAGACTTAGAAAACTAGTTGTGTATTATTTCGATCTTAGAGTCGCGCGTTGTAGTATTATGGTTTTCATGCTGGTTTTGAGTTTCCTTTTGAGTTTTGATCCTCGCCCTTCGGCGTTGTATATTACTGCTTCCGTGGTTGTGACCGTCGATTGACGAAGAGCTAGCTCCCGCTTGGGGATGCATTTTATCATTGTATATATGCTTTTATCATGTTGTACCCCGTTCGGGGCCAGTATTCACAAAGGAAACTCTGCCGAAATTTTCAGAAAAGACGAGACATTTTAAAAATTCATATTCGGCTTACTTATTTGAAAACCTTGCTTTTTAAAACATGTTTTCTTTACTTCAAAGGAACTAGTTTTCTTTATTTACTCCTTAAAATGGTTTTAGATTTCTGGGCTTTTGGCTTACTTGAATTTGATGGGGTCCTATAGACTTCATATGATTCAAGTGCCAGTCACGTGCTATTTCGGGTCGTGACAAAGTTGCTATCAGAGCGCTAGGTTAACCTTGGTTCGAGTCTAAGTTTGACTATGCGGAGCCTAGAGCGTTATATATATACGGAACTTAGTTTTGACTTTACGGAGCTTAGACTTAGTCGAGGGGGTATTATACCCGAATTTTCGTCGCATAGGATGACCCTTGGTTGATGGAGTAGGTAGCTTGAGTAGAGTGACGTACCATACGTATGTTCCGCTGCATACTTACGATACGCTACTCCTCTTAAGAAATCTTAGGATGTACATTTCCTTGCACAGTGTTATATTCATTCCTATGATCTATCCTCATCGATATTGGTTATGATTTTGCTGCCACGATTAAACGGGCAGAGAGTGCTATGGCTAGAGTTGCGTCAGCTTGAGCTCGTCACGGACGAGGATTGACTAGGGCGTGATTCCAGAGACATACGATTGCATATAGGCTTCGTTTCATTATGTTTTCGCGCCATGAGCGTTTGACGGATCGCTTTTACGAGATTTCCCGGATGTGCTGATTAGCACCAGAGGATCAGGCTACTGTTAGAGGCCAGCCAGGATGTGATGACAATTGATATATCGCTCATTCATGATGACTGAGGCGCTGTTCAGCGTACAGACGAATGAGCGAGTTGCTGCTGCAATGACGAGATATCGCCCAGCTGTTGGAGCTACTGCAGCATGAGTGTATACTCAGAGATATGATGGAAGGTCGCTAGTCACCCGAGGAGGAACGACTAGGACAAGTGGTTCGTTCGCTTACCCTGATGCGAGGTCATCAGATTGATTGATTTCAGCTAGAGACGACTTCACGTAGGATCGTTGAGAGTCGATAGAGACGATCGAATGTCAGGAACCTATTTCCAAGTTTAAAGTATTCGGGAGACAATGAAAGTAATGCTATGGACCCTCTAGAAGAATGAAACCCTAACTCGACGTAATGACTATGGAACGCCTCCGAACCTTAGGGTTTGCTGCAGTTTAGCGATGCCATTTGTGAGGCTTGGGTTTGCCCTTCTACGGTTGGTCCACAGGTGCTGTGGTATGTACTGGAATACTTTTAAACTGTACTCAAGATGTTGATCTCTTAGGGGATTATGAGGTTCTGACAAGTCGATCGGATGGTTCGACATCATTCGGATATCATGTGACGGGACACATTGCTTGAGAGACTCCAGATACGAGTATAGCCGTTGGAGCGCAGCCCATGCAGCCACCAGGAGAAGAGTCCGAATCAGTCGACATTGGAGCAAAGTGAAGTAAAGAGTTCGCACGAGATTTCGACGAGATGACGTTCTACTCCGCTGACATCAGAGATGCGATACGCATGTAGTGGCACTGTATATGGATATACCTTCCAGATGGAGTCGCGATGAGTATGCAGCCGTTTTGGAACAAGAAACAGATATAGTGAAGGATGGTAACTTCCGGGCAATCCGGCAGAGACGAGAATTGAGGGAGATCTCGACAGGACCTTTCTGGAATACTATACGAGAAGACCTGGACCCAGGAGTGGTTATATTCCCCACACCTAGCAGGCCAGAGATCGGCATCGTCGACGAGATAGTTGACCAGGTTCGGATAAAGGAACTCAACCAGACGCGTTGTGAATTGGTCAAGAAAGGACGGGTATGGAGTATACCTCCGCAGATTGGGACGAGTTCCTGAGGACATGTTCGGCTAGATATCTTCCGCAGATTGGGTCGAATGCAATGTAAAATGTAAAAATACCATTCGCACCCAAAACCCGTTAAATCAAGAAAATACCACAGATAAGTAAATACGGGAACTGGAATTCGTATAAATGAACTCGGTTGTTACATTATACCCAACTATTAAGAATTTCGTCCTCGAAATTCCAAGAACAAGAAAGGATAAACAATCAAGAAACTACAAGAATAGATGTGGATACTTTTACCGGATTTCATCTTCTCGTTCCCAAGTTGATTCTCCATTCAAGTGATTACCCCAAGAAACAAGTACAAGAGGGATAACTTGTTCTTAAGAACCTTTTCCCTTCGATCCACAATTTCAATCGGTCGTTCCTCAAAAGTCAAATCTTCTCATACAGTCAGCTCTGAATGATCCAACGCATGTGTTTCATCTCGAACATACCTACGGAGTTGAGATACGTGAAACACATCGTGCACACTCGCCAAGGACTGCGGTAACGCCAAACGATACGCTACTTCTCCAACACGCTCCAAGATCTCATGGTTATACATGATTTCAGCGAAGTCAAGGACTTAGGCGATCAAAGAAAAGAAGACTTGAAAGTCCAACAAATCGAGGACTGAGCTTTCCTCGACATCCAAAACGAATCACCCCTCTAGTCGGTGATATCTTCAAGAATACCGAATCACCCATGGCGAACTCTAGAGGTCTTCTCGACGTATCTGTCCAACTCTTCTTTCTATCTTGAGCTGCTTTCATATGATTCTGAATAGCGTTAACTTTCTCAACTGTCAGCACAACCAAATCTGGTCCCGACAATTTTCGTTGACCGACATCGTCCCAACAAACCGGTGAATGACACTTGCGACCATACAAAGCTTTAAATGGAGCCATCTGAATAGTTGCCTGGAAACTGTTGTTGTATGAAAACTCCACCAAATGTAGATGATCCTCCCAAGAGCCCTTGAAGTCCAACATGCATGCTCTCAACATATCTTCAAGAGTTTGGATCGTTCTCTCCGACTGACCATCAGGTTGAGGATGATAAGCTGTGCTAAATATTAATCGAGTCCCCAAACTTTCCTGTAAACTCCTCCAGAAGTGTGATAAAAACCGAGTGTCACGATCGGACACGATGCTTACCGGTACTTCATGCAATCTTATAATCTCCTGCATGTACCGCTCCGCCAAAGTTTCTGTTCATTGACCAACCCGAAAAGCAATAAAATGAGCTGCCTTGGTCAAACGATCAACAATCATCCATACTGCATTGTTGTCTTTTGGAATCCACGGCAGAGCCGCCACGAAATCCATGGTTATATGTTTACACTTCCATTGAGGAATCGAAAGTGGTTGCAATAAACCAGCAACCCACTTTGATGTTCAGCCTTAACTTGCTGACACACCAAGCACTTCGCTACAAAGCGAGCAATCTCCCATTTCATGCCTTTCCACCAAAATTGCTGTCGTAGATCTCGATACATCTTCATGCCTCCTGGATATATGGAATATGCGGAACTGTGTGCCTTCTTCATAACTTCTACGCGAATACCTCCATTGGCGCACACAAACAACTATCACAGCGAACCATCCTCATGAACCACTAAACCCGTTCGAAGTCCAACTTCAACCTGTTCTCGAAACTGTTAGTTATATGTATGCCCTAGAGGCCATTGCTATACATAGGATGTATATTGTAGTGGATGCTTGGACATATATAGGGAGGACTTTCTTGCTTGACATGATAATATGCTATCTGGTTGCTCTTTATCTTAACGTGTACACTGATTTTCTCTCGGTTACATGTTGGTAAAGCCCTTAGGATGTGTACTTGACTATCTGGACTATGATGTGGATCATACTAGTGGGGACATGGTAGTCCATAAGTACATCCTTCAAGGTCCCTAGTCGTGGGTGTATCGAGACGGGGCATCGATATACCAGAGCAGACTAGCGTATACCATCTCGACCCATACAGATGGGCGATGGATGATCCCATATCCATTGGTGTTTGACATCAGAGATGATATACGGGTGCTCAGTGGAGACTGGGTACACTGGACGGACTCGCCGAGAACTCCCAGATGGTATTATACCTTACGTCAGATGGCAGTTATCTGGTGACACTGGTACAGAGTAGTCTGTTGACCCGAGATCGTCATAGAGTCTTGTGTGATTCCCATTGTGCTTTGATTTCCACCTTACCACGTCCAAGAGGGCGTGCAAAACGGTGGTTTTTGGGTACAGTCCCGAATCACATGGAGGCAATGAGCGATAGGAGGGGATTCGTCTCTCCCGGTATAGGGAGTTGATATTGCGCTGTGTTCGATTGGCTATAACCAGAAATCCCTGGCCAGGGTTGCTGAGATTTACTGGTAAGTGTTACCAGTAGTTTCTCAAACTGTTATAGACCTCATATCGACATGACTTATCGAGCTACTGGGGTCTGACGTTTACCACCCCTAGGTGAGATATGCGACATATCAGACGACGAGACCGGACTGTACGGTAAGTGTTACTGGTTGGATTCACAGGAGTGTGAGCAGGCTTGCTCGTTGATCTTCTGATCGCTCAATACCCGGGTAGCCGTTACGTTTAGCAGACCGCTTGCGGCTTGTGGGTGTTTGATATGATCATCACCTGCTGCCGGCGTATTGACGAGTCTTTAGAGTCCTACACAGAGGTTTCCTGGCTCAAGCGAAACGAAATAGGAGCGCATATAAGATATGTACGGGACCGAGAATAATACCAGTATGTGATACTGTATTCTATTCTCGCGATTTGTATCATTGGATAGTTATATATGATATAGCCGAGTTACCGGATCAAGTGTTGATTCGATACATTGATACACTTGATATTAGTCGGTTATATGCGATATGACCGGATCATTAAATCAAGTGTTGATTTAATGATTTGATGTATAATTATATATTTGATATATTACTTTACATTAACTAGTATTTGTTCACTTAAGATTGATTTTCTCACTTGATGTGCACAAGTAGTATATGTGATATATTTTTGTGCACTTGATTGTATCATGTTTGATGATACATGCAAACTTGGGTGTATGTTTGATTTAATCCATGTTTAGGTTAATGGTTAGTGTTTTGTTATCTTTATTTATTTTCTTTATTCATTTTGGCAAAAACAAATATGGTGGCTTTCTTTGTTTTTCTCTTGAAGCTTCATGAAGCTTTCATAAGTCTAGCCATTTTGTCTTTTGCCTTAACCTAACCATTAAACCTAAACCCTAGTTTATTCTCTACATGTGTTAGCCTCACCCATGGTTGCATTATGATAAGGCATCACTTGATATTCTATTTTTAATTAATTCATTTTCTTTTCTTCTTCTTCTTCTTCTTGAGGAAGAGAAGAAAACCTTTCTTGAAAAATTCTAAGTGATGATTCCAAGTGAGAAACCCAAATCCAAAGTGAACCCACTTCCTATTTCTTCATTCTCTACCACTTGCCATGTTGTATTGGGTGTTTTCTTCACAAGTTTCATGACCTAGTGAAGATGGAGCTTGAGTTAGAGTTGCCTCGACGTAGATCATCTTCGGCATCGAAGTCAACGACCTAGCAAGCTCATTTCCCCGACGAAACCATCGCTAGATTCTGGGATCCCGGTGATCGCAGTGAAGGGACGTCATCACGGAGCTAAAGAAGTGGTGGACCGGATCTACAAAGGTTGTATTTCCATTCACTTAGTAGTTAAGTTGTTAACTAGTTGTTGTTTCGCCTTTACCTCTAGTTATCGATCTAGGATTAGGGTTTCTCGGCACAAGAAAAATTTGATTTTGGCATGGTTGATGCCTTGTGGAACCTCATGGGTGTGCCTAGGAACCCTACAGTGGTATCAGAGCCTAGCTAGTGCCTTGGGCGAAGTGTAGACGATGTTAGAAGTCCGATCGAACCCGAAACCCAAGTTTAAAACCCTTCTCTGTACATTTTTTCGAAACTGGGTTTTTTCCAAATTAAGAATATGCAAAAAATTCAGCAGGGTTTTCTAGGAGTTACTGTGCAAAACGAGCTTCTAAATCGATCAAGTAGCCGCGGAACCGCGGCACGAGCATGGCTTGTGCGGCGGTTCCGCGGCCGTACGGTCGTTTCTTCCATTAAATTTTGCACAGTAATTCCTATATATTAGTGCTGTATTTTCTGGGAATTTTTAATTTGCACTCAAGAGTTGAGTTTGCTAGGTTGTTTTGGGGATTCGATGATTCGATCGAATTGTTTAACTTTGTCTATGTGTTTTTCCGGATAATTTAGGATATGTTAAAATGTTCGACTGGATATAAATACCCATTTTTTTCCCTGCCGGGAAATTTCCAATTGTTGGATTTTTCCGTAGTTTAATGACGTTCTAAGTAGTGCAAGTAACGCGATGGTCCCTCTAGAAGACAACAAACCTTAACTCGATTATGTGACCGTCTTGAACTGCCCTTTGAACCTTAGGGTTTGGGGCAGTACGGCGTGCCACATGTGAGGCGTTGGCTTGACCCTTCTACAGCTGGACCATTGGTACTGAGGCATGAAGTGAATGTTTTTAAACTTATTTCATGTGTTGAGTTGTTTCGAAAAACTTGGGTGTTTGATTTTTCGATCGGAAAGTTTAACATTTTCTATTTATCTGGAATGTGATACAATATTTGGAATCCACAAGCAGTTATGAGATAACTGATTTGAATGTTATAAACATAGTAATTTAGTCTCACTTGATCGATTGCCACGGAATTTCGATGTGATCAAAAGTCCGTTGCAATCACGTAGCGTACGCGGATACTCGCCGGTTAAACTTAATAGACAGCCTCACCCCATAGCCCCGACCAAGTGACTGTAGGAGAACCCCGTCGCCGAAAGCATCCGTTCGGGTGCTCGCGGCAGCGGTGTTCCGCTTTGGTGCTCTTCGTCGACGGCGTCGGGAGTGCGGCAGCCTACTAAAGTTTGCGACGAGCATTCGATCAGGATATCGGGAATCTTGTTGAATTGCCCAACTTGATATTGAAAAGTGTTTTCGATAATGAGACTAAAATGCGGGGTTTATAATTGTTAGGCATGCGATGTCTAAGGAATTCATTTGGTTAGGCATGCGATGTCTAAAGAGTTTGCGGATTCCAACTGTTGTAGTTTTACACTTTCTTTTCTGTGACTGTAAGTGTAATATGTGATATCGCCGGTTTCGTTGCTATATGTCAACGACAATTGGGATACGCATGTTTACTTACGTTGATGACATGTGTTGTTATGTGTTGCTGGATATGTTATATTGGATCGTCGTGTTTGAATAGCCGGGGTTTTTTATGTGAGATGAGTGTTTTTCATTTTCATTCATGTAAAAACTTGTATGTAATATTCTTTTATTGGGGCACTTCCAGGTTGCGGAACATGTCACCTTTTGTATATTATTTACTTTTCCGCACTAGGATAGACCTAAGGAGGAGGGCACAAGTAACCAGGTTCTGGAGTCCAGTGGGAGACCAACTCGAGGAGTCGAGTCCGGGTCTCCTAACTCTAGAATTGGTAGGGTTGCTTTCCGCTCTCGTAGGGGTCTAGGGGTGTGGGTTTGGCTATTCATCACGACCGTGGAATCCGTGTTTTGTACTGGCTCGTATTGGAAACACGGACGTCCTAGTATATCCAATGTTTCATATGATTCTTCTGCTGCGATATCTGTGATGTGATCATTTGATATGTAGTGATAGATACTGTATATAGTATATATGATATATTATATAGACATTACTTATGTTTTGCACTCGTGCTGGCCCTGCCCCGCTCTGTCGTTAGTTACCTAACCTAACGGTGTACGAGGGGACATCGAGGCGAATGCGGATGGCATAAGTGTATGTCGTATTTATCTGTGATGTTTAGGTGTTTTAAATGATGGGAATTCATTAATGTGATTAATGGAATAAAAGAAACCTAAAGTTGTTGTGGAATCAAATTTCAAAAATAAAACAGGTAGCTACAGTTCTTGCTTTGCACAGCGGTATATATGATATATCCTGCACCTTATTCGATAAGGAAAGGGCCGACGATCCCTTCACCGGGAGTGACCCCTTTAGCAATAACTGGCAGATGCTATAACTCTCGGTTTGTCTTTTGATTGCTTCTATAGTTTCTGCTTTGCACAACGATATATATGATATATCCCGTACCTCATTCGACGAGGAAAGGGCCGACGATCCCTTCATCGGGAGTGACCCCTTTAGCAAAACTAGAAAAGCCTCAAAAACACTCCATTTCAAAATTCATTCGATCCTACAACGATATCAAGTTCATTACGCAATAGGTTTTCAGAAAAACCTGTCGTAGCCCTCCGTCATTTCAGATAAGTCTTGCTTAGTATTCGTGTTGCGTTTGTTGACCTCGTCAAGGCGCAGTGTGCGGTAGCTAACCAGTATTTATCTGCTTATGCATATGATGCAGATTGGGTTAGGGTAGTCGTACGGCCTTGTTGACCTTGTCAAGGGTCGTGCGGGTGGGTTTGATTCAATCAAGAAATGACGGGTTGAACTTGACTTACGGTCTATGGTTTGTTGACCTTGTCAAGGTCATAGATCGTTTGGGGCAAAATATTATCGGGAATTTCTAGTGTTGAAATTTGCAATGAGATTGCATACCTTCTATGAGATAGTTGGATCCCAATACCCACTGCGAGTAATTGTTACTCTTGGGAGAGTTTTACACTTTACAATTAGCCGATCAAGTAGGTGTCTAGAAAGGTGTTAACGAGGTTAGGCCTCTGGGAAAATGAGGTTTACATTAATTAGGTTCGTGCGAAAGCACGGGGGACCTCTCTTAAAGTACCGACACTGGCCTAGCTGAAAGATTGGCGAACTTGTAGCGTGTAATTAATCCCGGCTAGTCTTTCCTTTTAGGGTTTGAAGGAAGATTTGATAAAAACAGTGGGAGCCATCCTGATTAGATAAAAATAATAACCAATCTATTCTTGCAAGAGCGCACGCTGAGTGTTTTCTTCTCTCTCTCTCTCCAGGTAGAGACCATATCACGCCTTAATCAAGATAATAATACGGATGCATTGACCGAACCCGCTTGCTATACTGAGCTGGGGAACGTTGGTCCCGCTCCAACTTATAATTGTTATAAGTCAGAGCAGGAAATAGAAGAATACCTGAATTCCTATGCCACCCAAACGAAGAAAGTGCATATGATACATCTCCTTCGGGTGTGTTCATTACAAAGAACTGTTTCTCTGTATCCTCTACGTCCTGGGTATTTGATATCGGATCAGGATCCCAGATATGAATCTGTTACATAGGGATACAGAAAGGTAGAGAACTGAGAACGGGTGATAAGTT
The DNA here is from genome assembly GCA_030015575.1 of Agapanthus africanus. Taxonomy (NCBI): domain Eukaryota; kingdom Viridiplantae; phylum Streptophyta; class Magnoliopsida; order Asparagales; family Amaryllidaceae; genus Agapanthus; species Agapanthus africanus. The sequence goes on along the minus strand of CM057345.1, from coordinate 337,547,123 downwards.
TCATGAGACAGAAAACGGTGCAAGTGTTGCAGCCAAGTCTGTTGGTCACTGTCACCCTGTATCCCAAATACATTGATTCTGAACGAGTGTTATTAGATACCGAACCTGATATACAAAATCATATCAGTCTCTTTATTAGTAAAGAAATGATAAAATTTTGTATTGTTGGATAATGTTTTGAACATTTCCTATATCAAAAGTTGATCGGTTCAGGCACGTTATATAAAAGCATTGATGTTCTAAATCAAACTACAGTTCTTAGTATACAGAACACACAGAAGAGAAAGAGTTCAGAAATGAACGGATCTTTCTTGAGGTATTGTAGACAGGTCATATCAATGTGACCCGACTAGCTGAAGTTATATATAGATGCATATTTAAATCAGTTTGAATTTACATCTTGTGAAACTTGCCAGTCATGTCACAAAGATAAGATGACCATAGCTCCGTTTACTGGAAACAGAGAAAGAGTTAGTGAACTCTTGGGTGGATACATGTTGATGTATGTAGGTCCCCTGTCTACACATGCCAAGACCGGTTCTTTGTACTTCATTACATTCTCTGATGATCTCTCAAGATTCAGTCATATGTTCCTATTGAAACACAAGTCCGAACCTTTTGAGATATTCACAGAATATAAGTTAGAAGTAGAGAACCAATACGGGTATAAGTATTATGTCCTTTGATGAGATCAAGGAGGAGAATAATTGTGCATAGAATTCCTGGACTATTCTAAAGGAGAATGAGATTCTCTCTCAGCATTACTCCTCCGTATACACCATAGCACGATGGTATATCGGGGCAGAGCAATAACACCCTATGTGATATGGTGTGCTCTATGATGAGTACTACTGAGTTTCCAATTTCCTTTTAGGAGTTATGCACTTAAGAAGCTGCATACCTATTGAATAGGGTTCAAATCAAATCAGTTGCCTACCACTTCATATTTGATATGATAAGGGAAGAGCCCATCTCTTAAGTCAGTTAAGATTTGGGTTTGTCCGGGCTATGTCTAAAAGCATAATCCGGCCAAGCTCGAGGCAAGGTCTGTAATGTAGAACTGGAAAGGTTCCAGCTATACAAACTACAGCAGGTGATTTGATAGAACCAAAGGATTCAATAGTTACCAACGAACCTCAGCCTCTCCGCCGATCTAGTAGGGTTCCTCACTCACCTGAGAGATACTTCGGTTTCTCTATGACAGTGGGAGCGAGGATTGCAACATAAGATGATGACCTAACTAGTTTCGAGCTGGCCATCGAGAGTAGGGACTCTGTAAGAATGGCTGGATGCTTAGCGATCTGAGATGGAATACTTATACACCAACAAAGTATGGACTTTGGTTGCTTTATCTGAAGGGTTAAATCCCCATCAGGAGCAAGTATATCTTGAGAAGATTACTTGGTGTACATGGAAAAGTTGAGACTTTCAAAGCTAGACTTGTTAAAAGTTTGCATCATTGACCAGGTATGGATTATGATGAAACCTTTTCTAAGTAGCTATGCTTAAGTCCATCCCGATCCTACTTGCCACGGCTACATACCATGACTACGATATCTGGCGGTTGGGTGCCATGACTGCTTTTCTAAGTGATGTTTTAGAAGAGTGGGTCTATAAGTACACAGCCAGAGGGCCTCGAAGACAGTGGGAGCAGCGGAAACGCGTGCAAGATGTTTTATGTGATAAAGCAGGCATCGCTGAGTTGGAACGTCTGTTTTGATGTGTTAGTCAAAAAGTTTGACATCATCAAAATGGTAGATGAACCTTGTATAAACAAAAGGGTAGTAGGGAGTATGGTGGTGATCCTCGTAGAGTACGTGGATGACATACTCTTGATAAGAAAGGAGTTTCCTATGCTATGCTCAATCAATCTCCGCTTATCACAATGATTCTCCATATAGGATCAAAGTGATACCTCCTAAATCCTGGGTCTTGGATCTATAAGATAGATCTGATTGGATGTTAAGATACTCACTAGTTGTACTGAGATGGTATCAGTTGATCTTGGGGAGAATCACTGGAAAGGTTCCAGAGTGATAAAGACGACTGAAAGTCAGTCACATGCATTGTCTTTACCCTCAGTAAAGGGATGGTATGTTGGAAGAGTTCCAAGCTAGATACCGTGGCAAACTAGACGATAAAGGCTGGATACATCGCTACTTAAGATACTACCAAAGAGGCAGTCTGGATGTATATTTGTTCATGAGATGAACTTAGTTCCTCCCATTGTATGACAATGGAGTTGTTGTTAGTGTATATGCCTTAGAGGCCATTACTGTATCATACTAGTTTGTATATTACTTAATGGAAGCTTGGGATATTCACCTTGTATATACAATCTTGCTCAAAATAGTAGTATGCTACTTGGTTTGTTTCTACTTCAATGTGTACATGTGTTTATTTTAGTATATCGCCTATACACATTAGTGGAGCCCTTAGGATCTTTGCTTGATTACCAGCGTTGTGATGGCAGTCACACTAGTGGGGCTAGGTAATCTATAAGCACATCCTTATGCAGGTCCCTGGTCGCAGGACTATCGAGACAGGGCATCGATACTCCGGAGTAGACTAGCGCATGCGCTTCTCATCCCAGTGTGGGAGACGGTCTGTCCCACAGCCGTCGGTACGTCGTACTTGAGATAGTATGCGGGTGCTCGTTGGGTTACGAGTACACTAGACAGGACTCGTCGGGAACTGACTAGTTGGTATTATGCCTATCGTCAGTTATCAGTTCCCAGGTGACATGAGTACAGCTTAGTCCGCTGACTTGACACTGTCACTTCGCCTCGAGTGTGTTCCCACTGTACTATGATTACTACCCTACCACGGCTCAAAGGATTCGTGCAAACAGGTGGTAGTTGGGTGCAGTCCCGAAGCACTTGGAGGCAGTGACGGTTAGACAGGATTCGTCTCTCCCGGTATTGGGGGTTGACATCGCGCTGTGTCTAGGAGAGCCATTACACGAGTAGTCCCTGGCCTGGGCAAACGAGATATACTGGTAGGCTTCCAGTGTTATCTCAGGGTGTTTTGGGCTTCACTCCGACACGACTTGTACCGCTATTGGGGGACTGACGTTTACCGCCCCCTAGGCCCGCCATGCGATGTATCATACGAACAGACCGGACTGTACGGAGAATGTCACATTCAGGCTCAGTAGGAGTTCAGATGGGTTTCGCCTCGTCAGTCTTCTTGTCGGCATCTACCTGGGGACCGTTACGCACAGCTAGTGCCGCTTGCGGTCTGTGGTTAAACCCACTGCCAGCGTAGTGTCGAGTCTTTAGAGTCCCACACAGAAAGCTATTCGCCTTTAGGCAAAAGAGTAGAGGTCGCATGGTTTTGCGACAGGTCGCATGGTTTTGCGACAGGGTTCGGTCACATCCGTGCACTTGTGCACGTACAGTGTCCGGACAGTTCACACTAGCGGGCTTTGGTTTAAGCCAGATCCAAGTGTACCTTTTAGGATTGGTTTTATCCAGTATGCATTCGTGTTCCTCGGAACGCGGATGCGGGTGTGTATGCACAGTTGACGGAGAGACAGAGGCAGAGGATTCTCATTAGGGTTGTTGACCGTTGACAGTTGACTATTGACTTTTTGCTCAACCCTAATGAGAATATGATATGTGATTAACAATTATATTAATTAAGTATTATGGTGACATGGTTGTTGAGGGATTGACTTTGTTGACTTGTTGACTTTTATTGACTTGTTGACTTTATTGACCGGTTGACTAGGCTTGACTAGTTGACCATCATGATAACTATAGCTATCATTTCATAGCAAAGACTTTTGCTTGCTTGCTCTTTTGTGCAAAATGAGTGCATGAAATGATATGGCTATGGTTGCTTAAACCATCACATAATACTTGATTGATATGAGGTGTTATGATTGTTTTGGATTATGAGAGCAAAATGAGAAAAGTCTTCTCTCAATTCTTTCATGCTCATTCTCTCTCTTGTTCTTGAGCTCTCATCTTCCTCCTCTTTTTCTCCCTCTCTTGATTCTATGGTTCACTTGTCTCATGAGTTGAGAACCAAGAACCATAGATAAAATCCCATGCAAACTCTTCTCTACTCACTCTAGTTCACAAGGTTTAGCAAACCGAGTGAACTAGTTTCTTCAAAGTTAGAAGAAGGAGCCAAAGGTTGAAGCTTTCAGGTGGATCTATCTTCGGCGCAAGGAGACGACGGGGAGAAGCCGATTCGGACGACCATCGAAGCTTGAAGACGAAGGAGTTCGAGAAAAAGAAAGGTATAACCCCCTAACCGAGTAGTTAGCAACTCGTAGTTAGGTTGTTAGTTAGATGTTTAACAAAGATCCGGTTTTGAGTCCATGTTACCACCTCTAAGAAAATTATTTTTCACCAAATTCCGCATGCCCGAAAGTACCAGGAGAGGTAGCATGGACTTACAGTGGGGATAGAGAGGATTGCAAAATAGATTATGATGAGCCTACTAGCTTCCAGCAGGCCGTTCAGAGCGTTGACTCAGTAAAATGGCTGGATGCAATGCAGACCGAAATGGAGTCCATGTACACCAACAAAGTATGGACGTTGGACATTGCTCCAGACGGGGTAAAACCCGTAGGAAGCAAGTGGATCTTCAAAAGGAAGATTGGTGTAGATGGACAGGTTGAGACCTATAAAGCTAGACTTGTTGCAAAGGGTTTCCGTCAAAGACCTGGCTTGGACTATGACGAAACCTTTTCTCCAGTGGCTATGCTGAAATCCATTCGGATCCTTCTTGCCATTGCTGCCTTCCACGATTATGAGATCTGGCAAATGGACGTAAAGACCGCTTTTCTAAATGGAAATTTAGAGGAGTGTGTCTATATGGACCAACCAGAGGGTTTCATTCAGAGTGGGAGCAGCGGAAAGGTGTGCAAGTTGCTTAAGTCCATCTATGGACTAAAGCAGGCATCGCGGAGTTGGAACATCTGTTTTGATGAGACGGTCAAGGAATTTGGCTTTATAAAAAATCCAGATGAACCATGCATCTATTGTAGATTTGTAGCGAGAACTGTAGTATTCCTCGTTTTGTTCGTGGATGACATTCTCTTAATAGGAAATGACATTCCTATGCTACAATCTGTCAAGGAGTTCTTGTCACACAGGTTCTCCATGAAAGACCTGGGTGATGCCTCATACATCCTGGGGATCCGGATCCATCGTGATAGATCCAAGAGGATATTAGGACTTTCACAGTCCAGGTACATCGACACCATACTGAAAAGATTCAGTATGGAAGATTCCAAGCACGGTAACCTACCGGCTTGTCACGGGATCACCCTCTCTAAAGAGATGTCTCCTAAGACTGATTTGGAGAGGGATCGCATGTCTATTATACCCTACGCTTCTGCGGTAGGTTCTATAATGTATGCGATGTTGTGTACCAGACCGGATGTAGCTTATGCACTGAATGTGGTAAGCCGGTATCAGTCAAACCCTGGGGAGAAACACTGGATAGCAGTAAAGAACATTCTCAAGTACCTCAGAAGGACTAAGGAGATGTTCTTGGTGTATGGTGGAAAAGACCTCCAGATCGAGGCCTTTGCTGACTCCAGCTTCCAGAGTGACAAGGATGATTCCAAGTCCATGTCGGGTTTTGTCTTTACCCTCAATGGAGGGGCGGTGTGTTGGAAGAGTTCCAAACAGGAAATCATTGCAGACTCGACGATGGAAGCGGAATACATCACTGCATCTGATGCCGCAAAAGAAGCTGTCTGGATGAGGAAGTTCTTGAAAGAGCTTCAGGTGGTTCCGTCCATTGTTGATCCAATACCTCTGTATTGCGACAACAACGGGGCTATAGCTTTAGCGAAGGAACCCGGGTCCCATCAGAGATCTAGACACATCTTGAGGCGGTATCACCTGATCAGGGAGATCGTGGATTGCCAGGAGATCGAGGTTCGGAGAGTCGCTTCAGAAGATAACACTGCAGATCCATTCACCAAGGCCTTGCCCCAGACTCAGTTCGAGCGGCTGATCGAGATGATAGGTCTTCGATACGCCAGTACATGGCCTTAGTGCAAGTGGGAGATTGTTAGTGTATATGCCCTAGAGGCCATTACTGTATCATACTAGTTTGTATATTACTTAATGGAAGCTTGGGATATTCACCTTGTATATACAATCTTGCTCAAAATAGTAGTATGCTACTTGGTTTGTTTCTACTTCAATGTGTACATGTGTTTATTTTAGTATATCGCCTATACACATTAGTGGAGCCCGTAGGATCTTTGCTTGATTACCAGCGTTGTGATGGCAGTCACACTAGTGGGGCTGGGTAATCTATAAGCACATCCTTATGCAGGTCCCTGGTCGCAAGACTATCGAGACAGGGCATCGATACTCCGGAGTAGACTAGCGCATGCGCTTCTCATCCCAGTATGGGAGACGGTCTGTCCCACAGCCGTCGGTACGTCGTACTTGATATAGTATGCGGGTGCTCGTTGGGTTACGAGTACACTGGACAGGACTCGTCGGGAACTGACTAGTTGGTATTATGCCTAACGTCAGTTATCAGTTCCCAGGTGACATGAGTACAGCTTAGTCCGCTGACTTGACACTGTCACTTCGCCTCGAGTGTGTTCCCACTGTACTTTGATTACTACCCTACCACGGCTCAAAGGAGTCGTGCAAACAGGTGGTAGTTGGGTGCAGTCCCGAAGCACTTGGAGGCAGTGACGGTTAGACAGGATTCGTCTCTCCCGGTTTTGGGGGTTGACATCGCGCTGTGTCTAGGAGATCCATTACATGAGTAGTCCCTGGCCAGGGCAAACGAGATATACTGGTAGGCTTCCAGTGTTATCTCAGGGTGTTTTGGGCTTCACTCCGACACGACTTGTACCGCTATTGGGGGACTGACGTTTACCGCCCCCTAGGCCCGCCATGCGATGCATCAGACGAACAGACCGGACTGTACGGAGAATGTCACATTCAAGCTCAGTAGGAGTTCAGATGGGTTTCGCCTCGTCAGTCTTCTTGTCGGCATCTACCTGGGGACCGTTACGCACAGCTAGTGCCGCTTGCGGTCTGTGGTTAAACCCACTGCCAGCGTAGTGTCGAGTCTTTAGAGTCCCACACAGAAAGCTATTCGCCTTTAGGCAAAAGAGTAGAGGTCGCATGGTTTTGCGACAGGGTTCGGTCACATCCGTGCACTTGTGCACGTACAGTGTCCGGACAGTTCACACTAGCGGGCTTTGGTTTAAGCCAGATCCTAGTGTACCTTTTGGGATTGGTTTTATCCAGTATGCATTCGTGTTCCTCGGAACGCGGATGCGGGTGTTTATGCACAGTTGACGGAGAGACAGAGGCAGAGGATTCTCATTAGGGTTGTTGACCGTTGACAGTTGACTATTGACTTTTTGCTCAACCCTAATGAGAATATGTTATGTGATTAACAATAATATTAATTAAGTATTATGGTGACATGGTTGTTGAGGGATTGACTTTGTTGACTTGTTGACTTTTATTGACTTGTTGACTTTGTTGACCGGTTGACTAGGCTTGACTAGGTGACCATCATGATAACTATAGCTATCATTTCATGGCAAAGACTTTTGCTTGCTTGCTCTTTTGTGCAAAATGAGTGCATGAAATGATATGGCTATGGTTGCTTAAACCATCACATAATACTTGATTGATATGAGGTGTTATGATTGTTTTGGATTATGAGAGCAAAATGAGAAAAGTCTTCTCTCAATTCTTTCATGCTCATTCTCTCTCTTGTTCTTGAGCTCTCATCTTCCTCCTCTTGCTCTCCCTCTCTTGATTCTATGGTTCACTTGTCTCATGAGTTGAGAACCAAGAACCATAGATAAAATCCCATACAAACTCTTCTCTACTCACTCTAGTTCACAAGGTTTAGCAAACCGAGTGAACTAGTTTCTTCAAAGTTAGAAGAAGGAGCCAAAGGTTGAAGCTTTCAGGTGGATCTATCTTCGGCGCAAGGAGACGACGGGGAGAAGCCGATTCGGACGACCATCGAAGCTTGAAGACGAAGGAGTTCGAGAAAAAGAAAGGTATAACCCCCTAACCGAGTAGTTAGTAACTCGTAGTTAGGTTGTTAGTTAGATGTTTAACAAAGATCCGGTTTTGAGTCCATGTTACCACCTCTAAGAAAATTGTTTTTCACCAAATTCCGCATGCCTGAAAGTACTGGGAGAGGTAGCATGGACTTACAGTTGTGGCTTATGCCAAGGAACGTCTGTCCCATCAATGATCCAGACATATTCTAAGGCAGTATCACCTGATCATTGAGATGGTTGATCTCCAAGGGATCGAGGTCAGGAGAGTAGACTTAGAGGACAACATGGCGGATCCACTCACAAAGGCCTTTTCCCAGAGAGAGACTTTTATGGGATGGTTGAGTATGAGATACTACAACCACTGCTATCAGATGGCCCTAGTTCTAGTGGGAGATTGTTAGTTATATGTATGCCCTAGAGGCCATTGCTATACATATGATGTATATTGTAGTGGATGCTTGGACATATATAGGGAGGACTTTCTTGCTCGACATGATAGTATGCTATCTGGTTGCTCTTTATCTTAACGTGTACACTGATTGTCTCTCGGTTACATGTTGGTAAAGCCCTTAGGATGTGTACTTGGCTACCTGAACTATGATGTGGATCATACTAGTGGGGACATGGTAGTCCATAAGTACATCCTTCAAGGTCCCTAGTCGTGGGTGTATCGAGACGGGGCATCGATATACCAGAGTATACTAGCGTATACCTTCTCGACCCATACAGATGGGCGATGGATGATCCCATATCCATTGGTGTTTGACATCAGAGATGATATACGGGTGCTCAGTGGAGACTGGGTACACTGGACGGACTCGCCGAGAACTCCCAGATGGTATTATACCTTACGTCAGATGGCATTTATCTGGTGACACTGGTACAGAGTAGTCTGTTGACCCGAGATCGTCATAGAGTCTTGTGTGATTCCCACTGTGCTTTGATTTCCACCTTACCACGTCCAAGAGGGCGTGCAAAACGGTGTTTTTTGGGTACAGTCCCGAATCACATGGAGGCAATGAGCGATAGGAGGGGATTCGTCTCTCCCGGTATAGGGAGTTGATGTTGCGCTGTGTTCGATTGGCTATAACCAGAAATCCCTGGCCAGGGTTGCTGAGATTTATTGGTAAGTGTTACCAGTAGTTTCTCGAACTGTTATAGACCTCATATCGACACGACTTATCGAGCTACTAGGGTCTGACGTTTACCACCCCTAGGCGAGATATGCGACATATCAGACGACGAGACCGGACTGTACGGTAAGTGTTACTTGTTGGATTCACAGGAGTGTGAGCGGGCTTGCTCGTTGATCTTCTGATCGCTTAATACCCGGGTGGCCGTTACGTTTAGCAGACCGCTTGCGGCTTGTGGGTGTTTGATATGATCATCACCTGCTGCCGGCGTATTGATGAGTCTTTAGAGTCCTACACAGAGGTTTCCTGGCTCAAGCGAAACAAAATAGGAGCGCATATGAGATATGTGCGGGACCGAGAATAATACCAGTATGTGATACTGTATTCTATTCTCGCGATTTGTATCATTGGACGATTATATATGATATAGCCGGGTTACCGGATCAAGTGTTGATTCGATACATTGATATACTTGATATTAGTCGGTTATATGCGATATGACCGGATCATTAAATCAAGTGTTGATTTAATTATTTGATGTATAATTATATATTTGATATATTACTTTACATTAACTAGTATTTGTTCACTTAAGATTGATTTTCTCACTTGATGTGCACAAGTAGTATATGTGATATATTTTTGTGCACTTGATTGTATCATGTTTGATGATACATGAAAACTTGGGTGTATGTTTGATTTAATCCATGCTTAGGTTAAAGGTTAGGGTTTTGTTATCTTTATTTATTTTCTTTATTCATTTTAGCAAAAACAAATATGGTGGCTTTCTTTGTTTTTCTCTTGAAGCTTCATGAAGCTTTCATAAGTCTAGCCATTTTGTCTTTTGCCTTAACCTAACCATTAAACCTAAACCCTAGTTTATTCTCTACATGTGTTAGCCTCACCTATGGTTGCATTATGATAAGGCATCACTTGATTTTCTATTTTTAATTAATTCATTTTCTATTCCTCTTCTTCTTCTTCTTGAGGAAGTGAAGAAAACCTTTCTTGAAAAATTCTAAGTGATGATTCCAAGTGAGAAACCCAAATCCAAAGTGAACCCACATCCTATTTCTTCATTCTCTACCACTTTCCATGTTGTATTCGGTGTTTTCTTCACAAGTTTCATGACCTAGTGAAGATGGAGCTTGAGTTAGTGTTGCCTCGATGTAGATCATCTTCGGCATCGAAGTCAACGACCTAGCCCGCTCATTTCCCCGACGAAACCATCGCTAGAGTCCGGGATCCCGGTGATCGCAGCGAAGCGACGTCATCATGGAGCTAAAGAAGTGGTGGACCGGATCTACAAAGGTTGTATTTCCATTCACTTAGTAGTTAAGTTGTTAACTAGTTGTTGTTTCGCCTTTACCTCTAGTATCGATCTAGGATTAGGGTTTCTCGGCATAAGAAAAATTTGATTTTGGCATGGTTGATGCCTTGTAGAACCTCATGGGTGTGCCTAGGAACCCTACAGAAACTTCTGAAAACTTAGGTCCTGCAATTTCGCTGTTCTAAAAAAAAAAATTCCGATCAACGACGACTGTACTTGCTGTCGCATCAACTGTCCCCAATAATGCGGTAGCACACCCGCCAAATTGAATCTTCGAAATTCTTCGGTAAGTTCCCTTTTTGTGCAGTCAACATCCGAATTGCTGGTAACCGACTACGTGCATCCGGTCACAACCTTACTTCCCCGGATGGTACTTAAGATCAAGATCGTAGTCAGCCATCAGCTCCAACCATCTACACTGCCTCACGATTAGCTCCTTCTGAGCGAACACGTACTTTAGGCTCTTATGATCGGTGAATATTTCGACCCCTTTCGCCCAATAAATAGTGTCTCCAAATCTTCAAGCGAAAATCCTAGCCGCAAACCCCAAGTGATGAGTTGGGTAATTCTTCTCATGGGTCTTCAACTGTCTCAACGCGTAAGCTACCACCTTCTCATGATGTCCCGATACACATCCCAATCCTTTCCCAGATGCGTTGCTGCGAAATACCAATCCTCCGGAACTGTCTAGCACGGTTAAAAGAAAAGTGGTTATCAAACTTTGCTCCAACGCCTCAAAAGCCGACGCACACTTATTTGTCCACACCAATGGTACTTTCTTGTGCGTAAGCTTGGTCAGAGGCTCAGCCAAACGAGCGAAAATTATTCACGAACCTTCTATAGTATCCCGCAAGTCCAGGAAACTTCTGATCTTTACAACGTTCTTCGGAATCGGCCAGTCTTGAACTGCTGCAATCTTCCCTGGGTAAACGGTGATTCCATCTCTAGCTACGATATGTCCCAAAACATTACTTCTTCATGCCAAAACTTGCACTTGCTCATCTTTGCATGAAATCTTTCTTGCCTTAATGTCTGCAGTGCGATCTTCAAGTATTTTGTATGCCCTTCAAAGCTCCTCGTGTAGACCAGAATGTCTTCCATGATCATTACTAAAACTGGTCCAAGAATGGTGAAAAAATTCCGTTCATCAAGTCCATAAATATTGCCGGTGTATTCGTTACTCCGAAGGGCATCGCTAATACTCGTAATGTCCATACTGAGTTCGGAACGCATTCTTGCAAATATCTTTTGAATTAACTCGGACCTGATGATATCCGGATCGCAAATCCAGCTTCGAGAATACCCTCATGCCACTAAGCTGCTAAAATAGTTCGCCAATGCGAGGGATCGGGTACTTGTTCTTAATAGTCACCCGGTTTAATTCTCGATAGTCGATGTGCATCCTTCTCGTGCCATCTTTCTTCTTGATTAGAAGAACTGGAGCTCCCCAAGGCGAGTTACTGCTTCGAATCCAACCTTTCTCAAGCAGTTCGATAACCTGTTTCTTGACTTCTTCCAACTCCACTGGCGCCATTGGATAATACGCTTTAGATACTGGCGCTGCACCAGGAATAAGATCAAGTGCGAACTCCACGTCTCGCTTCGGCGGTGAACCTGATATGTCTTCAAACACGTCCATGAAACTCTCAAATATAGCCGGCGCTTCTTCCTTATCCTCTGCCATTGACGAAAGAACCTTGTTTGTCGGCCTAGCCCTAACCCGACTGGCCCGACAGAACTGCTTCCTCCAGCAAAACAACTTCCAAATGTCCGGGAATCTGGAGAATCACTTTCCTTTCCTTACAATCAATATGCACATGGAAAGTGCCGCGAAAATCCATCCCCAAGACAACAACAAACAAGGGAACGCACTAGGATTGAATAGTCCTAATGCGGGGAAAACAAGAACAAATAAGATATCGAGATGACTTTATCCGAAGTCAAGATACTGAAGAGGGTTAACCACGGTAAACATGATTCAAGCTGGTGATAAAACAATAACTGGTAAGCAATGAAACCGAGAGAAGTAAGGTAATATAATGATCATGAAACAAGGAAATGAATCAAAACTAGAATTCCAAGTTACTTAAATAGAGTACCGCATTGTAACCATGCTGCAGTTCATGGGTACAATTACATAACTCCACCCAAGTCGCCCAAATCCTAGTATCAGAATCAAGGAACAGGGAGAGACAATAGTGAACCCAAAAGGTTTCAAGCCGAGATGCAAAGTCGTTTGCATATTGTCAAGACAAGGATCAAAAGAAAGATATGATTCAAGAATCACGATAACAAGGTGGCAGGACATGTTCCTAATCACGAGTATTCTGATTCGTGTATTGGGTCCAATACCCAACTACAAAGAATCAAACCCGATTAACCTATATCCTATGGCTCTGATATCAAAAGAACCATGTCACGCCCCGCTTTCCAGAGTACGCTAAGATGGGCACGTGACATAGCCAGCCATGCTACCTATGGATAGGAAAAATCCTTCCACAGTCACATTACGGCTGTAGAGATATCAAGAACAGGAAAGTAAATCAACTATCTAGTACATGTCCATAAGCCAGAGTAAAAGAGTCAAGAATTAACAATGTACGGAAGCCAAAGGTACAATAAATGAAACACCTAGATGTGAAACTACGTACCGACAGGAACTTCACCGCTCAGTCTAACAGCGGCAATACTCCTGATCGGTCTGCAACAAGGTAGAGGAATCTGGGCCATGCAAAACCCCGAAGTCAGCGCGTCATGTCATCAAGTAATAAAATACAAACAGGGTAACAGGCAATGCAAATATAATCATGAATGAAAAGCAGGTGTAACAGTAATGTAAATCAGGGCAGTGCAGGGTAGTGTGCAGTGAGTAAACTAAACTGGTCTGTTGGGTTATCTATTCTAAAGTCTTTGAAATCAATTCAATGAATCATCGATGTAACTCAATAGTATCTCGTGCATGCCCGGGACCACGGTCTATAGACTCTCGGGCTAAAACCGAGACGTGTCGCTAGGCAGTAAAAGGTAGCAGGTACAGACGAGTGATGTCAGCATCATCACTCCGGGGCTGGCTTAGCCCGTAAGACTGATCAGAACATGTATCGAACTGTTGAGTTACAAGTCAGGTTTCATCATTGATTTCCCCATACCCCCAAGTTATATGTGTTCAAGTCAGGTATTCAAGTAATCTGGAGCTAATGCCAACACAGGATCAGGTAAGAGCAGGTTTGTCTGGATAGACAACAGGAACGGTCCGTGAGGACTACATGTCAGGTTTGTTGGCATTAGACACGAGATCAAGTAACGGGTCAAGCCATGGTACCACAGGTCAAGTCAAGTAGTGTACGGTACCATGTCGGTCAATCGATATGTGTGTAGCAAGTCAGGCCAGGGTGTAAAAGATAACATGTGGGTGCTCATAAACAGCTAGCATAATCATGGTTATAAGTAATCAAGCATGGTTAACAACAACATAATCTAAACAATGAATTAAGTAATAAACCAGATTCAATTAATTAGCAGTACAGTTAATAGTGGTGGTTCAGGGACGGTTTCAACATTATATGAATACAGGATGTCATTCATGGCCGTTAAATCATGTTAACCAATATTAAGAATTTCCAGGGATGCAATATTCTATAAATAGGTTCACTGGATGGAGTCACAGCTAAAACTGGTTTAAATGAGCACAAGTGTTCGATGGATTAAACTATAGAGATATCATAGGCTATGTCAAAAATGTGATTAAACATATGATTGTGGTTATGAGATTTAACATTTAAATGTGATCATGTATGCAATGGTTACCTTTCACGTTCTAGATCTAAAATAATATAATCCGATGCACACGGAACCTCGAAATGATATAAAACGATGCATGGGGTACTATATTTAAACTACAGGTATTGGAATATGTATACAATGATTTAAATAGCATGTAGCAAGGTTAACTTGCCTCGATCGGAAAGTGAAACGGATCTGCACGGTACGTCCTACGGCGGCGAACTGTCGCGACGTGTCCACGCGAGCACAGGATGGAACCAGGTAAGGCAAGAACTCGACCGCGCTATCTGGGAACGTCCTCAGGGTCGTCGGGAACGGCAACCACGGTCACGGCTCCGACGAAGTAATCGGAAAACACTAATCCACGAAGTAAAGAGAAGAAAAGAAAGCGAGAAGAAGAAAGGTGCAGAAGAATAAGGATGGGGTGTTGATGATTTGGGGTTTAAAGTTTTTGGAGTCAGAAGAGGCGATGGGATGTGATAATGAGTCGAGGGTTTTCCGACGATGTGTTTGCCGACGACAAGGCAGTGAGGGTTTCTTATGTTTGTCGGGGTTGCTGTTGGGGTCGGGGATGTAGGGTTGATGGTGGTGGTGGTGTTAGGAGTTGAAGAGGGAGGTGAGGAGACGGAGGAGGTGACGGTGGTGATGGCGACGAGGTCTCCGGCGAGGTTGGGTTTTCTGCAGTTGCTCAGGTTGTGCAGGGTTGGTTGTTGGGTTCTTGGGGATGGAGAGGAAGTGGAGGCGGAGATGGTGACGAGGGAGAGGAGATGGAGGCGACGACGAGGCGAGGTCGGCGGCGATGGAGAGGGCAGGTTAGGGTTAGGGTTCTCGTGGCGAAGAATGGGTCGCGGTGTGCAGGGTCGTGGTCGGGGGAAAGGAGGAGAGGGAGACGTGGTGGAGGTTGTGACGAGGTCGGGGAAACGAGGGGATGGGGACGAGCTCGAGATCGGCAATGGTGAGGTGATGACTACGAGGTGAAGTGAGGTGAAGGGTTTAGGCTCTGGGTTTTCATGGCAGGGAAGGAGAAAAGAGAGGAAGGGAGAGAGTTAGTATTTATTATTAGGGTTAAAATATACTGAGAGAGAGAGAGAGAGAAATCTTTTATAAATATAAAATATTTTCTTTACAGCTAGAGAGAGAGAGAGAGACGTTAGGATTGATAAGGTTCAGTATATAAAATATATATGGTTTGTTTTTTTAAGATTATGAACAGTATAAAGAAATATTAGAATATAATATTAGTCCGATTATGATTTTGGCAAATACAAATTTACTCCAAAACGGGCCCGGGTCGGGTCTAAAAATTCAGATAAAAAAAATTAGAAATATATACGACTTCCAATATTCAAAATGAATGCCCAGGTATTGAAAATGCATACCCCTAAGAACAGATGCACGTACGTGCGCGTAGCCATCCAAACATGCCCGTTTCACTGAACGGGATGGGAACAAGATGCGCGGATGCTACCATGGGGTTAGGGGTATCATGCAGGCTATGAAATGCAATTTTAAATTATTTTACATGACTTAAAATGTTATATGGTAAAAGATGCAATGCAAGGTAAAATGCCAGTATGCAGTATACATGAGATGCACGTGTCTATGTAACAAGTCAGGATAATCTATAAATGTGAATCAAACATGTCCAAACAAGCGGGTCGGGTCGAATGCAATGTAAAATGTAAAAATACCATTCGCACCCAAAACCCGTTAAATCAAGAAAATACCACAGATAAGTAAATACGGGAACTGGAATTGGTATAAATGAACTCGGTTGTAACACAATCAAATCAATTGCCTACTACTTCATATGTGATATGGTATGGGAAGAGCTCATCTCATAAGTGCATTAAGATTTGGGGTTGTCCGGCCTATGTCTAAAAAGAAAAATCCGGACAAACTCGAGGCAAAGTCAGTTCTATGGAAGTTTATTGGATATCCCAAGCATTCGCAAGGGAATATCTTCTACCAAGCCGAGGAACAAAAGATGTTTTGTTTCTCAGCATGCCACCTTTATGAAAGGGAATTTCTTGTGAAGAAATTATTGGTCGTGCGGTAGAACTGGAAAGTGTTCCAGTTATACAAACTGCAGCTCATGATTTGGTAGAACCAAAGAATTCAATAGTTTCCAACGAACCTCAGCTTCACCGCCGATCTAGTAGGGTTCCTCACCCACCTGAGAGATACTTCGGTTTTCTCTATGACAGTGAGAGAGAGCATTGCACCATGAGATGATGGCCTAACTAGTTTCGAGCTGGCCATCAGGAGTGGGACTCTGTAAGAATGGCTAGATGCTTAACGATCTGAGATGGAATCCTTATACACCAACAAAATATGGACTTTAGTTGCTTTATCTGAAGGGTTAAATCCCCATCAGGAGCAAGTATATCTTGAGAAGATTACTTGGTGTAAATGGAAAAGTTGAGACTTTCAAAGATATGCTTAAAGTCCATCCAGATCCTACTTGCCACGGCTACATACCATAACTACGATATCTGGCGGTTGGGTGTCATGACTGTTTTTCTAAATGATGATTTAGAAGAGAGCGTCTATAAGTACACAGCCAGAGGGCTTCGTAGACAGTGGGAGCAGCGGAAATGTGAGCAAGATGTTTTATTTGATAAATCAGGCATCGCGGAGTTGGAACATCTGTTTTTATGTGATAGTCAAAGAGTTTGAATTCATCAAAATGGTAGATGAACCTTGTATATACAAAAAGGTAGTAGAGAGTATGGTGGTGATCCTCGTAGAGTACGTGGATGACATACTCTTGATAGGGAAGAAGTTTCCTATGCTACGCTCGGTCAATCTCCTCTTATCACAAAGATTCTGCATATAGGATCAAGGTGTTACCTCCAAAATCCCGAGTTATGGATCTATGAGATAGATGTAAATGGATGTTAGGATTCTCACTAGTTGTAGTGAGATAGTATCAATCGATCATGGGGAGAATCACTGGAAAGGTTCCAGGGTGATAAGGACGACCGAATGTCAGTCGCAGGCATTGTCTTTACCCTCAGTGGAGGGACGGTATGCTGGATGAGTTCTAAGCTTGATACCGTGACTTACTAGACGATTAAAGGCAAGATACATCGTTACCAAGGATGCCACCAAAGAGGCAGTCTGGATATATATAAGTTCATGAGATGAACTTCGTTCCAACCATTGTGTGACAATGGAGTAATGGCTTTGGCCAAGGAACCCCCATCCCATCAGAAATCCAGATATAATTCTTAGGCAGTATCACCTGATCATGGAGATGGTTGATCTCCAGGAAGATCGAGATTAGGAGAGTAGACACAGAGGACAATAGCGCGGATCCACTCACAAAGGCCTTTTTCACAGTAGAGACTTTTATGGGATGGTTGAGTATGAGATACTTCAACCACAACTAATTGTTGGGTATGTGATACCACAACAGATGGCCCTAGTGCAAGTGGGAGATTGTCAGTTATATGTATGCCCTAGAGGCCATTACTGTACATATGATGTATATTGTAATGGATGCTTGGACATATATAGGGAGGACATTCTTGCTCGACATGATAGTATGCTATCTGATTGTACTTTATCTTAACATGTACTCTGATTTTCTCTATGTTACATGTTGATAAAGCCTTAGGATATGTACTCAACTACTGGGACTATGATAAGATTATACTAGTGGGGCCATGGTAGTCGACGAGTACATCCTATAACTGTTCCTGGTCGAGGGTGTATCGAGACAGGGCATCGATACACCAGAGTACACTAGCGTATACGCATCTTGACCCATATGATGGGCGATGGATGATCCCATATCCATCGGTGTTTGACTTCAAGGATGGTCTACGGGTGCTTAGTGGAGAATGGGTACACTGGACAGACTCGCCGAGAACTCCCGGATGGTATTATACCTCACGTCAGATGGCAGTTCTCCGGTGACACTGGTACAGGTTAGTCTGTAGACCTGAGATCGTCATAGAGTCTTGTGTGATTCCCACTGTGCTTTGATTTCCATCATACCATGTCCAAGAGGGCATGCAAGAAGGTGTCTTTTGGGTACAGTCCCAAATCACATGGAGGCAATGAGCGATAGGATGGGATTCGTCTCTCCCAGTATAGGGAGTTGATGTTGCGCTGTGTTCGATTGGCTATAACTGGAAATCCCTGACCAGGGTTGCTGAGATTTACTAGTAAGTGTTATCAGTAGTTTCTCGAACTGTTATAGACCTCATATCGACATGACTTATCAAGCTACTGGGGTCTGACGTTTACCACCCCTAGGCGAGATATGCGACATATCAGATGAAGAGACCGGACCGTACGGGAGTGTTACTGATTGGATTCACAGAAGAATGTACAGGCTTGCTTGTTGATCTTCTGATCGCTCAATACTTGGGTGGCTGTTACGTTTAGCTGACCGCTTGCAGCTTGTGCGTGTTTGATATGATCATCACCTACTGCCGGCGTATTGACGATTCTTCAGAGTCCTACACAGAGGTTTCTTGACTCAGGCAAAACGGAGTACGAGCACATATGTGATATGTGCGGGACTGAGAACAATACGTGTATGTGATACTGTACTAGATTCTCGCGATATGAGATATCGGCCTGCTATATGTGATATAGCCGGGTCATCGGATCAAGTGTTGATTCGATGAACTGATACAGATTATATTAGTCGGTTATTTGTGAAATAGCCGGATTATCGGATCAAGTGTTGATTCGATAATTCAATGTATAATTATATATTTGATATATTAAATTACATTAACTAATATAAGCTCACTAAAAGATTCTTTTTCTCACTCGGGTAATACATTGATATATATGCGATATATGTTAATTGTATTATTTTATTTTGTTACAATAAATATTGTATATGTGATATATAATATTGTAACATGTTATGGTTATAAATGCAACATGTTTTGTGGAGTTTAAATATGGTTAGGGTTTGGATTAGGGTTAAACATTCATGAAGCTTTCAAGAAGCTTCTTGAAGCTTTGACTTTGACCTTGATATTTTGTGATATTTTGTGATATTTCTTTAATCCAACCCAACCCTTTAACCATAGTTAAATCTCTACCTGGGTTAACTCTTTATACTTAACCCATGGTTGCATTTCTAACCTCACTCACTTTTGATTATTCATCACAAAAGGATTTTGATCTTCTTCTTCTTCTTCTTGCTTGAAAAACTTTCTAGCTTTTTCAAAGGTGATGAAAATGAGTGAGAAATTGAAAACAAATGAGAGCTAAATTCCTACTTCATCATCCTAATCTATTCTTTCCAATTAGATTAGGGTGTTCACTTCATTTAGTGAGTGAGAGCTTGTGTTAAGAAACTTCAAGGTAGATCATCTTAGTTATCAAAGATCGGAAGCAAGAATGCATCTTTCTCTTCGTGGAGCCTCTCTAGAGTTTGGGAACTTGATGATCGCAGCGAAGGGACCACAACACGGAGCTTTAGAAGTAATGAAACGGAATACAAAGGTTGTAATCCCTATCTCTTAGATGTAAAGTTGTTTACATGCTTTGTTTCGCCTAATCTCTAGTTTAAAGATCTTGGTTAGGGTTGTTCGGCATGTCTAAATTTTAAATCGGGCATGGTTGATGCCTTATAGACCTTTGTGAGAGTGCCTAGCAACCCTACATTCGGCATGTCTAAAATTTAAATCGGGCATGGTTGATGCCTTATAGAACCTTGTGAGAGTGCTTAGTAACCCTACAGTGGTATAAGAGCCAAGCTAGAGCTTTAAGCGAAGTTTAGGCGAAATTTAAAGTCCGATCGAACTCCGAATTCCCGTTAAATCCTAGTTTCTGGAAAAAAATTTAAAAGTTGACATTTTTCATATTAAAAATACTCAGAAATAATGCAGGGAAATATAAGAATTACTGTGAAGTACGGACCACCAAATCCCTCATATGACCGCGGAACCGCGGCCAAACCACGCGTTTGGCGGCGGTTCCACGGCCAAAATTTGGAGTTGGGGCCCACTACTTCAGGTATTTATTCTTAGGTCCTTTTTCATAATTCTGGGAATTTTTTAATTATACTCAAGTGTTGAGCCTTCTGGGAGTTATTGGGAACTCGTTGATTCGATCGGAAAGTTTAACTTCGTTTATTTTTTCCGGGTAATTTAGAACGCGTTAAAAAGTTCGAACGGATATCAATAACTCACTTTTTCCCCTGCCGGAAAATTTCCAAGTGTTGGATTTTTTCCTTAGTTAAAGAACGTTCTAAGTCGTGCAAGTAACGCGGTGGACCCTCTAGAAGAACACAAAACTTAACTCGATTATGTGACCGTCTGAATCGCCTCTAAACCTAAGGGTTTGGGGCAATACGGCGTTGCCACATATGAGGCGTTGGTTTGACCCTTCTACGGCTGGACCATCGGTACTGTGGCATGTGATGGATACTTTTTGAACTCCGCTCAAGTGTTGAGCTATTTGGGAAATCTTGGGTGTTTGTTTATTCGATCGGAAAGTTTAACATTGTCTATTTATCTGGAATGTGATACAATATTTGGAATTCATAAGTAGTTATGAGATAACTAATTTGAATGTTATAAATCTAGCAGTTTAGTCTCATTTGATCGGTTGCCACGGGATTTTGATGTGATCAAAAGTCCGTCGCAATCACGTAGCGTACGCGGATACTCGCCGAGTAAACTTAATAGATAGGCACGCCCCATAGCCCCGACCAAGTGACTGTAGGAGAACCCCGTCGCCAAAAGCATCCGCTCGGGTGCTCGCGACAGCGATGTTCCACCTTAGTGCACTTCGTCGACGGCATCTTGGGGTGCGGCCGTCTACTAAAATTTGCGAAGAGCATTCGATCAGGATGTCGGGAATCTTGTTGAATTGCCCGACTTGATATTGAAAAGAGTTTTCGATATAGAGACTAAAATGCAGGGTTTATAATTGTTAGGCATGCGATGTCTAAGGAATTCATTTGGTTAGGCATGAGATGTCTAAGGAGGTTGCAGATTTCAACTGTTGTAGTTTTACATTTTCTTTTCTGTGACCATAAGCGTAGTATGTGGTGTATCGCCTGTTTCGTTGCTATACATCAACGACAATCGGGATACACATAATTGCTTACGTTGATGATACGAGATATTATGTGTTGCTGTGATATGTTATATTGGATCGTCGTGTTTTGAATAGCCGGGGTTTTTATGTGAGATGAGAGTCTTTCTTTTTCATTCACGTGAAATTCATTTGTAAGTAATATTCTTTTATTGGGGCACTTCCGGGATGAGGATGATGTCACCATTGTATATTATTTTCTTTTCTGCATTAGGATAGATCCAAGGCGGGGAGCACGAGTAACCGGGTTCTAGGGTCCAGTGGGAGGCCATCTCGTGGAGTCGAGAACGGGTCTCCTAACCCTAGAATTGTCAGTGTTGCTTGCCGCTCTCGTAGGGGTCTAGGGATGTGGGTTTGACTATTCATCGCGATCGTGGAATCCGTGTTTTATACATGCTCTTATTAAAAACACGGACCTCCTAGTATATCCAATATTTCATATATGTTCTTCTGCTGCAATTTTCTGTGATGAGATCATATTACTGCCTGAGACGAATGTTTATATTATATATATGAGATCTATATTATGTATTGTTGATTTCGTTTCAAATGTGACGCTTGTGAAGCATAATAAAATGAGACTCCATTAATGAGATTAATGAAATAAAAGAAACCTAAAGATGTTGTAGAAACTTTTTTAAAAACTTGTAGCTCTTGTTCTTGCTTTGCATAGCGGTGTTCCTTGTAGAACATCCAGCACCTTATTCGATAAGGAAAGAGCCGAGATCCCTTCACCGGGAGTGACATTTTTAGTGAAACTAGCAGATGCTATACACTCGGTTTGTCTTTTGATTGCTTTTATAGTTTTTGGTTTGCATAGTGATATTTGTGAAATATCCTTCACCTTATTCGATGAGGAAAGAGCCGAGATCCCTTCACCGGGAGTGACCTCTTTAGCAAAAGTAGAAAAGGCCTAAAAAACATTCCATTTAAAATCACTCGATTCTACAACGATATCAAGTTCATTACGCAAAGGGTTTTCTTATAAACCTGTTGAAGCCCTCCGTCATTTCAGATAAGTCCTGTTAGTTATATGTATGCCCTAGAGGCCATTACTATACATAGGATGTATAATGTAGTGGATGCTTGGACATATATAGGGAAGACTTTCTTGCTCGACATGATAGTATGCTATCTGGTTGCTCTTTACCTTAACGTGTATACTGATTGTCTCTCTGTTACATGTTGGTAAAGCCCTTAGGATGTGTATTTGACTACCTGGACTATGATGTAGATCATACTAGTGGGGACATGGTAGTCCATAAGTACATCCTTCAAGGTCCCTAGTCGTGGGTGCATCGAGACGGGGCATCGATATACCAGTGTAGACTAGCGTATACCTTCTCGACCCATACAGATGGGCGATGGATGATCCCATATCCATTGGTGTTTGACATCAGAGATGATATACGGGTGCTCAGTAGAGACTGGGTACACTGGACGGACTCGCCGAGAACTCCCAGATGGTATTATACCTTACGTCGGATGGCAGTTCTCTGGTGACACTGGTACAGAGTAGTCTGTTGACCCGAGATCGTCATAGAGTCTTGTGTGGTTCCCACTGTGCTTTGATTTCCACCTTACCACGTCCAAGAGGGCATGCAAAACGGTGGCTTTTGGGTACAGTCCCGAATCACATGGAGGCAATGAGCGATAGGAGGGGATTCGTCTCTCCCGGTATAGGGAGTTGATGTTGCTCTGTGTTCGATTGGCTATAACCGGAAATCCCTGGCCAGGGTTGCTGAGATTTACTGGTAAGTGTTACCACTAGTTTCTCGAACTGTTATAGACCTCATATCGACACGACTTATCGAGCTATTGGGGTCTGACGTTTACCACCCCTAGGCGAGATATGCGACATATCAGACGACGAGACCGGACTGTACGGTAAGTGTTACTGGTTGGATTCACAGGAGTATGAGTGGGCTTGCTCGTTGATCTTCTGATCGCTCAATACCCGGGTGGCCGTTACGTTTAGCAGACCGCTTGCGGCTTGTGGGTGTTTGATATGATCATCATCTGCTGCCGGCGTATTGACGAGTCTTTAGAGTCCTACACAGAGGTTTCCTGGCTCAAGCGAAACGAAATAGGAGCGCATATGAGATATGTGCGGGACCGAGAATAATGCGTGTATGTGATACCGTATTATATTCTCGCGATGAATGTATTGATTGGTTGTATGCGATATGACCTAGTTATCGAATCCAGGATTGATTCGATAAGTCGATACATTGCATATTAGTCGGTTATATGCGATATGACCGGATCGTTAAATCAAGTCTTGATTTAATGATTTAATGCATAATTATATATTTGATATATTACTTTGCATTAACTAGTATTGGTTCAGTTTAAATGGATTTTCTCGCTTGGATGTGCGCATTGTATATGCGATATATTTTTGTGCACTTGATTGTATCATGTTTGATGATGCATGCAAAATTGGTTTGTGTAAAGAATTGAACCTAGGTTAAGTAAATGGTTAAGGTTTCTATTTATTTGTCCATTCATTTATCTTTTTATTTTGGATTAAAATGAAATGACAAAAGAAAACAAAATGGTTTCATTCTTTCTTTCTTTCTTTCTTTCATGAAGCTTGATGAAGCTTCATGAAGCTTTGACCATATGACCATTTTCTCTTCAAGCTTAACCCTAACCATTCTTTTAACCTTAGTCATTTCTCTACACCTAACTATTGTTAATGTTATGATAAGTATTCTTTTTCTTTTCTAATCTAATTAACTTATCATAACTTCATCATCTTCTTCTTCTTCTTCTTCACATGAAGAAGCTTGCCTCCATCAATGGCAACTTGATGAAAAGAGTGAGAAATCCAATTCTAAAGTGAACCCACTTCATATTTCTTCATCCTCTACCTCTTGCCAAGTAGTATAGGGTGTTCTCTTCACAAGTTTCATGACTTGGTGAAGTGGGAGCTTGATCTTGTGATGCCTCGACGTAGATCATCTTCGGCACGAAGCCGACGACCTTGCCCGCCTATTTCTCCGATGAAGCCGACGCTAGAGCCCGGGTTTCCATTTGGACAGCGAGGAGACTTCATTGCGGAGCTATGGAGGTGGAGGACCGGATCTACAAAGGTTGTATTTCCGTTCTCTTAGTAAAGTAGTTTACTAGTTGCATTTTTCACCTAAACATCTAGTTAACGATCCGTATTAGGGTTTCTCGGCACCCGTAAAATTTGAAATTGGCATGGTTGATGCCTTGTGAGACCTCATTAGTGTGCCTAGGAACCCTACAGTGGTATCAGAGCCTAGCTAGAGCCTTAGGCGATGTGTAGATGACGTTTGAAACCCGATCGAACCAAAACCCTAACCCCAAAATAGCTCTCTGGACTTTTTCTAAAAACTGGGATTTTTCCAAATTAAAAATATGCAGAAAAATCAGCAGGGAATCGTAAGAATTACTGTGCAACACGTGTGCATGATTCCTCCAAAGTGCGGCGGAACCGCGGCAGAAGCCTGCCTTCTGCGGCGGTTCCGCGGCCGTATGATGACGTCACCCACCCAATTGTGCACAGTAACTTCCTTTATTCAGTGCTGAGTTCTCTGGGTATTTTTAAATATTATTCAAGAGTTGAATTTTCTGGGGTTGTTTTGGGGATTCGAATGTTCGATCGGATTATCAAATTTTGTCTGTGTGGCTTTCCGGATAATTTTTGAATATGTTAAAAAGTTCGACCGGATATAAATACCCAATCTTTCCCCTGCCGGAAAATTTCCAAGTGTTGGATTTTTCCGTGGTTTAAAGACGTTCTAAGTAGTGCAAGTAACGCGATGGACCCTCTAGAAGACAACAAACCTTAACTCGATTATGTGACCGTCTTGAACTGCCCTTTGAACCTTAGGGTTTGGGGCAGTACGGCGTGCCACATGTGAGGCGTTGGCTTGACCCTTCTACGGCTGGACCGTTGGTACTGAGGCACGAAATGAATGTTTTTAGACTTATTTCATGTGTTGAGCAGTATCGGGAAAACTTGGGTGTTCGATTGTTCGATCGGAAAGTTTAACATTTTCTGTCTTATCCGGAATGTGATACAATAATTGGAATTCACATGTAGTTATGAGATAACTGAATGAATGTTATAAAATAGCAGTTTAGTCTCACTTGATCGGTTGCCACGGAATTTTGATGCGATCAAAAGTCCGTCGCAATCACGTAGCGTACGCGGATACTCGCCGGGTAAACTTAATAGACAGCCTCACTCCATAGCCCCGACCAAGTGACTGTAGGAGAACCCCGTCGCCGAAAGCATCCGTTCGGGTGCTCGCGGCAGCGGTGTTCCGCCTTGGTGCACTTCGTCGACGGCGTCGGGGGTGCGGCCGCCTACTAAAGTTTGCGACGAGCATTCGATCAGGATGTCGGGAATCTTGTTGAATTGCCCGACTTAATATTGAAAAGTGTTTTCGATTTTGAGACTAAAATGCGGGGTTTATAATTGTAGGCATACGATGTCTAAGTAATTCATTTGATTAGGTATGCGATGTCTATGGAAGTTGCGGATTCCAACTGTTGTAGTTTTACACTTTCTTTTCTGTGACCGTAAGTGTAATATGTGATATCGCCGGTTTCGTTGCTATATGTCAACGACAATTGGGATGCGCATATTTACTTACGTTGATGACATGTGATGTTATGTGTTGCTGGATATGTTATATTGGATCGTCGTGTTTGAATAGCCGGGGATTTTTATGTGAGATGAGTGTTTTTCATTTTCATTCATGTAAAAACTTGTATGTAATATTCTTTTATTGGGGCACTTCCAGGTTGCGGAAGATGTCACCGTTTGTATATTTTTTTTCTTTTCCGCACTAGGATAGACCCAAGGAGGGGAGCACAAGTAACCGGGTTCTAGGGTCCAGTGGGAGACCAACTCGAGGAGTCGAGTCCGGGTCTTCTAACTCTAGAATTGGTAGGATTGCTTGCCGCTCTCGTAGGGGTCTAGGGGTGTGGGTTTGGCTATTCATCACGACCGTGGAATCCGTGATTTATACTGGCTCGTATTGAAAACACGGACGTCCTAGTATATCCAATGTTTCATATGTTTCTTCTGCTGCGATATCTGTGATGTGATCATGTGATGTTCTGTGATGGATACTGTATATAGTATATATGATATATTATATAGGCGTTACTTATGTTTTACACCCGCGCTAGCCCTGCCCCGCTCTGCCGTTAATTACCTAACCTAACGGTGCACGAGGGGACATCGAGGCGAATGCGGATGGCATAAGTGTACGTCGTATTTATCTTTAATGTTTAGGTACTTAAATGATGGGACTTCATTAATATGATTAATGAAATAAAAGAAACCTAAGATGTTGTAGAATCGAATTTCAAAATAAAACAGGTAGCTACAGTTCTTGCTTTGCACAGCGGTATATATGATATATCTGCACCTTATTCGATAAGGAAAGGACCGAGATCCCTTCACCGGGAGTGACTCCTTTAGCAATAACTGGCAGATGCTACACACTCGGTTTGTCTTTTGATTGCTTTTAAGAATTTTTGCTTTGCACAGTGATATATATGATATATCCCGCACCTCATTCGACGAGGAAAGGACCGACGATCCCTTCACCGGGAGTGATTCCTTTAGCAAAACTAGAAAAGCCTCAAAAGCACTCCATTTTAAAATCATTTGATTCTACAACGTATCAAGTTCATTACGCAATAGGTTTTCAGAAAAACCTGTCGTAGCCCTCCGTCATTTCAGATAAGTACTAGTTAGTATTCGTGCTGCGGTTGTTTGGCATGCGTCAAGGCGTAGTGTACGGTAGCTAACTAGTGCTTATCTGCTAGCATACGATGCGATTGGATTAGGGTATTCGTACGGCGTTGTTTGGCATGCGTCAAGGGTCGTGCAGGTGGGTTTAATTCAATCAAGAAATGTACGGGTTGAACTTGACTAGCGGACTATGGGTTGTTTGGCATGCGTCAAGGTCATAGCACGCTAGGGGCAAAATATTATCGGGAATTTCAAGTGTTGAAATTTGCAATGAGATTGCATACCTTCTATGAGATAGTTGGATCCCGATACCCGCTGCGAGTAATTGTTACTCCTGAGAGAGTTTTACACATTACAATTAGCCGATCAAGTAGGTGTCTAGAAAGGTGTCAACGGGGTTACGCCTCTGGGAAAACGAGGTTTACATTAATTAGGTTCGTGCGAAAGCACGGGGGACCTCCCTCAAAGTACCGACACTGGCCTGGCTGAAAGATTGGCGAACCTGTAGCGTGTAATTAATCTCGGCTAGTCTTTCCTTTTAGGGTTTGAAGGAAGATTTGATAAAAAACAGTGGGAACTATCCTGATTAGATAAAATAATAACCAATCTATTCTTGCAAGAGCGCACGCTGAGTGTTTTCTTCTCTCTCTCTCCTGGTAGCGACCATATCACGCCTTAATCAAGATAATAATACGGATTATTGACCGAACCCGCTTGTTATACTGAGCTGGGGAACGTTGGTCCCGCTCCAACTTATAATTGTTATAAAACAAAGCAGGAAATTGGGGATTACCAGAATTCCCATGCCGCCCAAACGAAGAAAGTGCATATGATGCATCATCTTCGGGTGTGTTCATTACAAAGAACTGTTTCTCAGTATCCTCCGCATCCTGGGTATATGATACCGGATCAGGATCCCAGATATGTAATTTGTTACATAGGGCTACAGAAAGGTAGAGAACTGAGAATGGGTGATAAGTTTCATGAGGCAGAAAACGGGACAAGTGTTGCAGCCAAGTCTGTTGGTCACTGTCACCCTGTATTACAATACATTGATTCTGAACGAATGTTATTAGATACCGAACCTGATATACAAAATCATATCTGTCTCTTTGTTAGTAAAGAAACGATAAAATTTTGTATTGTTGGATAATGTTTTGAACATTTCCTATATCAATAGTTGATCGGTTCAGGCACGTTATCTAAAAGCATTGATGTTCTAAATCAAACAACAGTTCTTTAGTATACGGAACACACACAAGAGGAAGAGTTCAGAAATGAACGAATCCTTCTTGAGGCATTGTAGACTAGGTCATATCAATGCGACCCGACTAGCTGAAGTTACATGTAGATGCATATTTAAATCAGTTTGAATCTACATCTTGTGAAACTTGCCAGTCATGTCACAAAGATATATTGACACCGGCTCTGTTTATTGGAAACAGAGAAAGAGTTAGTGAACTCTTAGGATGATACATGTTGATGTATGTAAGGTCCCCCGTCTACATATGCCAGGACTGGTTCTTTGTACTTCGTTACATTCTCTGATGATCTCTTTAGATTCAGACATATGTTCCTGTTGAAACCCATGTCCGAACCTTTTGAGATATTCACAGAATATAAGCTAGAAGTAGAGAACCAATACGGGAATAAGTATTATGTCCTTTGATGAGATCAAGGAGGAGAATACTTGAGCACGGAAATCCTGGACTATTCTAAAAGGAGAATGAGATTCTCTCTCAGTATTACTCCTTCGTATACACCATAGCACGATGGTATATCGGGGTAGAGCAATCACACCCTATATGATAAGGTGTGCTCTATGATGAGTACTACTGAGTTACCTATTTCCTTTTAGAAGTTATGCACTTGAGAAGCTGCATACCTATTGAATAGGGTTCCAATCAAATCAGTTGCATACCGCTTCATATGTGATATGGAAAGGGAAGAGCCCATATCTTAAGTTGGTTAAGATTTGGGGTTTTCCGGGCTATGTCTAAAAGCATAATACGGACAAGCTCGAGGCAAATACTGTTATGTAGAACTGGAATGGTTCCAGCCATACAAACTGCAGATAATGATTTGATAGAACCAAAGGATTCAATAGTAACCAACGAACCTCAGCCTCTCCGCCGATCTAGTAGGGTTCCTCACCCACCTGAGAGATACTTTGATTTCTCTATGACAGTGGGAGCGAGAATTGCATCATGAGATGATGACCCAACTAGTTTCGAGCAGGCCATCGAGAGTAGGGACTCTGTAAGAATGGCTGGATGCTTAGTGATCTGAGATGGAATCCATGTACACCAACAAAGTATGGACTTTGGTTGCTATATCTGAAGGGTTAAATCCCCATCAGGAGCAAGTAAATCTTGAGAAGATTACTTGGTGTAGATGGAAAAGTTGAGACTTTCAAAGCTAGACTAGTTAAAGGTTTTCGTCATCGACCAGGCGTGGATAATGATGAAACCTTTTCCAGTACCTATGCTTAAGTCCATCCAGATACTACTTGCCACGGCTACATACCATGACTACGATATCTGGCGGTTGGGTGTCATGACTGCTTTTCTAAATAATGTTTTAGAAGAGAGCGTCTATAAGTACACAGCCAGAGGGCTTCGTAGACAGTGGGAGCAGCGGAAACGTGTGCAAGATGTTTTATAGGATAAAGCCGGCATCGCGGAGTTGGAACATCTGTTTTGATGGATTAGTCAAAGAAGTTGACATCATCAAAATGGTAGATGAACCTTGTATAAACAAAAAGGTAGTAGGGAGTATGGTGACGATCCTCGTAGAGTACGTGGATAACATACTCTTGATAGGGAAGGAGTTTCCTATACTACGCTCGATCAATCTCCGCTTATCACAATAATTCTCCATATAGGATCAAAGTGATACCTACTAAATCCTGGGTTGTGGATTTATGAGATAGATCTAAATGGATGTTAGGAGCCTCACTAGTTGTAGTGAGACGGTATCAATTGATCCTGGGAAGAATCACTGGAAGTGTTCCAGGGTGATAAAGACGACTGAGTGTCAGTCACAGGCATTGTCTTTACCCTCAGTAAAGGAGCAGTATGTTGGAAGAGTTCCAAACTAGATACCGTGGCATACTAGACGATTAAGGCTGGATACATCGCTACTTAAGATGCTACCAAAGAGGCAGTCTAGGTGTATATAAGTTCATGAGATGAACTTTGTTCCTCCCATTGTGTGACAATGGAGTTGTGGCTTATGCCAAGGAACGACGGTCCCATCAGTGATCCAGACATATTCTAAGGCAGTGTCACCTGATCATGGAGATGGTTGATCTCCAGGGTGATCAAGGTTAGGAGAGTAGACTCAGAGGACAACACGGCGGATCCACTCACAAAGGCCTTTTCCCAGAGAGAGACTTTTATGGGATGGTTGAGTATGAGATACTACAACCACTGCTATCTGATGGCCCTAGTGCAAGTGGGAGATTGTTAGTTATATGTATGCCCTAGAGGCCATTACTATACATAGGATGAATAATGTAGTGGATGCTTGGACATATATAGGGAGGACTTTCTTGCTCGACATGATAGTATGCTATCTGGTTGCTCTTTACCTTAACGTGTATACTGATTGTCTCTCTGTTACATGTTGGTAAAGCCCTTAGGATGTGTACTTGACTACCTGGACTATGATGTAGATCATACTAGTGGGGACATGGTAGTCCAAAAGTACATCCTTCAAGGTCCCTAGTCGTGGGTGTATCGAGACGGGGCATCGATATACCAGTGTAGACTAGCGTATACCTTCTCGACCCATACAGATGGGCGATGGATGATCCCATATCCATTGGTGTTTGACATCAGAGATGATATACGGGTGCTCAGTAGAGACTGGGTACACTGGACGGACTCGCCAAGAACTCCCAGATGGTATTATACCTTACGTCGGATGGCAGTTTTCTGGTGACACTGGTACAGAGTAGTCTGTTGACCCGAGATCGTCATAGAGTCTTGTGTGGTTCCCACTGTGCTTTGATTTCCACCTTACCACGTCCAAGAGGGCATGCAAAACGGTGGCTTTTGGGTACAGTCCCGAATCACATGGAGGCAATGAGCGATAGGAGGGGATTCGTCTCTCCCGGTATAGGGAGTTGATGTTGCGCTGTGTTCGATTGGCTATAACCGGAAATCCCTGGCCAGGGTTGCTGAGATTTACTGGTAAGTGTTATCAGTAGTTTCTCGAACTGTTATAGACCTCATATCGACACGACTTATCGAGCTATTGGGGTCTGACGTTTACCACCCCTAGGCGAGATATGCGACATATCAGACGACGAGACCGGACAGTGCGGTAAGTGTTACTGGTTGGATTCACAGGAGTATGAGCGGGCTTGCTCGTCGATCTTCTGATCGCTCAATACCCGGGTGGCCGTTACGTTTAGCAGACCGCTTGCGGCTTGTGGGTGTTTGATATGATCATCATCTGCTGCCGGCGTATTGACGAGTCTTTAGAGTCTTACACAGAGGTTTCCTGGCTCAAGCGAAACGAAATAGGAGCGCATATGAGATATGTGCGGGACCGAGAATAATGCGTGTATGTGATACCGTATTCTATTCTCGCGATGAATGTATTGATTGGTTGTATGCGATATGACCTAGTTATCGAATCAAGGATTGATTCGAAAAGTCGATACATTGCATATTAGTCGGTTATATGCGATATGACCGGATCGTTAAATCAAGTCTTGATTTAATGATTTAATGCATAATTATATATTTGATATATTACTTTGCATTAACTAGTATTGGTTCACTATAAAAGGATTTTCTCGCTTGGATGTGCGCATTGTATATGCAATATATTTTTGTGCACTTGATTGTATCATGTTTGATGATGCATGCAAAATTGGTTTGTGTAAAGAATTGAACCTAGGTTAAGTAAATGGTTAAGGTTTCTATTTATTTGTCCATTCATTTATCTTTTTATTTTGGATTAAAATGAAATGAAAAAAGAAAACAAAATGGTTTCATTCTTTCTTTCTTTCTTTCTTTCATGAAGCTTGATGAAGCTTCACGAAGCTTTGACCATATGACCATTTTGTCTTCAAGCTTAACCCTAACCATTCTTTTAACCTTAGTCATTTCTCTACACCTAACTATTGTTAATGTTATGATAAGTATTCTTTTTCTTTTCTATTCTAATTAACTTATCATAACTTCATCATCTTCTTCTTCTTCTTCTTCACATGAAGAAGCTTGCCTCCATCAATGGCAACTTGATGAAAAGAGTGAGAAATCCAATTCTAAAGTGAACCCACTTCATATTTCTTCATCCTCTACCTTTTGCCAAGTAGTATAGGGTGTTCCCTTCACAAGTTTCATGACTTGGTGAAGTGGGAGCTTGATCTTGTGATGCCTCGACGTAGATCATCTTCGGCACGAAGCCGACGACCTTGCCCGCCTATTTCTCCGATGAAGCCGACGCTAGAGCCCGGGTTTCCATTTGGACAGCGAGGAGACTTCATTGCGGAGCTATGGAGGTGGAGGACCGGATCTACAAAGGTTGTATTTCCGTTCTCTTAGTAAAGTAGTTTACTAGTTGCATTTTCGCCTAGACATCTAGTTAACGATCCGTATTAGGGTTTCTCGGCACCCGTAAAATTTGAAATTGGCATGGTTGATGCCTTGTGAGACCTCATTAGTGTGCCTAGGAACCCTACAAGTCCTACTTAGTATTCGTGCTACGTTTGTTGACCTCCGTCAAGGCGTAGTGCACGGTAGCTGACTAGTATTTATCTGCTGCATATGACGCGATTGTTTTAGGGTAGTCGTGCGGCCTTGTTGACCTCCGTCAAGGGTCGTGCGGGTGGGTTTAATTCAATCAGGAAATGACGGCTAGAATTTGACTAGCAGCCTACGGTTTGTTGACCACCATCAAGGTCATAGGACGCTAGGGATAAAATATTATCGGGAATTTCAAGTGTTGAAATTTGCAATGAGATTGCATATCTTATATGAGATAGTTGGATCCCGATACCCGCTGCGAGTGAGAGTTAATCCTGGGAGAGTTTTACACATTACAATTAGCCAATCAAGTAGGTGTCTAGAAAGGTGTCAACGGGGTTACGCCCCCGGGAAAAACGAGGTTTACTTTAATTAGGTCCATGCGAAAGCACGGGGAACCTCCCTCAAAGTACCAGCACTGGCCTGGCTGAAAGATTGGCGAACTTATAGGGTGTAATTAATCCCGGCTAGTCTTTCCTTTTATGGTTTGAAGGAAGATTTAACTAAAACAATGGGAGACATCATGATTAGATATATTAATAAACAATCTAATCTTGCAAGAGCATACGCTGAGTGTTTTCTTCTATCTCTTTCCAGGTAGCGACCATGTCATGCCTTAATCAAGATAATAATACGGATGTATTGACCGAACCCACTTGTTATACTGTGCTAGGGAACGTTGGTCCTGCTCCAACTTGTAATTGTTATAGGACAGAGCAGGAAATAGGGGATTACCAGAATTCCCGTGCTGCCTAAACGAAGAAAGTGCATGCTGATGCATCTTCTTCGGGTGTGGTCATTACCAAGAACTTTTTCTCATTATCCTTTATGTCCTGGGTATATGATACCGGATCAGGATCCCGCAAATGTAAACTGTTACATGGGCTACAGATAGGTAGAGGACTGAGAACGATTAATAAGTTTCAAGAGTTGGAAACGATGCAAGTGTTGTAGCTAAGCCTGTTTGCAGTTATCACCCTGTATTACCAGAATACATTGATTCTGAACGAATGTTATTAGATACCGAACCTGATATAAAACATCATAACTGTCTCTTTATTAGTAAAGAAGGATATAATTATGTATTGTTGGATAATGTTTTAAACATTTCCTATATCAAGTGTTGATCGGTTCAGGCACGTTATCTAAAAGCATAGACGTTCTAAATCAATCCACAGTTCTTAACGTACAGAACACACACAAGAGGAAGAGTTCAGAAATGAACGAATCCTTCTTGAGGCATTATAGACTAGGTCATATCAATGCGACCCGACTAGCTGAAGTTACATAAAGATGTATATTTAAATTAGTTTGAATTTATATCTTGTAAAACTTGCCAGTCATGTCACAAAGATAACATGACCACAGCTCCGTTTATTGGAAACAGAGAAAGGTTAGTGAACTCTTGGGATTGATACATATTAATGTACGAAGGTCCCCTATCTACACATGCCAAGACCGGTTCTTTGTACTTCATTACATTCACTGATTATCTCTCAAGATCCGGACATATGTTCCTATTGAAACACAAGTCTGGAACTTTTGAGAAATTCAATGAATATAAGTTAGAAGTAGAGAACCAAAAACGGGTAAAAGTATTATGTCTTTTGATGTGATCAAGGAGAAGAATACTTGAGCACCAAATTCCTGGACTGTTCTAAATGAGAATGAGATTCTCTGTCAGCATTACTCCTCCGTATACACCATAGCACAATGGTATATCAGGGCGGAGCAATCACACCCTATATGATATGGTGTGCTCTATGATGAGTAATACTGAGTTGCCTATTTCCTTTTAGGGAGTTATGCACTTGAGAAGTTGCATACCTATTGAATAGGGTTCCAATCAAATCAGTTGCCTACCACTTCATATGTGATATGGAATGGGAAGAGCCCATATCTTAAGTAAGTTAAGACTTGGGGTTGTCCGGCCTATGTCTAAAAGCAAAATCCGGACAAGCTCGAGGCAAATTCAGTTCTGTGGAAGTTTGTTGGATATCCTAAGCATTCGTAAGGGAATATCTTCTACCAAACCGAGGAACAAAAGATGTTTTGTTTCTCAGCATGCCACCTTTGTGAAAGGGAATTTCTTGTGAAGAAATTATTGGTCATGATGTAGAACTGGAAAGAGTTCCAGCTATACAAACTGCAGCTGATGATTTGGTAGAACCAAAGGATTCAATAGTTTCCAACGAACCTCAGCCTCTCCGCCGATCTAGTAGAGTTCCTCACTCACCCGAGAGATACTTTGGTTTTCTCTATGACAGTGGGAGCGAGGATTGCATCATGAGATGATGACCCAACTAGTTTCGAGCTGGCCAGCAGGGGTGGGACTCTGTAAGAATGCCTAGATGCTTAGCGATCTGAGATGGAATCCTTATACACTAACAAAGTATGCACTTTGGTTGCTTTATCTGAAGGTTTAAATCCCCATCAGGAGCAAGTATATCTTGAGAAGATTATTTGGTGTACATGGAAAAGTTGAGACTTTGAAAGCTATACTTAAGTCCATCCTGATTCTACTTGCCACGGCTACATACCATGACTACGATATCTAGCGGTTGGGTGTCATGACTATTTTTCTAAATATTGATTTGGAAGAGAGCGTCTATAAGTACACGGCCAGAGGGCTTCATAGACAGTGGGAGCTGCGGAAACGTGTGCAAGTTGTTTTATGTGATAAATCAGGTATCGCGGAGTTGGAACGTCTGTTTTGATGCAGTAGTCAAAGATTATGACTTCATCAAAATGATAGATGAATCTTGTATATACAAAAAGGTAGTAGAGAGTATGGTGGTGATCCTCGTAGAGTATGTGGATGACATACTCTTGATAGGGAAGGAGTTTCCTATGCTACGCTCGGTCAATATCCTATTATCACAAAGATTCTCCATATAGGATCAAGGTGATACCTCCTAAATACTGAGTTATGGATCTGTGAGATAGATCTAATTGGATGTTAGGATTCTCACTAGTTGTAGTGAGATAGTATCAATCGATCCTAGGGAGAATCACTGGAAAAGTTTCTAGGGTGATAAGGACGACTGAATATCAGTCGCAGGCATTGTCTTTACCCTCAGTGGAGGGATGGTATGTTGGAAGAGTTCCAAGCTAGATACCGTGACTTACTAGACGATTAAAGGCAAGTTACATCGTTACAAAGGATGCTACCAAAGAGACAGTCTGGATATATTTTAGTTCATAAGATGAACTTCGTTCCTACCATTGTGTGACAATGGAGATGTGGCTTATGCCAAGGAACCCCCGTCCCATCAGAGATCCAGACATATTCTTAGGCAATATCGCCTGATCATGGAGATGGTTGATCTCCAGGGAGATCGAGGTTAGGAGAGTAGACACAGAGGACAACAGCGCGGATCCACTCACAGAGGCCTATTTTCCAGTAGAGACTTTTATGGGATGGTTGAGTATGAGATACTTCAACCACAGCTAATTGTTGGGTATGCGATACTACAACTGATGGCCCTAGTGCTAGTAGGAGATTGTTAGCTATATGAATGCCCTAGAGGCCAATACTGTACATACGATGCATATTGTAGTGGATGCTTGGACATATATAGGGAGGACTTTCTTACTCGACATGATAGTACGCTATCTGGTTGCTCTTTATCTTAACATGTACTCTAATTGCCTCTATGTTACATGTTGATAAAGCCCTTAGGATGAGTACTTGACTACCAGGACTATGATGTGGATCATACTAGTGGGTCAGTGTAGTCGCCAAGTACATCCTTCAAATGTTTCTAGTCGTGGCAGTACCGAGACAGGGCATCGATACTCCAGAGTAGACTAGCGTATGCGATTCTTGACCTATATGATGGGCGATGGATGATCCCATATCCATTGGTGTTTGACATCAGAGAAGGTATAAGGGTGCTCAGTAGAGACTGGGTACACCGGACGGACTCGCCGAGAACTCCCAGATGGTATTATATCTCACGTCAGATGGCAGTTCTCTGGTGACACTGGTACAAGTTAGTCTGTAGACCTGAGATCGTCATAGAGTCTTGTGTGATTCCCACTATGCTTTGATTTCCATCATACCACGTCCAAGAGGGGGTGCAAAAAGGTGGCTTTTGGGTACAGTCCCGAATCACATGGAGGCAATGAGCGATAGGAGGGGTTTCGTCTCTCCCGGTATAGGGAGTTGATGTTGCGCTGTGTTCGATTGGCTATAACTGGAAATTCCTGGCCAGGGTTGCTGAGATTTACTGGTAAGTGTTATCAGTAGTTTCACGAACTGTTATGGACCTCATATCGACACGACTTATCAAGCTACTGGGGTCTGACGTTTACCTGTAGGGTTCCTAGGCACACTAATGAGGTCTCACAAGGCATCAACCTTGCCAATTTCAAATTTTACAAGTGCCGAGAAACCCTAATACGGATCGTTAACTAGATTTTAGGCGAAACATGCAACTAGTTAACAACTTAACTAAGTGAACGGAAATACAACCTTTATAGATCCGGTACTCCACCTCCATAGCTCCGTGATGAAGTCTCCTCGCTGTACAAATCGGATCCCAGACTCTAGCTTCGGCTTCATCGGAGAAATGGGCGGGCTAGGTCATCGACTACGATGCCGAAGATGATCTACGTCGAGGCATCACAAGATCAAGCTTCCACTTCACCAAGTCATGAAACTTGAGAAGAAAACACCCTATACTACTTGGCAAGAGGTAGAGGATGAAGAAATAGGAAGTGGGTTCACTTTAGAATTGGATTTCTCACTCTTTTCATCAAATCACCATTGATGGAAGCAAGGTTTTCTTCTTGAAGAAGAAGAAGAAGATGATAGAATATTATGATAAGTTAATTAAAAACCAAAAGAAAAATGAATCCTTATCATAATATGAACCATGGTTATGTGTAGAGAGAGAACTATGGTTAAGTGAAATGGTTAGAGTTAAGGATGAGACAAAATGGTCACTTTAGTCCAAGCTTCATGAAGCTTCATGAACAAACAAAGAAAGCCACCATTTTTCTCATTATCATTTCCATAATAAATAAATAAATAGATATGAAAATTAAAACCCTAACCATTTAAATAACCATGGTTTAATCTTTACACAAATTCAAGTAAACATGTATCATCAAACATGATACATACAAGTGCACAAAACTATATCACATATACAATGTGCACATCAAGTGAGAAAATCCATTTAAAGTGAACAAATATTAGTTAATGCAAAGTAATATATCAAATATATATAATTATACATTAAATCATTAAATCAACACTTGATTTAACGATCCGGTCATATCGCATATGACCGACTAATATCCAATGTATCGGCTTATCGAATCAATCCTTTATTCGATAACTGGGTTATATGGCATACAACCATTCGACACATTCATCGCAAGAATAGAATACGGTATCATATACACGCATTATTCTCGGTCCCGCACATATCTCATATGCGCTCCTATTTCGTTTCGCTTGAGCCAGGAAACCTCTGTGTAGGACTCTAAAGCTCGTCAATACGCCGGCAGCAGGTGATGATCATATCAAACACCCACAAGCCACAAGCGGTCTGCTAAACGTAACGGCCACCCGGGTATTGAGCGATCAGAAGATCGACGAGCAAGCCCGCTCACACTCCTGTGAATCCAACCAGTAACACTTACCGTACAGTCCGGTCTGTTCGTCTGATATGTCGCATATCTTGCCTAGGGGTGGTAAACGTCAGACACCAATAGCTCGATAAGTCGTGTCGATATGATGTCTATAACAATTCGAGAAACTACTGGTAACACTTACCAGTAAATCTCAGCAACCCTGGCCAGGGATTTCCGGTTATAGCCAATCGAACACAGCGCAACATCAACTCCCTATACCGGGAGAGACGAATCCCCTCCTATCGCTCATTGCCTCCATGTGATTCGGGACTGTACCCAAAAGCCACTATTTTGCACGCCCTCTTGGACGTGGTAAGGTAGAAATCAAAGCACAGTGGGAACCACACAAGACTCTATGACGATCTCGGGTCAACAGACTACTCTGTACCAGTGTCACCAGAGAACTTCCATCTGACGTAAGGTATAATACCATCTAGGAGTTCTCGGCGAGTCCGTCCAGTGTACCCAGTCTCCACTGAGCACCCGTATATCATCTCTGATGTCAAACACCAACGGATATGGGATCATCCATCGCCCATCTGTATGGGTCGAGAAGGTATACGCTAGTCTACACTGGTATATTGATGCCCCGTCTCGATACACCCACGACTAGGGACCTTGAAGGATGTACTTATGGACTACCATGTCCCCACTAGTATGATCCGCATCATAGTCCAGGTAGTCAAGTACACATCCTAAGGGCTTTACCAACATGTAACAGAGAGACAATCAATGTACACGTTAAGGTAAAGAGTAACCAGATAGCATACTATCATGTCGAGCAAGAAAGTCCTCCCTATATATGTCCCAGCATCCACTACAATATACATCCAATGTACAGTAATGGCCTCTAGGGCATACATATAACTAACAATCTCCCACTTGCACTAGGGCCATCTGATAGCAGTGGTTGTAGTATCTCATACTCAACCATCCCATAAAAGTCTCTCTCTGGGAAAAGGCCTTTGTGAGTGGATCTGCCGTGTTGTCCTCTGAGTCTACTCTACTAACCTCGATCACCCTGGAGATCAACCATCTCCATGATCAGGTGACACTGCCTTAGAATATGTCTGGATCACTGATGGGACCGGCGTTCCTTGGCATAAGCCACAACTCCATTGTCACACAATGGGAGGAACAAAGTTCATCTCATGAACTAATATACATCCAGACTGCTTCTTTGGTAGCATCTTAGGTAGCGATGTATCCAGCCTTTATCGTCTAGTATGCCACGGTATCTAGCTTGGAACTCTTCCAACATACCGTCCCTTTACCAAGGGTAAAGACAATGCCTGTGACTGACATTCAGTCGTCCTTATCATCCTGGAACACTTCCAGTGATTCTCCCCAGGATCGATTGATACCATCTTACTACAACTAGTGAGTATCCTAACATCCATTTAGATCTATCTCATAGATCCAAAACCCAGGATTTAGGAGGTATCACTTTGATCCTATATGGAGAATCCTTGGGATAAGCGGAGATTGACCGAGCGTAGCATAGGAAACTCCTTTCTTATCAAGAGTATGACATCCACGTACTCTACGAGGATCACCACCATACTCCCTACTACCTTTTTGTTTATACAAGGTTCATCTACCATTTTGATGATGTCAAACTCTTTGACTAATCCATCAAAACAGATGTTCCAACTCCGCGATGCCTGCTTTATCACATAAACCATCTTGCACACGTTTCCGCTGCTCCCACTGTCTACGAAGCCCTCTGACTGTGTACTTACAGACTCTCTTTTCTGAAACATCATTTAAGAAAAGCAGTCATGACACCCAACCGCCAGATATCGTAGTCATGGTATGAAGCCGTGGCAAGTAGGATCTGAATGGACTTAAGCATGGCTCCTTAGAAAAGGTTTCATCATGATCCATACCTGGTTAATGATGCAAACCTTTAACAAGTCTAGCTTTGAAAGTCTCAACTTTTCCATGTACACCAAGTAATCTTCTCAAGATATACTTGCTCCTGATGGGGATTTAACCCTTCAGATAAAGCAACTAAAGTCATCTCATGATGCAATCCTCGCTCCCACTGTCATGGAGAAACCGAAGTATCTCTCAGGCGGGTGAGGAACCTTACTAGATCGGCGGAGAGGCTGAGGTTCGTTGGTAACTATTGAATCCTTTGGTTCTTTCAAATCATTAGCTGCAGTTTGTATAGCTGGAACATTTCCAGTTCTACATAACAGATCTTGCCTCGAGCTTGTCCGGATTTTGCTTTTCAGACATAGGCTGGACAACCCCAAATCTTAACTAACTTAAGAGATGGGCTCTTCCCTTATCATATCAAATATGAAGTGGTAGGCAACTGATTTGATTTGATTTGAACCCAATTCAATTGGTATGCAGCTTCTCAAGTGCATAACTTCCACAAGGAAACAGGTAACTCAGCAGTACTCATCATAGAGCGCACTATATCGAATAGGGTGCAACTGCTCCACCCCGATATACCATCGTGCTATGGTGTATACGGAGGAGTAATGCTGAGAGAGAATCTCATTCTCCTTTAGAATAGTCCAGGAATTCCGTACTCAAGTATTCTCCTCCTTGATCTCATCAAAGGACATAATACTTATACCCGTATTGGTTCTCTATTTCTAGCTTATATTCTTTGAATATCTCAAAAGGTTCGGACTTGTGTTTCAACAGGAACATATGTCTGAATCTAAAGAGATCATCAGAGAATGTAATGAAGTACAAAGAACCGGTCTTGGCATGTGTAGACAGGGGACCTTACATACATCAACATGTATTATCCCAAGAGTTTACCAACTCTTTCTCTGTTACCAATAAACAGAGCTGTGGTCATCTTATCTCTATGACATGACTGGAAAGTTTCATAAGATGTAAATTCAAACTGATTTAAATATGCATCTATATGTAACTTCAGCTAGTCTGGTCGCATTGATTTGACCTAGTCTACAATACCTCAAGAAGGATTCGTTCATTTCTGAACTCTTCCTCTTGTGTGTGTTCCGTATACTAAGAACTGTAGTTTGATTTAGAACATCAATGCTTTTAGATAACGTGCCTGATCCGATCAACTTTTGATATAGGAAATGTTCAAAACATTATCCAACAATACAAAATTATATCCTTCTTTACTAATAAAGAGACTGATATGATTTTGTATATCAGGTTCGGTATCTAATAACATTCTTTCAGAATCAATGTATTTGGAATACAGGGTGACAGTGACCAACAGACTTGGCTACAACACTTGCCCCGTTTTCTGTCTCATGAAACTTATCACCCGTTCTTAGTTTTTCTACCTTTTTGCAGCCCTATGTAACAGATTACATATCTGGGATCCTGATCCGGTATCATATACCCAGGATGCGGAGGATACTGAGAAACAGTTCTTTGTAATGAACACACCCGAAGATGATGCATCAACATGCACTCTCTTCGTTTGGGCGGCACGGGAAATCTGGTATTCCCCAATTTCCTGCTCTGTCTTATAACAATTATAAGTTGGAGCGGGACCAACGTTCCCCAGCTCAGTATAACAAGCGGGTTCGGTCAATACATCCGTATTATTATCTTGATTAAGGCGTGATATGGTCACTACCTGGAGAGAGAGAGAAGAAAACCCTCAGCGTGCGCCCTTGCAAGAATAGATTGGTTATTATTTTTATCTAATCAGGATGGCTCCCACTGTTTTTTTTTATCAAATCTTCCTTCAAACCCTAAAAGGAAAGACTAGCCGGGATTAATTACACACTACAAGTTCGCCAATCTTTCAGCCAGGCCAGTGTCGGTACTTTGAGGGAGGTCCCCCGTGCTTTCGCACGAACCTAATTACAGTAAACCTCGTTTTCCCTGAGGCGTAACCCCGTTGACACCTTTCTAGACACCTACTTGATCGGCTAATTGTAATGTGTAAAACTCTCGCAGGAGTAACGATTACTCGCAGCGGGTATCGGGATCCACCTATCTCATAGAAGGTATGCAATCTCATTGCAAATTTCAACACTTGAAATTCCCGATAATATTTTGCCCCTAGCGTCTTATGACCTTGACGGAGGTCAACAAACTATAGGCTACTAGTCAAGTTCAACCCGTCATTTCTTGTTCGAATTAAACC
The DNA here is from genome assembly GCA_030015575.1 of Agapanthus africanus. Classification (NCBI taxonomy): domain Eukaryota; kingdom Viridiplantae; phylum Streptophyta; class Magnoliopsida; order Asparagales; family Amaryllidaceae; genus Agapanthus; species Agapanthus africanus. The sequence continues at coordinate 337,504,518 of CM057345.1, read as the reverse complement.
CACCCGCACGACCCTTGACGGAGGTCAACAAGGCCGCACGACTACCCTAATCCAATATGCATCATATGCATAAGCAGATAAATACTAGTTAGCTACCGCACACTACGCCTTGACGGAGGTCAACAAACGTAGCACGAATACTAAGTAGGACTTATCTGAAATGACGGAGGGCTACGACAGGTTTTTCTGAAAATCTATTGCGTAATGAACTTGATACCGTTGTAGAATCAAATGATTTTAAAATGGAGTGTTTTTGAGGCTTTTCTAGTTTTGCTAAAGGAGTCACTCCCGGTGAAGGGATCGTCGGTCCTTTCCTCGTCGAATGAGGTGCGGGATATATCATATATATCACTGTACAAAGCAGAAACTATAGAATCAATCAAAAGACAAACCGAGAGTTGTAGCATCTGCCAGTTATTGCTAAAGGGGTCACTCCCGGTGAAGGGATCGTCGGCCCTTTCCTCATCGAATAAGGTGCAGGATATATCATATATACCGCTGTGCAAAGCAAGAACTGTAGCTACCTGTTTTATTTTTGAAATTCGATTCCACAACATCTTTAGGTTTCTTTTACTTTCATTAATCATATTAATGAAGTCCCATCATTAAAGCACCTAAACATCACAGATAAATATAACGTACGCTTATGCCAGCCGCATTCGCCTCGATGTCCCGTCTGCACCGTTAGGTTAGGTAACTAACGCCAGAGCGAGGCAGGGCTAGCGCGGGTGTAAAACATAAGCAACGTCTATATAATATATCATATATACTATATACTATATACATCTGTCACAGAACATCACATGATCACATCACAGATAAATCACAGCAGAAGATTCATATGAAATATTGGATATACTAGGATGTCCGTGTTTTCAATACGAGCCAGTATAAAACATGGATTCCATGGTCGTGATGAATAGCCAATCCCACACCCCTAGACCCCTACGAGAGCGGCAAGCAACCCTACCAATTCTAGGGTTAGGAGACCCGGACTCGACTCCTCGAGATGGTCTCCCACTGGCCCCTAGAACCTGGTTACTTGTGCTCCCCTCCTTGGGTCTATCCTAGTGCAGAAAAGTAAATAATATACAAATGGTGACATCATCCGCAACCTGGAAGTGCCCCAATAAAAGAATATTACATACAAGTTTTTACATGAATGAAAATGAAAAACACTTATCTCACATAAAAAACCTCCGGCTATTCGAACATGACGATCCAATATAACATATCCAGCAACACATAACATCACATGTCATCAACGTAAGTAAATATGCGCATCCCAATTGTCGTTGACATATAGCAACGAAACCGGCGATATCACATATTACACTTACGGTCACAGAAAAGAAAGTGTAAAACTACAACAGTTGGAATCCGCAACCTACATAGACATCGCATGCCTAATCAAATGAATTACTTAGACATGCATGCCTAACAATTATAAACCGTGCATTTTAGTCTCTTTATCGAAAACTCTTTTCAATATCATGTCGGACAATTCAACAAGATTCCCGACATCCTGATCGAATACTAGTCGCAAACTTTAGTAGGCGGCCGCACCCCCGACGCCGTCGACGAAGTGCACCAAGGCGGAACACCGCTACCGCGAGCACCAAGACGGATGCTTTCGGCGACGGGGTTCTCCTATAGTCACTTGGTCGGGGCTAAGGGGTGTAGCTGTCTATTAAGTTTATCCGGCGAGTATCCGCGTACGCTATGTGATTGCGACGGACTTTTGATCACATCAAAATTCCGTGGCAACCGATCAAGTGAGACTAAACTGCTATGTTTATAACATTCATTCAGTTATCTCATAACAACTTGTGAATTCCAATTATTGTATCGCATTCCAGATAAATAGAAAATGTTAAACTTTCCGATCGAACAGTCAAACACCCAAGTTTTCCCGAAACAGCTCAACTCATGAAATAAGTTCAAAGACATTCACTTCGTGCCTCAGTACCAACGGTCCAGCCGTAGAAGGGTCAAGCCAACGCCTCACATGTGGCACGCCGTACTGCCCCAAACCCGAAGGTTCAAAGGGCAGTTCAAGACGGTCACATAATCGAGTTAAGGTTTGTTGTCTTCTAGAGGGACCATCGCGTTACTTGCACTACTCAGAACATCCTTAAACCACAGAAAAATCCAACACTTGGAAATTTTCCGTTAGGGGAAAAAGTGGGTATTTTTATCTGGTCGAACTTTTTAACATATTCTAAAATATCCGGAAAGCCACATAGACAAAGTCTGATAACCCGATCGAATCATCCAAGCTCCAAAACACCCCAGAAAACTCAACTCTTGAGTTCAAATTAAAAATATCCAGAAAACTCAGCACCTGAAAACATGAATTACTGTGCAAAATTCATAAAATAATGTGAAAAAATGGTCGCGGAACCGCCGCACAAGCCATGCTTGTGCCGCGGTTCCGCCGCGCTTTAGATGGATCTTTGGGTAATTTTTGCACCGTAATTCTTAGAATTCCCTGCTGAATTTTTTAAGCATTTTTAATCTGGAAAAAACCCAGTTTTTGAAAAAAGTCCAGAGAGCATTTTGGAATTAGGGTTTCGGTTCGATCGGACTTCAAACTCTGTCTACGCATCGCCTAAGGCTCTAGCTAGGCTCTGATACCACTGTAGGGTTCCTAGGCACACTAATGAGGTCTCACAAGGCATCAACCATGCCAATTTCAAATTTTACAAGTGCCGAGAAACCCTAATACAGATCGTTAACTAGATTTTAGGCGAAACATGCAACTAGTTAACAACTTAACTAAGTGAACGGAAATACAACCTTTGTAGATCCGGTACTCCACCTCCATAGCTCCGTGATGAAGTCCCCTCGCTGTACAAATCGGATCCCAGACTCTAGCTTCGGCTTCATCGGAGAAATGGGCGGGCTAGGTCATCGACTACGATGCCGAAGATGATCTACGTCGAGGCATCACAAGATCAAGCTTCCACTTCACCAAGTCATGAAACTTGAGAAGAAAACACCCTATACTACTTGGCAAGAGGTAGAGGATGAAGAAATAGGAAGTGGGTTCACTTTAGAATTGGATTTCTCACTCTTTTCATCAAATCACCATTGATGGAAGCAAGGTTTTCTTCTTGAAAAAGAAGAAGAAGAAGAAGATGATAGAATATTATGATAAGTTAATTAAAAACCAAAAGAAAAATGAATCCTTATCATAATATGAACCATGGTTATGTGTAGAGAGAGAACTATGGTTAAGTGAAATGGTTAGAGTTAAGGATGAGACAAAATGGTCAGTTTAGTCAAAACTTCATGAAGCTTCATGAACAAACAAAGAAAGCCACCATTTTTCTCATTATCATTTCCATAATAAATAAATAAATAAATAGATATGAAAATTAAAACCCTAACCATTTAAATAACCATGGTTTAATCTTTACACAAATTCAAGTAAACATGTATCATCAAACATGATACATACAAGTGCACAAAACTATATCACATATACAATGTGCACATCAAGTGAGAAAATCCATTTAAAGTGAACAAATATTAGTTAATGCAAAGTAATATATCAAATATATATAATTATACATTAAATCATTAAATCAACACTTGATTTAACGATCCGGTCATATCGCATATGACCGACTAATATCCAATGTATCGGCTTATCGAATCAATCCTTGATTCGATAACTGGGTTATATGGCATACAACCATTCGACACATTCATCGCGAGAATAGAATACGGTATCATATAAACGCATTATTCTCGGTCCCGCACATATCTCATATGCGCTCCTATTTCGTTTCGCTTGAGCCAGGAAACCTCTGTGTAGGACTCTAAAGACTCGTCAATATGCCGGCAGCAGGTGATGATCATATCAAACACCCACAAGCCGCAAGCGGTCTGCTAAACGTAACGGCCACCCGGGTATTGAGCGATCAGAAGATCGACGAGCAAGCCCGCTCACACTCCTGTGAATCCAACCAGTAACACTTACCGTACAGTCTGGTCTGTTCGTCTGATATGTCGCATATCTCGCCTAGGGGTGGTAAACGTCAGACCCCAATAGCTCGATAAGTCATGTCGATATGAGGTCTATAATAATTCGAGAAACTACAGGTAACACTTACCAGTAAATCTCAGCAACCCTGGCCAGGGATTTCCGGTTATAGCCAATCGAACACAGCGCAACATCAACTCCCTATACCGGGAGAGACGAATCCCCTCCTATCGCTCATTGCCTCCATGTGATTCGGGACTGTACCCAAAAGCCACCGTTTTGCACGCCCTCTTGGACGTGGTAAGGTGGAAATCAAAGCACAGTGGGAACCACACAAGACTCTAAGACGATCTCGGGTCAACAGACTACTCTGTACCAGTGTCACCAGAGAACTGCCATCTGACGTAAGGTATAATACCATCTGGGAGTTCTCGGCGAGTCCGTCCAGTGTACCCAGTCTCCACTGAGCACCCGTATATCATCTCTGATGTCAAACACCAATGGATATGGGATCATCCATCGCCCATCTGTATGGGTCGAGAAGGTATACGCTAGTCTACACTGGTATATCGATGCCCCGTCTCGATACACCCACGACTAGGGACCTTGAAGGATGTACTTATGGACTACCATGTCCCCACTAGTATGATCCGCATCATAGTCCAGGTAGTCAAGTACACATCCTAAGGGCTTTATCAACATGTAACAGAGAGACAATTAATGTACACGTTAAGGTAAAGAGTAACCAGATAGCATACTATCATGTCGAGCAAGAAAGTCCTCCCTATATATGTCCCAGCATCCACTACAATATACATCCAATGTACAGTAATGGCCTCTAGGGCATACATATAACTAACATTACCACCCCTAGGCGAGATATGCGACATATCAGACGAAGAGACCAGACTGTACGGGAGTGTTACTGATTGGATTCAAGGGAGAAAGTACAAGCTTGCTTGTTTATCTTCTGATCGCTCAATACCTGGGTGGCTGTTACGTTTAGCTGACCACTTGCAGCTTGTGGGTGTTTGATATGATCATCACCTACTGCCGGCATATTGACGATTCTTTAGAGTCCTACACAGAGGTTTCCTGGCTCAGGCAAAACGGAGTAGGAGCACATATATGATATTTGCGGGACCGAGAACAATACGTGTATGTGATATCGTATTAGATTCTCGCGATATGAGATATCGGCCGGGTATATGTGATATAGCCGGGTCATCGGATCAAGTGTTGATTCGATGAACTGATACAGATTATATTAGTCGGTTATTTATGAAATAGCCGGATTATCGGATCAAGTGTTGATTCGATAATTTAATGTATAATTATATATTTGATATTAAATTGCATTAACTAATATAAGCTCACTAAAAGATTCTTTTTCTCACTCGGGTAATACATTGATATATATGCGATATATGTTTATTGTATTATTTTATTTTGTTACAAAATATATTATATATGTGATATATAATTTTGTAACAAATTAAGGTTACAAATACAATATGTTTTGTGGAGTTTAATCATGGTTAGGGTTTGGATTAGGGTTATACATTCTTGAAGCATCTAGAAGCTTTGCTTTTGTTTTTAACTAAAGATATGTTCTAAAGATATTTTGGTTGATATTTGTTATCCCAACCCAACCCTTCACCATGGTTAAGTCTCTACATGGGCTAAGTTATCATACTTAACCCAAGTTTGCATTTCTAACCTCACAAGATTTCATTATTCATCACAAAAGGATTGATCATCTTCTTTCTTCTTCTTCCTTGCATGAAAAGCTCTCTAGTTTTTTGTGAAGTGATGAAAATGAGTGACAAATAGAAAATAAATGAGAGCTAAATTCCTACTTCATCATCCTCATCTATTCTAGCCACTTAGATTAGGGTGTTTGCTTTGCTAATACTTGATTAGCAAAGCAAGAGCTTGGGTTTGAGTTTCTTCAAGGTAGATCATCTTAGTTATCGAAGATTGGAAGCAAGCTTACATCTTTCTTTTGTGGAGCCTCTCTAGAGTCAGGATACTGTTAGTTATATGTATGCCCTAGAGGCCATTACTGTACATAGGATGTATATTGTAGTGGATGCTGGGACGTATATAGGGAGGACTTTCTTGCTCGACATGATAGTATGCTATCTGGTTGAACTTTACCTTAACGTGTATACTGATTGTCTCTCTGTTACATGTTGGTAAAGCCCTTAGGATGTGTGCTTGACTACCTGGACTATGATGCGGATCATACTAGTGGGGACATGGTAGTCCATAAGTACATCCTTCACAGTCCCTAGTCGTGGGTATATCGAGACGGGGCATCGATATACCAGAGTAGACTAGCGTATACCTTCTCGACCCATACAGATGGGCGATGGATGATCCCATATCCATTGGTGTTTGACATCAGAGGAGATATACGGGTGCTCAGTAGAGACTGGGTACACTGGACGGACTCGCCGAGAACTCCCAGATGGTATTATACCTCACGTCAGATGGCAGTTCTCTGATGACACTGGTACAGAGTAGTCTGTTGACCCGAGATCGTCATAGAGTCTTGTGTGGTTCCCACTGTGCTTTGATTTCCATCTTACCACGTCCAAGAGGGCGTGCAAAACGGTGGTTTTTGGGTACAGTCCCGAGTCACATGGAGGCAATGAGCGATAGGAGGGGATTCGTCTCTCCCGGTATAGGGGGTTGATGTTGCGCTGTGTTCGATTGGCTATGACAGGAAATCCCTGGCCAGGGTTGCTGAGATTTACTGGTAAGTGTTACCAGTAGTTTCTCGAAGTGTTATAGACCTCATATCGACACGACTTATCGAGCTATTGGGGTCTGACGTTTACCACCCCTAGGCAAGATATGCGACTTATCAGACGATCAGACCGGACTGTACGGTAGTGTTACTGGTTGGATTCACTGGAGTGTGAGCGGGCTTGCTCGTCGATCTTCAGATCGCTCAATACCCGGGTGGCCGTTACGTTTAGCAGACCGCTTGTGGCTTGTGGATGTTTGATATGATCATCATCCGCTGCCGGCGTATTGACGAGTCTTTAGAGTCCTACACAGAGGTTTCCTGGCTCAAGCGAAACGAAATAGGAGCGCATATGAGATATGTGCGGGACCGGGAATAATGCGTGTATGTGATACCATATTCCATTCTCGCGATGAATGTATCGATTAGGTTATATGCGATATACCCTAGTTATCGATTCAAAGGTTGATTCGATAAGCCGATACATAGGATACTGGTCGGTTATGTGCGACATGACCGGATCATTGAATCAAGTGTTGATTTAATGATTTAATGCATAATTATATATTTGATATATTACTTTGCATTAACTAGTATCGGTTCACTTTAAATGGATTTTCTCCCTCGGGTGTGCGCATTGCATATGCGATATGATTTTGTGCACTTGCTTGTATCATGTTTGATGATACATGCTTTTTTGGTTAAGTGTAAAGTATTAAACCTTGGTTAATGAATAGGTTAGGGTTTATTATTTGTTATTCATTTATCTTATTTAATTATCCATTTATTTATGATAAATGAATAAAAGAAAATGAAATGAAATGGTTGCTAATTTTGGATTCTTGTTGAAGCTTCTTGATCTTTTGACTAAGTGACCATTTTGTCTCTAGCTTGACCCTAACCATTCCTTTAACCATGATTGATTCTCTACACATTACCATGGTTAAGGATTATGATAAGTATTCTTTTATTTTATATTTTCTAATAAACTTATCATAATTTTTTCCTTCTTCTTCTTCATTTCTTCAAGTGAAGAAAGCTTGCCTCCATCAATGGCAAGTGATGAAAAAGAGTGAGAAATCCAAATATAAAGTCTACCCACTTCCTATTTCTTCATCCTCTATCTCTTGCCAAGTAGTAGAGTGTGTTTTCTTCACTAGTTTCATGACTTGGTGAAGTCGGAGCTTGATTTAGCGATGCCTCGACGTAGATCATCTTCGGCATGGACATCGACGACCAAGCTCGCTTATTCTCCGATGAAGTCGACGCTAGAGCCCGGATTCTTTTTGGACAGCGGAGAGAACTTCGTTGCGGAGCTATGGAGGTGGAGCACCGGATCTACAAAGGTTGTATTTCCGATATCCCATTAGTTAAGTTGTTAACTAGATTGTTTTTCGCCTAGTTTTCTAGCAAACGATCCGTAGTCGGGTTTCTCGGCACCTAGAATTTTTGAAATTGGCATGGTTGATGCCTTGTGAGACCTCATTAGGATGCCTAGGAACCCTACAGTGGTATCAGAGCCTAGCTAGAGCCTTAGGCGAAGTCTAGACGGAATTTGAAGTCCGAACGAACCCGAAACCCAATTCCGATCATGCTCTCTGTCCAATTTTCAAAAATTATGATTTTTCAATATTAAAAATATGCAGAAAATCAAGCAGGGTTTTTTATGAAATACTGTGAAAAACGGAGACCTAACTCCGTCATAACGGCTCGGAACCGCGGCCTAAGCCCACGTGGCGCGGCGGTTCCGCGGCAACACTGTTGACTCGTTGACTCCTTTTTGCACAGTAATGTTTATAATTAACCCCTGTGTTTTCTGGGTAATTTTAAAATATACTCTACAGTTGAGTGTTCTGGGGTTGCATTGGGAATAGAGGATTCGATCGGATTATCAAGTTTCGTCTATGTGGCTTTCCGGATATTTTACAATATGTTAAAAAGTTCGACCGGATATAAATACCCAATCTTTCCCCTGACGGAAAATTTCCAAGAGTTGGATTTTTCCGAGGTTTAAAGACGTTCTAAGTAGTGCAAGTAACGCGATGGTCCCTCTAGAAGACAACAAACCTTAACTCGATTATGTGACCGTCTTGAACTGCCCTTTGAACCTTCGGGTTTGGGGCAGTACGGCGTGCCACATGTGAGGCGTTGGCTTGACCCTTCTACGGCTGGACCGTTGGTACTGAGGCATGAACTGAATGTTTTAAAACCTGTTTCATGTGATGAGCTGTATCGGGAAAACTTGGGTGTTCGAATGTTCAATCGGAAAGTTTAACATTTTCTATCTTATTCGGAATGTGATACAATAATTGGAATTCACAATAAGTTATGAGATAACTGAATGAATGTTATAAACATAGCACTTTAGTCTCACTTGATCGGTTGCCACGGAATTTTGATGTGATCAAAAGTCCGTCGCAATCACGTAGGGTACGCGGATACTCGCCGGGTAAACTTAATAGACAGCCTCGCTCCATAGCCCCGACCAAGTGACTGTAGGAGAACCCCGTCGCCGAAAGCATCCGTTCGGGTGCTCGTGGTAGCGGTGTTCCGCCTTGGTGCACTTCGTCGACGGTATCAGGGGTGCGGCCGCCTACTAAAGTTTGCGACGAGCATTCGATCAGGATGTCGGGAATCTTGTTGAATTGCCCGACTTGATATTGAAAAGTGTTTTCGATTTTGAGACTAAAATGCGGGGTTTATAATTGTTAGGCATGCGATGTCTAAGTAATTCATTTGGTCAGGCATGCGATGTCTGAGGTGGTTGCGGATTCCAACTGTTGTAGTTTTTCACTTTCTTTTCTGTGACCGTAAGTGTAATATGTGATATTGCCGGTTTCGTTGCTATATGTCAACGGCAATTGGGATGCGCATATTTACTTACGTTGATGACATGTGATGTTATGTGTTGCTGGATATGTTATATTGGATCGTCGTGTTTGAATAGCCGGGGTTTTTTATGTGAGATGAGTGTTTTTCATTTTCATTCATGTAAAAACTTGTATGTAATATTCTTTTATTGGGGCACTTCCAGGTTGCGGAAGATGTCACCGTTTGTATATTATTTACTTTTCCGCACTAGGATAGACCCAAGGAGGGGAGCACAAGTAACCGGGTTCTGGGGTCCAGTGGGAGACCATCTCGAGGAGTTTAGTCCAGGTCTCCTAACTCCAGAATTGGTAGGGTTGCTTGCCGCTCTTGTAGGGGTCTAGGGGTGTGGGTTTGGCTATTCATCACGACCGTGGAATCCGTGTTTTATACTGGCTCGTATTGAAAACACGGACGTCCTAGTATATCCAATATTTCATATGTTTCTTCTGCTGCGATATCTGTGATGTGATCATGTGATGTTCTGTGATAGATACTTTATATAGTATATATGATATATTATATAGACGTTACTTATGTTTTACACCCGCGCTAGCCCTGCCCCGCTCTGCCGTTAGTTACCTAACCTAACGGTGCACGAGGGGACATCGAGGCGAATGCGGATGGCATAAGTGTACGTCGTATTTATCTGTGATGTTTAGGTACTTAAATGATGGGACTTCATTAATATGATTAATGAAATAAAAGAAACCTAAGATGTTGTAGAATCGAATTTCAAAATAAAACAGGTAGCTACTGTTCTTGCTTTGCACAGCGGTATATGTGATATATCCTGCACCTTATTCGATGAGGAAAGGACCGAGATCCCTTCACCGGGAGTGACTCCTTTAGCAATAACTGGCAGATGCTACACACTCGGTTTGTCTTTTGATTGCTTTTAAGAGTTTTTGCTTTGCACAGTGATATATATGATATATCCCGCACCTCATTCGACGAGGAAAGGACCGATGATCCCTTCATCGGGAGTGACTCCTTTAGCAAAACTAGAAAAGCCTCAAAAACACTCCATTTCAAAATTTATTCGATCCTACAACGATATCAAGTTCATTACGCAATAGGTTTTCAGAAAAACCTGTCGTAGCCCTCCGTCATTTCAGATAAGTAGTAATTAGTATTCGTGCTACGTTTGTTGACTATGTTAAGGCGTAGTGTGCGGTAGCTAATTAGTGCTTATCTGCATAAGCATATGATGTGATTGGATTAGGGTAGTCGTGCGACTTTGTTGACTATGTTAAGGGTTGTGCGGGTGGGTTTAATTCAATCGGGAAATGACGTGTTGAACTTGACTAGCACTTATGATTTGTTGACTATGTTAAGGTCATATAGCTGCTAGGGGAAAAATATTATCGGGAATTTCAAGTGTTGAAATTTGCAATGAGATTGCATACCTTCTATGAGATAGTTGGATCCCGATACCCGCTGCGAGTAAGAGTTACTCCTGGGAGAGTTTTATACATTACAATTAGCCGATCAAGTAGGTGTCTAGAAAGGTGTCAACGGGGTTACGCCTCTGGGAAAACGAGGTTTACATTAATTAGGTTCGTGCGAAAGCACGGGGGACCTCCCTCAAAGTACCGACACTGGCCTGGCTGAAAGATTGGCGAACTTGTAGTGTGTAATTAATCCCGGCTAGTCTTTCCTTTTAGGGTTTGAAGGAAGATTTGATAAAAAGCAGTGGGAGCCATCCTGATTAGATAAAATAATAACCAATCTATTCTTGAAAGAGCGCACGCTGAGTGTTTTCTTCTCTCTCTCTCCAGGTAGCGACCATATCACGCCTTAATCAAGATAATAATACGGATAATTGACCGAACCCGCTTGTTATACTGAGCTGGGGAACGTTGGTCCCGCTCCAACTTATAATTGTTATAAGACAGAGCAGGAAATTGGGGAATACCAGATTTCCCGTGCCGCCCAAACGAAGAGAGTGCATGCTGATGCATCATCTTCGGGTGTGTTCTTTATACAGAACTGTTTCTCAGTATCCTCTACGTCCTGGGTATGTGATACCAGATCAGGATCCCAGATATGTAATCTGTTACATAGGGCTACAGAAAGGTAGAAAACTGAGAACGGGTGATAAGTTTCATGAGGCAGAAAACGGGGCAAATGTTGCAGCCAAGTCTGTTGGTCACTGTCACCCTGTATTACAAATACATTGATTCTGAACGAATGTTATTAGATACCGAACTTGATATACAAAATCGTATCTATCTCTTTATTAGTAAAGAAATGATAAAATTTTGTATTGTTGGATAATGTTTTGAACATTTCCTATATCAAAAGTTGATCGGTTCAGGCACGTTATCTAAAAGCGTTGATGTTCTAAATCAAACTACAGTTCTTAGTATATGGAACACACATAAGAGGAAGAGTTCAGAAATGAACGGATCCTTCTTAAGGTATTGTAGACTAGGTCAGATCAATGCGACCCGACTGGCTAGAGTTACATAAAGATGCATATTTAAATTAGCTTGAACTTACATCTTATGAAACTCGCCAGTCATGTCACAAAGATAAGATGACCATAGCTCCGTTTACTGGAAACAGAGAAAGAGTTAGTAAACTCTTGGGATGATACATGTTGATGTATGTAAGGTCCCCTGTCTACACATGCCAGGACAGGTTCTTTGTACTTCATTACATTCTCTGATAATCTCTCAAGCTTCAGACATATGTTCCTGTTTAAACATGGGTCCGAGCCTTTTGAGATATTCACAGAATATAAGTGAGAAGTAGAGAACCAAAATACGGGTATAAGTATTATGTCCTTTGATGAGATCAAGGAGGAGAATACTTGAGCACGGAATTCCTGGACTATTCTAAAGGAGAATAAGATTCTCTCTCGGCATTACTCCTCTGAATACACCATAGCTCGATGGTATATCGGGGCGGAGCAATCACACCCTATATGATAAGGTGTGCTCTATGATGAGTACTACTGAGTTACCTATTTCCTTTTGGGAGTTATGCACTTAAGAAGCTGCATACCTATTGAATAGGGTTCCAATCAAATCAGTTGCCTACCATTTCATATGTGATATGGAAAGGGAAGAGCCCATGTCTTAAGCTAGTTAAGATTTGGGGTTGTCCGGCTTTGTCTAAAAGCAAAATCCGGACAAGCTCAAGGCAAGATCTGTTATGTAGAACTGGAAATGTTCCAGCTATGCAAATTGCAGCTGATGATTTGACAGAACCAAAGGATTCAATAGATTCCAACGAACCTCAGCCTCTCCGCCGATCTAGTAGGGTTTCTCACCCACCTGAGAGATACTTTGGTTTCTCTATGACAGTGGGAGCGAGGATTGCATCATGAGATGATGACCCAACTAGCTTCGAGCTGGCCATTAGGAGTAAGACTCTGTAAGAATGGCTGGATGCTTAGTGATCTGAGATGGAATCCTTATACACCAGCAAAGTATGGACTTTAGCTGCTATATCTGAAGGGTTAAATCTGTTGGAGTTAGTGCCCTCAGAGTCAATTATTGGATCACAGGCACGTGATTGCAATGATTGAGGGAGGACCTATCCCGGTAGGACAGTCTTACTCGAGATGATAGTATGCTATCTGGTTTATCTTTATCATCGTGTACTGCTTTAGGTGACCTGACATGTCGCTATTACACGTTGATAGAGCCCCTAGGATTCTTGCTTGACTGCCAGCAGTATGATGGCGATCATATACGTGGGAGCTGGTGTTCTATAAGCACATCCTTAAAAGGTCCCTAGTCGTAGGAGTTTCGAGACAGGGCATCGATACTCCGTTAGTAGACTAGTGTATACAGTCGAGACCCCGACGAGGGGCGGTGGCCGGTCTCACAAGCCACTGGTGTCAGTTGGTTCACCTAAGATGTATACAGGTGCTCATTGGGTTATGAGTACACCGGACAGGACTCGCCGGGAACCTGCTAGTTGGTCTTATACCAGATGTCAGATAGCAGTTCCCTGGTGACATGTGTACAGGTTAGTTCATCGACCTGAGATCGTCATTTGTCTCGTGTGAGTTCCCACTGTGCTTTGATTACTACCCTACCACGGCTCAAAGGAGTCGTGCAAACAGGTTTTAGTTGGGTACAGTCCCGAGCCACATGGAGGCAGTGAGCGGATCTGCAGGGGTTCGTCTCTCCCGGTATTGGGGGTGAGGTCGCGCTGTGTCTAGGAGAGCCATTACGCAAAGCCCTCGGCCGAGGCAGGAGATTTACTGGTAGGTATTCCAGTAGTATCTCAGGGCGTTCTGGGCTACGCTCCGACACGACTTGTACCGCTTTTGGGGGTCTGACTTTTACCAACCCCCTAGGCCCGCCATGCGATACTCATAGACGAACGGACCGGACTGTACGGATATTGTCACTGACAGGCTCAGTTGGGTGTCGGGGTGAGCTTCCTCATCGACGTCCCATTTGGTCAATACCTGGTGGCCCGTCACGTATTGGCTTATACCTCTGACGTGCTAGTGGTTAAATCCACAGCCAAGGTATTGACGAGTCTTTAGAGTCCACCACACTCAGTTTCAGTTACTCAAGTTTCGGGCGAAACGCTGTAGAGGCCGTATGGAGATATGGCAGGGTCCGATCAGATACGCGTGGTATTGCACGGATCAGGATCGGACAGTTTTGTACTAGTGGCCGTATAGTAATATGGCAGGGTTTGATCTGATACGTGCGGTATTGCACAGATCAGGATCGAACGGATTTAACTAGCCGGCTTTGGCTTAAGCCGGTCCTAGTCTAGTACAGTGTAGATTTTGTCTCTTTGCATTTGTGTTCAGTGGGAATACAAATGCGGGCATGTATTTGCAGCAGTGGGGTTTTCCTGTAATTTATTACGGGATCGGTTTTCTGAAGTTGCCAGTTTGCATTCCGTTCCGGCCGGTTTTCCTTCATTCCTTCTCGGTCGGACTTTCTTGGTGGAGGGTGTTAATTGCACGTTTGCAATTAACAATTTGTGAGGGGTTTCTTTGCATATTTGTGGCATCATGATTGCTATTTCATCATGAGATCCTTTTTGGGTCTTCTCACTTGCTTTCATTGTGATGGTTGTTTGATATGATAAGAAAAGAATTGAGAGTGACCATTTCCATTATTGGTTTTTCCATTTTATTTGATATACTTGGAGAATTCTTTTTCTCTCTCCAATCTTCTTCATTTCTTGAGAGGGGCCGGCCATTCTTGAGGGAGAAAATGAGAGGATCATTTTTCTAGTGGTGGAAAATGTCATCTCATTCTCATGCTTGCTTGCTTGAAAAAACACACAAATCCCTCCATAGCTTTGATTCCTTTCCTCCACCTCCACATCCATGGCAACTTCAAGAACCCTAAAGAGACAAGTTCACTACACTATTCTATAGCAAGCCTTGGACGCGTCGGCTAGCCAACTTCGCGCCCGAGTTGCCTCGGTCAAGAGGCGGGAGCCCGTAAAAGATTCTGGCTACGTGGTGCCTTTCCGACGAGCGAGGAGGTGACGGAGATTCCGCGGGAGATCGGAGTGGAGACGAAGACCGAAGGACACGGATCGCTTGGTATAACTTCTCACCCTATCTCTTTAGTTAGCTAGTATAGGTTAATGGTTTCGATCCGGGTAATTGTCCGCGGCAGCGCCGGTTTCCGAGTAAGGAAAAAATTTTGATTCCGCATTTTGGCCTCGAGAAAGAGGCCGGGGCGCTGCCGTGGCGCAACATGGTATCAGAGCCACGCCATTAACCTTACCTAGCTTGTTCTAATGCGTTTTACTTATCCGATCGACCAAAATCTCAAAAAAACCGTATTTTGTTCACATCAGTTTTCTGTTGGAATTTTTTGGTGTCTAAAAATTTTTCAGGTTACAGAAAAATAATGTGCACGAAATTATAAGACCACTGTAAAAAGTCGACAGTGTCAGTCGTACAGTTGACCGCGGAAGCGCGGCCAAACCCCACTTTGGGCCGCGCTTCCGCCGCAGTCTACTGTGCTCACACTGTGGAAATTTTACAGTGGGCTTTTGGGCTAATTTTGAGGGTTTTGGAATATTAATTTAGGGCCCAGGTTTTCTGTGACTGCTACAGTATTGGTTTGGGGCCCGCTTGTTAATTGTTTGATCGATCGGATATTTGAAACACATTATTTCACAGTATTTACATTATATCTGCGACCGTGAATGTCACTCGATCGGTAAATCCGGTCTAACTGCTATAGCCCGGTTAGACGGATTTGCGAACGTGATTTTCACGTTGATGTTCTATGTTTATGCTGTGATGTTGCGGATCGGTCGTGGGGATAGCCTGGATGCAATGCTAGTACAGTTTTTGTTGTATTATGTACATTTGATTTTGCGGGGCGAGCGTCCGACATGTGGACTGCCGTCACTGCCTGTTTGTATTATTATTTTGGGGCACGACCTGGTTGCGGTCGATGTACCCGGTGTATGTATATTTTACATTCTGTACTAGGATTACCCCGCGGAGGGGTGCACGGATAGCCAGGTTCTAGGGGGCTTCACTCTGGGATTGGCGGGCTATTCGCCGCACTCGTAGGGGGTACAGGTTGACCCAGGAGGGGTGCCCAAGTTGCCGGATTCCGTGGAGTGCTGGGTGGTCCATTCACGGAGCTGAAGGGGGCTGCCTCGCTTCAGGTTTTGGCGGGTGACTTGCCGCGCCCGTAGGGGTCTAGGATTTTATTGCACAGGCTATCCACACGACCAGGGGAACGTCGGGTTTCAGCAGCGGCTCTGTGAAACCCGGGGCTTCCAGATATCTGTATTGTTCTGTGTTGCTGTACATTTCTGTGTTGTTGCATTCTATTCACGCCTTGAGCGAAATACTATATATTGGTATATATATTAGTAGACGTTGTATATGTTTTACATCCGCGCTAGTCCAGTCCCCGCTCTGCCGTTAGTTAGCTAACCTAACGGGTGATGACGGGACCCAGTGGCGAATGCGGATGGCATATACGTACGTCAGTATATTTTCGTTCTTTGTGGTGTGATCAATTGATGGGACTGCATTGATTCGGATCAATGCAAGATAAACAAACCTAATCTGATGTTGTTGGAACATTTTTCAAAAAGCTGTTATTGCAAGGACGTTCACTTTTGTTTTGCATCGTGGTATTCATTTGGAATATCCTGCTCCTCAGTCGACGAGGCAAGGGCCGAGATCCCTTCACCGGGAGTGACCCCTTGGACAAAAGTTTGCGTCAGGGCATTAACTTCACTATAGCCGATTACTTTTGCTTTGCATCGTGGTATTCAGTTGGAATATCCTGCACCTCATTCTACGGGGAAAGAGCCGAGATCCCTTCACCGGGAGTGACCTCTTTAGTAAAGGTTTTCGTCACTATATTTTATAAAAGGCTATGCAGTTCCTTCAACGATATCAAGTTCATTACGTTAAAAGTTTTTCGCCAAAAACTAGACGTAGCCCTCCGTCATTTCTTACAAATATTACTTAGTATTCGTGCTGCGTTTGTTGACTGTGTCAAGGCGTAGTGTGCGGTAGCTAAGTAGTGTTTGTTTGCAGCATATAAATGGGATTGGTTAGGACAGTCGTGCGGCCTTGTTGACTGTGTCAAGGGCTCGTACGGGTGGGTTTAATGCAATCCAGGATAATGACGGGTTGAACTTGACTAGGACTCTTTGATTTGTTGACTGTGTCAAGGTCACTTGAGTCCTAGGGGTAAAACTCACATCGGGAGTTTCAAAAGAACTGAAACTTGCCAGGCATGCGCATACCTTCTGGAGTGTGGTGACGTGAGTGGATTCCGTCACGTTATCATGCGATGAGAGTTGGATCCCGATTCCTACTGATGAGTTAGTTTACTCCTCGGATGACCCCGACTAATTCTTCTTTTAGGTTTGGAGGAGAATTTGAGATACAGTGGGAGGTTTCCAGATTAGACAAAGTGATAACCATTCTGATCTAGGTTAGAGTGCACGCTGAGTGTTTCTTTTCTCTCTCTCTGGCAGCGACCATTGACCCGACCCTAAGACTATGACTCAGTGACCAAGTTGACCGAACCTTCTTAACACTGGCTTTTGGATTGTCAGAGTTGCAAACCTCATTGCCACTCCTACTTTTACCCTTTTCTCCAGGACACCCCGTATTACTACGAACGTCCACTTCCATTGGACAAAACCATCGTATGGTTATATACGAACTCGAAGGACTTCGAGGATGGTTTCTGGTTCTGGAGAAAACGGATAGGATTATTCAGTTGTCTTTTCTTTTCACCTTCTCTCAGGTTGCGAGTACTCCTTAGTTTAGGAGTAGTACACCTATTACGCAAATTGGATAGTCTTCTTCCAAACCATAGGCTGGTGCCGACCGGTAGGGAATGAAGAAAACCAGTTAGCCTAAAACGGTGTACAGAAGGTATTAAGTTCAGACAAAGAAAGGGATTAGTAAAAGGGCAAAGTAAATTGCGACTGATATTCACGTCCAAACCAAGTATTTCTTCGCCAATCCTAAATCACCTTTGTATTTCTCCAGGACACTCCGTATTACTACGAAGATCCCAGTTTATTGGATAATCCATCGTATGGTTATATACGAACTCGAAAGGAACTTGTTCCAGTTCGGGGATGGATCCTAGTTCAGGAGAAATAGGAATAAAGTACATTCAGGTGTCTTTTATCTTCACCTTCTCTCGCGTTGCGAGTGCTCCTAGGATTAGGACAGTACACCCTTTATGCTTTTTGGATAGTCTTCTTCCAAACCATAGGCTGGTGCCGAACGGTAGGGAAGGAAGAAAACCATTTGGCTTAAAGGGGTGTACAGAAGGTAATGACTAAAGACATATAAAGGGATTTGGAGAGGTGGCAAAGAATTATACGGTTATGGTTGTAAATCTGGATAATGGAAGAGGCATTACTAGGAATACCAGGATACCCCGACGAAACATTTCAATGTTTCAGTTTCACTGTGTACTGTTAAAAGAAAACTGATTTCCCAATTAGACACTTACTCCAAGGTATGTATTTACCAGGTATGATTCTCACACCTGTATGGTTTTACAGATGTTGAGTGGGAGTAAGTTATTGGGAATTGGGTGATCATCCTCATTATATCAGGATTCGTTGTAATCGATGATATTTTGAGGAAGTCGCCTGGGTTGTTTGCCGGACGGCAAATATTTGGTTTTGAATATCCGCTGTTATGCACCAATTTCAAATTGATATATCTGTACGTCTATTTTCATAGAGTGAGATATACCTTTTGATATTATGTCGATGACATTTACCTATATCAGTGGATGGTTAGGTAAGGAGCATTAAACAGCGGTGTAATTCTTCTTATCCATAAGTACAGTTTTCAACCTACGACACACAGTGAAAGAGTTGTTAGACTCAGTGGACTTATACAGAGTATTGTATGTTGTCCAAGGTCCATTAGGACGGAGGGGTAGGTCCTCGTACTATATTTGGTTTACTTATGACTTCTCTAGTTCTTAGACATGTGTTTCGTAGAAACACAGGGTCTAAGTTTTGAGGAGTTATAGGTATTTGAATAGAGTAGAGAACCAAGTATTACAAGTATCGGGATTCTTCAAAGTAATCGAAGATGTAGATACTTGTGTATGGTATTTCAGTTGATAGTAATGATAAAGAGAAATTGCTTCTCTTTCAGGTTACTCATAATTGGAAGCATTCCTAAGTTGAGTAACGCTGATCGGCCTCCTTCCATTTACTTGACATGCACTGGAGACAGCTGTATGATTTGAATCTGGTTCAATTGAATCAGTGCCTCTGTTTCTATATTGGATATAGAACAGTTCATATCTTAACGATGTTAAGATACGGGGAGTTGTCCGGCTTATGCTTAAAACCAGACACTGGACAACTCAAGGCACGTTTCTGTAATGGCTGTTTGTGGGTTGACCCAGGCTATGACGAGGGTTGACTTTCTACCATCTGGCAGATCAATAGAAATATTGTTCTAGACTCGCCACAGTTTTAATAAAAATGGATTTTTCAGAAAAAGTAGTGGGAGTATGGTAGAACTGGAAGTGATTCCAGAACCGCAAACGATTACTGAAGATTTGATAAGGAACCTAAAGATTCGATCTGATTTGACATTCCATTGGCCACTCCGCAGATAAGGTGGGTAACTTCAGGCACCCGAGAGGTACTCCGGTAGCCTCAAGGACGGTGACAGGGAAGTTCTTGTTTACCCACACTTGCCATTGTTGTTGTTCCAGGCTGCGAGACCCGGCAGGAGAATGAGTATGGCGTCGTTCTAAACTAGCTTTAGAAGTGCGCGTCTATATGACTCCACCAGAGGGTTGTCGTAGTCAGTGGGAGCAGTGGAAGCATTGGTGGACATCAGGCTTATGTCTATTTATAGACTAAAGCAAATGTAGCGGAGATAGATCATCTGTTTCTGATGTGACAGTCATGGGTTTGACGTCATCAGAATAGGGGATGGATCTGTTGAGAAGGTAGTGGGAAGTGATATTCCTATACTACGATCGGTTATACTTTGGTCGTCACACAGTGGTTTCTCCACAAGGGACTTGGATATTATATCAGACATACTGGTTACTAGATCTATGGTTTTAGATCTAGATTTGGGTGGTTTCCCAATCAGGGTACCTTGACAGCATTCTATGAGTATTTAGAATGGACGACTCCTGGCATGGTAGTGTACCTGCAGGTAATGGAGTCACCCTCTCTAAAGGTGTCTTACAGACTAAAGGGGAGAGGATGTGCATGATTGGCAGATCACTTGCTTAGGCATTTGAGTCAATCATGAGATGTCAAGTACCACACCAGATATTGTTCTTGCACTAGATGCAATAAGTTGATATTAATCCAATCCTGGAAAACCAGTCGGAAGCAGTTTTAGAACATAAGTGAATGTTCTAGGGATATGATAACGGCTGCCTCCTTTAGGAGACGGTTATCACTCCGGGCTTCCAAGGTGACATGGACGACATGCAGGTTGTCAGAGTTATAGACTCTCCCTCTGACGAGGGGCAGTATTTTGGACAGGTGGTCCAAGGTAATACTGAGGGAGGCATGGCGCGGGATACTGATTAGTTTCAGTTGTTGATACAGTCTAAGAAGTTTGGATTTGGAGTTCATTTATGAGCTAGGTCCCATCAAACATCCAGACATTCTAAGACAGGTATTGCTCGTTTCGGGAGATGGCTTTCTCCGCGAACATGAGATATAGAGAGACATAGAAAGAAACATCTGAGCGGATCCACTCACTGAGGCTATTCCTCGAACGCAATAGTTTCGCAAACGAGCTTTGTGAGACTGACTAGTAGAGGAGTTGGGTGTTCGGTATCACACGGGCTGTGAGTATGCGACATCGCAATAATTAGCCTTGAGTGCAAGTGGGAGATTGTTGGAGTTAGTGCCCTCAGAGTCAATTATTGGATCACAGGCACGTGATTGCAATGATTGAGGGAGGACCTATCCCGGTAGGACAGTCTTACTCGAGATGATAGTATGCTATCTGGTTTATCTTTATCATCGTGTACTGCTTTAGGTGACCTGACATGTCGCTATTACACGTTGATAGAGCCCCTAGGATTCTTGCTTGACTGCCAGCAGTATGATGGCGATCATATACGTGGGAGCTGGTGTTCTATAAGCACATCCTTAAAAGGTCCCTAGTCGTAGGAGTTTCGAGACAGGGCATCGATACTCCATTAGTAGACTAGTGTATACAGTCGAGACCCCGACGAGGGGCGGTGGCCGGTCTCACAAGCCACTGGTGTCAGTTGGTTCACCTAAGATGTATACAGGTGCTCATTGGGTTATGAGTACACCGGACAGGACTCGCCGGGAACCTGCTAGTTGGTCTTATACCAGATGTCAGATAGCAGTTCCCTGGTGACATGTGTACAGGTTAGTTCATCGACCTGAGATTGTCATTTGTCTCGTGTGAGTTCCCACTGTGCTTTGATTACTACCCTACCACGGCTCAAAGGAGTCGTGCAAACAGGTTTTAGTTGGGTACAGTCCCGAGCCACATGGAGGCAGTGAGCGGATCTGCAGGGGTTCGTCTCTCCCGGTATTGGGGGTGAGGTCGCGCTGTGTCTAGGAGAGCCATTACGCAAAGCCCTCGGCCGAGGCAGGAGATTTACTGGTAGGTATTCCAGTAGTATCTCAGGGCGTTCTGGGCTACGCTCCGACACGACTTGTACCGCTTTTGGGGGTCTGAATTTTACCAACCCCCTAGGCCCGCCATGCGATACTCATAGACGAACGGACCGGACTGTACGGATATTGTCACTGACAGGCTCAGTTGGGTGTCGGGGTGAGCTTCCTCATCGACGTCCCATTTGGTCAATACCTGGTGGCCCGTCACGTATTGGCTTATACCTCTGACGTGCTAGTGGTTAAATCCACAGCCAAGGTATTGACGAGTCTTTAGAGTCCACCACACTCAGTTTCAGTTACTCAAGTTTCGGGCGAAACGCTGTAGAGGCCGTATGGAGATATGGCAGGGTCCGATCAGATACGCGCGGTATTGCACGGATCAGGATCGGACAGTTTTGTACTAGTGGCCGTATAGTAATATGGCAGGGTTTGATCTGATACGTGCGGTATTGCACAGATCAGGATCGAACGGATTTAACTAGCCGGCTTTGGCTTAAGCCGGTCCTAGTCTAGTACAGTGTAGATTTTGTCTCTTTGCATTTGTGTTCAGTGGGAATACAAATGCGGGCATGTATTTGCAGCAGTGGGGTTTTCCTGTAATTTATTACGGGATCGGTTTTCTGAAGTTGCCAGTTTGCATTCCGTTCCGGCCGGTTTTCCTTCATTCCTTCTCGGTCGGACTTTCTTGGTGGAGGGTGTTAATTGCACGTTTGCAATTAACAATTTGTGAGGGGTTTCTTTGCATATTTGTGGCATCATGATTGCTATTTCATCATGAGATCCTTTTTGGGTCTTCTCACTTGCTTTCATTGTGATGGTTGTTTGATATGATAAGAAAAGAATTGAGAGTGACCATTTCCATTATTGGTTTTTCCATTTTATTTGATATACTTGGAGAATTCTTTTTCTCTCTCCAATCTTCTTCATTTCTTGAGAGGGGCCGGTCATTCTTGAGGGAGAAAATGAGAGGATCATTTTTCTAGTGGTGGAAAATGTCATCTCATTCTCATGCTTGCTTGCTTGAAAAAACACACAAATCCCTCCATAGCTTTGATTCCTTTCCTCCACCTCCACATCCATGGCAACTTCAAGAACCTTAAAGAGACAAGTTCACTACACTATTCTATAGCAAGCCTTGGACGCGTCGGCTAGCCAACTTCGCGCCCGAGTTGCCTCGGTCAAGAGGCGGGAGCCCGTAAAAGATTCCGGCTACGTGGTGCCTTTCCGACGAGCGAGGAGGTGACGGAGATTCCGCGGGAGATCGGAGTGGAGACGAAGACCGAAGGACACGGATCGCTTGGTATAACTTCTCACCCTATCTCTTTAGTTAGCTAGTATAGGTTAATGGTTTCGATCCGGGTAATTGTCCGCGGTAGCGCCGGTTTCCGAGTAAGGAAAAAATTTTGATTCCGCATTTTGGCCTCGAGAAAGAGGCCGGGGCGCTGCCGTGGCGCAACAAAATCCCCATCAGGAGCAAGTATATCTTGAGAAGATTACTTGGTGTACATCGAAAAGTTGAGACTTTCAAAGCTAGACTTGTTAAAAGTTTGCATCATTGACCGGGTACGGATAATGATGAAACCTTTTCAAGTAGCTATGCTTAAGTCCATCCAGATCCTACTTGCCACGGCTACATACCATAACTACGATATCTGGCGGTTGGGTGCCATGACTGCTCTCCTAAATGATGATTTAGAAGAGTGCGTCTGTAAGTACACAGCCAGAGGGCTTCGTAAACAGTGGGAGCAGCGGAAACGTGTGCAAGATGCTTTATATGATAAAGCAGGCATCGCGGAGTTGGAACATCTGTTTTGATGGATTAGTCAAAGAAGTTGACATCATCAAAATGGTAGATGAACCTTGTATAAACAAAAAGGTAGTAGGGAGTATGGTGACGATCCTCGTAGAGTACGTGGATGACATACTCTTGATAGGGAAAGAGTTTCCTATGCTACGCTCGATCAATCTCCGCTTATCACAATGATTCTCCATATAGGATCAAAGTGATACCTCCTAAATCCTGGGTTTTTGGATCTATGAGATAGATCTAATTGGATGTTAGGACTCTCACTAGTTGTAGTGAGACGGTATCAACCGATCCTGGGGAGAATCACTGGAAGGGTTCCAGGGTGATAATGACGACTGAGTGTCAGTCGCAGGCATTGTCTTTACCCTCATTAAAGGGACGGTATGTTGGAAGAGTTCCAAGCTAGATACCGTGACATACTAGACGATAAAGGCTGGATACATCGCTACTTAAGATGCTACCAAAGAGGCTGTTTGGGTGTATATTGGTTCATGAGATGAACTATGTTCCTCCCATTGTGTGACAATGGAGTTGTGGCTTTTGCCAAGGAACGCCGGTCCCATCAGTGATCCAGACATATTCTAAGGCAGTATCACTTGATCATGGAGATGGTTGATCTCCAGGGAGATCGAGGTTAGGAGAGTAGACTCAGAGGACAACACAGCGGATCCACTCACAAAGGCCCGTTCCCAGAGAGAGACTTTTATGGGATGGTTGAGTATGAGATACTACAACCACTGCTACAGATGGCCCTAGTGCAAGTGGGAGATTGTTAGTTATATGTATGCCCTAGAGGCCATTACTGTACATAGGATGTATATTGTAGTGGATGCTGGGACGTATATAGGGAGGACTTTCTTGCTCGACATGATAGTATGCTATCTGGTTGAACTTTACCTTAACGTGTATACTGATTGTCTCTCTGTTACATGTTGGTAAAGCCCTTAGGATGTGTGCTTGACTACCTGGACTATGATGCGGATCATACTAGTGGGGACATGGTAGTCCATAAGTACATCCTTCACAGTCCCTAGTCGTGGGTATATCGAGACGGGGCATCGATATACTAGAGTAGACTAGCGTATACCTTCTCGACCCATACAGATGGGCGATGGATGATCCCATATCCATTGGTGTTTGACATCAGAGGAGATATACGGGTGCTCAGTAGAGACTGGGTACACTGGACGGACTCGCCGAGAACTCCCAGATGGTATTATACCTCACGTCAGATGACAGTTCTCTGGTGACACTGGTACAGAGTAGTCTGTTGACCCGAGATCGTCATAGAGTCTTGTGTAGTTCCCACTGTGCTTTGATTTCCATCTTACCACGTCCAAGAGGGCGTGCAAAACGGTGGTTTTTGGGTACAGTCCCGAGTCACATGGAGGCAATGAGCGATAGGAGGGGATTCGTCTCTCCCGGTATAGGGGGTTGATGTTGCGCTGTGTTCGATTGGCTATGACAGGAAATCCCTGGTCAGGGTTGCTGAGATTTACTGGTAAGTGTTAGCAGTAGTTTCTCGAAGTGTTATAGACCTCATATCGACACGACTTATCGAGCTATTGGGGTCTGACGTTTACCATCCCTAGGCAAGATATGCGACTTATCAGACGATCAGACCGGACTGTACGGTAGTGTTACTGGTTGGATTCACTGGAGTGTGAGCGGGCTTGCTCGTCGATCTTCAGATCGCTCAATACCCGGGTGGCCGTTATGTTTACCAGACCGCTTGCGGCTTATGGATGTTTGATATGATCATCATCCGCTGCCGGCGTATTGACGAGTCTTTAGAGTCCTACACAGAGGTTTCCTGGCTCAAGCGAAACGAAATAGGAGCGCATATGAGATATGTGCGGGACCGAGAATAATGCGTGTATGTGATACCGTATTCCATTCTCGCGATGAATGTATCGATTAGGTTATATGCGATATACCCTAGTTATCGAATCAAAGGTTGATTCGATAAGCCGATACATAGGATACTGGTCGGTTATGTGCGACATGACCGGATCATTGAATCAAGTGTTGATTTAATGATTTAATGCATAATTATATATTTGATATATTACTTTGCATTAACTAGTATCGGTTCACTTTAAATGGATTTTCTCACTCGGGTGTGCGCATTGCATATGCGATATGATTTTGTGCACTTGCTTGTATCATGTTTGATGATACATGCTTTTTTGGTTAAGTGTAAAGTATTAAACCTTGGTTAATGAATAGGTTAGGGTTTATTATTTGTTATTCATTTATCTTATTTAATTATCAATTTATTTATGATAAATGAATAAAAGAAAATGAAATGAAATGGTTGCTAATTTTGGATTCTTGTTGAAGCTTCTTGATCTTTTGACTAAGTGACCATTTTGTCTCTAGCTTGACCCTAACCATTCCTTTAACCATGATTGATTCTCTACACATTACCATGGTTAAGGATTATGATAAGTATTCTTTTATTTTATATTTTCTAATAAACTTATCATAATTTTTTCTTTCTTCTTCTTCATTTCTTCAAGTGAAGAAAGCTTGCCTCCATCAATGGCAAGTGATGAAAAAGAGTGAGAAATCCAAATCTAAAGTCTACCCACTTCCTATTTCTTCATCCTCTACCTCTTGCCAAGTAGTAGAGTGTGTTTTCTTCACTAGTTTCATGACTTGGTGAAGTCGGAGCTTGATTTAGCGATGCCTCGACGTAGATCATCTTCGGCATGGACATCGACGACCTAGCTCGCTTATTCTCCGATGAAGTCGACGCTAGAGCCCGGATTCTTTTTGGACAGCGGAGAGAACTTCGTTGCGGAGCTATGGAGGTGGAGCACCGGATCTACAAAGGTTGTATTTCCGATATCCCATTAGTTAAGTTGTTAACTAGATTGTTTTTCGCCTAGTTTTCTAGCAAACGATCCGTAGTCGGGTTTCTCGGCACCTAGAATTTTTGAAATTGGCATGGTTGATGCCTTGTGAGACCTCATTAGGATGCCTAGGAACCCTACAGATACTTGATGATCGCAGCGAAGGGACCTCAACACGGAGCTTTAGAAGTGAAGGAACGAACTAAAAAGGTTGTAATCCCTAACTCTGAGAAGTAAACTTGTTTACTTGCTATTTTTTTCGCCTAATCTCTAGTTTAAGATCTTGGTTAGAGTTGTTCGGCATGTCTAAAATTTAAATCGGGCATGGTTGATGCCTTGTAGAACCTTATGAGAGTGCCAAGTAACCCTACAATATTCGTGTACTTATATATTGTACACTCGTACTTGTGCACATACCTATTGTATATTTATACTCGTGTACTTACATATTGTACACCCATACTTGTACACATACTCATTTGCACATACATAGATGATTCTCGCTTGACTTGGAGATTTGGGAACCGCAAGATACTCTTTAAAACTGATTCATTTTAAAAGAGCGGTTTCCCACAATATGTGCATATTACTATTCCATGTTGCATGATGTACTGATATGCCTACATTTCTTTTATATGTCGCATACATCATGCTTTCTGATTATATGCATTGAGATATGTTGTTTCCATTATATTTCTGGATTTGGGAACTATGGGTATTTTAAAAGAGAGTATATATTGTTTTAAAAACCCGGTTACCCTTGATATGATATTTCAGTGCGTCTACCATGCATTTTCTCAGTTCTGAGAGTGGCATGAGAAACCCGATTCGAGGAGCAGTAGGCATCGTCTGCGGGTACATGGTGGACCCGGTGAGGTGCCCCGGGGCAAGAAAACCCGTATATGTTAGACGGTGAGCCTGGCAGGGGAGTACTACCTACCGGTGATTGTGTTGAGCTCAACGGATATTTGGGGGATACCGGCCAGAGTTGAGAGATGAGATGGGTCGATCCGGACTGACGCAGCCCTATGTATATGAGGATTTACATGCCGATTCTAAGCACAGGTTTCATGATGTTTTCGAGTGTCGATGTAACGTTTTGAAAATCGTTTCGGTGAAATTTCGAAAAAAAAACGGTAAAATAATGGGGTTTTCTGTAAAAAGTCAAAATACAAATATTTTTATTATAAAATTTAATATACATATTCTAGCTATGTAATTGCTAGTATTTGGTGTTTATTGACCCACTGGTGAAATTTCAAATTTTCTGAAATTTTTTCCGAAATTAATTATTTTAATATTATTTTAAGCCGTCAGTAATATATTTAATTAGGGAAAATTATAAATTGGAATGAGTTGAAACAAATTTTGTGCATCATAAAACATTAAATAAAATTTTATCATATGGTTTTTGAAACGAAATCGTTTGCCAAAACGGTTTAGAAAATATCGAAGAAAAAGGCTTTTTCGGTGAAATTAGTGTTAATGGGAATTGGGGTTTAGCATTTATCTTTTCCTAACCCACACACCCACACCTCACCCTCTCCCCATGTGGCCGGCCCCACCATGACAGCCCTCCCCCTCTCCCTCTCTCCAATCACTTCTTTTTTCAAAAGAAAATAAAAAAGAAAAGAGTAGAAAATGATAGAATTAGAGTGGACTTTGACTAGAGTGGACTTTCCCCACCTCACTCTCTCTCCTCCCTCACCCAATCCCCACAAATTCTGGCCAAAATCTGAACCCACAAAAGCCCCTTCATTCTTCATCTCCTTCTCTTTAAAAAAGTTCATCAAAAATGCTTGAAAAATCCACAAAAAATCAAGCAAAAATCCAAATCAAAATCCACCTCCTACCCATTTTCCCTTGGCTACCATAGCATGGATCTAGGGAACAAGATTCCAATTTGGGAGGCTATGTGTGTGCTTGTGGATCTTCAATTTATTGGGTATAAATTCTAACCATTTTTGCTTAATTTGTTAATTAATTTCTTAAAGCTAAGTTATTAAAGTGTTAATTTTGCTCTTGTTGCTAATTTGAGAATTCAAGAGTATGGTTTGAAGCTAATTTGGGTTTAACCATCACTAATAGGATAATCAAGTGTAGATTATCATCTTGTGGAAATGTAAAACCTAATCTAGTTGCTAGTCGCAATTTGTTAATTTAAAATTTGCAATAAATAAGCTTTTTATGCAAACTAGGTTTTTATGAAATACATATATAGGTGAGATTAAATTATGGTTAAGGTTTTTATCACATTATTAACATCTTAATTTGTTGTTTAGCAACTTAGATCTTGCAAATCCAACCTAAATTGTAGTTTGTGTATTTTTGCTATAAAATTGTTAAAATTTAGGTATTTTGTAAACTAGAATTTTGGGGTTTATGGAATTTAATGAGATTAAATTATGGGAATTGTTTTTATGACTTATTTAAGATGTTTAATAAGTATTATGGCCATTAGAATTGTTTAAACATCGAGTTTTGTACTAAAACGGGTAATTTTTACTTGCTAGATTTTCGGAAAAATGGCTTTTAAGGTGAATTTGGGGTTTTTGTGAATTTTAAGCTATTTTATATTATAATTAGTGTTTGTGAATGCGCAAATGAGAGTGTTTGGGTTTTTTCTCGATGGTTTGGCGTTTGTACGCCGACGTCGAGGGTTTTTGGGTTGATTTGTGAAAGCAACCATAGGTTTTGACCTATGTGGGATTCATGTATCGTTTTAGTCATGAGTCGGATTTTAATACGACACAGTACGTTATGATATGTAGGTACCCCATGTGGACTTCGAGACGACAAGAAAGCTCGTGGCGACGTCGGCACCGGCGAGCGAGGACCAGGTGAGTAGATTTATATCTACGGGGAGAAGTCGGGTGGATGGCGTATAGCACCCCCGCAGTCCGTAGTGTAGATTATATATATATGTTTATATAGGTGTTTTATGATACGAGAATGTTTATTCATGTTATGATTATGTGTCCATGGATTAGCTTTGGGTTAGCTGCGAAACCCTAGAGTAGTTGTTATACCCACATACGCACACACAGACTTGCATACTTTACTTTCTTGTGCGCAGATTGGGATGTGTATACATGTATATATGCGTGGGTATGGGACTATGCATATGTACATTCATATACGCATGCATCGATAATGATGATAGTACTTGGGATTTATGATGAGTCGATGAGATTTGATTTGAGGCCGTGAGATCGGTGATATGGCAGGGTTCGTATTTGAGATACGACATGACGTTGTAGCAGGTCCTTGACGTAGTGTTTCACACACGTGCATGCATACTTAGGCGGTATCAGTATTGTACTAGACGTAGATCAGTACCCCAATCATGATATTTGATAAAGAGGATACCAGGTGAATAGTATGATGAATATGATATTGACCCGTATCCAGATTTGGGGATGCCGTACGACGGATTTACGTACGACCTATATCTTGATAATTGATCCGCACTCTTGACTTGGGATGTCTGATTATATATATGGTATCGGATATGATATTATTGAGGCGGGATCACCGACTAATATATATACAGGTATGTACATGTATTGACTCAGATGTTAGGCGGTTTCCTTACCTGTAGCCTAGCTTGTAGCTTAGCCCTTTAGTTTAGTTAGTTGTTAGATTAGATTCGGTTCCTACCTATTTCAAAGCTTACGAATCGTGCGTATTTTAAAAGACAAGTCAAGGGATTCTACGGATATTTCAAAAAAACGTATCTTTTCTTAAAAAAACACCGTAGCCCCTATTTTCAAAGCCCCACGATTCGTGTTATTTCAAAAGGCACCAGTGTAGGACTTATATTAGGTTAATGCAGATTAGTTATCGTTGCGTCTAGTATTCACTTCCCGCTCATTATTGTTGTTCGCTCCGCATCACATGCTTATATTATGCTTCATATTCTACTGTTGATATCTTGTGGTTAGGACACCGGCACCATTACCGATGATGCGTATGTACCACGTACACTTACTTGCCGGCTCACACACATCTTCATCGGTAATTGCCATGTCACGTACACCTTAGAAAATATTATTGCTTGACATAGCCTGTTAGCTAATAGTTTAGACATGATATTAGTGTACTTACCTTATTTGTTAGTTTAGACATTGTAGTTATTACCTGCTACTTCATGCATACTGTTATTCATTGTTTTGCCGCATTCATGGATTCTCATGCATATATTTACTTTTTACGTGCTATTGAGGTTTTGGATTCGGATTCCATGAGATTTTCTGGATTGGGGAAAACCGCAAAACATATACAATCTTCTTCTTTCTCTTTTTAAATGAAAAGCGCGGTTTTTCCCATGATGTATGAGTCGTCCACCATGAGTTTGCTGATGGATTTCGAGACCCGATTCGAGGAGTTGGATGAACCATTTTGGGTACATGGTGGACCCGGTAAGGTACCCCGGGGCAAGAAGCTCGTGGTGATGACGATGAGCGTGGCAGGGGGAGACTACCTACCGGTGATTTTACCCGACGCGTCGGATATCCGGAGGATACCGTCGTGGTCTTGAGATGGATGGTAGGGGCCGGTCTGGACTGACGGCGCTCTAGATATTGAGATTGAGACATTGAGATTTCGAGATATTGAGGTACTGAGATTTGATGATACAGGCCAGTCCGGATAGCCGGAGCCTGAGGCTTTGAGACATTGAGATTTATGTTTTGTGTCGATGCTAGACACTGTTGATGCTGATTTCATTTATGATACCTCATTTTAAAAATACAAAGGAAATCTCACTAATTTATGAAAACAGTTTCTTCATTTACATGTATTCTGTTTTCATGCATTCATACCTCATTCATATGATATATTGCTACCTGAGGCACTGACACGGGCACATGAGATCACACTCGGGTTAGATATTACCCTAGCCATTGTTATAGGCTGCATGTTATTCATATATTTGAGGATATATTATGATCATTGACCTAGGTTGCGTTATTTATGCGATTTTTGTGCGTAGATATTTTTCTATTCACGAGTTGGCAACTCACCCCCGTTGTGCCCCAGTTTCTTGCAGGTTTGCCGTACAGGTTTCATTACGGCTTGTGGGCATAGTTTCCTTCTGGTGATTTGCTAGTAGGTGGGTTTACTTATATCATACCCCCATTATATATCTTGTATATTATTATTCAGTTGTATCTAGAAGTTCCATCAACCAAACATGTATTTATTTTTGAGATAGAGACTAGTGATGTTAATTTTTCGACCTTAGAGTCGCGCGTTATATTTCTGCGGATTTCTTGTGGTTTTGAGTTTCCTTTTGAGTTTTTGATCCTCGCAGTTGGCGTTGTATATTATATTGCTTGTGTGGTTGTGACCGTCGATTGACGAAGAGCTAGCTCCCGCTTGGGGATGCCTTTTTTTTTATTTCGTATACTATTCATGTTGTATCCCGTTTGGGGACCAATATTTACAAAGGAGACTCTGCCGAAATTTTCAAGAAATTTTTGATGTTTTTTTTAAAACCGCATAATTCGGCTTATGCTATTAAAACTACTTGTTTTAAATTGGTTTTCCTTCACTCTACTACTTTTCTTGGTTTGGATTTCTGGGTTTTCGGTTTACTTAGATTACGTACGCCTCGAGACGTTCGTAGTTTAAGTGCCGGTCATGTTCCGTACTTTCGGGACGTGACAAAGTTGGTATCAGAGGGTTAGGTTTTACCTTCGGAGCGTACGATGACCCTTGGTTGATGGAATAGGTGACTAAAGTAGAGTGACGTACCGTGGGTATGTTCCGCGGCATACTTACGATACGCTACTCCACTTAAGAAGCCTTAGGATGTACATTTCTTTGCTCAGTATTATATTCATTCCGATCTAGCCTCATCAGTACCAGTTATGGTTTTGCTGCCACGATTACGGGCAGGGAGAGCTACGGCTGGAGTTGCGGTCAGCATGAGCTCGTCAAGAACGAGGACTGACTAGGGCATGATTCCGGCGACACACGATTGTGGAGATGTGTCTTTTCATTGTGTTTTCGCGCCACGAGCGTTGGGTAGATTGCTGTATGAGGTTACTCGGATGTGCCGATCAGTACCAGAAGATTGAGCCACTGACAGAGGCCAGCCAGATTTTGATGACCGTTGAGGTATTGCTCACTCATGATGATTGAGGCACTGTTCAGCGTGCAGACGAGTGAGCTAGTTGTTGCTGCGAGCGACGGGATATTGCCCCAGACGCTGGAGCTAATGCAGTACGAGTTGTACTAAGAGATGATAGAAGGTCGCTAGTCACCCGAGGATGAATGACTAGGACATGTGGTTCGTTCGCCTACCCGATGAGAGGTCATCAGATAGATTGATTCCAGCTAGAAACGACTTCACGCGGAGACGTTGGGAGTCGACAGAGACGATCGAATGTCAGCAACCTATTATTCCAAGTTTAAAGTATTCGGAAAGACATGCAGGCAATTCTATGGACCCTCTAGAAGAATGAAACCCTAACTCGACTTAATGACTGTGTGAAAGCCTTTGAACTTTAGGGTTTGCGGCAGTTCCGCGGCGCCATTAGTGAGGCTTAGGTTGCCCTTCTACGGCTGGACCATCGATGCTGTTGTACGTACTCGATACTGTTAAACTGTACCTAAGATTTTGAGCTCTTGGGGGATTATGAGGTTTTGACAAATCGATCGGATGGATCGACTTCATTCGGATGCTAGGTGGTGAGATGCATTTCTTGGGAGACTCCCGATACGAGGATAGCCGTTGGAGCTCAGTCCATGCAGCCACGACGAGACGGGTCCGAAGCGGTCGACATTAGAGAAAAATGGAATAAGAGGTTCGTACAAGATCTGGATATAATGACGTTCCCCTCTGCCGACATCAGAGATGCGATGCGCATGCCGAGGCCGAGTACTGGATATACCTTCCAGAAGGAGTCGCGATGGGTATGCAGCCGTTCCAGAGCAAGATGCAGATATAGGAAAGGACGATGACTTCCGGACAGTTAGCAGAGACGAGACATAGAAGAGACCGTGAGCAGGATTCCTTCCAGGACACTGCTGCAATGATACTTGCACCCAGGATCAGATGTGTCACGTACATTCAGAGAGCCAGAGGCCGACGCCAGTGATATGCTGTCTTACGAATGGTCGCGATGATTGACTGAGAAATGACCAGTGAAGTGACAAAACGGGATCATCCCCGTTGGCACACCTGACAGGGCCGATGAGCCAATGGACTGAGAGATTGGTAATTAATAGTGAAGACCTTGACCCAGGAGTGGTCATTGTTACGCACACCAGCAGGCCAGAGTTCATGATCATCGACGAGATGTCCCACTAGTGACCGCGACAATTGGCCCGAGATTCTTAGAGGATGCGCTTGAGCGGTACTATTCCGCCATTATTGATTTCGATGTTTTGGGTGATTTATTCGCCTGATTTGATTTTGATGATTGAGGATTTACGATCTTTACACAGTGTTGCACTTGATATCGTTTTCGTGCTTGGGTTTCACATGTTTGTGATTTTACGGTTTTAGACATTTGAGTTGATTTTGTGCGTATGCACGCACACGATTTGGTTCCTGCACTCTGTATAGTTTATATATGCTTGCAGTGCAGTGATACGCCTTTTGTGCACTTAGATGCACTGGACTTCGATTTCGATTATGATACTCGATATTTGTTTTGTGCACTTTGTGCACCTGATTTGATTTTGCGCATGTTCGGCGCTTGATATTGGATTTCATGATTTCGTGCATGATGGATGCCCCTGGTTTTGGGTTTTCGCGCATGTTGAGCGCATGTCTTGAGATGCGATTTTGGTGCACACCAGATGCACTAAATCGAGATTTTTTTTCGTGCATGTCAGATGCACCTGATTTTGCTGTCAGGCACACACGTTGCCTACGACAGATGCTTTGTGCACACCCGATGCACTTAGATCTTGTTTCTGTGCACTTGTATGGCACGTATATGGATTTTGATTATCGTGCGCACCAGACACACGTAGTATTCATGCGCGTATTTTGGGATTGATTTCTTATAGAGCAGTACGTTTTTTTTTTGATAATTGCAATGTGTTTTCGTACTAAGCAGGACTAGTCAGAGGACAGTACCTGAATGTATTTTGCATGCATTGATAGCTATTGAAGGGAATTCCAAAAAGCGAGCTATAGTCTCAGTATTTACCTACGTGTCTGATATGACGCGAAACGTTTATAACAAGGAAAACCCTTCTAAATTGTTTCCCAAAATGGCGGAACGTACATTTCAAACAAAGGTATATATGTATATAGTTATTTTCTTATGATAGACGTCCGCCATTCTGCAGTGTTATGTACATTGCACAGCAACTTAAAGGATTTGGCATGCATTTCCTCATGATATTTACATGTATAGTTTCGATTTATAGCATATCGGTCTTGCTTGAGATTTGGCATTCGTGTCTTCACCTTGACTCCGATGATTGCGAGATACTTGACGGAGTTTTGATTTCGAGTTATCTACTCATACTCATGCGCATGCATTGCGCTATTATGCGTTTATGTATTTATGATTTCGGAGCCCCGGCGATTTGATGGTTTTGGCTGAAATATTTTAGTATTTGGGGGGAGTTTTAATTTAAATTCGGGGACCGAATTTCTTTAAGTGGGGAAGATTGTAACGTTTTGAAAATCGTTTCGGTGAAATTTCGAAAAAAAACGGTAAAATAAGGGGGTTTTCTGTAAAAAGTCAAAATACAAATATTTTTATTATAAAATTTAATATACATATTCTAGCTATGTAATTGCTAGTATTTGGTGTTTATTGACCCACTGGTGAAATTTCAAATTTTCTGAAAAATTTTCCGAAATTAATTATTTTAATATTATTTTAAGCCGTCAGTAATATATTTAATTAGGGAAAATTACAAATTGGAATGAGTTGAAACAAATTTTGTGCATCATAAAACATTAAATAAAATTTTATCATCTGGTTTTTGAAACAAAATCGTTTGCCAAAAAGGTTTAGAAAATATCGAAGAAAAAGGCTTTTTTCGGTGAAATTAGTGTTAATGGGAATTGGGGTTTAGCATTTATCTTTTTCCTAACCCACACACCCACACCTCACCCTCTCCCCATGTGGCCGGCCCCACCATGACAGCCCTCCCCCTCTCCCTCTCTCCAATCACTTCTTTTTTCAAAAGAAAAGAAAAAGAAAAGAGTAGAAAATGATAGAATTAGAGTGGACTTTGACTAGAGTGGACTTTCCCCACCTCACTCTCTCTCCTCCCTCACCCAATCCCCACAAATTCTGGCCAAAATCTGAACCCACAACAGCCCCTTCATTCTTCATCTCCTTCTCTTTAAAAAAGTTCATCAAAAATGCTTGAAAAATCCACAAAAAATCAAGCAAAAATCCAAATCAAAATCCACCTCCTACCCATTTCCCTTGGCTACCATAGCATGGATCTAGGGAACAAGATTCCAATTTGGGAGGATATGTGTGTGCTTGTGGATCTTCAATTTATTGGGTATAAATTCTAACCATTTTTGCTTAATTTGTTAGTTAATTTCTTAAAGCTAAGTAATTAAAGTGTTAATTTTGCTCTTGTTGCTAATTTGAGAATTCAAGAGTATGGTTTGAAGCTAATTTGGGTTTAACCATCACTAATAGGATAATCAAGTGTAGATTATCATCTTGTGGAAATGTAAAACCTAATCTAGTTGCTAGTTGCAATTTGTTAATTTAAAATTTGCAATAAATAAGCTTTTTATGCAAACTAGGTTTTTATGAAATGCATATATAGGTGAGATTAAATTATGGTTAGGGTTTTTATCATATTATTAACATCTTAATTTGTTGTTTAGCAACTTAGATCTTGTAAATCCAACCTAAATTGTAGTTTGTGCATTTTTGCTATAAAATTGTTAAAATTTAGGTATTTTATAAACTAGAATTTTGGGGTTTATGGAATTTAATGAGATAAAATTATGGGAATTGTTTTTATGACTTATTTAAGATGTTTAATAAGTATTATGGCCATTAGAATTGTTTAAACATCGAGTTTTGTACTAAAACGGGTAATTTTTACTTGCTAGATTTTCGGAAAAATGGCTTTTAAGGTGAATTTGGGGTTTTTGTGAATTTTAAGCTATTTTATATTATAATTAGTGTTTGTGAATACGCAAATGAGAGTGTTTGGGTTTTTTCTCGATGGTTTGGCGTTTGTACGCCGACGTCGAGGGTTTTTGGGTTGATTTTGCAGGGTTCCTAGGCACGCTAGTGAGGTCTCCCAAGCCATCAACCATGGCAATTTCAAAAATTATGGTGCCTACAAACCCTAAAGTACGGATCGTTTGCTAGATTTCTAGGCGAACAATGAACTAGTTAACAAATTAACTAATGAGATACGGAAATTACAACCTTTGTAGATCCGGATATCCACCTCCACGGCTCCGCAACGAGGTCATCTCCGCTGTCCAAATCAAATCCGGGCTCTAGAGTCGACTTCGTCGGAGAATGGGCAAGCTAGGTCGTCGATGTCCATGCCGAAGATGATCTACGTCGAGGCATCGCTAGATCAAGCTCCTCCTTCACCAAACCCTAAAATCTTGTGAAGGAAACACACTCTACTACTTGGCAAGAGGTAGAGGATGAAGAAATAGGAAGTGGGTAGACTTTAGAATTGGATTTCTCACTCATATCATCAATCTACCATTGATGACTAGAAGCTTTTTCTTCATGTGTTTTTTTTGAAGAAGAAGAAGAAACTCATGAAAAGTTATGACAAGCATTATTTAAATTATCAATAAAAAGAATACTTATCATGACTTAATCATAGTTAGGTGTAGAGAGTGAATCATAGTTAGTGAATGGTTAGGTAAAGGAGAAGAAGACAAAATGGTCAAAGTGCATGAAGCACTTAGAAACTTCATGAAGAAAATTGCAACCATTTTGTTTTCTTCTCACAATTTAAATTCAAAACAAATATATATAAATAAATGAATGATTAATACAAAACCCTAACCATTCACAACCATGGTTCATTCTTTACACTTAACCAAAATTGGGCATGCATCATCAAACATGACACAAGGAAGTGCACAAAATTATATCGCATATACAATGCGCACATCCGAGTGAGAAAATCCGTCTAAAGTGAACCGATACTAGTTAATGCAAAGTAATACATCAAATATATAATTATACATTAAATCATTAAATCAACACTTGATTTAATGATCCGGTCATGCGCACATAACCGACTGGTATCTAATATATCGGCTTATCGAATCAACGCTTGAATCGATAACTAGGTTATATCGCATACAACCATTCGATATATTTATCGCGAGAATAGAATACGGCATCACATACTCGTATTATTCTCGGTCCCGCACATATCTCATATGCGCTCCTATTTCGTTTCGCTTGAGCCAGGAAACCTCTGTGTAGGACTCTAAAGACTCGTCAATACGCCGGCAGCGGATGATGATCATATCAAACATCCACAAGCCGCAAGCGGTCTGCTAAACGTAACGGCCACCCGGGTATTGAGCGATCTGAAGATCGACGAGCAAGCCCGCTCACACTCCAGTGAATCCGACCAGTAACACTACCGTACAGTCCGGTCTGATCGTCTGATATGTCGCATATCTCGCCTAGGGGTGGTAAACGTCAGACCCCAATAGCTCGATAAGTCGTGTCGATATGAGGCTCATAACGGGTCGAGAAACTACTGGTAACACTTACCAGCAATTCTCTGAGCAGCCCTGGCCAGGGACTTCCTGTTATAGCCGATCGAATACAGTGCAACATCAACCCCCATATACCGGGAGAGACGAATCCCCTCCTATCGCTCATTGCCTCCATGTGACTCGGGACTGTACCCAAAAACCACCGTTTTGCACGCCCTCTTGGACGTGGTAAGATGGAAATCAAAGCACAGTGGGAACCACACAAGACTCTATGACGATCTCGGGTCAACAGACTACTCTGTACCAGTGTCACCAGAGAACTGCCATCTGACGTGAGGTATAATACCATCTGGGAGTTCTCGGCGAGTCCGTCCAGTGTACCCAGTCTCTACTGAGCACCCGTATATCTCCTCTGATGTCAAACACCGATGGATATGGGATCATCCATCGCCCATCTACATGGGTCGAGAAGGTACACGCTAGTCTACTCTGGTATATCGATGCCCCGTCTCGATACACCCACGACTAGGGACTTTGAAGGATGTACTTATGGACTACCATGTCCCCACTAGTATGATCCGCATCATAGTCCAGGTAGTCAAGTACAGATCCTAAGGGCTTTACCAACATGTAACAGAGAGACAAACAGTATACACGTTAAGGTAAAGTTCAACCAGATAGCATACTATCATGTCGAGCAAGAGATTTGTGAAAGCAACCATAGGTTTTGACCTATGTGGGATTCATGTATCGTTTTAGTCATGAGTCGGATTTTAATACGACACAGTACGTTATGATATGTAGGTACCCCATGTGGACTTCGAGACGACAAGCAACCGCGTGGCGACGTCGGCACCGGCGAGCGAGGACCAGGTGAGTAGATTTATATCTACGGGGAGAAGTCGGGTGGATGGCGTATAGCACCCCCGCAGTCCGTAGTGTAGATTATATATATATGTTTATATAGGTGTTTTATGATACGAGAATGTTTATTCATGTTATGATTATGTGTTCATGGATTAGCTTTGGGTTAGTTGCGAAACCCTAGAGTAGTTGTTATACCCACATACGCACACACAGACTTGCATACTTTACTTTCTTGTGCGCAGATTGGGATGTGTATACATGTATATATGCGTGGTTATGGGACTATGCATATGTACATTCATATACGCATGCATGGATAATGATGATAGTACTTGGGATTTATGATGAGTCGATGAGATTTGATTTAAGGCCGTGAGATCGGTGATATGGCAGGGTTCGTATTTGAGATACGACATGACGTTATAGCGGGTCCTTGACGTAGTGTTTCACACACGTGCATGCATACTTAGGCGGTATCAGTATTGTACTAGATGTAGATCAGTACCCCGATCATAATATTTGATAAAGAGGATACCAGGTGAATAGTATGATGAATATGATATTGATCCGTATCCAGATTTGGGGATGCCGTACGACGGATTTACGTACGACCTATATTGATCCGCACTCTTGACTTGGGATGTCTGATTATAGATATGGTATCGGATATGATATTATTGAGGTGGGATCACCGACTAATATATATACAGGTATGTACATGTATCGACTCAGATATTAGGCGGTTTCCTTACCTGTAGCCTAGCTTGTAGCTTAGCCCTTTAGTTTAGTTAGTTGTTAGATTAGATTCGGTTCCTACCTATTTCAAAGCTTACGAATCGTGCGTATTTTAAAAGACAAGTCAAGGGATTCTACGGATATTTCAAAAAAACGTATCTTTTCTTAAAAAAACACCGTAGCCCCTATTTTCAAAACCCCATGATTCGTGTTATTTCAAAAGGCACCAGTGTAGGACTTATATTAGGTTAATGCAGATTAGTTATCGTTGCGTCTAGTATTCACTTCCCGCTCATTATTGTTGTTCGCTCCGCATCACATGCTTATATTATGCTTCATATTCTACTGTTGATATCTTGTGGTTAGGACACCAGCACCATTACCGATGATGCGTATGTACCACGTACACTTACTTGCCGGCTCACACACATCTTCATCGGTAATTGCCATGTCACGTACACCTTAGAAAATATTATTGCTTGACATAGCCTGTTAGCTAATAGTTTAGACATGATATTAGTGTACTTGCCTTGTATGTTAGTTTAGACATTGTAGTTATTACCTGCTACTTCATGCATACTGTTATTCATTGTTATTCCGCATTCATGGATTCTCATGCATATATTTACATTTTACGTGCTATTGAGGTTTTGGATTCGGATTCCATGATATTTTCTGGATTGGGGAAAACCGCAAAACATATTCAAACTTCTTCTTTCTCTTTTTAAATGAAAAGCGCGGTTTTTCCCATGATGTATGAGTCGTCCACCATGAGTTTGCTGATGGATTTCGAGACCCGATTCGAGGAGTTGGATGAACCGTTTCGGGTACATGGTGGACCCGGTAAGGTACCCCGGGGCAAGAAGCTCGTGGTGATGACGATGAGCCTGGCAGGGGGAGACTACCTACCGGTGATTTTACCCGACGCGTCGGATATCCGGAGGATACCGTCGTGGTCTTGAGATGGATGGTAGGGGCCGGTCTGGACTGACGGCGCTCTAGATATTGAGATTGATACATTGAGATTTTGAGATATTGAGGTACTGAGATTTGATGATACAGGCCAGTCCGGATAGCCGGAGCCTGAGGCTTTGAGACATTGAGATTTATGTTTTGTGTCGATGCTAGACACTGTTGATGCTGATTTCATTTATGATACCTCATTTTAAAAATACAAAGAAAATCTCACTAATTTATGAAAACAGTTTCTTCATTTACATGTATTCTGTTTTCATGCATTCATACCTCATTCATATGATATATTGCTACCTGAGGCACTGACACGGGCACATGAGATCACACTCGGGTTAGATATTACCCTAGCCATTGTTATAGGCTGCATGTTATTCATATATTTGAGGATATATTATGATCATTGACCTAGGTTGCGTTATTTATGCGATTTCTGTGCGTAGATGTTTTTCTATTCACGAGTTGGCAACTCACCCCCGTTGTGCCCCAGTTTCTTGCAGGTTTGCCGTACAGGTTTCATTACGGCTTGCGGGCATAGTTTCCTTCGGGTGATTTTCTAGTAGGTGGGTTTACTTATATCGTACCCCCATTATATATCTTGTATATTATTATTCAGTTGTATCTAGAAGTTTCATTAACCAAACATGTATTTATTTTTGAGATAGAGACCAGTGATGTTATTCTTTCGACCTTAGAGTCGCGCGTTATATTTCTGCGGATTTCTTATGGTTTTGAGTTTCCTTTTGAGTTTTTGATCCTCACCGTTGGCGTTGTATATTATATTGCTTGTGTGGTTGTGACCGTCGATTGACGAAGAGTTAGCTCCCGCTTGGGGATGCCTTTTTTTTTTGATTTCGTATACTATTCATGTTGTATCCCGTTTGTGGGCCAGTATTTACAAAGGAGACTCTGCCGAAATTTTCATGAAATTTTTGATGTTTTTTTTAAAAATCGCATAATTCGGCTTATGCTATTAAAACTACTTGTTTTAAATTGGTTTTCCTTCACTCTACTACTTTTCTTGGTTTGGATTTCTGGGTTTTTGGTTTACTTAGATTACGTACGCCTCGAGACGTTCGTAG
This sequence comes from Agapanthus africanus, assembly GCA_030015575.1. Classification (NCBI taxonomy): domain Eukaryota; kingdom Viridiplantae; phylum Streptophyta; class Magnoliopsida; order Asparagales; family Amaryllidaceae; genus Agapanthus; species Agapanthus africanus. The sequence continues at coordinate 337,462,816 of CM057345.1, read as the reverse complement.
TTTAACTGCCGGTCATGTTCCGTACTTTCGGGACGTGACAGTCGATGCTTGACACTCAGGTTCCATGATTTTAATATGTCGTGAGCGACACACGTTGATTTACATCATCATACTTCCATGCATATGTTTATGATATTTACATGCATGATGCTTATTGTCATTGGGTGACATGTGGACGATTTCCACCTACGTGTATTGATATTGATGATTTTGATCACACAGTTGGATGATATCCACATATTCATAGACTTCATGATATAGTCGACATTGATCATACCTCATGTTTATGATATGCTATTACCTGAGGCACTGGCACGAGCACCTGGCACTATACTCATGTGTAGATGTTACATTGCCATCTTATCTTGCTTCAGACTTATTCATTTGAGGTTTATATTTATATTTGATCGTATTGACCGAAGATTGTGTCAAACATACGATTTCTGCTCTGTGATGTTTTCTATTCACGAGTTGGCAACTCACCCCCATTGTGCCACAGTTTCTTGCAGGTTTTGCCGTACAGGTTCCATTGCGGCTTTTCTGGCACTCTGCTTCCTTTACGGGTGATTTGTTTTGGTAGGTGGGTTCTTTTGCATCAAAACCACCATTGTATATGTATTATTCAGTTGTATCTAGTAATTCCATCAACCAAACTTGTATATTGTTTCAGACTTAGAAAACCAGTTGTGTATTATTTCGACCATAGAGTCGTGCGTTGTAGTATTATGGTTTTCATGCTGGTTTTGAGTTTCCTTTTGAGTTTTGATCCTCGCCCTTCAGCATTGTATATTACTGCTTGCGTAGTTATGACCGTCGATTGACGAAAAGCTAGCTCCCGCTTAGGGATGCATTTTATCATTGTATATATGCTTTTATCATGTTGTACCCCGTTCGGGGCCAGTATTTACACAGGAAACTCTGCCGAAATTTTCAGAAAAGACGAGACATTTTGAAAATGCATATTCGGCTTACTTATTTGAAAACCTTGATTTTTAAAACATGTTTTCTTTACTTCAAAGGAACTAGTTTTCTTTATTTACTCCTTAAAATGGTTTTAGATTTCTGGGCTTTTGGCTTACTTGAATTAGATGGGGTCCTATAGACTTCATTTGATTCAAGTGCCAGTTACGTGCTATTTCGGGTCGTGACATTTAGACCCACCCGCAAGATCTTTAACTATGGTCAACAAAGTCATGCGAATGTCCTAATCGATCGCATCAAATGCTTTGTAGGAAGAAATCACTTACCTACCGTACACCACGCCTTAACTATAGTCAACAAACGTGGCACGAATACTAAGTAATCTGCTTCCTAAAATGGCGGAGGGCAATGGATGGTTTTTGTGAAAACCTTTGACGTTTTTGAACTTGATATCATTGTAGAATCGACTGAAAAGAATGGTTTAAGCTCCAGTTTTAAAAATCGAATGGTTTTGTAGTATCTTTCTAATTTTGCTAAAGATGTCACTCCCGGTGAAGGGATCTCGGCTTTTTCCTCATCGAATGAGGTGCGGGATATTCATGAATACCACGATGAAAAACAAAAGTTAGATCAACTATAAAAACAATCGAGTTCTTTGTAACATTTGCTAGTTTCGCTAAAGGGGTCACTCCCGGTGAAGGGATCTCGGCCCTTTCCTCATCGAATGAGGTGCAGGATATTCAAGAATACCACTATGCAAAGTAAAAACTAGAGTTACCCATTTTAAAAAATTTGATTCTACAACATCTTTAGATTTCTTTTTCTTCACATTAATCACATTAATGATGTCCCATCATTTACGTTTCCTAAATATCATAGAAAAGAAACGAAAATAGAGCGTACGCTTATGCCATCCGCATTCGCTACTGAGCCCCGTCATGCACCGTTAGGTTACTTAACTAACGGCAGAGCGGGGGATGGACTAGCGTGGGTGCAAAACATAAGCAACGTTTATTATATATCTCATATATAAATATAGCCATTACAGATCACAGATAAATAATTGGATATACTAGGAATTCCGCATTTCATTCAAGCCTTAATGAAAGTCGGGTTTCACGGTCGTGATGAATAGCCAAAACCCCACCCTAGACCCCTACGGGTGTAACAAACTACCTGCCAAATTCCCGAAGTGGAGCAACCTCCCTCAACAAAGTGAGTAGGCCACTCGGCACATCGAAAACCCGGTAGTTTGTGCACCCCACCTTGGGTCTATCCTAAGAGCAAAAACAGTAAAAAGAAATTATACAACGGTGGCTACAACCTCAACCCGGATGTGCCCCGCAAAATAATATTACATTTTACAAATTACATTGAATGAAAGAAAAGAAAAATGCTCTTCTCACATCCCCCGACCATTCATCACGACGATCCAATATATTCATATACACATACCTTCTCATGATATCATTACAGAAGTATGCAACCCCGACTAATCGACTTATAGCAATTAGTCGACGTTTCAACACACATATCATTAACCAAGAAGACCCAATTAGCCAAGCACTTTATAATTTCGATCGATAATTTTAAACCATGCCAACACTTGTCACAATCCAGAGCATAAACAATTTTGTGTAAATTCCAGATATCCCAGAAATACTATTTTCTTAATCTAAACAAACTGCTGAAAACGAGTCAACTCGGCCATGACTCAGCCGCGGATCGGTGGCCAAACACTGAGTTTGGCCGCGGATCCGCGGCGTTCCTGGCGAGTTAGAGTCTCTTTTTTCTACAGTGTGCTTAGAAAAACCTGCATGTATTTTTAAGGCCACTGAAATGATTTTTTGAACACTTTTAACATCGACAGAAAACGGGGACAGAAAATGTGTTTTTCCGGGAAAAATTCGTCGATCGAAGTTCTAACTTTTAGCTAATAATCCAATTATGGTTTAGTTAAGCTCTGATAACATGTTAGTTCATGTTGCATGCTCCCACAACACTTGTGAGGCGGCTGAAGCGGTAAACGAAAATTTTCTTTGCATACATCACGCACTTTTCCAAAGATCTTGTCTAAACCATAACTAGAAAACCCTAACTAAAGATCTTATCTACAATGTTAGGGATTATACCTCAATGATACGGTCCTTCAGGTCTTCTCTTTGGTGCAACTCCTTTGCTCCTTGACACTCCTTAGCTCCTTTGGATGTTGCCGATGTTCTCGATCTCCGGCCACCCCAAGACCTAGATGATCCACGCGAGAGTTGTCGTGCAAGCTAGAAACTCTTCATAAGAGCTTAACCTAGAGACCAAGTTTGCTAGAAGAGGTCACTAGGATCATGTAGAGATTAGGGTATTGGATTATCTTTAATCCTAAACTTTTATTTCACAACACATGTGAAGGGTAAAGCTTAGGATGAAGGAGAAGAAGAGAAGAAGGAGAGAGAAAGTGTTTGTGATAATAAGAGAGTACAAGCATGATAAAATGATATAATGCAAATGAAATAATTGAAGCATATAATATAAAATTAGCACCATGCTTCAATAGTAATTCCAAAATAATATAAAATTAAATAACACATTCTTGCAACCATGCTTGGACTTTCTTATTTCCACCTCATTTATTGTCACGACCCGAAAGTACGGAACATGACCGGCACTTAAATTACGAACGTCTCGAGGCGTACGTAATCTAAGTAAGCCGAAAACCCAGAAATCCAAACCAAGAAACGTAGTAGAGTGAAGGAGAAACCAATTTAAATCAAGTTGTTTGCAACATACGCCGAAATATGTATTTTAAAATCACAAGTCCTTTTCTAAAAATTTCGGCAGAGTTTTCTTTGTAAATACTGACCCCAAACGGGTACAAAACCTGATAAATCATATATAATGAATAAAGGCATCCCCAAGCGGGAGCTATCTCTTCGTCAATCGACGGTCACAACCACGCAAGCAATATAATATACAACACCGAAGGGCGAGGATAGCAACAGAAAAGGAAACTCAAAACAGCATGAAATCCATAGAAATACAATGCGCCAATCTAAGGTCGAAAGAATAAATATCACTGGTCTCTATCTCTGAAATAAATACATGTTTGGTTGATTGAGTTTAATAGATACAACTGAAATAAATAATATACAAGTTATAATGGTGGTCACGATGCAAGTGAACCCACCTACCAAGCAAATCACCCGGAAAGGATGCAGTGTGCTAGCAAAGCCATAATGAAACCTGTGCGGCAAAACCTGCAAGAAACTGTGGCACAACGGGGGTGAGTTGCCAACTCGTGAGTAGAAAACATCTACGAGCAGAAACCGCATGTATGACGCAATCTTAGGTCATACGATCAATATATATATAATCCTCAAAAAGATAAGTCTAAAGTATGAAAAGGTGGCAAGGGTAAACATCTAACCCAAGTGTAATCCCATGTGCTCGTGTCAGTGCCTCAGGTAGCAATATATCATATGGATGAGGTATGAATGCATGAAAACAGAATACATGTAAATGAAGAAACTGCTTTCATAACTTAGTGAGATTTCTGTATATTTAAAACGAGGTATCATAAATGAAATCATCATAAACAGCGTCTAGCATCTACACAAAACATAAATCCTAATATTTCAATATCTCAGGCTCCGGCTATCCGGACTGGCCTGTATCCTCAAATCTCAAAATCTCAGTGTCTCAATCTCACAATCTAGGGCCCCGTCAGTCCAGATCGGCCCTTAACATCAATCACAGGACCATGACGGTATCCTCTGGATATCCAACGCGTCAAATAAAATCACCAGTAGGTAGTCTTCCACAGCCGGGCTCATCGTCTACTACTTGATCTTCTTGCCCCGGGGTACCTTTCCGGGTCCACCATGTACCCGAGACGGTTCATCCGGCTCCTCGAATCGGGTCTCGAAATCCAACTGCAGTCATGAAAACTCATGGTGGACGACTCATACATCATAAGCAAACCGCAGTTTTTATTTTAAAAAGAGAGAGAAGTTTATAAATATTCTTGCGGTTTCCTCCCAAATCCAGGAAATCTCATGAAAATCCAAAATCCAATCATCAACAGTATGTAAACAGTGAATATAGGCATAAAACTCCATAATACCGCATAACAGTGAATAATAATATGCATGATGTAGCAAGTAATAACCACAATGTCTAAACTAGCATATAGGGCAAGTACACTAATATCATGTCGAAACTATCAGCTAACAAGCTATATCAATGAAATAGTATTCTCTAAAGTGTACGTGACATGGCAATTACCGATGATGATGTGTGTGAGCCGGCAAGTAAGTGTACGTGGAACATACGCATCATCGGTAGTGGTGCTGTGTCCTAACAGCATGATATCAATAATGGTATATGAAATCACAATATAAGTATGTGATGCGGAGCGAACAACAATAATGTGCGGGAGCTGAATGATAAACACAATGATAACTAATCTGCATTTAATATAAATATAAGTCATACAGTAGTGCTATTTGAAATAACACGAATCGCGGTGTTTTGGAAATAAGGGCTACGGTGTTTTTAAAAAAAGATACGTCCTTTGAAATATTCGTAGAATCCCTTGGCTTGTCTTTTAAAATACCCACGATTCGTTAGTTTTTGAAATAGGTAGGAATCGAATCTAGTCTAACAACTCACTAAACTATAGGGCTGAGCTAACAGGCTAAACGAAAGGTAAGGAAACCGCCTAACATCTGAGTCGATACATATATATATATATATATATATATATATATATATATATATATTAGTCGGTGATCCTGCCTCAATAGTATCACATACGACACAATATCTATAATATTACATCCTCAAGTCAAGAGTGCGGATCTATCATCAATATATAGCTCGTACTTAAATTCGTCGTACGGTATCCCAAATCTTGGTACGGGTCAATATCACATTCATCCCATTATTCATCTTGGTACGGGTCAATATCACATTCATCCCATTATTCATCTGGTATCGTCTTTATCTAAGATTATAATCCGGGGTACTGATCTACGTCTAGTATAATACCGATACCATCTATATAAGCATGCACGTGTATGAAACACAACGTCAAAGGACCCGCTAAAACATCATGTCGTATCTCAAATACGAACCCTGTCATATCACCGATCACACGGCCTCAAATCAAATCTTATCGACTCATCTCAAGTCCCAAGTACTATCCTCATAACCCAGTATATGTACACATATTCCCATATCCATGTGAACACACACACACACACACACACATATATATATATATATTCCCATATACACACACGTGAAAGAAAGAATGTATGCAAGTATGTGTGTGCATGTGTGGGTGCAACCACTACTTTAGGGTTTCGCAACTAACACTAAACCAATCCAAGAACACCTAGAATCCATCTTTATCATCAATAAACTCAAATCAATATATAAAATATATATGTGTGTATACGTATTCGTATACATCATCATGAACTACGGGGGTGCTATACGCCATCCACCCGACTTCCCCCGTAGATATAATCTACTCACCTTGCATCCAGCGTGCCGGTGTCGATGTCGCCTTCATCTTCTTCATCATATGAAACCCTCGTGAAGGTACCTACAAAGATAACACAATCGCAAAGGCACATGAAAATCACATCGGAAAACCAAAACGACACGCTAAGGCTTTTAGGTTAGAACCTATGGACTATGCTTTGAACACCATCAAACAACCCTTGATATCGTCGTACAAAAATCAAGTGATCGAGGTAAAACACAAATACGCAAATACAGAATTCAAAATACGAGAAACGAAACCCCGAATCAAAATAGCAACTATTGAAAATGGTCCCAGATTTTACCGTAGGTCAAATTAGACAATTTTGCATATGCCAAGGGTCTAGATGACTGGAGATGGACCTACAGAACAAGCACGAACCAAAATGGTGGGACCCAGGCCGTGATTTGGGGCCATCTGGGTTAAATATACGTCCAGGTTGGGGTGGTTGGGGTTAGGGTTTTCATGGTAGCTTCCTAGGTGCCTGCATGTATCACTGTCCTTGCAAAATAATTTTTCACGTCCCCGAGTGTTAGCAGATTTCGAAATACCATCAAAATTTCACAGTTTTTTTCCGATATCGGGTTTCTAATTTAGTATTCCGGGGTTAAGCTTCAGGTTTTAGTCCAATATGATATCACTACCAGGGTTTTGAGGTCACTACTAGTCTCAATTTCACTTTACAACTCAATTCAAATCCTAACCCTAACTAGAAATTTCTAAGTTCACTAAACATCGATATATCGGTTCCAAACAAACATAGGTGATAAAGTGAATGGAAATGCAAAGCTAATGGTGCAGAAATTACCTCATTTGGCAACTCAAGAATTTTCTTGAGTTGCCCAAATTCCTCAAAATTTGATTTTTCTTGGTCCAATGGGCTTCCCTTGAGCTAGTGAACATTTTTAATGAAAGTGAGATGGGGTTTTGGGTTTGTTTTGGGGGTGTTTTGAGGGTTTGAAGTGGAGGAGGGAGGAGGTGTTGCCATGAGAGAATGAGGGAGAAGAAAGATGAAAATAATGAAGGGGAAAGATGAGCCATAACTATGGTTGACCCCTCACCCTCTCTCTCTCTCATGCCCATGCTTCACTCTCATGATTATGTCCACTCAAGCCATCATTTCTATCCTTTTTGACTTTCTTTTCTTTTCTTCTCTTAAATGAAACAACAACCATGGTATGAAACAAGAAGAAAAGCCATGACAAAATGTAACAAGTGTAAAAATGACATGGTGCATGTCATGTGCACAAAACACGCTTAGTACGCGATTAGCGATATTTAATCGCGATTAGCACTAATAGTGAATATAAATAATCATAAAAAGTCATAATTTGCATAAATCACATAAAACACCCTCATTTCAGTAATTTCCATAATCTTCCAAATTTTTCCCAATTTATCGGTATTTAATTATACCGCCTTATTAAAATATTCAATATTTTATTATTTTAATTATAAAAATTCCCAAAAACAATATTTTATTTTTCTGAAATGTTACAATCTTCCCCAATTAAAGAAATTCGGTCCCCGAATTTAAATTTAAACCCCTCAAATACTAAAACATTTTAGTAAAAAGTCCAAGTCGTCGGGGTTCCGACATCATCAGTAGAGAAAACGCATCAGAGCGCAATGCATGCGCATGAACAATGAGCAGATAACTCAAAATCAAAACTCCGTCAAGTATCTCGCAATCATCGAAGTCATGGGGAAGACATCAATGTCTAAATCCAATACGAAAACCAATATGATATACATAAACACTATACATATAAACACCTCAAGGAAATGCATGCCAAACCGTTTCAAGTCGCTGTGCGATGCGCATAACGCTGCACAGTGGCGGGCGTCTTTAGTAAGAAAATAACTCTATATATATCCTTTGTTTAATATACACGTCCCGCCGTTTTTTTTTGGAAAACAATTTAGAAGGGTTTCCTTGATTTTTGAACGTTTCGTGTCATATCAGACACGTAGGTAAATACTGAGACTATAGCTCCCTTTTTGGAAATCCCTTCGACAACTATCAATGCAAGCAAAATATATCCAGGTACTGTCCTCTGACTAGTCCTGCTCAGTACGAAAACAATAGCAAATATCATAAAAACTCCATAAGAAATAAATCCCAAAATGTGCATATGAATACTACGTGCGTCTGGTGCGCACGGAAATCAAAATCCATGAATGTTCCATACATGCGCACAGAAACAACATCTAAGTACATCGGGTGTGCACGAAACATCTGTCAAGGGCAACAGATGTGCCTGACAGCAAAATCAGGTTCATCTGACTTGCACGAAGAATCTCGATTTAGTGCATCTGGTGTGCACCAAAATCGCATCTCATAACATGCGCCCAACAAGCGCAAAAATCCAAATCAGGTGCATCCATCATGCACGAAATCATGAAATTCAATATCAAGCGCCGAACATGCGCAAAAAAATCCAATCAGGTGCAAAAGGTGCACAATACAAATATCATGAAACTCAATCATCAAAATCAATCATGCGAATAGATCGCCCAAAATACCGAAATCAAGTATGGCGGAATAGTCCCGCTCAAGCACATCCTCTGTCACGACCCGAAATTGGCATGTGACGGCCCTAATACTGCGCAACGTCTACGGGCATAATGCAGTAAAAGAAAGCCAAAACCCAGAAATCTAAACCATCAAAATAATAAGAAAGTGATAATAGTATTTTCAAAACCTTTGAAATCACAACCCAAATTCTTTAAAATTTCACTTTTATTCCTTAAAATTTTGGCCGCACCTCCTTTGTAAAAACTAGCCCCAAAAATGGGTACAATATAAATATACATAAAGCATCCCAAACGGGAGCAAAATCCACGCCCAACGGCGGAAAACAAACACCACAACAGATATACGACGCCGTAGCGAAGAAAGAGACGATATAAATAAAACTGTATAAAAACCTCCAAGTCACAAAATAATATGCAATGTCGTCCTCACACCAAGTCACTAAGTCATACATAATACTAGTAGATGGAGAGTACATGGGTACAACGAATATACAATACAACATCGGATAACCACAAAACCCACCTGGGCAAAACTGCACACTGTCAGGAGAAGTGGTATCTGCAGCAAAAGATGATACGATGGATGAAAATAGCCTGCCTCTGACTATCCTGAGGAACACCTGCAAACACTGTGGCACAACGGAGGTGGGTTGCCAACTCGTGAATAGTAAATAACATATGCATGTAATCGCGAGTAAGCACGTACAACGCGAATCTAATATACGCATTTAATATCAATGCATGGTCATATGTAGTGCAATAATCATGAAAAGTACACAAGCTGGTACAATTAATACATAGAGCAATAATATGACGATATGTAGGTGACAGTCATCTAAGGTACTCTGTCAGGTACTACAAGTACATGAAAAAATGATATGAATAAAGGCATGTAAATGCAACAGTCATGGAAGGTACTCTAACAGGTACACTAATGCATGAAGCAGTGCAAAAACAGTAAATGTAGAGTATGGAATGAAACATGTCATTTCCACGGAATCCTGACATCATGGTAGGATCAAAATCCATCAAGACATCCAAATCCCAATTCCTCAAATCAGCCCCCAAATTGGCTCTCATATCATATAAGTCTCACAAATCCTGAATGTACACTACCAAGTAGATCTTGTAAGTCGATGTACAACACCCCACGACTTACGGGGAGGCGGAAATATGAAAAACGATCTTGTTCTTTGCTTAAACATCGACTAACCGCACGAATCGAAGCTAAACGATAACTAACAAGAAACATAGAAGTTCTATACTACTATGTTTAGGGATTATACCTAAGGAATCGTGTCCTTCGTCTTTGCGAACTCTTCCTCCTCCTCGGCCTTCTCGAAGTAGTAGACGATCCACCCGAGAGCTTTACTCCAAGCTTAGCCTCTAAACTTGAGGCAACTAACCTTCTTTAAGTGCTAATCAAAGAAGCTAGGTGATATAGAGTGAGGGTTATGGTTTAATTAGTCTAACTAATCCTTGTACTCAACACATGAGAGGGGAGGATTAGGGTTTGAAGAGGGAGAGCTTGAGGAGAGAGAAGATGAAGATAATAATGAAGTGAGAAGAATGAGTTATGATAATATATATCAAGCATTTCTTTTATCAAGAAAAGAAAAAGAAATGAATTTAACAACCATGCTTGATAATATCTAGTGATGATTCACATCCATGAGTCATTAAGCATTTATGATGCATTAATGACATGGATGAATCATCCATATGACTCACTAATCACATTCATTGTATATGCCACCTAAACCTCCTTAGTCACCATCTTCTAGAAGCTTCTCGCGCAATTACGAGAACGCCCCTCCTTTCCGCAAAAATACGGAAAAACTTTAGACTGTATAAATCCAATAACCGGATACCAGTAACTGGCTTAAACCAAAGCCGACTGGTAAAAACTGTCCGAAAGTCGTACGTGCGTAAACACACGTATGCGTCCGAACCCTTGTCGTAAAACCATACGACCTCTATATCGTTTCGCCTGGAGTAGGGAAACTCTCTGTGTGGGACTCTAGAGACTCGACTACTACGCTGGCAGTGGGTTTAACCACAGACCGCAAGCGGCACTAGCTGTACGTAACGGTCCCCAGGTAGATGTCGATAAGAAGGCCGATGAGGAAACCCATCCGAACTCCTACTGAGCCTGCTGTGACAATCTCCATACAGTCCGGTCCGTTCGTCTTAGACTATCGCATATCGGGCCTAGGGGGTGGCAAGCGTCAGTCCCCTAATAGCAGTATAAGTCGTGTCGGAGGGAAGCCCATTACACCCTGAGAAACTACTGGAACCTACCAGCAAATCTCGCTTGCCCTGGCCAGGGACTTTGCGTAATGGCTCTCTGACACAGCGCGATATCAACTCCCAATACCGGGAGAGACGAATCCTGTCTAACCGCCACTGCCTCCAAGTGCTCGGGACTGCACCCAACTGCTACCGTTTGCACGACTCCTTTGAGTCGTGGTAGGGTAGCAATCTAAGAACAGTGGGACACACTCGAGGCGAAGTAGCAGTGTCAAGTCTGCGGACTATGCTGTACTCATGTCACCTGGGAACTGTTCACTGACGACTGGTATAAAACCAACCAACAGTTCCCCGTGAGTCCTGTCCGGTGTACCCGTAACCTAACGAGCACCTGCATACTATCTCCAGTACGACGTACTGACGGCTGTGGGACAGACCATCTCCCTAACTGGGATGAGAAGCGTACACACTAGTCTACTCTGGAGTATCGATGCTCTGTCTCGATAATCCAACGACCAAGGACCTGAATAAGGATGTGCTTGTAGACTACCCAGCCCCCACTAGTGTGACTGCCATCACAACGCTGGTAGTCAAGCAAGATCCTAAGAGCTCTATCAATACGTATACTCACATATTAAGATAGAAAAACCAAGTAGCATACTACCATGTTTAGCAAGACTGTTATATACATGTGAATATCCCAAGCTTCCATTAAGTAATATACAAACTAGTATGATACAGTAATGGCCTTCTACGGTATAAACACTAACAATCTCCCACTTGCACTAGGGCCATGTACTGGCGTATCGAAGACCGATGATCTCGAGTAGCCTCTCGAACTGAATCTGAGGTAGGGCCTTCGTGAATGGATCAGCAATGTTCTCTTCAGAAGCAACTCTCCGAACCTCGATCTCCTGACGATCAATGATCTCCCTGATCAGGTGATACCGCCTTAAGATGTGTCTGGACTTCTGATGGGACCTTGGTTCCTTTGCTAAAGCTATAGCTCCGTTGTTGTCGCAATACAGAGGTATTGGATCAACTATGGTAGGAACCACCTGAAGTTATGTTAGGAACTTCTTCATCCAGACTGCTTTTTTTGCGGCATCGCAAGCAGCTATATACTCCGCTTCCATCGTTGAGTCAGCAACGGTGTCCTGCTTGGAGCTCTTCCAGCACACCGCCCCTCCATTGAGGGTAAAGACATAACCCGACATGGACTTGGAATCGTCCTTATCACTCTGGAAGCCGGAATCAGCAAAGGCCTCCAACCTGAGGTCTTTTCCGCCGTAAACCAAGAACATCTCCTTAGTCCTTCTCAGGTACTTGAGAATGTTCTTTACTGCTATCCAGTGCTTCTCTCCTGGGTCTGACTGATACCGGCTTACCACGCTCAGTGCGTAAGCTACATCTGGTCTGGTGCACAACATCGCATACATTATAGAGCCTACCGCAGAAGCGTAGGGTATAATAGACATGCGTTCCCTTTCCAAATCAGTCTTGGGAGACATCTCTTTGGAGAGGGTGATTCCGTGACAAGCCGGTAGATTACCGCGCTTAGAATCTTCCATACTGAATTTTTTCAGTACAGTGTCGATATACCTGGACTACGAAAGTCCCAACATCCTCTTGGATCTATCACGATAGATCCGGATCCCCAGAATGTAAGAGGCATCACCCAGGTCTTTCATGGAGAACCTGTGTGACAAGAATCCTTTGACAGATTGTAGCATAGGAATGTCATTTCCTATCAATAGAATGTCATCCACGTACAAGACGAGGAATACGACACTTCTGGCTACAACTTTACTATATATACACGGTTCATCTGGAATTTTGATAAAGTCATATTCTTTGACTGTCTCATCAAAACAGATGTTCCAACTCCGCGATGCCTGCTTTAGTCCATAAATGGACTTAAGCAGCTTGCATACTTTCCCGCTGCTCCCACTCTGATTGAAACCCTCTGGCTGATCCATATAGACGCACTCTTCTAAATTTCTATTCAGAAAAGCCGTCTTTACGTCCATCTGCCAGATTTCATAATCATGGAAGGCAGCAATAGCAAGAAGGACCCGAATGGATTTGAGCATAGCCACTGGAGAAAAAGTTTCGTCATAGTCCAAACCAGGTCTTTGACGAAAACCCTTTGCAACAAGTCTAGCCTTATAGGTTTCTACCTGTCCATCTACACCAATCTTTTTCTTGAAGATCCATTTGCATCCTATGGGTTTTACCCCATCTGGAGCAAAGTCCAAAGTCCATACTTTGTTGGTGTACATGGACTCCATTTCGGTCCGCATTGCATCTAGCCATCGTACCGAGTCGCCGCTCTGGATGGCCTGCTGGAAGTCAGTAGGTTCATCATCATCTATGATGCAATCCTCTCTATCCCCATCTATGAGAAAACCGTAGTATCTCTCAGGCGGATGAGACGGCCTACTACTCCTGCGGAGGGGTGCAGGAATGTCCTGTTCTTCTTGAACTATCGGTTCTACCAAACTTTCAGTAGCAGTTTTTGGTTCTGGAATTTCTTCCAGTTCTATTTCGCTCCTACTTATTTCCTTTTCTAAAAACTGATATTCTAGAAAATGGGCATTACGAGAAACAAACACCTTTTGTTCCTCTGCGTAATAGAATAGATACCCCTTGGAGTTCTTTGGATATCCCACAAACTGACACTTTACAGATCGTGCCTCGAGCTTGTCCACATGCTGCTTTTTAACAAAAGCTGGACATCCCCATATTTTCAGATACTGAAGATAGGGTTTCTTCCCACTCCACATCTGATATGGCGTGGTAGGCACAGTCTTGGTAGGAACCATGTTCAAAAGAAATGCCGCTGATTCTAGCGCATAACCCCAGAAAGATCGCGGTAACTCAGCATTACTCATCATGGATCGTACCATATCCAATAGGGTTCGATTCCGTCTCTCCGATATACCATTATGCTGTGGAGTGTATGGAGGAGTAAGCTGAGAGAGAATTCCTTCCTCTTTTAGGTAACCTAGGAACTCGGCACTCAAGTATTCACCACCTCGATCAGATCTAAGTGTCTTGATACTTTTGCCGGTTTGGTTTTCTACTTCATTCTTATACTCTTGGAATTTCTCAAAAGCCTCGGATTTAGGTTTCATCAGATAAATGAATCCGTACCTTGAGTAATCATCCGTGAAAGTAATGAAATAGGAAAAACCACCTCTTGCATGTGTAGACATTAGACCGCATACATCGCTGTGTATGAGTCCTAAGAGCTCGCTCGCTCTTACTCCTTGTCCAGTAAATGGAGTCTTTGTCATCTTTCCTTTGAGACAAGATTGACAAGTGTCATAAGTTTGATATTCGAACGAGTCCAAATATCCTTCTCTATGCAACTTAGTCAACCTTCTCTCATTGATGTGACCCAGTCTACAATGCTATAAGAAAGCTTTATTTAAATCTGGAGACTTTCTTTTAAGTGTGTTCTGGACATTGAAAATTTGGAGTTGGTTTAAAACATATATACCGTTATTTAGTGTACCGGACCCAATCAAACCATGATTAAGGTGGATGTTAACAACATCTCTTACAAACGTGAAATCATAACCTTTATTTGATAACAAGGAAACTGATATGATATTACACGTTAAGCTTGGTACAAAAAAACAGTTATGTAAAACCAAAATGTGTCCACTCGTCAATCCTAGGTGATAATCCCCGACGGACGCAGCTCCCACGCTAGCTCCGTTAGCAACCTTTAGGGTCATATCACCTTCCTTCAGCACTCTACGGTTTCTCAGTGCCTGCAATGAATTGCAAATATGAGATCCTGATCCGGTATCCAATACCCAGGAAGTAGAGTTGATCGACAGACAATTCTCAATTACAAACACACCTGAAGTCGAAGCCACAGCTTGCTTCGGTTCCTGGTTCTTGGCGTTCCACGCCTTGCAATCCTTCTTCCAGTGCCCTTTCCTGTGACAATGGAAGCACTCATCCTGGCCAACTACCGGTACCGCAAACTTTTTCTTTCCCTTCCCTCCCACCTTACTAACACCTCCTCTAGGTTTGGTGGCGGCCTTCTTCTTCCTTCCTTTGGCCCTAGCCTTGGACCCGGAAGAAGATGCACCGCTAACAAACATAGCGGGTGTTTCCCTTGCTTTCTGCAAGGTGCCCTCTGCACTCCTTAACATGTTCAGGAGTTCCGGAAGTTCAACTTCTTTTCTTTGAAGGTTGAAGTTCAGGATAAACTAGGCGTAGGTGTGAGGAAGGGACTGGAGAATAAGGTCTGTATAGAGCTCATTATCCAAAGTCGTCCCAAGGTCTGCGAGCTCTTCAATATAGCCGATCATCTTTAGGACATGTTCTCCTACCGATGACCCGACAGCCAACCTCGCTCGAAACAAGTTCTTAGAGGTCTCGTATCTTGCTATACGAGATTGCTCTCCATAAAGTTCCTTTGTATGGAGAAATATGCCATCTAGGGTCATATCCTCGTGCCTCCTCTGATGTTCATTGTTCATTGAGGCAAGCACGATGCACTTGGCTTTCGCGCAATCTAAATCCCAGGTTTTGCGGATTTCCTTATCCGTATTGCTGGATTTGGGACCAGGGACAGCAGGTGCCGTAGCGGTGAGGATGTACCCCAATTTGTCATAGGTCAAAGCCATTTTGACATTCCGCAGCCAATCTTTATAGTTTGGCCCTGTCAGTATATTTTTCTCTAAAAGTAACTTAAGTCCAGTCATTTTCAGGGTCGCTGCAATTAGGAGAGAGAGAAGAAAACTCTTTAGCATGATGCTCTTGCAAGTTTAGAGTGATTTTTAGTTTATCTAAACTGGATGGCTCCCACTGTTTCTCGAATCCTTCCTCAAACCATAAAAGAAGAATTAGCCAGGACTATTCTCACCGTACAATACTTGCTTAACCGTTCAGCCAGGCCAGTGTCGATACTTCGAGGGAGGTTTTCCAACGCTTTCGCGAAGTTCCTTAATTAAATAACCTCTTTTCTCTGGGGGCGTAACCCCGCTGACACCTTTCTTGACACCTACTTGGTTTATAGCATTGATCGTTAAGTGACGAATCTCCTGATAAGTAGCATATACTCACAGTAGGATCGGGATCCAAATATCATCGTATGATAATGTTGAAGGAATCCTACCAACATTCATCAAACTCCAAATGGTATGCATCTCTTTGCAAATTTCAGTTTCTTTAGAAATTCCCGATATATATTTTTGCCCCATGCTCTTATGACCTTGGCGTTGGTCAAAATATCATAAGTCACATGTCAAGTTCTACCCATCATTATCTTGTTTAATTTGAACCCATCCGTACATATCCTTGACGTTGGCCAAAATGATCATACGACTGTCCCAAACTAACTCATCTATCTATGCAACAAATGAATACCCAGCAGCTACCAAACACTATGCCTTGGCGTTGGTCAAAATACATAGCTTGAATACTACTGAATACCCAGATGAAATGACGGAGGGCTACGAATGGTTTTGGCGAAACCGTGAACGTAGTGAACTTGATATAACCGAAGGAACCTGATAGCTTTTAAGAGGAGTGGTTAAAGCTCCGCATTTTAAAAATATCTGTTTTTAAAATTAACCGAGTGGTTTCTTTTAAATTGTTCCAATGATTAAACTTTTGGTTTATTTTCTTTGCATTATAAATAATGCGTCCCATCATTAACCTATCATTGCAGAAAACAACGAAAATACAACGTCCTCTTATGCCATCCGCATTCGCCACGAGGTCCCGTCATCACCCGTTAGGTTACTTAACTAACGACAGAGCGGGGGCTGGGCTAGCGCGGGTGTAAAACATAAGTGACGTCTAAATAGCTATCATATATAGATATTGTACATTCGTCAGACGCAATAATAGGCATTCCAGATCACAGATGAACTTTATTGGATTTGCAAGTAATCCGTGTTTGTTTTGAGCCTGCAACAAAAGACGGATTACACAGTTGTGATGAATAGCCATTACCCCACCCAAGACCCCAACGGGTACGGCAAACTACCCGCCCGGCAGTTTGTGCACCCCACCTTGGGTCTGTCCTAGGAGCAAAAACAGTAAAATGAAATAATACAACGGTGGCTACAACCGCAACCTGGATGTGCCCCGCAAAATAATATTACAACAAATTACATTTACATCAAATGAATTAAATAATAACCCATCACATAACCCCGGCTATACATCACAACAGTCCAACACAGTTCATATCCACAAACAGTAAAAATCCATTACAGAAATATGCAACCCCCTGCTAACCGACATACTAGCAGTTAGGGGAGGTTTACGAACACATTATACAAACACAGATATAATCCAACAAGCAAATACTGTATAATTTCGATCGATTAAACACTTTTAATTTTGCTCCAATACTTCTCTGTAAATCTGAAACCTGAGAAAAAATAAAAACTTCCAGAAAATACCAAATATCACAGAGAAGCAACACAGGAAATTTAGGTTCCTGAATCGCCAACTCGGCGGCGGAAGCGCGGCGGAAGCGTGGCGGATTGGTGCGATCCACCGCGGTTCCGCGGCGCTTTAGGCGATTCAGGGGCCCAAATTTCTTGGGTGTTCTTCTACTGTCTTTTTAAGCTTTCTGAACCTCCCTGAAAAATTTTTGGACTTCATTTAAAAATCGACAGAAACTTGTGATTTCGGGTTTTTCCGGTTTCGTTTTTTCCGTTCGAAATTCATACAAATTTGCAAGTAAGTTATTTATTGTTTAGCGAGGCTCTGATACCACTATAAGTCGATGTACAACACCCCACGACTTGCGGGGAGGCGGAAATATGAAAAACGATCTTGTTCTTTGCTTAAACATCGACTAACCGCACGAATCGAAGCTAAACGATAACTAACAAGAAACATAGAAGTTCTATACTACTATGTTTAGGGATTATACCTAACGAATCGTGTCCTTCGTCTTTGCGAACTCTTCCTCCTCCTCGGCCTTCTCGAAGTAGTAGACGATCCACCCGAGAGCTTTACTCCAAGCTTAGCCTCTAAACTTGAGGCAACTAACCTTCTTTAAGTGCTAATCAAAGAAGCTAGGTGATATAGAGTGAGGGTTATGGTTTAATTAGTCTAACTAATCCTTGTACTCAACACATGAGAGGGGAGGATTAGGGTTTGAAGAGGGAGAGCTTGAGGAGAGAGAAGATGAAGATAATAATGAAGTGAGAAGAATGAGTTATGATAATATATATCAAGCATTTCTTTTATCAAGAAAAGAAAAAGAAATGAATTTAACAACCATGCTTGATAATATCTAGTGATGATTCACATCCATGAGTCATTAAGCATTTATGATGCATTAATGACATGGATGAATCATCCATATGACTCACTAATCACATTCATTGTATATGCCACCTAAACCTCCTTAGTCACCATCTTCTAGAAGCTTCTCGCGCAATTACGAGAACGCCCATCCTTTCCGCAAAAATACGGAAAAACTTTAGACTGTATAAATCCAATAACCGGATACCAGTAACTGGCTTGAACCAAAGCCGACTGGTAAAAACTGTCCGAAAGTCGTACGTGCGTAAACACACGTATGCGTCCGAACCCTTGTCGTAAAACCATACGACCTCTATATCGTTTCGCCTGGAGTAGGGAAACTCTCTGTGTGGGACTCTAGAGACTCGACTACTACGCTGGCAGTGGGTTTAACCACAGACCGCAAGCGGCACTAGCTGTACGTAACGGTCCCCAGGTAGATGTCGATAAGAAGGCCGATGAGGAAACCCATCCGAACTCCTACTGAGCCTGCTGTGACAATCTCCATACAGTCCGGTCCGTTCGTCTTAGACTATCGCATATCGGGCCTAGGGGGGTGGCAAGCGTCAGTCCCCTAATAGCGGTATAAGTCGTGTCGGAGGGAAGCCCATTACACCTTGAGAAACTACTGGAACCTACCAGCAAATCTCGCTTGCCCTGGCCAGGGACTTTGCGTAATGGCTCTCTGACACAGCGCGATATCAACTCCCAATACCGGGAGAGACGAATCCTGTCTAACCGCCACTGCCTCCAAGTGCTCGGGACTGCACCCAACTGCTACCTGTTTGCACGACTCCTTTGAGTCGTGGTAGGGTAGCAATCTAAGAACAGTGGGACACACTCGAGGCGAAGTAGCAGTGTCAAGTCTGCGGACTATGCTGTACTCATGTCACCTGGGAACTGTTCACTGACGACTGGTATAAAACCAACCAACAGTTCCCCGTGAGTCCTGTCCGGTGTACCCGTAACCTAACGAGCACCTGCATACTATCTCCAGTACGACGTACTGACGACTGTGGGACAGACCATCTCCCCAACTAGGATGAGAAGCCTACACACTAGTCTACTCCGGAGTATCGATCCTCTGTCTCGATAATCCAACGACCAGGGACCTGAATAAAGATGTGCTTGTAGACTACCCAGCCCCCACTAGTGTGACTGCCATCACAACGCTGGTAGTCAAGCAAGATCCTAAGAGCTCTATCAATACGTATACTCACATATTAAGATAGAAAAACCAAGTAGCATACTACCATGTTTAGAAAGACTGTTATATACATGTGAATATCCCAAGTTTCCATTAAGTAATATACAAACTAGTATGATACAGTAATGGCCTTCTAGGGCATAAACACTAACAGATCTCACATTTCCCGTATGTACAATATCAAGTGTAACTCGTATACCCCTAATGTAGAATATCAAGTAGATCTCACATATCCCGAGTGTACAAAATCAGCAATCTTATATATATCATGTAAACAATAGCAACTGAATTCTCAAATGTCCTAAATCCAATGTCAATGAGTCCTTTACTTTCTAGGTATATTTGCATGAATAAATATGATGATGTATATAATTTAATTTCGATACACATATATTAGCGTCCCATTCAACTAATATCGGTGTAAGAGCATATATAACAGCGGCCTAATCCCTATTATATATACAAAGGAGTAAAAGAAATATCATGAAACCAATGTGTCAAGCCTCGACACAGAAATGCTAATCTATCAGGTGTTGTCACCATGACTGGCATCCTGATAGGTACGAATCATACGCTATCCCGAAAGCACGAGTGCCTAGCTCTGACCCTCGCCTCTCGACGTATCAATACGTAAATGACTCCCGTCGGTATCCCCATGATAACCGCTGAGTCATTGGTAATGTCACTGGTAGGTACTTGCCCACCTTCCAGGCTCAATCGGCAAAGTCCATCGATCATCTTGCCGAGGGGAACCATACCGGGCCCCACCATGTACCCTCATACGGCACCACTCCTCGTATGGAATATATAATCAGAACCGATAAATCTCATGGTGGATGCTGAAATATCATATCAAGGGAAACCGGGTTTTTCAAATAATGCATAATTTTATGAACTCCCATGATCCCCAAATCCAGAAAACGTCATGAAAAATCCATATCTCAATGCGAAAATCCATGAATAAAGTATACGCAACATAAAACTGTAATGTAAGTGTATAAAGAAAAAGCCGCTAATTAACTGCAACAAGTTAATATAAATATCATGCGGTTCCTAATTTCTCCAATTCTAAAATAACGTCAAGTAAAGGTAAACATGTAGCTATAACCAGATATATGTGCAACATAAAGGTATAGCAAGATATATGTATCTACCTATAAGTAATGATGTAGTATACCCTCTGGGTATAAGTGAAGTATGTGAGCAAGGCATACCTATATCTATGACATAAAGTGTGTACGTACCTATCACTAATGGTACGATACTCTATAGGTATACAGGTATCTAATACGTAAGTATGTGAAGGCATATGTGTGAGCATCTGGATATACAGGTATGCTAAATGTCATATGCGATAAGAAATATGAATCAATGTCTCAATGTCCCTAACCAAGCAATATCTTATCTATAATTGGTTTTGCGTAACATGGAAATTATTGACAGTGTATGTAGCATACAATCAGTGCTCGTGCAACATGAGTCATCAATAATATGTGCAGTGTCCTAAGGGTACTAGTCCAAGCATAACAATAGCTAAGCAGTAGGGTGAATGCGCAATTCTAAATATGACATAGAATATGCGATAAAAATAACATTTCTAGTCTAGACGCATAACGCCATGCGGGCGATTCCCCTGTAGATGTTCGATCTACTCACCAACACTCCTGGCTAAGTGTAGCCAACCAACTGTTTTCCCTTTGTAGCAGTGTCCGAAGTCCCCGCCTGCGAACTACAACATTAAGACAATAGAACAAGTGTATATTAATAATAACCCTAAAACACGTACAAACTACATTTAACCGACACAAAAACACAAAATATACTCTCAAGTGTTCGTATTGTGGCTAACGCACGTAGCGACACGACGAAAACAACTTAGGAGCAAAACCACTCAAAGTGCCCGATCCGTGTCGTATAACGTATCGTGCAAACACAAAACACTACAACCTACCTAAGTGATCCCAGATTTTGTATACAGAGAAAACTAAACAAACAAACAGAACCAAATATACCAAAACCACTGCAGACACCTACCCAGAAAAACCCAAACCCAAACTCTTTCCCCGAGCCGATCTCGCCGGAATCCGCTTCAGACGTCGCCGGCCCTGGCCGGTGGGAGGGGTCTCATGTCTCAGGTGAAAGCCTATGGTCACAGGTATAACACAACTAAAATGTTTGGTTTTCTAGTATTTTCTCGGGATCACAGCAGGTCACAGATATCGCAAATCGACACTAAAATACGATATTACGTATCAAACTAAACAATACACTATCTAAACTAAATCTAACAAGCTAAGCTACACAAAAACAGCAAAAAGAACAGGTAGGGATTATTTCCTAGCCAAAAGAACCCAAAGATACAAGCTTTGCATACTCCATGGCATCCAAGAGGCAAAAGTGATCAAAGATGTGATTTTTGTGATATACTGTGGGATTTTGGGGATTTTATGAGCTTTGAATTAATGCAAATGGAGAAGAATTGATCAAAGGCAGAAGAGAGAGAGAGAGAGCTCGGCCAATAATGGAGGAAGGTGAGGAAATTGTGTAGGGTTTTCTTGTTCATTCATGTGATAAATGCTCATTAATGCATTCACACACACATTCATGCATCTTTTTGATTCATTTCTTTTCTTTAACTTAAACCAAAGTCAACACAAGGATTTAGATAAGAAGAGAAGGGTTTGATTTAACTCAAACATAATTGTTGAAAAGATCACTTAAGCGAAATTTCCCAAAATGTGAATACCGCATTAAAATAATATTAAAATTGGGAAAAATTCAAATTGAACCAAACGTCCCATATAACCCCAAAGCTTGCGCACTAGCTTTATTTTAGCTAAATTAGGTGCTGGCAAGTCTATATGGTCGTTTGATCACAGTCACTTTAAAACATAAAATAGCAACAATTTTACCCAAAAACGGAAGAATTCACATAACGATTTCTAAAACGTTACAATCTCCCCCTTATAAAAATTCGTCACCGAATTTAAAATTCTCATTAAGCGTACCTTCAAAGAGTAGATTACAAAACTCCCAAATCTCGCTCGCAGCCTCCCTAGTGATCACCTCACCAAACGGCTACGTCCAAGAAAAACCCTCCACAGACAGCAAGACCCTTGACCGAAGTTTCCCCACCGGCCGAACCATTTACACCAATGGCTGCCGGTGAACGAAAAGATCGCGTCAAAGCTAAATGGTCTGATGCTGAATCATGTGGTAAAGTCATGAAGGTATTTGCAAAGTATCGATACAAGGAATACGAGGTGAATAGTCAAAAATCTGGGCGGAAGTGCCAAGTTAAAGGCAACGAAACTAACTCGCTTTAAGGATCTCAAAAGGACCTATGATCCTGAGATAAGCTTCCCAAAACTCAACACGTCATTCATCGGAGAGTCCATCGGAATACATGATGTCCCACTGCGAACCCAAGTCTGCGACCACTAAGGTCGGCATAAGACCTTTGTCCGCACAGGACTGTCATCATCCTGACCTGAACCAACTAGATCATCTCCGAAGTCTCTAGACTAGCTGGGGTCCAAAAATCCTACTACGCAGAGTCAGAAAAATAGACTGGATAACGACACCACCTAACAAACAAAACCAAAAGGTTTCCAATTGGAGTATCTCCTGATAACAGCTATCGAAGAGAAACCCTAACAATGGCGAGTGACGATCCCAACTACCGACAACAATTAATACGTACGCACAAACATATCCTCCAGAGTCGGAATAGCCCGCTCTCACAAAACCATCATCCTGCGGATGGAAAGATGGAGCTAAAGCTCAACCAGTACCCAAGGCTTCCTGAAACCTCAGCCCAAGACGGCAAGCGAACAGGGTGCCTTCATTGGATACGACCCATGAAGGAACTCTGTGCAACGCACAAACTTAACAAAGAACAACTGAGCAAACTGAATATAACCGGACAACAAACACCCGAATGAATTCACACCCTTACTAAACCTGAGTAGACACCATAACGAAATTCGTGAAGATCTGCTCCCATTCCCACTTCGGAACGGTTAAAGGTTGCAACTCTCCAGCCGGTCTCAGATGCTCAACCAAAGTACACAACAAGACAGACACCTTCAAACGAAATCCAAAACATCACTCTTCATCCCGGTCCACCGGTAACTATCTCACTAGTCACGCCAAATGTTGGTGAAACTTGAATGAACACCGAAGCTGACTGATGTGCCTGTTCTGGGATTTCACGTCTCTACCCATCAGCAACAGATACACACAAACGCGTCCCTAAACGTAGCACATCTTGGTCACAAATCAAGGACTCTGAATAATTACCCAGCTGAGTAATCTCAAGTATCTCTGACGAACGAGCATCGGATGGCTGTGCCTCGCGAAAGCGATTAAGGAAAAGTGGTCGGGCGCGGACATGAGCAAGCTGTCTCCTCATAAGAGGCGAACCTAAGCTGTACTCCATGATCGCACAAAAACTGTAAATCTGCAGAAGGCTATCACAACAATCAAAACCCGCTGTAGGAAGATGTATATTAAGCTCTGGTGGTCAGTGAAGATCTGACACGACTCTCTGAACAAGTAGTGTCCCCAATTCTCCAACGCACGACCACAGCGGCCATCTCCAGATCATGAGTGGGATATCCTGCTAGTACTCCCTCCAAGGGTCGGGAAGCAAAAGCGATAACTCTATAATGTCACCTCAGTACACAATCGAGCCCCACTCGTGAAATCTTATAGTTAAACAACAAGTCGCCCGAACCAGAAGCAAAGACAGAACTGGTGCAGTTGTTAACCGAGTCTCCAACTGCTGAAAAACTCCGCACGCATGCCTCAGTCCAAAGATAAGAAACCTCTTTTCTGGTCAGTCCAGTCAATGGTGCAGCACTACACTAGCAATCCTGCACGAAACTGCGGTAAAAACCTGCTAAGCCCCAAAATCTGCGGACCTCCGTCCTGCACACAAGCCTGGGCCTAAGCTGTACGACCTCGATCTCCCTCGGAACCATACAAAACCGTCTCCCGTAACTACAAGACCTAGGAGTCAACACAAACAAGCCTGAAGGAACGCCTCGAGAATCTAGCAAACCGCCAGGGCTCTCCCAGTATCTGCAAACGAATCCTCAAGTGCTGCCCCTGTTCTTCAAGACACAAGGAAAAGACCAGAATGTTATCATGACACAACAATAACTGGTCGAGGAACGGCCTGAAGAAATCTGGTTCATCATATCCAGGAATGTTGCTAAGGCATTGGCGAGTCCAACGACACCACCACAACACAAATTGCTCGTAGCACGCACACAAGCAGTATTCGGAATGCCATCACTCCGAACCCGCAACAATGATGACCTGATCCCAAACAACTTAGAAAATGTCTCACACTCTGGAGCTGATCGAATAAATCGTCAATGCGAGATAAATGATACCTATCCGCACCGTAAGCCAGTTCAATTGACGATCCATGAATACACAACCTCAAACTGCCGTCTTTCTCCTTGACGAACAGAAATAGGAGCTCCCTAATGCAAAACACTCAGACGCACAAACCCCCCAACAAACAACTCTGCAGCTGATCCTTAAGCTCCCTAAGCTCCGCCGGCTCATCTGGAACAACGTCGAAAAACTCTCGCACGAAGGAAAACCGGTACAACAAACCCACTGTGACTACGGTATCATGAATGTACCCCAAGAATCCTCGACATCTTCTCCTCAAAAGCCGACTAGCGAAAAAGGCTGAATTCAAGCTGTGAGAGGCGGCACCACTGTTCCCCCGCACAACAAGAACTGACTCGCCGGGAAAACAACACCTGACTGTCTTCTCACGGTAGTCCACAGACGCCTAGCACGTAGCTAACCAGTCCGTGCCCAGGAGAACGTCAAATCCAACATCTCTAGAAGGATCAAGGTGACGGACGAATCTCCTACTCGATTGGTACACAACTGAAATACGTGTTGCGCAACAAAAGAATCGCTGACAGAAATTAACACAACAAGCGGCTGATCTAGCTAACACGATCCTCGTCCCAACCACGGCACAAAGTGTGTAAAACAAACTAGTACATCAAAGAACATGTGAATTAAGAATACCTGAAAACTCTGCACTGGACGCCTGTGCGTCCTGATGAGTAGAAGCAAACTCTCGTGTCTGTCCTCTACCCGCAACTGACTGAAATCCTCCTCTGCCGACCTATCCCCTCTGAGCGAACCTCCGTGAGAATGACCTCTCCGAGTATGAGTCTGACACGGTGCTAAGGAACAATTCCTGATGAGGTGATGAATGCTCCCGCACCATAAACATCCACGCTGCGACTGTTGACCATCCTGGGGATGAGAGCTGATCGACTGACCTTGTCCCAAGCCTCTGCTACTCCCACGATGGTCATGAAAGCTGTCCGACGACTAAGCCTCTGTTTCTGGACTGGTACACTGGCACGGGTCCTCCACTGTACAGGAACTTCCAAAGTCTCAGGAATACGTGTCTTGTCAACTGGGGCTGCATCCGTAGGTGCTATGTAGGTAACGGAATGCTGTGTGCTGACCATAAGGAACAACTGGGTAACAGGGGGGACAACCTCCTGTCGCTGCACTCGAATGGCCTCAACCAAGGAACTCATCGTCTGGCGCAAGCCCTGCATCTTTGCCACAAGCCTAACGATACTATCAGTCGAAGGAGAAACCGTCTGCTCCTGTGCAACGAGCGTGCCATCTTGGTCAGTCCTCGTCTCACCCGAGTCAATCCTGACCTCGGCCCTGGCTGCATCACTCTGAGTCCCCATAGTCATCGGTGGCAAAGGCTATAAATAGAATATAAGATTCGATAAGAATACGGAAATCGAATCACAAGAATATGTATCATCAAGGAAGGAATTTCAAGCAATTTGTACTTAGGTCACTTTAGGCAGAGTACCGCATCGTGAGTATGCTGCATACATACACACACTACGTTACTCTGCTTAAGCTACCTACTCCATCATACCAAGGTCATCCTACACCCCGAAAGGTAAAACCTAGCACTCTGATACCAACTTTGTCACGACCCGAAATTGGCACGTAACGGCCCTATTACTACGCAACGTCTACAGGCGTAACGCAGTAAACGAAAGCCAAAACCTAGAAATCAAAACCATCAAAATAATAAGAAAGTGATAATAGTACTTTCAAAACCTTTGAAATCACAATCCAAATTCTTTAAAGTCAAACTTTTATTCCTTAAAATTTTGGCAGCACCTCCTTTGTAAAAACCAGCCCCAAAAATAGGTACAACATAAATATACATAAAGCATCCCAAACGAGAGCAAAATCCACACCCAACGGCGGAAAACAAACACTACAACAGATATACGACGCCGTAGCGAAGAAAGAGACGATATAAATAAAACTGCATAAAAACCTCCAAGTCACAAAATAATATACAATATCGTCCTCACACCAAGTCACTAAGTCATACATAATACTGGTAGATGGAGAGTACATGGGTACAACGAATATACAATACAACATCGGATAACCACAAAACCCACCTGGGCAAAACAGCACACTGTCAGGCGAAGTGGTATCTGCAGCAAAAGATGATACGATGGATGAAAATAGCTTGCCTCTGACTATCCTGAGGAACACCTGCAAACTCTGTGGCATAATGGGGGTGACTTGCCAACTCGTGAATAGTAAATAACATATGCAGGTAATTGCGAGTATGCACGTACAACGTGAATCTATCAGAAGCATTTAATATCAATGAATGGTCATATATAGTGCAATAATCATGAAAAGTATACTAGCAGGTACAATTAATACAGGGAACAATAATATGACAATATGTAGGTGGCAGTCATGTGAGGTACTCTATTAGGTACTATAAGTACATGAAAAAATGATATGAATAAAGGTATGTAAATGCAACAGTCATGGAAGGTACTCTAACAGGTACACTAATGCATGAAGCAGTGCATAAACAGTAAATGTAGAGTATGGAATGAAATATATCATTTCTACGGAATCCTGACATCATGGTAGGATCAAAATCCATTAGGACAATCCAAATCCCAATTCCTCAAATCAGCCCCCAAATTGGCTCTCATATCATATAAGTATCACAAATCCTGAATGTACACTATCAAGTAGATCTCACATATCCCGTATGTACAATATCAAGTGTATCTCGTATACCCCTAATGTACAATATCAAGTAGATCTCACATATCCCGAATGTACAAAATCAGCAATCTCATATATATCCTGTAATCAATATCAAATGAATTCTCAAATGTCCTAAATCTAATGTCCATGAGTCCTTTATATTATAGGTATATTTGCATGAATAAATATGATGATGTATATAATTTAATGTCAATACACATATATTAGCGTCCCATTCCACTAATATCGGTGTAAGGGCATATATAACAGCGGCCTAATCCCCTGTTATATATACAAAGGAGTAAAAGAAATAGCATGAAACCAATGTGTCAAGCCTCGACACATAAATGTTGATCTATCAGGTGCTGTCACCATGACTGGCACCCTGATAGGTACGTATCATACGCTATCCCGAAAGCACGAGTGCCTAGCTTTGACCCTCGCCTCTCGACGTATCAATACGTACATGACTCCCGTCGGTATCCCCATGATAACCGCTGAGTCATTGGTAATGTCAACGGTAGGTACTTGCCCACCTTCCAGGCTGAATCGGCAAAGTCCATCGATCATCTTGCCGAGGGGAACCGTACTGGGCCCCACCATGTACCCTCATACGGCACCACTCCTCGTATGGAATATATAATCAGAACCGATAAATCTCATGGTGGATGCTGAAATATCATATCAAGGGAAACCGGGTTTTTCAAATAATGCATAATTTCATGAACTCCCACGGTCCCCAAATCCAGAAAACCTCATGAAAAATCCATATCTCAATGCGAAAATCCATGAATAAAGTATACGCAACACAAAACTGTAATGTAAGCGTATAAGGGAAAAGCCGCTAATTAACTGCAACAAGTTAATATAAATATCACGCGGTTCCTAATTTCTCCAATTCTAAAATAACATCAAGTAAAGGTAAACATGTAGCTATAACCAGATATATGTGGAACATAAAGGTATAACAAGATATATGTATCTACCTATAAGTAATGATGTAGTATACCCCCTGTGTATAAGTGATGTATGTGAGCAAGGTATACCTATAGCTATGACATAAAGTGTGTATGTACCTATCACTAATGGTACGATACTCTATAGGTATACAGGTATCTTATACATAAGTATGTGAAGGCATATATGTAAGTATCTGGATATACAGGTATGCTAAATGTCATATGCGATAAGAAATATGAATCAATGTCTCAATGTCCCTAACCAAGTAATATCATATCTATCAGTGGGTTGTGCGTGACATGACAATTATTGACGGTGTGTGTGGCATACAATCTGTGCTCGTGCAATATGATTCGTCAGTAATATGTGCAGTGTCCTAAGGGTAATAGTCCAAGCACAACAATAGCTAAGCAGTAGGGTGAATGCGCAATTCTAAATATGACATAGAATATGCGACAGAAATAACATTTCTAGCCCAGACGCATAACGCCATACGGACGATTCCCCTGTAGATGTTAAATCTACTCACCAACACTCCTGGCTAAGTGTAGCCAACCACCTGTTTTCCCTTTGTAGCAGTGTCCGAAGTCCCCGCCTGCGAACCTACAACACTAAGACAATAAAACAAATGTATATTAATAATAACCCTAAAACACGTACAAACTACATTTAACTGACACAACAACAAAAAACATACTCTCAAGTGTTCGTACTGTGGCTAACGTACGTAGCGACACGATGAAAGCAACTTAAGAGCAAAACCACCCAAAGTGCATGATTCGTGTCGTATAACGTATCGCGCAAACACAGAACACTACAACCTACCTACGTGATCCCAGATTTTGTATACAGAGAAAACTAAACAAACAAACATAACCAAATATACCAAAACCACTGCAGACACCTACCCAGAAAAACCTAAACCCAAACTCTTTCCCCGAGCCGATCTCCCCGGAATCCGCTTCAGACGTCGCCAGCCCTGGCCGGTGGGAGGGGTCACGTGTCTCAGGTGAAAGCCTATGGTCACAGGTACACCACAACTAAAATGTTTGGTTTTCTATTATTTTCGCAGGATCACAGCAGGTCACAGATATCGCAAATCGACACTAAAATACGATATTACGCATCAAACTAAACTATACACTATCTAAATTAAATCTAACAAGCTAAGCTACACAAAAACAACAAAAAGAACAGATAAGGATAATTACTTAGGCAAAAGAACCCAAAGATACAAGCTTTGCATGCTCCATGGCATCCAAGAGGCAAAAGTGATCAAAGATATGATTTTTGTGATATAATTTGGGATTTTGGGGATTTAATGAGCTTTGAATTAATGCAAATGGAGAAGAATTGATCAAAGGCAGAAGAGAGAGAGAGAGAGCTCGGCCAATAATGGAGGAAGGTGAGGGAATTGTGTAGGGTTTTCTAGTTCATTCATGTGATAAATGCTCATTAATGCATTCACACACACATTCATGCATCTCTTTGATTCATTTCTTTTCTTTAACTTAAACCAAAGTAAACACAAGGATCTAGATAAGAAGAGAAGGGTTTGATTTAACTCAAACATAATTGTTGAAAAGTTCACTTAAGCGAAATTTCCCAAAATATGAATACCGCATTAAAATAATATTAAAATTGGGAAAAATTCAAATTGAACCAAAACGTCCTATATAACCCCAAAGCTTGTGCACTAGCTTTATTTTAGCTAAACTAGGTGTTGGCAAGTCTATATTGCCGTTTGATCACATTCGGTTTAAAACAGAAAATACCGACAATTTTACCAAAAAATGGAAGAATTCACATAACGATTTCTAAAACGTTACATCCTCTAAGAATCTCTAGCCAACTGTCGTGGTCACTCATAGCATGCCTCGTCGACGGTGCTGAACTCTGGCCTGCTGGGCGTGCGCAATATGACTGCTCCTTGGTCCAAGTCTTCTCGTTTAGTATTCCAGAAAGGTCCTGTCGAGGTCTCTCAAATCTCGTTTCTGCCGAACTGTCCGGGAGTTATCATCCTTTTCTATATCTGTTTCTTGTTCCGGAATGATTGGATACTCATCGCGACTCCTTCTGGAAGATATATCCATATACAACGCTCCTGCATTCTTATCACATCTCTGATGTCGGCGGAGTGGAACGTCATCTTATCAAGATCTTGTACGAACCTCTTACTCCACCTTTCTCTAATGTTGACTGCTTCGGACTCGTCTCGTCGTGGCTGCATGGACTGAGCTCCAACGGCTATCCTCGTATCTGGAGTCTCCCAAGAAGTGCATCTCACCACCTAGCATATGAATGAAGTCGAACCATTCGATCGATTCGTCAAAACCTCATAATCCCGTAAGAGCTCAACATCTTGGGTACAGTTTAATAGTATCGAGTACATACCACAGCATCGGTGGACCAGCCGTAGAAGGGCAAACCCAATCCTCACTAATGGCGCCGCGGAACTGCTGCAAACCCCAAGGTTCAAAGGCTTTCTCACGGTCATTATGTCGAGTTAGGGTTTCATTCTTTTAGAGGGTCCATAGAATTGCCTACATGTCTTTCCGAATACTTTAAACTTGGAATATGGGTTTCTTGTAGGGATGCTAGGCACACACAAAAGGGTCTACGAGGTATCAACCATGCCCGATTTAAAATTTAGACGTGCCGAACAATCCTTAGCAAGATCTTTAAACTAGAGATTAGGCGAAACAAAACATGCTAAATACTTTAACATCTAAGGGTTTGGGATTACAACCTTTGTAGTCCGGTCCTTTGCTTCATAAGCTCCGTGTTGAGGTCCCTTCGCTGCGATCATCAAGTTCCGGACACTCGAGAGGCTCCACGAAGAGAAAGATGCAAGCTTGCTTCCGATCTTCCATATCAAAGATGATCTACCTTGAAGTTTCATTAACACAAGCTCTCACTCACAAAATGAAGTGAACACCCTAATCTAAATGGCTAGGATAGATTAGGATGATGAAGTAGGATTTTAGCTCTCATTTGTTTTCTATTTCTCACTCATTTTCATCACTTTTGAAAAAGCAAGAAATCTTTTCTATGAAAGAAGAAGGAAGAAGATCTTTTTCTTTTGTGATGAATATTGAAAACCATGGTGAGGTTAGAAATGCAACCATAGGTTAAGAATAAAGTCTTAACCCATGTAGAGAGTTAACTATGGTGAAGGGTTGGGTTGAGTTAAGCAAATATCTACACAAAATATCCAAAGTCAAAGTCAAAGCTTCATGAAGCTTCTTGAAAGCTTCATGCTTGCTTAACCCTAATCCAAACCCTAACCACAATTAAACTCCTCAAAACATGTTGCATTTATAACCATAACATGTTACAATATTATATATCACATATACATTATTTATTGTAATAAAATAAAATAATACAATTAACATATATCGCATATATATCAATGTATTAACCGAGTGAGAAAAAGAATCTTTTAGTGAGCTTATATTAGTTAATGTAATTTAATATATCAAATATATAATTATACATTAAATTATCGAATCAACACTTGATCCGATAATCCGGCTATTTCATAAATAACCGACTAATATATTCTGTATCAGTTCATCGAATCAACACTTGATCCGATGACCCGGCTATATCACATATACCCGGCCGATATCTCATATCGCGAGAATCTAATACGGTATCACATACACGTATTGTTCTCGGTCACGCACATATCACATATGTGCTCTTACTCCGTTTTTCCTGAGCCAAGAAACCTCTGTGTAGGACTCTAAAGAATCGTCAATACGCCGGCAATAGGTGATGATCATATCAAACACCCACAAGCTGCAAGCTGTCAGCTAAACGTAACAGCCACCCAGGTATTGATCACTCAGAAGATCAACAAGCAAGCCTGTACATTCTCCGGTGAATCCAATCAGTAACACTCCAGTACAGTCCGGTCTCGTCGTCTGATATGTCGCATATCTCACCTAGGGGTGGTAAACGTTAGACCCCGGTAGCTTGATAAGTCATGTCGATTTGAGAACTATAACAGTTCGAGAAACTAATGATAACACTTACCAGTAAATCTCAGCAACCCTGGCCAGGGATTTCCAGTTATAGCCAATCGAACACAGCACAACATCAACTCCCTATACCGGGAGAGACGAATCCCCTCCTATTGCTCATTGCCTCCATGTGATTTGGGGCTGTACCCAAAAGCCACCTTTTTTCACACCCTCTTGGACGTGGTATAATGGAAATCAATGCACATTGGGAATCACACAAGACTCTATGACGATCTCGGGTCTACAGACTAACCTGTACCAGTGTCACCAGAGACTGCCATCTGACGTGAAGTATAATACCATCTGGGAGTTCTCGGCGAGTCCGTCCAGTATACCCAGTCTCCACTGAGCACCCTTACACCATCCTTGATGTCAAACACCGATGGAAATGGGATCATCCATCGCCCATCATATGGGTCAAGATGCGTATACGCTAGTCTACTGTAGTGTATCGATGCCCTATCTCGATACACCCTCGACTAGGAACAGTTATAGGATATACTTGTCGACTACCGTGGCCCCCACTAGTATGATCTCATCATAGTCCCAGTAGTTGAGTACATATCCTAAAGGCTTTATCAACATGTAACATATAGACAATAAGAGTACATGTTAAGATAAAGAGCAACCAGATAGTGTACTATCATGTCGAGCAAGAAAGTCCTCCCTATATATGTCCAAGCATCCACTACAATATACATCATATGTACAGTAATGGCCTCTAGGGCATACATATAACTGACAATCTCCCACTTGCACTAGGGCCATCTGTTGTGGTATCGCATACCCAACAATTTGATGTGGTTGAAGTATCTCATACTCAACCATCCCATAATAGTCTCTACTGGGAAAAAGGCCTTTGTGAGTGGATCCGCGCTGTTGTTCTCTCTGTCTACCCTCCTAACCTCGATCTCCCTGGAGATCAACCATCTCCTTGATCAAGTGATACTGCCTAAGAATTATATCTGCATTTCTGATGGGACGGGGGTTCCTTGGCATAAGCCACAACTCCATTGTCACACAATAGTAGGAACGAAGTTCATCTCATGAACTTATATATCCAGACTGCCTCTTTGGTAGCATCCTTGGTAACGACGTATCTTTCCTTTAATCGTCTAGTAAGTCACGGTATCTAGCTTGGAACTCTTCCAACATATCGTCCCTCCACTGAGGGTAAAGACAGTGCCTGCTACTGACATTCAGTCATCCTTATCACCCTGGAACCTTTCCAGTTATTCTCCCTAGGATCGATTGATACCATCTCACTACAACTAGTGAGAATCCTAACATCCATTTAGATCTATCTCATAGATATAAAACCTAGGATTTAGGAGGTATCATCTTGATCTTATATGGAGAATCATTGTGATAAGAGGAGATTGACCGAGCGTAGCATAGGAAACTCCTTCCCTATTAAGACTATGCCATCCACGTACTCTACGAGGATTACCACCATACTCTCTACAACCATTTTGTATATACAAGGTTCATCTACCATTTTGATGAAGTCAAACTCTTTGACTATCACATCAAAACAGATGTTCCAACTCCGCGATGCCTGCTTTATTACATAAAACATCTTGCACACGTTTCCGCTGGTCCCACTATCTACGAAGCCCTCTAGCTGTGTACTTATAGACGTTCTCTTCCAAATTATCATTTAGAAAAGCAGTCATGACACCCAACCGCCAGATATCGTAGTCATGGAATGTAGCCGTGGCAAGTAGGATCTGGATGGACTTAAGCATAGCTTTGAAAGTCTCAACTTTTCTATGTACACCAAGTAATCTTCTCAAGATATACTTGCTCCTGATGAGGATTTAACCCTTCAGATAAAGCAACCAAAGTCCATACTTTGTTGGTGTATAAGGATTCCATCTCAGATCGCTAAGCATCCAGCCATTCTTACAGAGTCCCACTCCTGATCGCCAGCTCGAAATAAGTTGGGTCATCATCTCATGATGCAATCCTCGCTCCCACTGTCATAGAGAAACCGAAGTATCTCTCAGGTAGGTGAGGAACCCTACTAGATCGGCGGAGAGGCTGAGGTTCGTTGGAAACTATTGAATCCTTTGGTTCTACCAAATCATCAGCTGCAGTTTGTATAGCTGGAACTCTTTCCAGTTCTACCTCATGACCAATAATTTCTTCACAAGAAATTCCCTTTCACAAAGGTGGCATGTTGAGAAACAAAACATCTTTTGTTCCTCGGTTAGGTAGAAGATATTCCCTTCCGAATGCTTGGGATATCCAACAAACTTCTACAGGACTGACATAGCCTCGAGCTTGTTCGGATTATGCTTTTAGGCATAGGCTGGACAACCCCAAATCTTAACATACTTAAGATACGGGTTCTTCCCATTCCATAAAACATATGAAGTGGTAGGCAACTGATTTGATTGGAACCCTATTCAATAGGTATGCAACTTCTCAAGTTCATAACTCGCAAAAGGAAATAGGAAACTCAGTAGTACTCATCATAGAGCACACCATATCACATAGGGTGCTATTGCTCCGCCCCAATATACCATCGTGCTATGGTGTATACGGAGGAGTAATGCCTAGAGAGAATCCCATGCTCCTTTAGAATAGTCCAGGAATTCCGTGCTCTAGTATTCTCCTCCTTGATCTCATCAAAGGACATAATACTTATATCCGTTTTTGGTTCTCTACTTCTAACTTATATTCATTGAATTTCTCAAAAGTTCCGGACTTGTGTTTCAACAGGAACATATGTCCGGATCTTGAGAGATAATCAGTGAATGTAATGAAGTACAAAGAACCGGTCCTGGCATATGTAGACAGGGGACCTCATACATCAACATGTATCAATCCCAAGAGTTCACTAACTCTTTCTCTGTTTCCAATAAACAGAGCTGTGGTCATCTTATCTTTGTGACATGACTGGCAAGTTTTTACAAGATATAAATCCAAACTAATTTAAATATGCATCTTTATGTACTTCAACTAGTCGGGTCACATTGATATGAACTATTCTACAATACCTCAAGAAGGATTCGTTCATTCTGAACTCTTCCTCTTGTGTGTGTTCTGTACATTAAGTACTGTGGTTTGATTTAGAACGTCTATGCTTTTAGATAACGTGCCTGAACCGATCAACTCTTGATATAGGAAATGTTCAAAACATTATCCAACAATACAAAATTATATCCTTTCTTTACTAATAAAGAGACTGATATGATGTTGTATATCAGGATCGGTATCTAATAACATTCGTTCAGAATCAATGTATTCTGGTAATACAGGGAGATAACTACAAACAGACTTGGCTGCAACACTTACACCGTTTCTATCTCATGAAACTTATCATCCGTTCTCTGTTCTCTACCTCTCTGTAGCCCATGTAACAAATTACATATGTGGGATCCTGATCCGGTATCAAATACCCAGGACGTAAAGGATATTGAGAAACAGTTCTGTGTAATGAACACACCCGAAGAAGATGCATCAACATGTACTTTCTTCGTTTGGGCGGCACGGGAATTCTGGTAATCCCCTATTTCCTGCTCGGTCTTATAACATTTATAAGTTGGAGCGGGACCAACGTTCCCTAGCGCAGTATAACAAGCGGGTTCGGTCAATACATCCGTATTATTATCTTGATTAAGGCGTGACATAGTCGTAACCAGGAGAGAGAGAGAAGAAAACACTCAGCGTGCGCTTTTATAAGATTAGATTGGTTATTAATTTATCTAATCAGGATGTCTCCCACTGATTTAGTCAAATCTTCCTTCAAACCCTAAAAAGAAAGACTAGCCGGGATTAATTGCACCGTACAAGTTCGCCAATCTTTCAGCCAGGCCAGTGCCGGTACTTTGAAGGAGGTTCCCCGTGCTTTCACACGGACCTAATTAAAGTAAACCTTGTTTTCCCAGGGGCGTAACCCCGTTAACACCTTTCTAGACACCTACTTGATCGGCTAATTGAAATGTGCAAAACATTCTCAGGAGTAACTCTTACTCGCAGTGGGTATCGGGATCCAACTATCTAATAGAAGATATGCAATCTCATTGCAAATTTCAACACTTGAAATTCCCAATAATATTTTACCCCTAGTGTCTTATGACCTTAACTATGGTCAACAAATCATAAACACTAGTCAAGTTCTACTTGTCATTTCTTGATTAAATAGACCCACCCACATGACCCTTAACTAAGGTCAACAAAGTCATATGACTGTCCTAACTAATCGCATCATATGCTATATAGGAAGACATCACTTAGCTACCGTACACTGTGCCTTAACTATGGTCAACAAACACAGCACGAATACTAAGTACTTTACTTCCTAAAATGACGGAGGGTTACGACACGTTTTTAAGAAAACCTTTTGCGTAATGAATGTGATATCGTTATAGAATCGAGTGATTTTAAATGGAATGTTTTTGAGGCCTTTTCTAGTTTTGCTAAAGAGGTCACTCCCGGTGAAGGGATCGTCGGCTCTTTCCTCATCGAATAAGGTGCAGGATATTTCGCAAATACAACTATGCAAAGCAAAAACTATAGAAACAATCAAAAAGACAAACCGAGTTTGTAGCATCTTCTAGTTTCGCTAAAGTGGTCACTCCCGGTAAAGGGATCTCAGCACTTTCCTTATCGAATAAGGTGCTGGATGTTCTATAAGGAACACCGCTATGCATAGCAAGAACTAGAGCTACCGATTTTTAAACAAGTTTCTACAACATCTTTAGGTTTCTATTATTTCATTAATCTCATTAATGAAGTCCCATTTTAATTATGCTACACAAGCATCAGATATGAAACGAAATCAATAATATATAATATATATCTCATATATATAATATAAACATTCGTCTCAAGCAGTAATATGATCTTATCAAAGAACATTGCAGCAGAAGAACATATATGAAATATTGGATATACTAGGACGTTCGTGTTTTAATACGAGCCTGTATAAAACACGGATTTCACGGTCGCGATGAATAGCCAAACCAATATCCCTAGACCCCTACGCCAGCGGCAAGCAACACTGCCAATTCTAGTGTTAGGAGACCCGGTCTCGACTCCTCGAGATGGTCTCCCACTGGACCCTAGAACCCGGTTACTTCTGCTCCCCGCCTTGGGTCTACCTAATGCGGAAAAGTAAATAATATACAATGGTGACATCATCCTCAGCCCGGAAGTGCCCCAATAAAGGAATATTACATGAATGAAAATAAAAACCCTCATCTCACATAAAACCCCCGGCTATTCAGAACGCGACGATCCAATATAACATATCACAGCAACACATAATATCACATATCATCAACGTAAGCAAGTATGCGTATCCCGATTGTCGTTGATGTATAGCAACGAAGCCGGCGATACACCACATACTACGCTTACGGTCACAGAAAAGAAAGTGTAAAACTACAACAGTTGGAATCCGCAACCTCCTTAAACATCGCATGCCTAACCAAATGAATTCCTTAGACATCGCATGCCTAACAATTATAAACTCCGCATTTTAGTCTCATTATCGAAAACACTTTTCAATATCAAGTCGGGTAATACAACAAGATTCCCAACATTCTGATCAAATGCTCGTCGCAAACTTTAGTAGACGGCCGCACCCCCGGATGCCGTCGACGAAGTGCACTAAGGCAGAACACCGCTGCCGCGAGCACCCGAACGGATGCTTTTAGCGACGGGGTTCTCCTACAGTCACTTGGTCGGGGCTATGGGGCGTGGCTGTCTATTAAGTTTACCCGGCGAGTATCCGTGTACGCTACGTGTAACAACCGAGTCCAGTTCTACTATTTCCAGTTATCATATGTTGATGTGTGGTATTTATTTCATTTATCTTGCTTGATTGTTACTTATTGTAATTTTACCCCATTAATTCATTTCTGCATATAACAATTTATGGCATCTAAAATAAAATTAAAAATATTCATCTTGGCCTACCTGACACCCCTAACCCCGTTGTAGCGTCCGTGCATCGTGTTCTCGTCCCGTTCAGTGAAACGGGCGAGTTTGGACGGCTACGCGCACGTACGTGTGTCCGTTTTGGGGGTATGCTTTTTTATCATAAAACACTTCATTTTCACTTTTGGATCCCGCTTAAAATTCTATTATTTCTATTTCAAATTTTTGGACCCGACCCGGGCGTGATTTGGAAATATTTTACTTTGCGCCAAAATCCCAAATTTTAATATATTTTAGCTGTCGCATATTTTATTAACCTAATAATATTTTATACTTAAATCTTTTATATAAATCTTTTCCTAACAAACGATTTCCCCTCAGCCAATCAACCTCCTTATTTTTCCCGGTGGCCCCACCTTCTCTCTCTCTCTCTCTCCCCCCATCCTTCACTCTCCCCTCAATATTTTTTCCCCCTCTCCTTTTTCTTTCACGCAGAACCCATCGCAAACCCTACCGTCGCCTCACCCCCTCGCCGCTGCAGCCCCAACGCCGACGACACCATCACCAGCATCCTCGCCTCCTTGCCCTCGACCAATCCACAGCACCTCCTCCCTCCTCTCCTGTAGCTCCTTGAAAAGTCGTTTTGGTGTTTTCCTGAAAATCGGTGAAAATTCGGTATTTTTCCGAAAACCGTCCTTTTTGTTATTTTGCAGTTTAGGACTAATTATACCTAATTTGGATAGGTAATTGCTAGTTTTTAGTAGAAAATGAGTTAATTATGAAATTCTGGTCGTTTAAAAATTTTCCCTAATTTTTCAATTTTTTAATATTATTTTAAGCCGGTAAGAAAATACATTAAATTAGCGATAAATAAAAATTTTTCTGGGCTAATTTTAATCTTTAAAATTATGTTAAGTAAAATCTAGTTGTAACATAAATTTTTAGTATTTTATTTTGATTTTTAACTAATTTTTATTATAGAAAACGCAATTTATTGAATTTAAGCTTAAACTTGCAATTTTGGACTTGTAGGGGGTCTTTTTGCATAAATTTTTTTTTGTGCACTCCCTCTCACTTTTCCCTCACCCTAGGCCGGCCATTTCCAGCAACTCATGGGAAAAAAATTCCATGCTCATTGACTTGTGTTATTTGTGTGGAAATGAGGGTTTTTTTTTAAGGTTTTTGAATTGTTAGTTGGGTATGGTGCTTTGACTTTGGGGGAGTTTGACTAGAGACTTTTTCCCACACCCACACCCACACCACTCCCCTCTCCCTCATTTCTGGCCAGAAACCAGCAGCTCCCCCCTTCATTTTTCCTCTCTCTTTTGTTCACAAATTCATCTCAAAAATCAACAAAATCAACAAATTTCTTCACAATTTCAAAGCAAAACCATATTCCATCTCTTCTCCAACCTAATTTGGTTCAAATCGAGGTGAAAGGAGGTGTCTTGGGAGGCTTGAGCAATCTTAGGATTGATCTTTTGAGGTATAATTTCTAATCAAACGGTTAAATTATAGCTTAAGTGTGCTAAACTAGAACCTTGAAAATTGTTTAGTGTTAGTTTCATTCTAGATTTTTTTAAAAAAGTTCATGGTTGAATTTAATCTAGGGTTTTTAGAAACCATTATTTAGTTAATTAAATCTATTTTGCTATCTAGTTGTTTGCTAATCTAAGTTAATGAGGTTACTTTATTTGTGTGGGATTCAAATTAGTGCTAATTTGGTATTGTCATGTTTAGTTTTGGATTGAAATTGCTAATGATGAAAATCAAGAAAGGTTTTGTTTATGGAAATTAGGTTTTTAAGCATTGCTAATGGTTTAAAACTAATGTAATGGCTATCTAGTGGGTTAGTTGGATGTTGTGTTGGATTGTGAGCACTTTATCGCATAACGGCGATGTTGCGTCGTTTTTTTTAGAATATTTGTGCTTACTAGTTTTGTGATAAAAGTATGTGATAAATTAGTTTTGATATCTTGATGATTGTATTGGCTTATCCTATGACATTTAGGATGCGTGAGTGCGGATTTTTGAGTAATCGGGTTTTAGTTTTGCCGGGCGACCAAATCGGCGATTTTTGCAGTTTTTGCGATTTTCGCGTGTGTTCCGCGCACCTTGTGCACGTTGTACCTAGCTATTGAACTTTGGTATTTTCGTTAGAGAATTGCGTCGTTCTTGATTTGTAACCTTATGTTTGTATTGATGTTAATTCCAGGTTCGGTCGCGGAGACGTCAGACGCGGCTCGAAAAGGGAAAGCGGTGATTGGACGCAGCTAGCTAGGGATTCCGGTGAGTAGATGTAACATCTACGGGGGATTATCGTTGGATGGCGCAAGTCGCCCGATAGTTTTAGTACCTTAAAAAGATTCTTAGTAATGTTAGTAATTAGGGGTGTAATACTTGTATGATTATTTGCTACATTCATGCCCTATATTGACATATATATACGAAACCATTTTATAGGACACCTGCACCATTGCCAGGGTTTTTATATGCAGCACGAGCACTATTCATGCTTACACACACACCCTGGTAATTGCCATTCCACCACACTAGATAACCTTTAAATTGAAACCTTTTACTATAATTGATACTTAAACTCGCGCTATTGCTTTAATTCCTTAAAATGAAATCGTAGGATTGCTATTCATGTGCATGTGCTTCATCATATTATTTGTTCATGCCTAATCTATTAATCACACATCGCAACTTGATTATTGATACCATATGCATTCATTAACATTGACATATGCACTTATGAGGATTTCTTGAGATTTTATGATATTTCTGGATTTCGGGGGAAAGCCGCAAACTTTCTAAACTTATTGTATTTTTAAAATATGTAAATTGCGGTTTTCTAGTGATGTGAGTGTCGTCCACCATGAGTTTGCTGTGGTTTTCGAGATCCGTGTCGAGGAGTGGAGGAACCGTCACGGGTACATAGTGGGCCCGGTATGGTACCTCGGGGCAAGATGAATGTGGTGTTGACGTTGAGCCTGGCAGGGGACAGATTACCTACCGGTGACTGTTTGGCACGGCGGATATCCAGAGGATACCGACCGTGGCCGCGAGATGATGAGATTTTGATATTGAGCTGGGTCAGCCGGATGGCTGAGGCCAGAGATACTATGACATGGATATATGAGATTTGTGATAGTTTTGAGGTGTCGTTGCTGGACACAGGTTCTTGTTGATTTTGTTGGTATTGTGCCGGTATTTCAAAAGAGATTCTTAAAGGGAAAAACATGATTTCTTATACTTACACATTCAGATCACGAGTTGATTCGCATTGCATTCATACCTGCTAGCATATTCATATTGCGTACATACTTGCCATTATGACCTGCCTTACCTGTATTTAGATGCTAGGATGCTTGTGTGCATGCATACGATAGCCTGTGTAGATGTTATTTATTACTCACGAGTTGGCAACTCACCCCCGTTGTGCCACAGCCCTTTTCAGGTCCGCTCCGTCAGTACAGTAGCGGCGGACGCACTTGCTTATTTTGCTCTTTTGCCTGGACTCGAGGTTTTGCTCTTAGGTGGGTTATATCATTATTTTTGTACCACCTTGTATATTCTTTGTATCTAGTGCACTCCATCTACTGTTTCTATCAGTATTGTTGTATATTGACCTAGAGATGAGACTGTGAGATTTATGGACTTTTATGCTGTATTTTGGGGTCGAGCTCACTTGAGTCGACATGCTGTTTTTCTCATGCTTCCTTATGATTATTTCGCATGTTGCTTTATATTGCGTGGGATTTGTGACCGCCTTGTGGCGAAGAGCTAGCTCCCGCTTGGGGATGCCATATTTGTTGGATTCATATATATTCTTGTTGTACCCATTTTGGGGGCCAGTATTTACAAAGGAGACTCTGCCGAAATTTTCGGAAAAATTGGTATTGTTTTTAAAAAGGGTTTTATATGACTTATTTGATAAACTCGCTTTCAATTGATTGGGTTCTCTTCACTCTTTTGCTTATTTGGTTTTGGTTTTCTGGGCTTTGGCTTACTTATTTTACGGACGTCTTGAGACGTTTCGTAAACTTAAGTGCCAGTCACGTTCCGTACCCTGCGGGTCGTGACATCTCCCTTCTTCCCGTACACCCTGCACCAGCCGCGGCCACCTGCACACCCCCCGCACACCGTTGCACCGCCGTGAGTCGCCGCCGGTGGCCTCGTCCCCATGTCCCCAACCTTCATGCGCACCCAGTAAGCTTCTTCTCCCTCCTCCTCTCTTCCTTTCTTCTTTATCTTCTGTTAATACTTTTCTTGATCGGCAGATCTCTTTCGCTGTCGTCGCAGGCCTCTGCCGGAGCTCCGTCGACATGGTCGACCGTCACCACCCGTCCCACAGATCCTCGTGAGCATTCCCTTCTCCATCCTACTTCCCTTCTTCTATTTTTTTCCTTTCTTTTCTTGATTGCAACTCTTGACATTCGCTGTTT
Organism: Agapanthus africanus; assembly: GCA_030015575.1. NCBI lineage: Eukaryota > Viridiplantae > Streptophyta > Magnoliopsida > Asparagales > Amaryllidaceae > Agapanthus > Agapanthus africanus. Next base: position 337,419,619 of record CM057345.1, on the reverse strand, counting down.
TTGATCTCGCCGGAATCCGGCCGTGCCTACGACGTGTCCCGACGTTCCAGAGCGGTACCCCGACCCGTGTGGCTTCACTGTTCGTCGTTTGGGTTCTTTCCGTGAACCGTGCGCTCGTCGCGAGTTTTCCCCGCCAACGTTTAACGTTCCGTTTTCCCGATTCGCGACCTGTCGAGGCAAGTACCCCTTGCTACATGCTAAAAAATATTTACATATATATTAATGACACCCTAAACCTATAAATTTAACTTTGGTACGATCATTTCCCTTTTCGTGTTCAATATTGTTATATAACATTTTATCTTTCAAACTTGGAACCTATATATGTAGATATCATTGCATCCATGAAGTCTTAACTTGTTAACATGATTAAATGGCTATAAATTGTTTTACTGCATTCTTATAATGTTGAAATCATCTCTGTGACACAACTGATAACTGTACTGCAAATTGAGTAAATCTGCCTATTGCTTAATTCATTGCTTATATCATGTTGATGATAACCATGCTTGATTGTATAACTGATTGTGAGCACACCCATGATATTGTTTACATCTTGACCTGACTTGCTACATATATATTGATCTACCCGACATGGTACCGTATACTGCTTGACTTGACCTGATGTACCATGACCTGACCTGTTACCTGATCTTGTGTCTAATGCCAACAAACCTGACATGTAGTCCTCATGGACCGTTCCTGTTGTCTATCCAGACAAACCTGTTTACCTGATCCTGTGTTGGCATTACTTTCTTGATTTCGGGATACCTGACTTGACTTACACGTATATCTTGGGGGTATGGGAAAATCAAAGGTGAAACTTGACTTGTAACTCAACAGTTCACTACTTGTACTGATCAGTTTTAGAGGCCAGGCCCGCCTCGTGACGATGCTGCTGACATCGTTGGTCTTTATCCTTTCCCTGTTAGTGCCTAGAGGCATGTCTCGGTTTCAGCCCGAGAGTCTTAGACCGCGGTCCCGGCATGCACGGGATACTTTTGAGTTACATCGATGATTCATCAATTTGATTTCAAAGACTTTAGAACGGAAAACCTGATATAACAGTTTAGTTTACCCACTGCACACTACCCTGCACTGCCCTGATATATATTTTGTTATCATTGCTTTATTCATGTTTATATTCGCATTGCCTGTTACACTGTTCATATTTTATTACTTGATGACATGACGCGCTGACGTCTGGGTTTTGCATGGCCCAGATTCTGTACCGCTGTCGCAGTCCGAGTAGGAGTACTTCAGCCGACAGGCTGAGCTGTGAGTGTCAGCAGTAGTTAGCTTTTCTTTCCTGCATTTTATTCCTGATGTGAGCCCGCATTATGGGACATACATTCCAGTTATTTTGTATTGGATCTTTCGCTTCCGCATTTATTTATTCTTGACTCATGTTACCTTGGATTATGGACATGTTTTAGATAGTTTTATTTTGTTCTTGATATCTCTACAGCCGTAATGTGACTGTGGATGGATACTTCCTACCCATAGGTAGCATGGTTGGCTATGTCACGTGCCCATTTTAGCGTACTCTAGGAAGCGGGGCGTGACATGGTTCTTTTGGTATCAGAGCCATAGGATAGTCGGGTTGATTCTTTTGTAGTTGGGTATTGTACCCAATACACGAATCAGAATACCCGTGTTTAGGGAGCATGTCTTGCCACCTTGCCGTTTTACCATTCTTGAATCACATTCTTCCTGATTATATTTCTTACGATGTGCAAACTTCCTTTGCATATTGACTCGAAACCTGATTCCTTGTTATCTCTAGTACTTAGGTGACTTGGGTGGAGTTCTGTAATTGTGGCTATGATACCGCAGCATAGTTACAATGCTGCACTCTATTTAAGTAACTTGGAGTTCTAGCCTTGATCTATATTTCGAATCTATTATCATGCTAATGTTGGGTGTTTTGATTTCAGGAATATGCCAGATAAGAATTTGAAGATGTACCAAAGGCGTGTGGACGAAGCCGCCATGCTTGGAGTGATCAGAGGAATGCTGGAGAATCAAAAGAGACAGACCGAACTGATCCAGCAGCAAGCGGAATCGTTTCAGGAAGGTTTGCAGATCGTTCAGCAGTCTGTGAACAATGTTGGAACTAAACCAGTTGACCGAGTAGGGACCGTAGCAGATTTCAGGCGTTTGGGTTCGTCTACATTTACTGGTTTGGAGGAGCCATTGCCAGCAGAGCAGTGGCTAGTTGACACAGAGAACTTGCTTATTGCGGCACAGATTCCAGATGAGAAAAGAGTTGATGTGGTACGCTTTCAGTTAGTGGACTACGCTCGAGAATGGTGGCTTGTGGAGGAGAACCGTTTGCACAAGCCAATCAAGTGGGCGGATTTTTCAAAGAGTTTCCTGGAGAAGTTCTTCCCACGGATTGCACGGGAGGAGATGGAAGAGAAATTCATCGGGCTAAAGCAGAAGGGAGCACCCGTGGATGTGCATGCAGCAGAATGGACAAGACTCAGCAGATTTGCTGGACCTTTAGTTGCCAACGATGCAGACAGGGCATGGAGGTTCATGCACAGCTTCGACCTGGACATCCAGAGGCAGATTGTCTCCCTGGGCTTGACCACTTTCTTACAGGTTCTTACGGCAGCTCGAGAATAGCAGAGCCAATCGGGAAAAACTGGGAGTTCACAGCAGACAGCAGTTGCGGTAAGGAAGCCGGCATTTGTACCCAACCGAGCTCATGGTCGCAGAGGTATTGCAGTGGACCGTCAAGGTGTAACACCGATGAAGAAGCCTACTGTCGTTGATCAGAGGAAGCGCGTGGTCTATAGCTATTGCTACTTACCCGGACATTTGCAAAAGGAGTGCCGCAGGATGCAAGGACTCTGTTTAGTTTGTGGAGCGGCAGATCACACTATTAACTCATGTCCGTCGAAGCTTCGTACAAGGGATGATATTCAGAAGCCTCCGCAGAGACCGTTCCAAAGACAGAAACAGCTGACTCAAGGACCTAATTAGGCTTGAGCTTTTACTTTGACAGCTGAAGAAGCTAAGGCGTCAGGAGAAGTTGTTTCAGGTACTTTACTCGTTCATGGTTTTCCCGCATTAGCGTTATTCGATTCTGGTGCATCCCATTGTTTTATGTCATCCAAGTTTATAACTACACACTCGATTGCCTACACAACCCTGTCTAGTTTCTGGGACATACACACTGGGAATGGGAAAATCATTGCTAGTAGGGAATGTAAAGATTGTACAGTTGTTGTGTGCGGACGGGAGCTTTTTGCAGATTTCTTGGTGATTGATACGGGCAGCTACGAAGTCGTCTTGGGAATGGATTTTCTTGGCACCTTCCATGCTCACATTGATTGTAGGGCAAAGAAAGTAATTTTCCAGATTCCCAGACATCCCGAGTTTACCTTCACTGGAGGAAGCAGTTCTGTCGGGCCAGTCGAGTTTAGAGCTAGGCCGACAAATGATATTCTTGCATCGATGGAAGTTGATAAAAGTGGAGAGCCAGCTGTTGTTCGTGATTTTATGGACGTATTTGAAGATATATCGGGATTACCGCCGAAGCGAGACGTGGAGTTCGCAATTGATCTTATCCCTGGTGCAGCGCCAGTATCCAAAGCGTATTATCCAATGGCACCAGTAGAGTTGGAAGAAGTCAAGAAACAGGTTGCTGAATTGCTTGAAAAAGGTTGGATTCGAAGCAGTAACTCGCCTTGGGGAGCTCCAGTTCTTCTAGTAAAGAAGAAGGATGGCACAAGAAGGATGTGCATCGACTATCGAGAATTAAACCGAGTGACTATCAAGAACAAGTACCCGATCCCTCGCATTGGCGAACTTTTCGAGCAGCTTAGTGGCGCGAGGGTATTCTCGAAGCTGGATTTGCGATCCGGATATCATCAGGTCCGAGTGAAAGCAGAAGATATTTGCAAGACAGCGTTCCGAACTCGGTATGGACATTACGAATACTTAGTGATGCCCTTCGGAGTAACGAATGCGCCGGCAGTATTCATGGACTTGATGAACCGAATCTTTTCACCGTTCTTGGATCAGTTTATTATGGTTTTCATTGACGATATTCTGGTTTACTCGAAGAGTTTTGAAGAGCATGCTGAGCATTTGAAGATCGCACTACAAACGTTGAGACAAGAGAAGTTATATGCGGAGATGAGTAAGTGCGAGTTTTGGCTGGAGAAAGTAAAGTTTTTGGGGCATGTTGTGTCTGGCGATGGAATTGCCGTCGATCCAGAAAAGATTGCAGCAGTTCGTGATTGGCCGATTCCAAAGCATGTTGCGAAGATATGAAGTTTTCTTAGACTCGCCGGATATTACAGGAGATTTGTAGAGAACTTTGCTCGTCTGGCGGAGCCGTTAACCAAGCTTACGCGCAAGGAGGTACCTTTTGTGTGGACGGACAAATGTGTGTTAGCTTTTGAGACGTTGAAGCAGAAGTTGATAACCGCCCCTATTCTGACCGTGCCAGACAATTCCGGAGAATTGGTGATTCACAGCGACGCATCTGGGAAAGGATTGGGATGTGTTTTGATGCAGCATGGGAAGGTTGTAGCGTACGCATCAAGACGGTTGAAGACCCATGAGAAGAACTATCCAACTCATGACTTGGAACTTGCGGCTGTGATTTTCGCTTTAAAGATTTGGAGACACTACCTTTTGGGCGAAAGGGTCGAAGTTTTTACTGATCATAAGAGCTTGAAGTATGTGTTCACACAGAAGGAGCTTAATCTGAGGCAACGTAGATGGTTGGAGCTGATGGCTGACTACGATCTTGATCTTAAGTACCATCCGGGGAAGGTTAATGTCGTGCCGGATGCGCTTAGTCGGTTACCAGCAATTCAGGTGTTAACTACGCAGAAGGAACTCGTTGAGGATTTTCGAAGATTTGACTTAGAGGTTGTGCTACAGCATTCTACAGGACAGTTGATGCAGCTGCAAGTACATTCATCGTTGATCGAGAATATTAAAGCAGCACAATCGCAGGATCCTAGACTGCAAAAGTTTCGAAAACAGGTTGAAGCCAGACTACGAACAGATTTATTGATCCACGAAGATGGTACGTTGAGGTATGGTAGCCGATTGTGTGTACCAAAGGGGGATATTCGTGAAGAGCTTATGAAGGAGGCACACAGTTCAGCTTATTCTGTACATCCAGGAGGTACAAAAATGTACCGAGATATTCGACAGCATTTCTGGTGGGAAGGAATGAAACGGGAGATTGCTCGCTTTGTGGCGAAGTGCTTGGTGTGTCAGCAAGTTAAGGCTGAACATCAAAGAGTTGCTGGTTTATTGCAACCACTTCCGATTCCTCAGTGGAAGTGGGAACATATAACCATGGATTTCGTGACGGCTTTACCGCTGAGTCCAAAGGGCAACAATGCTGTATGGGTGATTGTTGACCGATTGACCAAGGCAGCTCACTTCATTCCTTTCCGGGTTGGTCAATCAACAGAGACTTTGGCAGAGCGGTACATGCAAGAGATTGTAAGATTGCATGGAGTACCGGTGAGCATTGTGTCCGATCGGGACACTCGGTTCTTATCACACTTCTAGAGGAGTTTACAGGAAAGTTTGGGGACTCGATTGAAGTTTAGCACAACTTATCATCCTCAAACTGATGGTCAGTCAGAGAGAACGATCCAAACTCTTGAGGATATGTTGAGAGCATGCATGTTGGACTTCAAGGGTTCTTGGGAGGATCATCTACATTTGGTGGAGTTTTCTTACAACAACAGTTTTGAGGCAACTACCCAGATGGCTCCATTTGAAGCTTTGTATGGTCGTAAATGCTGTTTACCTGTCTGTTGGGATGATGTCGGTGAACGAAGATTATTAGGACCAGATTTGGTTGTGCAGACAGTTGAGAAGGTTAACACTATCGAAATCATATGAAGGCAGCACAAGACCGACAGAAGAGTTGGGCAGATACGTCGAGAAGACCTCTAGAGTTCGCCGGGGGTGATTTGGTATTCTTGAAGATATCACCGACTAGAGGGGTGATTCGTTTTTGAAGTCGAGGAAAGCTTAATCCTCGATTCGTTGGACCCTTTGAGATCTTGGAACGTGTTGGTGAGGTAGCGTATCGTTTGGCGTTACCGCAGTCCTTGGCGAATGTGCACGATGTGTTTCACGTATCTCAACTACGAAGGTATGTTCGTGATGAAACACATGTATTGGATCATTCTGAGCTGATGGTACGTGAAGACTTGACTTTTGAGGAGCGACTGGTTGAAATCGTGGATCGATGGGAAAAGGTTCTTAAGAACAAGGTGATCCCTCTTGTGCTTGTTTCTTGGGGAAATCGCTCGCATGGAGAGTCCACATGGAAACGAGAAGATGAAATCCGGCAGAAGTTTCCTCACCTTTTCTTACAGTGGTTTGTCGCCTATCTTGTGTTCTTGGAATTTCGAGGACGAAATTCTTTTTGTAGTTGGGTATAATGTAACAACCGAGTCCATTTCTACTATTTCCAGTTATCATATGTTGATGTGTGGTATTTATTTCATTAATCTTGCTTGATTGTTACTTATTGTAATTTTACCCCATTAATTCATTTCTGCATATAACAATTTATGGCATCTAAAATAAAATTAAAAATATTCATCTTGGCCTACCTGACACCCCTAACCCCGTTGTAGCGTCCGTGCGTCGTGTTCTTGTCCCGTTTAGTGAAACGGGCGAGTTTGGACGGCTACGCGCACGTACGTGTGTCCTTTTGGGGGTATGCTTTTTGATCATAAAACACTTCATTTTCACTTTCGGATCCCACCTAAAATTGTATTATTTCAATTTCAAATTTTTGAACCCGACCCGGGCGCGATTTGGAAATGTTTTACTTTGCGCCAAAATCCCAAATTTTAATATATTTTAACCGTCGCATATTTTATTAACCTAATAATATTTTATACTTAAATCTTTTATATAAATCTTTTCCCAACAAACGATTTCCCCTCAGCCAATCAACCTCCTTATTTTTCCCGGGGGCCCCACCTTCTCTCTCTCTCTCTCTCCCCCCCATCCTTCTCTCTCTCCTCTATATTTCTTTTCGCCTTCTCCTTTTTCTTTCATGCAGAACCCATCGCAAACCCTACCGTCGCCTCACCCCCTCGCCGCTGCAGCCCCAACGCCGACGACACCGTCACCAGCATCCTCTCCTCCTCGCCCTCGACCAATCCACTGCACCTCCTCCCTCCTCTCCCTTCTTCCCATACACCCTGCACCAGCCGCGGCCACCTGCACACCCCTCTGCACACCGTTGCACCACCGTGAGTCGCCGCCGGTGGCCTCGTCCCCGTGTCCCCAACCTTCGTGCGCACCTAGTAAGATTCTTCTCCCTCCTCCTCTCTTCCTTTCTTCTTTATCTTCTGTTAATACTTTTCTTGATCGGTAGATCTCTTTTGCTGTCGTCGTAGGCCACCACCGGAGCTCCGTCGACGTGGTCGACCGTCACCACCCGTCCCACAGATCCTCGTGAGCATTCCCTTCTCCATCCTCCTTCCCTTCTTCTTTTTTTCCTTTCTTTTCTTGATTGCAACTCTTGACATTCGTTGTTTTTGTTCTCTCCGGAATCCGGCCGTGCCGGCGACGTGTCCCGACGTTCCAGCGCGGTACCCCGACCCGTGTGGCTTCACTGTTCGTCGTTTGGGTTCGTTCCGTGAACCGTGCGCCCGTCGCGAGTTTTCCCCGCCAACGATTAACGTTCCATTTTTCCCGATTCGCGACCCGTCGAGGCAAGTACCCCTTGCTACATGCTAAACAATATTTACATATATATTAATGACACCCTAAACCTATAAATTTAACTTTGGTACGATCATTTCCGTTTTCGTGTTCAATATTGTTATATAACGTTTTATCTTTCAAACTTGGAACCTATATATGTAGATATCATTGTATCCATGAAGTCTTAACTTGTTAACATGATTAAACGGCTATAAATTGTCTTACTGCATTCTTATAATGTTGAAATCATCTCTGTGACACAACTGATAACTGTACTGCAAATTGAGTAAATCTGCCTATTGCATAATTCATTGCTTATATCATGTTGATGATATCCATGCTTGATTGTATAACTGATTGTGAGCACACCCATGATATTGTTTACATCTTGACCTGATATGCTACCTATATATTGATCTACCCGACATGGTACCATATACTGCTTGACTTGACCTGATGTACCATGACCTGACCCGTTACCTGATCTTGTGTCTAATGCCAACAAACCTGACATGTAGTCCTCATGGACCGTTCCTGTTGTACCTGATCCTGTGTTGGCATTAGTTTCTTGATTTCGGGATACCTGACTTGACTTACACATATACCTTGGGGGTATGGGGAAATCAAAGGTGAAATCTGACTTGTAACTCAACAGTTCACTACTTGTACTGATCAGTTTTAGAGGCGAGGCCCGCCTCGTCACGATGCTGCTGACATCGTTGGTCTTTATCCTTTCCCTATTAGTGCCTAGCGGCACGTCTCGGTTTCAGCCCAAGAGTCTTAGACCGTGGTCCCGGGCTTGCACGGGATACTATTGAGTTATATCGATGATTCATCAATTTGATTTCAAAGACTTTAGAACGGAAAACCTGATAGAACAGTTTAGTTTACCCACTGCACACTACCCTGCACTGCCCTGATATATATTTTGTTACCATTGCTTTATTCATGTTTATATTCGCATTGCCTGTTACACTGTTCATATTTTATTACTTGATGACATGACGCGCTGACGTCTGGGTTTTGCATGGCCCAGATTCTGTACCGCTGTCGCAGTCCGAGTAGGAGTACTTCAGCCGACAGGCTGAGCTGTGAGTGTCAGCAGTAGTTAGCTTTTCTTTCCTGCATTTGATTCCTGATGTGAGCCCGCATTATGGGACATACATTCCAGTTATTTTGTATTGGATCTTTCGCTTCCGCATTTATTTATTCTTGACTCATGTTATCTTGGATTATGGACATGTTATAGATAGTTTTATTTTGTTCTTGATATCTCTACAGCCGTAATGTGACTGTGGATGGATACTTCCTACCCACAGGTAGCATGGTTGGCTATGTCACGTGCCTATTTTAGCGTACTCTGGGAAGCGAGGCGTGACACTACGTGACTGCGATGGACTTTTGATAGCATCAAAATCCCGTGGCAACGATCAACTGAGACTGAACTGCTAGATTTATAACATTCAAATTAGTTATCTCATAACTACTTGTGGATTCCAAATATTGTATCACATTCCAGATAAATAGACAGTGTGAAACTTTCCGATCGAATAAACAAACACCCAAGATTTCTCAAATATCTGAACACTTGAGTGGATTTCAAAAAATATCCATCACATGCCACAGTACCGATGGTCCAGCCGTAGAAGGGTCAAGCCAACGCCTCACATGTGGTAACGCCGTACTGCCCCAAACCCTAAGGTTCAGAGGCGGTTCAGACGGTCACATAATCGAGTTAAGGTTTGTGTTCTTCTAGAAGGTCCACCGCGTTACTTGCATGATTTTCCGGAAGTTTCAAACTCGAGAAAAAATCCAACTTTTTGAAAAAAATTTCCGACTGGGGAAAAAGTGAGTTATTGATATCCGTTCGAACTTTTTAACAGTTTCTAAAATTACCCGGGAAATATTAAACGAAGTTAAATTTTCCGATCGAAACAACGAGCTTCCAATACAACCCAGAAAACTCAACACATGAGTAAAATAAAAATTTCCCAGAAGAATCAGGAATTAGATTCGGACATTACTGTATAAAAACTATCCCTCAATCTACAACCCTGGTTTAGCCGCAGTTCTGCGGCGCTTTAATTGATTTAGGGGGTTGTTTTTCACAGGTGTCCATAGAATTCCCTGCTGATTTTTTTGAGTATTTTTAATATGAAAAAATCAACATTTTTGAAAAATTTCCAGAAACTAGAGTTTTACGGGTATTCGGAGTTCGATCGAACTTTAAACTTCGCCTAGACTTCGCCTAAAACTCTAGCTTGGCTCTGATACCACTGTAGGGATGCTAGGCACACGCACAAGGGTCTACGAGGCATCAACCATGCCCGATTTAAAATTTATACGTGCCGAACAACCCTTAACAAGATCTTTAAATTAGAGATTAGGCGAAACAAAACATGTTAAACACTTTAACATCTAAGAGTTTGGGATTACAACCTTTGTAGTTCGTTCTTCGCTTCATAAGCTCCGTGTTGAGGTCCCTTCGCTGCGATCATCAAGTTCCGGACTCTCGAGAGGCTCCACGAAGAGAAAGATGCAAGCTTACTTCCGATCTTCGATAACAAAGATGATCTACCTTGAAGTTTCATTAACACAAGCTCTCACTCACTAAATGAAGTGAACACCCTAATCTAAATGGCTAGGATAAATTAGGATGATGAAGTAGGATTTTAGCACTCATTTTTTTTTCTATTTCTCACTCATTTTCATCATCTTTGAAAAAGCTAGAAAGCTTTTCCATGAAAGAAGAATAAGGAAGAAGAAGATCTTTTTCTTTTGTGATGAATAATGAAAACCATGGTGAGGTCAGAAAAGCAACCATGGGTTAAGAGTGAAGTCTTAACCCATGTAGAGAGTTAACTATGGTGAAGGGTTGGTGTAACGTTTCCAAAATATTAAAATATGATTTTTAGGAAATTTTATAATTTAATATTATTTTAATGAATATTTTAATATTCTGGTTTAATTAAATACAAATAAATGGGGAAAAATTATGGAAAATTCTAAAATAAGGTATTTTATGGAATTATGCCATTTTAAAGTTTTTAAGATTAGTTATATGCTAATTTAGTGCTAATCGCGATTAGGAATCGCTAATTGGATTTTTAGCATTTTTGTGCAAAAATGAGCACATATCATTTTCCACACTTGTTACACTTGTGTTACATTTTTGTAGCCATGGTTCATTTGGATTCACTATTGGAGTGAGAAGGAAAAGATAAAGGAAAAGAAAAGAAAGGGAAAAAGGTAGGTAATGAGTGAGAAAGGGACCAAGTCAAACCCCCCACTTTTTGAACCATCCCTCATCATTTTCCCCTTCTCATTCTCTCTCCTCTCTTCCTCTTGCTGCTGATCTCTCTCTTCTTCCTCTCTCCCTCTTCATGAAACCTTAGATCCACCATGAAAACAAAGCCAAAACCCTATTCCCACTTCACAAAAAATGTTCCCGGGCTCACTAGCTACACATTGAACCTAGCAAGATTGGATTTGGAGGACTTTGAGCAACTCAAGAATTTTCTTGAGTTGCCAAAGGAGGTAATTTCTGCACCTATTAGAGTACTATCTCATTTCTATTACATCCATACTAGTTTCATATCGATATTGTGTCATGTTGTGGATTTTGGAGAATTCAAGTGAGGGTTTAGGGTAAAACTGAAATCAAATTGAGATTGAGGCTTATTGTGACCTTAGAACCCCTGGTGTAATGCAAAATTGGACCCAAACCTGGAATTGAAACCAAAATACGGAATTACGGAACCGATATCGGAAAAACTGGAAATCTGTCACTGTTTTGTGTAATCTGCTATCACCCCGGGACCTTAAAAATAAAACTGAGTTGACAGTAAGATGTGCAGGCACCATGGAACCACCACACCAAACCCTAGCCCCCAACACCAAACTGAGGCCGCCAATTAATTCCTTCTGGCCGCAAATTGCGGCCAGAGCAGGAGGGATCTGTCTCGATTTTTGTGCATGGCCCTATCTCCTCTAGTATTGACCCTGGGTATGTCTAGTTTTGACAGATTCCATCAAGGGTGAAATCTGGGATGATTTTCCTAAGTTGGTGCATGATTTGAGACTTGTTTTAGCATGGATTTTGGTATTTGGCGTTCCGTTCCTGTCGGGTGGCGTTTGGACGTCAACGACAGGTGGATATTGATCGTGTTTGCATGCGAGGTTATAGGTTTTTACCTATAGGCGTAGCGTGTGCCGTTTTGGTTTCCGATGTGATTTTCATGTGCTTTAGCATTGTGATATACTTGTAGGTACCCTACGAGATGTGAGGCAAAGAAGATGAAGATGGCGACATCGACACCGACACATGAGACGCAAGGTGAGTAGATTTATATCTACGGGGAGAAGTCGGGTGGATGGCGTATAGCACCCCCGCAGTCCGTGGTGATGTATGCGAATACGTATACACACATATAGTTATTATGTGTTGTTTAGGATTATTGATGGTAATAATGGATTATTGACAATAAGGATGTATTGGTTTAGTAGTGCGAAACCCTAGAGTAGTGGGTGCACTCACACATACACATATACTTGCATACATCCTTTCATATATCTGTGCGCATATGATGGTGTGTATATCTACACATGGGTATAGGACTATGTGTTTATATACGGGTTTTGAGGATGATACGCGGGATTGAGATGAGTCGATGAAATGCGATTAAGACCGTGAGATTTGGCGACATGACAGAGTTCGTATTGGAGATGTGATATGATGGTAGTGATGCCTGTCATGTGATGAGATATTGTGATATCGACTCAGATTTAGGTGGTTTCCATACCCCTCTCTATTGGCTTGATTGTCGGGTTCGTAGTTCGCATAGTAGGCGTTAGGCTAGACCCGAGTCATACCTATTTCAAAACTAACGAATCGGGGATATTTTAAAGATAGGAAAAAAGGGTTTATACGGATATTTTCAAACGACACGTCTTTTCTTAAAACACCGTAGCCCTTATTTTACGAAAAGACCTGATTCGTCTTATTTAAAAAGGCAAGGTTGCATGATATAATTATTGAGGCAGGTTCTCTACTGTTACGTTGATTACTCGATTCCGCACATTCATGCTGTTTGCATTGCATCGCTTATACTGTTGATACATTTCAGTCATGCTGCTAGGACACCAGCACCATTATCGATGATGCATATGTTCCACGTACACTTGTTGCCGGCTCACACACTTATCATCGATAATTTCCATGTCACTATACTGTAGTACTATTGCATTCAGTATATGATCCTTGCATGACACGATGATATGCTTACATTTCCTTTACATGTCGCATACTTCATGCTCTTTGATTATACGCATTGAGATATGTTGTTTCTATGATATTTCTGGATTTGGGAACCGAGGGTGTTTCAAAAGAGAATATGTCATTGCTTTAAAAACCCGGTTACCCTTGATATGATATTTCAGTGCGTCCACGATGTGTTTTCTCGGTGCTGAGAGCGACATGTGAAAGCCGAATCGAGGAGTGGACGGGCCGATTGCGGGTACATGGTGGACCGGGTATGGTTCCCCTCGGCAAGATGATCGATGAGCTTTGCCGATTGAGCCTGGAGGCGGGCGAGTACCTACCGGTGATTGGTTGGACCTGGCGGTTATCCGGAGGATACTGACCAGTGTCGATAGATGGATATGGGCATACTGCCGGGGCCGAGGGCCGATACCGCAGACAGAGCCCGCGGGCCGATCCGGACTGACGGAGCCCGATATATGAGGATTTACGTGCCGATGCTGGGCACTCCGGTTCCATGATTTTGACGTGTCGCGAGGGACACAGATGGTTTATATCCTCATATTTTTCCCATGCACATGATTTATGATATTTACATGCATGGTGGTTATTGTCAGTGGGTGACGAGTGGACGGGATCCACGTGTGTGCAGATTTGATTACTTTGATCATACCTCATATTCATGACATGCTATTATCTGAGGCACTAGCACGAGCACTTGGCACTACACTCATGTTTAGAGATTACATTGCCAGTTTAGCATGCTTCAGCTTTATTCATATGAGGTTTATTTATATCTGATCGTATTGACCTAGGATGGGTCATGCATTCGATCTCTGCTTGTAGATATTTTTCTATTCACGAGTTGGCAAGTCACCCCCGTTGTGCCACAGTCCTTGCAGGTTTTGCCGTACAGATTCCATAGCGGCATTTCTGGCACACTGCTTCCTTATGGGTGACTTGCGTTGGTAGGTGGGTTCTTTGTATCAGAACCGCCATTGCTCATGTATTATTTATTGTATCTAGAATTTCCATCAACCAAAACTTGTATATTGCTTCAGACTTAGAAAACAGTGTTGTATTATTTCGACCTTAGAGTCGCGCTTGTAGTATTACGGTTTTCTGGCTGTTTTGAGTTTCTTTATGGGTTTTGGTCCTCGCCCTTTGGCGTTGTATATTATTGCTTGCATGGTTGTGACCATCGATTGACGAAGAGCTAGCTCCCGCTTGGGGATGCCTTTTATCATCTTATATATATTATTCTTGTTGTACCCCGTTCGGGGCCAGTTTTTACAAAGGAAACTCTGCCGAAATTTTCAGGAAAGGTTACACATTTTAAAAATACACTTTCGGCTTAGTTATTTAAAAACTTTGATTTTCGAAAAATGATTTCTTTACTTTTCAAAACCAGTTTTCCTTAATTACACTTTAAATGGTTTTAGATTTCTGGGCTTTTGGCTTACTTGGATCAGATGGAGTCCTATAGACTTCATAGGATTTAAGGGCCAGTCACGTGCTCTTTCGGGTCGTGACAAAGTTGGTATCAGAGCGCTAGGTTAACCTTGGTTCGAGTCTGAGTTTGACTATGTGGAGCCTAGGGCGTTATTTCTATACGGAACTTAGGCTTGACCTTACGGAACTTAGACTTAGTCGAGGGGGTATTAGACCCGAACTTTCGCCGTGTAGGATGACCCTTGGTTGATGGAATAGGTGACTAAAGTAGAGTGACGTACCGTGGGTATGTTCCGCAGCATACTTACGACACGCCACTCCGCTTAAGAAACCTTAGGTTGTACATTTCCTTGCACCGTATTATATTCCTTCCTATGATCTACCTTCATCGATACTGGTTATGGTTTTGCCGCCGCGATTGCACGGGCAGAGTGAGCTACGGCTCGAGTTGTGTCAGCATGAGCTCGTCGGGGATGAGGGCTGACCAGGGCGTGATTCCCGAGGCATACGATTGCATATTGAGGCATCGTCTTATGGTGTTTCCGCACTTTGGGCGTTTGACAGATCGCTGTTGCGAGATTTTTCGGATGTACCGGTTGGTACCAGAGGATTGAGCCACTGATAGAGGCCAGCCAGGTTATGATGACCGTTGATATTATCGCTTATCCAGGATTGTTGAGGCGCTGCTTAGCGTACCGACGAATGAGCCAGTTGTTGCTGCGAATGATGAGATATCGCCCAGATGATTTGAGCTACTGCAGTATGAGCATATTCTTAGAGATATGATAGTGAGTCGCTAGTCACCGAGGATTAATAACTAGGACATGTGGTTCGTTCGCTTACCCCGATGCGAGGTCATCAGGAAGATTGATTCCAGCTAGAGGCGACTTCACGCAGGTTCGTTGAGAGTCGATTGAGACGATCGAATGTCAGGAACCCCTTTTCCAAGTTTAAAGTATACGGAAAGACATGCAGGTGACTCTATGGACCCTCTAGAAGAATGAAACCCTAACTCGACTTAATGACCGTGTGAAAGCCTTTGAACCTTAGGGTTTGCGGCGGTTCCGCGGCGCCATTAGTGAGGCTTGGGTTTGCCCTTCTACGGCTGGACCACCGACGCTGTGGCATGTACTCGATACTATTAAACTGTACCCGAGATGTTGAGCTCTTGGGGAATTGTGAGGTTCTGACGAGTCGATCGGATGAGTCGACATCATTCGGATATCATGTGATGGGACGCTGCTTGGGAGACTCCAGATACAAGCATAGCCGTCGAAGCGCAGTCCGTGTAGCCACGATGAGATGAGTCCGAATTAGTCGACATTGGAGCAAGGTGGAGTAAAGAGTTTACACGAGATTTCGACGAGATGACGTTTCACTCCGCTGACATCAGAGATGTGATATACACGCTGAGGACGTGTTCGGCTAGATATCTCCTACTGAGTGATGAAGATACTGAGTTCGTGATTTCGAGTCCGTGTTAGAGACTTCGGAGGGACCGTAGCCGATGGCATTGCAGTGCGCAGATAGAGACGCGATGTCGAAATGGACGATGATACAGACAAGCGGGACAAGAGGTTCGTACGAGACGCTGATGAGCTGTCATTACTCCCCGTCGAGACCAGAGGCCTGATATGCTTACAGACTGTAGGGTTCCTAGGCAGTCTCAAGAGGTCTCACAAGGCATCAACCATGCCAATTTCAAAAAATACGGTGCCGAGAAACCCGACTACGGATCGTTGGCTAGAAGTTTAGGCGATAACAAAAACTAGTTAACAACTTAACTAAATGGTAAACGGAAATACAACCTTTGTAGATCCGGTTCTCCACCTCTATGGCTCCGCGATGATGTCTCCTCGCTGTACAAATCGGATCTTGGGCTCTAGCGTCGGCTTCATCGGAGAAAAAGCGGGCTAGGTCATCGACGACGATGCCGAAGATGATCTACGTCGAGGCATCACTAGATCAAGCTCCACCTTCACCAAGCCATGAAAACTTGTGAAGGAAACACCCTATACTACTTGGCAAGAGGTAGAGGATGAAGAAATAGGAGGTGGGTTCACTTTAGAATTGGATTTCTCACTCTTTTTCATCAATCACCATTGATGAAGTCAAGGTTTCTTCAAGTAGAAGATGAAGAAGAAGAAGAAGATAATATGATAAGTTATTATCAAAAAGAATAATAAAATCATTCTTATCATAATATTAACCATGGTAATGTGTAGAGAGTTAATCATGGTTGAATGGAATGGTTAGGGTTAAGCATGAGACAAAATGGTCACTTGGTCAAAGTCTTCATGAAGCTTCATCAGGCTTCATGAATGAAAAGAAACCATTTTCTCTTTACATGCCTAAAAAAGGAAATAACCTAAATAATTAGTTAAGATAATCAAAACCCTAACCATTTAAATAACCATGGTTTAATTCTTTCCACAAAAACCCTAGCAAACATGTATCATCAAACATGATACAATCAAGTGCACAAAAAATATATCATATATACAATGTGCACATCCGAGTGAGAAAATCCATTTAAAGTGAACCAATACTAGTTAATGCAAAGTAATATATCAAATATATAATTATGCATTAAATCATTAAATCAACTCTTGATTCAATGATCCGGTCATGTCGCACACAACCGACTAGTATCCTATGTATCGGCTTACCGAATCAATCCTTGATTCGATAAATAGGTTATATCGCATACAACCATTCGATGCATTCATCGCGAGAATGGAATACGGTATCACATACACGCATTATTCTCGGTCCCGCACATATCTCATATGCGCTCCTATTTCGTTTCGCTTGAGCCAGGAAACCTCTGTGTAGGACTCTAAAGACTCGTCAATACGCCGGTAGCAGATGATGATCATATCAAACACCCACAAGCCGCAAGCGGTCTGCTAAACGTAACGGCCACCCGGGTATTGAGCGATCAGAAGATCGACGATCAAGCCCGCTCATACTCCTGTGAATCCAACCAGTAACACTTACCGTACAGTCCGGTCTGTTCGTCTGATATGTCGCATATCTCGCCTAGGGGTGGTAAACGTCAGACCCCAGTAGCTCGATAAGTCGTGTCGATATGAGGTCTATAACAATTCGAGAAACTACTGGTAACACTTACCAGTAAATCTCAGCAACCCTGGCCCGGGATTTCCGGTTATAGCCAATCGAACACAGCGCAACATCAACTCCCTATACCGGGAGAGACGAATCCCCTCCTATCGCTCATTGCCTCCATGTGACTCGGGACTGTACCCAAAAACCACCGTTTTGCACACCTTCTTGGATGTGGTAAGGTGGAAATCAAAGCACAGTGGGAACTACATAAAACTCTATGATGATCTCGGGTCAACAGACTACTCTGTACCAGTGTCACCTGAGAACTGCCATCTGACGTAAGGTATAATACCATCTGGGAGTTCTCGGTGAGTCCGTCCAGTGTACCCAGTCTCTACTGAGCACCCGTATATCATCTCTGATGTCAAACACCAATGGATATGGTATCATCCATCGCCCATCTGTATCGGTCGAGAAGGTACACGCTAGTCTACTCTGGTATTTCGATGCCCCGTCTTGATACACCCACGACTAGGGACTTTGAAGGATGTACTTATGGACTACCATGTCCCCACTAGTATGATCCGCATCATAGTCCAGGTAGTCAAGTACACATCCTAAGGGCTTTACCAACATGTAACAGAGAGACAATCAGTGTACACGTTAAGGTAAAGTGCAACCAGATAGCATACGATCATGTCGAGCAAGAAAGTCCTCCCTATATATGTTCAAGCATCCACTACAATATACATCCTATGTATAGTAATGGCCTCTAGGGCATACATATAACTAACAATCTCCCACTTGCACTAGGGCCATCTGATAGCAGTGGTTGTAGTATCTCATACTCAACCATCCCAAAAAAATCTCTCTCTAGGAACTGGCCTTTGTGAATGGATCCGCTGTGTTTGTCCTCTGAGTCTACTCTCCAAACCTCGATCACCATGGAGATCAACCATCTCCATGATCAGGTGACACTGCCTTAGAATATGGCTGGATCACTGATGGGGCCGGCGTTCCATGGCATAAGCCACAACTCCATTGTCACACAATGGGAGGAACTAAGTTCATCTCATGAACTAATATACATCCAGACTGCCTCTTTGGTATCATCTTAAGTAGCGATGTATCCAGCCTTTATCTACTAGTATGCCACGGTATCTAGCTTGGAACTCTTCCAACATACCGTCCCTTTAATATGGGTAAAGACAATGCCTGTGACTGACACTCAGTCGTCTTTATCACCGTGGAACACTTCCAGTGATTCTTCCCTGGATCGATTGATACCATCTCACTACAACTAGTGAGAATCCTAACATCCAATTAGATCTATCTCATAGATCCAAAACCCAGGATTTAGAAGGTATCATTTTGATCCTATATGGAGAATCTATGTGATATGCGGAGATCGACCGAGCGTAGCATAGGAAACTCCTTCCCTATCAAGAGCATGACATCCACGTACTCTACGAGGATCACCACCATACTCCCTACTACCTTTTTGTTTATACAAGGTTCATCTACCATTTTGATGATGTCAAACTCTTTGACTTATCCATCAAAACAGATGTTCCAACTCCGCGATGCCTGCTTTATCCTATAAAACATCTTGCACACGTTTCCGCTGCTCCCACTGTCTACGAAGCCCTCTGGCTGTGTACTTATAGACGCTCTCTTCCAAATCATCATTTAGAAAAGCAGTCAAGACACCCAACCACTAGAGATCATAGTCATGGTATGTAGCCATGGCAAGTAGGATCTGGATGGACTTAAGCATAGCTCCTTAGAAAAAGGTTTCCTCATGATCCACACCTGGTCAATGATGCAAACCTTTAACAAGTTTAGCTTTGAAAGTCTCAACTTTTCCATCTACACCTAGTAATCTTCTCAAGATATACTTGCTCCTGATTGGGATTTAACCCTTCAGATATAGCAACCAAAGTCCATACTTTGTTGGTGTATATGGATTCCATCTCAGATCACTAAGCATCCAGCCATTCTTACAGAGTCTTACTCCTGATGGCCAGCTCGAAACTAGTTGGGTCATCATCTCATGATACAATCCTCGCTCCCACTGTCATAGAGAAACAGAAGTATCTCTCAGGTGGGTGAGGAACCCTACTAGATTGGCGGAGAGGCTGAGGTTCGTTGGTAACTATTGAATCCTTTGGTTCTTTCAAATCATCAGCTGCAGTTTGTATAGCTGGAACATTTCCAGTTCTACATAACAGATCTTGCCTCGAGCTTGTCCGGATTTTTCTTTTCAGACATAGGCCGGACAACCCCAAATCTTAAGGAACTTAAGATATGGGCTCTTCCTTTTCCATATCACATATGAAGTGGTAGGCAACTTGATTTGATTGGAACCGTATTCAATAGGTATGCAGCTTCTCAAGCGCATAATGTAAGTGCACGGCGGCGCCCCGGCCGTCAATCCGACGCCGGAATGCGGAAACGGTGAATAACTTAAATTTTGCGGACTTAGCAAACCGGCACCACCGCGCACTAAACTCCGGATCGAACCATTAACTAGTCTGAGCTATCTACAAGAAAGGGAATAGATATACCGACGATCCAAGTCCTCCGGTCTTCTCACCATCGTCCGGATCTCCTGCGGAAAAGTCCCGTCTCCTCCTCGTCGCCGGAAGTGCACCACATCGCCTACTATGTTTACGGGCTCCCACCTCAATGCCGAGGCAACTCGGGCACGAAGCCGGCTACTCGACGTGCCCAAGATTCGCTGTAGAATGCGTAGTCCTCAAGTCTCACTTTGGGGTTCATGGAGATGCCATTGTGGTGGAGGAAAATGAAGTGAACTTTTGGAGAGGGTTCTTGTGTGATTTTTGGAGAATGAAGAGAACCAAAAATGCCACACCAAAAATCAAAATCACCCACATCCTCAAGAATGGCCGGCCCCTTGTAGCAAAGGGAGAGGGAGGAAAAGTCAAGGGGGAGGTGACCATATCAATCAATCAAGAGAGAGAGAGAGGAATGGTTATCAAAAACAACCATGATCACAAAACTAAGCCAACACTCCACACAACCATCAACTCATGCATGATGGCTCCAAAAAGGTCAAGCCATCATGAGCATGGAAAGTCAAGCAAGTCAAGGTAAGGTGAGCCATCATGATACAAGGAAATAAGCAAAGACCCCCTTCCACAATTGCCTATTTGCAACAATGCAAATAAGCCCTCCTCCACCAATCTTCGGCCAATGAACGGAACAATGGAAATTGGCCGACACGGAAAGCAAACTGGCAACTCCAGAAAACTGGTCCCGTAATAAATCACAGGAAAACCCCGATACTGTGCATACACACCCGCATCTGTATTTTGACCGAAATACAAATGCAATGAGACAAAGTCTACACTGTACTATACTAGGTCCGGCTTATACCAAAACCGGCTAGTAATATCTGTTCGATCCTGATCCGTGCAATACCGCACGTATCTGATCAAACCCTGCCATATAACCATACGGCCTATAGTACAGACTGTCCGATCCTGATCCGTGCAATACCGCACGTATCTGATCCGACCTTGCCATATCTCCATACGGCCTCTACAACCTTTCGCCCGAAAGCTGAGTAACTGTAAATGTGGTGGACTCTAAAGACTCGTCAATACCTTGGTTGTGGATTTAACCACTAGCACGTCAGAGGTATAAGCCAATACGTGACGGGCTACCAGGTACTGACCAAATGGGACGTCGATGAGGAAGCTCACCCCGACACCCAACTGAGCCTGTCAGTGACAATATCCGTGCAGTCCGGTCCGTTCGTCTATGAGTATCGCATGGCGGGCCTAGGGGGTTGGTAAAAGTCAGACCCCCAAAAGCGGTACAAGTCGTGTCGGAGTGTAGCCCAGAACACCCTGAGATACTACTGGATTACCTACCAGTAAATCTCCTTGCCTTGGCCAAGGACTTTGTGTAATGGCTCTCCTAGACACAGCACGACCTCACCCCCAATACCGGGAGAGACGAACCCCTGAAGATACGCTCACTGCCTCCATGTGGCTCGGGACTGTACCCAACTAAAACCTGTTTGCACGACTCCTTTGAGCCGTGGTAGGGTAGTAATCAAAGTACAGTGGGAACTCACACGAGACAAATGACGATCCCCAGGTCGATGAACTAACCTGCACACATGTCACCAGGGAACTGCCATCTGACGTCTGGTATATGACCAACTAGCATGTTCCCGGCGAGTCCTGTCCGGTGTACTCATAACCCAATGAGCACCTGTATACATCTTAGGTGATCCAACTGACACCAGTGGCTTGTGAGACCGGCCACCGCCCCTCGTCGGGGTCTCGACTGTATACACTAGTCTACTAATGGAGTATCGATGCCCAGTCTCGAAACTCCCACGACTAGGGACCTTTTAAGGATAAGCTTATAGACCCCCACCTCCCACTTATATGATCGCCCTCATACTGCTGGTGGTCAAGCAAGAATCCTAGGGGCTCTATCAACGTGTAATAGCGACGTGTCGTGTCACCTAAAGCAGTACACGATGATAAAGGTAAACCAGATAGCATAGTATCATCTCGAGCAAGACTGTCCTACTGGGATAGGTCCTCCCTCAATCATTACAATCACGTACCTGTGACCTAATAATTGACTCTGAGGGCACTATCTCCAACAATCTCCCACTTGCACTCAAGGCTAATTATTGCGATGTCGCATACACACAGCCCGTGTGATACCGAACACCCAACTCCTCTACTAGTCAGTCTCACAAAGCTCGTTTGCGAAACTATTGCGTTCGAGGAATAGCCTCAGTGAGTGGATCCGCTTAGTTGTCTCTTTCCATGTCTCTCTATATCTCAAGTTCGCGGAGAAAGCCATCTCCCGAAAAGAGCAATACCTGTCTCAGAATATGTCTGGATGTTTGATGGGACCTAGCTCATAAATGAACTCCAAATCCAAACTTCTTAGACTGTATCGTCAACTGAACTTAATCAGTATCCTGCGCGCCATGCCTCCCTCAGTATTGCCTTGGACCACCTGTCCAAAATACTGCCCCTCATCAGAAGGAAAACTATAACTCTGACAACCTCCTTGTCGTCCATGTCACCTTGGAAGCCTGGAATGATAACTGTCTCCTGAATGAGGCTGTCGTTATCATATCCCTAGAACATCCACTTATGTTCTAAAACTGCTTCCGACTGTTTCTCCAGGATTGGATTAATGTCAACTTATTGCATCTAGTGCAAGAACAACATCTGGTGTGGTACTTGACATCTCACGATTGACTCAATTGCCTGAGCAAGTGATCTGCCAATCATGCCCGTCCCTCTCCCCTTTAGTCTGTAAGACACCTTTAGAGAGGGTGACTCCGTTACCTGCAGGTACACTACCGTGCCAGGAGTCGTCCATCCTAAATACTCTTAGAATGCTGTCAAGTACCCTGATTGGAAAACCACCCAAATCTAGATCTAAGACCATAGATCTAGTAACCAGTATGTCAGATATAATGTCCAAGTCCATGTGGAGAAACCACTGTGTGACGACCAAAGTATAACCGATCGTAGTGTAGGAGTTTCTTTTCCTACTCTGTGTATATCATCTAAATACCAGGATATCACACCCTACTACCTTCTCAACAGATCCATCCCCTATTCTGATGAAGTCAAACCCATGACTGTCACGTCAGAAATAGATGATCTTTCTCCGCTACATCTGCTCTAGTCTATAAATAGACATAAGCAACCTGTCCACCAATGCTTCCGCTGCTCCCACTGACTACGACAACCCTCTGGCAGAGTCATATAGACGTGCACTTCTAAAACTAGTTTAGAACGACGCTATACTCATCCTCCCGCCGGGTCTCGCAGCCTGGAACAACAGCAATGGTAATTGTGGGTAAACAAGAACTTCCCTGTCACCGTCCTTGAGGCTACCGTAGTACCTCTCGGGTGCCTGAAGTTACCCACCTTATCTGCGGAGTGGCCAATGGAATGTCAATTCAGATTGAATCTTAAGGTTCCTTATCAAATCTTCAGTAATCGTTTGTGGTTCTGGAATCACTTCCAGTTCTACCATACTCCCACTACTGTTTTCCTGAAAAAATCCATTTTTAATTTAAAACTGTGGCGAGTCTAGAACAATATTGCTATTGTTCATCCAGATGGTAGAAAGTCAACCCGCGTCATAGCCTGGGTCAACCCACAAACAGCCATTACAGAAACGTGCCTTGAGTTGTCCAGTGTCTGGTTTTAATCATAAACCGGACAACTCCCCGTACCTTAACATCGTTAAGATATGAACTGTTCTATATCCAATATAGAAACAGAGGCACTGATTTAATTGAACTAGATTCAAATCATGCAGCTGTCCCCAGCGCATGTCAACTAAATGGAAGGAGGCCAGATCAGCGTTACTCAACTTAGGAATACTTCCAATTATGAGTAACCTGAAAGAGAAGCAATTTCTCTTAATCATTACTATCAACTGAACACCATACACAAGTATCTACATCTTCGATCTCTTTGAAGAATCCCGATACCTGCTATACCTGGTTCTCTACTCTATTCAAATACCTATAACTTCTCAAAATTCAGATCCTGTGTTTCCACGAAACACTTGTCTAAAAACTAGAGAAGTCATAAGTAAACTGAATGTAGTACGAGGACCAACCCCTCTGTCCTGATGGACCCTGGACAACATACAATCCTTTGTATAAGTCCCTTGAGTCTGATAACTCATTCACTGTGTGTCGTAGGTTGAAAACTGTACTTATGGTTAAGAAGAATTACACCGCTATTTAATGCTCCTTACCTAACCATCTACTGATATAGGTAAATGTCATAGACATAATTTCAAAAAGATATATCTCACTCTATGAAAATAGACGTACAGATATATCATTTTGAAATTGGTGCATAACAGCGGATATTCAAAACCAAATATTTGCCGACCGGCAAACAGCCCAGGTGATTTCCTCAAATATCACCGATTACAACGAATCCCGATATAATGAGGATAATCACCCAATTCCCAATAACTTACTCCCACTCATCATCTGTAAAACCATACAGATGTGAGAATCGAACCTGGTAAATACATACCCTGGAGCAAGTATCTAATCGGGAAATCAGTTTTCCATTAACAGTACACAGTGGAACTGAAACATTGAAATGTTTCGATGGGGTATCCTGGTATTCCTAGTAATGCCTCTTCCATCATCCAGATTCACAACTATAACCGTATAATTCTTTGCCACCTCTCCAAATCCCTTCATATGTCTTTAGTCTTTACCTTCTGTACACCCCTTTAGGCCAATTGGTTTTCTACCTTCCCTACCGTTCGGCACCAGCCTATGGTTTGGAAGAAGACTATCCAAAAAGCATAAAGGGTGTACTATCCTAATCCTAGGAACACTCGCAATGAGAGAGGGTGAAGATAAAAGACAACCGAATAAACCTTATTCCTATTTCTCCTGAACCAGAATCCATCCCCGAACTGGAACGAGTTCCTTTCGAGTTCGTATATAACCATACGTTGGATTATCCAAATAAACTGTGGATCTTCATAGTGATACGGAGTGTCCTGGAGAAATACAAAGGTGATGTGGGAGTGGTAACGAAATATTTGGTTTGGTCGTGAATATCTGTTGCAATTTACTTTGCCCTCCTACTAATCCCTTGCTTTGTCTGAACTTAATACCTTCTGCACACCATCGTTATGCTAATTGGTTTTCTTCATTCCCTACCGGTCGGCACCTACCTATGGTTTGGAAGAAGACGATCCAATTTGCGTAATAGGTGTGCTACCCCTAAACCAAGGAGTACTCGTAACCTGAGAGAGGGTAAAAGGAAAAGACAACTGAATAATCCTATCCGTTTTCTCCAGAACCGGAAACCATCCTCGAATAAATCTGTCGAGTTCGTATCTAACCATACGATGGTTTTGTCCAATGGAAGTGGACGTTCGTAGCAATACGGGGTGTCCCGGAGAAAAGGGTAAAAGTAGGAGTGGCAATGAGGTCTGCAACTCTGACAATCCAAAAGCCAGTGTTTAGAAGGTTTGGTCAACTTGGTCACTGAGTCAAAGTCTTAGGGTCGGGTCAATGGTCGCTGCCAAAGAGAGAGAGAGAAAAGAAACACTCAGCGTGCACTCTAACCTAGATCAGAATGGTTACCAATTTATCTAATCTGGAATCCTCCCACTGTACCTCAAATTCTCCTCCAAACCTGAAAGAAGAATTAGTCGGGGTTACCCGAGGAGTATACCAACTCATCAGTGGGAATCGGGATCCAACTATCATTGCATGATAACGTGACGGAATCCGCTCACGCTATCACACTCCAGAAGGTATGCGCATATCTGGCAAGTTTCAGTTCTTTTGAAACTCCCGATGTGATTTCTGCCCCATGCTCTTATGACCTTGGCGTGAGGTCAAAATATCATAAGTCACATGTCAAGTTCTGCCCATCATTATCCAGGTTAATTTGAATCCACCCGTACATACCCTTGACGTAGGCCAAAATAGTAGTACGACTGTCCCAAACCAACGCATCTATCTATGCAACAGATAAATACCCGGCAGCTACCAAACACTATGCCTTGGCGTGAGGTCAAAATACATAGCTTGAATACTACCGAATATTTAACTGAAATGATGGAGGGCTACGAATGGTTTCTGGCGAAAACCTTTAACGTAATGAACTTGATATCGTTGAAGGAACGGACAACTTTTTGAAAATATAGTGACGAAAACCGTTGCTAAAGAGGTCACTCCCGGTGAAGGGATCTCGGCTCTTTCCCCGTAGAATGGGGTGCAGGATATTCCAAATGAATACCACGGTGCAAAGCAAAAGTAATCGGCTATAGTGAAGTTAATGCCCTGACGCAAACTTATTGTCCAAGAGGTCACTCCCGGTGAAGGGATCTCGGCCCTTGCCTCGTCGACTGAGGAGCAGGATATTCCAATGAATACCTCGATGCAAAACAAAAGTGAACGTCCTTGCAATAACAGCTTTTTGAAAAGTGTTCCAACAACATCAGATTAGGTTTGTTTTTAACTTTGCATTGATCCGAATCAATGCAGTCCCATCAATTGATCACACCACAAAGAACGAAAATATACTGATGTACGTATATGCCATCCGCATTCGCCACTGGGTCCCGTCATTACCCGTTAGGTTAGCTTACTAACGACAGAGCGGGGACTGGACTAGCGCGGATGCAAAACATATACAACATCTACTAATATATATACCAATATATTATATTTCGCTCAAGGCGTGAATAAAATGCAACATCACAGAAAATGAACAGCATCACAGAAACAATACAGATATCTGGGATCCCCGGGTTTCACAGAGCCGCTGAAACCCGACGTTCCCCTGGTCGTGTGGATAGCCTGTGCAATGAAATCCTAGACCCCTACGGGCGCGGCAAGTCACCCGCCAAAACCTGAAGCGAGGCAGCCCCCTTCAGCGCCGTGAATGGACCACCCAGCACTTCACGGAATCCGGTAACTTGGGCACCCCTCCTGGGTCAAACCTATACCCCCTACGAGTGCGGCGAATAGCCCGCCAATCCCAGAGTGAAGCCCCCTCCGTCTCAATGCCATGAGATGCGGGCTTGTTGCCCTCTAGAACCCGGCTATCCGTGCACCCCTCCACGGGGCAATCCTAGTACAGAAAGTAAAATATACATACAACGGGTACATCGACCGCAACCAGGTCGTGCCCCAAAATAATAATACAAACAGGCAGTGACGGCAGTCCACATGTCGGACGCTCGCCCCGCAATATCAAATGTACATAATACAACAGAACTGTACTAGCATTGCATCCAGGCTATCCCCCACGACCGATCCGCAACAACACAGCAAATACATAGAACATCAACGTGAAAGTCACGTTCGCAAATCCGTCTAACCGGGCTATAGCAGTTAGACAGGATTTACCGATCGAGTGACATTCACGGTCGCAGATATAATGTAAATACTGTGAAAAATGTGTTTAAGATTTTCCGATTGACCAAAAATTAACAAGTGGGCCCACAAAGAATACTGTAGCAGTCACAGAAATAATTGGCCCAATTTTAATATTCCAAAACCCATACTTTAAGCCCAGAAAACTACTGAAGAAATTTGATGCAGGGATCAGAACAGTAAGCGGCGGAAGGGCGGCGCTTAAGGAAGGTCAGGCCGCGCTTCCGCGCTTGTACTGTTGACTGACACTCTCGAATTTTCTCAGTAGCCTTGAAATCTCCAGTACATTAATATTTTACAACCTGAAAAAATTTTCGAGACCAAAAATTTTCAACAGAAAACTGATGCGACAAAATACGGGTTTTTGGACCTTTTTGATCGATCGGAAATGCAAACACATTACACAAAGCTAGACTAAGTTAATGGTGAGGCTCTGATACCACTGTAAGTGCACGGCGGCGCCCCGGCCGTCAATCCGACGCCGGAATGCGGAAACGGTGAATAACTTAAATTTTGCGGACTTAGCAAACCGGCACCACCGCGCACTAAACTCCGGATCGAACCATTAACTAGTCTGAGCTATCTACAAGAAAGGGAATAGATATACCGACGATCCAAGTCCTCCGGTCTTCTCACCATCGTCCGGATCTCCTGCGGAAAAGTCCCGTCTCCTCCTCGTCGCCGGAAGTGCACCACATCGCCTACTATGTTTACGGGCTCCCACCTCAATGCCGAGGCAACTCGGGCACGAAGCCGGCTACTCGACGTGCCCAAGATTCGCTGTAGAATGCGTAGTCCTCAAGTCTCACTTTGGGGTTCATGGAGATGCCATTGTGGTGGAGGAAAATGAAGTGAACTTTTGGAGAGGGTTCTTGTGTGATTTTTGGAGAATGAAGAGAACCAAAAATGCCACACCAAAAATCAAAATCACCCCCATCCTCAAGAATGGCCGGCCCCTTGTAGCAAAGGGAGAGGGAGGAAAAGTCAAGGGGGAGGTGACCATATCAATCAATCAAGAGAGAGAGAGAGGAATGGTTATCAAAAACAACCATGATCACAAAACTAAGCCAACACTCCACACAACCATCAACTCATGCATGATGGCTCCAAAAAGGTCAAGCCATCATGAGCATGGAAAGTCAAGCAAGTCAAGGTAAGGTGAGCCATCATGATACAAGGAAATAAGCAAAGACCCCCTTCCACAATTGCCTATTTGCAACAATGCAAATAAGCCCTCCTCCACCAATCTTCGGCCAATGAACGGAACAATGGAAATTGGCCGACACGGAAAGCAAACTGGCAACTCCAGAAAACTGGTCCCGTAATAAATCACAGGAAAACCCCGATACTGTGCATACACACCCGCATCTGTATTTCGACCGAAATACAAATGCAATGAGACAAAGTCTACACTGTACTATACTAGGTCCGGCTTATACCAAAACCGGCTAGTAATATCTGTTCGATCCTGATCCGTGCAATACCGCACGTATCTGATCAAACCCTGCCATATAACCATACGGCCTATAGTACAGACTGTCCGATCCTGATCCGTGCAATACCGCACGTATCTGATCCGACCTTGCCATATCTCCATACGGCCTCTACAACCTTTCGTCCGAAAGCTGAGTAACTGTAAATGTGGTGGACTCTAAAGACTCGTCAATACCTTGGTTGTGGATTTAACCACTAGCACGTCAGAGGTATAAGCCAATACGTGACGGGCTACCAGGTACTGACCAAATGGGACATCGATGAGGAAGCTCACCCCGACACCCAACTGAGCCTGTCAGTGACAATATCCGTGCAGTCCGGTCCGTTCGTCTATGAGTATCGCATGGCGGGCCTAGGGGGTTGGTAAAAGTCGGACCCCCAAAAGCGGTACAAGTCGTGTCGGAGTGTAGCCCAGAACACCCTGAGATACTACTGGAATACCTACCAGTAAATCTCCTTGCCTTGGCCAAGGACTTTGTGTAATGGCTCTCCTAGACACAGCACGACCTCACCCCCAATACCGGGAGAGACGAACCCCTGAAGATACGCTCACTGCCTCCATGTGGCTCGGGACTGTACCCAACTAAAACCTGTTTGCACGACTCCTTTGAGCCGTGGTAGGGTAGTAATCAAAGTACAGTGGGAACTCACACGAGACAAATGACGATTCCCAGGTCGATGAACTAACCTGCACACATGTCACCAGGGAACTGCCATCTGACGTCTGGTATATGACCAACTAGCATGTTCCCGGCGAGTCCTGTCCGGTGTACTCATAACCCAATGAGCACCTGTATACATCTTAGGTGATCCAACTGACACCAGTGGCTTGTGAGACCGGCCACCGCCCCTCGTCGGGGTCTCGACTGTATACACTAGTCTACTAATGGAGTATCGATGCCCAGTCTCGAAACTCCCACGACTAGGGACCTTTTAAGGATAAGCTTATAGACCCCCAGCTCCCACTTATATGATCGCCCTCATACTGCTGGTGGTCAAGCAAGAATCCTAGGGGCTCTATCAACGTGTAATAGCGACGTGTCGTGTCACCTAAAGCAGTACACGATGATAAAGGTAAACCAGATAGCATACTATCATCTCGAGCAAGACTGTCCTACTGGGATAGGTCCTCCCTCAATCATTACAATCACGTACCTGTGACCTAATAATTGACTCTGAGGGCACTATCTCCAACACATAACACCCAAAAGGAAATAGGTAACTCAGTAGTACTCATCATAGAGCACACCTTATCACATAGGGTGTAATTGCTCCACCCCGATATACCATCGTGCTATGGTGTATACAGAGGAGTAATGCTGAGAGAGAATCTCATTCTCCTTTAGAATAGTCCAGGAATTCCATGCACAAGTATTCTCCTCCCTGATCTCATCATAGGACATAATACTTATACCCGTATTTTGGTTCTCTACTTCTCGCTTATATTCTGTGAATATCTCAAAAGGTTCGGACTCATGTTTCAACAGGAACATATGACTGAATCTTGAGAGATTATCAGAGAATATAATGAAGTATAAAGAACCAGTCCTGGCATGTGTAGACAGGGGACCTTACATAAATCAACATGTATCATCCCAAGAGTTTACTAACTCTTTCTCTGTTTCCAATAAACAGGGCTATGGTCATTTTATTTCTGTGACATGACTGTCAAGTTTCATAAGATGTAAATTCAAACTTATTTAAATATGCATCTAAATGAAACTTCAGCCAGTCGGGTCGCATTGATATGACCTAGTCTACAATGCCTCAAGAAGGATCCGTTCATTTCTGAACTCTTCCTCTTATGTGTGTTTCGTATACTAAAGAACTGTAGTTTGATTTAGAACATCAACGCTTTTAGATAACGTGCCTGAACCGATCAACTTTTGATATAGGAAATGTTCAAAACATTATCCAACAATACAAAATTTTATCATTTCTTTACTAATAAAGAGACTGATATGATTTTGTATATCAGGTTCGGTATCTAATAACATTCGTTCAGAACCAATGTATTGGTAATACAGGGTGACAGTGACCAACAGACTTGGCTGCAACTCTTGCCCCGTTTTCTACCTCATGAAACATATCACCCGTTCTCAGTCCTCTACCTTTCTGTAGCCCTATGTAACAGATTACATATCTGGGATCCTGATCTGGTATCACATACCCAGGACGTAAAGGTTACTGAGAAACAGTTCTTTGTAATGAACACACCCAAAGATGATGCATCTGTTGGAGATAGTGCCCTCAGAGTCAATTATTAGGTCACAGGTACGTGATTGTAATGATTGAGGGAGGACCTATCCCAGTAGGACAGTCTTGCTCGAGATGATAGTATGCTATCTGGTTTACCTTTATCATCGTGTACTGCTTTAGGTGACATGACACGTCGCTATTACACGTTGATAGAGCCCCTAGGATTCTTGCTTGACCACCAGCAGTATGAGGGCGATCATATAAGTGGGAGCTGGGGGTCTATAAGCTTATCCTTAAAAAGTCCCTAGTCGTGGGAGTTTCGAGACTGGGCATCGATACTCCATTAGTAGACTAGTGTATACAGTCGAGACCCCGACGAGGGGCGGTGGCCGGTCTCACAAGCCACTGGTGTCAGTTGGATCACCTAAGATGTATACAGGTGCTCAT
Source organism: Agapanthus africanus (assembly GCA_030015575.1). Classification (NCBI taxonomy): domain Eukaryota; kingdom Viridiplantae; phylum Streptophyta; class Magnoliopsida; order Asparagales; family Amaryllidaceae; genus Agapanthus; species Agapanthus africanus. Next base: position 337,388,027 of record CM057345.1, on the reverse strand, counting down.
TGGGTTATGAGTACACCGGACAGGACTCGCCGGGAACATGCTAGTTGGTCATATACCAGACGTCAGATGGCAGTTCCCTGGTGACATGTGTGCAGGTTAGTTCATCGACCTGGGGATCGTCATTTGTCTCGTGTGAGTTCCCACTGTACTTTGATTACTACCCTACCACGGCTCAAAGGAGTCGTGCAAACAGGTTTTAGTTGGGTACAGTCCCGAGCCACATGGAGGCAGTGAGCGTATCTTTAGGGGTTCGTCTCTCCCGGTATTGGGGGTGAGGTCGTGCTGTGTCTAGGAGAGCCATTACACAAAGTCCTTGGCCAAGGCAAGGAGATTTACTGGTAGGTATTCCAGTAATATCTCAGGGTGTTCTGGGCTACACTCCGACACGACTTGTACCGCTTTTGGGGGTCTGACTTTTACCAACCCCCTAGGCCCGCCATGCGATACTCATAGACGAACGGACCGGACTGCACGGATATTGTCACTGACAGGCTCAGTAGGGTGTCAGGATGAGTTCGCTCATCGACGTCCCTTTTAGTCAATAGCTGGTGGCCCGTTACGTATTGGCTTATACCTCTGACGTGCTAGTGGTTAAATCCACAACCAAGGTATTGACGAGTCTTTAGAGTCCCCCACATTCAGTTACTCAGCTTTCGGGCGAAAGGTTGTAGAGGCCGTATGGAGATATGGCAAGGTCCGATCAGATACGTGCGGTATTGCACGGATCAGGATCGGACAGTTTGTACTATAGGCCGTATGGTTATATGGCAGGGTTCGATCAGATACGTGCGGTATTGCACGGATCAGGATCGAACAGATATTACTATCCGGTTTTGGTATAAGCCGGATTCTAATATAGTACAGTGTAGATTTTGTCTCATTGCATTTGTATTTCGGTCGGAATACAAATGCGGGTGTGTATGCACAGTATCGGGGTTTTCCTGTAATTTATTACGGGACCAGTTTTCTGGAGTTGCCAGTTTGCTTTCCGTTTCGGCCAATTTCCATTGTTCCGTTCATTGGCCGAAGATTGGTGGAGGAGGGTTTATTTGCATTGTTGCAAATAGGCATTAGTGGAGGGGGTTCTTTGCATCTTGTTGCATCATGATGGTTTTCATGATGAGCACCATCATTGACTTGTTTTGACTCCATCATGGCTTGACTTTTAAGGTCATGATTGTTGATGATGTTGAGGGGTATGGTTGTTGAGTGAGGACTTTTCTTTGTGATGATTTCTTTTGAATGATAACCATTCTCTCTCTCTCTCTCTTTTTCCACCCACCCCCTTGTTGTTCTCTCTCTCTCTCCAATTACATATGAAGGAGGGGGGCCGGCCATTCCTATTAGGGGATGGGATTCATTTCTCATTTTGGTGGTGGAAAATGTTACTCTCATTTTGGTATGCTATTTTTTCCCCACCTCTCTCCAAGCTCTCTTTTCCTCCATCAAATGGCATCTCCACTACCCCATAAGGAGACACAAGTTCTACTACATATTCTACAACGAATCTTGGGCACGTTGACTAGCCAGCATCGTGCCCGAGTTGCCTCGGCATTGAGGTGGGAGCCCGTATACATAGTAGGCGATGTGGTGCACTTCCGGCGACGAGGAGGAGACGGACGGAGATCCCGCGAGGAGATCGGAGTGGAGATGAAGACCGGAGGACTTGGATCGTCGGTATATCTCTAACCCATCTTGTTTAGTAGCTTAGACTAGTTAATGGTAACGATCCGGGTGTTTAGTGCGCGGTGGTGCCGGTTTGCAAAGTCCGCAAAATTTAAGTTATTCACCGCTTCCGCTTTCCGGCGTCGGATCGACGGCCGGGGCGCCGCCGTGCACTTACAGTGGTATCAGAGCCTCCCCATTAACTTAGTCTAGCTTTGTGTAATGTGTTTTTCTGTTCCGATCGATCGAAATGTCCGAAAACCCCAATACACCCACATCAGTTTTCTGTTAAGATTTTTTGGTGTCCAAAAATTTTTCAGGTTGTAAAATATTGATGTACGAGAAAATATAAGAGTTCTGTAAAAATTCGACGATGTAACGCTACAGTGTGAGCGCGGAACCGCCGCGGAAATACCATACTTGCCGCCCTTCCGCGGTGCACTGTGCACGTCACATCACCAAATTTTTACAGATGCCTTCTGGGTTTATTTAAGGGGTTTTGGAACATTAAAATTGGGCCCATATTTTCTGTAACTGCTACAGTTTTCTTTGGGGCCCACTTGTTAATTGTTTGATCAATCGGAAATTTTTTAAACACATTTTTCACAGTATTTACATTATATCTGCGACCGTGAATGTCACTCGATCGGTAAATCCAGTCTAACTGCTATAGCCCGGTTAGACGGATTTGCGAACGTGACTTTCACGTTGATGTTCTATGTATTTGCTGTGATGTTGCGGATCGGTCGTGGGGGATAGCCTGGATGCAATGCTAGTACAGTTTTGTTGTATTATGTACATTTGATATTGCGGGGCGAGCGTCCGACATGTGGACTGCCGTCACTGCCTGATTGTATTATTATTTTGGGGCACGACCTGGTTGCGGTCGATGTACCCGGTGTATGTATATTTTACTTTCTGTACTAGGATTGCCCCGCGGAGGGGTGCACGGATAGCCGGGTTCTGGAGGGCAACAAGCCCGCATCTCATGGCATTGAGACGGAAGGGGCTTCACTCTAGGATTGGCGGGCTATTCGCCGCACTCGTAGGGGGTACAGGTTGACCCAGGAGGGGTGCCCAAGTTGCCGGATTCCGTGAAGTGCTGGGTGGTCCATTCACGGCGCTGAAGGGGGCTGCCTCGCTTCAGGTTTTGGCGGGTGACTTGCCGCGCCCGTAGGGGTCTAGGATTTCATTGCACAGGCTATCCACACGACCAGGGGAACGTCGGGTTTCAGCGGCTCTGTGAAACCCGGGGATCCCAGATATCTGTATTGTTTCTGTGATGCTGTACATTTCTGTGATGTTGCATTTTATTCATGCCTTGAGCGAATATAATATATTGGTATATATATTAGTAGATGTTGTATATGTTTTGCATCCGCGCTAGTCCAGTCCCCGCTCTGTCGTTAGTTAGCTAACCTAACGGGTAATGACGGGACCCAGTGGCGAATGCGGATGGCATATACGTACATCAGTATATTTTCGTTCTTTTTGGTGTGATCAATTGATGGGACTGCATTGATTCGGATCAATGCAAAGTTAAAAACAAACCTAATCTGATGTTGTTGGAACACTTTTCAAAAAGCTGTTATTGCAAGGACGTTCACTTTTGTTTTGCATCGTGGTATTCATTTGGAATATCCTGCTCCTCAGTCGACGAGGCAAGGGCCGAGATCCCTTCATCGGGAGTGACCCCTTGGACAGAAGTTTGCGTCAGGGCATTAACTTCACTATAGCCGATCACTTTTGCTTTGCACCGTGGTATTCAGTTGGAATATCCTGCACCCCATTCTACGGGGAAAGAGCCGAGATCCCTTCACCGGGAGTGACCTCTTTAGTAAAGGTTTTCGTCACTATATTTTCTAAAAAGCTATCCGTTCCTTCAACGATATCAAGTTCACTACGTTAAAGGTTTTCACCAGAAACCATTCGTAGCCCTCCGTCGTTTCATATGGGTAGTCAATAGTATTCAAGCTGTGTTTGTTGGCCTTAGTCAAGGCACAGTGTTTGGTAGCTATTGGGTATTCATATGCTGCATAGATAGATGCGTTGGTTTGGGACAGTCGTATAGCCTTGTTGGCCCTAGTCAAGGGCTTGTACGGGTGGATTCAAATTAACCTGGATAATGACGGGTAGAACTTGACATGTGACTTATGATTTGTTGGCCTTAGTCAAGGTCATAAGAGCATGGGGTAAAAATCTCATCGGGAGTTTCAAAAGAACTGAAACTTGCCAGATATGCGCATACCTTCTGGAGTGTGATACCGTGAGCGGATTCCGTCACGTTATCATGCGATGAGAGTTGGATCCCGATTCCCACTGATGAGTTGGTTTACTCCTCGGGTGACCCCGACTAATTCTTCTTTCAGGTTTGGAGGAGAATTTGAGGTACAGTGGGAGGATTCCAGATTAGATAAATTGGTAACCATTCTGATCTAGGTTAGAGTGCACGCTGAGTGTTTCTTTTCTCTCTCTCTTTGGCAGCGACCATTGACCCGACCCTAAGACTTTGACTCAGTGACCAAGTTGACCGAACCTTCTTAAACACCGGCTTTTGGATTGTCAGAGTTGCAGACCTCATTGCCACTCCTACTTTTACCCTTTTCTCCAGGACACCCCGTTTTATTACGAACGTCCACTTCCATTGGACAAAACCATCGTATGGTTAGATACGAACTCGAAAGAATTTATTCGAGGATGGTTTCCGGTTCTGGAGAAAACGGATAGGATTATTCAGTTGTCTTTTCCTTTTACCCTCTCTCAGGTTACGAGTACTCCTTGGTTTAGGGGTAGCACACCTATTACGCAAATTGGATCGTCTTCTTCCAAACCATAGGCAGGTGCCGACCGGTAGGGAATGAAGAAAACCAATTAGCATAACGATGGTGTGCAGAAGGTATTAAGTTCAGACAAAGCAAGGGATTAGTAGGAGGGCAAAGTAAATTGCAACAGATATTCACGACCAAACCAAATATTTCGTTACCACTCCCACATCACCTTTGTATTTCTCCAGGACACTCCGTATCACTACGAAGATCCACAGTTTATTTGGATATTCCATCGTATGGTTATATACGAACTCGAAAGGAACTTGTTCCAGTTCGGGGATGGATCCTGGTTCAGGAGAAATAGGAATAAAGTACATTCAGGTGTCTTTTATCTTCACCTTCTCTCGTGTTGCGAGTGTTCCTAGGATTGGGACAGTACACCCATTATGCTTATTGGATAGTCTTCTTCCAAACCATAGGCTGGTGCCGAACGGTAGGGAAGGAAGAAAACCATTTGGGCTAAAGGGGTGTGCAGAAGGTAAAGACTAAAGACATATGAAGGGATTTGGAGAGGTGGCAAAGAACTATACGGTTACAGTCGTGAATCTGGAAGAGGCATTACTAGGAATACCAGGATACCCCATCGAAACATTTCAATGTTTCAGTTTCACTGTGTACTGTTAATAGAAAACTGATTTCCCGATTAGATACTTACTCCAGGGTATGTATTTACCAGATACGATTCTCATATCTGTATGGTTTTACAGATGATGAGTGGGAGTAAGTTATTGGGAATTGGGTGATTATCCTCATTATATCGGGATTCGTTGTAATCAGTGATATTTGAGGAAATCACCTGGGCTGTTTGCCGGTCGGCAAATATTTGGTTTTGAATATCCGCTGTTATGCACCAATTTCAAATTGATATATCTGTACGTCTATTTTCATAGAGTGAGATATACCTTTCTGAAATTATGTCTACGACATTTACCTATATCAGTGGATGGTTAGGTAAGGAGCATTAAGCAGCGGTGTAATTCTTCTTGACCATAAGTACAGTTTTCAACCTACGACACACAGTGAATGAGTTTTCAGACTCAAGGGACTTGTACAGAGTATTGTATGATGTCCAGGGTCCGTAAGGACAGAGGGGTTGGTCCTCGTACTATATTCGGTTTACTTATGACTTCTATAGTTTTTAGACAGGTGTTTCGTGGAAACACAGGATCTGAATTTTGAGAAGTTATAGGTATTTGAATAGAGTAGAGAACCAGGTATAGCAGGTATCGGGATTCTTCAAAGAGATCGAAGATGTAGATACTTGTGTATGGTGTTCAGTTGATAGTAATGATTAAGAGAAATTGCTTCTCTTTCAGGTTACTCATAATTGGAAGTATTCCTAAGATTGAGTAACGCTGATCGGCCTCCTTCCATTTAGTTGACATGCGCTGGGGACAGCTGCATGATTTGAATCTGGTTCAATTAAATCAGTGCCTCTGTTTCTATATTGGATATAGAACAGTTCATATCTTAACGATGTTAAGGTACGGGGAGTTGTCCGGTTTATGATTAAAAACAGACACTGGACAACTCAAGGCACGTTTCTGTAATGGCTGTTTGTGGGTTGACCTAGGCTATGACGCGGGTTGATTTTCTACCATCTGGAAGATCAATAGCAATATTGTTCTTGACTCGCCACAGTTTTAATAAAAATGGATTTTTTCAGAAAACAGTAGTGGGAGTATGGTAGAACTGGAAGTGATTCCAGAACCACAAACGATTACTGAAGATTTGATAAGGAACCTAAAGATTCAATCTGGATTGACATTCCATTGGCCACTCCGCAGATAAGGTGGGTAACTTCAGGCACCCGAGAGGTACTACGGTAGCCTCAAGGACGGTGACAGGGAAGTTCTTGTTTACCCACAATTACCATTGCTGTTGTTCCAGGGTGCGAGACCCGGCGGGAGGATGAGTATAGCGTCGTTCTAAACTAGTTTTAGAAGTGTACGTGTATATGACTCTGCCAAAGGGTTGTCGTAGTCAGTGGGAGCAGCGGAAGCATTGGTAGACAGGTAGCTTATGTCTATTTATAGACTAAAGCAGATGTAGCGGAGATAGATCATCTATTCTGACGTGACAGTCATAGGTTTGACTTCATCAGAATAGGAGATGGATCTGTTGAGAAGGTAGTAGGGTGTGATGTCATGGTGTTTGGATGACATACACAAAGTAGGAAAGGAAACTCCTATACTACGATCGGTTATACTTTGGTCGTCACACAGTGGTTTCTCCACAAAGGAAATGGATTTTATATCAGACATACTGGTTACTAGATCTATGGTTTTAGATCTGGATTTGGGTGGTTTCCCGATCAGGGTACTTGACAGCATTCTAAGAGTATTTAGGATGGACGACTCCTGGCACGGTAGTGTACCTGCAGGTAATGGAGTCACCCTCTCCAAAGGTGTCTTACAGACTAAAGGGGAGAGGGACGTGCATGATTGGCAGATCACTTGCTTAGGCAATTGAGTCAATCATGAGATGTCAAGTACCACACCAGATGTTGTTCTTGCACTAGATGCAATAAGTTGACATTAATCCAATCCTGGAGAAACGGTCGGAAGCAGTTCTAGAACATAAGTAGATGTTCTAGGGATATGATAGCGACAGCCTCATTCAGGAGACGGTTATCATTCCAGGCTTCCAAGGTGACATGGACGACAAGGAGGTTGTCAGAGTTATAGTTTTCCTTCTGATAAGGGGCAGTATTTTGGACAGGTGGTCCAAGGCAATACTGAGGGAGGCATGGCACGCAGGATACTGATTAAATTCAGTTGACGATACAGTCTAAGAAGTTTGGATTTGGAGTTCATTTATGAGCTATGTCCCATCAGACATCCAGACACATTCTAAGACAGGTATTGCTCTTTTCGGGAGATGGGTTTCTCCGCGAACTTGAGATATGGAGAGATATAGAAAGAAACAACTAAGCGGATCCACTCACTGAGGCTATTCCTCGAACGCAATAGTTTCGCAAACGAGCTTTGTGAGACTGACTAGTAGAGGAGTTGGGTGTTCGGCATCACACGGGCTGTGAGTATGCGACATCGCAATAATTAGCCTTGAGTGCAAGTGGGAGATTGTTGGAGATAGTGCCCTCAGAGTCAATTATTAGGTCACAGGTACGTGATTGTAATGATTGAGGGAGGACCTATCCCAGTAGGACAGTCTTGCTCGAGATGATAGTATGCTATCTGGTTTACCTTTATCATCGTGTACTGCTTTAGGTGACATGACACGTCGCTATTACACGTTGATAGAGCCCCTCGGATTCTTGCTTGACCACCAGCAGTATGAGGGCGATCATATAAGTGGGAGCTGGGGGTCTATAATCTTATCCTTAAAAAGTCCCTAATCGTGGGAGTTTCGAGACTGGGCATCGATACTCCATTAGTAGACTAGTGTATACAGTCGAGACCCCGACGAGGGGCGGTGGCCGGTCTCACAAGCCACTGGTGTCAGTTGGATCACCTAAGATGTATACAGGTGCTCATTGGGTTATGAGTACACCGGACAGGACTCGCCGGGAACATGCTAGTTGGTCATATACCAGACGTCAGATGGCAGTTCCCTGGTGACATGTGTGCAGGTTAGTTCATCGACCTGGGGATCGTCATTTGTCTCGTGTGAGTTCCCACTGTACTTTGATTACTACCCTACCATGGCTCAAAGGAGTCGTGCAAACAGGTTTTAGTTGGGTACAGTCCCGAGCCACATGGAGGCAGTGAGCGTATCTTTAGGGGTTCGTCTCTCCCGGTATTGGGGGTGAGGTCGTGCTGTGTCTAGGAGAGCCATTACACAAAGTCCTTGGCCAAGGCAAGGAGATTTACTGGTAGGTATTCCAGTAATATCTCAGGGTGTTCTGGGCTACACTCCGACACGACTTGTACCGCTTTTGGGGGTCTGACTTTTACCAACCCCCTAGGCCCGCCATGCGATACTCATAGACGAACGGACCGGACTGCACGGATATTGTCACTGACAGGCTCAGTAGGGTGTCAGGATGAGTTCGCTCATCGACGTCCCTTTTAGTCAATAGCTGGTGGCCCGTTACGTATTGGCTTATACCTCTGACGTGCTAGTGGTTAAATCCACAACCAAGGTATTGACGAGTCTTTAGAGTCCCCCACATTCAGTTACTCAGCTTTCGGGCGAAAGGTTGTAGAGGCCGTATGGAGATATGGCAAGGTCCGATCAGATACGTGCGGTATTGCACGGATCAGGATCGGACAGTTTGTACTATAGGCCGTATGGTTATATGGCAGGGTTCGATCAGATACGTGCGGTATTGCACGGATCAGGATCGAACAGATATTACTATCCGGTTTTGGTATAAGCCGGATTCTAGTATAGTACAGTGTAGATTTTGTCTCATTGCATTTGTATTTCGGTCGGAATACAAATGCGGGTGTGTATGCACAGTATCGGGGTTTTCCTGTAATTTATTACGGGACCAGTTTTCTGGAGTTGCCAGTTTGCTTTCCATTTCGGCCAATTTCCATTGTTCCGTTCATTGGCCGAAGATTGGTGGAGGAGGGTTTATTTGCATTGTTGCAAATAGGCATTAGTGGAGGGGGTTCTTTGCATCTTGTTGCATCATGATGGTTTTCATGATGAGCACCATCATTGACTTGTTTTGACTCCATCATGGCTTGACTTTTAAGGTCATGATTGTTGATGATGTTGAGGGGTATGGTTGTTGAGTGAGGACTTTTCTTTGTGATGATTTCTTTTGAATGATAACCATTCTCTCTCTCTCTCTCTTTTTCCACCCACCCCCTTGTTGTTCTCTCTCTCTCTCCAATTACATATGAAGGAGGGGGGCCGGCCATTCCTATTAAGGGATGGGATTCATTTCTCATTTTGGTGGTGGAAAATGTTACTCTCATTTTGGTATGCTATTTTTTCCCCACCTCTCTCCAAGCTCTCTTTTCCTCCATCAAATGGCATCTCCACTACCCCATAAGGAGACACAAGTTCTACTACATATTCTACAACGAATCTTGGGCACGTTGACTAGCCAGCATCGTGCCCGAGTTGCCTCGGCATTGAGGTGGGAGCCCGTATACATAGTAGGCGATGTGGTGCACTTCCGGCGACGAGGAGGAGACGGACGGAGATCCCGCGAGGAGATCGGAGTGGAGATGAAGACCGGAGGACTTGGATCGTCGGTATATCTCTAACCCATCTTGTTTAGTAGCTTAGACTAGTTAATGGTAACGATCCGGGTGTTTAGTGCGCGGTGGTGCCGGTTTGCAAAGTCCGCAAAATTTAAGTTATTCACCGCTTCCGCTTTCCGGTGTCGGATCGACGGCCGGGGCGCCGCCGTGCACTTACAGCATCAGCATGCACTCTCTTTGTTTGGGCTGCACGGGAATTCTGGTGATCCCCAATTTCCTGCTCTGTCTTATAACAATTATAAGTTGGAGCGGGACCAACGTTCCCCAGCTCAGTATAACAAGCGGGTTCGGTCAAATATCCGTATTATTATCTTGATTAAGGCGTGATATGGTCGCTACCTGGAGAGAGAGAAGAAAACACTCAGCGTGCGCTCTGTCAAGAATAGATTGGTTATTATTTTATCTAATCAGGATGGCTCCCACTGCTTTTTATCAAATCTTCCTTCAAACCCTAAAAGGAAAGACTAGCCGGGATTAATTACACACTACAAGTTCGCCAATCTTTCAGCCAGGCCAGTGTCGGTACTTTGAGGGAGGTCCTCCGTGCTTTCGCACGAACCTAATTAATGTAAACCTCATTTTCCCAGAGGCGTAACCTCGTTAACACCTTTCTAGACACCTACTTGATCGGCTAATTGTAATGTATAAAACTCTCCCAGGAGTAACTCTTACTCGCAGCGGGTATCGGGATCCAACTATCTCATAGGAGGTATGCAATCTCATTGCAAATTTCAACACTTGAAATTCCCGATAATATTTTGCCCCGAACGATCGATGACCTTGACAAGGTCAACAAACCATAGACCGCAAGTCAAGTTCAACCCGTCATTTCTTGATTGAATCAAACCCACCCGCACGACCCTTGACAAGGTCAACAAGGCCGCACGACTACCCTAACCCAATCTGCATCATATGCATAAGCAGATAAATACTGGTTAGCTACCGCACACTGCGCCTTGACAAGGTCAACAAACGCAGCACGAATACTAAACAGGATTTATCTGAAATGACGGAGGGCTACGACAGGTTTTTCTGAAAACCTATTGCGTAATGAACTTGATATCGTTGTAGGATCGAATGATTTTAAAAATGGAGTGCTTTTGAGGCTTTTCTAGTTTTGCTAAAGGAGTCACTCCCGGTGAAGGGATCGTCGGTCCTTTCCTCGTCGAATGAGGTGCGGGACATATCATATATATCACTGTGCAAAGCAAAAACTGTTAAAAGCAATCAAAAGACAAACCGAGTGTGTAGCATCTGCAGTTATTGCTAAAGGAGTCACTCCCGGTGAAGGGATCTCGGTCCTTTCCTCATCGAATAAGGTGCAGGATATATCACATATACCTCTGTGCAAAGCAAGAACTGTAGCTACCAGTTTTAATTTTGAAATTCGATTCTACAACATCTTTAGGTTTCTTTTATTTCATTAATCACATTAATGAAGTCCCATCATTTAAGTACCTAAACATCACAGATAAATACGACGTACACTTATGCCATCCGCATTCGCCTCGATGTCCCCTCATGCACCGTTAGGTTAGGTAACTAACGGCAGAGCAGGGCAGGGCTAGCGCGAGTGTAAAACATAAGTAACATCTATATAATATATTATATATACTATATAAAGTATCTATCACAGAACATCACATGATCACATCACAGATATCGCAGCAGAAGAAACATATGAAATATTGGATATACTAGGACGTCCGTGTTTTCAATATGAGCCAGTATAAAACACGGATTCCACGGTCGTGATGAATAGCCAAACCCACACCCCTAGACCCCTACGAGAGCGGCAAGCAACCCTACCAATTCTAGAGTTAGGAGACCCGGACTCGACTCATCGAGTTGGTCTCCCACTGGACTCCAGAACCCGGTTACTTGTGCTCCCCTCCTTGGGTATATCCTAGTGCGGACAAGTAAATAATATACAAACGGTGACATCTTCCGTAATCTGGAAGTGCCCCAATAAAAGAATATTACATACAAGTTTTTACATGAATGAAAATGAAAAACACTCATCTCACATAAAAAAACCCCCGGCTATTCAAACACGACGATCCAATATAACATATCCAGCAACACATAACATCACATGTCATCAACGTAAGTAAATATGCGCATCCCAATTGTCGTTGACATATAGCAACGAAACCGGCGATATCACATATTACACTTACGGTCACAGAAAAGAAAGTGTAAAACTACAACAGTTGGAATCCGCAACCACCTAAGACATCGCATGCCTGACCAAATGAATTCCTTAGACATCGCATGCCTAACAATTATAAACCCCGCATTTTAGTCTCATTATCGAAAACACTTTTCAATGTCAAGTCGGGCAATTCAACAAGATTGCCGACATGCTGATCGAATGCTCGTCGCAAACTTCAGTAGACGGCCGCACCCCCGATACCGTCGACGAAGTGCACCAAGGCGGAATACCGCTACCGCGAGCACCCGAACGGATGCTTTCGGCGACGGGGTTCTCCTACAGTCACTTGGTCGGGGCTATGGAGAGAGGTTGTCTATTAAGTTTACCCGGCGAGTATCCGCGTACGCTACGTGATTGCGACGGACTTTTGATCACATCAAAATTCCGTAGCAACCGATCAAGTGAGACTAAACCGCTAGATTTATAACATTCATTCAGTTATCTCATAACTACTTGTGAATTCCAATTATTGTATCACATTCCAGATAATTAGAAAATGTTAAACTTTCCGATCGAACATTCAAACACCCAAGTTTTCCCGATACAGATCAACGCATGAAACAAGTCTAAAAACATTCAGTTCGTGCCTCAGTACCAATGGTCCAGCCGTAGAAGGGTCAAGCCAACGCCTCATATGTGGCACGCCGTACTGCCCCAAACCCGAAGGTTCAAAGGGCAGTTCAAGACGGTCACATAATCGAGTTAAGGTTTGTTGTCTTCTAGAGGGTCCATCGCGTTACTTGCACTACTTAGAACGTCGTTAAACCACGGAAAAATCCAACATTTGGAAATTTCCCGACAGGGGAAAAGTTGGGTATTTATATCCGGTCGAACTTTTTAACATATTCAAAAATTATCCGGAAAGCCACAAAGACAAAGTCTGATAATCCGATCGAATCATCGAATCCCCAAAACAACCCCAGAAAATTCAACTCTTGAATAAATATTAAAAATTCCCAGGAAAACCAGCACCAGAAAGCATGAATTACTGTGCAAAGATTGAAGGCCAATCAAGTCAAGAGGCCGCGGAACCGCCGCGGAAGGCAGGCTTATGCCGCGGTTCCGCCGCTCATTAGAGGTATCATGAAAAAAATTTTGCATCGTAATTCTTAGAATTCCCTGCTGAATTTTTTAAGAATTTTTAATCTGGAAAAAACCCAGTTTTTAGAAAAAGTCCAGAGAGCACTTTATGGATTAGGGTTTCGATTCGTACGGATTTCAAACTCCGTCTAGACTTCGCCTAAGGCTCTAGCTAGGCTCTGATACCACTGTAGGGTTCCTAGGCAGTCTCAAGAGGTCTCACAAGGCATCAACCATGCCAATTTCAAAAAATACGGTGCCGAGAAACCCGACAACGGATCGTTGGCTAGAAGTTTAGGGGATAACAAAAACTAGTTAACAACTTAACTAAATGGTAAACGGAAATACAACCTTTGTAGATCCGGTTCTCCACCTCCATGGCTCTGCGATGATGTCTCCTCGCTGTATAAATCGGATCTTGGGCTCTAGCGTCGGCTTCATCGGAGAAAAAGCGGGCTAGGTCATCGACGACGATGCCGAAGATGATCTACGTCGAGGCATCACTAGATCAAGCTCCACCTTCACCAAGCCATGAAAACTTGTGAAGGAAACACCCTATACTACTTGGCAAGAGGTAGAGGATGAAGAAAGAGGAGGTGGGTTCACTTTAGAATTGGATTTCTCACTCTTTTTCATCAATCACCATTGATGAAGTCAAGGTTTCTTCAAGTAGAAGATGAAGAAGAAGAAGAAGATAATATGATAAGTTATTATCAAAAAGAATAATAAAATCATTCTTATCATAATATTAACCATGGTAATGTGTAGAGAGTTAATCATGGTTGAATGGAATGGTTAGGGTTAAGCATGAGACAAAATGGTCACTTGGTCAAAGTCTTCATGAAGCTTCATCAAGCTTCATGAATGAAAAGAAACCATTTTCTCTTTACATGCCTAAAAAAGGAAATAACCTAAATAATTAGTTAAGATAATCAAAACCCTAACCATTTAAATAACCATGGTTTAATTCTTTAAACAAAAACCCTAGCAAACATGTATCATCAAACATGATACAATCAAGTGCACAAAAAATATATCACATATACAATGTGCACATCCGAGTGAGAAAATCCATTTAAAGTGAACCAATACTAGTTAATGCAAAGTAATATATCAAATATATAATTATGCATTAAATTATTAAATCAACTCTTGATTCAATGATCCGGTCATGTCGCACACAACCGACTAGTATCCTATGTATCGGCTTACTGAATCAATCCTTGATTCGATAAATAGGTTATATCGCATACAACCATTCGATACATTCATCGCGAGAATGGAATACGGTATCACATACACGCATTATTCTCGGTCCCGCACATATCTCATATGCGCTCCTATTTCGTTTCGCTTGAGCCAGGAAACCTCTGTGTAGGACTCTAAAGACTCGTCAATACGCCGGTAGCAGATGATGATCATATCAAACACCCACAAGCCGCAAGCGGTCTGCTAAACGTAATGGCCACCCGGGTATTGAGCGATCAGAAGATCGACGAGCAAGCCCGCTCATACTCCTGTGAATCCAACCAGTAACACTTACCGTACAGTCCGGTCTGTTCGACTGATATGTCGCATATCTCGCCTAGGGGTGGTAAACGTCAGACCCCAGTAGCTCGACAAGTCGTGTCGATATGAGGTCTATAACAATTCGAGAAACTACTGGTAACACTTACCAGTAAATCTCAGCAACCCTGGCCAGGGATTTCCGGTTATAGCCAATCGAACACAGCGCAACATCAACTCCCTATACCGGGAGAGACGAATCCCCTCCTATCGCTCATTGCCTCCATGTGACTCGGGACTGTACCCAAAAACCACCGTTTTGCACGCCCTCTTGGACGTGGTAAGGTGGAAATCAAAGCACAGTGGGAACCACACAAGACTCTATGACGATCTCGGGTCAACAGACTACTCTGTACCAGTGTCACCTGAGAACTTCCATCTGACGTAAGGTATAAAACCATCTGGGAGTTCTCGGCGAGTCCATCCTGTTGCGCCACGGCAGCGCCCCGGCCGTCTATCCGAGGCCAAAATGCGGAATCAAAATTTTCTTAACTTTTAAACTGGCGCTACCGCGGACAATTACCCGGATCGAAACCATTAACCTATGCTAGCTAACTAGAGATGGGGTGAGAGATATACCGAGTGATCCGAGTCCTCCGGTCTTCTCGTCGTCGTCCCGATCTCCCGCGGAAACTCCGGTCGTCACATCCTTTCCGGAAGGGCACCACATCGTCTGTATCTTTTACGGGCTCCCACCTCAATACCGAGGCAACTCGGGCGCGAAGTTGGCTAGCCAACGCGCCCAAGATGTGCTGTAGAATGTAGTGTAGATATTGCTTGTCTCTTTGGGGTTATGTTGCCTTGATGGAGGAATCAACAAGATATGAACTTGGGGATTTTTGTAGCGATGGAAAAAAGATATGAATGAATAATTTTTCCCACACCCTCACCAAAAAATCAAATGTCTCATTTTTCCTCATCCCCTCTCAAAAGAGGCCGGCCAATCTCATGTAGGAAAATGGTGGGGAGAAAAACAGAAAACAAGAAGGAAGGTAAGTGTAGGAAAAAGGAATGGGTGACCACATCCAAAGACAAGAAAACATCAACCATGCTTACACCTTAATCACATCAAATCTCATAAATGCACCATCATGGAAGAATAAGATGCATATCCTATCATAATGAATACATAGTGCAAGAAACCCCCTCCACAAAAGTTATTTGCACAATTGCAAATAACCCCCTCTATCGGAAAGGTCCGGCCGGGAAAAGAACAAAGGAAAACCGGCCGGAACGGAATGCAAACTGGCAACTCCAGAAAACTGGTCCCGTAATAAATTACAGGAAAACCCCGATACTGTGCATACACACCCGCATCTGTATTCCGACCGGATACAAATGCAATGAGACAAAATCTACACTGTACTAAACTAGGATCCGGCTTAAACCAAAGTCGGCTAGTAATATCCGTTCGATCCTAATCCGTGCAATACCGCACGTATCGGATCGAACCCTGCCATATATCCATACGGCCACTAGTACAAACCGTCCGATCCTGATCCGTGCAATACCGCACGTATCTGATCGGACCCTGCCATATCTCCATACGGCCTCTACAGCGTTTCGTCCGAAAGCTGAGTAACTGAAAGTGTGGTGGACTCTAAAGACTCGTCAATACTATGGCTGTGGATTTAACCACCAGCACGTCAGAGGTATTAGCCAATACGTGACGGGCCACCAGCTATTGACCAAAAGGGACTTCGATGAGCGAACTCATCCTGACACCCTACTGAGCCTGTCAGTGACAATATCCGTACAGTCCGGTCCGTTCGTCTATGAGGATCGCATGTCGGGCCTAGGGGGTTGGTAAAAGTCAGACCCCCAAAGGCGGTACAAGTCGTGTCGGAGTGTAGCTCAGAACGCCCTGAGATACTACTGGAATACCTACCAGTAAATCTCCTGCCTCGGCCGAGGGCTTTGCGTAATGGCTCTCCTAGACATAGCGCAACCTCACTCCCAATACCGGGAGAGACGAACCCCTGCAGATCCGCTCACTGCCTCCATGTGGCTCGGGACTGTACCCAACTAAAACCTGTTTGCACGACTCCTTTGAGCCGTGGTAGGGTAGTAATCAAAGCACAGTGGGAACTCACACGAGACAAATGACGATCTCAGGTCGATGAACTAACCAGTACACATGTCACCTGGGAACTGCTATCTGACGTCTGGTATAATCCCAACTAGCAGGTTCCCGGCGAGTCCTGTCCGGTGTACTCATAACCCAATGAGCACCTGTATACATCTTAGGTGAACCAACTGACACCAGTGGCTTGTGAGACCGGCCACCGCCCCTCGTCGGGGTCTCGACTGTATACACTAGTCTACTAATGGAGTATCGATGCCCTGTCTCGAAACTCCTACGACTAGGGACCTTTTAAGGATGTGCTTATAGACCCCAGCTCCCACGTATATGATCGCCATCATACTGCTGGCAGTCAAGCAAGAATCCTAGGGGCTCTATCAGCATGTAATAGCGACCTGTAAGGTCACCTGAAGCAGTACACGATGATAAAGGTAAACCAGATAGCATACTATCATCTCGAGTAAGACTGTCGTCCCGGGATAGGTCCTCCCTCAATCATTGCAATCACATGCCTGTGATCCAATAATTGACTCTGAGGGTACTATCTCCAACAATCTCCCACTTGCACTCAAGGCTAATTATTGCGATGTCGCATACTCACAGCCCGTGTGATACCGAACACCCAACTCCTCTACTAGTCAGTCGCACAAAGCCTGTTTGCGAAACTATTGCGTTCGAGGAATAGCCTCAGTGAGTGGATCCGCCTAGATGTATCTTTCTATGTCTCTCTATATCTCAAGTTCGCGGAGAAAACCATCTCCCGAAATGAGCAATACCTGTCTTGGAATGTCTGGATGTCTGATGGGACCTAGTTCATAAATGAACTCCAAATCCAAACTTTTTAGACTGCATCGTCAACTTAACTTAATCAGTATCCTGCGCCATGCCTCCCTCAGTATCTTCCTGGATCACCTGTACAGAATACTGTCCCTCGTCAGAGGGAGAAACTAAAACTCTGACAGCCACTCTGCCATCCATGTCACCTTGGAAGCCTGGAGTGATAACCGTCTCCTAAAGGAGGCAGCCGTTATCATATCCCTAGAACATTCACTTATGTTCTAAAATAGCTTCCGACTGTTCCTCCAGGATTGGATCAATATCAACTTATTGCATATAGTGCAAGAACAACATCTGGTGTTGTACTTGACATCTCATGATTGACTCAATTGCCTAAGCAAGTGATCTGCCAATCATGCACACCCCTCTCTACTTTAGTCTATAAGACACCTATAGAGAGGGTGACTCCATTACCTGCAGGTACACTACCATGCCAGGAGTCGTCCATTCTAAATACCCTTAGAATGCTGTCAAAGTACCCTGATTGGGAAACCACCCAAATCTAGATCTAGTAACCAGTATGTCTGATATAATGTCCAAGTCCCTTGTGGAGAAACCACTGTGTGACGACCAAAGTATAACCGATCGTAGTATAGGAATATCACTTCCTACTACCTTCTCAACAGATCCATCCCCTATTCTGATGACGTCAAACCTATGACTGTCACATCAGAAACAGATGATCTATCTCCGCTATATTTGCTTTAGTCTATAAATAGACATAAGCCAGATGTCCACCAATGCTTCTGCTGCTCCCACTGACTACGACAACCCTCTGGCAGAGTCATATAGACGTGCACTTCTAAAGCTAGTTTAGAACGACGCTATACTCATCCTCTCACCGGGTCTCGCAGCCTGGAACAACAGCAATGGCAAGTGTGGGTAAACAAGAACTTTCCTGTCACCGTCCTTGAGGCTACCGGAGTACCTCTCGGGTGCCTGAAGTTACCCACCGTATCTGCGGAGTGGCCAATGGAATGTCAAACCAGATTGAATCTTTAGGTTCCTTATCAAATCTTCAGTAATCGTTTGCGGTTCTGGAATCGCTTCCAGTTCTACCATACTCCCACTGCTGTTTTCTGAAAAATAACCATTTCCTTTTAAAATGTGGCGAGTTAAGAACAATATCACTATTGATCTTCCAGATGGTAGAAAATCAACCCTCGTCATAGCCTGGGTCAACCCACAAACAGCCATTACAGAAACGTGCCTTGAGTTGTCCAGTGTCTGGTTTTAATCATAAGGCGGACAACTTCCCGTACCTTAACATCGTTAAGATATGAACTGTTCTATATCCAATATAGAACCAGAGGCACTGATTTAAATGAACCAGATTCAAATTATGCAGCTATCTCCAGTGCATGTCAACTAAATGGAAGGAGGCCGATCAGCGTTACTCAACTTAGGAATGCTTCCAATTATGAGTAACCTGAAAGAGAAGCAATTTCTCTTTATCATTACTATCAACTGAATACCATACACAAGTATCTACATCTTCGATCATCTTGAAGAATCCCGATACTTGCAATACCTGGTTCTCAACTCTATTCTTATACCAATAACTCCTCAAAACTCAGACCCTGTGTTTCTACGAAACACATGTCTAAGAACTAGAGAAGTTACAAGTAAACAGAATATAGTATGAGGATCAACCCCTCTGTCCTAATAGACACTGGACAACATACAATACTCTGTATAAATCCGCTGAGTCTAGCAACTCTTTCACTGTGTGTCGTAGGTTGAAAACTGTACTTATGGTCAAGAAGAATTACACCGCTGTTTAATGCTCCTTACCTAACCATCCACTGATATAGGTAAATGTCAAAGACATAATTTCAAAAGGTATATCTCACTCTATAAAAATAGACGTACAGATATATCAATTTGAAATTGGTGCATAACAACGGATATTCAAAACCAAATATTTGCCGACCGGCAAACAACCCAGGTGACTTCCTCAAATATCACCGATTACAACGAATCCCGATATAATGAGGATGATCACCCAATTCCCAATAACTTACTCCCACTCATCATCTGTAAAACCATACAGATGTGAGAATCAAACCTGGTAAATACATACCCTGGAGCAAGTGTCCAATCGGGAAATCAGTTTTCTTTTAACAGTACACAGTTGAACTGAAACATTGAAATGTTTCGATATGGTATCCTGGTATTCTTAGTAATGCCTCTACCATTATCCAGATTCACAACTATAACCGTATAATTCTTTGCCACCTCACCAAATCTCTTTATATGTCTTTAGTCATTACCTTCTGCACACCCCTTAGGCCAAATGGTTTTCTTCCTTCCCTACCGTTCGGCACCAGCCTATGGTTTGGAAGAAGACTATCCAATAAGCATAATGGGTGTACTGTCCTAGTCCTAGGAGCACTCGCAATGCGAGAGAAGGTGAAGATAAAAGACAACCGAATAAACCTTATTCCTATTTCTCCTGGACCAGAATCCATCCACGAACTGGAACAAGTTCCTTTCGAGTTCGTATATAACCATACGATGGAGTATCCAAATAAACTGTGGATCTTCGTAGTGATACGGAGTGTCCTGGAGAAATACAAAGGTGATTTAGGATTGGCGAAGAAGTACTTGGTTTGGTCGTGAATATCAGTCGCAATTTACTTTGTCCTCTTACTAATCCCTTTCTTTGTCTTAACTTAATACCTTCTGCACACCATCGTTATGCTAATTGGTTTTCTTCATTCCCCACCGTTCGGCACCAGCCTAAGGTTTGGAAGAAGACTATCCAATTTGCGTAATAGGTGTACTATCTCCTAAACCAAGGAGTACTCGCAATGAGAGAAGGTGAAAAGAAAAGACAACTGAATAATCCTATTCGTTTTCTCCAGAACCAGAAACCATCCTCGAAGTCCTTCGAGTTCGTATATAACCATACGATGGTTTTGTCCAATGGAAGTGGACGTTCGTAGTAATACGGGGTGTCCTGGAGAAAAGGGTAAAAGTAGGAGTGGCAATGAGGTTTGCAACTCTGACAATCCAAAAGCCAGTGTTAAGAAGGTTCGGTCAACTTGGTCACTGAGTCATAGTCCAGGGTCGGGTCAACGGTCGCTGCCAAAGAGAGAGAGAAAAGAAACACTCAGCGTGCACTCTAACCTAGATCAGAATGGTTATCACTTTATCTAATCTGGAAACCTCCCACTGTAACCTCAAATTCTTCCCCAAACCTGAAAGAAGAATTAGTCGGGGTCACCCGAGGAGTAAACCAACTCATCAGTGGGAATCGGGATCCAACTATCATTGCATGATAACTTGACGGAATCCACTCAAGTCACCACACTCCAGAAGGTATGCGCATATCTGGCAAGTTTCAGTTCTTTTGAAACTCCCGATGTGATTTTTACCCCTAGGACCCAAGTGACCTTGACACAGTCAACAAATCAAAGAGTCCTAGTCAAGTTCAGTCCGTCATTATCCTGGATTGCATTAAACCCACCCGTACGAGCCCTTGACACAGTCAACAAGGCCGCACGACTGTCCTAACCAATCCCATTAATATGCTGCAAACAAACACTACTTAGCTACCGCACACTACGCCTTGACACAGTCAACAAACGCAGCACGAATACTAAGTAATACTTGTAAGAAATGACGGAGGGCTACGACTGGTTTTTGGCGAAAAACCTTTAACGTAATGAACTTGATATCGTTGAAGGAACTACATAGCCTTTTATAAAATATAGTGACGAAAACCTTCGCTAAAGAGGTCACTCCCGGTGAAGGGATCTCGGCTCTTTCCCCGTAGAATGAGGTGCAGGATATTCCAACTGAATACCACGATGCAAAGCAAAAGTAATCGTCTATAGTGAAGTTAATGCCCTGACGCAAACTTCTGTCCAAGGGGTCACTCCCGGTGAAGGGATCTCGGCCCTTGCCTCGTCGACTGAGGAGCAGGATATTCCAAATGAATACCACGATGCAAAACAAAAGTGAACGTCCTTACAATAACAGCTTTTTGAAAAATGTTCCAACAACATCAGAATAGGTTTGTTTATCTTGTATTGATCCGAATCAATGCAGTCCCATCAATTGATCACACCACAAAGAACGAAAATATACTGACGTACGTATATGCCATCCGCATTCGCCACTGGGTCCCGTCATCACCCGTTAGGTTAGCTAACTAACGGCAGAGCGGGGACTGGACTAGCGCGGATGAAAAACATATACAACATCTACTAATATATATACCAATATATAGTATTTCGCTCAAGGCGTGAATAAAATGCAACATCACAGAAATGTACAGCATCACAGAACAAAACAGATATCTGGAAGCCCCGGGTTTCACAGAGCCGCTGCTGAAACCCGACGTTCCCCTGGTCGTGTGGATAGCCTGTGCAATGAAAACCTAGACCCCTACGGGCGCGGCAAGTCACCCGCCAAAACCTGAAGCGAGGCAGCCTCCTTCAGCACCGTGAATGGACCAACCAGCACTTCACGGAATCCGGTAACTTGGGCACCCCTCCTGGGTCAACCTGTACCCCCTATGAGTGCGGCGAATAGCCCGCCAATTCCAGACTGAAGCCCCCTCCGTCTCAATGCCCTGAGATGCGGGCCCGTTGCCTTCTAGAACCCGGCTATCCGTGCACCCCTCCGCGGGGTAACCCTAGTACAGAAAGTAAAATATACATACAACGGGTACATCGACCGCAACCAGGTCGTGCCCCAAAAGAATAATACAAACAGGCAGTGACGGCAGTCCACATGTCGGACGCTCGCCCCGCAATATCAAATGTACATAATACAACAGAAACTGTACTAGCATTGCATCCAGGCTATCCCCACGACCGATCCGCAACATCACAGCAGAAACACAAAACATCAACGTGAAAGTCACGTTCGCAAATCCGTCTAACCGGGCTATAGCAGTTAGACCGGATTTACCGATCGAGTGACATTCACGGTCGCAGATATAATGTAAATACTGTGAAATAATGTGTTTAAAATATCCAATCGATCAAAAAATTATCAAGTGGGCCCCCAAGCAATACTGTAGCACTCACAGAAATTCTGGGCCCAAGTTTAATATTTCAAAACCCCCAAAAATAGTCCACAAGCCCACTGGAAAATTTCGACCCATTGATCCCTTAAACCTGCAGCGGATCAGCGGCAACAAGGAGGATTTTGCGGCGGATCCGCGCTATTCCTGAGAGATCAATGTCTCGAATTTTCCCAGATCTCTTAGAACTTCTAGTACATCAATTTTCTACAACCTGAAAAATTTTTCGAGCAAGAAAAAAAACAACAGAAAACTGATGTACACAAAACGCGGTTTTTGGAATTTTGGTCGATCGGATAAGAAAAACGCATTAGAAAAAGCTAGGCAAGGTTAATGGCGTGGCTTTGATACCATGTTGCGCCACGGCAGCGCCCCGGCCGTCTATCCGAGGCCAAAATGCGGAATCAAAATTTTCTTAACTTTTAAACTGGCGCTACCGCGGACAATTACCCGGATCGAAACCATTAACCTATGCTAGCTAACTAGAGATGGGGTGAGAGATATACCGAGTGATCCGAGTCTTCCGGTCTTCTCGTCGTCGTCCCGATCTCCCGCGGAAACTCCGGTCGTCACATCCTTGCCGGAAGGGCACCACATCGTCTGTATCTTTTACGGGCTCCCACCTCAATACCGAGGCAACTCGGGCGCGAAGTTGGCTAGCCGACGCGCCCAAGATGTGCTGTAGAATGTAGTGTAGATATTGCTTGTCTCTTTGGGGTTATGTTGCCATGATGGAGGAATCAACAAGATATGAACTTGGGGATTTTTGTAGCAATGGAAAAAAGATATGAATGAATAATTTTTCCCACACCCTCACCAAAAAATCAAATGTCTCATTTTTCCTCATCCCCTCTCAAAAGAGGCCGGCCAATCTCATGTAGGAAAATGGTGGGGAGAAAAACACAAAACAAGAAGGAAGGTAAGTGTAGGAAAAAGGAATGGGTGACCACATCCAAAGACAAGAAAACATCAACCATGCTTACACGTTAATCACATCAAATCTCATAAATGCACCATCATGGAAGAATAAGATGCATATCCTATCATAATGAATACATAGTGCAAGAAACCCCCTCCACAAAAGTTATTTGCACAATTGCAAATAACCCCCTCCATCGGAAAAGTCCGGCCGGGAAAAGAACAAAGGAAAACCGGCCGGAACGGAATGCAAACTGGCAACTCCAGAAAACTGGTCCCGTAATAAATTACAGGAAAACCCCGATACTGTGCATACACACCCGCATCTGTATTCCGACCGGATACAAATGCAATGAGACAAAATCTACACTGTACTAAACTAGGATCCGGCTTAAACCAAAGCCGGCTAGTAATATCCGTTCGATCCTAATCCGTGCAATACCGCACGTATCGGATCGAACCCTGCCATATATCCATACGGCCACTAGTACAAACCGTCCGATCCTGATCCGTGCAATACCGCACGTATCTGATCGGACCCTGCCATATCTCCATACGGCCTCTACAGCTGTTACGCCCGAAAGCTGAGTAACTGAAAGTGTGGTGGACTCTAAAGACTCGTCAATACTATGGCTGTGGATTTAACCACCAGCACGTCAGAGGTATTAGCCAATACGTGACGGGCCACCAGCTATTGACCAAAAGGGACGTCGATGAGCGAACTCATCCTGACACCCTACTGAGCCTGTCAGTGACAATATCCGTACAGTCCGGTCCGTTCGTCTATAAGGATCGCATGTCGGGCCTAGGGGGTTGGTAAAAGTCAGACCCCCAAAGGCGGTACAAGTCGTGTCGGAGTGTAGCCCAGAACGCCCTGAGATACTACTGGAATACCTACCAGTAAATCTCCTGCCTCGGCCGAGGGCTTTGCGTAATGGCTCTCCTAGACAAAGCGCGACCTCACTCCCAATACCGGGAGAGACGAACCCCTGCAGATCCGCTCACTGCCTCCATGTGGCTCGGGACTGTACCCAACTAAAACCTGTTTGCACGACTCCTTTGAGCCGTGGTAGGGTAGTAATCAAAGCACAGTGGGAACTCACACGAGACAAATGACGATCTCAGGTCGATGAACTAACTTGTACACATGTCACCTGGGAACTGCTATCTGACGTCTGGTATAATCCCAACTAGCAGGTTCCCGGCGAGTCCTGTCCGGTGTACTCATAACCCAATGAGCACCTATATACATCTTAGGTGAACCAACTGACACCAGTGGCTTGTGAGACCGGCCACCGCCCCTCGTCGGGGTCTCGACTGTATACACTAGTCTACTAATGGAGTATCGATGCCCTGTCTCGAAACTCCTACGACTAGGGACCTTTTAAGGATGTGCTTATAGACCCCAGCTCCCACGTATATGATCGCCATCATACTGCTGGCAGTCAAGCAAGAATCCTAGGGGCTCTATCAGCATGTAATAGCGACCTGTAAGGTCACCTGAAGCAGTACACGATGATAAAGGTAAACCAGATAGCATACTATCATCTCGAGTAAGACTGTCGTCCCGGGATAGGTCCTCCCTCAATCATTGCAATCACGTGCCTGTGATCCAATAATTGACTCTGAGGGCACTATCTCCAACACGTCCAGTGTACCCAGTCTCTACTGAGCACCTGTATATCATCTCTGATGTCAAACGCCAATGGATATGGGATCATCCATCGCCCATCTGTATGGGTCGAGAAGGTACACGCTAGTCTACTCTGGTATATCGATGCCCCGTCTCGATACACCCACGACTAGGGACTTTGAAGGATATACTTATGGACTACCATGTCCCCACTAGTATGATCCGCATCATAGTCCAGGTAGTCAAGTACACATCCTAAGGGCTTTACCAACATGTAACAGAGAGACAATCAGTGTACACGTTAAGGTAAAGTGCAACCAGATAGCATACTATCATGTCGAGCAAGAAAGTCCTCCATATATATGTCCAAGCATCCACTACAATATACATCCTATGTATAGTAATGGCCTCTAGGGCATACATATAACTAACACAGAGGCGTTGGGATGCGACCAATTTTCGAGGAAATGCCGTGCTGAGGACACAGATGTCCATGGAACGAGAAAAGACTAAGCAAGAGTACCAGCCTCCGCACAGATCGACATAAGCAAGATCGGCAGAGACCTTGAGCAGGATTCCTTCTAGGACACCGCTGCAATGGTGTTTGCACCGAGGATCAGATGTGTGATGTGCATTTAGAGAGCCGGAGGCCGACGCCAGTGACATATTGCTTTACGAGCAGTCGTGAGGATTGACCGAGAGATTACCAAGGAAGTGCCTGAACGGAATCGTTCCTGTCAGCGCTCCTGACCGGGCCGATGAGCCGGTGGATTGCGAGGTTGGTAATCTACAGAAAAGATCAGGAACCAGAGGCAGAGGACGCCATCCGCGAGCAAGAGGCAAGTAGATATCTTATGCCGCTAGCATTGGATGTACCGGCACCTTCTCGACTTTGAAGGAGGATATACCGACAACGGTATTTATGCTTTGTGATTTTGTGATTCGACTATCACGTATCCGTCACTTTGGGATTTCGGTATTTGGGCGATCTATTTACATGATTGGTTTTGGGTGACCGAGTTCTATGATATTTGATTTTGTGCACCATGGTTGCACCTACTGGGTATTTATACCTTGCACATAGTTATTACTCTTGAGGTATTGATTGTGATTTCATGCCTATTTTATGCCGGTGATTTGATTTACGCTTCCAGTATAGTTTCATGTACTCTTAGTGTTTTGATTTGTGCACGCTGATGCACGCGGTTGTGAGTTTTTCCATCGCGGTACACCTGATTTTGATTGAGCCGCGTTGTATATCGTTTCGTGCCTTGGCTGCACCTGCTTATGACTTTATGGATTTCATACGGTTGATTTGATGTTGTGCATATGTTACGCACACGATTTGATTTTTGCACTCGGTATAGCTTATATGTGCTTGTAGTGCATTGAGATGTGTTTTGTACACGCAGTTGCGCACGTTTATGATTTTCTTTATATCTGGGTACACTTGGTTTTGCTGCTTACGTATTTGAGTTATTGCTTGATATTTGTGCATGGGATGCACCAGTTTTATGTTTCTTGCGTTTATCGCATCAGATTTATATATCATGCCTTTGTTAAACCGGATTTACATTTTGTGCATTACGGTTGCACCTGACTTCGATTTGATGTCTTTCGATATGTCGATTTTGATTGTGATATTGATGTGGATTCTTGCACTCCGTGCTTTGACTGGATTTACGCATGTTCGGCGTTGCTATAGGATTTTGTGATTCCGTGCATGCTGAGTGCGCAGGGTTTAGATTTTCATTCGTGCACGATGGATGCACCGATTTGGATTTTCGCGCATGTTGGGCGCAGGCTTTGAGATACGATTTTGGTGCACACCCGATGCGCTAAATCGAGATTTTTTCGTGCATATCAGATGCACCGGAGTTTGGACTGTCAGGTGTTAGTTATATGTATGCCCTAGAGGCCATTACTGTACATTGGATGTATATTGTAGTGGATGCTGGGACATATATAGGAAGGACTTTCTTGCTCGACATGATAGTACGCTATCTGGTTGCTCTTTATCTTAACATGTATACTTTCTGTCTCTCTGATTACATGTTGATAAAGCCCTTAGGATGTGTACTCGACTTCCAGGACTATGATGCAGATCATACTAGTGGGGCCTGGGTAGTCAATGAGTACATCCTTCATTGTTCCTAGTCGAGGGAATATCGAGACGGGGCATCGATATTCTAGAGTAGACTAGCGCATATCTTCTCGACCCATGCGATGGGCGATGGATGATCCCATATCCTTTGGTGTTTGACATCGAAGATGGTATGCGGGTGCTCAGTGGAGACTGGGTACACTGAACGGACTCGCCGAGAACTCCCAGATGGTATTATACCTCACGTCAGATGGCAGTTCTCTGGTGACACTGGTACAGCTTAGTCTGTTGACCCGAGATCGTCATAGAGTCTTGTGTGTCTCCCACTGTGCTTTGATTTTCACCCTACCACGGCTCTACTGAGTCGTGCAAACAGGTGGTTTTTGGGTACAGTCCCGATTCACATGGAGGCAATGAGCGATAGGAGGGGATTCGTCTCTCTCGGTATTGGGGGTTGATGTTGTGCTATGCTCGACTGGCCATAACAGGAAATCCCTGGCCAGGGTTGCTGTGATATACTGGTAAGAGTTATCAGTAGTTTCACGAATGTTATGGACCTCAAGTCGGCATGACTTATCGAGCTATTGGGGTCTGATGTTTACCACCCCTAGGCGAGATATGCGACATATCAGACGAACAGACCAGACTGTACGGTAAGTGTTACTGGTTGGATTCACAGGAGTGTGAGCGGGCTTGCTCGTCGATCTTCTGATCGCTCAATACCCGAGTGGCCGTTACGTTTAGAAGACCGCTTGTGGCTTGTGGATGCTTGATATGATCATCATCTGCTGCCGGCGTATTGACGAGTCTTTAGAGTCCCACACAGAGGTTTCCTGGCTCAAGCGAAACGAAATAGGAGCGCATATGAGATATGTGCGGGACCGAGAATAATGCGTGTATGTGATACCGTATTCCATTCTCGCGACGAATGTATCGATTGGTTATATGCGATATAACCTAGTCATCGAATCAAGGATTGATTCGATAAGCCGATACATATGATACTAGTCGGTTATATCCGATATGACCGGATCGTTAAATCAAGTGTTGATTTAATGATTTAGTGCATATTTATATATTTGATATATTGCTTTGCGTTAACTAGTATTGGTTCACTTTAAAAGGATTTTCTCACTCGAATTGTGCACATTGTATATGCGATATAGTTATGTGCACATGATTGTATCATGTTTGATGATACATGCTTGCTTGGTTAAGTGTAAAGAATTAAACCATGGTTAAACTCATGATTAGGGTTTTGCTTTCTCATTCATTTATCTTTTTATTTTTTATTTTCATTTTGGAAAAAGGAAATGATAAAGTAAAAGATAAATGGTGGTATGTTTTGTTTTCTAGCTTGAAGCTTCTTGAAAGTTTTGACTTAGTCTCATTTTTTGTTCTTTTGCTTAACCCTAACCATCCCATTAACCATGGTCTCTTCTCTACACTTAACTAGGGTTTTGATTATGATAAGTATCATTTTATATTTCTATTTTTAAAAATATACTTATCATATCTTTCTTCTTCATCATCTTCATCTTCCATGGAAAAGCTTGCTACTCCAATGGCAAGTGTTGAAAAAGTGTGAGAAATCCAAATCTAAAGTGAACCCAACTCCTATTTCTTCATCCTCTACCTCTTGCCAAGTAGTATAGGGTGTTTCCTTCACAAGTTTTCAAAGCTTGATGAAGTTGGAGCTTGTTCTTGCGATACCTCGACGTAGATCATCTTCGGCATCGAACCGACGATCAAGCTCGCCCATTCTTCGATGATACCGATGCTAGAGTCATGGGTTCGTTTTGGACAGCGGAGGGACTTCATCACGGAACCTAGGAGGTGGTGGACCGGATCTACAAAGGTTGTAGCCCATTCCCTTTAGATATATTTCCGTTTACTTGCATACTTCGCCTAGATATCTAGTAAACGATCTGTATTAGGGTTTGTAGGAACCCGTAAAATTTGATTTGTGCATGTTTGATCACTTGTGAGACTTCACTAGAGTGCCTAGGAACCCTACAGTGGTATCAAAGCCTAGCTAGAGCCTTAGGCGAAGTCCAGACGGAATCTGAAGTCCGATCGAACCGAAACCCGACCCAAAAATTGCTCTCTGGATTTTTTTCTAAAATGCGGATTTTTGTGAATTAAAAATTTCTAGAAAATACATAAAATAAAACTAAGAATTACGGTGCAAACTCAGGCGAATAATTCATTTGAACGGCGGCGGAACCGCGGCAGAAGCCCTGCTTCTGCGGCGGTTCCGCGGTACCATGGTGACGTCATCGTACCTTTTCTGCACAGTAATTCCTATTATTTTATGCTGAGTTTTCTGGGAATATTTAAAATTTATTCCAGAGTTGCATTTTCTGGGCTTGTTTTAGGGGATTCGATTGTTCGATCGGATTATCAGATTTTGTCTATGTGGCTTTCCGAACATTTTAGAATATGTTAAAAAGTTCGACCGGATATAAATACCCAATGTTTCCCCTGACGGAAAATTTCCAAGTGTTGGATCTTTCTGAGGTTTAAAGACGTTCTAAGTAGTGCAAGTAACGCGATGGTCCCTCTAGAAGAGAACAAACCTTAACTCGATTATATGACCGTCTTGAACTGCCCTTTGAACCTTCGGGTTTGGGGCAGTACGGCGTGCCACATGTGAGGCGTTGGCTTGACCCTTCTATGGCTGGACCGTTGGTATTGAGGCATGAACTGAATGTTTTAAAACCTGTTTCATGTGATGAGCTGTTTCGGGAAAACTTGGGTGTTCGATTGTTCGATCGGAAAGTTTAACATTTTCTATTTTATTCGGAATGTGATACAATAATTGGAATTCACAATAAGTTATGAGATAACTGAATGAATGATATAAACATAGCAGTTTAGTCTCACTTGATCGGTTGCCACGGAATTTTGATGTGATCAAAAGTCCTTCGCAATCACGTAGTGTACGCGGATACTCGCCGGGTAAACTTAATAGATAGCCTCACCCCATAGCCCCGACCAAGTGACTGTAGGAGAACCCCGTCGCCGAAAGCATCCGTCCGGGTGCTCGTGGCAGCGGTGTTCCGCCTTGGTGCACTTCGTCGACGGCGTCGGGGGTGCGGCCGCCTACTAAAGTTTGCGACGAGCATTCGATCAGAATGTCGGGAATCCTGTTGAATTGCCCGACTTGATATTGAAAAGTGTTTTCGACTTTGAGACTAAAATGCGGGGTTTATAATTGTTAGGCATGCGATGTCTAAGTATTTCATTTGGTCAGGCATGCGATGTCTGAGGAGGTTGCGGATTCCAACTGTTGTAGTTTTACACTTTCTTTTCTGTGACCGTAAGTGTAATATGTGATATCGCCGGTTTCGTTGCTATATGACAACGACAATTGGGATGCGCATATTTACTTACGTTGATGACATGAGATGTTATGTGTTGCTGGATATGTTATATTGGATCGTCGTGTTTGAATAGCCGGGGGGTTTTTATGTGAGATGAGTGTTTTTCATTTTCATTCATGTAAAAACTTGTATGTAATATTCTTTTATTGGGGCACTTCCAGGTTGCGGAAGTCGTCACCCGTTGTATATTATTTACTTTTCTGCACTAGGATAGACCCAAGGAGGGGAGCATAAGTAACCGGGTTCTTGGGTCCAGTGGGAGACCAACTCGAGGAGTCGAGTCCGGGTCTCCTAACCCTAGAATTGGTAGGGTTGCTTGCCGCTCTCGTAGGGGTCTAGGGGTGTGGGCTTGGCTATTCATCACGACCATGGAATCCGTGTTTTATACTGGCTCGTATTGAAAACACGGACATCCTAGTATATCCAATATTTCATATGTTTCTTCTGCTGTGATTTATCTGAGATCATGTGATGTTCTGTGACAGATATTATATATAGTATATATGATATATTATATAGACGTTGCTTATGTTTTACACCCGCGCTAGCCCTGCCCCGCTCTGCCGTTAGTTACCTAACCTAACGGTGCAGACGGGACATCGAGGCGAATGCGGATGGCATAAGCGTACGTTATATTTATCTGTGATGTTTAGGTGGACTTAAATGATGGGATATTCATTAATAAGATTAATGAAAGAAAATAAACCTAATTGATGTTGTGGAATCGAATTTCAAAATAAAACAGGTAGCTACAGTTCTTGCTTTGCATCGAGGTGTTCATTATAGAACATCCTGCACCTTATTCGATGAGGAAAGGACCGAGATCCCTTCACCGGGAGTGACTCTTCAGCAATAACTGGAAGATGCCACAACCCTCGGTTTGTCTTTGATCGCTTCTATAGTTTCCGCTTTGCACAGTGATATATATGATATATCCCGCACCTCATTCGACGAGGAAAGGGCCGACGATCCCTTCACCGGGAGTGACCCCTTTAGCAAAACTAGAAAAGCCTCGAAAACATTCCATTTAAAACCATTTGATTCCGCAACGAGATCAAGTTCAAAGCGTTAAAGGTTTTCACAAAAACCAGTCGCAACCCTCCGTCATTTTAGGAAGTAGAGTACTTAGTATTCGTGCTGTGTTTGTTGACCATAGTCAAGGCACAGTGTACGGTAGCTAAGTGATGTCTTCCTACACCGCATATGATGCGATTAGTTAGGACAGTCATGTGGCTTTGTTGACCTTAGCCAAGGGTCATGTGGGTGGGTCTAATTAATCACGAAATGACGGGTAGAACTTGACTAGTACCTATGATTTGTTGACCTTAGCCAAGGTCATAGGTGCTAGGGGTAAAAACCTTTATCGAGAGTTTCAAGTGTTGAAATTTGCAATGAGATTGCATACCTTCTATATGATAGTTGGATCCCGATACCCACTGCGAGTAATTGTTACTCCTGGGAGAGTTTTGCACTTTGCAATTAGCCGATCAAGTAGGTGTCTAGAAAGGTGTCAACGGGGTTACGCCTCTGGGAAAACGAGGTTTACAGTAATTAGGTCCGTGCGAAAGCACGGGGAACCTCCCTCAAAGTACCGACACTGGCCTGGCTGAAAGATTGGCGAACTTGTAGAGTGTAATTAATCCCGGCTAGTCTTTCCTTTTAAGGTTTCAAGGAAGATTTGATAAAAATAGTGGGAGCCATCCTGATTAGATAAAATATATAACCAATCTGATCTTGCAAGAGCGCACGCAGAGTGTTTTCTTCTCTCTCTCTCCTGGTAGCGACCATATCACGCCTTAATCAAGATAATAATACGGATGTATTGACCGAACCCGCTTGTTATACTGAGCTGGGGAACGTTGGTCCCGCTCCAACTTATAACTGTTATAAGACATAGCAGGAAATAGGGGAATACCAGAATTCCTATGCCGCCCAAACGAAGAAAGTGCATATGATGCATCTCCTTCGGGTGTGTTCATTACAAAGAACTGTTTCTCAGTATCCTCTGCATCCTGGGTATATGATACCGGATCAGGATCCCAGATATGTAATCTGTTACATAGGGCTACAAAAAGGTAGAAAAGCTGAGAACGGGTGATAAGTTTCATGAGACAGAGAACGGGGCAAGTGTTGCAGCCAAGTCTGTTGGTCACTGTCACCCTGTATTACGAATACATTGATTCTGAACAAATGCTATTAGATACCGAACCTGATATACAAAATCATATCAGTCTCTTTATTAGTAAAGAAAGGATATAATTTTGTATTGATGGATAATGTTTTGAACATGTCCTATATCAAAAGTTGATCGGTTCAGGCACGTTATCCAAAAGCATTGACGTTCTAAATCAAACTACAGTTCCTCGTATACAGAACACACACAAGAGGAAGAGTTCAGAAATGAACGAATTCTTCTTGAGGTATTGTAGACTAGGTCATATCAATGCGACCCGACTAGCTGAAGTTACATTTAGATGCATATTTAAATCAGTTTGAATTTACATCTTGTGAAACTTGCCAGTCATGTCACAAAAATATAATGACACCAGCTCTGTTTACTGGAAACAGAGAAAGAGTTAGTAAACTCTTGGGACTGATACATGATGATGTATGGAAGGTCTCCTGTCTACACATGCCAGGACTAGTTCTTTTTACTTCATTATATTCTCTTATAATCTCTCAAGATTCAGTCATATGTTCCTGTTGAAACATAAGTCCGAACCTTTTGAGGTATTCACGGAATATAAGTTTGAAGTAGAGAACCAATAACCGGGTATAAGTATTATATCCTATGATGAGATCAGGGAGGAGAATACTTGTGCATGGAATCCTTAGACTATTCTAAAGGAAAATGAGATTCTCTCTCAGTATTACTCCTCTGATTACACCACAGCTCACCGGTGTATCGGGGCGGAGCAATCACACAATATTAGATATCATGTGCTCTATGATGAGTATTACTGAGTTACCTATTTCCTTTTGGGAGTTATGCACTTGAGAAGCTGCATACCTATTGAATTAGGTTCGAATCAAATCAGTGCCTACCATTCCATATGAGATATGGTATGGGAAGAGCCTATCTCTTAAGTAAGTTAAGATTTGGGATTGTCCGGCCTATGTCAAAAGCAGAATCCGGACAAGATCGAGGCAAGATCAGTTCTGTAGAACTGGAAAGGTTCCAGCTGTACAAAACTGCAGATAATTTGGTAGAACCAAAGGATTCAATGGTTTCCGACGAACCTCAGCCTCTCTGCCGATCTAGTAGGGTTCCTCATCCGCCTGAGAGATACCTCGGTTTCTCGATGACAGTGGGAGCGAGGATTGCATCATGAGATGATGACCCAACCAGTTTCGAGCAGGCCATCGAGAGTAGGGACTCTGTAAGAATGGCTGGATGCTTAGTGATCTGAGATGGAATCCTTATACACCAACAAAATATGGACTTTGGTTGCGATATCTGAAGGGTTAAATCCCCATCAGGAGCAAGTATATCTTGAGAAGATTACTTGGTGTAGATGGACAAGTTGAGACTTTCAAAGCTAGACTTGTTAAAGGTTTTCGTCATCAACCAGGCACGGATAATGATGAAACCTTTTCCAGGGACTATGCTTAAGTCCATCCAGATCCTACTTACCACGGCTACATACCATGACTACGATATCTGGCGTTTGGGTGCCATGACTGCTTTTCTAAATACTGATTTAGAAGAGAACGTCTATAAGAACACAGCCAGAGGTCTTCGTAAACAGTGGGAGCAGCGGAAACGTGTGCAAGTTGCTTTACATAATGAAGCAGGCATCGCGGAGTTGGAACGTCTGTTTGATGTGATAGTCAAAGTGTTTGACTTCATCAAAATTGTAGACGAACCTTGTATATACAAAAGGGTAGTAGAGAGTAAGGTGGTCATCTTCGTATTGTACGTAGACAACATACTCTTGATAGGAAAAGAGTTTCCTATTCTACGATCGGTCAATCTCCTATTATCACAAGGATTCTCCAAATAGGATAAAGATGATACTTCCCAAATCCTGAGATTTGGACCTATGAGATAGATCTAAAGGGATATTAGGGTTCTCACTAGGTATAGTGAGATGGTATCAATCGATCCTGGGGAGAATCACTGGAAGTGTTCCAGGGTGATAAAGACGACTGAATGTCAGTCACAGGCACTGTCTTTACCCTCAGTAAAGGGACGGTATGTTGGAAGAGTTCCAAGCTCGATACCGTGGCAAACTAGACGATAAAGGCTGGTAACATCGCTATTAAAGATACTACCAAAGAGGAAGTTTGGGTGTATATTGGTTCATAAGATGAACTAGGTTCCTGCCATTGTATGACAATGGAAACGTGGCTTCGACCCTGGAACCCTGGTCCCATCAGTGAACCAGACAAATTCTGAGGCAGCATCACCTGATCATGGAGATAGTTGATCTCCAGGGTGATCGAGGTTAGGAGAGAAGACTCAGAGGACAACACGGCAGATCCACTCATGAAGGCCTTTTTCCCAAAGAGAGACTTTTTAGGGGATGGTTGAGTATGTGATACTGCAACCACTGCTACAGATGGCCCTAGTGCAAGTGGGAGATTGATAGTTATATGTATGCCCTAGAGGCCATTACTGTACATTGGATGTATATTGTAGTGGATGCTGGGACATATATAGGAAGGACTTTCTTGCTCGACATGATAGTACGCTATCTGGTTGCTCTTTATCTTAACATGTATACTTTCTGTCTCTCTGATTACATGTTGATAAAGCCCTTAGGATGTGTACTCGACTTTCAGGACTATGATGCAGATCATACTAGTGGGGCCTGGGTAGTCAATGAGTACATCCTTCATTGTTCCTAGTCGAGGGAATATCGAGACGGGGCATCGATATTCCAGAGTAGACTAGCGCATATCTTCTCGACCCATGCGATGGGCGATGGATGATCCCATATCCATTGGTGTTTGACATCGAAGATGGTATGCGGGTGCTCAGTGGAGACTGGGTATACTGAACGGACTCGCCGAGAACTCCCAGATGGTATTATACCTCACGTCAGATGGCAGTTCTCTGGTGACACTGGTACAGCTTAGTCTGTTGACCCGAGATCGTCATAGAGTCTTGTGTGTCTCCCACTGTGCTTTGATTTCCACCCTACCACGGCTCTACTGAGTCGTGCAAACAGGTGGTTTTTGGGTACAGTCCCGATTCATATGGAGGCAATGAGCGATAGGAGGGGATTCGTCTCTCCCGGTATTGGGGGTTGATGTTGTGCTATGCTCGACTGGCCATAACAGGAAATCCCTGGCCAGGGTTGCTGTGATATACTGGTAAGAGTTATCAGTAGTTTAACGAATGTTATGGACCTCAAGTCGGCATGACTTATCGAGCTATTGGGGTCTGACGTTTACCACCCCTAGGCGAGATATGCGACATATCAGACGAACAGACCAGACTGTACGGTAAGTGTTACTGGTTGGATTCACAGGAGTGTGAGCGGACTTGCTCGTCGATCTTCTGATCGCTCAATACCCGGGTGGCCGTTACGTTTAGCAGACCGCTTGCGGCTTGTGGATGCTTGATATGATCATCATCTGCTGCCGGCGTATTGACGAGTCTTTAGAGTCCTACACAGAGGTTTCCTGGCTCAAGCGAAACGAAATAGGAGCGCATATGAGATATGTGCGGAACCGAGAATAATGCGTGTATGTGATACCGTATTCCATTCTCGCGACGAATGTATCGATTGGTTATATGCGATATAACCTAGTCATCGAATCAAGGATTGATTCGATAAGCCGATACATATGATACTAGTCGGTTATATCCGATATGACCGGATCGTTAAATCAAGTGTTGATTTAATGATTTAGTGCATATTTATATATTTGATATATTGCTTTGCGTTAACTAGTATTGGTTCACTTTAAAAGGATTTTCTCACTCGAATTGTGCACATTGTATATGCGATATAGTTATGTGCACATGATTGTATCATGTTTGATGATACATGCTTGCTTGGTTAAGTGTAAAGAATTAAACCATGGTTAAACTCATGATTAGGGTTTTGCTTTCTCATTCATTTATCTTTTTATTTATTATTTTCATTTTGGAAAAAGGAAATGATAAAGTAAAAGATAAATGGTGGCATGTTTTGTTTTCTAGCTTGAAGCTTCTTGAAAGTTTTGACTTAGTCTCCTTTTTTGTTCTTTTGCTTAACCCTAACCATCCCATTAACCATGGTCTCTTCTCTACACTTAACTAGGGTTTTGATTATGATAAGTATCATTTTATATTTCTATTTTTAAAAATATACTTATCATATCTTTCTTCTTCATCATCTTTATCTTCCATGGAAAAGCTTGCTACTCCAATGGCAAGTGTTGAAAAAGTGTGAGAAATCCAAATCTAAAGTGAACCCAACTCCTATTTCTTCATCCTCTACCTCTTGCCAAGTAGTATAGGGTGTTTCCTTCACAAGTTTTCAAAGCTTGATGAAGTTGGAGCTTGTTCTTGCGATACCTCGACGTAGATCATCTTCGGCATCGAACCGACGATCAAGCTCGCCCATTCTTCGATGATACCGATGCTAGAGTCATGGGTTCGTTTTGGACAGCGGAGGGACTTCAACACGGAACCTAGGAGGT
Source organism: Agapanthus africanus (assembly GCA_030015575.1). Taxonomy (NCBI): domain Eukaryota; kingdom Viridiplantae; phylum Streptophyta; class Magnoliopsida; order Asparagales; family Amaryllidaceae; genus Agapanthus; species Agapanthus africanus. The sequence goes on along the minus strand of CM057345.1, from coordinate 337,350,855 downwards.
GGTGGACCGGATCTACAAAGGTTGTAGCCCATTCCCTTTAGATATATTTCCGTTTACTTGCATACTTCGCCTAGATATCTAGTAAACGATCCGTATTAGGGTTTGTAGGCACCCGTAAAATTTGATTTGTGCATGTTTGATCACTTGTGAGACTTCACTAGAGTGCCTAGGAACCCTACATCAGGAACACACGTTGCCTATGACAGATGATTCGTGCACACCCGTTGCACCTAGATGTTGTTTTGTGCACCTGTATGGCATATATATGGATTTTGATTTCCGTGCGCACCAGACGCACAGGGTGATGTTATGTGCATTTTTGGGATTTATTCCTTTTGGAGCAGTACATTTCTATGATATTTGATATTCGTTTTGTACCGAGCAGGGCTAGTCGGAGGACAGTACCTGGATATATTTTGCATGCATTGATAGTTCGAAGGGATTTCCAAAGAGCGAGCTATGGTCTCGATATATATATATACCTACGTGTCCGATATGACACGAAACGTTTAAAAACAAGGAAACCCTTCAAAATTGTTTTCAAAACGGCGGAACGTACCTATTAAACAAAGGATATATATATATATATATATACATATATAGTTATTTTCTTGTGAAAAACGTCCGCCACTGTGCAGTGTTACGCGCATCGCACAGCGACTTAAAAAGATTTGGCATGCATTTACATCAGCTATTTACATGTATAGATTGGATGTCTACATGTATAGTTCTGATCTATATCATATTGGTTTTGTATTGGATTTGACATTGTGTCTTTACCATGACTCCGATGATTGCGGGATGCTTGATGGAGTGTTGCTTTTGAGTTATCTGCTCAGTACTCATGCGCATGCATTGCGCTATGATGTTTTATGTATTGATGATTTCGGAGCCCCGATGACTTGGAATTAGAATTGAAATATTTTAGTATTTGGGGGTTTTAAATTTAAATTCAGGGACCGAATTTCTTTAAGGGGGGTAGATTGTAACGTTTCCAAAATATTAAAATATGATTTTTGGGAAATTTTATAATTTAATATTATTTTAATGAATATTTTAATATTCTGGTTTAATTAAATACAAATAAATGGGGAAAAATTATGGAAAATTCTAAAATAAGGTATTTTATGGAATTATGCCATTTTAAAGTTTTTAAGATTAGTTATATGCTAATTTAGTGCTAATCGCGATTAAGAATCGCTAATTGGATTTTTAGCATTTTTGTGCAAAAATGTGCACATATCATTTTCCACACTTGTTACACTTGTGTTACATTTTTGTAGCCATGGTTCATTTGGATTCACTATTGGAGTGAGAAGGAAAAGATAAAGGAAAAGAAAAGAAAGGGAAAAAGGTAGGTAATGAGTCAGAAAGAGACCAAGTCAAACCCCCCACTTTTTGAACCATCCCTCATCATTTTCCCCTTCTCATTCTCTCTCCTCTCTTCCTCTTGCTGCTGATCTCTCTCTTCTTCCTTTCTCCCTCTTCATGAAACCCTAGATCCACAATGAAAACAAAGCCAAAACCCTATTCCCACTTCACAAAAAATGTTCCCGGGCTCACTAGCTACACATTGAACCTAGCAAGATTGGATTTGGAGGACTTTGAGCAACTCAAGAATTTTCTTGAGTTGCCAAAGGAGGTAATTTCTACACCTATTAGAGTAGTATCTCATTTCTATTACATCCATACTAGTTTCATATCGATATTGTGTCATGTTGTGGATTTTGGAGAATTCAAGTGAGGGTTTAGGGTAAAACTGAAATCAAGTTGAGATTGAGGCTTATTGTGACCTTAGAACCCCTGGTGTAATGCAAAATTGGACCCAAACCTGGAATTGAAACCAAAATACGGAATTACGGAACCGATATCGGAAAAACTGGAAATCTGTCACTGTTTTGTGTAATCTGCTCTTACCCCGGGACCATAAAAATAAAACTGAGTTGACAGTAAGATGTGCAGGCACCATGGAACCACCACACCAAACCCAAGCCCCCAACTCCAAACTGAGGCCGCCAATTAATTCCTTCTGGCCGCAAATTGCGGCCAGAGCAGGAGGGATCTGTCTCGATTTTTGTGCATGGCCCTATCTCCTCTAGTATTGACCGTGGGTATGTCTAGTTTTGACAGATTCCATCTAGAGTGAAATCTGGGATGATTTTCTTATGTTGGTGCATGATTTGAGACTTGTTTTAGCATGGATTTTGGTATTTGGTGTTCCGTTCCTGTCGGGTGGCGTTTGGACGTCAACGACAGGTAGATATTGATCGTGTTTGCATGCGAGGTTATAGGTTTTTACCTATAGGCGTAGCGTGTGCCGTTTTGGTTTCCGATGTGATTTTCATGTGCTTTAGCGTTGTGATATACTTGTAGGTACCCTACGAGATGTGAGGCAAAGAAGATGAAGATGGCGACATCGACACCGACACATGAGACGCAAGGTGAGTAGATTTATAACTACGGGGAAAAGTCGGGTGGATGGCGTATAGCACCCCCGCAGTCCGTGGTGATGTATGCGAATACGTATACACACATATAGTTATTATGTGTTGTTTAGGATTATTGATGGTAATAATGGATTATTGACAATAAGGATGTATTGGTTTAGTAGTGCGAAACCCTAGAGTAGTGGGTGCACTCACACATACACACATACTTGCATACATCCTTTCATATATCTGTGCGCATATGATGGTGTGCATATCTACACATGGGTATGGGACTATGTGTTTATATACGGGTTTTGAGGATGATACGTAGGATTGAGATGAGTCGATGAAATGCGATTAAGACCGTGAGATTTGGCGACATGACAGAGTTCGTATTGGAGATGTGATATGATGGTAGTGATGCCTGTCATGTGATGAGATATTGTGATATCGACTCAGATTTAGGTGGATTCCATACCCCTCTCTATTGGCTTGATTGTCGGGTTCATAGTTCGCATAGTAGGCGTTAGGCTAGACCCGAGTCATACCTATTTCAAAACTAACGAATCGGGGATATTTTAAAGATAGGCAAAAAGGGTTTATACGGATATTTTCAAACGACACGTCTTTTCTTAAAACACCGTAGCCCTTATTTTACCAAAAGCCCTGATTCGTCTTATTTAAAAAGGAAAGGTTGCTTGATATAATTATTGAGGCAGGTTCTCTACTGTTGCGTTGATTACTCGATTCCGCACATTCATGCTGTTTGCATTGCATCGCTTATATTGTTGATACATTTCAGTCATGCTGCTAGGACACCAGCACCATTATCGATGATGCATATGTTCCACGTACACTTGTTGCCGGCTCACACACTTATCATCGATAATTGCCATGTCACTACACTGTAGTACTATTGCATTCAGTATATGATCCTTGCATGATACGATGATATGCTTACATTTCCTTTACATGTCGCATACTTCATGCTCTTTGATTATACGCATTGAGATATGTTGTTTCTATGATATTTCTGGATTTGGGAACCGAGAGTGTTTCAAAAGAGAATATGTCATTGCTTTAAAAACCCGGTTACCCTTGATATGATATTTCAGTGCGTCCACCATGTGTTTTCTCGGTGCTGAGAGCAACATGTGAAACCCGAATCGAGGAGTGGACGAGCCGATTGCGGGTACATGGCAGACCCGGTATGGTTCCCCTCGGCAAGATGATCGATGAGCTTTGTCGATTGAGCCTGGAGGCGGGCGAGTACCTACCGGTGATTGGTTGGACCTGGCGGTTATCCGGAGGATACTGACCAGTGTCGATAGATGGATATGGGCATACTGCCGGGGCCGAGGGCCGATACCGCAGACAGAGCCTGCGGGCCGATCCGGACTGACGGAGCCCGATATATGAGGATTTACGTGCCGATGCTGGGCACTCCGGTTCCATGATTTTGACGTGTCGCGAGGGACACAGATGGTTTATATCCTCATATTTTTCCCATGCACATGATTTATGATATTTACATGCATGGTGGTTATTGTCAGTGGGTGACGAGTGGACGGGATCCACGTGTGTGCAGATTTGATTACTTTGATCATACCTCATATTCATGACATACTATTATCTGAGGCACTAGCACGAGCACTTGGCACTACACTCATGTTTAGAGATTACATTACCAGTTTAGCATGCTTCAGCTTTATTCATATGAGGTTTATTTATATCTGATCGTATTGACCTAGGATGGGTCATGCATTCGATCTCTGCTTGTAGATATTTTTCTATTCACGAGTTGGCAAGTCACCCCCGTTGTGCCACAGTCCTTGCAGGTTTTGCCGTACAGATTCCATAGCGGCATTTCTGGCACACTGCTTCCTTATGGGTGACTTGCGTTGGTAGGTGGGTTCTTTGTATCAGAACCGCCATTGCTCATGTATTATTTATTGTATCTAGAATTTCCATTAACCAAAACTTGTATATTGCTTCAGACTTAGAAAACAGTGTTGTATTATTTCTGTAACCCTTCAAAAATCGTTTAGGCAGTTTTTCGGTAATCGGCTAATTTTTCGGCTTTTTCCGTAAAAAGTCAAAATAGGTATTTTTCATTGTAGACCTAATTATACAAAATTTAGATAAGATATTACTATAATTTTTTCACTAAAATGTCACTTATAATTATCTAGTTAAATAAAAAAAAAATTCGTAATTAATTATTTTTTTATTATTTTAAGCCTTTTTAAATACATTAAATTAGTGATAAATACAAATTTAATTAGGTAAATTTCATAATTAGGAGTCTTTATAAGCTAAAATATGGTGTTAATAAAATTATATCATGTCTTGCAAACTTTTGGTTTTAGGGTGGGAAAATTTGTGAAAAAATGAAGTAAAAATGGGTTTTTTTGTAAAAAGGTTGACATGAAAGCATTAAATGATAACATATGATGTTGTATTGAACTAGAAACTTCTCCAAAAATCCACAAACTCCCTCCTCAAGCTGCAGCCGACCCCTTTGCTGCTGGAAATCCTCTCACTTCTCTTGCTTTCTTGCTTCTTTTCTTGCTAAAATCCATTAAAAATCAACAAATTTCATTAACCATTCAAAGCCTAACCCTAATCCATTCTCTCTTCAACCCAAATTAGTTCAAAAACATGATGAAAGGAGGCTTTCTTGGTGACTTGATCATGCTAGGATTCAATTGGTGAGGTAAAAATTCTAAATTAGATTGCTAACTTGTAGTTTATATATGCTAGAATTTAATTTTGAAGTATTAATTTAGTTGTAAATTATTGTTCATGAAAATCAAGAATGGGTTTTGATGTTGAGTTAGGGTTTGAAACATGGTTGTAAAAAATTAAGTTAGGGTTTTGGTTATATAATTGATTAGAATGGTTATTTGTGTAATGATACGCTTGCTAAATCGACAAATTGCTATGTTTGTACCGAATCGGCTAAAAATTGCTTACTAGATTTTTACGAAAAGTGGAATGCGACCAAATTGCGTTATGTTAGCGATATAATTAGCTTCGTATAGGACTATTAGAGTGCGCGAACGCGGGGCTTCGTCTAGTCGGGTTGTAGTTTAGTCGATTTTCCCGAAATGACAATTCTAGTTAAAGGTTAGCGATTTTCGTGCGTTTTTTTCCGCGCACCGAGTGCATGCTATGATTAATACGAGAGCGTGGATAATTGTATGTTGTGACTTGCATTTTTTTAGGTTTTGTAATCTTATGCTTGATATTGTGCAAATATAGGATCGGTCGGGGAAACTTCGGACACGGCGCGAAAAGGCAAGGCGGTGGCCGGATCGGATTAGCGGAGATTTCAGGTGAGTAGATGTATTCATCTATGGGGGAATCGTCTGAATGGCATGAGGCGCCCCCCCTCTAGTTAGGATTACCCTACTTTTTGCAAGATTCATATTGTTAGCTAGCTTATCCATTCCTGTACACTGCATACCCTTATAGCGAACAGTATATTAGATTGCATGGACATTCATCCATACTTATGCGATATCACTTTGTAGGACACGAACACCATTACCATTGGCATCTGTTGCACGCGCACTATTCATGTGACACACATGCCTTTGGTAATTGACATGCCACGTGCACTATAGAACCTGTTTATCATAATATCGCCACTTGCATTCATACTTGATATATGAAATTGCATAGCATACATATACCTCGCTTCATCATCATATTTATATAGATTTCTAGCAAAATTCACATCGTATGCATTGATATCATAGACATTCATCATATATAACATGTGGACATTATGATTTTCTTGATGATTTTAGTATTGCTGCGATTTCTGGATTTTTGGGGAAAACCACAAGAATTTAACAAAACCTTATATTTATCATTTTCAAAACAAAGTTGCAGTTTTCTCGTGATGTATGTGTCGTCCACCATGAGTTTTCATGTTTTCTGTTGGATTTCGAGACACGATTCGAGGAGTGGATGAACCGTCTCGGGTACATGGTGGGCCCGGTATGGTACCCCGGGGCAAGAAGATCGAGTTGTAGACGATGAGCCGGCAGGGGAAGACTACCTACCGGTGATGTCTGGCGCGGCGGATATCCGGAGGATACCGACCGTTGTCGTGAGATTTATGTTATGGGCCGATCCGGACTGACGGAGCCCGATATTGAGACATATATGATTCCTATTTGGTGTCGATGCTTGACACGGGTTTTCAGATGATTTCTTGATGGTATTTAGCTATTATACAGATATTCATGTTCTAAAGTTAAGAATTCAATACCCTTAGCATTTAAAACACTTAAAGACTTAATAATGACATTGCATACCTGTGCATGCATACTAGAGACATTATATCAGATATGGACATGCATGTTGTGGTGCATTGCGTGCATTCTTACGATTGCCTTATTAGATGTTATATTTACTCACGAGCTGGCAACTCACCCCCGTTGTGCCACAGTGTCTTGCAGGTCGGACCCGTCAGTCTTGTAGCGGCGGGCTATCTTATCATCAGCTTCTTTTGCTCAGACTCGCGACATCGCCCGTAGGTGGGTTGCGAGTATACTTTATTTCTTTTTGCTTTATCATTGTATCTAGTATTCTCCATCTACCACTTTATATTGTATATGTGACCTAGTGATGAGACTGAGAGATTTGTATATTTGTAGTTTCTTTTGGGTCGAGCTCACTTGAGCCGGCGTTGTGTTTTCTGATATTTTGCATTTCTTTTATGCTCTTTTCTTGATATTGTTATTATATTGCATGTGGTTGTGATCCGCCTTGGGCGAAGAGCTAGCTCCCGCTTGGGGATGCCATTTTTATGATTACAGGTTTATTATTTTGTTGTACCCATTTTGGGGGATAGAAAATACATGGGAGACTCTGCCGAAATTTTCGGAAATTTTTGATGTTTTAAAAAAGGGTTTCAATGCAACTTAATTGATTTACAAATCGTTTTCATGTAAGGTTTTCCTTCACTCTCTATTAATTTTGGTTTAGATTCTTCTGGGCTTAGGCTGACTTAGGTTACGGTACGCCTTTAGACGTCTCGTAATCTAAGTGCCAGTCGCGTTCCGTACTTTCGGGTCGTGACAAAGTTGGTATCAGAGCTTAGGTTTTACCTTTCTGGGTGTAGGACGACCTTGGTAGATGGAGTAGGTGACTTAAGCAGAGTGGCGTAGCGTGGGTATGATCCGCGGCATACTTACGACACGGTACTCCTCCTAAGTGACCTTAGGACATAATTGCTTGTATTTCCTTTCTTGATTCCTTGCATTCCTTGATTCAATTGCAATGTCCTTATCAGTCCTGTTTCTTATTCCAGCTTCGATGCCGCCAAAGACTACGAGAGCCCAGCGGGCTGTCGCTAGGGATGAGATTCGGGCGGGCCCGTCTGAGGCGAGGATCGAGCGGGATGACACGCCTGTCCTTCAGGGTCATACTGATCCGCCTTATCCTGACCGTATTGCCAGATTAGAGGCTGGCATGCAAGAGCTGCGGCAGATGATGGGATCTTTAGTTGAGTCCAGCCGGGCACAGAGATCCGAGGACGTTCCTTCCACCGCACAGACCACGATCGTACCTGCTGCACAGATGGTCACTCCTGCTGCTACTACGGAGACTATCCCTGTTTCACTACAGGAGTTCATGAGATTGAGACCTCCAGCTTTTACCGGTACAGATGCGACAGAGGACCCACAGGCATTTCTTGATAGGATGGCTCGGATTTGCCGTTCGTTGAGGTGTTCTGATGATAGATTGGTAGAGTTTGCGAGTTTTCGTCTGTAGGGTCTTGCCCAGACATGGTACGACTCAGTAGAGAGAGGCCGAGCTGCAGGTCTGCCTTCTATGACCTGGGATGAGTTTACATCTGCATTTCTTGCCCGTTTTCTTCCGGAGAGTGTTTGAGATGCTCGAGCCCGTAGTTTTGAGTCTTTGCGCAAGACTCCTGGGATGACAGTGTCGGAGTATAATATACAGTTTACCCAGTTGTCTCGATATGCTCCGTACCTAGTCGACACAGAAGAGAAGAGAATAAAGAGGTTTGTACGAGGGCTTGATACACAGCTATTCCTTGCCATCGGCACCCAGCACTTTGATACATACGCTGCCGCGATGGATGCAGCCTTACTTTTGGAGGAGCGTATTTCTGAGACTCCGGTCGTTTCTGGGCCGAAGAGGATCCGTACTGATACGCCAGCTCAGCGGCAGATGGGCAGACACCGTGATAGATTATTTCCGGGAGATGGTGGAGGCAGAGGATTGAGACGGGGTCAGTTATTTGGTTCATATCCACAGACCCAGCAGTCGTCTCCAGGATGTTTTCGGTGTGGGAGTCAGTACCACCGTGTCAGAGACTGTACCATGGGACGTCCGGGCGCGGCGACAGTCCCGCATGTGACTTTACCACCCTCACCACCTTCTCAGAGAGCTTTACTCCTTAGTCCTGATGATGTTCCACGCCAGCCAGATGCTTCTAGAGGCCGTGGGCGTGGCGTTCCGGTTCAGAGAGGACGAGGCGACAGAGGCAGAGGCAGAGGCCGAGGTAGAGGCAGAGCACAGCCAGCTATTAGTGGTGGAAAGGCCCGAGTGTTCGCGTTGACTCCTCAGGATGCACAGGCATCCAATGCCGTCGTGACAGGTACTCTGCCAGTATGTTCTTTTGATGCACGGGTATTATTTGATCCAGGCTCCACACATTCCTATGTATCCACGTACTTTGCACCGAGGTTGGGCCGAGAGTCTTCTCCGTTAGATCAGCCGCTTGTCGTTATTACCCCGGTAGGCGAGTCTTTTGTTGCCCGTTTTGTGTACCGATCGTGTTCCGTTCGTATCGGGGAGAGAGATTCATTAGTTGATTTGATTCTCCTCGATATGCTAGACTTTGACGTTCTTCTTGGTATGGACTGGCTAGCCACCTGTTATGCATCCGTGGACTGCCGTGAAAAAGCAGTCAGATTCAGTTTTCCTGGTGAGCCGGTTCTTATTATTCAGGGAGATCGTAGTGCTACCCTTCCCAGCTTGATTTCTTCTCTTCGCGCTGGTCAGCTCTTAAGGAAAGGGTGTCAGGGATTCTTAGCCTATATTTGTGATACTAGCTCCACAGAGGTTCCGTTGGACCAAGTCCCTGTTATGAGAGAGTTTCCTGATGTATTCCCTGACGAGCTGCCTGGTCTGCCACCAGAGCGCGAGATTGAGTTCTGTATTGTCATGACCCGAAGTTTGGCCCGTGACCGGCACTTAACCACGTAACGTCTACAGGCGTAACGCGACTAAGTGAACCGAAAACCCAGAAATCAAACCAGTGAAAGTATAGAGTGTTAGAAGTTTTAAAGGAAGCACTACTAAAATCATGATAAGAAACTAAGTAAACAATCTCCAAGAAAACAATATACGACGCCGTAGCGAAGATCAAGATCCACAAGTAGGAACATCACAGATAGAATAAACTGCAAGTACAGCCGGCTCACAACGGGCTCACAACAGAATACAAAATAGTACAACATCGTCCTCACACTGTTTCTAAGTCAAATACATACATGGTAGATGGAGAATACTAGATACAACAATGTACATACTGAAAGATAAACAGATACCGCACAAAATCCACCTATCAGCAAAAGGGCTAGTACACCAACTGTGGGGGTATCTGTGCCAAAAGATGCAAAGCAGCCTGCCGCGACTACTCCGAAGGGCAACCTGCAAACACTGTGGCACAACGGGGGTGAGTTGCCAACTCGTGAATAGAGATAACATATAAAGGTAATCGCGAGCATGTACGTACTACACTACTCTATCATATGCCAACAGATGATATCAATATGGGATGAGCAGTATGTGCAATAATCATGTAAGTGCTCTATAGGGTCCTGTACTACCATATGAGGTACAAATGCTCTAACAGGTAATGCATCTACAGGATGAGGTACAAAAGTAATGCTGAGCAGGGGCAATATAATATCTACACGGAATGTCAACGTGGAACATATATAATCGGCTTCTCAATGCACACAGATCTCCCAAAACTAGCTCATGCGCCGGCACTCTCCTCGGCCCTCAATCCTGTACATCTCTGAGAATCCCGAGTGCCCAACATCGGCACCCAAATATCATAATTACTCGTGTCTAGCATCGACACGCAAAACATCCTGTATCGGGCATCCGTCATTCCGGGTCAGCCCTCTCTCAAAGTATATATATCGGGAATCCGTCAGTCCGGGTCATCCCTCTCTCAATACATCGGGCATCCGTCATTCTGGGTCAGCCCTATATCAATCCATCGGGCATCCGTCAGTCCGGGTCAGCCCTCTCTCAAAGTATATATCGGGAATCCGTCATTCCGGGTCATCCCTCTCTCAATACATCGGGCATCCGTCATTCCGGCTCAGCCCTATATCAATCCATCGGGCATCCGTCAGTCCGGGTCAGCCCTCTCTCAGTACATGCCTCTAGCACCGAGAAAACACGGGGCGGCGCCCCAAAATATCATATCAAGGGAACCGGGTTTTTAAATGATTACTTATTTGAAAAGGCCACGGTTCCCAAATCCAGAAATCACATGAAATCTCAACCAATAATACAAGTAATTGTGATGTGATATGTGCATCAAGTATGAGTATCAAGTCATGTCACATATAGATAAGCTACAATGCAATGATCCAATGTGATATAGGTATCAAATATGAGTATCAAGTCATGTCACATATAGATAAGCTACAATGCAATAATCCAATGTGATATAGGTATCAAATATGAGTATCAAGTCATGTCACATATAGATAAGCTACAATGCAATAATCCAATTTGATATAGGTATCAAATATGAGTATCAAGTCATGTCACATATAGATAAGCTACAATGCAATAATCCAATGTGATGTGTGTAGTAGGTATGCAATGCACTAGCTAGTAACCATGAACATGCAATATATATATAAGGAACGCTATAAGGTCCTATCAGCCCTGACGTAGAACGCCATGCGGGCGATATCCCCGTAGATGTGAAATCTACTCACCGTAGCCTTCCACTAGGTATAGCCAACAACCTGTTTCCCCTCCTACGCGGCGTCCGCTGTACTCGCCTGCGAACCTATAATTACACAATATATCACACGTAAGCTTGAAATCACAGAAACGCGACATTTAAGCCGAACCAGTAACTCGTGTCGCGAACCAAGCGCGCGTGTGCGCGATGCGCTAAAACGTGTGGTTACGTGTCTGAAATCACTCCGACGCGTCGCGATACGCAGAAACCCAAAACCCACACACACGTATCACGCGTGTCGCGAAAGGTTGAAAATACGGAAAAATAGGTATTCTACCCCAGATTTTGATACAGGAAAAATATTGCAAAACTATATATACCATAACAACCCAAATAGCAGCATACACCCACACCCCATACCCCAACCCTTGGCTCCCCTATCTGGCTGCAATTTGCGGCCAGAATGCAAAAATTGGCGGCCCCAAATGGGAATTGGGCTCCCAGGTTGGGTGTGTGCACTCTATACCCCCCATACATGCTACAGTAATATCTAGATTTAAACTGAAAAGTCTCGGGTAACAGCAGATCCTACAGTGCCCAAATTCTAGTTAAAATCCACACTTTGCACTAAAAATGGAACTTTAAGGTATTTTTGTGCAACCTGAAACAAACCCTAGTTAAAGTAGCTCTAATAACACCTAAAGGAGCTAACTAAACCATGAGAACACCAATCTAACATGTGAATCACACATATCCCTTAATATCAATAAAAACGCACAAAAATGAGATTTTTACTAGAGGATACAACAAGTCTAAGGAAAAGAGGTGCTAATATGAGTTAATACCTTCTAAGAACCTTGCAAAACCCCAAAAGTTCCAGCTTCTCCCTTAAGTGTGCAGAATTGCCTTAGAACACCTCAAAAACCTCACTTTTTCCAAGCTTTTGTGAAGAAAATGAGTTGATATGCATAGGGTTTTGTGTATGGATCAAAGGGGAATGAAAAGAGAAGAGAATATGGAGGAAAAATGAAGTTTTTGCTGCTGGAAATTCTGTGGGATCTCAGAATGAGGGAAAAAGAGAGAAGAGAGAAGAGAAAGAGGGTCAAAAGTCAAGGTTTACCTAACCACCATGCTCATTTGTTTAATGGTATTTGAATTTTCTTTTCTTTTGTTGTTTCCTTTTGAAATTATAAAAAGGGTTTAGAAAAGGATTAAATGGTGGGGAAAAAGAGTTTGCAACCATGCACAAGAATGGTTAACAAGTCACAAAATGTCAAAGTATGCTAGGTGCACACTACAAAGGAAAATTTCCAATATGCTAACACTACCAATAATAACTATAAATCCTATGAACACACAAATATAAAAACATGCATGACTACCATTATCACCAAAACAATCAAACGAAAATTTCAAAGTGTTACAATCTACCCCCCTTAAAGAAATTCGGTCCCCGAATTTAAAAATCTAACTATACGCACCTTCAAAAAGGTGGGGATACCTCTCTCATCATCTCGCTTTTGGTCTCCCAAGTGACTTCCTCGCCGCTCTGGCCACGCCAAAGTATCTTGACGGACGATGTCTCTTTCGAACTCAATTTCTTCACTTGTCGATCTAAGATTATCACTGGCTGCTCTGCGTAGGCAAGGTCGCGCTCAAGCTGGGTCGTCGGATGCTGAATCGCATGCGAAGGATCATGAAGATATCGGCGGAGCATCGAGACGTGAAATACGGGGTGCACGTCTGGAAAACTGGGCGGAAGGGCTAATCGATACGCAACTGCACCAATTCGCTCAAGGATCTCCAATGGGGCCCACATATCTGGGACTGAGCTTCCCCTTCTTCCCAAACCTCATCACACCTTTCATTGGGGAGACCCTCAAGAAAACATGATCACCTAACAGAAAACTTAAGCCTGCGCCGACGACGGTCCGCATAAGATCTCTGCCTACTCTGGCTGCTCTCATCCTATCGCGAATCAACTGGACCTTCGCTGTCGTCTCCTCCACGATCTGTGGTCCTAAGATACTGCACTCACTGAGCTCCGTCCAACAAGTGGGCGACCTGCATCTCCTCCCATAAAGAGCCTCAAACGGTGCCATCTGAATGGTCTCCTGGTAGCTGTTGTTGTAGGAGAACTCTACTAAGGGCAAATGATGATCCCAGCTACCTCCGAAGTCTAATACGCATGCTCTGAGCATGTCCTCGAGAGTCTGAATCGTCCGCTTTGACTGCCCGTCGGTCTGCGGATGGAATGCCGTGCTGAAACTCAAGAGAGTGCCCAAAGCCTCCTGAAGCCTTTGCCATAGCCGGCTGGTAAACTGGGTGCCTCTATCGGACACGATGCATGTCGGAACTCCGTGCAGTCGCACAATCTGATCAATGTAGACCTGGGCATACTGAGTAAATCCGAAAGTCGTCTTCACCGGTAGGAAGTGAGCCGCTTTCGTCAAACGATCTACGATCACCCAGATGGAGTCATACCCTCGACTAGTCCTGGGTAGACCCACCACGAAATCCATCGAACTCTATTCCCATTTCCACTCCGGAATGGGTAACAGCTGTAGCTCTCCCGCGGGCCTCTGGTGCTCAGCCTTGACTTGCTGACAAGTCAGGCATCTCGATACAAAATCTGCAATGTCCCTCTTCATACCGTCCCACCAGTAAACATCTTTCAAATCCTAGTACGTCTTGGTGGAACCGGGATGAACACTATATACCGATCGATGTGCATCCTCAAGAATCTCGCGCCGCAATCCCTTAGCATCTGGTACGCACAGTCTAGCTCCAAATCGTAGTATCCCCTGATCATCGATCACGAACTCGGAAAATTTGCCCTGTCCTATCCGTGTCCTGCTCTCTGAACAGCGGCCATCGCTGTGCTGTGCCTCTTGTATATAGTCAAGCAACTGTGGGCGTGCACGAACATGCGCAATTCGTCCTTCGATCGGCGTAAACTCGAATCTGTACCCGGCTGTCGCAAGATCTGCCAATCTGCCGACGACTGCCTCTGCACTGTGCTCAAGCAGGATAGACTACCCTCGGGCCTCCTGCTCAACGCATCTGCCACTACATTTGCCTTGCCCGGGTGATACAAGATCTCACAATCGTAGTCCTTCACCAACTCCATCCATCGGCGCTGTCTAAGGTTCAGGTCTCGCTGCTGAAATATGTACTTTAAGCTCTTGTGGTCGGTGAATATCTGGCACGACTCTCCATACAGATAATGTCGCCAGATCTTGAGTGCAAAGACCACTGCAGCCATCTCCAGATCATGAGTAGGGTAATTCTGTTCATGTTTCTTTAATTGCCGTGAAGCATACGCAATCACCCTGTCATGCTGCATCAAAACGCATCCCAGCCCCACTCGTGAAGCATCGCAGTAGACCGCAAATCCGCCTGATCCTGAAGGCAAAGATAGCACTGGTGCCGTAGTCAGTAGAGCTCGTAACCGCTGGAAACTGTGCTCACATTCCTCCGTCCAATCGAAATGAACTCCCTTCCGGGTCAACCCGGTCAACGGTGTAGCAATGCGAGAGAAGTCCTGCACAAATCGCCTGTAATAACCCGCCAGCCCTAGAAAGCTGCGGACCTCCGTCACTGACGTGGGTCTAGGCCAACTCCGAACTGCCTCTATCTTTCTCGGGTCGACACATATACCATCTCGTGTAATCACGTGCCCCAAGAAGTCTACGCTGTCTAGCCAGAAGGCACACTTGGAGAATTTGGCGAAAAGCTGGTGCCCCCTCAAGGTCTGCAGTGTGATCCGCAGGTGCTGTTCGTGCTCCTCTCTACTCCGAGAATACACCAAGATATCGTCAATAACCACCATAACGAACAGATCAAGATACGGCCGGAAAATACGGTTCATCATGTCCAAAAATGCTGCTGGCGCGTTGGTGAGTCCAAACGACATCACCAAAAAAAACTCATAATGGCCGTAACGAGTGCTGAAAGCTGTCCTAGGAATGTTCTCCTGTCTAACCCGCAGCTGATGGTAGCCCGATCAAGGATCGATCCTCGAAAAGTATCCTGCCCCCTGAAACTGGTCGAACAAATCGTCGATGCGTGGCAAAGGATATTGATTCCGCACTGTCACCTTATTCAGCTGGCGGTAGTCAATACGCAAACGCATGCTGCCGTCCTTCTTCTTAACGAACAGGACTGGAGCACCCCAAGGAGAAACACTGGGTTGAATAAGTCCTTTACCCAGCAAGTCCTGCAACTGACCCTTCCACTCTCTAAGTTCCGCCGGGGCCATCCAATAAAGCGGTACCGAAATAGGTCCCGTACCAGGAACCAAATCAATGCAGAAAGAATTATCACGCTCGGGCGGTCGTCCAGGAAGCTCGTCAGGGAACACATCAGGGAACTCGCTACCAACCGGAACCTGATCCAAAAGAACCTCTATAGCCCTAGTATCGCAAACATATGCGAGAAATCCCTGACATCCCTTCCGCAAAAGCTGTCCAGCGCGAACAGAAGAATTCACACCGTGAGGGGTGGCACTACGGTCCCCCAACACAACAACAACCGACATGCCGGGAAAACAAAATCGAACTGTCTTCTCGCGGCCGTTAACAGAAGCATAGCACGTGGCTAACCAAATCCATGTCCAAAAGAACGTCGAAGTCCAACGTCTCATGAAGGATCGAAACGACCGGCAACTCTCTCTCGCCGATACGGACGGTACAGGATCGGAACACGTGCCTAACAACAAATGACTCTCCCACAGGAGTAGTCACCACAAGCGGCTGGCCAACCAAACCGGACTCTCTACCCAAACTCGGCACAAAGTGTGTAGATACATACGGGTACGTGGAAACACATGAGCACAAGGATCCGGATCAAACAATACGTATGCAACAAAGGACAAACTAAAAGAGTACCTGAAACCACAGCATCGGATACCCGCACGTCCCGATGAGTCGAAGCAAAAACTTGTGCCTGACCTTCATTTGCGACTGACCGAACTCCTCCTCTACTAGCCTGACCCCTCTGTGCAAACCTTCCGTGTCCATGACGTCTCAGAACACGACCCTGACGTGCTGTGAAGAAACACTGCCTGATGAGGTGTTGAAGGCTTCCGCATCGTAAACACCTACGCACTGAATGCTGTCCTGCCTGGGGATGGAAGCCAAACGGCTGTCCTCGTCCTAAGCCTCTGCTCTGGGCTGGTATACCGGTATGATTCCTCAACTGTTCCGGAATTCTCACGGTCTCTGGAAGACGTGTCTCGTAAACGGGAGCTGCCTCCACCGGTGCTATGTAGGGGACGGAATACTGCATGATGATCGCAAGGAACAACTGGGTAACAGGGGCGGCAACTATCTGTCGCTGCGCTCGAACGACCTCTACCAATGAGCTCATCCCTGGCATAGGCCCTGCATCTCTACCACTAATCTAGCGATCTGAGCTGCCGTAGGGGAAACAATCTGTCCTGGTGCAACAGGAGTACTACTCGGATTAGTCCTTGTCTCAGATGAATCAACTCGAACCTCGGCCCTCACGGCCGCTCTCCGCGCCCTCGTAGTCCTTGGCGGCATATTGGCTATCAGAAACAACAGGATTCGATAAGGATAAGGAAATCGAATCGCACAAATGTATATACTCAAGGAGGAATTTAAATCAACAAGTCCTAAGGTCGCGTAGGCGGAGTACCGTGTCGTGAGTATGCCGCGGAACATACACACGCTACGCTACCCTGCCGCAGCTACCTACAACATCATACCAGGGTCATCCTACACTCCGAAAGGTAAAACCTACGCTCTGATACCAACTTTGTCACGACCCGAAGTTTGGCCCATGACCGGCACTTAACCACGTAACGTCTACAGGCGTAACGCGACTAAGTGAACCGAAAACCCAGAAATCAAACCAGTGAAAGTATAGAGTGTTAGAAGTTTTAAAGGAAGCACTACTAAAATCATGATAAGAAACTAAGTAAACAATCTCCAAGAAAACAATATACGACGCCGTAGCGAAGATCAAGATCCACAAGTGGGAACATCACAGATAGAATAAACTGCAAGTACAGCCGGCTCACAACGAGCTCGACACCAGAATACAAAATAGTACAACATCGTCCTCACACTGTTTCTAAGTCAAATACATACATGGTAGATGGAGAATACTAGATACAACAATGTACATACTGAAAGATAAACAGATACCGCACAAAACCCACCTATCAGCAAAAGGGCTAGTACACCAACTGTGGGGGTATCTGTGCCAAAAGATGCAAAGCAGCCTGCCGCGACTACTCCGAAGGGCAACCTGCAAACACTGTGGCACAACGGGGGTGAGTTGCCAACTCATGAATAGAGATAACATATAAAGGTAATCGCGAGCATGTACGTACTACACTACTCTATCATATGCCAACAGATGATATCAATATGGGATGAGCAGTATGTGCAATAATCATGCAAGTGCTCTATAGGGTCCTGTACTACCATATGAGGTACAAATGCTCTAACAGGTAATGCATCTACAAGATGAGGTACAAAAGTAATGCTGAGCAGGGGCAATATAATATCTACACGGAATGTCAACGTGGAACATATATAATCGGCTTCTCAATGCACCCAGATCTCCCAAAACTAGCTCATGCGCCGGCACTCTCCTCGGCCCTCAATCCTGTACATCTCTGAGATTCCTGAGTGCCCAACATCGGCACCCAAATATCATAATTACTCGTGTCTAGCATCGACACGCAAAACATCCTGTATCGGGCATCCGTCATTCCGGGTCAGCCCTCTCTCAAAGTATATATATCGGGAATCCGTCAGTCCGGGTCATCCCTATCTCAATACATCGGGCATCCGTCATTCCGGGTCAGCCCTATATCAATCCATCGGGCATCCGTCAGTCCGGGTCAGCCCTCTCTCAAAGTATATATCGGGAATCCGTCATTCCGGGTCATCCCTCTCTCAATACATCGGGCATCCGTCATTCCGGGTCAGCCCTATATCAATCCATCGGGCATCCGTCAGTCCGGGTCAGCCCTCTCTCAGTACATGCCTCTAGCACCGAGAAAACACGGGGCGGCGCCCCAAAATATCATATCAAGGGAACCGGGTTTTTAAATGATTACTTATTTGAAAAGGCCACGGTTCCCAAATCCAGAAATCATATGAAATCTCAACCAATAATACAAGTAATTGTGATGTGATATGTGCATCAAGTATGAGTATCAAGTCATGTCACATATAGATAAGCTACAATGCAATGATCCAATGTGATATAGGTATCAAATATGAGTATCAAGTCATGTCACATATAGATAAGCTACAATGCAATAATCCAATGTGATATAGGTATCAAATATGAGTATCAAGTCATGTCACATATAGATAAGCTACAATGCAATAATCCAATGTGATATAGGTATCAAATATGAGTATCAAGTCATGTCACATATAGATAAGCTACAATGCAATAATCCAATGTGATGTGTGTAGTAGGTATGCAATGCACTAGCTAGTAACCATGAACATGCAATATATATATAAGGAACGCTATAAGGTCCTATCAGCCCTGACGTAGAACGCCATGCGGGCGATATCCCCGTAGATGTGAAATCTACTCACCGTAGCCTTCCACTAGGTATAGCTAACAACCTGTTTCCCCTCCTGCGCGGCGTCCGCTGTACTCGCCTGCGAACCTATAATTACACAATATATCACACGTAAGCTTGAAATCACAGAAACGCGACATTTAAGCCGAACCAGTAACTCGTGTCGCGAACCAAGCGCGCGTGTGCGCGATGCGCTAAAACGTGTGGTTACGTGTCTGAAATCACTCCGACGCGTCGCGATACGCAGAAACCCAAAACACACACACACGTATCACGCGTGTCGCGAAAGGTTGAAAATACGGAAAAATAGGTATTCTACCCCAGATTTTGATACAGGAAAAATATTGCAAAACTATATATACCATAACAACCCAAATAGCAGCATACACCCACACCCCAAACCCCAACCCTTGGCTCCCCTATCTGGCCGCAATTTGCGGCCAGAATGCAAAAATTGGTGGCCCCAAATGGGAATTGGGCTCCCAGATTGGGTGTGTGCACTCTATACCCCCCATACATGCTACAGTAATATCTAGATTTAAACTGAAAAGTCTCGGGTAACAGCAGATCCTACAGTGCCCAAATTCTAGTTAAAATCCACACTTTGCACTAAAAATGGAACTTTAAGGTATTTTTGTGCAACCTGAAACAAACCCTAGTTAAAGTAGCTCTAATAACACCTAAAGGAGCTAACTAAACCATGAGAACACCAATCTAACATGTGAATCACAAATATCCCTTAATATCACTAAAAACGCATAAAAATGAGATTTTTACTAGAAGATACAACAAGTCTAAGGAAAAGAGGTGCTAATATGAGTTAATACCTTCTAAGAACCTTGCAAAACCCCAAAAGTTCCAGCTTCTCCCTTAAGTGTGCAGAATTGCCTTAGAACACCTCAAAAACCTCACTTTTTCCAAGCTTTTGTGAAGAAAATGAGTTGATATGCATAGGGTTTTGTGTATGGATCAAAGGGGAATGAAAAGAGAAGAGAATATGGAGGAAAAATGAAGTTTTTGCTGCTGGAAATTCTGTGGGATCTCAGAATGAGGGAAAAAAGAGAGAAGAGAGAAGAGAAAGAGGGTCAAAAGTCAAGGTTTACCTAACCACCATGCTCATTTGTTTAATGGTATTTGAATTTTCTTTTCTTTTGTTGTTTCCTTTTGAAATTATAAAAAGGGTTTAGAAAAGGATTAAATGGTGGGGAAAAAGAGTTTGCAACCATGCACAAGAATGGTTAACAAGTCACAAAATGTCAAAGTATGCTAGGTGCACACTACAAAGGAAAATTTCCAATATGCTAACACTACCAATAATAACTATAAATCCTATGAACACACAAATATAAAAACATGCATGACTACCATTATCACCAAAACAATCAAACGAAAATTTCAAAGTGTTACATGTATTGACTTGATCCCTGGCACGGGGCCTATCTCTATACCGCCTTATCGGATGGCCCCGGCGGAGCTGAGAGAGCTAAAGGATCAGTTACAGGACTTGCTGGACAAAGGGCTTCTCAGACCGAGTGTGTCACCTTGGGGTGCTCCCGTCCTGTTTGTTAAGAAGAAGGACGGAAGTATGCGCTTATGCATTGATTATCGTCAGCTGAACCGGGTTACTGTGCGGAACAGGTATCCCCTACCCCGCATTGATGACTTATTTGATCAGCTCCAGGGTGCAGGGTTTTTCTCGAAGGTTGATTTACGGTCAGGTTATCACCAGTTGCGAGTTCGGAAGGAGGATATTCCGAAGACCGCCTTCCGTACTCGATATGGTCATTATGAGTTCTTGGTGATGTCGTTCGGGCTCACCAATGCCCCGGCAGCATTTATGGATTTGATGAACCGCGTATTCAGGCCGTATCTCGATCAGTTCATCATTGTGTTCATTGACGACATCTTGGTTTATTCTCGGAGCCGGGAGGAGCATGAGCAGCACTTACGTATCACATTACAGACTTTGAGGGAGCATTAGCTGTTCGCCAAATTCTCCAAGTGCGCATTCTGGCTAGACAGTGTCGATTTCTTGGGTCATGTGGTGACGAGAGATGGTATTTGTGTGGACCCGAAGAAGATCGAGGCAGTTCAGCGTTGGCCTAGACCAGTATCAGTTACAGAGGTTCGCAGTTTTCTAGGTCTGGCCGGCTATTATCGACGTTTCGTCCAGGATTTCTCCCGCATTGCTGCACCACTGACCGGGTTGACCCGGAAGGGGGTTCCTTTTGATTGGACCCAGGCATGTGAGGATAGCTTCCAGCAGTTGAAGACTCGTCTGACTACTGCTCCAGTGTTAGCATTGCCTTCAGGATCAGGCGGGTTCGTGGTTTATTGTGATGCTTCTCGAGTGGGGCTGGGATGTGTATTGATGCTGCACGACAGAGTTATCGCGTTTGTTTCTCGGCAGCTGAGGAAACACGAGCAGAACTACCCCACCCATGATTTAGAGATGGCTGCAGTGGTATTTGCACTTAAGATCTGGAGACATTACCTATACGGTGAGTCGTGCCAGATATTTACTGACCACAAGAGTTTGAAGTATATCTTCCAGCAGCGAGATCTGAACCTGAGACAGCGCCGTTGGATGGAGTTGGTGAAGGATTATGACTGCGAGATTTTATACCATCCGGGCAAGGCGAATGTGGTGGCAGATGCTTTGAGTAGTAGGCCTGGAGGTAGCTTATCTTGTTTGAGCGCAGTGCAGATGCAGTCGACGGCGGATTGGCAGGTGTTATGTGATAGCAGAGTGCAGTTCGAGTTTACTCCTACAGGGGGACAGCTGGCCCATTTCAGAGCACGCCCACAGTTACTTGACCGTATCCGTGAGGCACAGTCCGGCGATGCCCGTATCTTAGAGATTATTGAGCAGATTCGGCAGGGCAGAGTTTCTGAGTTCGTGATTGATGATCAGGGGATACTTCGATTTGGGACTCGACTGTGCGTGCCAGATTCAGAGGGACTGAGGCGTGATATTCTCGAGGAGGCACATAGATCAGTATACAGTGCGCATCCGGGTTCCACCAAAATGTACCGTGATTTGAGAGAGGTTTACTGGTGGGACGGGATGAAAAAGGATATTACAGACTTTGTGTCGAGATGCCTGACTTGTCAGAAAGTCAAGGCCGAGCACCAGAGGCCAGCCGGCGAGTTACAGCCTTTGCCCATCCCTGAGTGGAAGTGGGAGCAGGTCTCCATGGACTTCGTGGTGGGTCTACCCAGGACCAGTCGAGGGTACGACTCTATTTGGGTGATTGTTGATCGACTGACGAAAGCGGCTCACTTCCTGCCAGTGAAGACCACTTTCGGATTTTCTCAGTACGCCCAGGTTTATATTGATGAGATAGTGCGCCTGCATGGTGTTCCGACTTGCATCGTGTCCGACCGTGGCACCCAGTTTACCAGCCGATTATGGCAGAAACTCCAGGAAGCTTTGGGCACCCGATTGAGTTTTAGCACAGCCTTTCATCCGCAGACTGACGGTCAGTCGGAGCGTACTATTCAGACTCTTGAGGACATGCTCAGAGCTTGTGTTTTAGATTTCGGTGGTAGCTGGGATCGTCATTTTCCTTTGATCGAGTTTTCCTACAATAATAGCTTCCAGGAGACGATTCAGATGGCACCTTTCGAGGCTTTATATGGGAGGAGATGTCGATCGCCGGTATGTTGGACAGAGCTCAGGGAGAGCAGTATTTTGGGGCCGCAGATCGTACAGGAGACGACCGAGAAGATACAGCTGATTCGGGACAGGATGAGAGCGGCACAGAGCAGGCAGAAATCATATGCTGACAGGCGCCGTCGCCGACTCGAGTTCGCTGTTGGCGATCATGTTTTCCTGAAGGTCTCTCCGATGAAGGGTGTGATGAGATTTGGGCGGAAAGGGAAACTGAGTCCTAGATATGTTGGTCCTTTCGAGATCCTAGAGCGTGTTGGTCCAGTCGCTTATCGGTTAGCTCTTCCGCCCAGCTTCCCCGATGTTCACCCCGTATTCCATGTCTCGATGCTCCGCAAGTACCTTCATGATCCTTCCCAGGCGATTCAGCACCAAACGATCCAGCTAGAGCGTGATCTTTCTTTCACCGAGCAGCCGGTGGTCATTTTGGATCGACAGGTGAAGAAATTGAGGTCGAAAGTTATACCGTCCGTCAAGGTCCTTTGGCGTGGCCCGAACAGCGAGGAAGTCACCTGGGAGACCGAGGTCGAGATGAGGAAGAGATATCCCCATCTTTTTGAAGGTACGCGTAGTTAAATTCTAAATTCGGGGACCGAATTTTTTTAAGGGGGGAAGATTGTAACCCTTCAAAAATCGTTTAGGCAGTTTTTCGGTAATCGGCTAATTTTTCGGCTTTTTCCGTAAAAAGTCAAAATAGGTATTTTTCATTGTAGACCTAATTATACAAAATTTAGATAAGATATTACTATAATTTTGTCACTAAAATGTCACTTATAATTATCTAGTTAAATAAAAAAAAATTCGTAATTAATTATTTTTTTTATTATTTTAAGCCTTTTTAAATACATTAAATTAGTGATAAATACAAATTTAATTAGGTAAATTTCATAATTAGGAGTCTTTATAAGCTAAAATATGGTGTTAATAAAATTATATCATGTCTTGCAAACTTTTGGTTTTAGGGTGGGAAAATTTGTGAAAAAATGAAGTAAAAATGGGTTTTTTTGTAAAAAGGTTGACATGAAAGCATTAAATGATAACATATGATGTTGTATTGAACTAGAAACTTCTCCAAAAATCCACAAACTCCCTCCTCAAGCTGCAGCCGACCCCTTTGCTGCTGGAAATCCTCTCACTTCTCTTGCTTTCTTGCTTCTTTTCTTGCTAAAATCCATTAAAAATCAACAAATTTCATTAACCATTCAAAGCCTAACCCTAATCCATTCTCTCTTCAACCCAAATTAGTTCAAAAACATGATGAAAGGAGGCTTTCTTGGTGACTTGATCATGCTAGGATTCAATTGGTGAGGTAAAAATTCTAAACTAGATTGCTAACTTGTAGTTTATATATGCTAGAATTTAATTTTGAAGTATTAATTTAGTTGTAAATTATTGTTCATGAAAATCAAGAATGGGTTTTGATGTTGAGTTAGGGTTTGAAACATGGTTGTAAAAAATTAAGTTAGGGTTTTGGTTATATAATTGATTAGAATGGTTAATTGTGTAATGATACGCTTGCTAAATCGACAAATTGCGATGTTTGTACCGAATCGGCTAAAAATTGCTTACTAGATTTTTACGAAAAGTGGAATGCGACCAAATTGCGTTATGTTAGCGATATAATTAGCTTCGTATAGGACTATTAGAGTGCGCGAACGCGGGGCTTCGTCTAGTCGGGTTGTAGTTTAGTCGATTTTCCCGAAATGACAATTCTAGTTAAAGGTTAGCGATTTTCGTGCGTTTTTTTCCGCGCACCGAGTGCATGCTATGATTAATACGAGAGCGTGGATAATTGTATGTTGTGACTTGCATTTTGTTAGGTTTTGTAATCTTATGCTTGATATTGTGCAAATATAGGATCGGTCGGGGAAACTTCGGACACGGCGCGAAAAGGCAAGACGGTGGCCGGATCGGATTAGCGGAGATTTCAGGTGAGTAGATGTATTCATCTATGGGGGAATCGTCTGAATGGCGCGAGGCGCCCCCCCTCTAGTTAGGATTACCCTACTTTTTGCAAGATTCATATTGTTAGCTAGCTTATCCATTCCTGTACACTGCATACCCTTATAGCGAACAGTATATTAGATTGCATGGACATTCATCCATACTTATGCGATATCACTTTGTAGGACACGAACACCATTACCATTGGCATCTGTTGCACGCGCACTATTCATGTGACACACATGCCTTTGGTAATTGACATGCCACGTGCACTATAGAACCTGTTTATCATAATATCGCCACTTGCATTCATACTTGATATATGAAATTGCATAGCATACGTATACCTCGCATCATCATCATATTTATATAGATTTCTAGCAAAATTCACATCGTATGCATTGATATCATAGACATTCATCATATATAACATGTGGACATTATGATTTTCTTGATGATTTTAGTATTGCTGCGATTTCTGGATTTTTGGGGAAAACCGCAAGAATTTAACAAAACCTTATATTTATCATTTTCAAAACAAAGTTGCGGTTTTCTCGTGATGTATGTGTCGTCCACCATGAGTTTTCATTTTTTCTGTTGGATTTCGAGACCCGATTCGAGGAGTGGATGAACCGTCTCGGGTACATCTTGGGCCCGGTATGGTACCCGGGGCAAGAAGATCGAGTTGTAGACGATGAGCCTGGCAGGGGAAGACTACCTACCGGTGATGTCTGGCGCGGCGGATATCCGGAGGATACCGACCGTTGTCGTGAGATTTATGTTATGGGACGATCCGGACTGACGGAGCCCGATATTGAGACAGATATGATTCCTATTTGGTGTCTGTTCCCCTCCGAAAGACGGCGCACAAGACTGCGGTGTCTTGGCACTGAGATTCGGGGCAGATGCTAATTGGTGCTATCCGTTCACCTCTCCGAAGATGCCAAGTTGATTTATGGCACCATGTATCGAAGGTTTAAACGGATGCGTCCGATGTAGCAGACTTCGTCAGATTCCCCCTCGCTTGAGGGGTTTTTTGATTGTGGGGACGCTCTTCCCTGCAGGCGCAAGCCCCTGCAGTTAATTACTCTACCGCATTGCGGTAACAACTTTCTCCTTCTCCAGCTGGTCACTTCGTGTCGTGGGTGTTTGTTTTGTGTTTTGTTGCCCGTGGATTGTTTACAGAGACTGAGTTATGTCGTCGCCCGTAGGGCGTGGACTAGTCCAAATCCGTATTATCTTAGATTTGGTTTTAGGGGTTTGGTTTGAAGATACGTCAGCCATACTTGAGGCTAAGATCAACTCAAACGTTTGTTAAGGATACGTTAGTCTAACTTTGTGACTAGGATCAACTTAACGGGATCGCTTAGATCCGATAAGGAGTGTTTGGACTCCATTGTTCCAGTTTAGGGGCTTAGAGGTCCAACGTATGTATGGCCGTCGGGACCCATCACCTCTCTGACGACGTTGAAGGATTACAACGACGGATGTCAGAGGAGTTCAGAGATGTACCCTTGAGCCAGAGTTAATTGGGGGGATTTATAGTCCACTCTGTTTGAAGGTTTAAGGATACGTTAGCCATCTTTGAGGCTAAGATCAACTTAAACGGGACCGTTTAGATCCGACAAAAGAGCATGCGGGGCTCTATTGTTCTAGTTTAAGGACATTGCGGTCCATGGGTAGTTTAAGGACATTGCGGTCCACTGTTAGTTTTAAGACATCTCGGTCAAGGTTAAGGACGTCGTAGTCCATGGGTTTAAGGACCCCACAGTCCTTTGTTAGTTTTAAGACATCTCGGTCAAGGTTAAGGACGTCGTAGTCCATGGGTTTAAGGACCCCACAGTCCATTATGTGCTCTGGATGCTTCACACGGGTTCGCTGCCGTGCTCTGCGAGGACCAGGCTCCGCTCTGGACGTTTCCCACGGGGTCAAAGAGTGACATTATCCGCGTTCCACGTAACCAGGAATTTTGCATTAAACACGGGTTTAAAGACCCCGCAGTCCGTATCAATGTGTGGTCGTCGGGACCCGTCACCTCTTTGAAGACATTGAGGGATTACAATGCCAAGTATCAAAGGAGTGAAGAGATGTACCCTAGAACCGGAGTGGATTAAATAGTCCTTGGCCCAATTTGGGATCAAGACGAATTAATTATGTTATGAGTCCATTGGCCCAGTTAATCACAAATTGAGGACTTATGGCCATCTTGGGCTAAGTCCAATCAGGAGAGGCTTTGCCTCCATCCATTTAGTCAATTGGGCCAAAGACTAGTGTTAAACACTACAGAGCAATCAGTGTTGAACACTGGGAATGAGATTGACAAGTTAGTGTTTAACACTAAGAGATAATTGGTGTTAAACACCAGCAACAAGGCTTTTCAAATTAGTGTTAAACACTAAAACAGATCAGTGTTGAACACTGCAGATAAAGCTTTTTAATTAGTGTTGAACACTAAGGCTCAACAGTGTTTTAACACTGGGTTCGAGAGTTTTAATTTAGTGTTAAACACTAAGGCAAGAGGGGTTACGTGGCAGCACGTGAGAGCGCCCTCCCTTCATTTATTCTGCTGAGATTATCGCGTCTTTCAGAGCATCACGTGCCATCACGTGATGGGCATTCAAATGCCTATGTATTAGAGCTTCTGCCAGGGGTCACGTGGATCACGTGGGGTGCTGCCTCAAAGGGACTTTCTGTAGATCTCTTGGGGGGTCACGTGATGACACGTGACCCTGCCTCTATGTATTTTGTTTAGAGGCTTTGTTAATCTTTTTTCAGGAATTAAATTCCTCGAGCTGTAAATTTCAGAGGAATTAAATTCCTACTTCCTTTTGAAGGTTTATATTCTGAATAGAGTTGAACTCTAAATCTTCCGTAGGAATTAAATTCCTCGTATATGTGAAGAACTGAATAGGGTTAAACCCTAATAAAAGCTTTTAAGGAATTGAATTCCCATTCCCTGTTAAATGATGATTAAGGGAATTAAATTCCCGTTGTTTCGACAGAACTAAGTTCTTAATTAGGGTTAAACCCTGTTTCTTTTGTTATGAAGGAATTAAATTCCCATGATACAGGGGCAAGCCCTAATTTTATTTTAAAGGAATTAAATTCCTATAGTTCTGTGAGAATTAAATTCTCGTGCTTGCATTCCTTCTCTATGTTTTGGATCTGCATGGTAGGATCTCAACCCATTGAGAATTAAATTCTCAACCTTAAGGGGAGATGTGCACTTTGCAGATCCTCTATCAAAGAGAGAAGAAATATGTTCTTCTGTTTTTACATTATCAGAGTTAAACTCTGTTGAGAATTAAATTCTCTTTTTCTTTCAAGGAGCTTTTCCCTTTCTTACCTAGGGTTTTTGCAGAAGATCCAAGTTTCTTCAAGTATCGAAGCTCTCTTCTTTTTCTTTTTCTCTCCCTGTCTCTGTATATGTATCCCTCTTTTGTATCTCTTGGCTCCTATTTATAGGAGAAGCAGCCGAGTCAATTAGTTTTTGACGAATCTTCATGAAAGATTTGATTTGCATCCATCATTCATTTTGGACCTTTAGATTGTTGGGTGAATTTTATTCACCATTGGATTTCAAATCCAGGGGTTTTTCCTTTGTTGTTTCGGTTAGATTTAAAGGGGAAATCTTTCCAAACCCGAGATTTTCCCATAGATAGATGATATTTCATCACCTCTGAATCTTTAATTCTATCGTTTCCAGATAGCCGCTTTCCTTTGGAAAGATTTGATTCTCCTTCAGAATTTAATTCTGTTTGACAAAATGGGCTTTGAAAGCCGGTCACGTGTGACCACGTGACCCATGGTCACGTGTGGACACGTGACTCTCTTGGAACGAGCCTTCCTCTTTCTTTCTGCGCTGTGTCTTCTGATTGCTGCTTAAACGTCACGTGCTACCACGTGACCCCTGGTCACGTGTGAGCACGTGACCCTTGTTTGAACTCTCTTTCCTTGGTTCATCTGGAGAACGAGTCTGCTGCCTTGAACGTCACGTGCCAACACGTGACCCTGGTCACGTGGGAGCACGTGACTCTTTCTGGAGCCTTTTCCTTGACTTGATCAGGGAACCGGTGTGCCTTTGACGCTTGCATTTAAATGTCACGTGTCGCCACGTGACCCTGGTCACGTGGGAGCACGTGACTCTTTCTGGAGCCCCTTTTCTTCAACGTAGTCAGGAAACTGAACTTGCCTTGATGATGTTTTTAGGTGTCACGTGCCAACACGTGACCGCTAGTCACGTGTAAGCACGTGACCCTCTTCTGAAGCTTTTCCCGGAAGCTTTCCTGATTTCAAATCAGGAAACAAATGCCCCCACAGCGTTGTTCTCACGTGTCAGCACGTGAGTGCAACGCTGTCACCTCTTGTGACCGTTGGATTCCTCTAGGGATCTGGGGAGACGAAACGTTTTCATTGTCTTCTATAAATACCTCTGTCTCTTCATAGGAGCCTTCACTTTGTTCATCTTCTTCTTCTGAGAACTTCTTCTTTGAGAATTTAATTCTCGCTTTCAGAGCTCAGTTCTCTGTCTTGAAACAATCTTCAGAGTTTAACTCTGTTCGAAAGGAATCCTTTTTCCTCAGGTAATGTTCTTGGACAACGATGGACCTTCACATCTCTCTGGATTTTAAATCCAAAACAAGGGTTCTTTACCCTTTTCTCTTCATATTTTTCCATAAGAACATGAAACTGCTTAATCTTCAAACTGTAGATCTTTTAGGGTTTAGATGATCCTTGGGGAGATGATGATGGCGTCTCAACTCCATGGAATTCAATTCCATCAAAAACATGTTTCTGGGAATTTAATTCCCTTTTCTCAATAAGGAATTTAATTCCAACGAAGAACTCGATTTCTTCACACAGAGGCTTCCTGGGGTCTCTTGGCCCGAGGTTGTTCTTCTACAATTAATGCAATGGGGGCTTTGTAATGATGTCTTTTTGTGGGAATTTAATTCCTTTGATTTTATTGGATTCACTGTAGAGCCCGAGACAGATCCTGTTGGGGGGATGTGCATGGTCATCATTCTTTATTAAATGAGGATATTCCCTTTGTTTTATTGTAACTATTTGGCCTCATCATTAATGAGCCGTCATCCGGATTCTGTGGGGCCCATGTGTTTCGTAGCCAATGGTCCCAGGAAACTTTGCTGTTGTTTTCTTCAACTAGTCTTCATGTTCATGCATGAATATATATCGCTAACTTCTTTTAACGGTCTCCCTTTATTGGATTTCAGGTGCGATGGCTTCTGTTCCACGCTTTCCCTTTTCTCGCTCGGAGGCCGCTTTTCCTCAGTCACCATCTGATGAGGAAGCGATGGCGATGATTCGGGCTCATGATCCGAACTGCACCAACCTTCTTCAGTGGGGATCTTGGTATAGTCAGATTATTCAGGGCCGCCGGAGCTTTCTTTGCGCGGTGCCGACGGAGCCCACTTTCCCCTTTTTACCGATGGATCCTCCAAGGACAGCTTTTGCTGTGGAAATGCCCAACTGGACTCCAACGGGGAGGCTTGAGCCTTCGACGACCGGTATTCCGAACCATCCGATTCCGGCCATAGACATCTTGGGGCGGCGTATCTGCCAGGGTGAGGCCCACCCATGGGGGCAAATTTATAAGATAGGGCTCACTCCCCGGCATCCTACGGGCTATCTTCTCTGGGCTCGCTACATCCTTTCTGCCCATCGTGCGCGGTTGCAGAAAGTCGGGCTTTATCAGGCCATATACGCGTCACTATTCCATTATAAGTCCCTGCATGCCTGGTGGGTTAAGGCGTTTTTGAACCAATGGAATCTTCCCACCAACACTTTCATTCTAGGAGATCGTGAGGTCTCGATCTCTCTTGCAGAATTTGATGAAATCTCGGGATTACCAATCAGGGGCGCACTGTATGAAGAGTTATTGCCTCCTGACGAGTATGTCTTCGAGCCCGAGTCTGCACCGGTTGACGGCCTGTCCGCTGAGAATGCTGTTCGCCATAAGCGCCCCAGTTTAATTAAGGCCCTAGGCATCTTCGACCGATTATTCACCGAGTCCGAGGAGCAGGGTGTCACTTTCAAGAGCTTCATTGCTTGTTTCCTTCGTAAGGACGCCTTATCGAAGACAGCCCCGAAGTTTGCCAACATTGGGGACCCCTTTGGGTTTGGTCCGAAGAGGTTGCCGACCAACGAGTCAGATTTACCTCAATATTACATCCCTATTATATCGCCGATATCTTTTGAATCCATTGCTGTCCCGGGCATGGACGAGGAGACGTTCTATGTGGGGTTTGTTAGCGTCTGGCTTAGTTGGTTCGTTATCCCCATGCATCGCCGCTTCATGAGAGCCTCGGCCATCTACCCGGCTCATCGTATTGCTGAGGGGATGCGGTTGGCCATCGGCATCCCGGCCTTGGCGCACCTCTATAATGGATTGGGCACCGCGGCTAATACCTCTACTCCTGGCGTGGACGTAGTGAACTTTTCGCTTCATTATTTCACGTCGTGGATCGAAATGCATGTGCTGGGGTCTTTTGCTATGCATCAGAGGCCCGCCTTTTATGACGCCTATCCCTTCCCGCGACTTATGCGGCTGGTGGGTGCTTCTGCTGCCGACCCGACTCAATTTGGGGCCATTCGGGTGCTGATTTCTCCTCATGCCACCGCTGGCGGGTTGGTTTTTAATGATCGGGTTTTGTCTACTCCTTCGGGTCCCGTTCAACAACTCTGGGACCAGTCGAAAGACAACGCACCTTCTCTGAAGCCCCGGGAGGCCACGCATTTGTATGCAATTAGACCGGGCTACTTGGTGTTTCGCCAAGACAGTGCGGCTCTTTTTATGCTGTACAATCCGCATCGATTTGCCCGGCAGCTTGGATACGACCAGGGTGTTCCTTTTGAGGCTTTTATAGTCGCCCCAATCCCTTTGCTTGATGCTGTTCGCGATGCCGCTCATCATTTCATGAGGCTGAACACCGGCTCTTATTTCATGGTCCCTGAAGCTGAGTACATGCCCCGATGCGTGGGCGCGTTTACGGGTTGGTATCTTCATCGGGTCAGCCCAATCATTCTCGAGGAAAGGAGGGTGCTTCTTGGCCACGATGCCCCTCCTCTGGTTCCTGGGGCTAAGCTACGGCCGAGGGCTCCGGTCCGCTTCCCTTTGAGGGAAATCGGCACCGCGCTCATTCCGGGGGAGTCAGGGGTAGACCTTACTCCAACGGCTGGTATGCCCTTGGGTTCCCGATCGCGGGGTAAACGGGCCCCAGTAGTAGCACCCCTGCCGGTGGCGGCGCCGCCTCCTGTGGCGTCGACAATGGCGATGTCATCCTCGGTTGTGGCACCGAGCGAGTGTAACAGGAATGAGGGCGCCGAGGGCGATGTGGGCCAGCATCGCCCTAAGGCTTCGCGAGGGAGGAAGCGGTCATCCTCAGCAACCGGCTCTGGGTCTAAACGGCGGAGGAAAGCGGCTACTGCCCCGCTTGATTCTGTGGTGGAGTCTGAGCCTATCCTTGAAGACGAACCATTGGCCCTGCAAGGGTCAGACGCTGGACTTCTCTTCCCGAGTTCAGCTGATGAGGAGGCTGCACAGTTGGCCGAGGCCATACGGCGCTCAAAAGATGCGTCTCATAACGCCAAGGTTCCGAAGAAGTCTTATCCCGCTGTAATTTTCTACGAAGACCCTTCGTGGATTCGGCGGCGATTTATCGGCCCTTTGGAGGAATGGGGGGAAAGGGCTCTGAAGCAGGCCGCTTCAGAAGACGCGGCTGATGCACTCTCTTTGTGGACCGGCGGTCATGAGTCTACCCTTGAACCCCGGCGAGCCCACCTCCTTGAGAAGGAGCAGCGGCTTGAAGAAGCCATATTGAGGGCTTCTTTGCGTATAGGTACGTTGTGCTTCCCTTGTAGTCTTTCCGATCATTTATGCCTGCGCATCTGTATCATTATTCTTATTTGAATCGTGCAGAATCTTCGACGCTGGGGGAGCTCCCTACGGGCCCATTAAAGCTAAAGCCCGCCGAAATTCTCAATGAAGCCTTGCTGGATGTGGAGGGGGCTGACGAGGCTGCTCCTCTCACGGTGGAACTTCCAGCGGCGGTTCTTGACCAGGGAATGCCTGCCCCTCTGGGGGAGGCTCCTTTGGAGGCCGCCGCCCCAATGACTCTTACTGAGAGCGGCCCAAAGGCTGGGAGCGAGGTAATCGGGACTACCCTCTCTTTGTTGGAGCCTGAGGTCATGGCGAAGAACGTTGAAGCTGCTATCCCCCCGGCTCAGAATGGGAGGACTGTTGAAGGTATTCCTCTATGTTTTAATTTAGCAACCCTTCATAGTCTGAATTCTTTTATCTTTCCCAGAATTGCGCGGTTTGGCGGCTACGATCGCGGATCTATCGCCCCGACAGTCATTTCAGCGTTTATTGGAGATTGCAGCTCCGCAGGCGATCTCCCCTCAACGCATTGTCCTCTCGTCTGGGCAAGGTTGGTGTCGTCCATCCCTTCTCATAGCATCGTCGTTATTTTGTGTACTGACATTGATGTTTTCTACAGTTCTGGAAGCCGATGATGAGGTCGAGGTTCTTGAAGGGCCAGGGGAGCCTTCAGCTCCTACTTGCACGACTGTCGGTGAGTAACATCTCATTGCACTCTCACTCGTTCTTTGATTAATAATTTTGCTGACGTCTTCCAAATTTGAACAGCTCTGCCAGTCTCCACGGCGTTGGAGTCGCGCATCGTGACGCCACCCGGCCCTTATGCCTTGCGGGCTTCAGAACGCTTGGCCCAATTAAGCCTCGTCTCCTTGTCGTCTCTGATCGAGGAGCTTCGTGCTGGCAGCACGACCACGGCTGAAGCATTCGCTGCCGAGGCTAACGGTTCTCTTCCTTTTCTTGCCACCTACCACAGCGAAGAGGTGGTGCGAGTCTGGGTGGAGTTCTGCCGGCGAGTGGAGGCTTGCCTGCACACTCTCGAGTGTTCTCGCCTTTCCTCGGAGGCCGTGGCTGCAAAGGCGGAGTTACGAGGGCTGATAGCACGGTGCGCGGCCAACATGACGTCATGTGAGAAGAGGCTCGGTCGCAAGTTCTCGGAAAGGGAGTTAGCCTCCAAGGCGCTGAGCGAGCTTCAAGCCAATCTCACAGCCAGGGCCAACAAAGCGTATGAACTCTGGCGGGTGCTTCAGGAGTCCATCAAAGAGGTGGTGGCTCTCGACAAAGCTGCCACGTTTACTCGTGAGAGGGTTGAGGCTCATAAGGCCACTGAGAAAGAGCTTGAAGCCCGGCTCGCTTCGTATCAGGCTCAGCAAGCTCAAGCGGAGGCTCGTCTTCTGGAGATCTTGCGTCATGAAGCCGTGGTCCAGCAAAAGCAGGATGAGCTGACCAAGCTGCTGAATCGCCCGCCGGCTTGAAACATTTGTATCTTTTTCTTCCTTTTTGTACATACTCATGGATGAGAGTATTTTCTTTTTGTTTCTTTCATGAATTGTACTTGGCACCCATTTTGGTTTATGAATAAAAGATACATTTTTCTTCTCAATGATGTGTCTCCTTTTCATTGAATGTATTCTGCGGATATTCTATCTTGATTTCCTTGCAGGACAGCAATGGCTCAGGACTCAGGGTTAAGATCTGCTTCCTAAGAATTTTGCATTTCACGAGCCACGAGGGTCTTATAAAGAGTTTTTCTCCCTACAGGTCGAGAGGATCCCATAGGTGTAAGTTCTTCTTAAAGATCGTGAGGATCCTTAAGCGGGTCTTCCCTTGAGAGTCGTAAGGATCTCGCAAGAGAGTTTTTCTTCCTTACAGGTCGTGAAGGCCTGCAAGTGTCGGATGTGATCACCCTTGTCCGTGTTTTACGGAGTCAGGGGATTCTCCAGGTATCATAGTTTAAAGACATCACGGTCAAGGTTAAGGACCTCATAGTCCGTGGATTTAGGGACTCCACAGTCCGCTGTTAGTTTTAAGACATCACGGTCAAGGTTAAGGACCTCATAGTCCGTGGATTTAGGGACTCCACAGTCCGGTGTTTGGTTGCAGGGACCCGTCGCCTCTTTGAAGACATTGAGGAATTACAACGCCGGGCATCAAAGGAGTGAAGAGATGTACCCTTAGACCAAGGCAGAATCCGTAGGGAATCGGGGTGGTTGATCGTTAGTTTTAAGACATCACGGTCGAGGTTAAGGACGTCATAGTCCGTGGATTTTAAGGGCTCCACAGTCCGGTATTTGCTCTGGATGCTTCACACGGGTTCACTACCGTGCTTGGCGGGGACCAGGCTCCGCTCTGGACGTTTTCCACGGGGTCAAAGAGTGACATTATCCGCGTTCCACGTAACCAGGAATTTTGCACTAGATGCTTCACACGGGTTCACTGCCGTGCTCGGCGAGGACTAGGCTCCACTCTGGACGTTTTTCACGGGGTCAAAGAGTGACATTATCCGCGTTCCACGTGACCAGGAATTTTGCACTAGATGCTTCACACGGGTTCACTGCCGCGTTAGGCGAGGATTAGGCTCCGCTCTGGATGCTTCGCATGGGTTCACTGCCATGCTCTGTGAGGACCAGGATCCGCTCTGGACGTTTTCCACGGGGTCAAAGAGTGACATTATCCGCGTTCCACGTAACCAGGAATTTTGCTGAATATATCCGCATTTCACGGGGTGAAGGTTTGACTGTTGGCGATATGTATACCACCGAGCCATGGAACTGGGAGTTGCCGCTGTTCCGCTTAGCTTGAAGTTGTGTCCGTTGTTACGAGACGAGTGTTGGGATGATCACTAGGTTATTTGTGGCCCGTCGAGATTCGGCTCCTTCTTCTGATGAAACCTGGGGAGGAAGAGTGCGACTCCTTCTTTGTTTGCGCCCCTGGATTGTATACAGGGATTGATGTAGCATCACCTGTAGGGCAAAAAGTTTCATTCTTTCATCATTTTTTTTTATTCTTTCCGCGATGCTCTATCATTTCAGCTTTTTATATCGCGAAAATCGCGATTGCCCAATCATTTCGGCTATTTTTCGCGATGCCCAATCATTTAGGCTATTTATTTTATTTTTACTCGCTGCTTTTTATTGCGAGTTGCCCAATCATTTCGGCTATTTTTCATGCTTACATTTTTTTTACTTGCTGATTTTTATTGCAAGTTGCCCCATCATTTCGGCTAATTCGTATGCACGTATGGCTCGCTGTTTTTTTTTATCGTGAGTGTGGAACTTGGAATCTGGTGCCAATCTCAGCATCAGCATCGCTACAACTGGAATATTGCCAGGAGCGAATCATCATCTGCCATGAAAGGACTTGGAATTTGATACCGATTTAGGCATCAGCATCGCTACAACTGGGATATTGCCAGGAGTGAATCATCATTTGCCTCTGTCGATGTCGAACAAAGGTGGCTTAGCGAACAGGGTTAGGGTCCCGTCGACTAAGGCTTTTGACTTCGTGAGCCGTAAGGGTCTCACAGAGGTATTTCTCCCTACAAGTCGTGAGGATCTCGTAGGTGTGTTTTCTCCTTAGAAATCGTGAGGATTCCTAAGTGTATGTTCCCCTGTAAGTCGTAAGGATCTTACAAAAGGGTTTTCTCCTTATAAGTCGAGAGGACTTACAAGTGTTGTTTGCTGTACAAGCATATCCCTAGTCACGGATGGGACTTTGTTAGGGAAATATTTATTCGTGCCCGTGGATTGTATACAAGGGTCATTATGAGCCGCTTGTAGGGCCAAAAGGTTGTGGGGGTTGGTTAAGAACAGGTTCAGGTCTCTGTAACTTAAGACTTTCAAATCTTATGAGTCGTGAGGGTCCCATAAGAGAGTTCTCCTTACGAGTCGTGAGGATCTCATAAGTGTAATTTCTCCTTAGGAATCGTGAGGATCCCTAAGTGTATTGCTCCCTTGTGAGTCGTAAGGATCTCACGCGGGTGGTTTCTCCTTACAAGGTCGAGAGGACCCTGTAAGTGTCTTTTAACGAGGTTGCGCCCTTTCAGGTTTTCACAAACACTCGCCGGTAGCCCTGC
Source organism: Agapanthus africanus (assembly GCA_030015575.1). Lineage (NCBI taxonomy): Eukaryota > Viridiplantae > Streptophyta > Magnoliopsida > Asparagales > Amaryllidaceae > Agapanthus > Agapanthus africanus. Next base: position 337,314,272 of record CM057345.1, on the reverse strand, counting down.
TGTTTTTACTCACGGAGCCCTTTCGGGTTTTCCTCCGTGCCCACTTTGCTTATGGACATACCGTTTTTTTTATTCTTTTTCACTTTTTTTTTCTTCTTTTTTTTTATTTTATTTTATTTTTTCTTCTCCTCTCTTTTTTTTATCTCGTCAGCCTAAAGATGCTGCGATAGTAGTTTTAGGGACGTTTCGGTCCGTTGTTAGTTTAAGGACGTTTCGGTCCGTTGATAGTTTAAGGACGTTTCGGTCCGTCGTTAGTTTAAGGACGTTTCGGTCCGTCGTTAGTTTAAGGACGTTTCGGTCCGTCGCTATGGGAAGGCCGGCTGCTGCTTGTAAAGTCTGAGCCTAGGAAGATAGCGAGCGGACATAGTCGTCGTCATCTATCATTGACCCAGGCTGTGGCTTATCAAGCGTAGTATTTCTTTAAGAAGCGGCCGTTTATTGGCCTGAAAGGCCTTTCACCGTGCATGTCCATGAGTAGGTAGGCTCCACCCTGGTAGACCTTGTCTATGACGTACGGGCCTTCGTAGTTTGGCTCAAATTTTCCTCGCTTGGCACGATTGGGGATCATAGGCCTTTTGACCACTAGTACAAGTTCGCCTTGGCGGAATGTCCTCGGCCTGGTCAATCTTTCGTATGAGCGCGTCATCTTTGCTTTGTAGGCCTCTAGATGTTGTTGCGCTATGAGCCGGGTTTCGTCGAGGGCATCAAGCTCCTCAAGCCGAAGGTGAGCATTTTCTTCGTTCGTCAGCTCGTGGTGGACTGCTACTCGTAAAGAGGGTAACTCTATCTCGAGGGGGAGCACTGCCTCCGTCCCAAATACCAACGCGTACGGCGTTGTGTTCGTGGCCGTCTTGAATGTAGTTCGATAAGCCCAAAGGGCTTCTTGCAGCCTTTCGTGCCAGTCTCTCTTATTCCTGGAAACGGTCTTTTTTATGATCTTCGTCAAGGTCTTATTGAAGGCCTCGGCTAGACCGTTAGCTCGTGGATTGTAAACCGAAGAATATCTCCAGTCTATATTGTGCTGCTGTGCGAAGCGGCTAATCTTATGGCTTTGGTAGGCCGGCCCGTTATCGGAGATAATCCGCCGTGGAGTTCCGAACCGATAGATGATGTGCGTCTTGAAGAAATGGAGGATATTCTTCGTCTTCACTTCCCTCAATGGTACTGCTTCTGCCCATTTGGAGAAGTAATCAGTTGTCGCCAGAATAAAACGGTGTCCCCGGGATGATGCTGGCTCAATGGGGCCGACTATATCAGTCCCCCACATTTCGAATGGCCAACTAGCCAGCGTCGGGTGCAGTGGGTTCGGATGTTGGTGGATGAAGTCTCCATGAATCTAGCATGAGTGGCATTGCTTCGCATACTCGAGGCAGTCCTGGATCATCGTGGGCCAGTAGTAACCCATCCGTTTAATTTTTAACTTCATCTTTGGGCCTGCTTGGTGAGAACCGCAAAGTCCATCATGAACTTCCTGAATGACTCTTTCTGCTTCGTCAGGTCCTAAGCATCTCAGCCATAGAGAATCAAACGATCTCTTGTATAGAATATCGTCGACAAAAGCGAAAGATAAAGCTCGTTTCATGAGCTGATGTCTTGAGGACGCTTCTTCGGGCATTCGGTGGGACTTAAAGTAGTCTATGAAGACTTCCCTCCAGTCTTCGGCCATCTCATGGTCTTTTATTTGTAGGGTCGTCTGCTCAGTCGTTCCCTTTTCTTCGCATGATTCCGGAGATATTTCTGCTGGGGCGAGCACTCGACGGCTTTGTACCACGATTCTGACGTCATCGAGGTTCTCGTCAGCCAGTTCTTTAGCAAGTTTGGCCAACGCGTCTGCTTTGCTGTTTTCCGCGCGCGGTATGTTCTCCAAAGTATAGGAGGGAATTTGTGTCAATAGTTGTTGCACCCTTTCGCCGTACTTCACCAACTCCGGCTTGCACGTTTGGTAGTCACCATTTACTTGACTAACGACCAGCTGAGAATCCCCGTATATGAGGAGGTCTTCAATTCCCATGTCGATGGCGATCTCGAGGCCTGCTATCAGAGCTTCGTATTCGGCTTCATTGTTTGTCCTCGGTTCTGTTAAGGAGAAGGCGAAGCGCATTATCCCTCCTTGTGGAGTTGCAAAGATGAGGCCTATCCCTGATTTGATCACTGGGACACCTTGTTTCTGTTTCTTTATGGAGGATGCTCCATCGAAATAGAGTTCCCATCGGGCGCTTCCGCCGCTAATCGCATCAAATGCATGCTCGTCCGGCAAATCACAGTTCAGAGGAGAATCGGCCGGTATCGGGTGCTCGGCGAGGAAGTCGGCAATGGCCTGGCCTTTCACAGCCTTGAGAGGTTGATATGTTATCGAGAACTCCATCAAGAGCAGGGCCCACTTAGCAAGTCGTCCCGTCAATATGGCTTTCGACATCAGATATTTGAGAGGGTCCACCTTCGAAATAAGACGGACTTCATGTGCTAATGCGTAATGTCTAAGCTTTGTTATTGCGAAGACCAACGCCAGGCAGTGCTTTCCAATGGGGGAATAGTTGCTTTCTGCCCCCAGCAGCACTCGACTTAAGTAGTAAAGTGCTCTTTCTTTCCCCTGATCATTCTCTTGTGCCCATAGTGCGCCCAAGGAACCTTCGAGGGCGGTCGTATAAAGAATGAGGGGTTTTCCCTTCGCTGGAGCAGCCAACACTGGAGGGTTCTGCAGGTACTGCTTGATCTCGTCTAGTGCACCTTGGCATTTGTGATCCCAAACGAATGGAGTTCCCTTCTTCATCAGGTGGCTGTAAGGACGGCATTTGCCTGAAAGATTGGCGATAAACCGCCGGATGTATGCGAGCTTCCCTTGGAGAGACCGCAACTGTTTGAGGGTTCTCGGCGGAGGCATTTCCATGATCGCCTTAATCTTTGACGGATCTATTTCAATACCTCGGTGTCGAACGATGAATCCCAGAAATTTGCCCGAGGAGACTCCAAACGCGCATTTGAGGGGATTCATTTTCAAATTATATTGCCGAAGGCGTCGAAATACAGTCTCCAGATGCTTTAAATGATCTTCGTATGACATGCTCTTTACTACGAGGTCGTCGATATAGCACTCGACGACGTCGTGTATGAGGTCATCAAAGATCTTTGTCATGGCCCTTTGATAGGAAGCGCCAGCGTTCTTAAGACCAAAGGGCATAACCCTGTAGCAAAATATACCCAAAGGGGTCCGGAAAGCGGTGTGCTGCTGGTCTTCGGGATGCATTTTTATCTGATTGTATCCTGACGAACCATCCATAAAGGAGAAAACCTCGTGAGTGGACGTGTTATCTATCATTAGCTCGGTTACCGGCACCGGGAAATCGTCCTTTGGACAGGCTTTATTGAGATCCCTGAAATCCACGCATATGCGTACCGTCCCATTCTTCTTCATTACCGGGACGATATTGGCGATCCAGTCGGGGTATTGGACTTCTTGGATAAATCCAGAATCGATCAACTTCTTGACTTCGCCGTTGATGCTCATTTCAAGCTCGAGTCGCATCCTTCGTGGCGCCTGCTTGACTGGCTTGATATCTGGGGATATTGCTAATCTATGCACGGCAATCTCCGGATCCAATCCTGGCATCTCGGAGTAGTTCCACGCGAAGCAGTCTTTATGCCGTAGAAGCACGTTCTTTAACGCCGCCACCCTCTCTTCGGATAACAGCTCGCTGACAAATGTCGGTCGCGGGTCGTCTGCCGATCCCAACTCAATCTTCTTGAGGTTATCTGCAGTAGTATGTATACCATCTTCCAGTTCTTTCGGAGCGGGCGGAAATTCCGAGATCACCTCATCATCGCTGTTCTCAAAGCACCGGTAAAGGTCATCTACGTTCTCGGGCTCTTCTCCTAATATCATAATCGTATAACAAGTGCGAACCCGCTCCCTGGACTGAAGTGGACCCGGTTTTGGTCTTGCGGCCTTGGGCTCATGCTTTTGCGGTGGCGTCACATTCCAGCCGTCGGATAAAGCGAATCTGCCCCGTCGGTACTGGTCCTCGACCCAGTTCTTGAAGGTGAAGCAGTCTTCGGTAGGATGTCCTATGGCTCGGTGATAAGAGCAATAACTCGGATGAGAAGCCTTGCTAGCTTGCTCAGGATGTCTAGACTCTGGAAGCGTGATCATTTGATGTTTTATGGCGAGGTTAAGTAACCTCCTCGTTTTGTCTCGGGGGAAGGAGTACGCTTGACTCATCTTCTTCATGAGGGACAAACCCGAGCCGCTTCTTGATTTATTTCCATCTCTGCGTCGGGCCTTTCGTACAACGGATTGACGAGGATAAGCGTCTTTGTCTTTTGCAGCACGTTGAGATAGACGTTGCGTCCTGGCCTTCTCGTAGATGGCCATTTCGCGGTTGTGGTCTTCCCGAGCTTCCTGACCCATTTTCCTGATAGGCTTGCCCACTCGCTCTTCAAACGACGGACTCGGCGCTTTAATTGCGGGGTCTAGTTTTGATGGGTGGTTGGCATCTCCTGACAGGGCATCCTCCTCTTCATCAAAGGTATATATAGCGTAGCTATTGTGAGCCCGTTCCCGTTTTCCGGCTCTTGCGTATCCAAGCCCGAGTGTTTCCATCTTCCCGTTGGGCAATTTGCGTTGAGTCCCGGGGACATCCCAAATCCTGTTGTAGAACCGCGCCTGCCGAACGGTCTGTTCTAAGGGTACTCCTTGGCGCTTCAATAGCTTCTTTAATCCATTTGTATAGTATCTGGGCAGACGGATGGGTTGGAGCCTGTCAAGTGTAGCATCCGCGCCATGCTAGATCTCTTTCTCTATTTTCGACTCTGAGGATCGGTAGAATAGGATCACCTTCTCACCCTTTCGCCTGGGAGGGACGTAAAATGTTTGCAGGTCCTGCACATTGTGAGCCTGCAGCGTGTCAAGATCCTTGTAGTGTTCTCGCGGTACCATGGTGATTTGCAAACTATGGTCATCGCCAGGGAGTGTTTGTATTGACAGCCGATTGGAGAACACAGCATTAACTTCATCTTCTGAATCACTTCCGAAGACCAACACGGGGGCGGGCGTCGCCAGGTTGTTGCGTTGAGATGGCCCTGCATAAACTATCTCTTCCTCTTCTTCGGTGTCGCTTCCGAAAACGGGGATGGTGGCGGCGGCTTTGTTCTCCGGATTGCGACACCTTTCTGTATCCTCAAAATCTGGCAAAAAGTACTTCGCATCTTCGTATTTGCGGACTTCGTTCACGGAAAATGGGTTTAACTCACCTGTTACGGTATACTCGAAACCATCCTTAAAGTACTTCATACACTGATGTTGTGTAGAAGGGATGATATTGTACTCGTGTAGCCAAGGACGGCCGAGTAAGGCGTTGTAGCAAGTCTTGGCGTCAATGACATGTAATTTGATGTCTGTGACGAGAAGTCCAAAGCGTAATGTTAGTATCACAGATCCGAGAGTCCGTGACGATTGTGAATCGAAACCGGAGATAGTGATTTTGTCACGAGCGAGGTGTTGCACGCTCATGCAGATTTCCTTCAACACCCGAACATTAAGGAGGTTGACGGAGGATCCATTATCCACCAGGATCTTGCCTATCTTGATATCATGGCAGTATCCGGAGACATATAGGGGACGGTTATGGTCGCATGTCCCGAGAAGGAGGTCTTCATCACCGAAAGTGATGTCGGCTGTATGCACTTCCTCCAGTTCATCCTTCATCTTTTCAGTGGCGAGGAAGGCTTGGAATTGCTCAGGTTCTTGTAACGCCTTAATTAGTGAGTCTCGCGCTTCTTTTGATAATAGGAGGGCATCGAGAATGCTAAGCTGAGAAGGTAGCTTCCTTAGGTGCGCGAGGATGTTATAGTCCACTTTACTCTTCCTAGGAGGGTTTTTGGCAGACAGCTCTCTCATGACTTGGTCATCTAAAGTGATATCTTCAGTGACCTTTTCCTTTCCCTTATCCCTTCTATTCCCGGGCCCGAGATTCTTTTCTGGGAGTGTGCGATTGCGCAGCTGAATGTTCTCGCAGGCCTCCGATTCTTCTTCTTTCCCCAAAACGGATTCTTTAAAGAGAGGGCCCAAAGCCATTTCTTCATCAGAGTCGCTCCCAAAGGTGAGAACTTGTGACCCCCTGGCGTTAACCATGTAACAGTTGCCAGTCGTTCTGTTGTGCCCATCGACAGTACTTCTTCGCTCCCGACGGATCTTGCGTTTCATGCGCTTAACATGTTGCCGACGAGCGACATATCCTTGCCACCATATCTTAAAGGCGTCGTACTCCTCCGTGGGGTGTGAGATTTTCCGGTGATATGCGCAATAATCAGGGTGCCTCTCCACCCCATCGTGTGTGTTTCCTTCCGAGGGTGGTAGCTTCATCCCCAGTGACATGGCTTTGGCAAACCTTTTTCTCGTCTTGAATATCTTCCTGTTTACTTCGGATGCCTTTCGCTCTGGTAGTTCAACTCTTTCGTTCAGCTGCCCGCATTTGGCTCATTCAGATGTGGCCATTTCACGCTCCTGGTCCGCTTTACATTTTAGACGAATCTCGTCTAGAAAAGCGTCGATCATTTCATCTGTTGGCCATGCACGCTCTGGTACAGGCTCTGTCTCCAGCTTTTCAATGCCAGGAGTTTTCCCATCATCGGTAAATGAGTGGGAGATTACATTACAACTCGCCACATATCCTTCGGATTCATCCGACGAGCTCTCTCCATCATCTTCCTCTTGAAAGATGTGGTTGAGGAACTCTTGGAGTGTGACAGGAGTTCGCGCCTTCTGATTGTATTCTTCCAACGCGTCGATTTGCTTCTGCAAGTTCGTGTGTTCGTTTTCAAGCTTCACGGGCCTCTTGGATTTCTTCTTCTTTTTCCTCGAAGATTTTGACGGTTGGGCGTGAGTATTTGGGCCCTTATCGCGAATCTCCGTAATTGGGCGGGGCTTCGACATTCCTTTGATAATTTGAGGTTCAAGAGGGTCCTTCCATTCGATCGCAGGGCACGCATGAAAGTCTCTCGGCATTCTTTTGGTTTTAGTTGATAGCACGACCTCCCATGGAGCTTCTTCAATAAAAGAACATGTTGCCCCCGGTGTATCCGCTTTCCTGGGAGCATGTGGCTGTGGTGGGTTCACCTTCCACTTTTCGGACAGTACAAACTTCCCCTGGAGGTACTGGTCTTCAATCCATCCTTTGAAGACGAAGCAATCTTCGATCGGATGGCCTACCGTTTGATGGTAAGGGCAATAGTTAGGGTTATTCACTTCGGTGGGTTGCGGCGGTCGCCTTGGATTTGGCAGGTTTATAAGTCTGTTGCGTATTGCCAGCTCGAATAGCCGTTTTGTCTTGTCCCGTGGGAACGAGTAGGGACGCTTCATCTTCTCATTATAATACCGACGCCTTTCCTCGAGTTGATCTGCCGGTTTCGGGGCGTTAGGTTGCTGCTGGGCATTCGCAACAAAGGTTGCCCTCCCTTTACCCTTGTCATTCCGAGGTTCCGACTTCGGGGGAGGCGGTCTATGACCCATCTGGTCCATCTGAGCCAACTTGTCGATTAAAGCCTGGAATGTGGTTGGCTTAAAGAACATCATAAACTGGGAGATAGTTGCGTGAGGGTCTAGAGTTCCCACGAACATGCCCACCGCAGGTGCTTCCTCAATGCGTTGCTCACATCTCGACCACAAGTTCCGCCAGCGTATAGCGTACTGGACACAGGTTTCGCCCGGTTTTACCCTGGCGTTAATCAGTGCAGTTATTGGAGTGCGTTCGCTGGCACTTGCGAATCGCTGAGTGAACAACAGCTCCATTTCAGCGAACGTTTTGATAGAATCGTTCGGGAGTTCCGAATACCATTCGAACGCAGTTTCTGATAAGCTGCCCACGAACTGGCGGAGCAACAGCTTATCATCACCGCCGGTGTTACCGCAGAGGGCCCGGAACTGGGCGACATGCTGATGGGGATTCCCGGTCCCCTTATACACGTGGAATTTTGGTATCGTATAGCCTTGCGGGTATTTGATTTGGTCGTACCAGCTCGGATACGGCCGCCCCGTTTTCACGACTTGACCAGCTGCCTCAGTCGCGTGATGAACCCGGATTTTCTGGGCTATGTAGTCAGCCAAGTCAGCCTTAGAGATTGCCTTCTCCTTGGCCGTTGAGAGGGCTGGTGGTGGATTTGACGTTTCTCCTCGGTCGTCTTCAAGAACGATTGGGGGATCCTCGGCGGGTAAGTCCTGCTGGATCATCATTCCTATCATATCTTGGAAGAGAAGGCTCATCCGTTGTATGTTGGCCGCTTGTTCAGCAGCCTCTTTGTCCTTTTTCTCCAATGTCCGGTGAAGGAATTCAGCGTCGGTTTCTTCCTCCCGGCGTGCGTCTGAGGACGTTTCTGGGTTTTCTTTTGGCCCGGTAAGTGCGGCCATAGCATTCATCATTTCTTGAAGCTTTTGTTGCTGCTCTTGAGCCTTCGTCACAGATCGGGTTAGCGGTCGGTGGCCCGTAGAAGTGCGGCTTTCCTCTTTTCCAGAGGCCATGTAAACAGTGTGCACCACCATGCCCCCAGACTTAGGGCGTCTGGGCTCAGTGCTTTTAGCCGTCGTTGCATGCTGTGGGGTTTTCTCTGGCCTCCTCCTTTTATGAGCCATGGAGGTTGAGGGGGCCGTTGAGGTGGGCGTCCAGACAGCCTTTTGGGGTTTAGCCTGGTGACCAGCTTCCGGTTGGATTTTCAGCTTCTTGTGTTGGCGGGAGAAGTTTGGATCGATGATCGAGTCCCGTGCCTGCCGCCAAACCTTATAGATTTTGGAAGACAGCCGTTGAGGAGATCGGGGTTGTTCGGGTTTTATTTCGACAACCTTTTTTAATGAGGGAGGAGACCTCTTCAGCACTGCCGTAGGAGAATTCCTTCGCACCTTATTTAGCATTTCAAAGCTGTTCCCAGTTGGAACAGCAGCATTAACCTCTGCCACCGGGGCCGATGGAGTCAACCCGGAGGGGGAGTTGCCCCCAGCCTTCCTTACTCGGCGCCAATGGCGACGTCGAGCGTGTCGAGCGGACGGTGTAGGGTTAGCGGTAAGAATGGTTTCGTCTTGCCCCCTGTCTGGGTGGGGGGTCGCAGTTGGTATTATCCTGTCAAAGACCGACGTCCTTTGGGCAGCAGGAGCGGGAGCGGGAGCCGTCAATCTTGTAAAGACCGACCTTTTGGCCGGAGAAGCCGCCTTGACGATTTCGGGAGCAGGAGCAGCCACTTTCTTAGAAGCAGCCTTCTCTGAGATTGTAGGCCCCATGATGGGTTTGCAGGATTTCTGGCCCAATCTAGAGAAGACCGAGGCGTTAACGTTGGGCGACTCGTTGAGAGGAGCCGCGACAGGGGTAAGACGATCAAAGACCGACTTCTTAAGAGCTTCCGTTGTCAGTACTGGCGCGGTGAAGTTTGTCGGCGGGAGCATGGTCCCAATGAACAATCCTGTGGTGGCGCGAGTGACCTGTTCCACGGGCATTGTGAATAGCGAAGCAGCTTGGGGTCCGTAGGCTATACCTCCTGGCGAGGCAGAGCGTTGGTTGCAATTGCAGTCTGAGCAGTTGGAGAATTTCATGGAAGTAGAAGCCATCGATCCTTTGCTTTCTGCAATAAGCAAGACGCCAATTCTTAGTATCTTGAAACCCAAGGGCAACCATTGGCGAACCGCGATTGGTTCGCGAGTCACGACACACGAAGTGTGGAGTGGAAAGAGGAAAAGGTCCCACCGGGCGTGCCAGAATCTGTTCCCCTCCGAAAGACGGCGCACAAGACTGCGGTGTCTTGGCACTGAGATTCGGGGCAGATGCTAATTGGTGCTATCCGTTCACCTCTCCGAAGATGCCAAGTTGATTTATGGCACCATGTATCGAAGGTTTAAACGGATGCGTCCGATGTAGCAGACTTCGTCAGATTCCCCCTCACTTGAGGGGTTTTTTGATTGTGGGGACGCTCTTCCCTGCAGGCGCAAGCCCCTGCAGTTAATTACGCTACCGCATTGCGGTAACAACTTTCTCCTTCTCCAGCTGGTCACTTCGTGTTGTGGGTGTTTGTTTTGTGTTTTGTTGCCCGTGGATTGTTTACGGAGACTGAGTTATGTCGTCGCCCGTAGGGCGTGGACTAGTCCAAATCCGTATTATCTTAGATTTGGGTTTAGGGGTTTGGTTTAATGATACGTCAGCCATACTTGAGGCTAAGATCAACTCAAACGTTTGTTAAGGATACGTTAGTCTAACTTTGTGACTAAGATCAACTTAACGGGATCGCTTAGATCCGATAAAGGAGTGTTTGGACTCCATTGTTCCAGTTTAGGGACCTAGAGGTCCAACGTATGTATGGCCGTCGGGACCCATCACCTCTCTGACGACGTTGAAGGATTACAATGACGGATGTCAGAGGAGTTCAGAGATGTACCCTTGAGCCAGAGTTAATTGGGGGGATTTATAGTCCACTCTGTTTGAAGGTTTAAGGATACGTTAGCCATCTTTGAGGCTAAGATCAACTTAAACGGGACCGTTTAGATCCGACAAAAGAGCATGCGGGGCTCTATTGTTCTAGTTTAAGGACATTGCGGTCCATGGGTAGTTTAAGGACATTGCGGTCCACTGTTAGTTTTAAGACATCTCGGTCAAGGTTAAGGACGTCGTAGTCCATGGGTTTAAGGACCCCACAGTCCGTTGTTAGTTTTAAGACATCTCGGTCAAGGTTAAGGACGTCGTAGTCCATGGGTTTAAGGACCCCACAGTCCATTATGTGCTCTGGATGCTTCACACGGGTTCGCTGCCGTGCTCTGCGAGGACCAGGCTCCGCTCTGGACGTTTCCCACGGGGTCAAAGAGTGACATTATCCGCGTTCCACGTAACCAGGAATTTTGCATTAAACACGGGTTTAAAGACCCCGCAGTCCGTATCAATGTGTGGTCGTCGGGACCCGTCACCTCTTTGAAGACATTGAGGGATTACAATGCCAAGTATCAAAGGAGTGAAGAGATGTACCCTAGAACTGGAGTGGATTAAATAGTCCTTGGCCCAATTTGGGATCAAGACGAATTAATTATGTTATGAGTCCATTGGCCCAGTTAATCACAAATTGAGGACTTATGGCCATCTTGGGCTAAGTCCAATCAGGAGAGGCTTTGCCTCCATCCATTTAGTCAATTGGGCCAAAGCCTAGTGTTAAACACTACAGAGCAATCAGTGTTGAACACTGGGAATGAGGTTGACAAGTTAGTGTTTAACACTAAGAGATAATTGGTGTTAAACACCAGCAACAAGGCTTTTCAAATTAGTGTTAAACACTAAAACAGATCAGTGTTGAACACTGCAGATAAAGCTTTTTAATTAGTGTTGAACACTAAGGCCCAACAGTGTTTTAACACTGGGTTCGAGAGTTTTAATTTAGTGTTAAACACTAAGGCAAGAGGGGTCACGTGGCAGCACGTGAGAGCGCCCTCCCTTCATTTATTCTGCTGAGATTATCGCGTCTTTCAGAGCATCACGTGCTATCACGTGATGGGCATTCAAATGCCTATGTATTAGAGCTTCTGCCAGGGGTCACGTGGATCACGTGGGGTGCTGCCTCAAAGGGACTTTCTGTAGATCTCTTGGGGGGTCACGTGATGACACGTGACCCTGCCTCTATGTATTTTGTTTAGAGGCTTTGTTAATCTTTTTTCAGGAATTAAATTCCTCGAGCTGTAAATTTTAGAGGAATTAAATTCCTACTTCCTTTTGAAGGTTTATATTCTGAATAGAGTTGAACTCTAAATCTTCCGTAGGAATTAAATTCCTCGTATATGTGAAGAACTGAATAGGGTTAAACCCTAATAAAAGCTTTTAAGGAATTGAATTCCCATTCCCTGTTAAATGATGATTAAGGGAATTAAATTCCCGTTGTTTCGACAGAACTAAGTTCTTAATTAGGGTTAAACCCTGTTTCTTTTGTTATGAAGGAATTAAATTCCCATGATACAGGGGCAAGCCCTAATTTTATTTTAAAGGAATTAAATTCCTATAGTTCTGTGAGAATTAAATTGTGCTTGCATTCCTTCTCTATGTTTTGGATCTGCATGGCAGGATCTCAACCCATTGAGAATTAAATTCTCAACCTTAAGGGGAGATGTGCACTTTGCAGATCCTCTATCAAAGAGAGAAGAAATATGTTCTTCTGTTTTTACATTATCAGAGTTAAACTCTGTTGAGAATTAAATTCTCTTTTTCTTTCAAGGAGCTTTTCCCTTTCTTACCTAGGGTTTTTGCAGAAGATCCAAGTTTCTCCAAGTATCGAAGCTCTCTTCTTTTTCTTTTTCTCTCCCTGTCTCTGTATATGTATCCCTCTTTTGTATCTCTTGGCTCCTATTTATAGGAGAAGCAGCCGAGTCAATTAGTTTTTGACGAATCTTCGTGAAAGATTTGATTTGCATCCATCATTCATTTTGGACCTTTAGATTGTTGGGTGAATTTTATTCACCATTGGATTTCAAATCCAGGGGTTTTTCCTTTGTTGTTTCGGTTATATTTAAAGGGGAAATCTTTCCATACCCGGGATTTTCCCATAGATAGATGATATTTCATCACCTCTGAATCTTTAATTCGATCGTTTCCAGATAGCCGCTTTCCTTTGGAAAGATTTGATTCTCCTTCAGAATTTAATTCTGTTTGACAAAATGGGCTTTGAAAGCCGGTCACGTGTGACCACGTGACCCATGGTCACGTGTGGACACGTGACTCTCTTGGAACGAGCCTTCCTCTTTCTTTCTGCGCTGTGTCTTCTGATTGCTGCTTAAACATCACGTGCTACCATGTGACCCCTGGTCACGTGTGAGCACGTGACCCTTGTTTGAACTCTCTTTCCTTGGTTCATCTGGAGAACGAGTCTGCTGCCTTGAACGTCACGTGCCAACATGTGACCCTGGTCACGTGGGAGCACGTGACTCTTTCTGGAGCCTTTTCCTTGACTTGATCAGGGAACCGGTGTGCCTTTGACGCTTGCATTTAAATGTCACGTGTCGCCACGTGACCCTGGTCACGTGGGAGCACGTGACTCTTTCTGGAGCCCCTTTTCTTCAACGTAGTCAGGAAACTGAACTTGCCTTGATGATGTTTTTAGGTGTCACGTACCAACACGTGACCGCTAGTCACGTGTAAGCACGTGACCCTCTTCTGAAGCTTTTCCCGGAAGCTTTCCTGATTTCAAATCAGGAAACAGTGTCGATGCTTGACACGGGTTTTCAGATGATTTCTTGATGGTATTTAGCTATTATACAGATATTCATGTTCTAAAGTTAAGAATTCAATACCCTTAGCATTTAAAACACTTAAAGACTTAATAATGACATTGCATACCTGTGCATGCATACTAGAGACATTATATCAGATATGGACATGCATGTTGTGGTGCATTGCGTGCATTCTTACGATTGCCTTATTAGATGTTATATTTACTCACGAGCTGGCAACTCACCCCCGTTGTGCCACAGTGTCTTGCAGGTCGGACCCGTCAGTCTTGTAGCGGCGGGCTATCTTATCATCAGCTTCTTTTGCTCAGACTCGCGACATCGCCCGTAGGTGGGTTGCGAGTATACTTTATTTCTTTTTGCTTTATCATTGTATCTAGTATTCTCCATCTACCACTTTATATTGTATATGTGACCTAGTGATGAGACTGGGAGATTTGTATATTTGTGGTTTCTTTTGGGTCGAGCTCACTTGAGCCGGCGTTGTGTTTTCTGATATTTTGCATTTCTTTTATGCTTTTTTCTTGATATTGTTATTATATTGCATGTGGTTGTGATCCGCCTTGGGCGAAGAGCTAGCTCCCGCTTGGGGATGCCATTTTTATGATTACAGGTTTATTATCTTGTTGTACCCATTTTGGGGGATAGAAAATACAGGGGAGACTCTGCCGAAATTTTCGGAAATTTTTGATGTTTTAAAAAAGGGTTTCAATGCAACTTAATTGATTTACAAATCGTTTTCATGTAAGGTTTTCCTTCACTCTCTATTAATTTTGGTTTAGATTCTTCTGGGCTTTGGCTGACTTAGGTTACGGTACGCCTTTAGACGTCTCGTAATCTAAGTGCCAGTCGCGTTCCGTACTTTCGGGTCGTGACAATTTCGACCTTAGAGTCGCGCTTGTAGTATTACGGTTTTCTGGCTGTTTTGAGTTTCGTTGTGGGTTTTGGTCCTCGCCCTTTGGCGTTGTATATTATTGCTTGCGTGGTTGTAACCGTCGATTGACGAAGAGCTAGCTCCCGCTTGGGGATGCCTTTTATCATCTTATATATATTATTCTTGTTGTACCCCGTTCGGGGCCCGTTTTTACAAAGGAAACTCTGCCGAAATTTTCAGGAAAGGTTACACATTTTAAAAATACACTTTCGGGTTAGTTATTTAAAAACTTTGATTTTCGAAACATGATTTCTTTACTTTTCAAAACTAGTTTTCCTTATTTACTCTTTAAATTGTTTTAGATTTCTGGGCTTTTGGCTTACTTGGATCAGATGGAGTCCTATAGACTTCATAGGATTCAAGGGCCAGTCACGTGCTCTTTCGGGTCGTACAGTTGGGTTGAGTTAAGCAAATATCTACACAAAATATCCAAAGTCAAAGTTAAAGCTTCAAGAAGCTTCTTGAAAGCTACATGCTTGCTTAACCCTAATCCAAACCTTAACCACAATTAAATTCCTCAAAACATGTTGCATTTATAACCATAACATGTTACAATATTATATATCACATATACAATATTTATTGTAACAAAATAAAATAATACAATTAACATATATCGCATATAAATCAATGTATTACCCGAGTGAGAAAAAGAATCTTTTAGTGAGCTTATACTTGTTAATGTAATTTAACATATCAAATATATAATTATACATTAAATTATCGAATCAACACTTGATCCGATAATCCGGATATTTCATAAATAACCGACTAATATAATCTGTATCAATTCATCGAATCAACACTTGATCCGATGACCCGGCTATATCACATATATCCGGCCGATATCTCATATCGCGAGAATCTCATACGGTATCACATACACGTATTGTTCTCGGTCCAGCATATATCACATATGTGCTCCTACTCCGTTTTACCTGAGCCAAGAAAACTCTGTGTAGGACTTTAAAGAATCGTCAATGCGCCAGCAGTAGGTGATGATCATATCAAACACCCACATGCTGCAAGCGATTAGCTAAACGTAACAGCCACCAAGGTATTGATCAATCAGAATATCAAAAAGCAAGCCTGTACATTCTCCCATGAATCCAATCAGTAACAATCCCGTACAGTCCGGTCACGTCGTCTGATATGTCGCATATCTCGCCTGGGGGTGGTAAACGTCAGACCCCAGTAGCTTGATAAGTCGTGTCGATTTGAGGTCTATAACAGTTCGAGAAACTACTGATAACACTTACCAGTAAATCTTAGCAACCCTGGCCAGGGATTTCCAGTTATAGCCAATCGAACACAGCACAACATCAACTCCCTATACTGGGAGAGACGAATCTCCTCTTATCGCTCATTGCCACCATGTGATTTGGGACTGTACCCAAAAGCCACCTTTTTGCACGCCATCTTGGACGTGGTATGATGGAAATCAAAGCACAGTGGGAATCGCACAAGACTCTATGACGATCTCGGGTCTACAGACTAACCTGTACCAGTGTCACCAGAGAACTGCCATCTGACGTGAGGTATAATACCATCTGGGAGTTCTCGGTGAGTCCGTCCAGTGTACCCAGTCTCCACTGAGCACCCGTACACCATCCTTGATGTCAAACACCGATGGATATGAGATCATCCATCGCCCATCATATGGGTCAAGATGCGTATACGCTAGTCTACTCTGGTGTATCGATGCCCTGTCTCGATACACCCTCGACTAGGAACAGTTATAGGATGTACTCGTTAACTACCGTGGCCCCCACTAGTATGATCTCATCATAGTCCCAGTAGTCGAGTACATATCCTAAGGGCTTTATCAACATGTAACATAGAGAATAAGAGTACATGTTAAGATAAAGAGCAACCAGATGGCGTACTATCATGTCGAGCAAGAAAGTTCTCCCTATATATGTCCAAGCATCCACTACAATATACATCATATGTATAGTAATGGCCTCTAGGGCATACATATAACAAACATTTCTGACATTCGATCACCTCTGTTGACTTTCAACGTATCCGCGTGAAGTCGTCTCTAGCTGGAATCAATCTATCTGATGACCTCGCATCGGGGTAGGCGAACGAACTACATGTCCTAGTCATTCTTCCTCGGGTGACTAGCGACCTTCTATCTTATCTCTAAGTACAACTCGTACTACAATAGCTCCAACATCTGGGGCAATATCTCGTCGTTCGCAGCAACAACTGGCCCATTCGTCTGCACGCTGAACAGTTCCTCAATCATCATGAACAAGCGGCACCTCCATGGTCATCACATTCTGGCTGGCCTCTATCAGTGGCTCAATCCTCTGGCGTAAATCTACACGTCCAAGAAATCTCATACCACGATCCATCAAATGCTCGTAGCGCGAAATCACAATAAAAAAGACACATCTCTGCAATCGTGTGTCGCCGGAATCACGCCCTGGTCAGTCCTCGTTCGTGACGAGCTCGTGCTGACCGCAACTCTAGTCGTTGCTCTCCCTGCCCGTAATCGTTGCAGCAAAACCATAAACTGGTACCGATGAGGCTAGATCATGAATGAATATAATACTGAGCAAAGAAATGTGCATCCTAAGGCTTCTTAACTGGAGTAGCGTATCGTAAATATGCCGCGGAACATACGTACGGTACGTTACTCTACTCAAGCTACTTACTCCATCAACCACGGTCATCCTACACTCAGGAGGTAAAACCTAACGCTCTGATAATAACTTTGTCATGACCCGAAAGTACGGAACATGACCGACACTTAAATTACGAAACGTCTCGAGGCGTACGTAATCTAAGTAAGCCGAAAACCCAGAAATCCAAACCAAGAAACGTAGTAGAGTGAAGGAAAAACCAATTTAAATCAAGTAGTTTGCAACATACGCCGAAATATGCATTTTAAAATCACAAGTCCTGTTCTAAAAATTTTGGCAGAGTTTCCTTTCTAAATACAGACCCCAAACGGGTACAAAACCTGATAAAGCATATATAATGAATAAAGGCATCCCCAAGCGGGAGCTAGCTCTTCGTCAATCGACGGTCACGACCACGCAAGCAATATAATATACAACGCCGAAGGGCGAGGATAGCAACAGAAAAGGAAACTCAAAACAGCATGAAATCCATAGAAATACAACGCGCGACTCTAAGGTCGAAAGAATAAACATCACTGGTCTCTATCTCTGAAATAAATACATGTTTGGTTGATGGAGTTTACTAGATACAACTGAAATAAATAATATACAAGGTATAATAGAGGTCACGATGCAAGTGAACCCACCTACCAAGAAAATCACCCGGAAAGGAAGCGGTGTGCCAGCAAAGCCGTAATGAAACCTGTACGGCAAAACCTGCAAGAAACTGTGGCACAACGGGGGTGAGTTGCCAACTCGTGAGTAGAAAACATCTACGAGCAGAAACCGCATGTTTGACGCAATCCTAGGTCATACGATCAATATATATATATAATCCTCAAAAAGATAAGTCTAAAGTACGAAAAGGTGGCAAGGGTAAACATCTAACCCAAGTGTAATCCCATGTGCTCGTGTCAGTGCCTCAGGTAGCAATATATCATATGGATGAGGTATGAATGCATGAAAACAGAATACATGTAAATGAAGAAACTGCTTTCATAACTTAGTGAGATTTCAGTATATTTAAAACGAGGTATCATAAATGAAATCAGCATAAACAGTGTCTAGCATCTACACAAAACATAAATCCCAATATCTCAATATTTCAGGCTCCGGCTATCCGGACTGGCCTGTATCCTCAAATCTCAAAATCTCAGTGTCTCAATCTCACTATCTATGGCGCCGTCAGTCCAGATCGGCCCCTGACATCAATCACAGGATCACGACGGTATCCTCCGGATATCCAACACGTCAGATTGTTAGTTATATGTATGCCCAAAGGCCATTACTGTACATACGATGTATATTGTACTGGATGCTAGGACATATATAGGGAGGACTTTTTTGCTCGACATGATAGTACGCTATCTGGTTGTACTTTATCTTAACATATACTCTGATTGTCTCTATGTTACATGTTGATAAAGCCGTTAGGATATGTACTCGACTACTGGGACTATGATGAGATCATACTAGTAGGGCCACGGTAGTCTACGAGTACATCCTATAACTGTTCTTAGTCGAGGGTGTATCGAGACAGGGCATCGATACACCAGAGTAGACTAGCGTATACGCATCTTGACCCATATGATGGGCGATGGATGATCCCATATCCATCGGTGTTTGACATCAAGGATGGTGTACGATTGCTCAGTAGAGACTGGGTACATTGGACGGACTCGCTGAGAACTCCCAGATGGTATTATACCTCACGTCAGATGGCAGTTCTCCGGTGACACTGGTAAAGAGTTGTCTGTTGACCCGAGATCGTCATACAATCTTGTGTGATTCCCACTGTGCTTTGATTCCATTATACCATGTCCAAGAGGGCATGCAAAAAGGTGGTTTTTGGGTACAGTCCCGAATCACATGGAGGCAATGAGCGATAGGAGGGGATTCGTCTCTCCCACTATAGGGAGTTGATGTTGCGCTGTGTTCGATTGGCTATAACTGGAAATCCCTGGCCAGGGTTGCTGAGATTTAATGGTAAGTGTTATCAGTAGTTTCTCGAACTGTTATAGATCTCATATCGACACGACTTATCAAGCTACTGGGGTCTGACGTTTACCACCCCTAGGCGAGATATGCGACATATCAGACGAAGAGACCGGACTGTACGGGAGTGTTACTGATTGGATTCACAGGAGAATGTACAGGCTTGCTTATTGTTCTTCTAATCGCTTAATACCTGGGTGGCTGTTACGTTTAGCTGACCGCATGCAGCTTGTGGGTGTTTGATATGATCATCACTTACTGCCGGCGTATTGACGATTCTTTAGAGTCCTACACAGAGGTTTCTTGGCTCGGGCGAAATGGAGTAGGAGCACATATGTGATATATGCGGGACCGAGGACAATGCGATATGAGATACCTTATTATATTCTCGCGTTATTTTGATATGAGCCGGATCATCGGATCAAGTGTTGATTCGATGAAGCGTTACACGATATATTAGTTGGTTATATTCGATATAGCCGGATTGTCGGATCAAGTGTTGATTCGATAATTTAATTTATAATAATATATGTGATATATTAAATTACATTAACTAGTATAAGCTCACTAAAAGATTCTTTTTCTCACTCGGGTAATACATTGATATATATGCGATATATGTTAATTGTATTATTTTGTTACAATAAATATTATATATGTGATATATAATATTGTAACATGATATGATTACTAATGCAACATATTTAGTAGAGATTAAGCAAGGTTAGGGTTTGAATTGGGTTAGTTCTTTCATGAACCTTCTAGAAGGTTTTCTTTTGGATTGAGCTAAGATATTATGCTTGATATTTTAAGGGACTCGTGCTTTAACCCAACCCAAACCCTAGCCCTAGTTAAATCTCTACAAATGTTATGTTGACCATGGTTGCATAAGTAATGATTCATTACATTTTCATTATTCATCACAAAAGGATTCTTCATCTTCTTCCTTGAGTTCTTCATGGAAAAGCTTTCTAGCTTTTTCAAAGGTGATGAAAGTGAGTGAGAATAAGAAAACAAATGAGAGCAAAAATCCTACTTCATCATCCTCATCTATCCTTGCCATTTAGATGAGGGTGTTCACTTCATTTAGTGAGTGAGAGCTTGTGTTAATGAAACTTCAAGGTAGATCATCTTTGTTATCGAAGATCAGAAGCAAGCTTGCACCTTTCTCTTCGTGGAACCTCTCGAGAGTCCGGATACACGATGATCGCAGCGAAGGGACCTCAACACGGAGCTTGAGAAGTGAAGGACCGGATCTACAAAGGTTGTAATCCCTCTCACTTAGTGTTAAAGTGTTTATCATGCTTGTTTTCGCCTAATCTCTAGTTTAAAGATCTTCGTTACGGTTGTTCAGCACGTCTAAATTTTAAATCGAGCATGGTTGATGCCTTATAGACCCTTGTGAGAGTGCCTAGCATCCCTACACTGATAAAATCACCGGTAGGTAGTCTTCCCCAGCCGGGCTAATCGTCTACTACTCGATCTTCTTGCCCCGGGGTACCTTATGTTGGAGATAGTGCCCTCAGAGTCAATTATTAGGTCACAGGTACGTGATTGTAATGATTGAGGGAGGACCTATCCCGGTAGGACAGTCTTACTCGAGATGATAGTATGCTATCTGGTTTACCTTTATCATCGTGTACTGTTTTAGGTGACCTGACACGTCGCTATTACACGTTGATAGAGCCCCTAGGATTCTTGCTTGACCACCAGCAGTATGAGGGCGATCATATAAGTGGGAGCTGGGGGTCTACAAGCATATCCTTAAAAGGTCCCTAGTCGTGGGAGTTTCGAGACTGGGCATCGATACTCCATTAGTAGACTAGTGTATACAGTCGAGACCCCGACGAGGGGCGGTGGCCGGTCTCACAAGCCACTGGTGTCAGTTGGATCACCTAAGATGTATACAGGTGCTCATTGGGTTATGAGTACACCGGACAGGACTCGCCGGGAACATGCTAGTTGGTCATATACCAGACGTCAGATGGCAGTTCCCTGGTGACATGTGTGCAGGTTAGTTCATCGACCTGGGGATCGTCATTTGTCTCGTGTGAGTTCCCACTGTACTTTGATTACTACCCTACCACGGCTCAAAGGAGTCGTGCAAACAGGTTTTAGTTGGGTACAGTCCCGAGCCACATGGAGGCAGTGAGCGTATCTTCAGGGGTTCGTCTCTCCCGGTATTGGGGGTGAGGTCGTGCTGTGTCTAGGAGAGCCATTACACAAAGTCCTTGGCCAAGGCAAGGAGATTTACTGGTAGGTATTCCAGTAGTATCTCAGGGTGTTCTGGGCTACACTCCGACACGACTTGTACCGCTTTTGGGGGTCTGACTTTTACCAACCCCCTAGGCCCGCCATGCGATACTCATAGACGAACGGACCGGACTGTACGGACATTGTCACTGACAGGCTCAGTAGGGTGTCAGGATGAGTTCGCTCATCGACGTCCCTTTTGGTCAATAGCTGGTGGCCCGTCACGTATTGGCTTATACCTCTGACGTGCTGGTGGTTAAATCCACAGCCATAGTATTGACGAGTTTTTAGAGTCCACCACACTTTCAGTTACTCAGCTTTCGGGCGAAAGGTTGTAGAGGCCGTATGGAGATATGGCAAGGTCCGATCAGATACGTGCGGTATTGCACGGATCAGGATCGGACAGTTTGTACTATAGGCCGTATTGGTATATGGCAGGGTTCGATCAGATACGTGCGGTATTGCACGGATCAGGATCGAACAGATATTACTAGCCGGCTTTGGTTTAAGCCGGATCCTAGTATAGTACAGTGTAGACTTTGTCTCATTGCATTTGTATTTCGGTCGAAATACAGATGCGGGTGTGTATGCACAGTATCGGGGTTTTCCTGTAATTTATTACGGGACCAGTTTTATGGAGTTGCCAGTTTGTTTTTCGTTTCGGCCAATTTCCTTTGTTCCGTTCATTGGCCGAAGATTGGTGGAGGAGGGCTTATTTGCATTGTTGTAAATAGGCATTTGTGGAGGGGGTCTTTGCATATATTTGTATCATGATAGTCTCTCATTGACCTTGACTTCTAGCTATCATGATGGCTTGACTTTTCCTTTCTCATCATGGTTGGACTTTGTGAGGTGATGATG
The DNA here is from genome assembly GCA_030015575.1 of Agapanthus africanus. Taxonomy (NCBI): domain Eukaryota; kingdom Viridiplantae; phylum Streptophyta; class Magnoliopsida; order Asparagales; family Amaryllidaceae; genus Agapanthus; species Agapanthus africanus. The sequence goes on along the minus strand of CM057345.1, from coordinate 337,292,371 downwards.
GTGGTGTTGAGTGTGGTTTTGGTATTGTCATCATATTCTTTCATGATGCCCTCTTTGCATTATTGTCATGGTGGCTACTCATTCCTTTTGTAAGACCTCTCATTCTCTCCCTCCCTCACTAGAGCATGGCCGGCCTCCCCCTTGAATGGGCTGTCCAAATATTTTGAGGTGGGATTTTGCTTCATTTCATGTTGCAAAAATCCCACAAGTTCCATCTAAAAAGCTCCAAGTTCAATCTCTCCTCCAATGGCAATTCCTCAACCCCAAGTGAGACATGGTTCTTCACACATTCTACAGCAAATCTTGGGCACGTTGACTAGCCAGCATCGTGCCCGAGTTGCCTCGGCATTGAGGTGGGAGCCCGTAAAAGAAGTAGGCGATGTGGTGCACTTCCGGCGACGAGGAGGAGACAGGACTTTCCACAGGAGATCGGGACCATGACGAGAAGACCGGAGGACTTGGATCATCGGTATATCTCTAACCCATCTTCTAGTTAGCTTAGACTTGTTAATGGTTACGATCCGGGTGTTTAGTGCGCGGTGGTGCCGGTTTGCTAAGTCCGCAAATTTAAAGTTTTTCACCGCTTCCGCATTCCGGCGTCGGATTGACGGCCGGGGCGCCGCCGTGCACTTACAGTGGTATCAGAGCCTCGCCATTAACTTAGTCTAGCTTTGTGTAATGTGTTTGCATTTCCGATTGATCAAAAAGTTCCAAAACCCGTATTACCTTCGCATCAGTTTCTGTTGAAAATTTTTGGTCTCGAAAAATTTTTCTGTTGGTCTCAGAATGATGTGCAGGGAGATGTAAGAACACTGGAAAAATTTCGTAGCACGATCCCTCCGTACGACCGCGGAAGGGCGGCCAAAACCCTCTTGTGGCCGCGCTTCCGCCGCAAGTTTGTGGGCTCGTGTGTTTATTTTTTTGCAGTAGGATTATGGGCTTATTTCATTGGTTTTGGGATATTAAAATTGGGTCCAGGTTTTCTTTAACTGCTGCAGTATTCTTTGTGGGCCCACTTGTTAAAGTTTGAGCAATCGGAATATTTTAAACACATTTTTCACAGTATTTACATTATATCCGCGACCGTGAATGTCACTCGATCGGTAAATCCGGTCTAACTGCTATAGCCCGGTTAGACGGATTGGCGAACGTGACTTTCACGTTGATGTTCTATGTATTTGCTGTGATGTTGCGGATCGGTCGTGGGGGATAGCCTGGATGCAATGCTAGTACAGTTTTGTTGTATTATGTACATTTGTTATTGCGGGGCGAGCGTCCGACATGTGGACTGCCGTCACTGCCTGTTTGTATTATTATTTTGGGGCACGACCTGGTTGCGGTCGATGTACCCGGTGTATGTATATTTTACTTTCTGTACTAGGATTGCCCCGCGGAGGGGTGCACGGATAGCCGGGTTCTGGAGGACAACAAGCCCGCATCTCATGGCATTGGGACGGAGGGGGCTTCACTCTAGGATTGGCGGGCTATTCGCCGCACTCGTAGGGGGTACAGGTTGACCCAGGAGGGGTGCCCAAGTTACCGGATTGCGTGAAGTGCTGGGTGGTCCATTCACGGTGCTGAAAGGGGCTGCCTCGCTTCAGGTTTTGGCGGGTGACTTGCCGCGCCCGTAGGGGTCTAGGATTTCATTGCACAGGCTATCCACACGACCAGGGGAACGTCGGGTTTCAGCGGCTCTGTGAAACCCGGGGATCCCAGATATCTGTATTGTTTCTGTGATGCTGTTCATTCTCTGTGATGTTGCATTTCTTTCACGCCTTGAGCGAAATATAATATATTGGTATATATATTAGTAGATGTTGTATATGTTTTGCATCCGCGCTAGTCCAGTCCCCGCTCTGTCGTTAGTAAGCTAACCTAACGGGTAATGACGGGACCCAGTGGCGAATGCGGATGGCATATACGTACATCAGTATATTTTCGTTCTTTTTGGTGTGATCAATTGATGGGACTGCATTGATTCGGATCAATGCAAGTTAAAAACAAACCTAATCTGATGTTGTTGGAACACTTTTCAAAAAGCTGTTATTGCAAGGACGTTCTCTTTTGTTTTGCATCGTGGTATTCAGTTGGAATATCCTGCTCCTCAGTCGACGAGGCAAGGGCCGAGATCCCTTCACCGGGAGTGACCCCTTGGACAAAAAGTTTGCGTCAGGGCATTAACTTCACTATAGCCGATTACTTTTGCTTTGCACCGTGGTATTCATTTGGAATATCCTGCACCCCATTCTACGGGGAAAGAGCCGAGATCCCTTCACCGGGAGTGACCTCTTTAGTAACGGTTTTCGTCACTATATTTTTTTTTAAAAGCTATCAGTTCCTTCAACGATATCAAGTTCTTTACGTTAAAGGTTTTCGCCAGAAACCATTCGTAGCCCTCCGTCGTTTCAGTCGGGTAGTAAGTAGTATTCATGCTATGTTTGTTGGCCTTCGTCAAGGCATAGTGTATGGTAGCTGCTTGTTGCCTTTCTGCAGCATAGATAGATGCGTTGGTTTGGGACAGTCGTATAGCCTTGTTGGCCTTCGTCAAGGGCTTGTACGGGTGGGTTCAAATCAACCTGGAGAATGACGGGCAGAACTTGACATGTGGCTTATGATTTGTTGGCCTTCGTCAAGGTCATAAGAGCATGGGGCTAAAATCACATCGGGAGTTTCAAAAGAACTGAAACTTGCCAGATATGCGCATACCTTCTGGAGTGTGATGACGTGAGCGGATTCCGTCACGTTATCATGCGATGATAGTTGGATCCCGATTCCCACTGATGAGTTAGTTTACTCCTCGGGTAACCCCGACTAATTCTTCTTTCAGGTTTGGAGGAGAATTTGAGGTACAGTGGGAGGTTTCCAGATTAGATAAATTGGTAACCATTCTGATCTAGGTTAGAGTGCACGCTGAGTGTTTCTTTTCTCTCTCTCTTTGGCAGCGACCATTAACCCGACCCTAAGACTTTGACTCAGTGACCAAGTTGACCGAACCTTCTTAAACACCGGCTTTTGGATTGTCAGAGTTGCAAACCTCATTGCCACTCCCACTTTTACCCTTTTTCTCCAGGACACCCCGTATTACTACGAACGTCCACTTCCATTGGACAAAACCATCGTATGGTTAGATACGAACTCGAAAGAATTTATTCGAGGATGGTTTCCGGTTCTGGAGAAAACGGATAGGATTATTCAGTTGTCTTTTCCTTTTACCCTCTCTCAGGTTACGAGTACTCCTTGGTTTAGGGGTAGTACACCTATTACGCAAATTGGATTTTCTTCTTCCAAACCTTAGGCTGGTGCCGACCGGTAGGGAATGAAGAAAACCAATTAGCATAACGATGGTGTGCAGAAGGTATTAAGTTCAGACAAAGCAAGGGATTAGTAAGAGGGCAAAGTAAATTGCAACAGATATTCACGACCAAACCAAATATTTCGTTACCACTCCCACATCACCTTTGTATTTCTCCAGGACACTCCGTATCACTACGAAGATCCACAGTTTATTTGGATACGCCATCGTATGGTTATATACGAACTCGAATGGAACTGGTTCCAGTTCGGGGATGGATTCTGGTTCAGGAGAAATAGGAATAAGGTTTATTCGGTTGTCTTTTATCTTCACCCTCTTTCATTGCGAGTGTTCCTAGGACTGGGACAGTACACCCATTATGCTTGTTGGATAGTCTTCTTCCAAACCATAGGCTGGTGCCGAACGGTAGGGAAGGAAGAAAACCATTTGGCCTAAAAGGGTGTGCAGAAGGTAAAGACTAAAGACATATGAAGGGATTTGGAGAGGTGGCAAAGAACTATACGGTTACAGTCGTGAATCTGGAAGAGGCATTACTAGGAATACCAGAATACCCTATCGGAACATTTCAATGTTTCAGTTTCACTGTGTAATGTTAAAAGAAAACTGATTTCCCGATTAGACACTTGCTCCTGGGTATGTATTTACCAGGTATGATTCTCACATCTGTATGGTTTTACAGATGATGAGTGGGAGTAAGTTATTGGGAATTGGGTGATTATCCTCATTATATCGGGATTCGTTGTAATCGGTGATATTTGAGGAAATCACCTGGGCTGTTTGCCGGTTGGCAAATATTTGGTTTTGAATATCCGCTGTTATGCACCAATTTCAAATTGATATATCTGTACGTCTATTTTCATAGAGTGAGATATACCTTTTTTTTTTAAATTATGTCTACGACATTTACCTATATCAGTGGATGGTTAGGTAAGGAGCATTGAACAGCGGTGTAATTCTTCTTAACCATAAGTACAGTTTTCAACCTACGACACACAGTGAATGAGTTATCAGACTCAAGGGACTTGTACAGAGTATTGTATGTTGTCCAGGGTCCATCAGGACAGAGGGGTTGGTCCTCGCACTATATTCGGTTTACTTATGACTTCTCTAGTTTTTGGACAGGTGTTACGTGGAAACACAGGGTCTGAATTTTGAGAAGTTATCGGTATTTGAATAGAGTAGAGAACCAGGTATAGCAAGTATCGGGATTCTTCAAAGTAATCGAAGATGTAGATACTTGTATATGGTATTCAGTTGATAGTAATGACTAAGAGATCTTGCTTCTCTTTCAGGTTACTCATAATTGGAAGCACTCCTAAGTTGAGTAACGCTGATCGGCCTCCTTCCATTTAGTTGACATGCGCTGGGGAAAGCTGCATGATTTGAATCTGGTTCAAATTAAATCAGTGCCTCTGTTTCTGTATTGGATATAGAACAGTTCATATCTTAACATTGTTAAGGTACGGGGAGTTGTCCGGTTTATGCTTAAAACCAGACACTGGACAACTCAAGGCACGTTTCTGTAATGGCTGTTTGTGGGTTGACCCAGGCTATGACGCGGGTTGACTTTCTACCATCTGGAAGATCAATAGCAATATTGTTCTTGACTCGCCACAGTTTTAAATTAAAAATGGATTTTTTCAGGAAAACAGTAGTGGGAGTATAGTAGAACTGGAAGTGATTCCAGAACCACAAACGATTACTGAAGATTTGATAAGGAACCTAAAGATTCAATCTGGATTGACATTCCACTGGCCACTCCGCAGATAAGGTGGGTAACTTCAGGCACCCGAGAGGTACTCCGGTAGCCTCAAGGACGGTGACAAGGAAGTTCTTGTTTACCCACAATTGCCATTGCTGTTGTTCCAGGTTACGAGACCCGGCAGGAGGATGAGTATAGCGTCGTTCTAAACTTGTTTTAGAAGTGTACGTCTATATGACTCTGACAGAGGGTTGTCGTAGTCAGTGGGAGCAGCGGAAGCATTGGTGGACAGGTAGCTTATGTCTATTTGTAGACTAAAGCAGATATAGCGGAGATAGATCATCTATTTCTGACGTGACAGTCATGGGTTTGACTTCATCAGAATAGGGGATGGATCTGTTGAGAAGGTAGTAGGGTGTTATGTCATGGTATCTGGATGACATACACAGAATAGGAAAAGAAACTCCTATACTACGATCGGTTATACTTTGGTCGTCACACAGTGGTTTCTCCACAAAGGAAAGGGATTTTATATCAGACATACTGGTTACTAGATCTATGGCTTTAGATCTAGATTTGGGTGGTTTCCTAATCAGGGTACTTGACAGCATTCTAAGAGTATTTAGGATGGACGACTCCTGGCACGGTAGTGTACCTGCAGGTAATGGAGTCACCCTCTCCAAAGGTGTCTTACAGACTAAAGGGGAGAGGGACGTGCATGATTGGCAGATCACTTGCTCAGGCAATTGAGTCAATCGTGAGATGTCAAGTACCACACCAGATGTTGTTCTTGCACTAGATGCAATAAGTTGACATTAATCCAATCCTGGAGAAACAGTCGGAAGCAGTTTTAGAACATAAGTGGATGTTCTAAGGATATGATAACGACAGCCTCATTCAGGAGACAGTTATCATTCCAGGCTTCCAAGGTGACATGGACGACAAGGAGGTTGTCAGAGTTATAGTTTTCCTTCTAACGAAGGGCAGTATTTTGGACAGGTGATCCAAGGCAATACTGAGGGTGGCATGGCGCAGGATACTGATTAAGTTCAGTAGACGATACAGTCTAAGGATTTTGGATATGGAGTTCATTTATGAGCTATGTCCCATCAGACATCCAGACACATCCTAAGACAGGTATTGCTCTTTTCGGGAGATGGCTTTCTCCGCGAACTTGAGATATAGAGAGACATAGAAAGAAACAACTAAGCGGATCCACTCACTGAGGCTATTCCTCGAACGCAATAGTTCCGCAAACGAGCTTTGTGAGACTGACTAGTAGAGGAGTTGGATGTTCGGTATCACATGGGCTGTGAGTATGCGACATCGCAATAATTAGCCTTGAGTGCAAGTGGGAGATTGTTGGAGATAGTGCCCTCAGAGTCAATTATTAGGTCACAGGTACGTGATTGTAATGATTGAGGGAGGACCTATCCCGGTAGGACAGTCTTACTCGAGATGATAGTATGCTATCTGGTTTACCTTTATCATCGTGTACTGTTTTAGGTGACCTGACACGTCGCTATTACACGTTGATAGAGCCCCTAGGATTCTTGCTTGACCACCAGCAGTATGAGGGCGATCATATAAGTGGGAGCTGGGGGTCTACAAGCATATCCTTAAAAGGTCCCTAGTCGTGGGAGTTTCGAGACTGGGCATCGATACTCCATTAGTAGACTAGTGTATACAGTCGAGACCCCGACGAGGGGCGGTGGCCGGTCTCACAAGCCACTGGTGTCAGTTGGATCACCTAAGATGTATACAGGTGCTCATTGGGTTATGAGTACACCGGACAGGACTCGCCGGGAACATGCTAGTTGGTCATATACCAGACGTCAGATGGCAGTTCCCTGGTGACATGTGTGCAGGTTAGTTCATCGACCTGGGGATCGTCATTTGTCTCGTGTGAGTTCCCACTGTACTTTGATTACTACCCTACCACGGCTCAAAGGAGTCGTGCAAACAGGTTTTAGTTGGGTACAGTCCCGAGCCACATGGAGGCAGTGAGCGTATCTTCAGGGGTTCGTCTCTCCCGGTATTGGGGGTGAGGTCGTGCTGTGTCTAGGAGAGCCATTACACAAAGTCCTTGGCCAAGGCAAGGAGATTTACTGGTAGGTATTCCAGTAGTATCTCAGGGTGTTCTGGGCTACACTCCGACACGACTTGTACCGCTTTTGGGGGTCTGACTTTTACCAACCCCCTAGGCCCGCCATGCGATACTCATAGACGAACGGATCGGACTGTACGGACATTGTCACTGACAGGCTCAGTAGGGTGTCAGGATGAGTTCGCTCATCGACGTCCCTTTTGGTCAATAGCTGGTGGCCCGTCACGTATTGGCTTATACCTCTGACGTGCTGGTGGTTAAATCCACAGCCATAGTATTGACGAGTTTTTAGAGTCCACCACACTTTCAGTTACTCAGCTTTCGGGCGAAAGGTTGTAGAGGCCGTATGGAGATATGGCAAGGTCCGATCAGATACGTGCGGTATTGCACGGATCAGGATCGGACAGTTTGTACTATAGGCCGTATTGGTATATGGCAGGGTTCGATCAGATACGTGCGGTATTGCACAGATCAGGATCGAACAGATATTACTAGCCGGCTTTGGTTTAAGCCGGATCCTAGTATAGTACAGTGTAGACTTTGTCTCATTGCATTTGTATTTCGGTCGAAATACAGATGCGGGTGTGTATGCACAGTATCGGGGTTTTCCTGTAATTTATTACGGGACCAGTTTTATGGAGTTGCCAGTTTGTTTTTCGTTTCGGCCAATTTCCTTTGTTCCGTTCATTGGCCGAAGATTGGTGGAGGAGGGCTTATTTGCATTGTTGCAAATAGGCATTTGTGGAGGGGGTCTTTGCATATATTTGTATCATGATAGTCTCTCATTGACCTTGACTTCTAGCTATCATGATTGCTTGACTTTTCCTTTCTCATCATGGTTGGACTTTGTGAGGTGATGATGGTGGTGTTGAGTGTGGTTTTGGTATTGTCATCATATTCTTTCATGATGCCCTCTTTGCATTATTGTCATGGTGGCTTCTCATTCCTTTTGTAAGACCTCTCATTCTCTCCCTCCCTCACTAGAGCATGGCCGGCCTCCCCCTTGAATGGGCTGTCCAAATATTTTGAGGTGGGATTTTGCTTCATTTCATGTTGCAAAAATCCCACAAGTTCCATCTAAAAAGCTCCAAGTTCAATCCCTCCTCCAATGGCAATTCCTCAACCCCAAGTGAGACATGGTTCTTCACACATTCTACAGCAAATCTTGGGCACGTTGACTAGCCAGCATCGTGCCCGAGTTGCCTCGGCATTGAGGTGGGATCCCGTAAAAGAAGTAGGCGATGTGGTGCACTTCCGGCGACGAGGAGGAGACAGGACTTTCCACAGGAGATCGGGACCATGACGAGAAGACCGGAGGACTTGGATCATCGGTATATCTCTAACCCATCTTCTAGTTAGCTTAGACTTGTTAATGGTTACGATCCGGGTGTTTAGTGCGCGGTGGTGCCGGTTTGCTAAGTCCGCAAATTTAAAGTTTTTCACCGCTTCCGCATTCCGGCGTCGGATTGACGGCCGGGGCGCCGCCGTGCACTTACACCTTACCGGGTTCACCATGTACCCGAGACGGCTCATCCGACTCCTCGAATCAGGTCTCGAAATCCAGCAGCAGTCATGAAAACTCATGGTGGACGACTCATACATCATGAGAAAACCGCAGTTTTTATTTTAAAAGGAGAGAGAAGTTTATAAATATTCTTGCGGTTTCCTCCCAAATCCAGGAAATCTCATGAAAATCTGAAATCCAATCATCAACAGTATGTAAACAGTAAATATAGGCATAAAACTCCATAATACAGCATAACAGTGAATAATAATATGCATGATGTAGCAAGTAATAATCGCAATGTCTAAACAGGCATATAGGGCAAGTACACTAATATCATGTCGAAACTATCAGCTAACAAGCTATGTCAATGAAATAGTATTCTCTAAAGTGTACGTGACATGGCAATTACCGATGATGATGTGTGTGAGCCGGCAAGTAAGTGTACGTGGAACATACGCATTATCGGTAATGGTGCTGGTGTCCTAACAGCATGATATCAATAATGGTATATGAAATCACAATATAAGTATGCGATGCAGAGCGAATAGCAATAATGTGCGGGAGCTGAATGATAAACACAATGATAACTAATCTGCATTTAATATAAATATAAGTCATACAATAGTGCCTTTTGAAATAACACGAATCGCGGTGTTTTGGAAATAAGGGCTACGGTGTTTTTAAGAAAAGATACGTCTTTTGAAATATTCGAAGAATCCCTTGGCCTGTCTTTTAAAATACCCACGATTCGTTAGTTTTTGAAATAGGTAGGAATCGAATCTAGTCTAACAACTGCACTAAACTATAGGACTGAGCTAACAGGCTAAACGAAAGTTAAGGAAACCGTCTAACATTTGAGTCGATACATGCATACATACATATATATATATACATATATATACAAATATATATATATATATATATATATTAGTCGGTGATCCCGTCTCAATAGTATCACATACAACACAATATCTGTAATATGACATCCTCAAGTCAAGAGTGTGGATCTATCATCAATATATAGCTCGTACGTAAATCCGTCGTACGGCATCCCAAATATGGGTACGGGTCAATATCACATTCATCACATTATTCATCTGGTATCCTCTTTATCAAAGATTATAATCCGGGGTACTGATCAACGTCTAGTACAATACCGATACCATCTATATAAGCATGCACGTGTATGAAACACTACGTCAAAGGACCCGCTAAAACATCATGTCGTATCTCATATACGAACCCTGTCATATCACCGATCTCACGGCCTCAAATCGAATCTCATCGACTCATCTCAAGTCCCAAGTACTATCCTCATAACCTAGTATATGCACACAGTCCCATACCCATGTGAACACATATATACATATTCCCATATACGCACACGTGAAAGAAAGAATGTATTCAAGTATGTGTGTGCGTGTGTGGGTGCAACCACTACTCTAGGGTTTCGCAACTAACACTAAACAAATCCAAGAACACCTAGAATCCATCTTTATCATCAATAAACTCAAATCAACATATAAAATATATATGTGTGTATACGTATTCGTATACATCACCACGAACTGCGGGGGTGCTATACACCATCCACTCGACTTCCCCGTAGATATAATCTACTCACCTTGCATCCAGCGTGCCAGTGCCGATGTCGCCTTCATCTTCTTCATCATATGAAACCCTCGTGAAGGTACCTACAAAGATAACACAATCGCAAAAGCACATGAAAATCACATCGGAAATCCAAAACGACACGCTAAGGCCTATAGGTTAGAACCTATGGACTACGCTTTCAACACCATCAAACAACCCTCGATATCGTCATACAAACGTCAAGTGATCGAGGTAAAACACAAATATGCAAATCCAGAATTCAAAATACGAGAAACGAAACCCCGAATCAAAACAGCAACTATTGAAAATAGTCCCAGATTTTACCCTAGGTCAAATTAGACAATTTTGCATATGCCAAGGGTCTAGATTACTGGAGATGGATCTACAGAACAAGCACGAACCAAAATGGTAGGACCCAGGCTGCAATTTGCGGCCATATGGGTTAAATCTGTGACCAGGTTAGGGAGGTTGGGGTTAGGGTTTTCATGGTAGCTTCCTAGGTGCCTGCATGTATCACTGTCCATGAAAAATAATTTTTCAGGTCCCCGAGTATTAGCAGATTTCCAAATACCATCAAAATTTCACAGTTTTTTTTTTCGATATCGGGTTTCTAATTTCGTATTCCGGGGTTAAGATTGAAGTGTTAGTCCAATATGATATCACTAACAGGGTTTTAAGGTCACTACTACTCTCAATTTCACTTTACAACTCAATTCAAATCTTAACCCTAACTAGAAATTTCTAAGTTCACTAAACATCGATATATCGGTTCCAAACAAACATAGGTGCTAAAGTGAATGGAAATGCAAAGCTAATGGTGCAGAAATTACCTCATTTGGCAACTCAAGAATTTTCTTGAGTTGCCCAAAGTCCTAAAAATTTGATTTTTCTTGGTCCAATGGGCTTCCCTTGAGTTAGTGAACATTTTTAATGAAAATGAGATGGGGTTTTGGGTTTGTTTTGGGGGTGTTTTGAGGGTTTGAAGTGGAGGAGGGAGGAGGTGTTGCCATGAGAGAATGAGGGAGAAGAAAGATGAAAATAATGAAGGGGAAAGATGAGCCATAACTATGGTTGACCCCTCACCCTCTCTCTCTCATGCCCATGCTCCACTCTCATGATTATATCCCCTCAAGTCATCATTTCTATCCTTTTTGACATTCTTTTCTTTTCTTCTCTCAAATAAAACAACAACCATGGTATGAAACAAGAAGAAAAGCCATGATAAAATGTAACAAGTGTAAAAATGACATGGTGCATCTCATGTGCACAAAACACGCGTAGTACGCGATTAGTGATATTTAATCGCGATTAGCACTAATAGTGAATATAAATAATCATAAAAATTCATAATTTGCATAAATCACATAAAACACCCTCATTTCAGTAATTTCCATAATTTTCCAAATTTTTCCTAATTTATCGGTATTTAATTATACCGCCTTATTAAAGTATTCAATATTTTATTATTTTAATTATAAAAATTCCCAAATATAATATTTTATTATTCTGAAATGTTATATTTATTTATTTTCATAAAATAAATAATGTCATTATGAGGTGGCATCTTCTAGAATGTATTCTTGTAACAATTACAAGAATACCCCTCCTCCGTATACCGTATACCGTATACCCGTATCCGAATTTCGAAAAATACGAATACCATTAATCCAATAATATAATAGCGGTATCTGGCTTAAACCAAAGCCTACCAGTATTATTGTTCCGATTATTATTCCTGTAACAATTACACGAACATAATCGAAACCCTTTCGTAACACCTTACGGCTGCCGTAACAACTTACGGCCTCTACATCTTTCGCCTGAACGAGGGAACCCTCTTTGTGGGGCTCTAAAGACTCGACAGTACGCTGGCAGTGGGTTTAACCACAAGCGTGTCAGCGACACTAGCTGTGCGTAACGGCTACCAGGTACATGAAGAAAAAGTGGCCGACGAGCGAACTGATCACAATCCCAACGAGCCTACAAGAAACACTTACCGTACAGTCCGGTCTCTTCGTCTGATACGTCGCATATGAAGTCTAGGGGTGGTAAATGTCAGACCCCAGTAACTTAATAAGTCATGCTGATTTACTGCCCATAACGGTTCGAGAAACTATTGATAACACTTATCAGTAAATCTCGAGAACCCTGGCCAGGGATTTGATGTTATGGCCGATCAAGCATAGCACGACACCAACTCCCTATACCGGGAGAGACGAAACCCCTCCTATCGCTCACTGTCTCCATGCGATTCGGGACTGTAACCAAAATCCACCTGCTTGCACGACTCGGCAGAGCCGCGGTTGGGAGGAAATCAAAGCAAAGTGGGAATCACACAAGACACTATGACGATCTCGGGTCTATAGACTAATCTGTACAAGTGTCACCAGAGAACTGCTATATGACAATTGGTATATATACCATCTAGGAGTTCTCGGTGAGTCCTGTTCGGTGTACCCATTCTCCAATGAGCACCTGTGTACAATCTTTGATGTCGAACACCAATTGTTGTGGAATCAACCATCGCCCGCAGGGTCAGGAAACGTACACACTAGTGTAACTTGGTAATACCGATGCCCTGTCTCGATATATCCTTGACAAGGAACAATTAAAGGATATGCTTATAGACTATCCAGGCCCTACTAGTATGATCTCATCATAATCCTGGTAGTCAATCATAATCCTAAGGGCTTCATCAACATGCATATAAAGATATGAAATATAACACAAGTTAATATGAAGATAAACCAGCTAGCATACTATCATTTCGAGCAAAGATTGTTTCTGCACATATACATACCTAGCATCCTATACAATACAGGCCTCTAGGGAATATATATCTAACAAACGGTGTATCAGAGCGGAGGAATCGCACCCTATTAGATATGGTGCGCTCTATGATGAGCACCGCTGAGTTATCTATTTCCTTTTGGGGTTATGCGCTTGAGACAGCAGCATACCTATTGAATCAAGTTCCATCTAAATCTGTACCTACTATACCATATGAGATATGGAGTGGGAAGAGACCATATCTTAAACGAGTTAAGATATGGGGTTGTCCGGCTTATGTCAAAAGGCAAAATCCAGACAAACTCGAGGCACGATCAGTTCTCTGCAAGTTTGTGGGATATCTAAAGAATTCTTATGGATACTTTTTCGACCACAGTGAGGAGCAAAATGTGTTTATTGCTCAACATGCCACCTTTTTAGAAAAGGAATTTCTTGCGAAAGAAATTAGTGGCAGTGATGTAGAGCTGGAAGAAGTTCCAGCACCACAAACTACAACTGAAGATTTAGTGGAACCAGATGATTCAGTAGTTCCCAACGAACCCCAGCCTTTCCGCCGATCTAGTAGAATTCCTCACCCACCTGAGAGATACCAAGGTTTTCTTATTGACGGTGGAAGCGAGGATTGCATCATGGAAGATGATGACCCGACTAGCTTCGAGCTGGTCATCACGAGTGGTGACTCTGTGAAATGGCTGGATGCAATGCGATCTGAGATGGAATCCATGTACACCAAAAATGTATGGACTTTGGAAGTTGCTCCTGAAAGGGTAAAACCCATTGGGAGCAAATGGATCTTTAAGAAGAAATTTGGTGTAGATGAAAAAGTTGAGACTTTTAAAACTAGACTTGTTGCAAAGGGTTTTCGTCAATGACCAGGTGTGGATTATGACGAAACCTTTTCGCCAGTGGCTATGCTTAAATCCATCTGGATCCTGCTTGCCATTGCTGCATACCATGGCTACGAAATCTAGCAAATGGATGTTAAAACCGCCTTTCTAAATGGTGATTTAGAGGAGTGCATGTACATGACTCAGCCAGAAGGCTTCGTATATAGTGGGAGCAGCGGAAAGGTGTGCAAGCTACTTAAATCAATCTACGGGTTAAAGCAGGCATCGCGGAGTTGGAACATCTGCTTTGATGTTGTAGTCGAAGAGTTTGACTTCATCAAAAACGTAGATGAATCTTATTTATACAAGAAGGTTGCAGAGAGTAAGGTTGTCTTCCTCGTATTGTACGTAGATGACATATTCTTGATAGGAAATGATGTTCCTATGCTGCACTCGGTCAAGCTCTTCTTATCACATAGATTCTCAATGAAAGATCTAGGTGATGCCTCCTGCATTTTGGGGATTAAGATCTATAGAGATAGATCTAAACGGATACTGAGATTGTCCCAATCCAGGTACATTGACACCATACTAAAGAGGTTTAGTATGGAAGAATCCATGCTTGGTAACCAACCCACGATCTCTGGACTCACTCTCTCCAAAGAGATGTCTCCCAAGACTGATTTGGAAAGAGCTCGCATGCAAGGGATACCCTATGCTTCGGCAGTAGGCTCTATCATATATGCGATGCTGTGTACCAGACCCGATGTAGAATACTCACTAAGTGTAGTGAGTTGGTATCAAGCTGATCCTGGAGAGAATCACTGGACAGCTGTGAACAACATTCTCAAGTACATGAGAAGGACTAAAACGATGTTCTTGGTGTATGGTAACGGAGAACTCCAGGTGGAGTCTTTTACCGATTCGGGCTTCCACAGTGATAAGGACGACCCTAAGTCGCACTCAAGTTTTGTCTTTACCCTAAATGGAAGGGCGGTTTGTTGGAAGAGTTCCAAGCAAGAAACCGTGGCAGACTCGACAATGGAGGCTGAATACATCGCTGCCAACGATGCTGCCAAAGAGGCTGTGTGGATGATGAAGTTCATCACTGAACTTTGTATGGTTCCGTCCATTGAGCATCTAATACCTTTGTATTGTGATAACAATGGAGCTGTGGCTTTAGCCAAGGAACCCAGGTCCCATCAGAAGTCCAGATATATTCTGAGGCGGTATCACTTGATCCGGGAGATAGTTATTCGCCGCGAGATCGAGGTCAGGAGAGTTGACACGAAGGACAACACCGCGGATCCACTCACGAAGGCCATTCCCCAGATATAATTTGAGAGACTCTTCCGGATGTTAGGTATGAGATACTACAACAGCTGGCCTTAGTGCAAGTGGGAGATTATTAGTTATGTATATGCCCTAGAGGTCATTGTTGTACATATAATGTATATTATAGTGGATGCTTGGATATATATAGAGAGGACTTTCTTGCTCGACATGATAGTATGCTATTTGGTTTCACTTTGTCTAAACATGTTGACTTGTATTGGTTTACTGTCTTGCTCTCACATGTTGATAAAGCCCTTAGGATATGTACTCGACTACTAGGGTTATGATCCAGATAATACTAGTGGGGCCAGGGTAGTCCAAGAGTATATCTTATAACTGTTCCTAGTCGAGGGAGTGTCGAGACAGGGCATCGATACTCCAGAGTAGACTAGCGTATACGCATCTTGACCCATATGATGGGCGATGGACAATCCCATATCCATCGGTGTTTGACATCAAAGATGGTGTACGGGTGCTCAGTGGAGACTGGGTACACTGAACGGGCTCGCCGAGAACTCCTAGATGGTATTATACCTATCGTCAGATAGCAGTTCTATGGTGGCACTGGTACAGGTTAGTCTGTAGACCTGAGATCGTCATAGAGTCTTGTGTGATTTCCACTGTGCTTTAATTTCCACCTTACCACGTCCTAGAGGGCATGCAAAACGGTGGCTTTTGGGTACAGTCCCGAATCACATGGAGGCAATGAGCGATAGGAGGGGTTTCGTCTCTCCCAGTATAGGGAGTTGATGTTGTGCTGTGTTCGATTGGCTATAACTGGAACTCCCTGGCCAGGGCTGATATGGAGTGCTGCTGGTAAGAGTTATCAGTAGTTTCTCGACCCGTTATGAGCCTCACATCGACACGACTTATCGGTTACTGGAGTCTGACGTTTACCACCCCTAGACTTGATACGCGACATATGAGATGAAGAGACCGGACTGTACGGTAGTGTTACTGATTGGATTCACAGGAGAATGTATAGGCTTGCTTGTTGATTTTCTGATCGCTCAATACCTGGGTGGCTGTTACGTTTAGCTGACCGCTTGCAGCTTGTAGGTGTTTGATATGATCATCACCTACTGCCGGCGTATTGACGATTCTTTAGAGTCCTACATAGAGGTTTCCTGGATCAGGAAAAACGGAGTAGGAGCACATATGTGATATGTGCGGGACCGAGAATAATACGATATGAGATACCTTATTCTATTCTCGCGATATGAGATATCGGCCGGGTATATGTGATATAGCCGGGTCATCGGATCAAGTGTTGATTCGATGAATTGGTACATGTTATATTAGTCGGTTATATGCATTATAGCCGGATTGTCGGGTCAAGTGTTGATTCGATAATTTAATGTATAATTATATATGTGATATATTATATTACGTTAACTAATATAAGCTCGCTTTATTGATTCATCTTCTCACTGGATAATACATTGATGTATATGCGATATATGTTAATTGTATTATTTTCTTTTGTTACAAAATATATTATATATGTTATATATAATATTGTAACAAGTTAGGGTTACAAAATGCAACATGGTTTATGAGTTTAAACCTAGTTAGGGTTTGGATTAGGGTTAGCTTTAGGATGAGGTTCATGGATGCTTCATGAAGCTTTGACTTTGTCATTATTCTTTGTTGTTTTGTGAAGATATTTGTTAACCCAACCCAAACCCTTAACCTATGGTTAATTCTCTACAAAGGTTAAAGCTTTCATTCTTAACCCAAGGTTGCAATTGTAACCACAACAATAATTTCATTATTCATCACAAAAGCTTGAGCTTCATCTTCTTCTTCTTTTTCTAGCTCTTGATAAAGCTTCACTAGCTTTTTGTGTGTGATGATTTTAGTGTGAGAAATTGAAAAAAAAAGAGAGCATGGGTGAAGTGTAAGCTTGGGTTTGAGATTCTTCAAGGTAGATCATCTTGGATCAACAAGACTTCAAGCAAGATGCATCATTCACCTCTTGGAGCCTCATGAGAGTCGGAGTTCTTAAAGATCGCAGTGAAGGGACCTCAACACGGAGCTTATGAAGCCAAGGAACGGACTACAAAGGTTGTAATCCTAGTCTCTTTTCTTCTTTGTATGTGATACAAACTTGTTACCCTAGTAATTCTAGCATGATTCATAGTTTGCTTGCTTTGCACCTCTCTAAATTTTAAAGTAGCATGGGTGATGCTACCAAACCCTAGACTAGGTGCAAAGGAAGCCCAACGGCTAAGCTATGGGTTCTAACCTATAGGCAGTCCATGTACCGTATCGGATTTCGGATATTAATTGTGTTTGCATTTCGATGTATATTGATTGTAGGTACTTCGCGTGGACTTCTGAGATGACGAAGCACATCGACTTCGGCTAAGCGAGGTGAATTGCGGTGAGTAGATTTATATCTACGGGGGAAGTCGGGTGGATGGCATATAGCACCCCCGCAAATCATAAATGAAAACCGATATATATATATATATTAGGGTTGTAGAAAAACCTATATAGGATTCACGGATAGGATAACTAATGATGATGGATATGATAAAGTGAATCATGATAAGTATGAATCGAAAGAGAACAAGTGTGAGTTGATAGTGACTTAATATGAGATCGAGATCGATACGACTCGAGATTTGTAAGATATGACGTATTTGAACGATATCATTATGAGATTGATACAAACGCGAACTAAGAGATATGTGTATAATATATCTATATTGATGAGAAGAATGAGTGATGTGACGTACGAGACTTTAGATCTGTACCCTCTATATTGTATAGGATGATAGATTCCCTTTTCTGTTGATGTCACCGCACGATGGATTGCCGTACGAGATGTGTTTTGCCAGATGATTGATTCGTGCTTGTGACTTGAGAATGATGATAGAGTATTATTGTCATATTAAATGTTATGAGGCGTGATCGCCAATGTAGAGATAATACTTAAACCAAACCTAATTCCAAACCGACGAATCGTATGCATCTTTTAAATGGAAACCTCATGGGACGTTACGGATTTTCAAATGATATTCTTTTCTTAAAATACCGTGGCCCCCACTTTCAAAACTATGATTCGTAACCTTTAAGTGACCGTATAGTTCATAAGTAGATAGTTATAACATTGATTGTTCATGCTATGTAGAATATCACCCCTAGTGAATTACATACCTTGTTCCAGTATTTAGTGTCATATGATATCATTTGCTAGTATACTTGCACCATTACCGTTGATGCGCATGTTACACATACACAGATTTGCCGGCTCACACACATTCTTCATAGGTAATTGCTATGTCACTTACACTGTAGAATTGACATATCATGATATTATTCCTAAATGTAAAAGTACGTCGTTTTTCAGTACCATCACTTGACATGCTTGCATGATTTACCGATATGCTCATATTATTACTCTATGTTGCATATATTATATTTTATGGATTTACGCATTGAGATGCAGTTTTCATGAGATTTCTGGATTTGAGAACCGTTGTTATATTTCGAAGGAAATGATGTATTGTTTTAAAAACCCGGTTTCTCATGATATGATATTTCGATGCGTCCACCATGGGTTTTCTCGGTTCCGAGATTGGTTTTCGAGACCTGACTCGAGGAGATGGATGATCCGTTTGCGGGTACATGGTAGACCCGGTATGGTACCCCGGGACAAGAAATTATTATCGTGGAGTAGCCGATGAGCCTGGCAGAGGGAACACTACCTACCGGTGATTGTATAGAGCTCGGCAGATACCGTTTTGGAGTTATGATATGAGATGGATGTGAGGACCGATCTGAGGCTGCGGCGCCTGAAATGAGATATGATGGCCGATATGAGTATGCGGCGCATGAGGTATGAGGATTTACGTGTCGATACTGGACACGGGTTTTTTCATGATGTTTTGAGTGTCGGTGTTAGACACTCAGGTTCCATGATTTTGATGTGTCATTGATGGACACACGTGGTTGATATCCTCATACATACATATATACTATGTTTTCATGATGTTTCGAGTGTCGATGTTGGATACTCATGTTCCTTGATATTGAGTTATGTCACTGATGGACACGTGGATGTTATCCACATATATTACAGGCATATGATGTCGGATGTTTAGTTATATTATGTCAATGCTTTGACTCGATTGTTGACATATATGCATACTTGGTCACCCTAAATATCATAGTATTACCTTCAGGACAGAGTGACCTAGGAAATCGTTATTTTATTCGATTCTACTTGTTGATGTTTTCTACTCATGAGTTGGCAACTCACCCCCTTTGTGCCACAGTTCTTGCAGGTTTGACCGCTCGGGATCAGTAGCGGTATTGCTGGCACACAGTTTCATCCAGGGTGTTTGCTTTGGTTGGTGGGACACAAGTTGGATCGTGCCCACTCTTGTACTGTTATATCCTATTGTATCTTGATAAACTCCATTACATCACATTACATCACATCAGATCAGAAACTAGAATTGTATATTGGTAGACCTAGTCAGACTTGGGTATTGTGCGAGACATAGAGCGATGGTTGTGTTCGCTTCTTGAGTTTGATGTCTTGCTTTATTGTTCTTTCTGGGTCGATCTTCGCTGTTGGGCGTCGTATACGTATTACTTGCGTAGTTGTGTTTTCTCCAGTTGGCGAGAGCTAGCTCCCACTTGGGGATGCCTATTTTTTGTTGTATATCTGTTTTTGGATCAAAATATACAAGAGAGGTGCTGCCCAAAAATTTTAAAAACAAAGAGACAGCATGATTTATTATACCTTATTTCAAAACTTCACCCCTACTATTTTCCGCAAAAAGGTTTAGATTTTCTGGGCTTCGGCTTACTTGATTTACGTTACGCCTTTTGACGTTGCGTGAGTTAAGTGCCGGTCACGTGCTGAAATTACGGGTCGTGACACTTTGGCCAAGGTCTTATGATCCTGACCAATCGAACATAGTGCGATATCAACTCCCAATGCCTGGAGAGACGAATTCCTGACAATCACTCATTGTCTCCATGTGGCTCGGGACTGTACCCAACCAAAACCTGTTTGCACGACTCAGTAGAACCATGGTAGTGTAGTGATCAAAGCACAGTGGGAACTCACACGTGACAAATGATGTTCTTAGGGCCAAAGACTAACCTGTATACATGTCACAAGAGAACCTCTATCTGACGATTGGTATAATACCATCTAGAGGTTCTCAGCGAGTCCGTCCAGTGTACTCACCACCAGTGAGCACCCGTATACAATCTTAGGTGATCACACCAATGGTTGTGGGACTAACCAACGCCCCTCGTCGGGGTCTAGAAATGTACACGCAAGTCTACTCTGGAGTATCGATGCCCGATCTCGATACTCTTGCGACTTGGGACATTTAAGGATGTGCTTATAGACTACCCAGCTCTCACAAGTATGATTGCCATCACAACGAGGGTAGTCAAGTAAGCTCCTACGGGCTTTATCAATATGTAACTGCAATATGTAATAACGTGTATAACATATGCCATGTTAAGCTAAAATCAAACCATAATAGTATACTACAATATCAAGCCTTTATCAATATGTGCAAGCTGGATAAAGAATCAATAAAAACAAATACACATATCCTGATAAAGCCAACTGAAATAATATACTATATAACTAAGCAAGATCGTCCTGTACATACATATCCCCAGCATCTATATGTATACATATACAATAACGGCCTCTAGGGCATATATATCCAACACAAAGCAAATCACCCAGAAGGAAACTGTGTGCTAGCAAAGCCGCTACTGAATCCGTGCGGTCAAACCTGCAAGAAAATTGTGGCACAACTGTAAGTCGATGTCGCGCACCCCACGTATTCGCGGGGAGGAAGAAATTGCAAAAAATTATTTTTACGGCCTTCGCAACACCGACTAGAACCAAGGATCGAACATAAACCATAGCTACCAAACTACTAGAGTTTTAACTACTCGGATATGAAGTTATACCTCACGATACATGTCCTTTGGGTCTTCATCTCTGTCCTCCACTCGTCGTCGGCTCTAAGGATCGTAACGGATTGTAGCAATCTCGACGGCCTCCTCGAGTCAAAGACGATCCACCCGAGAGTCTATAGTCCGAGCTCCTACCTCAAATCCGAGATAACTACGGCTTCTAGTTCGCTAAACTAGAAGTCCTAGAGGGTGTAGAGTGTGAAGATGGAGTGCTTTATCTCTTAGAACCCTAGGATTCTCAACACATGAGAGCTTTTAGGGTTTAGAGGAAGAAGAAGAAGACTTCAGGAAAAGCTAGCGAAGCATGAGCTCAAGAAAAGCTTGGCTGTCCCATAGAGATAGAATGATGAATATGAGATATTTTATGAGATAAGTATCATAATAAAATATCAACAAACCCTCACAAATATCTTGTGGTGACTCATGACTATGAGTCACCAAGTAGCCATGCTTGTTTTAATGCTCAAATCCACCTCATTTCCTCCACCCATTTTGTTTAATCCAAAAAGAATAAAACGCTAATAGGTATCCCCCTTCTAAAATCCAATCCCGAGGAATTACGAGAATGACCCTCATCCGTATATACATTCCCGCATCCGTATTCCGAAGAAAATGAATACTAAGAGACGAAACAATCCATCAATATAATACTAGGATCGGGATTAAACCAAAGCCCACTAGTATTATCCACCCGATCATCATATGTGCACAAGTACACGTAAATGATCGATGCCCTGCCGTAAAACCATACGGCCTCTACACCTTTTGCCCGGTGCAGGGAAACTCTCTATGTGGGACTCTAAAGACTCGACACTACGCTGGCAGTGGGTTTAACCATAAGCCGCAAGAGGTACTAGCTACATGTAACGGCTGCCCAGGTATGTGTCGATAAGAAGGCCGACGAGCTAACTCATCCGAACTCCTACTGAGCCTGAATGTGACAATCTCTGTACAGTCCGGTCTGTTCATCTAAGAGTATCGCATATCGGGCCTACGGGGCAGTAATCGTCAGACCCCTAATAGCGCAATAAGTCGTGCCAGAGAATAGCTCAAAACACCCTAAGAAACTACTGGAGTACCTACCAGTAAATCTCGCTTTCCTTGGCCAAGAACTTTGTGTAATAGCCTTCCGAGCACAGCGCGATATTAACCCCCAATACCGGGAGAGACGAATCCTATCTAACCGCCACTGCCTCCAAGTGCTTCAGGACTGCACCCAACTACTACCTATTTGCATGACTCTTTTGAGCCGTGGTAGGGTAGTAATCAAAGTACAGTGAGAACACACTCGAGGCAAAGTAGCAGTGTCAAGTCGACGGACTATGCTGTACTCATGTCACATGTGAACTGCTACCCGACGATAGGTATAATACCCACTAACAGTTCCCGACGAGTCCTGTCCAGTGTACTCATAACCTAATGAGCACCTGCATGCTATCTCCTGTACGACGTATTAATGGCTGTGGGACAGACCATCTCCCCTGCTGGGATGAGAAGCGTATACACTAGTCTACTGTGGAGTATCGATGCCCCGTCTCGATAATCCTACGACTAGGGACCTGTATAGGATGTGCTTATATACTACCCAGCCCCCACTAGTGTGACTGCCATCATAATGCTGGTAATCAAGCATAGATCCTAAAGGCTCTACCAATATGTATAAGCGATATGCTAAAAGAAACACATGCACATATTGAGGTAGAAACAAACCGGGTAGCATACTACCATTTCGAGCAAGACTGTTACTATATCTGTGTATATCCCAAGCTCCCATTAAGTAATATACAATCCAGTATGATACAATAATGTCCTCTAGGGCATATATCACTAACAATCTCCCACTTGTACTAAGGCCATATACTGGCATATCGCAGACCGAAGAGCTCGAATAGCCTCTCGAACACTGTCTGAGGGATGGCCTATGTGAGTGGATCTGCGGTGTTGTTCTCCGTATCTTCTCTCCTCACCTCGATCTTTTAGGGATCAATGATCTCCCTGATCAGGTGGTACCGCCTCAAGATATATCTGGATCTTTGATGGGACCTTTGTTCATTCCATAAAGCTATAGCGCTATATGTTGTCACAATACTAAAGTATTGGACCAACAAATAGAAGGAACCACCTGAAGTTCTATTAAGAACTCCTCATCCAGACAGCCTCTTTTGCGGCGTCTCATGCAGCGAACTACTCCGTTTCCATCGTCGAGTATGCAACGGTGTCCTGCTTGGAGCTCTTCCAACAGATCGCCCCTCCATTGAGCGTAAAGCCATAACCTGACATGGACTTGGAGTCATTCTTATCACTCTAGAAGCTGGAGTTAGCAAAGGCCTTGATCTGGAGGTCCTTTTCCGCCATACACCAACATCCCCTTAGTCCTTCTCAGGTACTTGAGAATGTTCTTTACTGCTTCCCAGTGCTTCTCTCCTGGGTTTGACTGATACCGGCTTACCACGCTCAGTGTGTAAGTTACATCTGGTCTAGTACACAACATCACATACATTATAGAGCCTACAGCAGAAGCGTAGGGTATAGATATGATGCGAGCCCTTTCCAAATCAGTCTTGGAAGATATCTCTTTGGAGAGGGTGATTCGGTGACCAGTCGGTCGACTACCGCGCTTTGAATCTTCCATACTAAATATTTTTAGTATGGTGTTGATGTACATTGACTGTGAAAGTTCCACCATCCTCTTTGATCTATCACGATAGATCTGGATCCCCAGAATATAGTTGGTACCACTCAGGTCTTTCATGGAGAACTTCTGTGACAAGAATCCTTTGACTGATTGTAGCATAGGAATGTCATTTCCTATCAAGAGAATGTCATCCACATACTCAACGAGGAATTTCACAGTTCTTGCTACAATCTTACTATAAATGTATGGTTCATCTGGATTTTTTGATAAAGTCGAATTCTTTGACTGTCTCAATAAAAACAGATGTTCCGACTCCGCGATGCCTGCTTTAGTCCATAAATGGACTTAAGAAACTTGCACACACTGTCCCGCTGCTCCGACTCTGATTGAAACCCTCTGGCTGATCCATATAGACACACTCTTCCAAATAACCATTTAGAAAAGTCGTCTTTACGTCCATCTGTCAGACCTCACAATCTTGGAAGGCAGCAATGACAAGAAGGATCCAAATGGATTTGAGCATAGTCACTGGAGAAAAGGTTTCATCATGTCCAAACCAGGTCTTTGACAAAAAAACCCTTTTGCAACAAGTCTAGCCTTATAGGTTTTAAGCTATCCATCTACACCAATCTTCTTTCTGAAGATCCATTTGCAGCCTACGGGTTTTACCCTTTCTGGAGCAATGTTCAAAGTGCATACTTTGTTAGTGTACATAGACTCCATCTTGGTCCGTATTGCATGTAGGTCTACGGTAGCGCCCCGGCCGTCAACCTGACGCCAAACGCGGAAAAAAACTTTTATAACTGGCGCTATCGCATACTATAACCCGGATCTTGCCATTAACACTAAACTAACAAACTGTAAAGAGGTAGAAAGGCTATACCGAACGATCCGAGTCCTTCGGTCTTTAGCCATCATCCCACGCTCCTTTGCGGCATCTGCAATCTCGCTCGATCTCCGGTCTCCTCGTCCAGGTGGCACCATGTCAACGGATCTTTATACGGGCTCCCGCCTCTGAACCGAGGCAACTCGGACATGAAGTTTGCTAGCCAACATGTCCAAGATTGATGTAAAGAAAGAGTAGAATATTTTGTCTCGTTTCACCCAAAACTATGGATGAACGGTTAATGAAGTTGCCTTTTTTATCAAGTGATGAGAAAATGAGTTATGAAATTTCCATGAACCAAATCTATCATATCACCTTAACAACCATTTTCCTTCCATAAGAATGGCCGGCCATATATATGAGGAGGGGGTGAGTGTAGGTGCAAAGGGGGGTGACCATAATGGAAAAGATCAAGAAGAAATATCCAAGTTCAAAACCAAAAATACATTAATGCAAAAGGTGACTCACTTAAACACCTCACCAAACCAATTAATGCAAACAATAAGTCACTAAACCTAGTCATCCATCTAGAAGCTTCCACTCATGACTCACCCTCATGACTCACCCAAATGAAAAAGATAAATTCGTATTAAACCGAATTATTAAGACGGGTGATAGAAAACTGGCAACTTCGAAAAACGATCCCGAAACGAATTTCAGGATAACCCCGTAACAGTATAAACATACCCGCATTTGTATTACGACCGAATAAAAATGCAACTGTGACAAAGATATTATATCCACACAGTATAATACTCGGATCTGGCTTAAACCAAAGCCCACCAGTATTATCTTCCCGAAATATGACACGTGCGTAAACGCACGTGCATTTTCCAAAGCCTGCCATAAAACTATACGACCTTTACAATGTTTCGCCCGAACTTGGGAAACTATCTGTGGGTGACTCTAATGACTCATCAGTACCCTGGCAGTGGGATTAACCACAAGCACGTCAGTGGCACTAGCAGTGCGTAACGGCTGCCCATGTACTGACCTCAAGGGAAGCCGATGAGCGAACTCATCCTGGAACCCTACTGAGCCTAACAGTGACAATATACATACAGTACGGTCCATTCCTCAATGAGTATCGCATATCGAGCCTAGGGGGCTGGTAACGTCAGACCCCAATAGCGGTATAAGTCGTGTCGGAGACAAGCCCTGAACACCCTGAGAAAGTACTGGAATACTTACCAGTAATTCTCACCTGCCTTGGCCAAAGACTTGGTGTAATGGCTTTCTTAGACACAACACGATCTCACCCCCAATACAGGGAGAGACGAATCCCCTGCCGATCTGCTCACTTGCCTCCATATGGATCAGGACTGTACCCAAAAAAGACCTGTTTGCACGACTCTTTTGAGCCGTGGTAGGGTAGAAATCAAAGCACAGTGGGAACTCACACGAGACAAATGACGACCTCAGGTCGATGAACTAACCTGTACACATGTCACCAGGAAACTGCTATCTGACGCTAGGTATAAATACCAGCTAGCAGATTCTCGGCGAGTCCTGTCCGGTGTACTCATAACCCAATGAGCACCTGTATACATCTTAGGTGATCCAACTGACACTAGTGGCTTGTGAGACCGGCCACCGCCCCTCATCGGGGTCTCGACAGTATACACTAGTCTACTCCGGAGTATCGATGCCCTGTCTCGAAACTCCCACGACTGGGGACCACTATTAAGGATGTGCTTATAGACTACCCAACTCTCACGTATATGATCGCCATCATACTGTTGGTAGTCAAGAAAGATCCTAAGGGCTTTATAAACGTGTAATAGTGATCAGTCACCTGAACCTGTACACGACTGATAAAGGCAAACCAGATAGCATACTATCATCTTGAGTAAGACTGTCCTACCGGTATAGGTCCTCCTCAATCATTACAATCACGTACCTGCGATCCAATAATTGACTTTGAGGGCACTACATCCAACAATCTCCCACTTGCACTTAAGGCTAATCATTGCGATGTCGCATACTCACAGCCCGTGTGATACCGAACACATAACTCCTCTACTAATCATTTTCACAAAACTAGTTTGTAAAACTCTTGTGTTCGAGAAATAGCCTCAATGAGTGGATCCGCCCCGATATTTCTTTCTATGTCTCTCTTAATCTCAAGTTCGCGGAGAAAGCCATCTCCTGAATCGAGTAATACCTTTCTTAGAATATGTCTGGATATCTGATGGGACCTAGTTCATAAATGAACTATAAATCCAAACTTCTTAGACTGTATCGATAACAGAACCTAATCAGTATCCTGCACCATGCCTCCCACAGTATCCTCTTGGACCACCTATCCATAATACTGTCCCTCATCAGAGGGAAAACTATAACTCACTCTGTCATCCATATCACCTTTGAAGCCTGGAATGATAACCATCTCCCGAAGGAGGCTGCCGTTATCAAATCCGTAGAACATCCACTTATGTTCTAAAACTGCTTCCTTATGTTTCTTTAGGATTGGATTAATATAAACTTATCGCATCTAGTCCAAGAACAACATCTAGTGTGGTACTAGACATCTCATGATCGACTCAATTGCCTATGCAAGTGATATGCCAATCATGCACATCCCTCTCCTCTTTAGTCTGTAAGACACCTTTAGAAAGGGTGATTCCATCACCTGCAGGTACACCACCATGCCAGGAGTCATCTATTCTAAAATACTATTAGAATACTGTCAAAGTACCCAGATTGGGAAACTACCCAATTCTAGATCTAAAACCATAGATCTAGTAACCAGAATGTCTGATATTATATCCATATCCTATATGGAGAAACAACTGTGTGACGACCACAGTATAACCGATCGTAGTATAGAAATTTTACTTCCTACTCTGTGTATGTCATCAAAATACCAAGACATTACACCCTACTATCTGCTTAACAGATCCATCCCCTATTCTGATGAAGTCAAAGCCATGACTGTCACATCAAAATTAGATGATCTATCTCCGCTATATCTGCTTTAGTCTATAAATAGACATAAGCTACTTGCCCACTATGCTTCCGCTGCACCCACTGACCACAACAACCCTCTGGCAGAATAATATATACGTGCACATCTAATGCTAGTTTAGAACGACGCTATACTTAACCTCCTGCCGGGTCTCATAGTCTGGAACAACAGTATTGTCAAGTCTGGGTAAACAAGAATCTCCCTGTCACCGTCCTTGAGGCTACCGGAGTACCTCTTGGGTGTCTAAGGTTACCCACCATATCTGCAGAGTGGGTAATGGAATGTTAAACCTGATTGAATCTTTAGGTCCTATTAAATTTTTCGTAATCGTTTGCGGTTCTGGAATCACTTCCAGTTCTACCTTACTCCCACTACTGTTTTCTGAAAAAATCCATTTTACTAAAACTGTGGCGAGTCAAGAACAATATCACTATTGATCTTCCAGATGGTAGAAAGTCAACCCTCGACATAGCCTGGGCCAACTCACAAACTGCCATTACAGAAACGTGCCTTGAGTTATCCAGAGTCTAGTTTTAAGCATAAGCTGGACAACTCCCCGTACCTTAACATCGTTAAGATATGAACCATTCTATATCCAATATAGAAACTTTTGCACTTATTTAATTGGAACCAGATTCTAATCATGATGTTGTCACCAGTGCATATCAACTTAATGGAGAGAGGCCGATCAGCATTACTCAACTTAGGAATGCATCCAATTATGAGTAACCCGAAAGAGAAACAAGTTTCTCAAAACCATTACTATCAACTGAATACCAATCACAAGAATCTACATCTTCGATCTTATTGAAGAATCGCCATACTTGCGATATCCGATTCTCTACATTATTCCTATACCCACAACTTCTCAAAACTTAGACATTATATTTCTCTGAAACACTTTTCTAAAAACTAGAGAAGTCACAACTAAACAGAACATAGTAGGAGGACCAACCCCTTTGTCCTGATGGACACTGGACAACATATAATACTCTGTATAAGTCCGTTGAGTTGAATAACTTAAAACATGTGCATCGTAGGTTGAAAACTGTACTTATGGTTAAGAACTACTCCGGTGTTCAATGCTCCTTACCCAATCGTCAACTGATATAGGTAAATGTCACGGACATAATTTCAAAAAGTTATATCTCACTTTATAAAAATAAACGTACAGATATATCAGTTTGAAATTGGTGCACAACAACGGATACTCAAAACCAAATACATGCCGTCCGGCAAAAACTCAGGCGACTTCCTGAAATATCACCAATTACAACGAATTCCAATATAATGAGGATGATCACCTTATTCACAATAACTTACTCCCACTCGTCATCTGTAAAACCATACAGATGTGAGAATCATACCTGGTAAATACATACCCTGGAGTAAACATCTAATCGGGAAATCAGTTTTCCTTTTAACAATGCACAGTGAAACTGAAACATGAAAATGTTTCGTCGGGGTATCCTGGTATTCATAGTAATGCCTTTTCCATAATCCAATTCATGACTGTAACCGTATATTTCTTTGCCATCTCTCCAAATCTCTTTATTTGTATTTAATCATTACCTTCTGTACACCATCGTTAGGCTAAATGGCTTTCTTCCTTCCCTACCGTTCGGCACCAGCCTATGGTTTGGAAGAAGACTATCCAATAAGCGTAATAGGTGTACCATCCTAAACCAAGGAGTACTCGCAACATGAGAGAAGGTGATGATAAAAGACAACCGAATAATACCTTATTATATTTCTCCCAAACTGGGGAAAAAAGCAAAGGTGAAATAGGAGTGGCGATGAAGTACGCGGTTTGGTCCTGAATGATAGCAGTCGCAATTTACTTTGCCCTCTTTCTAATCCCTTTATTTTGTCTTTAGTTATTACCTTTTACACACCCTACTTAGGCTAATTGTTTTTCTTCATTCCCTACATTTCGGCACCTGCCTATGGTTTGGAAGAAGACTATCCAATAAGCGTAATAGGTGTACTCTCTTAAACCAAGGAGCCCTCGCAACCTGAGAGAATGTGATAATAAAAGACAACTGAATAAACCAATTCTATTTCTCCTGAACCTGGATCCATCCTCAAAGAAGTCCCTTCGAGTTCGTATATAACCATACGATGGATCTATCCAATGGAAGTGGATACTCGTAGTGATACGAGGTGTTCTGAGAAATTCAAAGGGTAGAAGAAGGAGCGGCAATGACTTATGCAACTCCGACAATCCAAAAGCCAGTATTTTAAGAAGGTTCGGTCAACTTGGTCACTGAGTCATAGTCTAGGGTCAGTCAAAGGTCGTTGCCAAAGAGAGAGAAAAGAAACACTCTGCGTGCACTCTAACCTAGATCAGAATGGTTATCACTTTATCTAATCAGGAAACCTCCCACGGTACTGTCAAATTCTCCTCCAAACCTGAAAGAAGAATCAATCGGGATCACCCGAAGAGTAAACTAACTCATCAGTGGGAATCAGGATCCAACTCTCATCGCATGATAACGTGACGGAATCCACTCACGTTATCACACTCCAGAAGGTATGCGCATACTTGGGAAGTTTCAGTTTCTTCAGAAACTCCCGATATGATTTTTTTTGCCCCATGCTCTTATGACCGTGAGTAAGGGCCAACCCATCATAAGTCGCATGTCAAGTTCTTCCCATCATTATCTTGTTAATTTGAACACACACGTACTCGCCCTTGACTAAAGGCCAACAAGGCTGTATGGCTGTCCCAAACCAACACATCTATCAATGCAACATGTGAACACCCCAGCAGCTACCAATCACTATGTCTTGGCTAAGGGCCAAACCAACATAGCTTGAATACTACTGACCATTCATACGGAAAACTTTTAACGTAATGAACTTGATCTCATTGAAGAAACCTGATAGCTTTTTATAAAAATATAGTGACGAAAACCTTTGCTAAATAGGTCACTCCCGGTGAAGGGATCTCGGCTCTTTCCATTGGAATGAGGTGCAGGATATTCTAACTGAATACCGCGATGCAAAGCAACATGTAATCGACTATAGTGAAGTTATTACCCTGACGCAAACTTCTGCCCAAGGGGTCATTCCCGGTGAAGGGATCTCGGCCCTTGCCTCGTCGAATGAGGTGCAGAATATTCCAACTGAATATCACTATGCAAAACAAAAGAAAACGACTTTGTAATAACACTTTTTAAAACTGTTCCAACAACATCCAAACAGGTTTTTTTTCTTTTGCATTGATCGGAATCAACGCAGTCCCATCAATTAATCACACCAGAAAAGAACGAAAATAAAATGTACGTATATGTCATCCGCATTCGTCACTGGGTCCCGTCTTTACCCGTTAGGTTACTTAACTAACGACAGAGCGGGGACTGGACTAGCGCGGGTGCAAAACATATACAACATCTACTAGTATATATACCAATATACAATAATCGCTCCAGGCGTGATAATATGAAACATTACAGAAAAGTAATAAGCATCACAGAACAATACAGATAATCTGGGATCCCCGGGTTTCACAGAGCCGCTACTGAAACCCGACGTTCCCCTGGTCGTGTGGATAGCCCGTGTAATGAACCTAGACCCCTACGAGTGCGGCAAGTTACCAGCCAAAACCTGAAGCGAGCCAGCGCCCTACAGCAAAGTGAATGGACCACCCTGCACTTCACGGAATCCGGTAACTTGGGCACCCCTCCTTGGGTCAACCTGTACCCCTACGAGTGCGGCGAATAGTCTGCCAATTCTAGAGTGAGGCCTTTTTGCCTCTCAAAGCCATGAGATACGGACCCGTTGCAATCCAGAACCCAGCTATCCGTGCACTCCGTCGCGGGGTAAACCTAGTACAGAAATGAAAAATATGTACAACGGGTACATCGACCTCAGCCCCGTCGTGCCCCAAAAGAATATTATACAAACAAGCAGAGATGGAAGTCCACATGTTTGACGCTCTCCCCGCAATATCAAATGTACAAATAAATCAAAACTGCACTACCATTGCACACTACTATCCACCACGACAAATCCGCAACATCACAGCATAACATAGAACATCAACGCGAATGTCACGTTCGCAAATCCTTCTAAAAGAACTATAGCAATATGACGCAATTTACCGCTCGAATGACATTCACTGTCGGAGATATAATGTAAGTACTGTAAACTAACAAGTTTAAAATTTCGATCGACAAAATTTCCTGATGTGGGCCCCACGTACATCTGCAGTACAGTAATAAAATCTGGGCCCAAAAGAAATATTCCATAAACCACAATTCCCTATGAAGAAGCCCCAGAAGAAATTTGGCCCACTGAAGCACCAAGACGGCCGCGGATCCGTGGCCACAGCTAGGCATGTGCGGCGGTTCCGCGGCCGTACGGTCAAATCAGGGGATCAAATTTCTACTGTGTTCTTAAAAAAGCCTGCACGATTTTCTGAGATGCTCAAAATGATTTTTAGACCTGTTTATAAAATCGACAGAAACTTTATCATAAAAATGCAGTTTTCGAAATTCCGTTCGATCGATGTTTTAAACGCGTTAGAACAAGTTAGTAAAGCCTTAATGGCGTAGCTCTGATACCATGTAAGTCTACGGTAACGCCCCGGCCGTCAATCTGACGCCAAACCCGAAACAAAAACTTTTATAACTGGCGCTATCGCATACTATAACCTGGATCTTGCTATTAACGCTAAACTAACAAACTGTAAAGAGGTAAAAAGGCTATACCGAACGATCCGAGTCCTTCGGTCTTTAGCCATCATCCCACGCCCCTTTGCGGCATCTGCGATCTCGCTCGATCTCCGGTCTCCTCGTCCAGGTGGCACCACGTCAACGGATCTTTATACTGGCTCCCGCCTCTGAATCGAGGCAACTCGGACATGAAGTTTGGTAGCCGACATGTCCAAGATTGATGTAGAGAATGAGTAGAATACTTTGTCTCGTTTCATCCAAAACCATGGATGAACGGTTAATGAAGTTGCCTTTTTTATCAAATGATGAGAAAATGAGCTATGAAATTTCCATGAACCAAATCTATCATATCACCTTAACAACCATTTTCCTTCCATAAGAATGGCCGGCCACATATATGAGGAGGGGGTGAGTGTAGGAGTAAAGGGGGGTGACAATAATGGAAAAGATCAAGAAGAAATATCCAAGTTCAAAACCAAAAAAACATTAATGCAAAAGGTGACTCACTTAAACACCTCACCAAACCAATTAATGCAAACAATGAGTCACTAAACCTAGTCATCCATCTAGAAGCTTCCACTCATGACTCACCCTCATGACTCACCCAAATGAAAAAGATAAATCCCCATTAAACTGAATGTTTAAGACGGGTGATAGAAAACTGGCAACATCGAAAAGCGATCCCAAAACGAATTTCAGGATAACCCCGTAATAGTATAAACATATCTGCATTTGTATTACGATCGAATACAAATGCAATTGAGACAAAGATATTATATCTACACAGTATAATACTCGGATCCGGCTTAAACCAAAGCCCACCAGTATTATCTGCCCGAAATATGACACGTGCGTAAACGCACGTGCATTTTCCGAACCCTGCCATAAAACCATACGGCCTCTACAACGTTTCGCCCGAACTTGGGAAACTATCTGTGGGGGACTCTAATGACTCATCAGTACCATGGCAGTGGGTTTAACCACAAGCACGTCAGCGGCACTAGCAGTGCGTAACGGCTGCCCATGTACTGACCTCAAGGGAAGCCGATGAGCGAGCTCATCCTGGAACCCAACTGTGCCTAACAGTGACAATATACATACAGTCTGGTCCGTTCGTCTATGAGTATCGCATATCGGGCCTAGGGGGCTGGTAACGTCAGACCCCCAATAGCGGTATAAGTCGTGTCGGAGACAAGCCCTGAACACCCTGAGAAAGTACTGGAATACTTACCAGTAATTCTCACCTGCCTTGGCCAAGGACTTGGTGTAATGGCTTTCTTAGACATAGCACGATCTCACCCCCAATACAAGGAGAGATGAATCCCCTGCCGATCTGCTCACTTGCCTCCATATGGATCGGGACTGTACCCAAAAAAGACCTGTTTGCACGACTCTTTTGAGCCGTGGTAAGACAGAAATCAAAGCACAGTGGGAACTCACACGAGACAAATGACGACCTCAGGTCGATGAACTAACCTGTACACATGTCACCAGGGAACTGCTATCTGACGCTAGGTATAAATACCAGCTAGCAGATTCTCGGCGAGTCCTGTCTGGTGTACTCATAACCCAATGAGCACCTGTATACATCTTAGGTGATCCAACTGACACCAGTGGCTTGTGAGACCGGCCACCGCCCCTCGTCGGGGTCTCGACAGTATACACTAGTCTACTCCGGAGTATCGATGCCCTGTCTCGAAAATCCCACGACTGGGGACCACTATTAAGGATGTGCTTATAGACTACCCAACTCTCACGTATAAGATCGCCATCATACTGTTGGTAGTCAAGCAAGATCCTAAGGGCTTTATAAACGTGTAATAGTGATCAGTCACCTGAACCTGTACACGACTAATAAAGGCAAACCAGATAGCATACTATCATCTCGAGTAAGACTGTCCTACCGGTATAGGTCCTCCTCAATCATTGCAATCACGTACCTGCGATCCAATAATTGACTTTGAGGGCACTACATCCAACATTGCATCCAGCCATTTTACTGAGTCGCCGCTCTGAATGGCTTACTGGAAGCTAGTTGGCTCATCATTGTTAATGGTGCAATCCTCTCGATCCCCGTTTATGAGAATGCCGTAGTATCTCTAGGGCGGATGAGACTGCCTACTAGTCCTGCAGATTGGCACAGGGATGTCCGGTTCTTTTGAAACCTCTGGTTCTACCATACTTTTAGTAATAGTTTGTGGTTATGGAATTTCTTCCAATTCTATTGCGCTCCAACTATTTCTTGACACAAAAAATAGATTTTCTAAAAAGTGGGCATGATGAGGAACAAAAACCTTTTGTTCCTCTGTGTAATAGGAAAGATACCGCCTGGAGTTCTTTGGGTATCCTACAAACCTATACAGTTCCGAGCGTGCCTCGAGCTTGTCCACATACTGCTTTTCAACAAAAGCTGGACATCCGTATATCTTCAGATACTGAAGATAGGGTTTCTTCCCACTCCACAGCTGATATGATGTGGTAGACACAGTCTTGGTAGGAACCTTATTCAAAAGATATGCAGCTTATTCTAGTGCATAACTTCAGAAGGATCGCGGCAACTCAGCGTTACTCATTATAGAACAAACAATATCCAATAGGGTTCTGTTCCGCCTTTCCTATACACCGTTGTGTTGTGCCGTGTATGGAGGAGTAAGCTGAGAGAGAATTTTATTCTCTTTTAGGTAATCCAGGAACTCAGCAATTTAAGTATTCACCATGTCGATCAGATTTCAGTGTCTTAATACTTTTGCCTGTTTGTTTTTTCACTTCATTCTTATATTCCCGGAAATTTTCAAAGGGTTCGGATTTATGCTTCATCAAGAAGAAATGTCCTAACCTAGAGAAATTATCCGTAAAAGTAATGAAATAGGAATAACCACTTCGTGCATCTATGGATATTAGACTACACACGTCGCTGTGTATGAGTCCTAAGAGCTCGCTCGCTCTTACTCCGTGTCCAGTGAACGGAGTCTTTGTCATCTTTCCTATGAGACAAGATTGACAAGTTCCAAAAGACTGATATTCGAACGGATCCAAATATCCCTCTCTATGTAACTTCGTCAACAGTGTTTCATTGATGTGACCCAGTCTACAATGCCTTAAGAGAGCCTTATTTAATTCTGGAGACTTTCTTTTAAGTGTGTTCTGGACGTTTGAAAACCTGAGTTTGATTCAATGTATACTATCTTCTAGTGTACCTGACCCAATCAAACTTTGATTTAGGTGGATGTGAACCACATCGCTTACAAACTAGACTTGGTACACACAAACAGCTACGCAGAATCAATATATGCCCATATGTCAATTCTAGGTGATATACCCTACGGATACAACGTCCATGCTCATTCCGTTAGCAACCCTGAGACTCATATCACCTTCCCTGACAACTCTACGGTTTCTCAAAGCCTGTAATGAATTACAGATATGAGATCATAATCCGGTATCTTGTACCCAGGAAGTAGAGTTAATTGACAAACTGTTTTCAATAACAAATACTCCCGAAGTCTAAGCCACAACATGTTTCGGATCCTGAATTCTGGCTTTCTAAGCCCTACATCCCTTCTTCCAATGCCCTTTCCCGTAACAATAGGAGCATCCCTCCTTCCCTACTATTAACCCCAAAACTTTAGCCCTTCTCTTTTCTTCTACCTTACTGACACTGCCTATCGGCTTTGTGGAGGTCTTCTTCTTCTCACCCTTGGCATCCTCCTTAGATCCAGAAGAGGAAGATTCCCCAATAAGTAGAGCGGGTGTCTCCCTGGTTTTCTTTAGGGTGCCCTCAACTGGAAGTATAACTTTCTTCCCCTTGGCGTAAGTAGGAAGTAGAGACTGTAGACACCCACTTCTTTGTTAGACAATGAAGGATATCATTTTGCTGTGCAACACAATGTTATGAACATTAGACTTAATCAAAAGTTGATTGGTTGTGGTACACTAAATAACGGGACATATGTCTTTAATCAACACATAGTTTTCAACATTCAACATACAAGTGAATGAAAATTTTCAGATATAAATGAAGTTTTTCTTTGGCATTGTATACTTAGTTATATTAATGAAACAAGACTAAACAAGTTTCATAAAGATGGATATTTAAATTCTTTTGAGTATAAATCTTATGCAACTTGCCAGTCTTGTATCAAAGGTAAAATGACCAAAACTCCGTTTACTGGACATGGAGAAAGTGCTACTGAGCTCCTAGGCCTCATACATAGTGATGTATGTAGGCCAATGTCTACACATGCAAGAGGCGGTTTTTCTTACTTCGTAACTTTTACTGATGATTTCTCAAGATTCAGTCATGTGTTTTTGATAAAGCATAAGTCTGAAGCTTTCGAGAAATTCAAGGAGTACAAACTTGAAGTAGACAACCAA
Source organism: Agapanthus africanus (assembly GCA_030015575.1). NCBI lineage: Eukaryota > Viridiplantae > Streptophyta > Magnoliopsida > Asparagales > Amaryllidaceae > Agapanthus > Agapanthus africanus. Next base: position 337,255,667 of record CM057345.1, on the reverse strand, counting down.
ACTGGAATGAGGATCAAGATACTTGGATCAGATCAAGGTGGAGAGTACTTAAGTACTGAGTTCTTGGACTTCATAAAAGAGAATGGGATTCTCTCTCAACTCACTCCCCCTTACACACTACAGCACAACGGTGTGTCAGAGCGACGGAATCGTACCCTATTAGATATGGTACGATCCATGATGAGTAATTCTGAGTTACCCCTCTCCTTTTGGGGGCATGCATTGGAAACTGCAGCTTTTCTGTTAAACAAAGTTCCAACCAAGACCGTGTCTACCACTCCATATGAGATATGGCATGGGAAAAGACCATCTCTTAAACGAGTTAAGATTTGGGGTTGTCCGACTTTTGTCAAAAAGCAGAATCCAGATAAACTAGTGACACGATCGGTCAAATGTATATTTGTGGGATATCCAAACATTCGTTTAGGTATCTTTTCTACCACAAGGAGGACTAAAAGGTGTTTGTTTCTCAGTATGCCACATTTTTAGAAGATGAGATTTTTCCAAATGATGCTGATGGCAATGTGGTAGATCTAGAAGAGGTTCTAGAAACACAAGTTACAAATGACGACTTGGCTGAACCTGATGTTGTAACAGAATCTAATGAACCTCAGCCACTCCGTAAATCTGGTAAGACTTCTTTCCCACCGGAGAGATACTACGGTTTTCTCATTGATGGTGATAGAGAAGATTGCATCATGGATGATGATGATCCTGCCAGTTTTCATCAAGCTATCATGAGTGGTGACTCTGTGAAATGGCTGGATGCCATGAGATCCGAAATGGAGTCCATGTACACCAACAAAGTATGGACTTTGGAGGATGTACCCTCCGGGATAAAACCTGTAGGCTGCAAATGGATCTTTAAAAGAAAGATCGGTGTAGATGGACAGGTGGAGACCAATAAGGCAAGGTTGGTAGCAAAAGGTTTTTGTCAAAGACCAGCTTTGGACTATGACGAGACTTTCTCTCCGGTAGCCATGCTTAAATTCATTCGGATCCTACTTGCTATTGCTGCTCACTACGACTATGAAATCTGGAAGATGAACGTTAAAACTGCATTTCTAAATGGTTATGTAGATGAATGCGTTTATATGGATCAGCCAGAGGGCTTCATTGACAGTGGGAGCAGCGAAAAAGTATGTAAGTTGCTTAAATCCATTTATGGATTAAACCAGGCATCACGGAGTTGGAACATCTGTTTTGATGATCTTATCAAAGAGTTTGATTTCATCAAAAATCCAGATGAACCTTGTGTTTATAAGAAGACTGTAGGGAGATCTGTCGCATTCCTCGTATTATACGTGGATGACATACTTCTGATAAGAAATGATATTCCTATGCTACAGTCGGTCAAATCATTCTTATCACAAAGGTTCCCCATGAAAGACCTGGGTGATGCCACGTTCATATTAGGCATACGGATCTATAGGGATAGATCCAAACGGTTATTAGGATTGTCCCAAACCAAGTACATCAACACCATCCTAAAGAGGTTTAGTTTGGAAGACACCAAGCGGGGTGCCTTACCCGCTTTCTATGGAGTCACTCTCTCCAAGGACGATTGCCTAAAGTCTAAACAAGAGAGAGCTCGCATGAGCATTATTCCCTATGCTTCGGCCGTAGGATCGATAATGTATGCGATGTTGTGTACACGCCCTGATGTTGCTTATGCACTTAGTGTAGTAAGCAGGTATCAGTCAAACCCAGGGGAGAATCACTGGACTGCTGTGAAGAACATTCTTAAGTACTTGTGAAGGACTAAAGAATTGTTCTTGGTGTATGGTAACGGGGATCACCAAATGGTGGCCTTTACCGATTCGAGCTTCCAGAGTGACAAGGATGACAGCAAGTCTATCTCAGGATTTGTATTTACCATCAATGGAGGGACGGTAAGTTGGAAGAGTCCCAAACAGGATACCGTTGCAGACTCAACAATGGAAGCTGAGTACATTGCTGCAAATGATGCAGCCAAGGAAGCCGTCTGGATGAGGAAGTTCATCTCGGAGCTAGGAGTAGTTCCAACCATTATTGATCCAATACCTTTGTATTGTCACAATAATGGAGCTATGGCGTTGGCCAAAGAGCCCAGGTTCCATCAGAAGTCCAGACACATCCTGAAGCCATGTCATCTGATCCGGGAGATTGTTGATCGCCACGAGATCGAGATTAAGAGAATAGATACAAAGGATAACACTACGGATCCAATCACCAAGGCCCTCCCTCAACCGCAGCATGAGCGACTTTTTGAGATGTTATGTATGAGATACAACAATAATTGGCCTTAGTGCAAGTGGGAGATTGTTGGATATATGTATGCCCTAGAGGCCATTATATGATAGTATATGTACTGATGTGTGTGTGTGTGTTTATATATATATATATATATATATATATATATATATTCAGAGGACAGTTTTTCTCGACATGATAGTATGCTATCTGGTTTCTCTTTATCATATGTTCACTTGATCATGGTTTTATTCATTCGATACATATTGATAAAGCCCTAAGGATATAGGCTTGACTACTGGGATTATGATATGGATCATACTGGTGGGATACCTGTAGTTTATAAGCATATCCTTGAAATGTTCCTAGTCGTGGGTATATCGAGACAGGGCATCGATATTCCATACTAGACTAGCGTATACCATTCTTGTTCCATATGATGGATGATGGATGATCCCATATCCGTCTGGTGTGGTGACAACAAAGATTGTATACGGGTGCTCAGTGAGACTGGGTACACTGAACGGACTCACCGAGAACTCCTATATGGTATTATATCATACGTTGGATAGCAGTTCTCAGGTGACACCGGTACAGGTTAGTCTGTAAACCCGAGATTGCCATAGAGTCTTGTGTGTCCTCCCACTGTACTTTGATCTCCACCCTACTACGGCTCTACTGAGTTGTACAAACGGGTGGATTTTGGGTACGGTCCCATGGCAAATGCAGGCAATGAGCGATAGGAGGGGTTTCGTCTCTCCCGGTATTTAGGGTTTAATGTTGCGCTGTGCACGATTGGCAATAACAGGAAGTCCCTGACCAGGGCTGTTGAGATATTACTAATAAGTGTTATCATTAGTTTCTCGATCTGTTGTAGACCATATACCGGCATGACTTATTGAGTTATTAGGGTCGACAATTCCATCCCTAGACTCGATATGCCGCATATCTGACGAAGACACCGGACTGTACGGTATGTGTTGCTAGTTGGATTGACTGGAGTTTTGACAGCTTCGCTTGTTCTTCTTCTAATCGCTCAATACTAGGGTGGCCGTTACGTTTAGGTGACCGCTTGCGGCTTTTAGGTGTTTGATGTGATTATCACCTACTGCCGGCGTATTGACGAGTTTTAGAGTCCTATACAGAAGTTTCCTAGCTCGGGCAAAACGATGCGGGAGCTCGATTAAATGCGTGTATGAGATACCGTATGTTAATCGGGTGTTTACTATTGTTCGGGTCGTATGTGATATTGTTAGTGTATATGCCCTAGAGGCCATTACTGTATCATACTAGCTTGTATATTACTTAATGGAAGCTTGGGATATTCACAGTTGTACAGACAATCTTGCACAAAATGGTAGTATGATACTTGGTTTGTTTCTACTTCAATATGTGCATGTGTTTCTTTTAGCATATCGCTTATACATATTAGTCAAGCCCTTAGGATCTTTGCTTGATTACCAGCATTGTGACGACAGTCATACTTGTGGGGGCTGGGTAATCTATAAGCGCATCCTTATACAGGTCCCTAGTCGTAGGACTATCGAGAGAGGGCATCGATACTCCGGAGTAGACTAGCGTATGCGCTTCTCATCCCAGCAGGGGAGATGGTCTGTCCCACAGCCATCAGTACGTCGTACTGGAGATAGTATGCGGGTGCTCGTTAGGTTACGAGTACACTGGACAGGACTCGTCGGGAACTGTTGGTTGGTATTATACTTATTGTAATACCCAGTCCCTTTTCTACCAATATGTGTATTTATGTTACTCTTGAAGTTTATTTATTTTTATAAATATTATTTTAGTATTATAACTTTTCCCTAACCATAATTTATCCCAAGCCCATTACCTATCGATTCTATATATTTTACAGATTCTTTTATTTTATTTTATTTCCCTATTCTTATTTATTTCCAAACCAGGCCCCTTTTCTATTCTCTTATTCTTTTATTTCACCCAATCCCAAGCCCATTCTTTCCAAACCAGGCCCTTTTTCTATTCTCTTATTCTTTTATTTCACCCAATCCCAAGCCCAATCTTTTTAAATAACTTAATTTCTTTTATTACAATCCAAACCTATTTTCCCTCAGCCCATAAACCATTTTCCTTTCATAATTCCCTCAGCCCACGAATTAAATCGATATTATTTATTGAGCAGCCCATCCCGTTTCCTTTCCCTTATAATTCTTTTAATTTTTACACTGGCCCGGCCCATTCTCTTCAGCCCGCATCTACGCCTCCTACCCAACCCGCCATCTACAGTAACCTTCCATCTTCCCAACGGCTACTTCCTTTTCCCCCGCTCGCGATCCGTTTTCTCCGCCGACGCCCCCGCCCGTGCCCACGCCCACGCTCGCTTGGCCGTTACCCCTCGCGATTTCCCAATCTCGTCTCCCCGATCCCCCTCACACCCTCACTGCTCTCTTTTCTCAAATCTCCCATCTCATTCACCACCCTCTCACGACCCACCGCACTTCTCCGACTACCATCATCGATCCCCCTCCTCCTTCGCCACGTCACCTCCACCGATCACGACTCCCTCACCCCGACCGCTCTCCACCGACGACGACCCGAACTCACCACCGCCTACCTCCTCTACGACGTTACCTCCTCACACCGAGCACCGATCTCCCTCATCGATAACCTCCTCCCCTCACCAAGAACTGACCAGCCACCACTCCTCCAGCATCCCTCCGACGACCTAACAACCTTCGCCTGCATCTCCTTCATCACCTTCTTCTTCTTCTTCGGCTTAAAAACCCACCTCCGATTTGCCGGCCGACCAACTTGACGCCGAAGAGCCCACTGCACCTGAAACCCCTCGTCGACCGCATCATCATCATCATCATCGCCATCATCCCCTCTCTTTCTCTCCCCCTCAGGTTCTCTCTCTAATTTCCCCCTCTCTCTCCCACTGTCCTTCTCTCTGTTTCTCTCTCTTCCTAACTCTCTCTCTCTATATATATATAACACTCTATCTCTCTCTGTCACTCCTTCTCACTCTCTCTCTCTTTCTCACTCTATCTCTCTCTAAATCCCCGCAACTCTAAATCTCTCACTCCCTCTACAACCCCTTTCCATCGTCCTCGTCTCACCCAATGCCCCAAAGCGCAACAGCCCCGTCAGCAAAGCTGCGACGCAAGCCCAAGCCTAGTCGAGCCCCGGAATTTCGTCGAACACCTACAGAGATCGCCGTTTCCGCTGCCGTTCATCACCAGAACGTCTCCAGGCAAGTAATTTACTTGCTACATGCTATATATTCAAGTTACAAACTTAAATTATATAGATCACAAATTTACAATTTCAGATCGATTATGTACCATACCTGTTCGATGTGTGATCCCAATGAAAATACATGCCTAAGTTGACGGAATTAAATTTTCTGTGTTGGCACTTGTAGTGATGATTATCTTGTAAAAATCTTACTGGAAAATACGACTATTAGTGACTAAAATGAATACCCCCAAATATACTGATAAAACTAGAAATTTCCCGCATCTGAAAATGATTAAAATAACTGTAAATTATGTACATACTGGAATGATGCGTTCAAGGGCTTAAATCGAAGCCGACTCGACGGAATATAACCCTATGAAAGTTTCTAATTGTTTTTGTACTTAAATTGTGATAATATTTGGATCGGAGTGCGACTCTGGACTGCAGTCCAGAGCGACTCTGTTTAATGTGTGCTGTCCCGTAATGGGTACCACCTTGTTTACTTAACTCGTATGTTGCAGAACTCCACTTTTTATTGAAGGTGAATCTGTTAGCTAGATAACACAAGTGATTTCACCTTTTTTCGTCGTCGTTTACTATTTAATCTGTAATTTAAAAGATCGGGACGTATAACAGTCCAGAACAGATTCAGAAGTGACATACTAATGTTGAACAGTGTATATCTCCTGACGTACAGACGCGATTGAGAATACGTCTATTGCGTTGAAAACATTACAGAAAACTCTATATTTCATTCAACTGTAGCGTTGCTAAAATCTGATCCCAACTGGGATTAAATTGCGTTGCGAAACGGACTTCCGATTCTGAAACCGGATTTCCAGCCGCGAATGCTTAAAATGAATTGGCCATAACTAATGATCCTGAAACCCGATTGTCGTGAAACCAAATTCGCTGGTTAGATAATTAATCATATTATTTATTCCCCATTTATCGTTTCGCTAAACTGTACACATTTTATTTACGATAAATATTGCAAGTGGTAGAATACTGATTTATGATATCTTAATCATGCTTTATATACTGTTTCCTCATCATATCATACATATGTAATTGCATTGATAGCGTAGTGATCATGTGCATTAACCAGTGGTAAGTATTAGTGATGATTGTGGAAAGTACGTTAGTGTTCGTGCATAAGTGAAAAAGTGAAAGTGACACGTACTTGTACACAATCCGCGAACCTTATTATTCTATTGCATTGTCGACGTCTGTGGGACGCGTCTACGTGTGACTATAAGTGGTATGGGACACTTATGGAAGCTCTTGCATGGGTGTCACAGATAAGGCACCAGACATTGCCAATTATCTTGAGTATTAGTCGGGACGTGCCTGATGGAGATCCTGTTTCCAATTCTCGTGCAGACTTGTCACAGACCGACTGGTATTTGAGGTTATGGTTAGCGTTTGATGTAGTCCACATGGTGTGGGGTAGTTTGAGTATGAGTTCAACAGAAGCTCGGGAGTCCCATGCCGGCTTATATATATGGAGATATATGGAGATTTACAGGGTACATGATTATTGCCGTGAGTTACATGTTGGGCCCGTGGTCCCTTGCCCTTGGGTCCTACCCTTGGGTGGAGAACGCTCGCGAGTGGTTGACTCTCACACTTGGACAGACGATAGGCTTAGTGACCTGTACAGTGAGACTTAGAGACTGATAGGGATAATGGCATTGATATACATTACTTACTGTGTTGACATACCTGGCATATTATTTTACTGCTTCACTGTTCACTGCTCTATTAGACACTTCTTCGGTTACTGCATGTTCATACCTATACCGTCTTGATTTACTGTCATATATATATTTATTATCACTGTTAGAGTTGTCACTTGGATTTATATATTATATTGCTATTGTGTCGCTCTGACGACCTGAGTATGCATGCTCAGTGTGAGGAGTGGATTTAGCCGGAACCAGGACCAGACGTACATCACGGACATCTTGATTAGCTATCCAGAGTTATACTCTTTTGTTTCCCATCAGGTCAGTTCTTTATAATTATTGTTTCAGTTACTGCATTTCTCATTACCTGCGCATTATTTACTGATTACCACTTAAAGCTAGAAGCCGAAGTGTGACTACGGCAGGATATTTACCTGACCGTAGGAGCATGGCTGGCCTTGTTAACCACTCGTATTCCGTATTTTGGGAAGCGGGGCGTGACATGGTTTAGGTTGTATCAGAGCCAGGTTTTGCTTCGATTGGGATTGCAGTTTTCCATGTATAGCTTGACAATCTAAGACATTCCTCGGTTTAGATTGTAAACTTGTTATTCTTGATCCTTATTCATATTGTGTAGTCCGTTATCCATCCGCTAGGGTTTCGGGTGACTTGGCAAAGTTACGGGGTTGTAATTGTGAACTAAATCATAGTTACACCACCGTACTCTGTTTAAGAGACTTAGAGTCATACAGTTGATTTCCACTTGTAATGAATTTCATCACATCTGATATTCTTGAATCCTTGCCTAATCCGTATTATATTTTGATTCTTATAGCTTGTGCCTTATATCGTCCTCAAAATTATTGTTTCAGGATCATGTCGTCCAACGACTCTTTCTCTATCTCCACTCCCCAGAATCGGACCGTTGTGATTCTGAGTGTACTGCAAGGTCTGAAGGAAGCCCAGGAGCGAACGAACGACTTGTTAGCTGAAGGATAGAGAAGGCAGGTGAATCAGGCACCAGTGGGAGTCTCAAATTGTAAAGGGATCCCTGTTAGACGAGGAAAAGAGAAGAAGATGAAGCGCCAATTTGTTTCCCCGCGACAGAAGCAGCAGAAGACCCAATGTTGTGGGTACTGTAAGAGGCCAGGACATCTTCAGAGGGATTGTCGCCGCACCCAAGGGAAATGTCTGATTTGCGGATCCAGCAAACATCTTATCAACGGTTTCCCAAAAAGGAAGGAGCTACAAGGAGGAGACTCATCTACACTCTCCACTCCTGCCAAGTGATGATGATTGCGTAGTTCGAACCTCGAGGATAAGGCGGACCCAGCGTAGGATTCAACTCGCGTGAGGAGAATGCAACGGTCTAGTAGTCAAAGAAGAATTTTCATGTTTTCTAATTTCAGTAGTAATGTCGTCATCTTCTTATAAATATTCCTTTCGTTTGAAATCTTGTATCCGTCGAACTTTAGTTGGATGCAATAAAAACTTTGAATCGTAATATATGTATCATTCTCTTGTTTTTTCCCCTTATTTATACTATTCATTACCACAGCATTTTTAATTCTGATTTTCAGTTCCTGCCCACCGCATATTTTCCTATACTCCGTACCCTTAGCTATTTTCTTGATGTGTTACACTGTCTAATCATGACTCTTTCATTTCAGGCCATGGCCCACCCTGGAGCAACGCCGCATCTAGATGAGGATGCACAGTGATGCGTTTCCATAAACCGCACGCTGATGAGTTCTAACGATGAGATCAACGGTCCCCTGGTCATTTTCAGAAACAACGATTCCGAGGACGAAGGAGCAGCCGCCCCAGAGTTTGACATGACAGGATTCCGACGAAGAGGAAGGAGACCCTGAAGAGAACCCGATAGAGGAAGATCCCGAGGAAGACCCGATAGAAGAAAATCCAGTTTAGGAAAATCCCATGGAAGAGAATCCAGAAGAAGAGAATCACATGGAAGCAGATCTCGATGAAGAAGCTCCAGCAGAGGAAGGAGGACCAGAAGAACAAGACCCTGTGGTGGAAGAACTCCCAATGGCGATCCCTGCGAGGCGATATGGGAATGGATGCCCCTACCTGAGCGCGCGAGCCTACCGCAATCTGCTGAACCTCCACAACCACAGCTGACAGAATTTTTAGATGTCGTCTTCTCTGGCCAAATAAAATCTGTGTATAGTTTAGGGCCACCTTCGTTTTTCGAGAGTGCTTTGTTTCGAATTTTCTTGAATGAAATAAATCTTCTGAGTTCGCAAATCTTTTGTTTACTGGTTCACTTGATGCTTTGATTTTTCCTTTACCGTTTTCCTCCTGAGACCCCTGACTGTCCACCCTGATACCTTGTGCTGTTTCGACCCTCACATTGACTAACAAGTACCGCACCCTGATCTTTGGAATGGGCCACCTTTCATCCTTCATATATGCCTCGTTTGAAATCCTTCTGGGAGGGGAAATTGATAGTAAAATTTCCAAGTTAACTGACCCTTCGGATTTTGATTCACATGATGTATCGACCATTATCCTCCCCATACATTTTTCCCCATGTAGTCCTTGTTGCTCACCCTTACCCCAATCTCTTTGACCTTCAGCCTAAAGCCGCCACACACCGACCGTTGAATGAGCCACACTTCCTTGTAATCCTTACCCTAGCTAGCCTTATACATTTTTGTGCTTTTTCCTATTACCCTAAATATATTTAGGGACATTATTATTCGAAATTTGGTTTTCATTATTTATCGAAGAGTGCGTGTTATTGACTACTTAGTTTTATGTATTTTAAGCACACTACTATTATCCTCATTTTTCAGTAGCGCAACCTTACACCGCGCATATTTTATTCCATGTTCCTTATTTTCACTATATGGGTTTTCTAAGTTATTTTAAAACTTTTTTTTCTTCGATACATTATCCTAAAATGTTTTAACCTACCGACAAATCCTTCATTACTTTATTGTTGTTGCTTTATTTTCCGGGTATTGTGCCTATGGTTACTATTATAAAAGGTTGTGCCTTATACTCATTATTTTAGCTGCGTTATCTTTGATATGCTAGGTGTGCATATGTTTAAGATCTCGATTTTATTTAGCACGCCTCGAATGTTATTATTCGTTGTTACTATTCTATTTTGTATATATGGGTTTCCCTCATAATTGATTTCTACTTTATACTTATTTAAACCTATTCTTTTAGTTGTATCATTTGCATATTTATATAAACCTTCAAATTTCTTCATCCGCCTAGTTCAAGTAAATCATTATGTGTTAGTTTGCGATATAGTAGCTTTCGCTTATTATTTTATAGCTTGGCGTTTCTTTTAAATTTCGAGGACGAAATTTTTGTAAGGGTGGTATGATGTAATACCCAGTCCCTTTTATACCAATATGTGTATTTATGTTACTCTTGAAGTTTATTTATTTTTATAAATATTATTTTAGTATTATAACTTTTCCCTAACCATAATTTATCCCAAGCCCATTACCTATCGATTCTATATATTTTACAGATTCTTTTATTTTATTTTATTTCCCTATTCTTATTTATTTCCAAACCAGGCCCCTTTTCTATTCTCTTATTCTTTTATTTCACCCAATCCCAAGCCCATTCTTTCCAAACCAGGCCCCTTTTCTATTCTCTTATTCTTTTATTTCACCTAATCCCAAGCCCATTCTTTTTAAATAACTTAATTTCTTTTATTACAACCCAAACCTATTTTCCCTCAGCCCATAAACCATTTTCCTTTCATAATTCCCTCAGCCCACGAATTAAATCGATATTATTTATTGAGCAGCCCGGCCCGTTTCCTTTCCCTTATAATTCTTTTAATTTTTACACTGGCCCCGCCCATTCTCTTCAGCCCGCACCTGCCCCTCCTACCCGACCCGCCACCTACAGTACCCCTCCATCTTCCCAACGGCTACTTCCTCTTCCCTTGCTCGCGATCCATTTTCTCCGCCGACGCCCCCGCCCACGCCCATGCCCACGCTCGCTTGGCCGTTACCCCTCGCGATTTCCCAATCTCGTCTTCCCGATCCCCCTCACACCCTCACTCCTCTCTTTTCTCAAATCTCCCATCTCATTCACCACCCTCTCACGACCTACCGAACGCCTCCGACTACCAACACCGAGCCCCCTCCTCCCTCCCCACGTCACCTCCACCGATCACGACTCCCTCACCCCGACCGCTCTACATCGACGACGACCCGAACTCACCACCGCCTACCTCCTCCACGACGTTACCTCCTCACACCGAGCACCGATCTCCCTCATCGATAACTTCCTCCCCTCACCAAGAACCGACCAGCCACCACTCCTCCAGCATCCCTCCGACGACCTAACAACCATCGCCTGCATCTCCTTCATCACCTTCTTCTTCTTCTTCGGCTTAAAAACCCACCTCCGATTTGCCGGCCGACCACCTTGACGCCGGCGAGCCCACTGCACCTGAAATCCCTCGTCGACCGCATCATCATCATCATCATTATCATCATCATCATCGCCATCATCCCCTCTCTTTCTCTCCCCCTTAGGTTCTCTCTCTAATTTCCCCTCTCTCTCCCTCTGTCCTTCTCTCTGTTTCTCTCTCTTCCTAACTCTCTCTCTATATATATATACATATAACACTCTATCTCTCTCTGTCACTCCATCTCACACTCTCTCTCTTTCTCACTCTATTTATCTCACTTTATCTCTCTCTAAATCCCCGCATCACTAAATCTCTCACTCCCTCTACAACCCCTCTCCGTCGTCCTCGTCTCACCCAATGCCCTAAAGCGCAACAGCCCCGTCAGCAAAGCCGCGACTTAAGCCCAAGCCTAGTCGAGCCCCGGCATTTCGTCGAACACCTACAGAGATCGTCGTTGCCGCTGCCGTGCATCACCAGAACGTCTTCTGGCTAGTAATTTACTTGCTACATGCTATATATTCAAGTTACAAACTTAAATTATATAGATCACAAATTTACAATTTCAGATCGATTATGTGCCATACCTGTTCGTTCTGTGATCCCAATGAAAATACTTGCCTAAGTTGACGGAATTAAATTTTCTGTGTTGGCTCTTGTAGTGATGATTATCCTGTAAAAATATTACTGGAAAATACGACTATTAGTGGCTAAAATGAATACCCCCAAATATACCGATAAAACTAGAAATTTCCCGCATCTGAAAATGATTAAAATCACTGTAAATTATGTACATACTGGAATGATTCATTCGAGGGGTTAAATCGAAGCCGACTCGACGTACTATAACCCTATGCAAGTTTCTAATTGTTTCTGTACTTAAATTGTGATAATATTTGGATCGGAGTGCGACTCTGGACTGCAGTCCAGAGCGACTCTGGACTGCAGTCCAGAGCGACTCTGTTTAATGTGTGCTGTCCCGTAATGGGTACCACCTTGTTTCCTTAACTCTTATGTTGCGGAACTCCACTTTTTATTAAAGGTGAATCTGTTAGCTAGATAACACAAGTGGTTTCACCCTGTTTCGTCGTCGTTTTCTATTTAATCTGTAATTTAAAAGATCGGGACGTATAACAGTCCAGAACAGATTCAGAAGTGACATACTAATGTTGAACAGTGTTTATCTCCTGACGTACAAACGCGATTGAGAATCCGTCTGTTGCGTTGAAAACATTACTGAAAACTCAAGATTTATTCAACAATAGCATCGCTAAAATCTGATCCCAACTGGGATTAAATTGCGTTGCGAAACGGACTTCCGATTCTGAAACCGGATTTGCAGCCGCGAACGCTTAAAATGAATTGGCCATAACTAATGATCCAGAAACCCGATTGTCATGAAACCAAATTCGCTGGTTAGATAATTAATCATACTATTTATTCCCCATTATCGTTTCACTAAACTTTACACGTTTTATTTATGATAAATATTGCAAGTGGTAGAATACTGATTTATGATATCTTAATCATGCTTTATATACTGTTTCCTCATCATATCATACATATGTCATTGCATTGATAACGTAGTGATCATGTGCATTAACCAGTGGTAAGTATTAGTGATGATTGTGGCAAGTACGTTAGTCTTCGTGCATAAGTGAATAAGTGAAAGTGACACGTACTTGTACACAATCAGCGAACCTTATTATTCTATTGCATTGTCGACGTCTGTGGGACGCGTGTACGTATGACTATAAGTGGTATAGGACACTTATGGAAGCTCTTGCATGGGTGTCACAGATAAGCCACCAGACACTGCCATTTATCTTGAGTATTAGTCGGGACGTGCCTGATGGAGATCCTGTCTCCAGTTCTCGTGCAGACTTGTCACAGACCGACTGATATTTGAGGTTGTGGTTAGCGTTTGATGTAGTCCACGGGATGTGGGGTAGTTTGAGTGTGAGTTCAACAGAAGCTCGGGATTCCCATGCCGGCTTATATATATGGAGATATATGGAGATTTACAGGGTACATGATTATTACCGTGAGTTACATGTTGGGCCCGTGGTCCCTTACCCTTGGGTCCTACCCTTGGGTGGAGGACACTCACGAGTGGTTGACTCTCACATTCGGACAGACGATAGGCTTAGTGACATGTACAGTGAGACTTAGAGACTGATAGGGATAATGGCATTGATATACATTACTTACTGTGTTGACATACCTGGCATATTATTTTACTGCTTCACTGTTCACTGCTCTATTAGACACTTCTTCGGTTAGTGCATGTTCATACCTATACCGTCTTGATTTACCGTCATATATATATATTTATTATCACTGTTAGAGTTGTCACTTGGATTTATATATTAAATTGCTATTGTGTCGCTCTGACGACCTGAGTATGCATGCTCAGTGTGAGGAGTGGATTTAGCCGGAACCAGGACCAGACGTACATCACGGACATCTTGATTAGCGATCCTGAGTTATACCCTTTTGTTTCCAATCAGGTCAGTTCTTTATAATTATTGTTTCAGTTACTGCATTTCTCATTACCTGCGCATTATTTACTGATTACCACTTAAAGCTAGAAGCCGAAGTGTGACTACGGCAGGATATTTCCCTAACCGTAGGAGCATGGCTGGCCTTGTTAACCCCTCGTATTCCGTATTTTGGTAAGCGGGGCGTGACACCTATCGTCAGTTATCATTTCCCAGGTGACATGAGTACAGCTTAGTCCGCCGACTTGACACTGTCACTTCGCCTCGAGTGTGTTCCCACTGTACTTAGATTACTACCCTACCACGGCTCAAAAGAGTCGTGCAAACAGGTAGTAGTTGGGTGCAGTCCCGAAGCACTTGGAGGCAGTGATGGTTAGACAGGATTCGTCTCTCCCGGTATTGGGGGTTGACATCGCGCTGTGTCTAGGAGAGCCATTACACGAGTAGTCCCTGGCCAGGGCAAGCGAGATATACTGGTGGGTTTCCAGTGTAATCTCAGGGTGTTTTGGGCTATACTCCGACACGACTTGTACCTCTATTAGGGGACTGACGATCACCACCCCCTAGGCACGCCATGCGATGTATCAGATGAACAGACCAGACTGTACGGAGATTGTCACTACAGGCTCAGTAGGAGTTCGGATGGGTTTACCTCATCAGCCTTCTTATCGTCATCTACCTGGGGACCGTTACGTACAGCTAGTGCCGCTTGCGGTCTGTGATTAAACCCACTGCCAGCGTAGTGTCGAGTCTTTAGAGTCCCACACAGAGAGTTTCCCTGCACTGGGCGAAACGTGTAGAGGCCGTATGGTTTTACGGCAGGGCTACGATCACTTACGTGCACTTGTGTGCGTATGCTGTTCGGGCAGGCAATACTAGTGGGCTTTGGTTTAAGCCGGATCCTAGTATTGCACGGATGGATTAGTTTTGTCTTCTGTGCATTCGCATTCTACGGAATGCGGATGTGGGTGTGTATTCACAGTTTTGAGGAGCGATGAAGGAGGAGGTGCCTTATTATGGTTTTGGCAGTTGGTTCGGCCAAAACCGTTATGTGGCAGGCTCATTAGGTTTTTGGCAATTCGTTCGGTCAAAACCATTATGAGTCGGAGATATTATTTACTAATCCTTTTAGTGATAATTTTGTGATGGCTAATTGCATTGACCATTTGACCACCATGACCTCTCTTGACTTTGTTGACCCGTTGACCGGAGTTGACCATTGACCTTCATGAGAGGTCTACACTCTTCTTTGGATTTCTTTTTCTTTTTGGATTATGAAAATGGTCAATTCAATTAGTAGCCATCAACTTTATCATGAAAGGATTGGTAATGATGATAGTTTTGTAGTATTGCAACCATGGTTCATTTCTTTAGTTCATAATTCATTTCTCATTCTCTCTCTTGTTCTTGTGAGAAGAAAAGAAAAACTCTCATGGTTGCTAGCTCCTCCTTCTTCCTCCTCTTGATTTCTTCTTTTGATCTCATGTGTTGAGAGAAAAAGATCCCACAAAGACAAACACTTCCATATATCTCTTCTACACCACCTAGGGCATCTAGACTAGCGATCTCGTTGCCCTAGTTGCCTCGGCTCGAGGTGGAGCTCGGTGTACAACTCTCGGATGGATCGTCTTCGACTCAAGAAGCCGAGGAGGTGACCAAGATCCGGATCGTTCCTTGGAGCTTGGACGGACGAGTGGGATAGCGGAATGAAGACCCGAAGGACCGGTTTCGTTATGTATAATTTCTACGGCATAGTGTTTAAAGCCTCTAGTAGTTTGTTAGTTTCTAGTTTAGCAAAGATCCGGCTTTTAGTCCATGTTGCCTTTGCGCTAATTTTATTGTTTTTCGCCGTTTTCGCCTCCCCGTAAGAACTGAGGTGAGCAACGTGGACTTACAGTGGTATCAGAGCCTAGCTAAACATAAACTAGCAAGTTAGCAAAGTATTTAGAATATCGATCGGAAAAAAGTCGCAAAACAAGTCCGAAAAAACCATGTTTCTGTCGAATTTTTATACTGCTCTAAAAATGATTTAACATACATGAAAATTCGGCTCAGGGTTTTGTAAAAACACAGCACAAAAACAGTCCACTGAATCGATCAAACCACCGCGGTTCCGCGGCAAGAACATGCTTCATGCCACGGTTCCGCGGCCGATTTGACTCGGTCGTGGACCGGGTTTTGTGCAGTGTTTTTATTTGGCTGTTTTGGGATTTTTAGTATATGTTGTTTCTACAAAGATTTTCCAGAGAACAAATTGATTTTTTGGGGTGGTTACAAATCCGTATTTTGATCGATATTTCGTAGACTTTGGCTAATGGATATTTTCTGTGATGTGATATATGTATTGAACGTCCGCTAATCGCTATACGTCGATTAGTGGGGGTTATACATATCTGTGATCTGTAATGTTGATGGTTTGTGTATATGAACTCGTTGGATTGTCGCGGATGAATAGCCAGGGTGGACGTGAGATAAGAGTTACTTTTTCTTTCATTCATGTAAAAAATTTGTAAATTGATGTAATATTATTTATTTGGCTGCACAACCGGGGTGAGGTTGTAGCCGTTATTGTATAATTTCTTTTTACAGTTTTTGCTCCTAGGATAGACCCAAGGTGGGGTGCACAAACAACCGGGTATATCGAAGTGCCGAGTGGCCAACTCACAGGTTGAGGGAGGTTGCTTCGCTTCGGGTACTTGGCGGGTAGTTTGCCGCACCCGTAGGGGACAAGGGTGGGGTTTGGTTATTCATCGCGACCGTGCAGTCCGCTTTTCATTGCAGGCTCGAACGGATCACGGATTCCTAGTATATCTAAAGTGTTCATCTGTGATCTGGAATGGCTATCATTGCTATATATCTATATATGATATCTATTTAGGTGTTGCTTATGTTTTGCATCCACGCTAGTCCAGCCCCCGTTCTGTCGCTAGTTAAGTAACCTAACGGGTGATGATGGGACCCCGTGGCGAATGCGGATGGCATAAGCATATGCCATATTTTGGTTGTTTTCTGCAATGGTAGGATTAAATGATGGGACGCATTGGAATTAATGCAAGAAAATAAACCAAGTAAAAGTCGTTGGAACACTTTCAAAACCACTCGGTTCTTTTCAAAATCCAACTTTTAAATGCGGAGCTTGAACCACTCCTTTTAAAAGCTATCTCGTTCCATCGATTATATCAAGTTCACTATGTTCACGGTTTTGCCAAAACCATCCATAGCCTTCCGTCGTTTCATATGAATATCCAACAGTTTTCAAGCTGTGTTTGTTGGCCTTAGTCAAGGCACAATGTTTGGTAGCTGGTGGGTATTCATATGTTGCATAGATAGAATGCGTTGGTTTGGGATAGTCGTATTACTTTATTGGCCATAGACAAGGGTATATACGGGTGGGTTCAAATCAACCTGGACAACGACGGGTAGAACTTGACATGTGACTTATGATTTGTTGGCCTTAGTCAAGGTCATAAGAGCATGAGGCAAAAATCCACATCGGGAGTTTCAAAAGAACTGAAACTTGCTAGCGCTGCATACCATTTGGAGTGTGATGATTCTGGTAGGATTCCATCAGTTTTGTCACGCGATGATATTTGGATCCCGATCCTACTGTGAGTATATGCTACTCCTCGGGAACTTTCTCACTTAACGATCAATGCTATAAACCAAGTAGGTGTCTAGAAAGGTGTTAGTGGGGCGACGCCTACAGGGAAAAGAGGTTATTTAATTAAGGAACTTCGCGAAAGCGTTGGAAAACCTCCCTCGAAGTACCGACACTGGCCTGGCTGAACGGTTAAGCAAGTATTGTATGGTAAGATTGATCCTGACTAATTTTTCCTTTATGGTTTGAGGAGGGATTCGAGAGACAGTGGGAGCCATCCTGTTTAAATAAATTAAAAACCAATCTAAACTTGCAAGAGCATCATGCTGAGTGTTTTCTTCTCTCTCTCTCTTAATTGCAGCGACCCAGTGACCGCACCTAGGTTACATATAGATAATAAAATGACTGAATCTGACTGTTATGACTGGCAAAGGTATGTCCAAATGTCCATTGCCCATGATAAGCTGGGACACCTCCTAACTAATCCTACCCCTGCCGTCTCAGGTCCAATTTCCCTATCACGGATATTGATATCCGTAGGACATCGGAAAAGGAATGTGCGAAAGCCAAGTGCCTCGTGTTAGCCTCAGTTGATGGTGCATACCAGAGGCAGCACGAGAAGATGGACTTAGTTTCTATCTTCCTCCATAACTAAGATTTATATGGACAGCAATCTCGTATCGCAAGATATGAGACCTCGAACAAATTGCTTCCAGCGAGGTTGGCTATCGGGTCTTCTGTAAGGGGCAACGTCCTTACAGAGACCAGCTCTTTTGAGCTCACGGACCTGAAGACCACGTTGAAGAACGGGTCAGATACTGACATAGTTCAACAGTCTCTACCTACTACCCTGAAGGAAACCAGGGAAGTAGAAAGAAAGGGAAGGGCAGAAGTTTCGGGACTGGATCTAGTAAAAGCGGGATGTTCCTATTGTTACAGGAATGAACATTGGCAGAAGGATTGCAGGGCTTGCAAAGCCAGTATCCAGAATTCGAAGCATGTTGTGGCTTCGGTTTCGGGTGTGTTTGTAATAGAGAACTGTATGTCAGTTAACCCTACTTCCTGGGTATTGGATACCGGATCAGGATCTCATATCTGTAATTCGTTACAGGCTCTGAGAAACCGTAGGGTTATCAAGAAAGGTGATATGACTCTTAGGGTTGCTAACAGAATGAGCATGTATGCTGAATCCGTAGGGGAATATCATCTAGGACTGACAACTGGGCAGATATTAATTCTGCATGACTGTTTTTATGTACCAGGTGCGACTTGTAATATCATATCTGTATCCTTACTTTCTAAGGAAGGATATGATTTTACTTTTGTAAGCGATGTGGTTAACATCCACCTAAATCATGTTCTGATTGGGTCAGGTACATTGAAAAACGGTATATACGTTTTGAATCAAGCTCAGGTCTTCAGTGTCCAGAACACACTTAAAAGAAAGTCACCGGAATTAAATCAGGCTTTCTTATGGCATTGTAGACTGGGTCACATTAATGAGACACGGTTAAAAAAGTTACATAAAGAAGGATACTTGGATCCGTTCGAGTGCCTGTCTTATGCCACTTGTGAATCTTGTCTCATGGGAAAGATGACAAAGACTCCGTTCACTGGACACGGAGAAAGAGCAAGTGAGCTCTTGGGACTCATACACAGTGATGTGTGTGGTCCAATGTCTACACATGCGTGAAGTGGTTATTCATACTTCATTACTTTCACAGATGATTTCTATAGGTATGGGTATGTCTTCTTGATGAAGCACAAATCCGAAGCCTTTGAGAAATTTCGGGAATACAAGAATGAAGTTGAAAAAAAAACAGGCAAAAGTATTAAGACATTGAGATCTGATCGATGTGGTGAATACTTGAGTGCCGAGTTTCTGGGCTTCTTAAAAGAGAATGGAATTCTCTCTCAGCTTACTCCTCCATACACACTACAACACAACGTTGTATCGGAAAGGCGGAATCGAACCCTGTTGGATATGGTACGTTCTATGATGAGTAAGGCTGAGTTGCCGTGATCCTTCTGGGGTTATGCACTAGAAACAGCTGCATATCTTTTGAACCAAGTTCCTACTAAGTCAGTGCCTACCATACCATATCAGATGTGGAGTGGGAAGAAACCCTGCCTTAAACACTTTAAGACATGGGGGTGTCCAGCTTTTGTTAAAAAGGAGCATGCGGATAAGCTCGAGACACGTTCAGTACAGTGTAAGTTTGTGGGATACCCAAAGAACTGCAAGGGGTATCTTTTCTATTTGGCAGAGGAACAAAAGGTTTTTGTTTCTCGTCATGCCCGCTTCTTGGAAACTGAGTATTTGGAAAATCAGATAAGTGGGAGTGCAATAGAACTGGAAGAAATTCCAGAACCACGAGCTATTACTGAAGGAACCAGAAGTTTCAAGAGAACCGGACATCCCAGCGCCACTCCGCAGGAGTAGTAGGCAGTCTCATCCGCCCGAGAGATACTACGGTTTTCTCATAGACGGGGATAGAGAGGATTGCACTATGGATTATGGTGAGCCTACTAGCTTCAAGCAAGCTATTAAGAGCGGTGACTCGGTAAAATGGCTGGATGCAATGCGGGCCGAGATGGAGTCCATGTACACAAACAAAGTTTGGACTTTGGACTTTGCTCCAGAAGGGGTAAAACCCATAGGCTGCAAATGGATCTTCAGAAAGAAGATTGGTGTAGATGGGCAGGTTGAGACTTATAAAGCTAGACTTGTTGCAAATGGTTTTCGTCAAAGACCTGGTTTGGACTATGACGAGACCTTTTCTCCAGTGGCTATGCTGAAATCCATTCGGATCCTTCTTGCCATTGCTGCTTTCCACGATTATGAAATCTGGTAAATGGACGTAAAGACGGCTTTCCTAAATGGAAATTTAGAAGAGTGCGTCTATATGGATCAGCCAGAGGGATTCATTCAGAGTGGGAGCAGCGGTAAAGTGTGCAAGTTGCTCAAGTCCATCTATGGACTAAAGCAGGCACCGCGGAGTTGGAACATCTGCTTCGATGATACTGTCAAGGAATTCGACTTTATCAAAAACCTAGATGAACCATGCATTTACAGTAAGATTGTAGGGAGAACTGTGGTATTCCTCGTCTTTTACGTGGATGACATTCTCCTAATAGGAAATGATATTCCTATGCTACAGTCAGTCAAAGGATTCTTGTCGCAGAGGTTCTCCATGAAGGACCTGGGCGATGCCAACTACATTCTGGGGATCCAGATCTATCGTGACAGATCTAAGAGGATGTTGGGACTTTCACAGTCCAGGTACATCGACACCATACTGAAAAGATTCAGTATGGAGGATTCCAAGCGCGGTAAGTTACCGGCTTGTCACGGGATCACCCTCTCCAAAGAGATGTCTCTCAAGACTGATTTGGAAAGGGATCGCATGTCTATTATACCCTACGCTTCTGCGGTAGGCTCTATAATGTATGCGATGTTATGTACCAGACCAGATGTAGCATACGCATTGAGCGTTGTAAGCCGGTATCAGTCGGACCCAGGGGAGAAACACTGGATAGCGGTAAAGAACATTCTCAAGTACCTGAGAAGGACTAAGGAGATGTTCTTGGTGTATGGCGGAAAAGACCGCCAGCTCAAGGCCTTTGCTAACTCCAGCTTCCAGAGTGACAAGTATGACTCCAAGTCCATGTCGGGTTATGTCTTTACCCTCAATGGATGGGCGGTTTGCTGGAAGAGTTCCAAGCAGGGGACCGTTGCTGACTCAACTATGGAAGCGGAGTACATAGCTGCTTGTGATTCCGCAAAAGAAGCTGTCTGGATGAAGATGTTCCTCACGGAGCTTCAGGTGGTTCCTACCATTGTTGATCCAATACCGCTGTATTGCGACAACAACGGTGCTATAGCTTTAGCGAAGGAACCCAGGTCCCATTAGAAGTCCAAGCACATTTTGAGGCGGTACCACCTGATCAGGGAGATCGTAGATCGCCGGGAGATCGAGGTGAAGAGATTAAATACGGAGAATAACACTGCAGATCCACTCACGAAGGCCCTACTCCAGACTCAGTTCGAGCGGCTGATCGAGATGATAGGTCTTCGATACGCCAGTACATGGTCTTAGTGCAAGTGGTAGATTGTTAGTGTATATGCCCTAGAGGCCATTACTGTATCATACTAGCTTGTATATTACTTAATGGAAGCTTGGGATATTCACAGTTGTACAGACAATCTTACTCAAAATGGTAGTATGCTACTTGGTTTGTTTCTACTTCAATATGTGCATGTGTTTCTTTTAGCATATCGCTTATACATATTATTAGAGCCCTTAGGATCTTTGCTTGATTACCAGCGTTGTGATGGCAGTCATACTTGTGGGGGCTGGGTAATCTATAAGCACATCGTTATACAGGTCCCTAGCCGTAGGACTATCGAGAGAGGGCATCGATACTCCGGAGTAGACTAGCGATTGCGCGTCTCATCCCAGCAGGGGAGATGGTCTGTCCCACAGCCATCAGTACGTCGTACTGAAGATAGTATGTGGGTGCTCGTTAGGTTACGAGTACACTGGACAGGACTCGTCTGTAACTGTTGGTTGGTATTATACCTATCGTCAGTTATCAGTTCCCAGGTGACATGAGTACAGCTTAGTCCACTGACTTAACACTGTCACTTCGCCTCGAGTGTGTTCCCACTGTACTTAGATTACTACCCTACCACGGCTCAAAGGAGTCGTGCAAACAGGTAGTAGTTGGGTGCAGTCCCGAAGCACTTGGAGGCAGTGACGGTTAGACAGGATTCGTCTCTCCCGGTATTGGGGGTTGACATCGCGCTGTGTCTAGGAGAGCCATTACACGAGTAGTCCCTGGCCAGGGCAAGCGAGATATACTGGTAGGTTTCCAGTGTTATCTCAGGGTGTTATGGGCTACACTCCGACACGACTTTTACCGCTATTAGGGGACTGACGTTCACCACCCCCTAGGCCCGCCATGCGATGTATCAGACGAACAGACCGGACTGTACGGAGATTGTCACATACAGGCTCAGTAGGTGTTCGGATGGGTTTACCTCATCGGCCTTCTTATCGACATCTACCTGGGGACCGTTACGTACAGCTAGTGCCACTTGCGGTTTGTGGTTAAACCCACTGCCAGCGTCGTGTCGAGTCTTTAGAGTCCCACACAGAGAGTTTCCCTGCACTGAACGAAACGTGTAGAGGCCGTATGGTTTTACGGCAGGGCTACGAGCACTTACGTGCACTTGTGTGCGTATGCTGTTCGGGAAGGCAATGCTAGTGGGCTTTGGTTTAAGCCGGATCCTAGTATTGCACGGATGGATTAGTTTTGTCTTCTGTGCATTCGCATTCTACGGAATGCGGATGCGGGTGTGTATGCACAGTTTTGAGGAGCGATGAAGGAGGAGGTGCCTCATTAGGGGTTTGGCAGTTGGTTCGGCCAAAACCGTTATGTGGCAGGCTCATTAGGGTTTTGGCAATTCGTTCGGTCAAAACCTTTATGAGTTGGAGACATTATTTACTAATCCTTTTGGTGATAATTTTGTGATGGCTAATTGCATTGACCATTTGACCACCATGACCTCTCTTGACTTTGTTGACCCGTTGACCGGAGTTGACCATTGACCTTCATGAGAGGTCTACACTCTTCTTTGGATTTCTTTTTCTTTTTGGATTATGAAAATGGTCAATTCAATTAGTAGCCATCAACTTTATCATGAAAGGATTGGTAATGATGATAGTTTTGCATTATTGCAACCATGGTTCATTTCTTTAGCTCATAATTCATTTCTCATTCTCTCTCTTGTTCTTGTGAGAAGAAAAGAAAAACTCTCATGGTTGCTAGCTCCTCCTTCTTCCTCCTCTTGATTTCTTCTTTTGATCTCATGTGTTGAGAGAAAAAGATCCCACAAAGACAAACACTTCCATATATCTCTTCTACACCACCTAGGGCATCTAGACTAGCGATCTCGTTGCCCTAGTTGCCTCGGTTCGAGGTGGAGCTCGGTGTACAACTCTCGGGTGGATCGTCTTCGACTCAAGAAGGCCGCGGAAGTGACCAAGATCCGGATCGTTCCTTGGAACTTGGATGGACGAGCGGGATAGCGGAATGAAGACCCGAAGGACCGGTTTCGTGAGGTATAATTTCTACGGCATAGTAGTTAAAGTCTCTAGGAGTTTGTTAGTTTCTAGTTTAGCAAAGATCCGGCTTTTAGTCCATGTTGCCTTTGCTCTAATTTTATTGTTTTTCGCCGTTTCCACCTCCCCGTAAGAACCGGGGTGAGCAACGTAGACTTACAGATATGATCGGTTTATTAAATCAAATGTTGATTTAATAAT
Source organism: Agapanthus africanus (assembly GCA_030015575.1). Taxonomy (NCBI): domain Eukaryota; kingdom Viridiplantae; phylum Streptophyta; class Magnoliopsida; order Asparagales; family Amaryllidaceae; genus Agapanthus; species Agapanthus africanus. Next base: position 337,231,692 of record CM057345.1, on the reverse strand, counting down.
GACTTTTAGCTCACTTTTATTAAACCCTTTTCTTTTGATGGATGCATGTGTTGAATATATATGCCCTAGAAGCCATTATTGTATAGTACTAGTTTGTATAATAAATTTTGGAGGCTTGGGATATATATACGGGTTTACGACAGTCTTGCTCGATATAGAAGTATGCTACTTGGTTTGTTTCTATATTAATATGTGTATATGTATCTTTTAGCATATCGCTAATACATATTGGTGGAGCCCTTAGGATCTTTGCTTGACTATCGGCGTTTTGATGGCGATCACACTAGTGGGGGCTGGGTAGTCTATAAGCACATCCTTATTTTGGTCCCTAGTCGTAGTATTATCGAGACAGGGCATCGATACTCTAGAGTAGACTGGTGCATACACTTCTTTTCCCGGCATGGGAGATGGTCTGTCCCACAGCCATCAGTACGCCGTACTGGAGATAGTATGCAGGTGCTCGTTAGGTTACGAGTACACTGGACAGGACTCGTCGGGAACTGTTGGTTGGTATTATACCTATCGTCAGTTAACAGTTCCCAGGTGACATGAGTACAACTTAGTCCGCTTACTTGACACTGTCATTTCGTCTCGAGTGTGTTCCCGCTGTTCTTAGATTACTACCCTACCACGGCTCTACTGAGTCGTGCAAATAGGTAGTAGTTGGGTGCAGTCCCGAAGCACTTGGAGGCAGTGACGGTTAGACAGGATTCGTCTCTTCCGGTATTGGGAGTTGATATCGCGCTGTATCTAAGAGAGCCATTATACATAGTCGTCCCTGGCCAGGGCAAGCGAGCATTACTGGTAGGTTTTCCAGTAGATTCTCAGGGTGTTTTTGGCTACACTCCGACACGGCTTGTACCGCTATTAGGGGCTGACGTTTACCGCCCCTAGGCCCGCCATGCGATACTCTCAGACGAACAGACCGGACTGTACGGAGATTGTCACATTCAGGCTCAGTAGGAGTTCGGATGGGTTTACCTCATCGGCCTTCTTGTCGACATCTACCTGGGGACCGTTACGTACAGCCAGTGCCACTTGCGGTCTGTGGTTAAACCCACAGCCAGCGTAGTGTCGAGTCTTTAGAGTCCCATACAGAGAGTTTCCCTACACTGGGCAAAAGGTGTAGAGGCCGTATGGTTTTACGGCAAGGCTACGATCACTTATGTACACTTGTGCGTGTATGCTGTTCGGACAGATAATACTAGTGGGCTTTGGTTTAAACCGGATCCTAGTATTGTATGGATGGATTAGTTTTGTCTTCTGTGCATTCGCATTCTACGGAATGCGGATGCGGGTGTGTATGCACAGTTGTGAGGTGCGAAGAAGAAGGAGGTGCCTCATTAGGGTTTTGACAGTTGGTTCGGTCGAAACCATTATGAAGCAGGGACATTATTTACTAATCTTTTTAATGATAATTTTTTTATGGCTAATTACTTTGACCATTTGACCATACTTGACCTTGTTGACAATTTGACCATTATTGACTAGGATCTTTCATGTGAGATCTGGAGTCTTCTTTTTGTTTTGTTTTTATTTTGAGATGATAATGGTCATATCAATGTAGCCATCAAGTTTATCATGATAAGAGATTAGTAATGAAAATTTTTTATGGATCATTGTTCTCTTCTCATTCTCTCTTTTCAAGTGAGAAGCTCCAATAGTTCCTCCTTCTTCATCCTCTCTAGTTTTTTCCCTAGCTCTCATGTGTTGAGAAAACAGGGTTCTAGATAGACAAACAAATCCACCACCATCTTCTACACCACCTAGGACATCAAGAGTAGCACACTTGTTTCCCTAGTTACCTCGGCTTGAGGTGGAGCTCGGAATACAAACTCTCGGGTGGATCGTCTTCGACTCAAGGAGGCTGCGGAGGTGAGCAAGATCCGGATCGATCCTTAGAGCTTGCGTGCACGAGGAGGATAGCGGAGAGAAGACCCGAAGGACATGGTTCGTGAGGTATAACCACTCAACATAGTAGCTAGAACTTGTTGTTTAGTATGTTAGTTTTTGTTTAGCAAAGATCCTTTATAGTTGGTCCATGTCACCTTGTGGGAAAATTTTGATTTTTACCTATTCCGCCTCCCGAAAGAATCGGGGTGGCTAACGTGGACCTAACAGTGGTATCATAGACTAGCTAAACAACAACTAGCTTGTTAGCAAAGTATTTAGAATTTTGATCCAAGGAAAAAATCGCAAAACTCACCGAAATCATGAACTTTCTGCCGATTTTAAAAACTGCCCTAAAAATATTTCCACATGTCTTGAAAATCAATGCAGGGTTTTTTTAGAAACAGACAAGAAAAACGATCTGCTGAATCGGTCAAAGCGCAGCGAAACCAACCGTTTCGCCGCGGTTCCGTGGCCGAGTTGACTCGGTCGCGACTCGTTTTCTGCAGTTTGTTCAGTATGTGGTTTTGTGATTTTTTAGATATTTTGTTTCTGCCTAAATTATCCAGAGAAAAAATGTTATGTTTGGGGTAGTTACAAATTGGTATTTTGATCGGAGTTCTACAAACTTTGGCTAAATGGTTATATCTGTAATGTGATATATGCACTGAACATCGACTAATCGCTATACGTCGATTAGTGGGTGTTGTACATATCTGTGATCTGTAATGTTATTGGATTGTGTATATGAACTTATTGGATTGTCGCGGATGAATAGCCGGGGTTTTGTGAGATGAGCGTTTCTTTATCTTTCATTTGATGTAAAATGTAAATTGATGTAATATTATTTTATGGCCGCATATCCGGGATGAGGTTGTAGCCGCCATTGTATATTATTTCTTTTACTGTTTTTGCTCCTAGGATAGACCCAAGGTGGGGTGCACAAACTACCGGGTACGTTGAAGTGCTGAGTGGCCTACTCACGTTGTTGAGAGAGGCTGCTTCACTTCGGGTATTTGGCGGGTAGTTTGCCGCACCCGTAGGTGTCTAGGGTGGGGTTTGGCTATTCATCGCGACCGTGTAATCCATGTTTCGTTGCAAGCTCGAACGAAACGCGGATTCCTAGCATATCCAATGTGTTCATCTGTGATCTGGAATGGCTATCATTGCATCTGACGAATGTATATATCTATATATGATATCTAGTAGGCGTTGCTTATGATTTGCATCCGCGCTAGTCCAGCCCCCGCTCTGTCGTTAGTTAAGTAACCTAACGGGTGATGACGGGGCCCCGTGGCGAATGCGGATGGCATAAGCGTACGTCATATTTTCGTTGTTTTCTGCAATGGTAGGATTAACTGATGGGACGCATTATATAAATGCAAAGAAAAACAAACCTAAAAGACGTTGTTGGAACAATTTTCAAAAAGCTGTTATTGCAAGGACTTTCTCTTTTGTTTTGCATAGAGGTATTCGGTTATGAATGCCCAGCACCTCATTCGACGAGGAAAGGGCCGAGATCCCTTCATTAGGAGTGACCCTTGGATAAAAGTTTACGTCAGGGTAATAACTTCACTATAGTCGATTATTCTTGCTTTGCATCGAGGTATTCAGTTTGGAATATCCTGCACCTCATTCGACGAGGAAAGAGCCGAGATCCCTTCGCAGGGAGTAACCTCTTTAGCAAAACTTTTCGCCACTATATTTTGAAAAAAGGTTATCAGTTTCCTTCAACGATATCAAGTTCATTACGTTAACGGGTTTTTCGCCAAAAACCCAGCCGTAGCCCTCCGTCATTTCTTATAAGTTATACTTAGTATTCGTGCCGCGTTTGTTGACTGTGTCAAGGCGCAGTGAACGGTAGCTGAGTTTTGCTTATCTGCAGGATACAATGTGATTGGTTAGGACAGTCGTGTAACCTTGTTGACTGTGTCAAGGGTTATGCGGGTGGGTTTAATGCAATCAAGATAATGACGGGTTGAACTTGACTAGGACTCTTTGATTTGTTGACTGTGTCAAGGTCACTTGGGTCCTAGGGGTAAAAATCTACATCGGGAGTTTCTAAAGAAACTGAAACTTGCAGATTTAGCATACCTTCTGGAGTGTGGTGACTAGAGTGGATTCCATCTAGGTCATCGCACAATGATAGTTGGATCCCGATCCCACTGATGAGTTGGATTACTCTCGGGAGATTATTTCACTGAACAATCAATGCTATAAACCAAGTAAGTGTCTAGAACGGTGTTAGCGGGGCTACGCCTCCAGGGAAAAGAGGTTATTTAATTAAGGAACTTCGCGAAAGCGTTGGAAAACCTCCCTCGAAGTACCAACACTAGCCTGGCTGAAAGGTTAAGCAAGTATTGTGACGTGCGATTAATCCTGACTAGTTCTTCTTTTAGGGTTTGAAGAAGAATTTGAGGAAACAGTGGGAGCCATCCTGGTTAGATAAATTAATAAACCAATCTAATCTTGCAAGAGCGCACGCTGAGTGTTTCTTTTCACTCTCTCCAGGTAGCAACCATTTCACGCCCTAATCAAGATAATAAAATGTATCGCATGACCGATCCGAATTCTTATTCGGGGATGGGGAACGTTGGTTCGGCTCTAACTTACGACAACAGTCATAAGTATGAGCAAGAGAAAGAGGATTGTATGGATTCCAAGGATACTCAGTTGAAGAAGAAGCATAGTTTTGCATCTACTTCAGGTGTTCTTGTAATTGAGAACTGCTTTACGGTCAGCCCTACCACCTGGGTACTTGATACCGGATCAGGATCTCATATCTGTAATCTATTACAGGGACTGAGAAAAAGTAGGAAAGTTGTACCTGGTGATATATCGCTCAGGGTAGCGAACGGAGCACAAGTTAACGCTGCAGCCGTCGGTGAATATCACCTAGTGTTGCCCAATGGCAATACTATGATTTTGAACGAATACTACTATGTACCTTCCATGGTTTGCAACATCATATCAGTTTCTTTACTCAATAAAGATGGATATAACTTTGTTCTTGATAGAAATATCATGAACTTTTACCTTCATAAGGTACTGGTTGCAGAAGGTACACTGTGTAATGGTATCTACGTTCTAAATCAGAATACAGTTCTCAATGTACAAAACACACGCAAGAGGAAGAGTTCAGATGCGAATGAATATTACTTATGGCATTGTAAAGTTGGTTATATCGGAGAGAAAAGACTAAGTAAGTTTCATAAAGATGGACTCTTGGATACGTTCGAGTTTTCATCTTATGAAACTTGTCGGTCTTGTCTCATAGGAAAGATGACCAAATCTCCGTTCACCGGACATGGAGAAAGGGCAACAGAGCTCTTAGGATCATACACAGTGATGTATGTGGTCCAATGTCTATACCTGCAAGGGGTGGGTTCTCGTACTTCATCACATTCACTGACGATCTCTCTTGGTTCGGATATGTGTATCTGATGAAACACAAATCTGAAGCTTTTGAGAAATTCAAGGAATTCAGAAACGAAGTAGAGAACCAGACTGGCAAAAGTATCAAGATCCTCCGGTCGGATAGGGGAGGGGAGTACTTAAGCAAGGAATTCCTAGATTACTTAAAAGAGAATGGTATTCTCTCTCAGCTTACTCCTCCTTATACACCACAGTACAACGGTGTATCAGAACGGAGGAATCGTACTCTATTGGATATGGTTCGCTCCATGATGAGTAGTGCTGAGTTGCCTCTTTCATTCTGGGGATATGCACTTCAAACAGCAGCACATTTATTGAATCAAGTTCCATCCAAATCCGTGCCTAAGACTCCGTATGAAATATAGAGTGGTAAGTGTTTGTATCTTAAACGTATTAAGATTTGGGGTTGCCCAGCTTATGTCCAAAAGCAGAACCCAGACAAACTTGAGGCACGGGCAGTTTTGTATAAGTTTGTGCGATACCCAAAAGATTCTAGTGGGTATCTATTCTACCATGCAGAGGAACATAAGATAATTGTTTCCAGGAACGCCACATTTTTGGAAAAAGAATTTCTTGTTAAAAATATTAGTGGCAGCACAGTAGAGCTGGATGAAATTCCAGAGACACAAACTGAAGATTTGGTGGAACCGCTAGATTCAGTTTCACCCAACGAACCTCGGCCACTCCGCAGATCTGGTAAGATTTCTCGTCCGCCCGAGAGATACTACGGTTTTCTCATAGACGGGGATCGAGAGGATTGCATCTTGGAAGAAGATGACGCTACCAGTTTCAGGTTGGCTATTATCAGTAGGGACGCTGATAAGTGGCTGGATGCTATGCAATCCGAAATGGAGTCCATGTACACCAATAAAGTGTGGAACTTGGATATTGCTCCACCTGGGGTAAAACCCGTTGGATACAAATGGATCTACAAAAGGAAACTTGGTGTAGATGGGCAGGTGGAAACCTATAAGGCTAGACTCCTTGCAAAAGGTTTTTGTCAAAGACCTGGTGTGGACTATGACAAAACTTTTTCTCCAGTGGCTATGCTCAAATCCATTCGGATCCTACTTGCCATTGCTGCCTTCCATGACTATGAAATCTGGCAAATAGACGTTAAAACGGCTTTTCTAAACGGCTGTTTGGAAGAGTGCGTTTACATGGATCAGCCAGAAGGTTTCGTAGACAGTGGGAGCAGCGGGAAGGTGTGCAAGTTGCTTAAATCCATTTATGGATTAAAGCAGGCATCGCGGAGCTGGAACATCTGTTTTGATGAGGCAATCAAGGAATTTGATTTCATCAAGAACGAAGATGAACCTTGTGTCTATAAGAAGATTGTAGGATGAACTATCGTGTTCCTAGTCTTGTACGTGGACGACATTCTTTTGATAGGAAATGACATTCCTATGCTACAATCGGTCAAGCTATTCTTGTTACAACGGTTCTCCATGAAGGACCTGGGTGATGCCTTGTACATTCTGGGGATCAAGATCTACAGAGATAGATCCAAGAGACTACTGGGACTTTCGCAGTCCAGGTACATAGAGACCGTACTAAAGAGATTTAGTATGGAAGATTCCAAGTGCGGTAATATACCCGCATTGCACGGAATCTATTAGTTATATGTATGCCCTAGAGGCCATTACTGTACATTGTAGTGGATGCTGGGACATATATAGGTAGGACTTTCTTGCTCGACATGATAGTACGCTATCTGGTTGCACTTTATCTTAACATGTATACTTTCTGTCTCTCTGATTACATGTTGATAAAGCCCTTAGGATGTGTACTCGACTTCCAGGACTATGATGCAGATCATACTAGTGGGGCCTGGGTAGTCAATGAGTACATCCTTCATTGTTCCTAGTCGTGGGAATATCGAGACGGGGCATCGATATTCCAGAGTAGACTAGCGTATATCTTCTCTACCCATGTGATGGGCGATGGATGATCCCATATCCATTGGTGTTTGACATCAGAGATGGTATGCGGGTGTTCAGTGGAGACTGGGTACACTGAACGGACTCGCCGAGAACTCCCAGATGGTATTATACCTCACGTCAGATGGCAGTTCTCTGGTGACACTGGTACAGCTTAGTCTGTTGACCCGAGATCGTCATAGAGTCTTGTGTGTCTCCCACTGTGCTTTGATTTCCACCCTACCACGGCTCTACTGAGTCGTACAAACAGGTGGTTTTTGGGTACAGTCCCGATTCACATGGAGGCAATGAGCGATAGGAGGGGATTCGTCTCTCCCGGTATTGGGGGTTGATGTTGCGCAATGCACGACTGGCCATAACAGGAAATCCCTGGCCAGGGTTGCTGTGATATACTGGTAAGAGTTATCAGTAGTTTCACGAAAGTTATGGAGCCTACGTCGACATGACTTATCAAGCTATTGGGGTCTGACGTTTACCACCCCTAGGCGAGATATGCGACATATCAGACGTACAGAACGGACAGTACGGTAAGTGTTACTGGTTGGATTCACAGGAGTGTGAGCGGGCTTGCTCGTCGTTCTTCTGATCGCTCAATACCCGGGTGGCCGTTACGTTTAGAAGACCGCTTGCGGCTTGTGGATGCTTGATATGATCATCATCTGCTGCCGGCGTATTGACGAGTCTTTAGAGTCCTACACAGAGGTTTCCTGGCTCAAGCGAAACGAAATACATATACCAGACGTCAGATGGCAGTTCCCTGGTGACATGTGTACAGGTTAGTTCATCGACCTGGGGATCGTCATTTGTCTCGTGTGAGTTCCCACTGTACTTTGATTACTACCCTACCATCGTGTACTGCCTCAGAGTCAATTATTAGGTCACAGGTACGTGATTGCAATGATTGATGGAGGACCTATCCCGGTAGAACAGTCTTACTCGAGATGATAGTATGCTATCTGGTTTACCTTTATCATCGTGTACTGCTTCAGGTGACCTTACAGGTCGCTATTACACGTTTGTAGAGCCCCTAGGATTCTTGCTTGACCACCAGCAGTATGAGGGCGATCATATAAGTGGGAGCTGGGGGTCTATAAGCATATCCTTAAATGGTCCCTAGTCGTGTGAGTTTCGAGACAGGGCATCGATACTCCAGAGTAGACTAGTGTATACAGTCGAGACCCCGACGAGGGGCGGTGGCCGGTCTCACAAGCCACTGGTGTCAGTTGGATCACCTAAGATGTATACAGGTGCTCATTGGGTTATGAGTACACCGGACAGGACTCGCCGGGAACATGCTAGTTGGTCATATACCAGACGTCAGATGGCAGTTCCCTGGTGACATGTGTACAGGTTAGTTCATCGACCTGGGGATCGTCATTTGCCTCGTGTGAGTTCCCACTGTACTTTGATTACTATCCTACCACGGCTCAAAGGAGTCGTGCAAGCAGGTTTTAGTTGGGTACAGTCCCGAGCCACATGGAGGCAGTGAGCGTATCTTCAGGGGTTCGTCTCTCCCGGTATTGGGGGTGAGGTCGTGCTGTGTCTAGGAGAGCCATTACACGAAGCCCTCGGCCGAGGCAAGGAGATTTACTGGTAGGTATTCCAGTAGTATCTCAGGGTGTTCTGGGCTACACTCCGACACGACTTGTACCGCTTTTGGGGGTCTGACTTTTACCAACCCCCTAGGCCCGCCATGCGATGCTCATAGACGAACGGACCGGACTGTACGGATATTGTCACTGACAGGCTCAGTAGGGAGTCAGGCTGAGTTCGCTCACAGACGTCCCTTTTGGTCAATACCTGGTAGCCCGTTATGTATTGGCTTATACCTCTAACGTGCTAGTGGTTAAATCCACAACCAAGGTGTTGACGAGTCTTTAGAGTCCCCCACATTCTGTTACTCAGCTTTCGGGCGAAAGGTTGTAGAGGCCGTATGGAGATATGGCAGGGTCCGATCAGATACGTGCGGTATTGCACGGATCAGGATCGGACAGTTTGTACTATAGGCCGTATGGTTATATGGCAGGGTTCGATCAGATACGTGCGGTATTGCACGGATCAGGATCGAACGGATAATACTAGCCGGCTTTGGTATAAGCCGGATCCTAGTATAGTACAGTATAGATTTTGTCTCATTGCATTTGTATTTCGGTCGGAATACAAATGCGGGTGTGTATGCACAGTATCGGGGTTTTCCTGTAATTTATTACGGGACCAGTTTTCTGGAGTTGCCAGTTTGCTTTCCGTTTCGGCCGATTTCCATTGTTCCGTTCATTGGCCGAAGATTGGTGGAGGAGGGCTTATTTGCATTGTTGCAAATAAGTGGTTGTGGAGGGGGTCTTTGCATTTTTGTTTTATCATGATGGTTTCATGATGGAGCCCATCCCTTGACTTTCTATGCTCATGATGGCTTGATCTTTTTGGAGCCATCATGCATGAGATGATGGTTGTGTTGAGTGTTGGGTTTTTGTGGTGATCATTTGACTTTTCATCATCACTCACTTTCCACCCACCCCCTTGTCTTTGTTCTTTCTCTCTCCAATCACACAGGGGGGGCCGGCCATTCCTTGAGAATGGATTGGATTCATTTCATGAGGTGTGGGATTTTTGTATCTAGAGCTTTGAAAAATCCCTACAACTCCCTCTCCAAAAGTTCACTTCAATTCCTCTACGAAAAGGCAACTCCATAATCCCAAAAATGAGACTTCTTCACTACACATTCTACAGCGAATCTTGGGCACGTCGACTAGCCAGCTTCGTGCCCGAGTTGCCTCGGCATTGAGGTGGGAGCCCGTAAAAGAAGTAGGCGATGTGGTGCACTTCCGGCGACGAGGAGGAGACGGGACATTTCGCAGGAGATCGGGACGATGACGAGAAGACCGGAGGACTTGGATCGTCGGTATATCTCTTTTCCCTTTCTTGTAGATAGCTAAGACTAGTTAGTGGTTCGATCCGGGTATTAGTGCGCGGCGGTTTTCCAGTTCAAGAAAAATTTAAGTTTCTCACCGCTTCCGCATTTGGCCGTCGGATTGACGGCCGGGGCGCCGCCGTGCACTTACAGTGGTATCAGAGCCTCGCCGTTAACTTAGTCTAGCTTTGTTTAATGTGTTTTTCAGTTCCGATCGATCAAATGTTCCAAAACCCGTTTTTCCTTCACGACAGTTTTCTGTTGAAATTTTTTGGTCTCGAAAATTTTTTCAGGTTGTAAAATAGTGATGTACTGGAAATTATAAGGATACTGTAGAAATTCGACACTGTGATTCACCAATGGGAGCGCGGAACCGCGGCCAAACCCCCCTTGGGCCGCGGTTCCGCCGCACAATGGAGTGATCACTGTATCCAATTTCTACAGTTCCTTTCTGGGGTTAAAATTGGGGTTTCGGAATATTAATATTGGGCCCAGAATTTCCTGATCTGCTACAGTAATGCTTGGGGGCCCACTTGTTAAAATTTGATTGATCGGTTATTTTAAACACATTATTTCACAGTATTTACATTATATCTGCGACCGTGAATGTCACTCGATCGGTAAATCCGGTCTAACTGCTATAGCCCGGTTAGACGGATTTGCGAACGTGACTTTCACGTTGATGTTCTGTTTTTGCCGTGATGTTGCGGATCGGTCGTGGGGGATAGCCTGGATGCAATGCTAGTACAGTTGTGGTTGTATTATGTACATTTGATATTGCGGGGCGAGCGTCCGACATGTGGACTGCCGTCACTGCCTGATTGTATTATTATTTTGGGGCACGGCCAGGTTGGGGTCGATGTACCCGTTGTATGTATATTTTACTTTCTGTACTAGGATTGCCCCGCGGAGGGGTGCACGGATAGCCGGGTTCTAGAGGGCAACAAGCCCGCATCTCATGGCATTGAGACGGAGGGGGCTTCACTCTAGGATTGGCGGGCTATTCGCCGCACTCGTAGGGGGTACAGGTTGACCCAGGAGGGGTGCCCAAGTTACCGAATTCCGTGAAGTGCTGGGTGGTCCATTCACGGCGCTGAAGGGGGCTGCCTCGCTTCAGGTTTTGGCGGGTGACTTGCCGCGCCCGTAGGGGTCTAGGATTTCATTGCACAGGCTATCCACACGACCAGGGGAACGTCGGGTTTCAGCGGCTCTGTGAAACCCGGGGATCCCAGATATCTGTATTGTTTCTGTGATGCTGTACATTTTCTGTGATGTTGCATTTTATCACGCCTTGAGCGAATATAATATATTGGTATATATATTAGTAGATGTTGTATATGTTTTGCATCCGCGCTAGTCCAGTCCCCGCTCTGTCGTTAGTTAGCTAACCTAACGGGTAATGACGGGACCCAGTGGCGAATGCTGATGGCATATACGTACATCAGTATATTTTCGTTCTTTTTTGGTGTGATCAATTGATGGGACTGCGTTGATTCGGATCAATACAAGTTAAAACAAACCTAATCTGATGTTGTTGGAACACTTTTCAAAAAGCTGTTATTGCAAGGACGTTCACTTTTGTTTTGCATCGTGGTATTCAGTTAGAATATCCTGCTCCTCAGTCGACGAGGCAAGGGCCGAGATCCCTTCACCGGGAGTGACCCCTTGGACAGAAGTTTGCGTCAGGGCAATAACTTCACTATAGCCGATTACTTTTGCTTTGCACCGTGGTATTCAGTTGGAATATCCTGCACCTCATTCTACGGGGAAAGAGCCGAGATCCCTTCACCGGGAGTGACCTCTTTAGCGAAGGTTGTCGTCACTATATTTCTAAAAAGCTATCCGTTCCTTCAACGATATCAAGTTCATTACGTTAATGGTTTTCGCCAGAAACCATTCGTAGCCCTCCGTCGTTTCATATGGGTAGTCAATAGTATTCAAGCTGTGTATGTTGGCCAAAGTCAAGGCACAGTGATTGGTAGCTATTGGATATTCATATGCAGCATAGATAGATGCGTTGGTTTGGGACAGTCGTACTGCCATTTTGGCCAAAGTCAAGGGTAGGTACGGGTGGATTCAAATTAACCTGGAGAATGACGGGTAGAACTTGACATGTGACTTATGATATGTTGGCCAAAGTCAAGGTCATAAGAGCATGGGGTAAAAATCACATCGGGAGTTTCAAAAGAACTGAAACTTGCCAGATATGCGCATACCTTCTGGAGTGTGATACCGTGAGCGGATTCCGTCACGTTATCATGCGATGATAGTTGGATCCCGATTCCCACTGATGAGTTGGTTTACTCCTCGGGTCACCCCGACTAATTCTTCTTTTAGGTTTGGAGGAGAATTTGAGATGACAGTGGGAGGTTTCCAGATTAGATAAATTGCTAACCATTCTGATCTAGGTTAGAGTGCACGCTGAGAATTTCTTTTCTCTCTCTCTTTGGCAGCGACCATTGACCCGACCCTAAGACTACGACTCAGAGACCAAGTTGACCGAACCTTCTTAAAACACTGGCTTTTGGATTGTCAGAGTTGCAAACCTCATTGCCACTCCTACTTTTACCCTTTTCTCCAGGACACCCCGTATTACTACGAACGTCCACTTCCATTGGACCAAACCATCGTATGGTTATATACGAACTCGAAAGGATTTATTCGAGGATGGTTTCCGGTTCTGGAGAAAACGGATAGGATTATTCAGTTGTCTTTTCCTTTTTCCTTCTCTCAGGTTGCGAGTACTCCTTGGTTTAGGGGTAGTACACCTATTATGCAAATTGGATAGTCTTCTTCCAAACCATAGGCAGGTGCCGACCGGTAGGGAATGAAGAAAACCAATTAGCCTAACGATGGTGTGCAGAAGGTATTAAGTTAAGACAAAGCAAGGGATTAGTAAGAGGGCAAAGTAAATTGCAACTGATATTCACGACCAAACCAGGTATTTCGTTACCACTCCCACATCACCTTTGTATTTCTCCAGGACACTCCGTATCACTACGAAGATCCACAGTTTATTGGATACTCCATCGTATGGTTATATACGAACTCGAAAGGAACTTGTTCCAGTTCGGGGATGGATTCTGGTCCAGGAGAAATAGGAATAAGATTTATTCATGTGTCTTTTATCTTCACCTTCTCTCGCATTGCGAGTGTTCCTAGGATTAGGACAGTACACCCATTGTGCTTATTGGATAGTCTTCTTCCAAACCATAGGCTGGTGCCGAACGGTAGGGAAGGAAGAAAACCATTTGGCCTAAGGGGTGTGCAGAAGGTAATGACTCAAGACATATGAAGGGATTTGGAGAGGTGGCAAAGAGATAAACGGTTACAGTCGTGAATCTGGAAGAGGCATTACTAGGAATACCGGGATACCCCATCGAAACATTTCAATGTTTCAGTGTCACTGTGTACTGTTAAAGGAAAACTGATTTCCCGATTAGATCCTTACTCCAGGGTATGTATTTACCAGGTATGATTCTCACATCTGTATGGTTTTACAGATGATGAGTGGGAGTAAGTTATTGGGAATTGGGTGATCGTCCTCATTATATCAGGATTCGTTGTAATCGGTGATATTTGAGGAAGTCACCTGGGTTGTTTGCCGGACGGCAAATATTTGGTTTTGAATATCCGCTGTCATGCACCAATTTCAAATTGATATATCTGTACGTCTATTTTCATAGAGTGAGATATACCTTTTTGAAATTATGTCTACGACGTTTACCTATATCAGTGAATGGTTAGGTGAGGAGCATTAAACAGCGGTGTAATTCTTCTTAACCATAAGTACAGTTTTCAACCTACGACACACAGTGAATGAGTTGTCAGACTCAAGGGACTTATACAGAGTATTGTATGTTGTCCAGGGTCCATCAGGACAGAGGGGATGGTCCTCGTACTATATTCGGTTTACTTATGACTTCTCTAGTTTTTAGACAGGTGTTTCGTGGAAACACAGGGTCCGAATTTTGAGAAGTTATAGGTATTTGAATAGAGTAGAGAACCAGGTATAGCAAGTATCGGGATTTTTCAAAGTGATCGAAGATGTAGATACTTGTATATGGTATTCAGTTGATAGTAATGATTAAGAGAACTTACTTCTCTTTCAGGTTACTCATAATTGGAAGCATTCCTAAGTTGAGTAACGCTGATCGGCCTCTCTCCATTTAGTTGACATGCACTGGAGACAGTTGCATGATTTGAATCTGGTTCAATTAAATCAGTGCCTCTGGTTCTATATTGGATATAGAACAGTTCATATCTTAACGATGTTAAGGTACGGGGAGTTGTCCGGTTTATGATTAAAACCAGACACTTGACAACTCAAGGCACGTTTCTGTAATGGCTGTTTGTGGGTTGACCCAGGCTATGACGAGGGTTGACTTTCTACCATCTGGAAGATCAATAGCAATATTGTTCTTGACTCGCCACAGTTTTATTAAAAATGGATTTTTTCAGAAAACAGTAGTGGGAGTATGGTAGAACTGGAAGTGATTCCAGAACCACAAACGATTACTGAAGATTTGATATGAACCTAAAGATTCAATCTGGTTTGACATTCTATTGGCCACTCCGCAGATATGGTGGGTAACTTCAGGCACCCGAGAGGTACTCCGGTAGCCTCAAGGACGGTGACAGGGAAGTTCTTGTTTACCCATAATTGCCATTGCTGTTGTTCCAGGTTGCGAGACCCGGCGGTAGGATGAATATAGCGTCGTTCTAAACTAGCTTTAGAAGTGTACGTGCATATGACTCTGCCAGAGGGTTGTCGTAGTCAGTGGAGCAGCGGAAGCATTGGTGGACAGGTAGCTTATGTCTATTTATAGACTAAAGCAGATATAGCGGAGATAGATCATCTATTTCTGACATGACAGTCATAGGTTTGACTTCATCAGAATAGGGGATGGATCTGTTGAGAAGGTAGTAGGGTGTGATGTCCTGGTATCTGGATGACATACACAGAGTAGGAAAAGAAACTCCTATACTACAGTCGGTTATACTTTGGTCGTCACACAGTGTTTTCTCCACATGGGACTTAGACATTATATCAGACATACTGGTTACTAGATCTATGGTTTTAGATCTGGATTTGGGTGGTTTCCCAATCAGGGTACTTAGACAGCATTCTAAGAGTATTTAGAATGGACGACTCCTGGCACGGTAGTGTACCTGCAGGTAATGGAGTCGCCCTCTCTAAAGGTGTCTTACAGACTAAAGTAGAGAGGGATGTGCATGATTGGCAGATCACTTGCTTAGGCAATTGAGTCAATCGTGAGATGTCAAGTACCACACCAGATGTTGTTCTTGCACTAGATGCGATAAGTTGACATTAATCCAATCCTGGAGAAACAGTCGGAAGCAGTTCTAGAACACAAGTGGATGTTCTAGGGATATGATAACGACAGCCTCATTCGGGAGACAGTTATCATTCCAGGCTTCCAAGGTGACATTGACGACAAGGAGGTTGTCAGAGTTATAGTTTTCCTTCTGACGAAGGGCAGTATTTTGGACAGATGGTCCAAGGCAATACTGAGGGTGGCATGGCGCAGGATACTGATTAAGTTCAGTTGACGATACAGTCTAAGAAGTTTGGATTTGCAGTTCATTTATGAGCTATGTCCCATCAGACATCCAGACACATTCTAAGACAGGTTTTGCTCTTTTCAGGAGATGGCTTTCTCCGCGAACATGAGAAAAAGAGAGACATGGAAAGAAACATCAAGGCGGATCCACTCACTAAGGCTATTCCTCGAACGCAATAGTTTCGCAAACGAGCTTTGTGAGACTGACCAGTAGAGGAGTTGGGTGTTCGGTATCACACGGGTTGTGAGTATGCGACATCGCAATAATTAGCCTTGAGTGCAAGTGGGAGATTGTTGGAGATAGTGCCCTCAGAGTCAATTATTAGGTCACAGGTACGTAATTGCAATGATTGATGGAGGACCAATCCCGGTAGGACAGTCTTACTCGAGATGATAGTATGCTATCTGGTTTACCTTTATCATCGTGTACTGCTTCAGGTGACCTTACAGGTCGCTATTACACGTTGGTAGAGCCCCTAGGATTCTTGCTTGACCACCAGCAGTATGAGGGCGATCATATAAGTGGGAGCTGGGGGTCTATAAGCATATCCTTAAATGGTCCCTAGTCGTGTGAGTTTCGAGACAGGGCATCGATACTCCAGAGTAGACTAGTGTATATAGTCGAGACCCCGACGAGGGGCGGTGGCCGGTCTCACAAGCCACTGGTGTCAGTTGGATCACCTACGATGTATACAGGTGCTCATTGGGTTATGAGTACACCGGACAGGACTCGCCGGGAACATGCTAGTTGGTCATATACCAGACGTCAGATGGCAGTTCCCTGGTGACATGTGTACAGGTTAGTTCATCGACCTGGGGATCGTCATTTGTCTCGTGTGAGTTCCCACTGTACTTTGATTACTACCCTATCACGGCTCAAAGGAGTCGTGCAAACAGGTTTTAGTTGGGTACAGTCCCGAGCCACATGGAGGCAGTGAGCGTATCTTCAGGGGTTCGTCTCTCCCGGTATTGGGGGTGAGGTCGTGCTGTGTCTAGGAGAGCCATTACACGAAGCCCTCGGCCGAGGCAAGGAGATTTACTGATAGGTATTCCAGTAGTATCTCAGGGTGTTCTGGGCTACACTCCGACACGACTTGTACCGCTTTTGGGGGTCTGACTTTTACCAACCCCCTAGGCCCGCCATGCGATGCTCATAGACGAACGGACCGGACTGTACGGATATTGTCACTGACAGGCTCAGTAGGGAGTCAGGCTGAGTTCGCTCACAGACGTCCCTTTTGGTCAATACCTGGTAGCCCGTTATGTATTGGCTTATACCTCTAACGTGCTAGTGGTTAAATACACAACCAAGGTGTTGACGAGTCTTTAGAGTCCCCCACATTCTGTTACTCAGCTTTCGGGCGAAAGGTTGTAGAGGCCGTATGGAGATATGGCAGGGTCCGATCAGATACGTGCGGTATTGCACGGATCAGGATCGGACAGTTTGTACTATAGGCCGTATGGTTATATGGCAGGGTTCGATAAGATACGTGCGGTATTGCACAGATCAGGATCGAACGGATAATACTAGCCGGCTTTGGTATAAGCCGGATCCTAGAATAGTACAGTATAGATTTTGTCTCATTGCATTTGTATTTCGGTCGGAATACAAATGCGGGTGTGTATGCACAGTATCGGGGTTTTCCTGTAATTTATTACGGGACCAGTTTTCTGGAGTTGCCAGTTTGCTTTCCGTTTCGGCCGATTTCCATTGTTCCGTTCATTGGCCGAAGATTGGTGGAAGAGGGCTTATTTGCATTGTTGCAAATAAGTGGTTGTGGAGGGGGTCTTTGCATTTTTGTTTTATCATGATGGTTTCATGATGGAGCCCATCCCTTGACTTTCTATGCTCATGATGGCTTGACCTTTTTGGAGCCATCATGCATGAGATGATGGTTGTGTTGAGTGTTGGGTTTTTGTGGTGATCATTTGACTTTTCATCATCACTCACTTTCCACCCACCCCCTTGTCTTTGTTCTTTCTCTCTCCAATCACACAGGGGGGGCCGGCCATTCCTTGAGAATGGATTGGATTCATTTCATGAGGTGTGGGATTTTTGTATCTAGAGCTTTGAAAAATCCCTACAACTCCCTCTCCAAAAGTTCACTTCAATTCCTCCACAAAAAGGTAACTCCATAATCCCAAAAATGAGACTTCTTCACTACACATTCTACAGCGAATCTTGGGCACGTCGACTAGCCAGCTTCGTGCCCGAGTTGCCTCGGCATTGAGGTGGGAGCCCGTAAAAGAAGTAGGCGATGTGGTGCACTTCCGGCGACGAGGAGGAGACGGGACATTCCGCAGGAGATCGGGACGATGACGAGAAGACCGGAGGACTTGGATCGTCGGTATATCTCTATTCCCTTTCTTGTAGATAGCTAGGACTAGTTAGTGGTTCGATCCGGGTATTAGTGCGCGGCGGTTTGCCAGTTCAAGAAAAATTTAAGTTTCTCACCGCTTCCGCATTTGGCCGTCGGATTGACGGCCGGGGCGCCGCCGTGCACTTACAACTACAACTAGTGAGAATCCTAACATCCAATTAGATCTATCCCATAGATCCAAAACCCAGGATTTAGGAGGTATCACTTTGATCCTGTCTGGAGAATCATTGTGATAAGCGGAGATTGATCGAGCGTAGCATAGGAAACTCCTTCCCTATCAAGAGTATGTCATCCACGTACTCTACGAGGATCGTCACCATACTCCCTACTACCTTCTTGTTTATACAAGGTTCATCTACCATTTTGATGATGTCAAACTCTTTGACTAATTCATCAAAACAGATGTTCCAACTCCGAGATGCCTGCTTTATCCTATAAAGCATCTTGCACACGTTTCCGCTGCTCCCACTGTCTACGAGACCCTCTGGCTGTGTACTTATAGACGCTCTCTTCCAAATCATCATTTAGAAAAGCAATCAAGCCATTCTTACAGAGTCTTACTCTCGATGGCCAGCTCGAAGCTAGTTGGGTCATCATCTCATGATGCAGTCCTCGCTCCCACTGTCATAGAGAAACCGAAGTATCTCTCAGGTGGTGAGGAACCCTACTAGATCGGCGGAGAGGCTGAGGTTCATTGGAATCTACTGAATCCTTTGGCTCTATCAAATCATCTGCTGTAGTTTGTATAGTTGGAACCTTTCCAGTTCTACATAACAGATCTTGCCTCGAGCTTGTCCGGATTTTGCTTTTTAGACATAGGCCGGTCAACCCCAAATCTTAACTAGTTTAAGACATGGGCTCTTCCCTTATCATATCACATATGAAATGGTAGGCAACTGATTTGATTGGAACCCTATTCAATAGGTGTGCAACTTCATAAGTGCATAACTCCCAAAAGGAAAAAGGTAACTCAGCAGTACTCATCATAGAGCACACCATATCAAATAGGGTGTATCTGCTCCGCCCTGATATACCATCGTGCTATGGTGTATTCAGAGGAGTAATGCTGAGAGAGAATCTCATTCTCTTTTAGAATAATCCAGGATTTCCGTGCACAAGTATTCTCCTCCTTGATCTCATCAAAGGACATAATACTTATACCCGTATTTTGGTTCTCTACTTCAAACTTATATTCTGTGAATACCTCAAAAGCTTCGGACTTATGTTTCAACAGGAACATACGACTGAATCTTGAGAGATTATCAGAGAATATAATGAAGTATAAAGAACCAGTCCTGGCATGTGTAGTCTGGGGACCTACATACATCAACATGTATCATCCCAAGAGTTTACTAACTCTTTCTCTGTTTCCAATAAACAGAGCTAGTGTCATTTTATCTTTGTGACATGACTGGCGAGTTTCACAAGATGTAAATTCAAACTGATTTAAATATGCATCTAAATGTAACTCAGCCAGTCGGGTCGCATTGATATGACCTAGTCTACAATACCTCAAGAAGGATTCGTTCATTTCTGAACTCTTCCTCTTGTGTGTGTTCCGTATACTAAAGAACTGTAGTTTGATTTAGAACGTCAATGCTTTTAGATAACGTGCCTGAACCGATCAACTTTTGATATAGGAAATGTTCAAAACATTATCCAACAATACAAAATTATATCATTTCTTTACTAAAAGAGAGTGATATGATTTGGTATATCAGGTTCGGTATCTAATAACATTCGTTCAGAATCAATGTATTTGTAATACAGGGTGACAGTGACCAACAGACTTGGCTGCAACACTTGCCCCGTTTTCTGCCTCATGAAACTTATCAC
Source organism: Agapanthus africanus (assembly GCA_030015575.1). Lineage (NCBI taxonomy): Eukaryota > Viridiplantae > Streptophyta > Magnoliopsida > Asparagales > Amaryllidaceae > Agapanthus > Agapanthus africanus. Next base: position 337,211,717 of record CM057345.1, on the reverse strand, counting down.
CCGTTCTCAGTTCTCTACCTTTCTGTAGCCCTATGTAACATATTACATATCTGGGATCCTGATCTGGTATCACATACCCAGGACGTAAAGGACACTGAGAAACAGTTCTCTGTAATGAACACACCCGAAGATGATGCATCAGCATGCACACTCTTCGTTTGGGCGGCACGGGAAATCTGGTATTCCCCAATTTCCTGCTCTGTCTTATAACAATTATAAGTTGGAGCGGGACCAACGTTTCCCAGCTCAGTATAACAAGCGAGTTCGGTCAATAATCTGTATTATTATCTTGATTAAGGCGTGATATGGTCGCTACCTGGAGAGAGAGAGAAGAAAACACTCAGCGTGCGCTCTGTCAAGAATAGATTGGTTATTATTTTATCTAATCAGGATGGCTCCCACTGCTTTTTATCAAATCTTCCTTCAAACCCTAAAAGGAAAGACTAGCCGGGATTAATTACACACTACAAGTTCACCAATCTTTCAGCCAGGCCAGTGTCGGTACTTTGAGGGAGGTCCCCCGTGCTTTCGCACGAACCTAATTAATGTAAACCTCGTTTTTTCCAGAGACGTAACCTCGTTAACACCTTTCTAGACACCTACTTGATCGGCTAATTGTAATGTATAAAACTCTCCCAGGAGTAACTCTTACTCGCAGCGGGTATCGGGATCCAACTATCTCATAGAAGGTATGCAATCTCATTGCAAATCTCAACACTTGAAATTCCCGATAATATTTTGCCCCTAGCACCCTATGACCTTGACGGAGGTCAACAAACCATAGGCTACTAGTCAAGTTCAACCCGTCATTTCTTGATCGAATTAAACCCACCCGCACGACCCTTGACGGAGGTCAACAAGGCCGCACGACTACCCTAACTCAATCTGCATCATATGCATAAACAGATAAATACTAGTTAGCTACCGCACACTACGCCTTGACGGAGGTCAACAAACGTAGCACGAATACTAAATAGGACTTATCTGAAATGACGGAGGGCTACGACAGGTTTTTCTGAAAACCTATTGCGTAATGAACTTGATATCGTTGTAGAATCAAATGATTTTAAAATGGAGTGCTTTTGAGGCTTTTCTAATTTTGCTAAAGGAGTCACTCCCGGTGAAAGGATCGTCGGTCCTTTCCTCGTCGAATGAGGTGCGGGATATATCATATATATCACTGTGCAAAGCAAAAACACTTAAAAGCAATCAAAATACAAACCGAGTGTGTAGCATCTGCCAGTTATTGCTAAAGGAGTCACTCCCGGTGAAGGGATCTCGGTCCTTTCCTCATCGAATAAGGTGCAGGATATATCACATATACCGCTGTGCAAAGCAAGAACTGTATCTACCTGTTTTATTTTGAAATTCGATTCTACAACATCTTAGGTTTCTTTTTATTTCATTAATCACATTAATGAAGTCCCATCATTTAAATACCTAAACTTCACAGATAAATACGACGTACACTTATGCCATCCGCATTCGCCTCGATGTCCCCTCGTGCACCGTTAGGTTAGGTAACTAACGGCAGAGCGGGGCAGGGCTAGCGCGGGTGTAAAACATAAGTAATGTCTATATAATATATCATATATACTATATACAGCATTTATCACAGAACATCACATGATCACATCACAGATATCGCAGCAGAAGAAACATATGAAATATTGGATAAACTAGGACGTCCGTGTTTTCAATACGAGCCAGTATAAAACACGGATTCCACGGTCGTGATGAATAGCCAAACCCACACCCCTAGACCCCTACGAGAGCGGCAAGCAACCCTACCAATTCTGGAGTTAGGAGACCCGGACTCGACTCCTCGAGTTGGTCTCCCACTGGACTCCAGAACCCGGTTACTTGTGCTCCCCTCCTTGGGTCTATCCTAGTGCAGAAAAGTAAATAATATACAAACGGTGACAACTTCCGCAACCTGGAAGTGCCCCAATAAAAGAATATTACATACAAATTTTTACATGAATGAAAATGAAAAACACTCATCTCACATAAAAACCCCCGGCTATTCAAACACGACGATCCAATATAACATATCCAGCAACACATAACATCACATGTCATCAACGTAAGTAAATATGCGCATCCCAATTGTCGTTGACATATAGCAACGAAACCGGCGATATCACATATTACACTTACGGTCACAGAAAAGAAAGTGTAAAACTACAACAGTTGGAATCCGCAACCACCTCAGACATCACATGCCTGACCAAATGAATTTCTTAGACATCGCATGCCTAACAATTATAAACCCTGCATTTTAGTCTCAAAATCGAAAACACTTTTCAATATCAAGTCGGGCAATTCAACAGGATTCCCGACATCCTGATCGAATGCTCGTCGCAAACTTCAGTAGACGGCCGCACCCCCGATACCGGCGACGAAGTGCACCAAGGCGGAACACCGCTGCCGCGAGCACCCGAACGGATGCTTTCGGCGACGGGGTTCTCCTACAGTCACTTGGTCGGGGCTATGGAGCGAGGCTGTCTATTAAGTTTACCCGGCGAGTATCCGCGTACGCTACGTGATTGCGACGGACTTTTGATCACATCAAAATTCTTTGGCAACCGATCAAGTGAGACTAAACTGCTATGTTTATAACATTCATTCAGTTATCTCATAACTTCTTGTGAATTCCAATTATTGTATCCCATTCCAGATAAACAGAAAATGTTAAACTTTCCGATCGAACAATCGAACACCCAAGTTTTCCCGATACAGATCAACACATGAAACAAGTCTAACAACATTCCGTTCGTGCCTCAGTACCAACGGTCCAGCCGTAGAAGGGTCAAGCCAACGCCTCACATGTGGCACGCCGTACTGCCCCAAACCCGAAGGTTCAGAGGGCAGTTCAAGACGGTCACATAATCGAGTTAAGGTTTGTTGTCTTCTAGAGGGACCATCGCGTTACTTGCACTACTTAGAACATCGTTAAACTATGGAAAAATCCAACACTTGGAAATTTCCCGACAGGGGAAAAATTGGGTATTTATATCCGGTCGAACTTTTAACATATTCTAAAAATTTATCCGGAAAGCCAAATAGACAAAATTTGATACCCCGATCGAAACACCGAATCCCCAAAACAACTCCATATTATTCAACTCTTGAATAACTTTTAAAAAATTCCCGGAAAACTCAGAAGAATTTATCAGGAATTACTGTGCAAAAATATAGGGCTGACGTCACCAGATAGCCGCGGAACCGCCGCAGAAGCTAGGCTTCTGCCGCGGTTCCGCCGCACTAATTACTGTTCACCGAAATATTTTTGCATCGTAATTCTTATTTTTCCCTGCTGAATTTTTTAGTAATTTTTAATTTGGAAAAATCCCTGTTTTCAGAAAAAGGACAGAGAGCATTTTGTATTGGGGTTTCGGGTTCGTTCGGACTTCAAATTCCGTCTAGACTTCGCCTAAGGCTCTAGCTAGTTTCTGATACCACTGTAGGGTTCCTAGGCACTCTCAAGAGGTCTCACAAGGCATCAACCATGCCAATTTCAAAAATTCTAGGTGCCGAGAAACCCTAATACGGACCGTTGGCTAGAAATCTAGGCGAAAAACAATCTAGTTAACAACTTAACTAATGGGATATCGGAAATACAACCTTTGTAGATCCGGTGCTCCACCTCCATAGCTCCGCAACGAAGTCGTCTCCGCTGTCCAAAAGGAATCCGGGCTCTAGAGTCGGCTTCGTCGGAGAAAAAGCGAGCTAGGTCGTCGATGTCCATGCCGAAGATGATCTACGTCGAGGCATCGCTAAATCAAGCTCCACCTTCACCAAGCCCTAAAAACTTGTGAAGGAAACACACTCTACTACTTGGTAAGAGGTAGAGGATGAAGAAATAGGAAGTGGGTAGACTTTAGAATTGGATTTCTCACTCTAATTCATCAATCACCATTGATGGGTGCAAGCTTCTTTCTTGAAGAAGAAGAAGAAGAAGAAGATAATTGTTATGATAAGTTAATTAAAAAATAGAATAGAAAAACAATACTTATCATAATATTAACTATAGTTATGTGTAGAGAATTGACCAAGGTTAAAGGAATGGTTAGGGTTAAGAATGAAGACAAGAATGGTTACAAAGTCAAAGCTTCATGAAGCTTCAACTAAACTCCAAAACTAGCAACCATTCTTTTCTCATCTATTCAAAATAAATAAATAAATAAATAAGTAAGAAAAGAAAACCCTAATCATTAGTTTAACCATGGCTTAATTCATTACACTTAACTATAGTTAAACATGCATCATCAAACATGATACAATCAAGTGCACAAAATCATATCGCATATACAATGCGCACATCCGAGTGAGAAAATCCATTCAAAGTGAACCGATACTAGTTAATGCAAAGTAATATAGCAAATATATAATTATACATTAAATCATTAAATCAACACTTGATTTAACGATCCGGTCATATCGCATATAACCGACTAGTATCCTATGTATCGGCTTATCGAATCAACCTTTGATTCGATAACTAGGGTATATCGCATATAACCTAATCGATACATTCATCGCGAGAATAGAATACGGTATCACATACACGCATTATTCTCGGTCCCGCAGATATCTCATATGCGCTCCTATTTCGTTTCACTTGAGCCAGGAAACCTCTGTGTAGGACTCTAAAGACTCGTCAATACGCCGGCAGCAGATGATGATCATATCAAACACCCACAAGCCGCAAGCGGTCTGCTAAACGTAACGGCCACCCGGGTATTGATCGATCTGAAGATCGACGAGCAAGCCCGCTCACACTCCAGTGAATCCAACCAGTAACACTGCCGTACAGTCCGGTCTGATCGTCTGATATGTCGCATATCTCGCCTAAGGGTGGTAAACGTCAGACCCCAATAGCTCGATAAGTCGTGTCGATATGAGGTCTATAACAATTCGAGAAACTACTGGTAACACTTACCAGTAAATCTCAGCAACCCTGGCCAGGGATTTCCTGTTATAGCCAATCGAACACAGCGCAACATCAACTCCCTATACCGGGGGAGACGAATCCCCTCCTATCGCTCATTGCCTCCATGTGACTCGGGACTGTACCCAAAAACCACCGTTTTGCACGCCCTCTTGGACGTGGTAAGATGGAAATCAAAGCACAGTGGGAACCACACAAGACTCTATGACGATCTCGGGTCAACAGACTACTCTGTACCAGTGTCACCAGAGAACTGCCATCTGACGTGAGGTATAATACCATCTGGGAGTTCTCGGCAAGTCCGTCCAGTGTACCCAGTCTCTACTGAGCACCCGTATATCATCTCTGATGTCAAACACCAATGGATATGGGATCATCCATCGCCCATCTGTATGGGTCGAGAAGGTATACGCTAGTCTACTCTGGTATATCGATGCCCCGTCTCGATACACCCACGACTAGGGACTTTGAAGGATGTACTTATGGACTACCATGTCCCCACTAGTATGATCCGCATCATAGTCCAGGTAGTCAAGCACACATCCTAAGGGCTTTACCAACATGTAACAGAGAGACAATCAGTATACACGTTAAGATAAAGTTCAACCAGATAGCATACTATCATGTCGAGCAAGAAAGTCCTCCCTATATATGTCCCAGCATCCACTACATTATACATCCTATGTACAGTAATGGCCTCTAGGGCATACATATAACTAACATTGAGATATTCACAGAATATAAGTTAGAAGTAGAGAACCAAAATACGGGTATAAGTATTATGTCCTATGATGAGATCAGGGAGGAGAATACTTGTGCATGGAATCCTTGGACTATTCTAAAGGAAAATGAGATTCTCTCTCAGTATTACTCCTCTGAATACACCATAGCACAACGGTGTATCGGGGCGGAGCAATCACACAATATTAGATATCGTGTGCTCTATGATGAGTATTACTGAGTTACCTATTTCCTTTTAAGGAGTTATGCGCTTGAGAAGCTGCATACCTATTGAATTAGGTTCGAATCAAATCAGTGCCTACCACTCCATATAAGATATGGTATGGGAAGAGCCTATCTCTTAAGTAAGTTAAGATCTGGGGTTATCTGTAAGTGCACGGCGGCGCCCCGGCCGTCAATCCGACGCCGGAATGCGGAAGCGGTGAACAACTTAAATTTTTGCGGACTTTGCAAACCGGCACCACCGCGCACTAAACTCCGGATCGTAACCATTAACAAGTCTAAGCTAACTAGAATACGGGTTAGAGATGTATACCGACGATCCAAGTCCTCCGGTCTTCATCTCCACTCCGATCTCCTCGCGGGATCTCCGTCCGTCTCCTCCTCGTCGGAAAGGGCACCACATCGCCTGTAGCTTTTACGGGCTCCCACCTCAATACGGAGGCAACTCGGGCGCGAAGCTGGCGAATCGACGCGTCCAAGGTTTGCTGTAGGAAGTGTAGTGTAGAGGCTACTTGTCTCTTTGGGGTTTGTTGCCTTTGGATGGAGGAATGAAGATTGATCTTTGGAGGGAAATGAAGCTACCAATTTTGCAAGCCAAATGAGATGATCAAAATGAAGCACAAAATGAATCTCTCATTTTTCTCTCCTCCTCACTTAAGTGGCCGGCCAATCCTTAGAGGAGAAAATGGTGGAGGGAAAAGAATGGATATGTATGATGAAGGGAGGTGAGTGTAGGAGTGAAGAAGGGGTGACCACATCAAGGGACATAAAAACATACAAGCATGCTTCACTTTAATCAAACCATACCCTCATCAAATCACAAGTCAAAGCAAGCATGGTGCAAAGAAAAGAAAGCTATCATAATCAATATATATGCAATAAAACCCCTCCACAAAAGTAATTTGCAAAACTGCAAATTACCCCCTCCATCGGAAAAGTCCGGCCGGGAAAGAACAAACGAAAACCGGCCGGAACGGAATGCAAACTGGCAACTCCAGAAAACTGGTCCCGTAATAAATTACAGGAAAACCCCGACACTGTGCATACACACCCGCATCTGTATTCCGTCCGGATACAAATGCAAAGAGACAAAATCTACACTGTACTAAACTAGGACCGGCTTAAACCAAAGCCGGCTAGTATTATCCGTTCGATCCTGATCCGTGCAATACCGCACGTATCTGATCGAACCCTGCCATATACCTATACGGCTACTAGTACAAACCGTCCGATCCTGATCCGTGCAATACCGCACGTATCTGATCGGACCCTGCCATATCTCCATACGGCCTCTACAGCGTTTCGCCCGAAAACTGAGTAACTGAAAGTGTGGTAGACTCTAAAGACTCGTCAATACTATGGCTGTGGATTTAACCACTAGCACGTCAGAGGTATAAGCCAATACGTGACGGGCCACCAGCTATTGACTAAAAGGGACGTCGATGAGCGAACTCATCCTGACACCCTACTGAGCCTGTCAGTGACAATATCCGTACAGTCCGGTCCGTTCGTCTATGAGCATCGCATGGCGGGCCTAGGGGTTGGTAAAAGTCAGACCCCCAAAAGCGGTACAAGTCGTGTCGGAGTGTAGCCCAGAACACCCTGAGATACTACTGGAATACCTACCAGTAAATCTCCTGCCTTGGCCAAGGACTTCGTGTAATGGCTCTCCTAGACACAGCGCGACCTCACCCCCAATACCGGGAGAGACGAAACCCCCGAAGATCCGCTCACTGCCTCCATGTGGCTCGGGACTGTACCCAACTAAAACCTGTTTGCACGACTCCTTTGAGCCGTGGTAGGGTAGTAATCAAAGTACAGTGGGAACTCACACGAGACAAATGACGATCCCCAGGTCGATGAACTAACCTGTACACATGTCACCTGGGAACTGCTATCTGACGTCAGGTATAAGACCAACTAGCATGTTCCCGGCGAGTCCTGTCCGGTGTACTCATAACCCAATGAGCACCTGTATACATCTTAGGTGATCCAACTGACACCAGTGGCTTGTGAGACCGGCCACCGCCCCTCGTCGGGGTCTCGACTGTATACACTAGTCTACTCTGGAGAATCGATGCCCTGTCTCGAAACTCCCATGACTAGGGACCTTTTAAGGATGTGCTTGTAGACCCCAGCTCCCACGTATATGATCGCCCTCATACTGCCAGTAGTCAAGCAAGAATCCCAGGGGCTCTATCAACGTGCAATAGTGACATGTCATGTCACCTAAAGCAGTACACGATGATAAAGGTAAACCTGATAGCATACTATCATCTCGAGTAAGACTGTTCTACCGGGATAGGTCCTCCCTCAATCATTGCAATCACGTGCCTGTGATCCAATAATTGACTCTGAGGGCACTATCTCCAACAATCTCCCACTTGCACTCAAGGCTAATTATTGCGATGTTGCATACTCACAGCCCGTGTGATACCGAACACCCAACTCCTCTACTAGTCAGTCGCACAAAACGTGTTTGCGAAACTATTGCGTTCGAGGAATAGCCTCAGTGAGTGGGTCCGCTCTGAAGTTTCTTTCTATGTCTCTCTAAATCTCAAGTTCGCGGAGAATGCCATCTCCCGAAATGAGCAATACCTGTCTTAGAGTGTCTGGATGTCTGATGGGACCGAGTTCATAAATGAACTCCAAATCCAAACTTCTTAGACTGTATCGTCAACTGAACTTAATCAGTATCCTGCGCCATGCCTCCCTCAGTATTGCCTTGGACCACCTGTCCAAAATACTGCCCCTCGTCAGAGGAAAACGATAACTCTGACAACCTCCTTGTCGTCCAGGTCACCTTGGAAGCCTGGAATGATAACTGTCTCCTGAATGAGGCTGTCGTTATCATATCCCTAGAACATCCACTTATGTTCTAAAACTGCTTCCGACTGTTTTTCCAGGATTGGATTAATGTCAACTTATTGCATCTAGTGCAAGAACAACATCTGGTGTGGTACTTGACATCTCATGATTGACTCAATTGCCTAAGCAAGTGATCTGCCAATCATGCACGTCCCTCTCCCCTTTAGTCTGTAAGACACCTTTAGAGAGGGTGACTCCATTACCTGCAGGTACACTACCGTGCCAGGAGTCGTCCATCCTAAATACTCTTAGGATGCTGTCAAGTACCACGATTGGGAAACCACCCAAATCTAGATCTAAAACCATAGATCCAGTAACCAGTATGTCAGATATAAAATCCATTTCCTTTGTGGAGAAACCACTGTGTGACGACCAAAGTATAACCGATTGTAGTATAGGAGTTTCCTTTCCTATTCTGTGTATGTCATCCAGATACCAGGACATCACACCCTACTACCTTCTCAACAGATCCATCCCCTTTTCTGATGAAGTCAAACCCATGACTGTCACGTCAGAAATAGATGATCTATCTCCGCTACATTTGCTCTAGTCTATAAATAGACATAAGCTACCTGTCCACCAATGCTTCCGCTGCTCCCACTGACTACGACAACCCTCTGGCAGAGTCATATAGACGTACACTTCTAAAACTAGTTTAGAATGACGCTATACTCATCCTCCCGCCGGGTCTCGCAGCCTGGAACAACAGCAATGGTAATTGTGGGTAAACAAGAACTTCCCGGTCACCGTCCTTGAGGCCACCGTAGTACCTCTCGGGTGCCTGAAGTTACCCACCTTATCTGCGGAGTGGCCAATGGAATGTCAAATCAGATTGAATCTTTAGGTTCCTTATCAAATCTCCAGTAATCGTTTGCGGTTCTGGAATCGCTTCCAGTTCTACCATACTCCCACTACTGTTTTCTGAAAAATAACCATTTCTTTTAAAATGTGGCGAGTTAAGAACAATATCACTATTGATCTTCCAGATGGTAGAAAGTCAACCCTCGTCATAGCCTGGGTCAACCCACAAACAGCCATTACAGAAACGTGCCTTGAGTTATCCAGAGTCTGGTTTTAATCATAAGCCGGACAACTCCCCGTACCTTAACAATGTTAAGATATGAACTGTACTATATCCAATATAGAACCAGAGGCACTGATTTAATTGAACCAGATTCAAATCATGCAGCTGTCTCCAGTGCACGTCAACTAAATGGAGAGAGGCCGATCAGCGTTACTCAACTTAGGAATGCTTCCAATTATGAGTAACCTGAAAGAGAAGCAAGATCTCTTAAATCATTACTATCAACTAAATACCGTACACAAGTATCTACATCTTCGATCTCTTTGAAGAATCCCGATACTTGCTACACCTGGTTCTCTACTCTATTCAAATACCTATAACTCCTCAAAACTTAGACCCTGTGTTTCTACGAAACACATGTCTAAGAACTAGAGAAGTTAAAAGTAAACAGAATATAGTATGAGGACCAACCCCTCCGTCCTAATGGACACTGGACAACATACAATACTCTGTATAAGTCCGCCGAGTCTAACAACTCTTTTACTGTGTGTCGTAGGTTGAAAACTGTACTTATGGTTAAGAAGAATTACACCGTTGTTTGATGCTCCTTACCTAACCATCCACTGATATAGGTAAATGTCATCGACATAATATCAAAAGGTATATCTCACTCGATAAAAATAGACGTACAGATATATCAATTTGAAATTGGTGCACAACAGCGGATATTCAAAACCAAACATTTGCCGACCGGCAAACAGCCAAGGTGATCTCCTCAAATATCACCGATTACAACGAATCCCGATATAATGAGGATGATCACCCAATTCCCAATAACTTACTCCCACTCATCATCTGTAAAACCATACAGATGTGAGAATCAAATCTGGTAAATATATACCCTGGAGCAAGTGTCTAATCGGAAAATCAGTTTTCTTTTAACAGTACACAGTGAAACTGAAACATTGAAATGTTTCGATGGGGTATCCTGGTATTCCTAGTAATGCCTCTACCATTATCCAGATTCACAACTATAACCGCATAATTCTTTGCCACCTCTCCAAATCCCTTTATATGTCTTTAGTCATTACCTTCTGCACACCCCTTAGGCCAAATGGTTTTCTTCCTTCCCTACCGTTCGGCACCAGCCTATGGTTTGGAAGAAGACTATCCAATAAGCATAATGGGTGTACTGTCCTAATCCTAGGAGCACTCGCAATGCGAGAGAAGGTGAGGATAAAAGACAACCGAATAAACCTTATTCCTATTTCTCCTGGACCAGAATCCATCCCCGAACTGGAATAAGTTCCTTTCGAGTTCGTATATAACCATACGATGGAGTATCCAATAAACTGTGGATCTTCGTAGTAATACGGAGTGTCCTAGAGAAATACAAAGGTGATTTAGGATTGGCGAAGAAATACTTGGTTTGGTCGTGAATATCAGTCGCAATTTACTTTGCCGTCTACCTAATCCCTTGCTTTGTCTTAATCTTAATACCTTCTGCACACCATCGTTATGCTAATTGGTTTTCTTCATTCCCTACCGGTCGGCACCAGCCTAAGGTTTGGAAGAAGACTATCCAATTTGCATAATAGGTGTACTACTCCTAAACTAAGGAGTACTCGCAACCTGAGAGAGGGTGAAAAGAAAAGACAACTGAATAATCCTATCCGTTTTCTCCAGTACCAGAAACCATCCTCGAATAAATCCCTTCGAGTTCGTATATAACTATACGATGGTTTTGTCCAATGGAAGTGGACGTTCGCAGTAATACGGGGTGTCCTGGAGAAAAGGGTAAAAGTAGGAGTGGCAATGAGGTCTGCAACTCTGACAATCCAAAAGCCAGTGTTAAGTAGGTTCGGTCAACTTGGTCACTGAGTCATAGTCTTAGGGTCGGGTCAATGGTCGCTGCCAAAGAGAGAGAGAAAAGAAACACTCAGCGTGCACTCTAACCTAGATCAGAATGGTTACCAATTTATCTAATCTGGAAACCTCCCACTGTACCTCAAATTCTCCTCCAAACCTGAAAGAAGAATTAGTCGGGGTCACCCGAGGAGTAAACCAACTCATCAGTGGGAATCGGGATCCAACTCTCATCGTATGATAACGTGACGGAATCCGCTCACGGTATCACACTCCAGAAGGTATGCGCATATCTGGCAAGTTTCAGTACTTTTGAAACTCCCGATGTGGATTTTTACCCCATGCTCTTATGACCTTGACTTTGGCCAACAAATCATAAGTCACATGTCAAGTTCTGCCCGTCATTCTCCAGGTTAATTTGAATCCAACCGTACATACCCTTGACTTTGGCCAACAAGGCAGTACGACTGTTCCAAACCAACGCATCTATCTATGCTGCATATGAATACCCAACAGCTACCAAACACTGTGCCTTGACTTTGGCCAACAAACACAGCTTGAATACTATTGACTACCCATATGAAACGACGGAGGGCTACGAATGGTTTCTGGCGAAAACCTTTAACGTAATGAACTTGATATCGTTGAAGGAACGGATAGCTTTTTAGAAAATATAGTGACGAAAACCTTTACTAAAGAGGTCACTCCCGGTGAAGGGATCTCGGCTCTTTCCCCGTAGAATGAGGTGCAGGATATTCCAACTGAATACCACGATGCAAAGCAAAAGTAATCGGCTATAGTGAAGTTAATGCCCTGACGCAAACTTCTGTCCAAGGGGTCACTCCCGGTGAAGGGATCTCGGCCCTTGCCTCGTCGACTGAGGAGCAGGATATTCCAAATGAATACCACGATGCAAAACAAAAGTGAACGTCCTTGCAATAACAGCTTTTTGAAACGTGTTCCAACAACATCAGAATAGGTTTGTTTTAACTTGCATTGATCCGAATCAACGCAGTCCCATCAAATGATCACACCACAAAGAACGAAAATATACTGACGTACGTATATGCCATCCGCATTCGCCACTGGGTCCCGTCATCACCCGTTAGGTTAGCTTACTAACGGCAGAGCGGGGACTGGACTAGCGCGGATGAAAAACATATACAACATCTACTAATATATATACCAATATATAGTATTTCGCTCAAGGCGTGAATAAAATGCAACATCACAGAGAATGAACAGTATCACAGAAACAATACAGATATCTGGGATCCCCGGGTTTCACAGAGCCGCTGAAACCCGACGTTCCCCTGGTCGTGTGGATAGCCTGCGCAATGAAATCCTAGACCCCTACGGGCGCGGCAAGTCACCCGCCAAAACCTGAAGCGAGGCAGCCCCCTTCAGCGCCGTGAATGGACTACCCAGCACTTCACGGAATCCGGCAACTTGGGCACCCCTCCTGGGTCAACCTGTACCCCCTACGAGTGCGGCGAATAGCCAGCCAATCCTGGAGTGAAGCCCCCTCCGTCCCAATGCCATGAGATGCGGGCTTGTTGCCCTCCAGAACCCGGCTATCCGTGCACCCCTCCGCGGGGCAATCCTAGTACAGAAAGTCAAATATACATACAACGGGTACATCGACCGCAACCAGGTCGTGCCCCAAAATAATAATACAAACAGGCAGTGACGGCAGTCCACATGTCGGATGCTCGCCCCGCAATATCAAATGTACATAATACAACAGCACTGTACTAGCATTGCATCCAGGCTATCCCCACGACCGATCCGCAACATCACAGCAAATACATAGAACATCAACGTGAAAGTCACGTTCGCAAATCCGTCTAACCGGGCTATAGCAGTTAGACCGGATTTACCGATCGAGTGACATTCACGGTCGCAGATATAATGTAAATACTGTGAAAAATGTGTTTAAAATTTTTCCGATTGATCAAACAATTAACAAGTGGGCCCCAAAGAAAACTGTAGCACTCACAGAAATAATTGGCCCAACTTTAACATTCCAAAACCCCTATTTTAAGCCCAGAAGGCCTCTGTAAAAAATTGGTGAAGTGATGTGAATAGTGCGCGGCGGAAGGGCCGCATAAATGGGGTTTTCGCGGCGGTTCCGCGCTCCAACTGTGGAATCACTTCATCGAATTTTTACAGAGCTCTTAGATTTTCCAGTACATCAATATTTTACAACCTGAAAAATTTTTCGAGACCAAAATATTTCAACAGAAACTGATGTGAACAAAAAATACGGTTTTTGGAAATTTTGGTCGATCGGAAATGCAAACACACCAAACGAAGCTAGACGAAGTTAATGGCGAGGCTCTGATACCACTGTAAGTGCACGGCGGCGCCCCGGCCGTCAATCCGACGCCGGAATGCGGAAGCGGTGAACAACTTAAATTTTTGCGGACTTTGCAAACCGGCACCACCGCGCACTAAACTCCGGATCGTAACCATTAACAAGTCTAAGCTAACTAGAATACGGGTTAGAGATGTATACCGACGATCCAAGTCCTCCGGTCTTCATCTCCACTCCGATCTCCTCGCGGGATCTCCGTCCGTCTCCTCCTCGTCGGAAAGGGCACCACATCGCCTGTAGCTTTTACGGGCTCCCACCTCAATACGGAGGCAACTCGGGCGCGAAGCTGGCGAATCGACGCGTCCAAGGTTTGCTGTAGGAAGTGTAGTGTAGAGGCTACTTGTCTCTTTGGGGTTTGTTGCCTTTGGATGGAGGAATGAAGATTGATCTTTGGAGGGAAATGAAGCTACCAATTTTGCAAGCCAAATGAGATGATCAAAATGAAGCACAAAATGAATCTCTCATTTTTCTCTCCTCCTCACTTAAGTGGCCGGCCAATCCTTAGAGGAGAAAATGGTGGAGGGAAAAGAATGGATATGTATGATGAAGGGAGGTGAGTGTAGGAGTGAAGAAGGGGTGACCACATCAAGGGACATAAAAACATACAAGCATGCTTCACTTTAATCAAACCATACCCTCATCAAATCACAAGTCAAAGCAAGCATGGTGCAAAGAAAAGAAAGCTATCATAATCAATATATATGCAATAAAACCCCTCCACAAAAGTAATTTGCAAAACTGCAAATTACCCCCTCCATCGGAAAAGTCCGGCCGGGAAAGAACAAACGAAAACCGGCCGGAACGGAATGCAAACTGGCAACTCCAGAAAACTGGTCCCGTAATAAATTACAGGAAAACCCCGACACTGTGCATACACACCCGCATCTGTATTCCGTCCGGATACAAATGCAAAGAGACAAAATCTACACTGTACTAAACTAGGACCGGCTTAAACCAAAGCCGGCTAGTATTATCCGTTCGATCCTGATCCGTGCAATACCGCACGTATCTGATCGAACCCTGCCATATACCTATACGGCTACTAGTACAAACCGTCCGATCCTGATCCGTGCAATACCGCACGTATCTGATCGGACCCTGCCATATCTCCATACGGCCTCTACAGCGTTTCGCCCGAAAACTGAGTAACTGAAAGTGTGGTAGACTCTAAAGACTCGTCAATACTATGGCTGTGGATTTAACCACTAGCACGTCAGAGGTATAAGCCAATACGTGACGGGCCACCAGCTATTGACTAAAAGGGACGTCGATGAGCGAACTCATCCTGACACCCTACTGAGCCTGTCAGTGACAATATCCGTACAGTCCGGTCCGTTCGTCTATGAGCATCGCATGGCGGGCCTAGGGGGTTGGTAAAAGTCAGACCCCCAAAAGCGGTACAAGTCGTGTCGGAGTGTAGCCCAGAACACCCTGAGATACTACTGGAATACCTACCAGTAAATCTCCTGCCTTGGCCAAGGACTTCGTGTAATGGCTCTCCTAGACACAGCGCGACCTCACCCCCAATACCGGGAGAGACGAAACCCCCGAAGATCCGCTCACTGCCTCCATGTGGCTCGGGACTGTACCCAACTAAAACCTGTTTGCACGACTCCTTTGAGCCGTGGTAGGGTAGTAATCAAAGTACAGTGGGAACTCACACGAGACAAATGACGATCCCCAGGTCGATGAACTAACCTGTACACATGTCACCTGGGAACTGCTATCTGACGTCAGGTATAAGACCAACTAGCATGTTCCCGGCGAGTCCTGTCCGGTGTACTCATAACCCAATGAGCACCTGTATACATCTTAGGTGATCCAACTGACACCAGTGGCTTGTGAGACCGGCCACCGCCCCTCGTCGGGGTCTCGACTGTATACACTAGTCTACTCTGGAGAATCGATGCCCTGTCTCGAAACTCCCATGACTAGGGACCTTTTAAGGATGTGCTTGTAGACCCCAGCTCCCACGTATATGATCGCCCTCATACTGCCGGTAGTCAAGCAAGAATCCCAGGGGCTCTATCAACGTGCAATAGTGACATGTCATGTCACCTAAAGCAGTACACGATGATAAAGGTAAACCTGATAGCATACTATCATCTCGAGTAAGACTGTTCTACCGGGATAGGTCCTCCCTCAATCATTGCAATCACGTGCCTGTGATCCAATAATTGACTCTGAGGGCACTATCTCCAACATATCTGGCCTATGTCTAAATGCAAAATCCGGACAAGCTCGAGGCAAGGTCAGTTATGTAGAACTGGAAATGTTCCAGCTATACAAACTGAAGCTGATGATTTGGTAGAACCAAAGCATTCAATAGAATCCAACGAACCTCACCCTCTCCGCCGATCTAGCAGGGTTCCTCACCTGCTTGAGAGATACTTCGGTTTCTCGATGACAGTGGGAGCAAGGATTGCATCATGAGATGATGACCCAACTAGTTTCGAGCAGGCCATCAAGAGTAGGGACTCTGTAAGAATGGCTGGATGCTTAGCAATCTGAGATGGAATCCATGTACACCAACAAAGTATGGACTTTAGTTGCGATATCTGAAGGGTTAAATCCCCATCAGGAGCAAGTATATCTTGAGAAGATTACTTGGTGTAGATGGAAAAGTTGAGACTTTCAAAGCTAGACTTGTTAAAGGTTTTCGTCATCGACCAAGAGTGGAAAATGATGAAACCTTTTCCAGGGACTATACTTAAGTCTATCCAGATCCTACTTACCATTGCTACATACCATGACTGTGATATCTGGTGGTTGGGTGTCATGACTGCTTTTCTAAATACTGATTTAGAATAGAAAGTCTATAAGTACACAGCCAGAGGGCTTCGTAAACAGTGGGAGCAGCGGAAACAAGTGCAAGTTGCTCTACATAATGAAGCAGGCATCGCGGAGTTGGAACGTCTGTTTTGATGTGATAGTCAAAGTGTTTGACTTCATCAAAATGGTAGACGAACCTTGTATATACAAAAAGGTAGTAGAGAGTAAGGTGGTCATCTTCGTATTGTACGTAGACAACATACTCTTGATAGGAAAAGAGTTTCCTATACTGCGATCGGTCAATCTCCTATTATCACATGGATTCTCCAAATAGGATAAAGGTGATACCTTCTCGATCCTGGGGAGAATCACTGGAAAAGTTCCAGAGTGATAAGGACGACTGAATGTCAGTCGCAGGCATTGTCTTTACCCTCGGTAAAAGGACGGTATGTTGGAAAAGTTCCAAGCTAGATACCGTGGCAAACTAGACGATAAAGGCTGGTAACATCGTTATTAAAGATACTACCAAAGAGGCAGTTTGGGTGTATATTGGTTCATAAGATGAACTAGGTTCCTACCATTGTATGACAATGGAACTATGGCTTTGGCCAAGGAACCCTGGTCCCATCAGTGACCCAGACATATTCTGAGGCAGCATCACCTGATCATGGAGATAGTTGATCTCCAGGGTGATCGAGGTTGGGAGAGTAGACTCAGAGGACAACACGGCGGATCCACTCACGAAGGCCTTTTCCCAAAGAGAGACTTTTAGGGGATGGTTGAGTATTAGATACTACAACCACTGCTACAGATGGCCCCAGTGCAAGTGGGAGATTGTTAGTTATATGTATGCCCTAGAGGCCATTACTGTACATTGGATGTATATTGTAGTGGATGCTGGGACATATATAGGTAGGACTTTCTTGCTCGACATGATAGTACGCTATCTGGTTGCTCTTTATCTTAACATGTATACTTTCTGTCTCTCTGATTACATGTTGATAAAGGCCTTAGGATGTGTACTCGACTTCCAGGACTATGATGCAGATCATACTAGTGGGGCCTGGGTAGTCAATGAGTACATCCTTCATTGTTCCTAGTCGTGGGAATATCGAGACGGGGCATCGATATTCCAGAGTAGACTAGCGTATATCTTCTCGACCCATGTGATGGGCGATGGATGATCCCATATCCATTGGTGTTTGACATCAGAGATGGTATGCGGGTGCTCAGTGGAGACTGGGTACACTGAACGGACTCGCCGAGAACTCCCAGATGGTATTATACCTCACGTCAGATGGCGGTTCTCTGGTGACACTGGTGCAGCTTAGTCTGTTGACCCGAGATCGTCATAGAGTCTTGTGTGTCTCCCACTGTGCTTTGATTTCCACCCTACCACGGCTCTACTGAGTCGTGCAAACAGGTGGTTTTTGGGTACAGTCCCGATTCACATGGAGGCAATGAGCGATAGGAGGGGATTCGTCTCTCCCGGTATTGGGGGTTGATGTTGCGCAATGCACGACTGGCCATTGTTAGTGTATATGCCCTAGAGGCCATTACTGTATCATACTAGTATGTATATTACTTATTGGAAGCTTGGGATATTCACCTTGTATTGACAATCTTGCTCAAAATAGTAGTATGCTACTTGGTTTGTTTCTACTTCAATGTGTACATGTGTTTATTTTGTATATCGCGTATACACATTAGTAGAGCCCTTAGGATCTTTGCTTGATTACCAGCGATGTGATGGCCGTCACACTAGTGGGGCTGGGTAATCTATAAGCACATCCTTATGCAGGTCCCTGGTCGCAGGACTATCGAGACAGGGCATCGATACTCCGGAGTAGACCAGCGCATGCGCTTCTCATCCCAGTGTGGGAGACGGTCTGTCCCACAGCCGTCAGTACGTCGTACTTGAGATAGTATGCGGGTGCTCGTTAGGTTACGGGTACACTGGACAGGACTCGTCGGGAACTGACTAGTTGGTATTATACCTATCGTCAGTTATCAGTTCCCAGGTGACATGAGTACAGCTTAGTCCGCTGACTTGACACTGTCATTCCGCCTCGAGTGTGTTCCCACTGTACTTTGATCACTACCCTACCACGGCTCAAAGGAGTCGTGCAAACAGGTAGTGGTTGGGTGCAGTCCCGAAGCACTTGGAGGCAGTGACGGTTAGACAGGATTCGTCTCTCCCGGTATTGGGGGTTGACATCGCGCTGTGTCTAGGAGAGCCATTACACGAGTAGTCCCTGGCCAGGGCAAACGAGATATACTGGTAGGTTTCCAGTGTTATCTCAGGGTGTTTTGGGCTTCGCTCCGGCACGACTTGTACCGCTATTGGGGGACTGACGTTTACCGCCCCCTAGGCCCGTCATGCGATGTATCAGACGAACAGACCGGACTATACGGAGAATGTCACACTCAGGCTCAGTAGGAGTTCAGATGGGTTTCGCCTCGTCGGTCTTCTTGTCGGCATTACCTGGGGACCGTTACGCACAGCTAGTGCCGCTTGCGGTCTGTGGTTAAACCCACTGCCAGCGTAGTGTCGAGTCTTTAGAGTCCCACACAGAAAGCTTTTCGCCTTTAGGCAAAAGAGTAGAGGTCGCATGGTATTGCGACAGGTCGCATGGTTTTGCGACAGGGTTCGGTCACATCCGTGCACTTGTGCACGTACAGTGTCCGGACAGTTTACACTAGCGGGCTTTGGTTTAAGCCAGATCCTAGTGTACCTTATGGGATTGGATTTATCCAGTTTGCATTCGTGTTCCTCGGAACGCGGATGCGGGTGTGTATGCACAGTTGATAGGGAGGCAGAGGCAGCGGATTCTCATTAGGGTTGTTGACAGTTGACCGTTGACTATTTGACTTTGTGCTCAACCCTAATGAGAATATGATATGTGATTAACTATTATATTAATTAAGTATTATGGTGATATGGTTGTTGACTTGTTGACTTTTGTTGACTTGTTGACTTTGTTGACTTGTTGACTTTTGTTGACTTGTTGACCGGTTGACTAGGCTTGACTAGTTGACCATCATGATAACCATGGTTATCATTTCATGCCAAAGACTTTTACTTGCTTGCTCATTTGAGTAAAATGAGTGCATGAAATGATATGGTTGTGGTTGCTTCTAACCATCACATAAGACTTTTTTGATATGATGAGTTATGATCACTTTGGATTATGAGAGGGTGAAAGACAAAATACTTGCTCATTCTTTCTTGCTCATTCTCTCTCTTGTTCTTGAGCTCTCCATTTTTGCTCTCACCCTCAACCTCTTGCTCCCTCTCTTGATCTATGGTTCTCTTGTTTCATGAGTTGAGAATCAAGAACCATAGATAAAATCCCATTCTATTTCTTCTCTACTCATTCTAGTTCACTAGGTTTAGCAAATCAAGTGAACTAGTTTCTTCAAAGAACGAAGAAGGAGCTAAAGGTTGGAGCTTTCAGGTGGATCTATCTTCGGCGTACGGAGACGACGAGAAGAAGCCATCGGACCATCATAGGAGCTTTGAAGACGAAGGAGTTCAAGACAAGCAAGGTATAACCCCCTAACCGAGTAGCTAAAACTCATAGTTAGGATGTTAGATAGAAGTTTAACCAAGATCCGGGTTTTAGGTCCATGTTACCATCTTTAAGAAAATCGTTTTTTACCAAATTCCGCATTCCCGAAAGTACCGGGAGAGGTAGCATGGACTTACAGTGGTATCAGAGCCTAGTTAAACTCTATCTAACATGTTAGCAAGTAACTAGAAGATCGATCAACGAAAAAGTCGCGAAACGAACCCCGGAATTTTAAACTTTCTGTCGATTTTAAAAGTGCTGGAAAACCCTTTTAAAATACACGTAAAATCGGCTCAGGCTTTTCTATAAACACAGAAGAATTTCGTCCCATGATTCGTTTAAACGGCCGCGGAAGGGCGGCGGAAGCACGCTCCCGCCGCGGTTCCGCGGCGGCGTTGACTCTGTATGGGACAATTTTTCTTCAGAGTGTTTACTGGGTTGTTTTGGGATTTTTCATATATATATTTTCTGCCCAGATTTTCCAGAACGAAAATTTTATTTTGGGGTCCCGAAAATCCGTATTTTTGATCGAACTTCTAAAAGACTTAAGCTAACGGGTTTTTCTGTGATGTGATATTTGTATTGAACGTCTACTAATCGCTATATGTCGATTAGTGGGGGTTATACAAATCTGTGATCTGTAATGTTGCTGGAATGTGTATATAAATATGTTGGATTGTCGCGGGTGAATGGCCGGGGGTTGTGAGACGAGAGTTTTCTTTTCTTTCAATTCTTGTAAATTTGTAAATTGATGTAATAATTATTTGTATGGCCGCACAACCGGATCGGGGTTGTAGCCGTCATTGTATAATTTCTTTTTACTGTTTTTGCTCCTAGGATAGACCCATGGAGGGGGTGCACAAACTACCGGGTATGCCGAAGTGTCGAGTGGCCTACTCATGGAGATGAGGGAGGTTGCTACGCTTCGGGTACTTGGCGGGTAGTTTGCCGCACCCGTAGGGGTCTTTGGTGGGGTGTTGGCTATTCACCGCGACCGTGTAATCTGTTTTTGTTACAGGCTCGTACAAATTACAGATTCCTAGTATATCCAATGTATTTATCTGTGATCTGAAATGTTTATCATTGCAGTATATCTATATATGATATTATTTAGGCGTTGCTTATGTTTTACAGACGCGCTAGCCCAGCCCCCGCTCTGTCGTTAGTTAAGTAACCTAACGGGTAATGACGGGGCCCCGTGGCGAATGCGAATGGCATAAGCGTACGTCATATTTTGGTTGTTTTCTGCAATGGTAGGATTAAATGATGGGACGCATTAAAAGAACTAATGCAAGAATATCACGCATTAAAAGAACTAATGCAAGCAAAACATGCATTAAAAGAACTAATGCAAGAAAATAAACCAAGTATAAGTCGTTGGAACATTTTCGAAAAACCACTCGGTTCTTTTCAAAACAAACTTTTAAAATGCGGAGTTTGAGCCACTCCATTTAAAAGCTATCTCGTTCCATCGACTAAATCAAGTTCACAACGTTCACGGTTTCGCCAAAACCATTCGTAGCCCTCCGTCGTTTCATATGAATATTCAACAGTATTCAAGCTGTGTTTGTTGGCCTTAGTCAAGGCACAGTGTTTGGTAGCTGGTGGGTATTCATATGTTGCATAGATAGAATGCGTTGGTTTGGGACAGTCGTATTACCTTGTTGGCCTTAGTCAAGGGTATATACGGGTGGATTCAAATTAACCTGGACAACGACGGGTAGAACTTGACATGTGACTTATGATTTGTTGGCCTTAGTCAAGGTCATAAGAGCATGGGGCAAAAAAATATACATCGGGAGTTTCATAAGTACTGAAACTTGCTAGATTTGCATACCATTTGGAGTGTGATGATTCTGGTAGGATTCCTTCAGTTTCTTCACGCGATGATATTTGGATCCCGATCCTACTGTGAGTATATGCTACTCCTCGGGAAATTTCTCACTAAACGATCAATGCTATAAACCTAGTAGGTGCCTAGAAAGGTGTTAGCGGGGCTACGCCCCCAGGGAAAAGAGGTTCTTTAATTAAGGAACTTCGCGAAAGCGTTGGAAAACCTCCCTCGAAGTACCGACACCGGCCTGGCTGAACGGTTAAGCAAGTATCGTGCGGTGGGATTGATCCCGACTAATTCTTCCTTTATGGTTTGAGGAGGGATTCGAGAAACAGTGGGAGCCATCCTGTTTAGACAAACTAAAAACCACTCTAAACTTGCAAGAGCATCATGCTGAGTGTTTCTTCTTCTCTCTCTTAATTGCAGCGACCCTGTGACCACGCCTAGGTTACATCTAGATAATAATATGACTGAACCTGACTGTTATGACTGGCAAAGGTCTATCCAGATGTCCATTGCCCATGACAAGCTGGAACACCTCTTAACTAATCAAAACCCTGCTGTCTCAGGTCCAGTTTCCCCTGTCACGGATGTTCACATCCGCAGGACATCGGAAAAGGATTGTGCGAAAGCCAAGTGCCTCGTGTTAGCCTCAGTTGATGGTGCAAACCAGAGGCAGCACGAGAAGATGGACTCAGTTTCTGTCTTCCTCCATAACAAAGTTTTATATGGAGAGCAATCTCGTATCGCAAGATGTGAGACCTCGAACGAATTGCTTCAAGCGAGGTTGGCTGTCGGGTCATCTGTAAGGGGCAACGTCCTTACAGAGACCAGCTATATTGAGCTCACGGACCTGGAGACCACGTTGGAGAATGGGTCAAGTACTGACCTAATTCTACAGTCCCTGCCCTCTGCTTATACCCTGAAAGAAACCAGGGAAGAAAAATGAAAAACAAGGGCAAAATTTTCAGGACTGGATATAGTAAAAGAGGGACGTTCCTATTGTAACGGGAATGAACTATGGCAGAGAGATTGCAGGGCTTGTAAAGCCAGTAGCCAGAATTCGAAGCATGTTGTGGCTTCGGCTTCGAGTGTGTTTGTAATTGAGAACTGTTTGTCAGTTAACCCTACTTCCTGGGTATTGGATACCGGATCAGGATCTCACATCTGTAATTCGTTACAGGGTCTGAGAAACCGTAGGGTTATCAGGAAAGGTGATATGACTCTCAGGGTTGCTAACGGAATGAGCATGGATGCTGTATCCGTAGGGGAATATCACCTAGGACTGACAACTGGGCAGATATTGATTTTGCGTGACTGTTTGTATGTACCAGGTGCGACTTGCAGTATCATATCTGTATCCTTACTTTCTAAGGAAGGATATGATTTTGCTTTTGTAAGCGATGTAGTAAACATCCACCTAAATCAAGCACTGATTGGGTCAGGTACATTAAATAACGGTATATACGTATTGAATCAAGCTCAGATATTCAGTGTCCAGAACACACTTAAAAGAAAGTCTCCAGAATTAAATCAGGCTTTCTTATGGCATTGTAGACTGGGTCACATCAATGAGACACGGTTGACTAAGTTACATAAAGAAGGATACTTGGATCCGTTCAAGTACCAGTCTTATGCCACTTGTGAATCTTGTCTCATGGGAAAGATGACAAAGACTCCGTTCACTGGACACGGAGTAAGAGCGAGCGAGCTCTTGGGACTTATACACAGTGACGTGTGTGGTCCAATGTCTACACATGCGCGAAGCGGTTATTCATACTTCATTACTTTCACAGATGATTTCTCTAGGTTTGGACATGTCTTCTTAATGAAGCACAAATCCGAAGCCTTTGAGAAATTTCGAGAATATAAGAATGAAGTAGAAAAACAAACAGGCAAAAGTATCAAGATCCTAAGATCGGATCGAGGTGGTGAATACTTGAGTGCCGAGTTTCTGGACTACTTAAAAGAGAATGGAATTCTCTCTTAGCGTACTCCTCCATACACACCACAACACAACGGTGTATCGGAAAGAAGGAATCGAACCCTATTAGATATGGTTCGTTCCATGATGAGTAAGGCTGAGTTACCGCGATCTTTCTGGGGTTATGCACTGGAAACAGCTGCACATCTCTTGAACCAAGTTCCTACTAAGACAGTGCCTACCACACCATATCAGATGTGGAGTGGGAAGAAACCCTGTCTTAAATCCTTTAAGACATGGGGATGTCCGGCTTTTGTAAAAAAGCAGCATGCGGACAAGCTCGTGGCACGCTCAGTACAGTGCAAGTTTGTGGGATACCCAAAGAACTCCAAGGGGTATCTTTTCTATTAGCAGAGGAGCAAAAAGTCCTTGTTTCTCGTCATGCCCGCTTCATGGAAACTGAGTTTTTAGAAAATCAGATAAGTGGGAGCGCAATAGAACTGGAAGAAATTCCAGAACCACAAGCTATTACTGAAACCTTAGTAGAACCAGAAGGTTCAGGGGAACCGGACATTCCTACGCCGCTCCGCAGGAGTAGTAGGCAGTCTCATCCGCCCGAGAGATACTACGGTTTTCTCATAGACGGGGATAGAGAGGATTGCATCATAGATTATGATGAGCCTACTAGCTTCCAACAAGCCATTCAGAGCGGTGACTCGGTAAGATGGCTGGATGCAATGCGGACCGAGATGGAGTCCATGTACACCAACAAAGTTTGGACTTTGGACTTTGCTCCAGAAGGGGTAAAACCCGTAGGCTGCAAATGGATCTTCAGAAAGAAGATTGGTGTAGATGGGCAGGTTGAAACCTATAAAGCTAGGCTCGTTGCAAAGGGTTTTCGTCAAAGACCTGGTTTGGACTATGACGAGACTTTTTCTCCGGTAGCCATGCTTAAATCCATTCGGATCCTTCTTGCCATTGCTGCCTTCCACGATTATGAGATCTGGCAGATGGACGTTAAGACGGCTTTCCTAAATGGAAATTTAGAAGAGTGCGTCTATATGGATCAGCCAGAGGGATTCAATCAGAGTGGGAGCAGCGGTAAAGTGTGCAAGTTGCTCAAGTCCATCTATGGACTTAAACAGGCATCGCGGAGTTGGAACATCTGCTTTGATGATACTGTCAAAGAATTCGACTTTGTCAAAAACCCAGATGAACCATGCATTTACAGTAAGATTGTAGGGAGAAATGTGGTATTCCTCGTCTTATACGTCGATGACATTCTCCTAATAGGAAATGATATTCCTATGCTACAGTCAGTCAAAGGATTCTTGTCACAGAGGTTCTCCATGAAGGACCTGGGCGATGCCAACTACATTCTGGGGATCCAGATCTATCGTGATAGATCTAAAAGGATGTTGGGACTTTCACAGTCAAGGTACATCGACACCATACTGAAACGATTCAGTATGGAAGATTCCAAGCGCGGTAATCTACCGGCTTGTCACGGAATCACCCTCTCCAAAGAGATGTCTCCCAAGACTGATTTGGAAAGGGCTCGCATGTCATCAATACCCTACGCATCTGCGGTAGGCTCTATTATGTATGCGATGTTATGTACCAGACCAGATGTAGCATACGCATTGAGCGTTGTAAGCCGGTATCAGTCGGACCCAGGGGAGAAACACTGGATAGCAGTAAAGAACATTCTCAAGTACCTGAGAAGGACTAAGGAGATGTTCTTGGTGTATGGCGGAAAAGACCTCAAGATTGAGGCCTTTGCTGACTCCAGCTTCCAGAGTGACAAGGATGACTCCAAGTCCATGTCGGGTTATGTCTTTACCCTCAATGGAGGGGCGGTTTGCTGGAAGAGTTCCAAGCAGGAAACCGTTGCTGACTCAACCATGGAAGCGGAGTACATAGCTGCTTGCGATGCCGCAAAGGAAGCTGTCTGGATGAAGAAGTTCCTCACGGAACTTCAGGTGGTTCCTGCCAGTGTTGATCCAATACCGCTGTATTGTGACAACAACGGCGCTATAGCTTTAGCGAAGGAACCAAGGTCCCATCAGAAGTCCAGGCACATTTTGAGGCGGTTCCACCTGATCAGGGAGATCATTGATCACCGGGAGATCGAGGTAAAGAGAGTAAAATCAGAAGATAACACTGCAGATCCATTCACCAAGGCCTTGCCCCAGACTCAGTTCGAGCGGCTGATCGAGATGATGTTGGTGTATATGCCCTAGAGGCCATTACTGTATCATACTAGTATGTATATTACTTAATGGAAGCTTGGGATATTCACAGTTGTACAGACAATCTTGCTCAATATAGTAGTATGCTACTTGGTTTGTCTCTGCTTTAATGTGTACTTGTGTGTTTATTTATTATATCACATATACGCATTAGTAGAGCCCTTTGGATCTTTGCTTGATTACCGGCGTTGTGATGGCGATCACACTCGTGGGGGCTGGGTGATCTACAAGCACATCCTTATACACGTCCCTAGTCGTGGGAGTATCGAGATAGGGCATCGAAACTCCAGAGTAGACTAGCGTATGCGCTTCTCATCCCAGCACGGGAGACGGTCTGTCCCACAGCCGTCGGTACGTCGTACTTGAGATAGTATGCGGGTGCTCGTTAGGTTACGAGTACACTGGACAGGACTCGTCGGGAACTGATGGTTGGTATTATACCTATCGTCAGTTATCAGTTCCCAGGTGACATGAGTACAGCTTAGTCCGCTGACTTGACACTGTCACTCCGCCTCGAGTGTGTTCCCACTGTTCTTTGATTACTACCCTACCACGGCTCTACTGAGTCGTGCAAACAGGTAGTAGTTGGGAGCAGTCCCGAAGCACTTGGAGGCAGTGACGGTTAGACAGGATTCTTCTCTCCCGGTATTGGGGGTTGACATCGCGCTGTGTCTAGGAGAGCCATTACACGAGTAGTCCCTGGCCAGGGCAAGCGAGATATACTGGTAGGTTCCAGTGTTATCTCAGGGTGTTCTGGGATTCACTCCGACACGACTTGTACCGCTATTAGGGGTCTGACGCTTGCCGCCCCCCTAGGCCCGACATGCGATGTATCAGACGAACAGACCGGACTGTACGGAGATTGTCACATACAGACTCAGTAGGAGTTCGGATGGGTTTACCTCATCGGCCTTCTTATCGACATCTACCTGGGGACCGTTACGTACAGCTAGTGCCGCTTGCGGTCTGTGGTTAAACCCACTGCCAGCGTAGAGTCGAGTCTTTAGAGTCCCACACAGAGAGTTTCCCTGCACTGAGCGAAACGTGTAGAGGCCGTATGGTTTAACGGCAGGGCTGCGATCACTTACATACACTTGTGTGCGTATGATGTTCGGGCAGGCAGTACTAGTGGGCTTTGGTTTAAGCCAGATCCTAGTATTGCACGGATGGATCTGTTTTGTCTTCTGCGCATCCGCATTCTACGAAATACGGATGCAGGTGTGTATGCACAGTTTTCTGGAGCGATGAAGGAGGAGGTGCCTCATTAGGGTTTTGGCAGTTGGTTCGGCCAAAACCACTATGTGGCAGGCTCATTAGGGTTTTGACAGTTGATTCGGTCAAAACCATTTTGAGGCGGACTCATTAGGGTTTCGACAGTTTGTTTGGTCCAAACCATAAATGAGCCGGGGACATTATTTACTAATCCTTTCATTGATAATTTTGTTATGGCTAATTACATTGACCATTTGACCATCTTGACTTTGTTGACTTTTTGACCAAAGTTGACTTGGACCTTCTTAGAAGATCTAAAGTATTCTTTGGTTTTCTTTTTATTAAGTTATGATAATGGTCATGTCATTTGTAGCCATCACCTTTATCTTGATTGGATTTGTAATGATAATGTTTTGTGCTTTATTGCAACCATGGTTAGCTTTTCTCTTGGTTAAGCTTTTCATTTGATTATTCTCATTCTCTCTCTTGAAATGAGAAGCTCCATGGTTGATAGAAAACCTCCTTCTTCTTCCTCCTCTTGATTTCTCCTTTGATCTCATGTGTTGAGAGAAAAAGGATTCTACTTGACAAACACATCCATACATCCTCTCTACATAACCTAGGGCTTTTAGATTAGCTATCTCCTTGCCCTAGTTACCTCGGCTTGAGGTGGAGCTCGGTGTACATCTCTCGGGTGGATCGTCTTCGACTCAAGGAGGCCGCGGAGGTGACCGAAGTCCGGATCAACCATTGAGCAAGCGATGAGAGGAACAACAAGAAGAGTAGAACTTCAAAGAAGAACAACAACAAGAAGAGAAGGAGTTCAAGTAGAGGTATAACCCCTAACCGAGTAGATACATCTCTTGTTAGGTTGCTAGTTTATAGTTTAGCAAAGATCCGGCTTTTACGGTCCATGTTACAAAGTTTAGAAAAATTTTGATTTACCGTTTCCGCAACCCCGAAAGTACCGGGAGAGGTAACGTGGACCTAACAGTGGTATCAGAGCCTAACTAAACATAAACTAGCTTGGTAGTAAAGTGTATCGAAGTTCGAAACGGAAAAATCGAAAAAACCAAGTTGTAAAAAATCTGTGTTTCTGTTAAAACTTTTTCTGGTCAAAACAAAATTTGTTATATCCCAAAAATCATCTCAGGCTTTTTAGAAGAAACCCACCAAAAACGAGACAGCAACTCTACAAAAGCGCGGTGCTTCCGCGGCAATAGCAAGTTATTGCCGCGGAAGCGCGGCCGACTAGGTGAGTTACTGTGTCGTCTTTGGTGCAGTGTGTTTCTGACATGGTTTTAGGATTTTTCATATATATTATATGTGCCCAGATTTTCCAGAATAGAAATTTGTTTTTGGGGCCTATAATTCCTTATTTTTCCGAACTTCAATATACTTTGACTATAAAGGTTATATCTGTAATGTTTGCATGTATTGAACGTCGGCTAATCGCTATAAGTCGATTAGTCGGGGTTATACATGATCTGTGTTTGATATTGGATTGTGTATATGAACTCGTTGGATTGTCGCGGATGAATAGCCGGGGTGGATGTGAGATGAGAGTTTCTTTTTCTTTCATTCATGTAATAAATTTGTAAATTGATGTATTATTATTTGTTTGGCCGCACAACCGGGTCGGGGTTGTAGCCGTCATTGTATAATTCTTTTTACTGTTTTTGCTCCTAGGTTAGACCCATAGAGGGGGTGCACAAACTACCGGGTAGCTCGAAGTGCCGAGTGGCCTACTCATGGCATTGAGGGAGCTTGCTTCGCTTCGGGTACTTGGCGGGTAGTTTGCCGCACCCGTAGGGGTCTTGGGTGGGGTTTTGGCTATTCATCGCGACCGTGTAATCCGTTTTTCGTTGCAGGCTCGAACGAATCGCGGGTTCCTAGTATATCCAAAGTGTTCATCTGTGATCTGTAATGTCTATCATTGCTTTCTATTTAGGCGTAGCTTATGTTTTACAGCCGCGCTAGCCCAGCCCCCGCTCTGGCGTTAGTTAAGTAACCTAACGAGTGATGACGGGACCCCGTGGCGAATGCGAATGGCATAAGCGTACGTCATATTTTGGTTGTTTTCTGCAATGGTAGGATTAAATGATGGGACGCATTAAAAGAACTAATGCAAGAATATCACGCATTAAAAGAACTAATGCAAGAAAATAAACCTAAAAGACGTTGTTGGAACAAGTTTTTCAAAAAGCTTTTATTACAAGGACGTTCATCTTTTTGTTTTGCATCGAGGTATTCGGTTATGAATGCCCAGCACCTCAATCGACGAGGCAAGGGCCGAGATCCCCTCATCGGGAGTGACCCCTTGGACAAAAAGTTTTGCGTCAGGGTAATAACTTCACCATAGTCGATTATTCTTGATTTGCATCGAGGTATTCATCTTACGAATGCCCAGCACCTCACTCGACGAGGAAAGAGCCGAGATCCCTTCACAGGGAGTGACCTCTTTAGCAAAAGTTTTTCGCCACTATGTTTTTCAAAAAGGATGTATCACGTTCCTTCAACGATATCAAGTTCATTACGTTAACGGGTTTTTCGCCAATAACCCAGCCGTAGCCCTCCGTCGTTTCGGATAATTAATACTTAGTATTCGTGCTGCGTTTGTTGATTATTCGTCAAGACACAGTGAACGGTAGCTGAGTAATAATTCTCTGTTGCACTGATAGATGCGATTGGTTAGGACGGTCGCATGATTTTGTTGATTATTCGTCAAGGGTCATGCGGGCGGGTCTAATGCAATCCTGGATAACGACGGGTTGAACTTGACTAGGACCTTTTGATTTGTTGATTATTCGTCAAGGTCACTTGGGTCCTAGGGGCAAAAACCACATCGGGAGTTTCAAAAGAACTGAAACTTGCAGATTTAGCATACCTTCTGGAGTGTGGTGACTAGAGTGGATTCCATCTAGGTTATCACACAATGACAGTTGGATCCCGATCCCACTGATGAGTTGGTTTACTCTCGGGAGATTATTTCACTTAACGATCAATGCTATAAACCTAGTAGGTGTCTAGAAAGGTGTTAGCGGGGTTACGCCCCCAGGGAAAAGAGGTTCTTTAATTAAGGAACTTCGCGAAAGCGTTGGAAAACCTCCCTCGAAGTACCGACACTAGCCTGGCTGAAAGGTTAAGCAAGTATTGTGACGTGAATTAAAACCCGGCTAGTTCTTGTTTTAAAAGGTTTTAAGAAGGATTTGAGGAAACAGTGGGAGACATCCTGGTTAGATAAATTAATAAACCAATCTAATCTTGCAAGAGCATACGCTGAGTGTTTCTTTTCTCTCTCTCCAGGCAGCAACCTTTTCACGCCCTAATCAAGATAATAAAATGTATCGCTTGACCGATCCGAATTCTTATTCGGGACTGGGGAAAGTTGGTTCAGCTCTAACTTGTGACAACAGTCATGAGTATGAGAATGGGAAAGAGGAAAGTATGGATTTCCAGGATGCCCAGTCGAAGAAGAAGCATGGTTTTGCATCTACTTCAGGTGTTCTTGTAATTGAGAACTGTTTTACGGTCAGCCCTACCTCCTGGGTACTTGATACCGGATCAGGATCTCATATCTGTAATTTATTACAGGGACTGAGAAAAAGTAGGAAAGTTGCACCGGGTGATATGTCGCTCAGAGTAGCGAACGGAGCACAAGTTAATGCGGCAGCCGTCGGTGAATATCACCTAGTATTGCCAAATGGCAAGACTATGATTTTGAACGATTGCTACTATGTACCCTCCATGGTTTGCAACATCATATCAGTTTCTTTACTCGATAAAGATAGATATAAGTTTGTTCTTGAAAAGAATATCATGAACATTTACCTTGATAAGGTACTGGTTGCAGAGGGTACACTGTTTAATGGTATCTACGTTCTAAATCAGAATACAGTTCTCAATATACAAAACACACGCAAGAGGAAGAATTCAGATACAAATGAATCCTACTTGTGGCATTGTAGACTTGGTCATGTCGGAGAGAAAAGACTGAGTAAGTTGCATAAAGATGGACTCTTGGATGCGTTCGAGTTTTCATCTTATGAAACCTGTCAGTCTTGTCTCAAAGGGAAGATGACCAAATCTCCGTTCACCGGACATGGAGAAAGAGCAGCAGAGCTCTTGGGACTCGTACATAGTGATGTATGTGGTCCGATGTCTACACATGCAAGGGGTGGGTTCTCGTACTTCATCACATTCACTGACGATCTCTCCAGGTTTGGATATGTGTATCTGATGAAACACAAATCTGAAGCTTTTGAGAAATTCAAGGAATTCAGAAAGGAAGTAGAGAACCAGACAGGCAAAAGTATCAAGATCCTCCGGTCTGACAGGGGAGGGGAGTACTTAAGCACGGAATTCCTAGATTACTTAAAAGAGAATGGTATTCTCTCTCAGCTTACTCCTCCTTATACACCACAGCACAACGGTGTATCGGAGCGGAGGAATCGTACCTTATTGGATATGGTTCGCTCCATGATGAGTAGTGCTGAGTTACCTTTTTCATTCTGGGGACATGCGCTTCAGACAGCGGCATACCTTTTGAATCAAGTTCCGTCCAAATCTGTGCCTAAAACTCCGTATGAAATATGGAGCAGTAAGAAACCATGTCTGAAGTTTATTAAGATATGGGGTTGTCCGGCCTATGTGAAAACACAGAAACCGGACAAGTTAGAGGCACGGTCAGTTCTCTGTAAATTTGTGGGATATCCTAAAGACTCACTAGGATATCTGTTCTACCACACTGAGGAACAGAAGGTGTTTGTATCTCGCCACGCCACCTTCTTAGAAAGGGAGTTTCTTGCAAAAGAAACTAGTGGGAGTTCGGTAGAACTGGAAGAAATTCAGCGACCACAAAATGTAACTGAAAATTTGGAGGAATCGCTAGATTCTATAACCCCATACGAACCTCAGCCACTCCGCAGATCTGGTAGGATTTCTCATCCGCCCGAGAGATACTACGGTTTTCTCATAGACGGGGATCGAGAGGATTGCATCTTGGAAGAAGATGACCCTACCAGTTTCAGGCAGGCCATTATCAGTAGGGACTCTGATAAGTGGCAGGAAGCAATGCAATCCGAAATGGAGTCCATGTACGCCAATAAAGTGTGGACCTTGGATATTGCTCCACCTGGGGTAAAACCCGTTGGATGCAAATGGATCTACAAAAGGAAACTTGGTGTAGATGGGCAGGTGGAAACCTATAAAGCTAGACTCGTTGCAAAAGGTTTCCGTCAAAGACCTGGTTTGGACTATGACGAAACTTTTTCTCCGGTGGCTATGCTCAAATCCATTCGGATCCTACTTACCACTGCTGCCTTCCATGACTATGAGATCTGGCAAATGGATGTTAAAACGGCTTTCCTAAACGGTTGTTTGGAAGAGTGCGTTTACATGGATCAACCAGAAGGTTTCGTAGACAGTGGGAGCAGCGGAAAGGTGTGCAAGTTGCTTAAATCCATTTATGGATTAAAGCAGGCATCGCGGAGCTGGAACATCTGTTTTGATGAGGCAATCAAGGAATTTGATTTCATCAAGAACGAAGATGAACCCTGTGTATATAAGAAGATTGTAGGACGAACTGTCGTATTCCTAGTCTTGTACGTGGACGACATTCTTTTGATAGGAAATGACATTCCTATGCTACAATCGGTCAAGCTGTTTTTGTCACAAAGATTCTCCATGAAGGACCTGGGTGATGCCTCGTACATTCTGGGGATCAAGATCTATAGAGATAGATCTAAGAGACTATTGGGACTTTCGCAGTCCAGGTACATAGAGACCGTACTAAAGAGATTTAGTATGGAGGATTCCAAGCGCGGTAACATACCCGCATTGCACGGAATTACCCTCTCCAAGAAGATGTCTCCTAAGACTGACGAGGAGAGGGTTCGCATGAGCACTATACCCTATGCTTCGGCGGTAGGATCTATAATGTATGCGATGCTATGTACAAGACCAGATGTAGCTTACGCGTTGAGCACGGTAAGCCGGTATCAGTCAGACCCAGGGGAGGACCACTGGACAGCAGTGAAGAACATTCTTAAGTACCTAAGAAGGACTAAGGAGATGTTCCTGGTTTACGGTAATGGAGACCTCAGGGTCGAGTCCTTTACCGATTCAAGCTTCCAGAGTGACAAAGATGACAGCAAGTCTTTCTCGGGTTTTGTGTTTACCCTCAACGGAGGGGCGGTATGTTGGAGGAGTTCCAAGCAGGATACCGTCGCAGACTCGACGATGGAGGCTGAATACATTGCTGCAAGCGATGCCGCAAAAGAGGCGGTCTGGATTAAGAAGTTCATTAGTGAACTTCAGGTGGTTCCGTCCATTGTTGACCCAATACCTTTGTATTGCGATAACAATGGGGCTATAGCTTTAGCGAAGGAACCAAGGTCCCATCAGAAATCCAGGCACATCTTAAGGCGGTATCACCTGATCAGGGAGATCATTGATCGCCAGGAGATCGAGGTGCGGAGAGTGGACACAAAGGACAACACTGCGGACCCATTCACAAAGGCTTTACCCCAGACTCAGTTCGAGCGGCTGATCGAGATGATAGGTCTTCGATACGCCAGTACATGGCCTTAGTGCAAGTGGGAGATTGTTGGTGTATATGCCCTAGAGGCCATTACTGTATCATACTAGTATGTATATTACTTAATGGAAGCTTGGGATATTCACAGTTGTACAGACAATCTTGCTCAATATAGTAGTATGCTACTTGGTTTGTCTCTGCTTTAATGTGTACTTGTGTGTTTATTTATTATATCACCTATACGCATTAGTATAGCCCTTTGGATCTTTGCTTGATTACCGGCGTTGTGATGGCGATCACACTCGTGGGGGCTGGGTGATCTACAAGCACATCCTTATACACGTCCCTAGTCGTGGGAGTATCGAGATAGGGCATCGAAACTCCGGAGTAGACTAGCGTATGCGCTTCTCATCCCAGCACGGGAGACGGTCTGTCCCACAGCCGTCGGTACGTCGTACTTGAGATAGTATGCGGGTGCTCGTTAGGTTACGAGTACACTGGACAGGACTCGTCGGGAACTGATGGTTGGTATTATACCTATCGTCAGTTATCAGTTCCCAGGTGACATGAGTACAGCTTAGTCCGCTGACTTGACACTGTCACTCCGCCTCGAGTGTGTTCCCACTGTTCTTTGATTACTACCCTACCACGGCTCTACTGAGTCGTGCAAACATGTAGTAGTTGGGAGCAGTCCCGAAGCACTTGGAGGCAGTGACGGTTAGACAGGATTCGTCTCTCCCGGTATTGGGGGTTGACATCGCGCTGTGTCTAGGAGAGCCATTACACGAGTAGTCCCTGGCCAGGGCAAGCGAGATATACTGGTAGGTTCCAGTGTTATCTCAGGGTGTTCTGGGCTTCACTCCAACACGACTTGTACCGCTATTAGGGGTCTGACGCTTGCCGCCCCCTAGGCCCGACATGCGATGTATCAGACGAACAGACCGGACTG
This sequence comes from Agapanthus africanus, assembly GCA_030015575.1. Classification (NCBI taxonomy): domain Eukaryota; kingdom Viridiplantae; phylum Streptophyta; class Magnoliopsida; order Asparagales; family Amaryllidaceae; genus Agapanthus; species Agapanthus africanus. Next base: position 337,176,612 of record CM057345.1, on the reverse strand, counting down.
TACGGAGATTGTCACATACAGACTCAGTAGGAGTTCGGATGGGTTTACCTCATCGGCCTTCTTATCGACATCTACCTGGGGACCGTTACGTACAGCTAGTGCCGCTTGCGGTCTGTGGTTAAACCCACTGCCAGCGTAGAGTCGAGTCTTTAGAGTCCCATACAGAGAGTTTCCCTGCACTGAGCGAAACGTGTAGAGGCCGTATGGTTTAACGGCAGGGCTGCGATCACTTACATACACTTGTGTGCGTATGATGTTCGGGCAGGCAGTACTAGTGGGCTTTGGTTTAAGCCAGATCCTAGTATTGCACGGATGGATCTGTTTTGTCTTCTGCGCATCCGCATTCTACGGAATACGGATGCAGGTGTGTATGCACAGTTTTCTGGAGCGATGAAGGAGGAGGTGCCTCATTAGGGTTTTGGCAGTTGGTTCGGCCAAAACCACTATGTGGCAGGCTCATTAGGGTTTTGACAGTTGATTCGGTCAAAACCATTTTGAGGCGGACTCATTAGGGTTTCGACAGTTTGTTTGGTCAAAACCATAAATGAGCCGGGGACATTATTTACTAGTCCTTTCATTGATAATTTTGTTATGGCTAATTACATTGACCATTTGACCATCTTGACTTTGTTGACTTTTTGACCAAAGTTGACTTGGACCTTCTTAGAAGATCTAAAGTATTCTTTGGTTTTCTTTTTATTAAGTTATGATAATGGTCATGTCATTTGTAGCCATCACCTTTATCTTGATTGGATTTGTAATGATAATGTTTTGTGCTTTATTGCAACCATGGTTAGCTTTTCTCTTGGTTAAGCTTTTCATTTGATTATTCTCATTCTCTCTCTTGAAATGAGAAGCTCCATGGTTGATAGAAAACCTCCTTCTTCTTCCTCCTCTTGATGTCTCCTTTGATCTCATGTATTGAGAGAAAAAGGATTCTACTTGACAGACACATCCATACATCCTCTCTACACAACCTAGGGCTTTTAGATTAGCTATCTCCTTGCCCTAGTTACCTCGGCTTGAGGTGGAGCTCGGTGTACATCTCTCGGGTGGATCGTCTTCGACTCAAGGAGACCGCGGAGGTGACCGAAGTCCGGATCAACCATTGAGCAAGCGATGAGAGGAACAACAAGAAGAGTAGAACTTCAAAGAAGAACAACAACAAGAAGAGAAGGAGTTCAAGTTGAGGTATAACCCCTAACCGAGTAGATACATCTCTTGTTAGGTTGCTAGTTTATAGTTTAGCAAAGATCCGGCTTTTACGGTCCATGTTACAAAGTTTAGAAAAATTTTGATTTACCGTTTCCGCAACCCCGAAAGTACCGGGAGAGGTAACGTGGACCTAACAGATGATAGGTCTTCGATACGCCAGTACATGGCCTTAGTGCAAGTGGGAGATTGTTAGTGTATATGCCCTAGAGGCCATTACTGTATCATACTAGTATGTATATTACTTAATGGAAGCTTGGGATATTCACCTTGTATTGACAATCTTGCTCAAAATAGTAGTATGCTACTTGGTTTGTTTCTACTTCAATGTGTACATGTGTTTATTTTGTATATCGCCTATACACATTAGTAGAGCCCTTAGGATCTTTGCTTGATTACCAGCGATGTGATGGCCGTCACACTAGTGGGGCTGGGTAATCTATAAGCACATCCTTATGCTGGTCCCTGGTCGCAGGACTATCGAGACAGGGCATCGATACTCCGGAGTAGACCAGCGCATGCGCTTCTCATCCCAGTGTGGGAGACGGTCTGTCCCACAGCCGTCAGTACGTCGTACTTGAGATAGTATGCGGGTGCTCGTTAGGTTACGGGTACACTGGACAGGACTCGTCGGGAACTGACTAGTTGGTATTATACCTATCGTCAGTTATCAGTTCCCAGGTGACATGAGTACAGCTTAGTCCGCTGACTTGACACTGTCATTCCGCCTCGAGTGTGTTCCCACTGTACTTTGATCACTACCCTACCACGGCTCAAAGGAGTCGTGCAAACAGGTAGTGGTTGGGTGCAGTCCCGAAGCACTTGGAGGCAGTGACGGTTAGACAGGATTCGTCTCTCCCGGTATTGGGGGTTGACATCGCGCTGTGTCTAGGAGAGCCATTACACGAGTAGTCCCTGGCCAGGGCAAACGAGATATACTGGTAGGTTTCCAGTGTTATCTCAGGGTGTTTTGGGCTTCGCTCCGGCACGACTTGTACCGCTATTGGGGGACTGACGTTTACCGCCCCCTAGGCCCGCCATGCGATGTATCAGACGAACAGACCGGACTGTACGGAGAATGTCACACTCAGGCTCAGTAGGAGTTCAGATGGGTTTCGCCTCGTCGGTCTTCTTGTCGGCATTACCTGGGGACCGTTACGCACAGCTAGTGCCGCTTGCGGTCTGTGGTTAAACCCACTGCCAGCGTAGTGTCGAGTCTTTAGAGTCCCACACAGAAAGCTTTTCGCCTTTAGGCAAAAGAGTAGAGGTCGCATGGTATTGCGACAGGTCGCATGGTTTTGCGACAGGGTTCGGTCACATCCGTGCACTTGTGCACGTACAGTGTCCGGACAGTTTACACTAGCGGGCTTTGGTTTAAGCCAGATCCTAGTGTACCTTATGGGATTGGATTTATCCAGTTTGCATTCGTGTTCCTCGGAACGCGGATGCGGGTGTGTATGCACAGTTGACAGGGAGGCAGAGGCAGCGGATTCTCATTAGGGTTGTTGACAGTTGACCGTTGACTATTTGACTTTGTGCTCAACCCTAATGAGAATATGATATGTGATTAACTATTATATTAATTAAGTATTATGGTGATATGGTTGTTGACTTGTTGACTTTTGTTGACTTGTTGACTTGTTGACTTTTGTTGACTTGTTGACCGGTTGACTAGGCTTGACTAGTTGACCATCATGATAACCATGGTTATCATTTCATGCCAAAGACTTTTACTTGCTTGCTCATTTGAGTAAAATGAGTGCATGAAATGATATGGTTGTGGTTGCTTCTAACCATCACATAAGACTTTTTTGATATGATGAGTTATGATCACTTTGGATTATGAGAGGGTGAAAGACAAAATACTTGCTCATTCTCTCTCTTGTTCTTGAGCTCTCCATTTTTGCTCTCACCCTCAACCTCTTGCTCCCTCTCTTGATCTATGGTTCTCTTGTCTCATGAGTTGAGAATCAAGAACCATAGATAAAATCCCATTCTATTTCTTCTCTACTCATTCTAGTTCACTAGGTTTAGCAAACCAAGTGAACTAGTTTCTTCAAAGAACGAAGAAGGAGCTAAAGGTTGGAGCTTTCAGGTGGATCTATCTTCGGCGTACGGAGACGACGAGAAGAAGCCATCGGACCACCATAGGAGCTTTGAAGACGAAGGAGTTCAAGACAAGCAGGGTATAACCCCCTAACCGAGTAGCTAAAACTCATAGTTAGGATGTTAGATAGAAGTTTAACCAAGATCCGGGTTTTAGGTCCATTTACCATCTTTAAGAAAATCGTTTTTTACCAAATTCCGCATTCCCGAAAGTACCGGGAGAGGTAGCATGGACTTACAGCCATAACAGGAAATCCCTGGCCAGGGTTGCTGTGATATACTGGTAAGAGTTATCAGTAGTTTCACGAAAGTTATGGACCCTACGTCGACATGACTTATCAAGCTATTGGGGTCTGACGTTTACCAACCCTAGGCGAGATATGCGACATATCAGACGAACAGACCGGAATGTACGGTAAGTGTTACTGGTTGGATTCACAGGAGTGTGCACGGGCTTGCTCATCATTCTTCTGATCGCTCAATACCCGGGTGGCCGTTACGTTTAGCAGACCGCTTGCGGCTTGTGGATGCTTGATATGATCATCATCTGCTGCCGGCGTATTGACGAGTCTTTAGAGTCCTACACAGAGGTTTCCTGGCTCAAGCGAAACGAAATAGGAGCGCATATGAGATACGAGCGGGACCGAGAATAATGCGTGTATGTGATACTGTATTCCATTCTCGCGATGAATGTATCGAATGGTTATATGCGATATAACCTAGATATCGAATCAAGGATTGATTCGATAAGCCGATACACAGGATACTAGTCGGTTATATACGATATGACCGGATTGTTAAATCAAGTATTGATTTAATGATTTAATGCATAATTATACATTTGATATATTACTTTGCATTAACTAGTATTGGTTCACTTTAAATGGATTTTCTCACTTGAATTGTGCAAGTTGTATATGTGATATACATTTGTGCACATGGTTGTATCATGTTTGATGATACATGCTTACTTGGTTAAGTGTAAAGAATTAAACCATGGTTAAACTAATGATTAGGATTTTGTTTTTTCATTTACTTATTTATCTATTTATTTATCTTTTTCATTTTGGAAAGGAGAATGACAAATGGTGGATTTTCTTTGTTTGCTAGTTGAAGGTTCTTGAAGCTTTGAACTAGTCCACCATTCTTGTCTTATACTTAACCCTAACCATTCAAGTTAACCATGGTCCATTCTCTACAATTAACCAAGGGTTAATATATGATAAGTATTTATTTATTTATCTAATTTTTCAACACTTAATATATCTTCTTCTTCTTCTTCATCTTCTTCTTCCATGAAGAAAAGCTTGCTACATCAATGGCAAGTGATGAAAACAAGTGAGAAATCCAATTCTAAAGTGAACCCACCTCCTATTTCTTCATCCTATACCTCTTGCCAAGTAGTATAGGGTGTTTCCTTCACAAGTTTTCAAGGTTTGGTGAAGTTGGAGCTTGATCTTGTGATGCCTCGACGTAGATCATCTTCGGCATCGAAGCCGACGACCAAGCCCGCCCATTTCTCCGATGAAGCCGATGCTAGAGTCATGGATTTGATTTGGACAGCGGAGGGACCTCATCACGGAGCCTAGGACGTGGAGGACCGGATCTACAAAGGTTGTAGCTTCGTTCCTTTAGTTAAAATTCGTTTATTTGCATTGCATCGCCTCATTATCTAGTTAACGATCCGTATTAGGGTTTGTAGGCACTTGTAAACTTTTAATTGGCCATGTCTGATCACTTGTGAGACTTCATTAGTGTGCCTAGGAACCCTACAGAATCACCCTCTCCAAGAAGATGTCTCCTAAGACTGACGATGAGAGAGTTCGCATGAGCATTATACCCTACGCTTCAGCGGTAGGATCTATAATGTATGCGATGCTATGTACTGTAAGTCTACGGTAGCGTCCTAGCCGTCTAACAGACGCCAAATGCGGAACAAAATTTTTTTAACTGGCGCTATCGTATACTGTAACCCGGATCTGCCATTATTGCTAAACTAACAAACTATAAAGTGGGTAGAAATGTTATACCGAACGATCCGAGTCTTTCGTTTTTTAACCATCATCCCATGCTTTGTTGCGGCTACTCTGATCTCGCTCGATCTACGGTCTGCTCGTCCAGGTGGCACCACGTCAACGGATCTTTAAACGGGCTCCCGCCTCTGACCCGAGGCAACTCGGTCATCAAGTTTGCTAGAAAAGATGACCAAGAATGATGTAGAGAATGAGTAGATATCTTTGTCTTGTTACATTCAAAACTATGGATGAACGGTTAATGAAGTTGCCTTTTGGATTGAATGAAATGAGAAATGAGCAATCTAATTTCCATGAATCCAAAACCATAATCTTTTTAATCAAAAATTACTTTTTTCTCTCATGAAGGGGTCGGCCATATAAAGGGAAGGAGGAGGGTGAGTGTAGGAGGAAGAGAGTGACCATAAGCAATAATATCCTAAGCAAATACAAAAAGGAGTTAATGCAAAAGCATGAGTCATATTAACACATCATCATAAACCATTAATGCAATAATGAGTCATGAAGCCTAGTCACCATCTAGAAGCTTATAGAACCTTCCACACACTCATGACTCACCTCAAGAAAAGATAAATCCATCTTTAACCGAATGTTAAAGACGGGTGATAGAAAACAGGAAACTGGAAACTTCCAAAAGCGATCCCGAAACGAATCTTAGGATAACCCCGTAACAGTATAAACATACCCTTATTTGTATTACGACCGAATACAAATGCAACTAAGACAAAGATATTATATCTACTCAATATAATACATGGATCCGGCTTAAACCAAAGCCCACCAGTATTATCAGCCCGAAATATGACACGTGCGTAAATGCACGTGCATTTTCCAAACCCCGCCATAAAACCATATGGCCTCTACAACGTTTCGCCCGAACTTGGGAAACTATCTGTGGAGGACTCTAATGACTCGTCAGTACCCTGGCAGTTGGTTTAACCACAAGCCGTCAGCGGCACTAGCTGTGCGTATCGGCTGCCCATGTACAGACCTTAAGGGAGGCCGATGAGCGAACTCATCCTGGAACCCTACTGAGCCTAACAGTGACAATGTATATACAGTCCGGTCCGTTCGTCTATGAGTATCGCATATCGGCCTAGGGGGCTGGTAATGTCAGACCTCCAATAGCGGTATAAGTCGTGTCGGAGTGTAGTCCAGAACACCCTGAGATACTACTGGACTACCTACCAGTAAATCTCCTACCTCGGCCGAGGGTTTGTGTAATGGCTCTCCTAGACACAGCGTGATCTTACCCCCAATACCGGGAGAGACGAATCCCCTGCCGATCCGCTCACTTGCCTCCATGTGGCTTAGGACTGTCCCCAAAAAAGACTTGTTTGCACGACTCATTTGAGCCGTGGTAGGGTAGAAATCAAAGCACAGTGGGAACTCACACGAGATAAATGACGACCTCAGGTCGATGAACTAACCTGTACACATATCACCAGGGAACTGCTATCTGACGATAGGTATAATACCAACTAGCAGGTTCCCGGCGTGTCCTGTCCGGTGTAATCATAACCCAATGAGCACCTGTATACATCTTAGGTGATCCAACTGACACCAGTGGCTTGTGAGACCGGCCACCGCCCCTCGTCGGGGTCTCGACTGTATACACTAGTCTACTCCGGAGTATCGATGCCCTGTCTCGAAACTCCCACGACTAGGGACCACAATTAAGGATATGCTTATAGACCACCCAACTCTCACGTATATGATCGCCATCATACTGTTGGCAGTCAAGCAATATCCTTAGGGCTCTATCAACGTGTAACAGTGATCAGTCACCTGAACCTATACACGACTGATAAAGGCAAACCAGATAGCATACTATCATCTCGAGTAAGACTGTGTTACCGGTATTGGTCCTCCTCAATAATTGCAATCACGTACCTGCGATCCAATAATTGACTTTGAGGGCACTATATCCAACAATCTCCCACTTGCACTTAAGGCTAATTATTGCGATGTCGCATACTCACTGCCCGTGTTATACCGAACACCCAACTCCTCTACTAATAAGTTTCACAAAGCCCGTTTGTAAAACTCTTGTGTTCGAGAAATAGCCTCAATGAGTGGATCCGTCCCGATGTTTCTTTCTATGTCTCTCTTAATCTCAAGTTCGTGGAGAAATTCATCTCCCGAATTGAGTAATACCTATCTTCGAATATGTCTGGATATCTGATGGGACCTAGTTCATAAATGAACTCCAAATCCAAACTTCTTAGACTGTATCCACAACTGAAACTAATAAGTGTCCAGCACTATACCTCCCACAGTATCCTCTTGGACCACCTGTCCATAATACCGTCCCTCATCAGAGGGAAAACTATAACTCTGACAATCACTCTGTCATCCATGTCACCATTGAAGCCTGGAATGATAACCGTCTCCAAAAGGAGGTTGCCGTCATCAAATCCGTAGAACATGAACTTATGTTCTAAAACTGCTTACTTATGTTTCTTGAGGATTGGATTAATATAAACTTATCGCATCTTGTGCAAAAACAACATCTGGTGTAATACTTGACATCTCACGATTGACTCAATTGCCTAAGCAAGTGATCTGCCAATCATGCACATCCCTCTCCCCTTTAGTCTGTAAGACACCTCTAGAGAGGGTGACTCCATCACCTGCAGGTACACCACCATGCCAGGAGTCATTTATTCTAAAACTATTAGAATACTGTCAAAGTACCCATATTGGGAAACTACCCAAATCTAGATCTAAAACCATAGATCTAGAAACCAGAATGTTAGATATTATATCCATATGCTGTGTGAAGAAACAACTGTGTGATGACCACAGTATAACCGATTGTAGTATAGGAATTTTACTTCCTCCTCCTACTGCCTTCTTAACAGATCCATCCCCTATTCTGATGAAGTCAAACCTATGACTGTCACATCAAAATTAGATGATCTATCTCCGCTATATCTGCTCTAGTCTATAAATAGACATGAGCTACTTGCCAACTATACTTCCGCTGCTCCCATTGACCACAACAACCCTCTGGCAGAATAATATATACGTGCACTTCTAAAGCTAGTTTAGAACGACGCTATACTTAACCTCCTGCCGGGTCTCAAAGCCTGGAACAACAGTAGTGTCAAGTCTGGATAGATAAGAACCCCCAGTCACCGTCCTTGAGGCTACCGGAGTACCTCTCGGTTGTCTGAGGTTACCTACCATATCTGCGGAGTGGCTAATGGAATGTCAAATCTGATTGAATCTTTAGGTCCTATTAAATTTTCCGTAATCGTTTGTGGTTCTGGAATCACTTCCAGTTCTACCATACTCCCACTACTGTTTTCTGAAAAAATCCTTTTTACTAAAACTGTGGCGAGTCAAGAACAATATCACTATTGATCTTCCAGATGGTAGAAAGTCAACCCTCGTCATAGCCTAGGCTAACCCACAAACAGCCATTACAGAAACGTGCCCTGAGTTATCCAGAGTCTGGTTTTAAGCATAAGCCGGACAACTCCCCGTACCTTAACATCATTAAGATATGAACCATTCTATATCCAATATAGAAACTTTGGCACGTATTTAATTGGAACAAGATTCAAATTTTGCCGCTGTCTCCAGTGCATATCAACTTAATGGAGAGAGGCTAATCAGCATTACTCAACTTAGGAATCTATCCAATTATGAGTAACCTGAAGGAGAAACAAGTTTCTCAAAACCATTACTATCATCTGAATAACAATCACAAGAATCTACATCTTCGATCTTTTTGAAGAATCCCGATACTTGCGATACCTGGTTCTCTACTTTATTCTTATACCCACAACTTCTCAAAACTTAGACCTTGTATTTCTGCGAAACACTTGTCTAAAAAACTAGAGAAGTCATAAGTAAACAGAACATAATACGAGGACCAACCCTTTGTCCTGATGGACTCTGGACAACATACAATACTCTGTATAAGTCCGTTGAGTTGAATAACTCAAAACCTGTGCATCGTAGGTTGAAGACTGTACCCAGGCGATTTCCTCAAATATCACCAATACAACGAATTCCGATATAATGAGGATGATCACCTTATTCCCAATAACTTACTCCCACTCATCATCTGTAAAACCATACAGATATGAGAATCATACCTGGTAAATACATACCCTGGAGTAAGTATCCAATCGGGAAAACAGTTTTCCTTTAACAATGCACTGAAACATGAAAATGTTTCGTAGGGGTATCCTGGTATTTATAGCAATGCCTCTTCCATAATCCAATTCATGACTATAACCGTATATTTCATTGCCATCTCTCCAAATCCCTTTATTTGTCTTAAGTCATTACCTTCAGTACACCATCGTTAGGCTAAGTGGTTTTCTTCCTTCCCTACCGTTCAGCACCAGCCTATGGTTTGGAGGAAGACTATCCAGTAAGCATAATAGGTGTACTCTCCTAAACCAAGGAGTACTCGCAACTTGAGAGAAGTTGATGATAAAAGACAACTGAACAATACCTTATTCTATTTCTCCCGAACTGGGGAAAAAAGCAAATGCGAAATAGGAGTGGCGATGAAGTACGCGGTTTGGTTGTGAATGATAACAGTCACAATTTACTTTGCCCTCTTTCTAATCCCTTTATTTTGTCTTTACATATTACCTACTGCACACCCTACTTAGGCTAATTGGTTTTCTTCATTCCCTATCTTTCAGCACCTGCCTATGGTTTGGAAGAAGACTATCCAATAAGCGTAATAGGTGTACTCTCCTAAACCAAGGAGCCCTCGCAACCTGAGAGAAGGTGATAATAAAAGACAACTGAACAAACCAATTCTATTTCTCCTGAACCTGGATCCATCCTCGAAGTAGTCTCTCCGAGTTCGTATATAACCATACGATGGATCTATCCAATAGAAGTGGATGTCCGTAATAATACGGGATGTTATAAGAAATGCAAAGGGTAAAAGAAAGAGCGGCAATGACTTATGCAACTTGGACAATCCAAAAGCCAGTATTTTAAGAAGGTTCGGTTAACTTGGTCACTGAGTCATAGTCTAGGGTCGGTCAATGGACGCTGCCAAAGAGAGAGAAAGAAAAGAAACACTCTGCGTGCACTCTAACATAGATTTATCACTTTATCTAATCAGGAAACCTCCCACTGTACTGTCAAATTCTCCTCCAAACCTGAAAGAAGAATCAATTGGGATCACTCGAAGAGTAAACCAACTCATCAGTGGGAATCGGGATCCAACTCTCATCGCATGATAACGTGACAGAATCCACTTACGTTATCACACTCCAGAAGGTATGCGCATACTTGGCAAGTTTCAGTTTCTTTAGAAACTCCCGATATTATTTTTTCCCCATGCTCTTTTGACCTTGGCGTTGGTCAAAATGCCATAAGTCACATGCCAAGTTCTACCCGTCACTATCTTGTCAATTTGAACCCGCCCGCACATGCCCTTGAAGTTGGCCAAAATGGCAGAACGACTGTCCCAAACCAACTCATCTATCTATGTAACAAATGAATACCCAGCAGCTACCAAACACTATGCCTTGGCGTTGGTCAAAATACATAGATTGAATACTACTGAATACCCAAAAGAAATGACGGAGGGCTACGGCTAGTTTTTGGCGAAAACCTTTAACTTAACGAACTTGATATCGCTGAAGGAACCTGATAGCTTTTTATAAAAATATAGTGGCGAAAACCTTTGCTAAAGAGGTCATTCCCGGTGAAGGGGTCTCGGCTCTTTCCCCGAGGAATGAGGTGCTGGATATTCCAACTGAATACCGCGATGCAAAGCAACATGTAATCGACTATAGTGAAGTTATTACCCTGACGCAAACCTCTGCCCAAGGGGTCACTCCCAGTGAAGGGATATCGGCCCTTGCTTCGTCGAATGAGGTGCAGGATATTCCAACCGAATACCACTATGCAAAACAAAAGGAAACGTCTTTGTAATAACACTTTTTAAAACTGTTCCAACAACTGCCAAATAGGTTTGTTTTCCTTTGCATTGATCAGAATCAACGCAGTCCCATCAATTAATCACACCAGAAAAGAACGAAAATAAAATGTACATATATGCCATCCGCATTCGTCACCGGGTCCCGTCATCACCCTTTAGGTTACTTAACTAACGACAGAGCGGAGACTGGAATAGCGCGGGTGTAAAACATATACAACATCTACTAGTATATATACTAATATACAATAATTGCTCCAGGCGTGATAATATGCAACATTACAGAAAAGTAATAAGCATCACAGAACAATACAGATCATCTGGGATCCCCGGGTTTCACAGAGCCGCTATTAAAACCCGACGTTCCCCTGGTCATGTGGATAGCCTGTGCAATGAAACCTAGACCCCTATGGGTGCGGCAAGTTACTCGTCAAAACCTAAAGCGAGGCAACCCCCTACAGCATAGTGAATGGACCACCCTGCACTTCACGGAATCCGGTAACTTGAGCACCCCTCCTTGGGTCAACCTGTACCCCCTACGAGTGCGGCGAATAGTCTGCAAATTCTAGAGTGAGGCCCCTCTGCCTCTCAAAGCAATGAGATGCGGACCCGTTGCCCTCCAGAACCCGGCTATCCGTGTACTCCGTCGCGGGGTAAAACTGTAAGTCGATGTACAACACTCCACGAGTTGCGGAGAGGCGGAAATATGAAAAATAATCTTGTTCTTTGAGTTAACATCGACTAACCGAAGAATCTTTGCTAAACTATAACAAACACAAACATAGAAGTTGTTAACAACTATGAGAAGTGATTATACCTAATGAACTGTGTCTTTGTCTTTTCGTTCTCCACCTCCTCTTCGGCTTTCTCTATGTAGTAGATGATCCACCCGAGAGCTTTACTCCAAGCTTCACCTCTAAACTTTGAGGTAACTAGGTTTCTTTAGTTGCTAATCAAAGGTACCTAGTTGATATAGAGAATGGTTATGGATTAATTAGTCTATTTAATCCTTGATCTCAACACATGAGAGGGGAGGATTAGGGTTTGAAGAGAGAGAGCTTGAGGAGAGAGAAGGTGAGCAAGAGAATGAGAATGAGATAATGATCTCTCTTGAATATATGAAGCATATTGATTTATCAAAATAAATAAATAAAATGATTAATCTTCATGCTTCATTTATTCATATGAGTGACTCATCTACATGAGTCACTAACCATTTGATGATGCATTAATGACATGGATGAATCACACAAATGAGTCACTAAATCATTTAATGCTTATGCCACCTAAACCCCCAAGTCATTATCCTTCTAGAAGCTTCCCGCCAAATTTCGAGAACGCCCCTCCTATCCGTGAAACACGGAAAAACTTTAGACCGTATAAATCCAATATTCCGATACTAGAATCTGGCTTAAACTAAAGCCGGCTAGTAAAAACTGTCCGAACGTCGTACGTGCGTAAACACACGTATGCGTCCTAACCCTTGTCGTAAAACCATACGACCTCTTTATCATTTTGCCTGGAGCAGGGAAACTCTCTGTGTGGGACTCTAAAGACTCTACTTCTACGCTGGCAGTGGGTTTAACCACAGACCGCATGCGGCACTAGCTGTACATAACGATCCCAAGGTAGATGTCGATAAGAAGGCCGATGAGGAAACCCATCCGAACTCCTACTGAGCCTGATGTGACAATCTCCGTACAGTCCAGTCTGTTCGTCTAAGACTATCGCATATCGGGCCTACGGGACGGCAAGCGTCAGTCCTCAAATAGCGGTATAAGTCGTGTCGGAGCGTAGCCCATTACACCTTGAGAAACTACTGGAACCTACCAGTAAATCTCGGTTGCCCTGGCCAGGGACTTTGCGTAATGGCTCTCTGACACAGCGCGATATCAACTCCCAATACCGGGAGAGACGAGTCTTGTTTAACCGCCACTGCCTCCAAGTGCTCGGGACTGCACCCAACTGCTACCTGTTTGCATGACTCCTTTGAGTCGTGGTAGGGTAGCAATCTAAGAACAGTGGGACACACTCAAGGCGAAGTAGCAGTGTCAAGTCTACGGACTATGCTATACTCATGTCATCTGGGAACTGTTAACTGACGAAGGTTATAATACCAACCAACAGTTCCCTACGAGTCCTGTCCGGTATACCCGCAACCTAACGAGCACCTGTATACTATCTCTAGTACGACGTACTGATGGCTGTGGGACAAACCATCTCCCCAACTGGGATGAGAAGCGTACATACTAGTCTACTCCGGAGTATCGATGCCCTGTCTCGATAATCCTATTACTAGGGACCTAGAAAAGGATGTGCTTGTAGACTACCCAGACCCCACTAGTGTGACTGCCATCACAACGCTGGTAGTCAAGCAAGATCCTAAGGGCTCTATCAATAAGAACACACATATTAAGATAGATAAAACCAAGTAGCATACTACCATGTTTAGTAAGACTGTTATATAACTGTGAATATCCCAAGCTTCCATTAAGTAATATACAAGCTAGTATGATACAATAATGGCCCCTAGGGCATATACATTAACAATCTCCCACTTGCACTAGGGCCATGTACTGCCATATCGAAGACCGATGATCTCGAGTAGCCTCTCGAACTGAATCTGAGGTAGGGCCTTTGTGAATGGATCAGCAATGTTCTCTTCAGTAGCAACTCTCCGGACCTCGATCTCCCGGCGATCTTTGATCTCCCTGATCAGGTGATACCGCCTTAAGATGTTTCTGGACTACTGATGAGACCTTGGTTCCTTCGCTAAAGATATAGCTCCGTTGTTTTCGCAATACAGAGGTATTGGATCAACAATGGTAAAAACCACCTGAAGTTCTGTTATGAACTTCTTCATCCAGACCGCTTCTTTTGCGTCATCGCAAGCAGCAATATACTCCGCTTCCATCGTCGAGTCAGCAACGGTGTCCTGCTTGGAACTCTTCCAGCACACCGCCCCTCCATTGAGGGTAAAGACATAACCTGACATGGACTTAGAATCATCTTTATCACTCTTGAAGCCGGAATCAGTAAAGGCCTCCATCTTGAGGTCTTCTCCGCCGTAAATAAAGAACATCTCCTTAGTCCTTCTCAGGTACTTGAGAATGTTCTTCACTGCTATCCAGTGCTTCTCCCCTGGGTCTGACTGATACCGGCTTACCACGCTCAGTGCGTAAGCTAAATCTGGTCTGGTGCACAACATCGCATACATTATAGAGCCTACCGCAGAAGCGTATGGTATAATAGACATGCGTTCCCTTTCCAAATCAGTCTTAGGAGACATCTCTTTGGAGAGGGTGATTCCATGACAAGCTGGTAGATTAACGCGCTTAGAATCTTCCATACTAAATCTTTTCAGTATAGTGTTGATATACTTGGACTGCGAAAGACCCAACATCCTCTTGGATCTATCACGATAGATCCGGATCCCCAGAATATAAGAGGCATCACCCAGGTCTTTCATGGAGAACCTGTGTGACAAGAATCCTCTGATAGATTGTAGCATAGGAATATCATTTCCTATCAATAGAATGTCCTCCACGTACAAGACGAGGAATACGACAGTTCGTGCTACAACTTTACTATATATACATGGTTCATCTGGATTTTTGATAAAGTCATATTTTTTGACCGTTTCATCAAAACAGATGTTCCAACTCCGCGATGCCTGCTTTAGTCCATAAATGGACTTAAGCAACTTGCATACTTTCCCGCTGCTCCCACTCTGATTGAAACAATCTGGCTGATCCATATAGACGCACTTTTCTAAATTACCATTCAGAAAAGCCATCTTTACGTCCATCTGCAAGATTTCATAATCATGGAAGGCAGCAATAGCAAGAAGGACCCGAATGGATTTGAGCACAGCCACTGGAGAAAAAGTTTCATCATAGTCCAAACCAGGTTTTTGAGGAAAACCCTTTGCAACAAGTCTAGCCTTATAGGTTTCTACCTGTCCATCTACACCAATCTTTTTCTTGAAAATCCATTTGCATCCTATGGGTTTTACCCCATCTGGAGCAAAGTCCAAAGTCCATACTTTGTTGGTGTACATGGACTCCATTTCGGTCCGCATTGCATCACGCCATCATACCGAGTCGCCGCTCTGGATGGTCTGCTGGAAGCTAGTAGGTTCATCATCATCAATGATGCAATCCTCTCCATCACCATCTAAGAGAAAACCGTAGTATCTCTCAGGCGGATGAGACGGCCTACTACTTCTGCGGAGGGGTGCGGGAATGTCCTGTTCTTCTTGAACTACTGGTTCTACCAAACTTTCAGTAGTAGTTTGTGGTTCTGGAATTTCTTCCAGTTCTATTTCGCTCCCACTTGTTTCCTTTTCTAAAAACTGATGTTCTAGAAAATGGGCTTTACGAGAAACAAAAACCTTTTGTTCCTCTGCGTAATAGAGTAGATGCCCCCTAGAGTTCTTTGGATATCCCATAAATTTACACAGTACTGATCTGCAGGGTTCCTAGGCACTCTAGTGAGGTCTCCCAAGCCATCAACCATGGCAATTTCAAAAATTACGGTGCCTACAAACCCTAAAGTACGGATCGTTTGCTAGATATCTAGGCGAACAAGAACTAGTTAACAGTTAACTATATAAAATACGGAAATACAACCTTTGTAGATCCGGTGCTCCACCTCCACGGCTCCGCAACGATGTCGTCTCCGCTGTCCAAATCAAATCCGGGCTCTAGAGTCGGCTTCGTCGGAGAATGGGCAAGCTAGGTCGTCGATGTCCATGCCGAAGATGATCTACGTCGAAGCATCGATGAATCAAGCTCCACCTTCAACAAGTCATGAAACTTGTGAAGGAAACACACTCTACTACTTGGCAAGAGGTAGAGGATGAAGAAATAGGAAGTGGGTAGACTTTAGAATTGGATTTCTCACTCATATGCATCAATCACCATTGATGGACTTCAAGCTTCTTCACTTGAAGCATGAAGAAGAAGAAGGAAAATGATATGATAAGTTATTAGAAAATAAAAAGAAAAAAAAATTCTTATCATAATTCTAACCATGGTCAAGTGTAGAGAATGAATCATGGTTAGTGTGAATGGTTAGGGTTAAGGATGAGATAAGTATGGTTGACTTTATCAAAGCTTCATGAAGCTTCAACTAAACTCCAAATCTAGCAACCATTCTTTTCTCTTTTCTTTTTATTTTCCAAAGTAAATAAACAAATAAATAAATGAATAAATAAGTAATGGAAAATAAAACCCTAACCATTCTTTTAACCATGGTTTATTCTTTGCACTTAACCAAGTAAACTTGTATCATCAAACATGATACAATCAAGTGCACAAAATCATATCGCATATGTAATGTGCACACCCGAGCGAGAAAATCCATCTTAAGTAAACCGATACTAGTTGATGCAAAGCAATATATCAAATATATAAATATGCATTAAATCATTAAATCAACACTTGATTCAATGACCCGGTTATGCTCACATAACCGACTGGTATCCAATATATCGGCTTATCGAATCAACGCTTGAATCGATAACTAGGTTATATCGCATACAACCATTCGATATATTTATCGCGAGAATAGAATACGGTATCACATACTCGTATTATTCTCGGTCCCGCACATATCTCATATGCGCTCCTATTTCGTTTCGCTTGAGCCAGGAAACCTCTGTGTAGGACTCTAAAGACTCGTCAATACGCCGGCAGCGGATGATGATCATATCAAACATCCACAAGCCGCAAGCGGTCTGCTAAACGTAACGGCCACCCGGGTATTGAGCGATCTGAAGATCGACGAGCAAGCCCGCTCACACTCCAGTGAATCCGACCAGTAACACTACCGTACAGTCCGGTCTGATCGTCTGATATGTCGCATATCTCGCCTAGGGGTGGTAAACGTCAGACCCCAATAGCTCAATAAGTCGTGTCGATATGAGGCTCATAACGGGTCGAGAAACTACTGGTAACACTTACCAGCAATTCTCTGAGCAGCCCTGGCCAGGGACTTCCTGTTATAGCCGATCGAACACAGTGCAACATCAACCCCCATATACCGGGAGAGACGAATCCCCTCCTATCGCTCATTGCCTCCATGTGACTCGGGACTGTACCCAAAAACCACCGTTTTGCACGCCCTCTTGGACGTGGTAAGATGGAAATCAAAGCACAGTGGGAACCACACAAGACTCTATGACGATCTCGGGTCAACAGACTACTCTGTACCAGTGTCACCAGAGAACTGCCATCTGACGTGAGGTATAATACCATCTGGGAGTTCTCGGCGAGTCCGTCCAGTGTACCCAGTCTCTACTGAGCACCCGTATATCATCTCTGATGTCAAACACCGATGGATATGGGATCATCCATCGCCCATCTGTATGGGTCGAGAAAGTATACGCTAGTCTACTCTGGTATATCGATGCCCCGTCTCGATACACCCTCGACTAGGGACTTTGAAGGATGTACTTATAGACTACCATGTCCCCACTAGTATGATCCGCATCATAGTCCAGGTAGTCAAGTACAGATCCTAAGGGCTTTACCAACATGTAACAGAGAGACAAACAGTATACACGTTAAGGTAAAGATCAACCAGATAGCATACTATCATGTCGAGCGAGAAAGTCCTCCCTATATACGTCCCAGCATCCACTACAATATACATCCTATGTATAGTAATGGCCTCTAGGGCATACATATAACTAACAATCTCCCACTTGCACTAGAGCCATCTGTAGCAGTGGTTTGAAGTATCTCATACTCAACCATCCCATAAATGTGTCTCTCTCTGGGAACAGGCCTTTGTGAGTGGATCCACTGTGTTGTCCTCTGAGTCTACTCTCCTAACCTCGATCTCCCTGGAGATCAACCATCTCCATGATCAAGTGATACTGCCTTAGAATATGTCTGGATCACTGATGGGACCGGCGTTCCTTGGCATAAGCCACAACTCCATTGTCACACAATGGGAGGAACATAGTTCATCTCATGAACCAATATACACCCAAACAGCCTCTTTGGTAGCATCTTAAGTAGCGATGTATCCAGCCTTTATCGTCTAGTATGTCACGGTATCTAGCTTGGAACTCTTCCAACATATCGTCCCTTTACTGAGGGTAAAGACAATGCCTGTGACTGACACTCAGTCGTCTTTATCACCCTGGAACACTTCCAGTGATTCTCCTCAGGATCGATTGACACCATCTCACTACATCTAGTGAGTATCCTAACATCCATTTAGATCTATCTCATAGATCCAAAACCCAGGATTTAGTAGGTATCATTTTGATCCTATATGGAGAATCATAGTGATAAGCGGAGATTGATCGAGCGTAGCATAGGAAACTCCTTCCCTATCAAGAGTATGTCATCCACGTACTCTACAAGGATCGTCACCATACTCCCTACTACCTTTTTGTATATACAAGGTTCATCTACCATTTTGATGATGTCAAACTCTTTGACTAATTCATCAAAACAGATGTTCCAACTCCGCGATGCCTGCTTTATCCTATAAAGCATCTTGCACACGTTTCCGCTGCTCCCACTGTCTACGAAGCCCTCTGGCTGTGTACTTATAGACGCTCTCTTCTAAATTATCATTTAGAAAAGCAGTCAAGACACCCAACCACCAGATATCGTAGTCATGGTATGTAGCCGTGGTAAGTAGGATCTGGATGGACTTAAGCATAGCTACTGGAAAAGATTTCATCATTATCCACGCCTGGTCGATGATGAAAACCTTTAACAATCTTAGCTTTGAAAGTCTCAACTTTTCCATGTACACCAAGTAATCTTCTCAAGATATACTTGCTCCTGATGGGGATTTAACCCTTCAGATATAGCAACCAAAGTCCATACTTTGTTGGTGTGCATGGATTCCATCTCAGAAAGCTAAACATCCAGCCATTCTTACAGAGTCTTACTCCTGATGGCCAGCTCGAAGCTAGTTGGGTCATCATCTCATGATGTAATCCTCGCTCCCACTGTCATAGAGAAACCGAAGTATCTCTCAGGTGGGTGAGGAACCCTACTAGATCGGCGGAGAGGCTGAGGTTCGTTGGTATCTACTGAATCCCTTGGTTCTATCAAATCATCTGCTGTAGTTTGTATAGCTGGAACCTTTCCAGTTGTACATAACAGACCTTGCCTCGAGCTTGTCTGGATTTTGCTTTTCAGACATAGGCCGGACAACTCCAAATCTTAACTGATTTAAGACATGGGCTCTTCCCATACCATATCACATATGAAGTGGTAGGCATCTGATTTGATTCGAACCCTATTCAATAGGTATGCAGCTTCTCAAGTGCATAACTCCCTAAAGGAAATAGGTAACTCAGTAGTACTCATCATAGAGCACACCATATCAAATAGGGTGTATCTGCTCCGCCCTGATATACCATCGTGCTATGGTGTATTCAGAGGAGTAATGCTGAGAGAGAATCTCATTCTCCTTTAGAATAATCCAGGATTTCCGTGCTCAAGTATTCTCCTCCTTGATCTCATCATAGGACATAATACTTATACCCGTTTAGGTTCTCTACTTCCAACTTATATTCTGTGAATATCTCAAAAGGTTCGGACTCATGTTTCAACAGGAACATATGACTGAATCTTGAGAGATTATCTGAGAATATAATGAAGTATAAAGAACCGGTCTTGGCATGTGTAGACAGGGGACCTACATACATCAACATGTATCATCCCAAGAGTTTATTAACTCTTTCTCTGTTTCCAATAAACAGAGCTGAGGTCATCTTATCTTTGTGACATGACTGGCGAGTTTCACAAGATGTAAATTCAAACTGATTTAAATATGCATCTTTATGTAACTCTAGCTAGTCGGGTCACATTGATCTGACCTAGTCTACAATGCCTCAAGAAGAATTCGTTCATTTCTGAACTCTTCCTCTTGTGTGTGTTCCATATACCAAGAACTGTAGTTTGATTTAGAACATCAATGCTTTTAGATAACGTGCCTGAACCGATCAACTTTTGATATAGGAAATGTTCAAAACATTATCCAGCAATACAGAATTATATCCTTTCTTTACTAATAAAGAGATAGATATGATTTTGTATATCAGGTTCGATATCTAACAACATTCGTTCATAATCAATGTATCGGTAATACAGGATGACAGTGACCGACAGACTTGGCTGCAACTCTTGCCCCGTTTTCTGCCTCATGAAACTTATCACCCGTTCTCAGTTCTCTACCTTTCTGTAGCCCTATGTAACAGATTACATATATGGGATCCTGATCCGGTATCATATACCCAGGACGTAAAGGATACTGAGAAACAGTTCTGTATAACGAACACACCCGAAGATGATGCATCAGCATGCACTCTCTTCGTTTGGGCGGCACGGGAAATCTGGTATTCCCCAAATTCCTGCTCTGTCTTATAACAATTATAAGTTGGAGCGGGACCAACGTTCCCCAGCTCAGTATAACAAGCGGGTTCGGTCAAATATCCGTATTATTAGCTTGATTAAGGCGTGATATGGTCGCTACCAGGAGAGAGAGAGAAGAAAACACTCAGCGTGCGCTCTGTCAAGAATAGATTGGTTATTATTTTATCTAATCAGGATGGCTCCCACTGCTTTTTATCAAATCTTCCTTCAAACCCTAAAAGGAAAAACTAGCCGGGATTAATTACACACTACAAGTTCGCCAATCTTTCAGCCAGGCCAGTGTCGGTACTTTGAGGGAGGTCCCCCGTGCTATCGCACGAACCTAATTACTGTAAACCTCGTTTTCCCAGAGGCTTAACCCCGTTGACACCTTTCTAGACACCTACTTGATCGGCTAATTGTAATGTATAAAACTCTCCCAGGAGTAACACTTACTCGCAGCGGGTATCGGGATCCAACTATCTCATAGAAGGTATGCAATCTTATTGCAAATTTCAACACTTGAAATTCCCGATAATATTTTGCCCCTAGCAGCTCTATGACCTTAACATAGTCAACAAATCATAAGTGCTAGTCAAGTTCAACCCGTCATTTCCCGATTGAATTAAACCCACCCGCACGACCCTTAACATAGTCAACAAAGTCGCACGACTACCCTAATCCAATCGCATCATATGCTAATACAGATAACCAATAGTTAGCTACCGCACACTACGCCTTAACATAGTCAACAAACGTAGCACGAATACTAACTAGTACTTATCTGAAATGACGGAGGGCTACGACAGGTTTTTCTGAAAACCTATTGCGTAATGAACTTGATATCGTTGTAGGATCGAATGAATTTTGAAATGGAGTGCTTTTGAGGCTTTTCTAGTTTTGCTAAAGGAGTCACTCCCGGTGAAGGGATCGTCGGTCCTTTCCTCGTCGAATGAGGTGCGGGATATATCATATATATCACTGTGCAAAGCAAAACACTTAAAAGCAATCAAAAGACAAACCGAGTGTGTAGCATCTGCCAGTTATTGCTAAAGGAGTCACTCCCGGTGAAGGGATCTCGGTCCTTTCCTCGTCGGATGAGGTGCAGGATATATCACATATACCGCTGTGCAAAGCAAGAACTGTAGCTACCTGTTTTATTTTGTAATTCGATTCTACAACATCTTAGGTTTCTTTTATTTCATTAATCACATTAATGAAATCCCATCATTTAAAATGTACCTAAACATCACAGATAGATATGACGTACACTTATGCCATCCGCATTCGCCTCGATGTCCCCTCGTGCATCGTTAGGTTAGGTAACTAACGACAGAGCAGGGCAGGGCTAGCACGGGTGTAAAACATAAGTAACGTCTATATAATATATCATATATACTATATACTATATCCATCACAGAAACATCACATGATCTCATCACAGATATCGCAGCAGAAGAAATATATGAAATATTGGATATACTAGGACGTCCGTGTTTTCAATACGAGCCAGTATAAAACACGGATTCCACGGTCGTGATGAATAGCCAAACCCACACCCCTAGACCCCTACGAGAGCGGCAAGCAACCCTACCAATTCTGGAGTTAGGAGACCCGGACTCGACTCCTCGAGTTGGTCTCCCACTGGACTCCAGAACCCGGTTACTTGTGCCTTCCTCCTTGGGTCTATCCTAGTGCGGAAAAGTAAATAATATACAACAGGTGACAACTCCCGCAACCTGGAAGCGCCCCAATAAAAGAATATTACATACAAGTTTTTACATGAATGAAAATGAAAAACACTCATCTCACATAAAAACCCCCGGCTATTCAAACACGACGATCCAATATAACATATCCAGCAACACATAACATCACATGTCATCAACGTAAGTAAATATGTCCATCCCAATTGTCGTTGACATATAGCAACGAAACCGGCGATATCACATATTACACTTACGGTCACAGAAAAGAAAGTGTAAAACTACAACAGTTGGAATCCGCAATCTGCATAGACATCGCATGCCTAATCAAATGAATACCTTAGACATCACATGCCTAACAATTATAAACCCCGCATTTTAGTCTCAAAATCGAAAACACTTTTCAATATTAAGTCGGGTAATTCAACAAGATTCCCGACACACTGATCGAATGCTCGTCGCAAACTTCAGTAGACGGCTGCACCCCCGATACCGTCGACGAAGTGCACCAAGGCGGAACACCGCTACCGTGAGCACCCGGACGGATGCTTTCGGCGACGGGGTTCTCCTACAGTCACTTGGTCGGGGCTATGGAGTGAGGCTGTCTATTAAGTTTATCCGGCGAGTATCCGCGTACGCTACGTGATTGCGACGGACTTTTGATCACATCAAAATTCCGTGGCAACCGATCAAGTGAGACTAAACTGCTACGTTTATAACATTCATTCAGTTATCTCATAACTTTTTGTGAATTCCAATTATTGTATCCCATTCCAGATAAACAGAAAATGTTAAACTTTTCGATCGAACAATCGAACACCCAAGTTTTCCCGAAACAGATCAACATATGAAACAAGTCTAACAACATTCCGTTCGTGCCTCAGTACCAACGATCCAGCCGTAGAAGGGTCAAGCCAACGCCTCACATGTGGCACGCCGTACTGCCCCAAACCCGAAGGTTCAAAGGGCAGTTTAAGACGGTCACATAATCGAGTTAAGGTTTGTGTCTTCTAGAGGGACCATCGAGTTACTTGCACTACTTAGAACGTCGTTAAACTAGGGAAAAATCCAACACTTGGAAATTTCCCGACAGAGGAAAAGTTGGGTATTTATATCCGGTCGAACTTTTTAACATATTCTAAAATTTATCCGGAAAGCCACACAGACAAAATTTGATACCCCGATCGAAATACCGAAGCCCCAAATCAACTCAGAAAAATTCAACTCTTGAAAATATATTAAAAATATCCATGAATACCAGAAATGTTAAATAGGAGTTACTGTGCTGTCAAGAACTCACAACACGACAAAACCGCCGCGCTTGCGCGGCACAAGCCAGGCTCGTGCCGCGGAAGCGCGGCGCTTTAAGGGAATTAGGGCTTACGTCTTCACAGTAACTCTTAGATATTTCTGAATGTTTCTATGAATATTTTTAATACTGAAAATTCCCTGGTTTTAAAAAATGTACAGAGAGCAACTTTGAATCGGGGTTTCGGGTTCGTTCGGACTTCAATTTCCGTCTGGACTTCGCCTAAGGCTCTAGCTAGGCTCTGATACCACTGCAGGGTTCCTAGGCACTCTAGTGAGGTCTCCCAAGCCATCAACCATGGCAATTTCAAAAATTACGGTGCCTACAAACCCTAAAGTACGGATCGTTTGCTAGATATCTAGGCGAACAAGAACTAGTTAACAGTTAACTATATAAAATACGGAAATACAACCTTTGTAGATCCGGTGCTCCACCTCCACGGCTCCGCAACGATGTCGTCTCCGCTGTCCAAATCAAATCCGGGCTCTAGAGTCGGCTTCGTCGGAGAATGGGCAAGCTAGGTCGTCGATGTCCATGCCGAAGATGATCTACGTCGAAGCATCGATGAATCAAGCTCCACCTTCAACAAGTCATGAAACTTGTGAAGGAAACACACTCTACTACTTGGCAAGAGGTAGAGGATGAAGAAATAGGAAGTGGGTAGACTTTAGAATTGGATTTCTCACTCATATGCATCAATCACCATTGATGGACTTCAAGCTTCTTCACTTGAAGCATGAAGAAGAAGAAGGAAAATGATATGATAAGTTATTAGAAAATGAAAAGAAAAAAAAATTCTTATCATAATTCTAACCATGGTCAAGTGTAGAGAATGAATCATGGTTAGTGTGAATGGTTAGGGTTAAGGATGAGATAAGTATGGTTGACTTTATCAAAGCTTCATGAAGCTTCAACTAAACTCCAAATCTAGCAACCATTCTTTTCTCTTTTCTTTTTATTTTCCAAAGTAAATAAACAAATAAATAAATGAATAAATAAGTAATGGAAAATAAAACCCTAACCATTCTTTTAACCATGGTTTATTCTTTGCACTTAACCAAGTAAACTTGTATCATCAAACATGATACAATCAAGTGCACAAAATCATATCGCATATGTAATGTGCACACCCGAGCGAGAAAATCCATCTTAAGTAAACCGATACTAGTTGATGCAAAGCAATATATCAAATATATAAATATGCATTAAATCATTAAATCAACACTTGATTCAATGACCCGGTTATACTCACATAACCGACTGGTATCCAATATATCGGCTTATCGAATCAACGCTTGAATCGATAACTAGGTTATATCGCATACAACCATTCGATATATTTATCGCGAGAATAGAATACGGTATCACATACTCGTATTATTCTCGGTCCCGCACATATCTCATATGCGCTCCTATTTCGTTTCGCTTGAGCCAGGAAACCTCTGTGTAGGACTCTAAAGACTCGTCAATACGCCGGCAGCGGATGATGATCATATCAAACATCCACAAGCCGCAAGCGGTCTGCTAAACGTAACGGCCACCCGGGTATTGAGCGATCTGAAGATCGACGAGCAAGCCCGCTCACACTCCAGTGAATCCGACCAGTAACACTACCGTACAGTCCGGTCTGATCGTCTGATATGTCGCATATCTCGCCTAGGGGTGGTAAACGTCAGACCCCAATAGCTCAATAAGTCGTGTCGATATGAGGCTCATAACGGGTCGAGAAACTACTGGTAACACTTACCAGCAATTCTCTGAGCAGCCCTGGCCAGGGACTTCCTGTTATAGCCGATCGAACACAGTGCAACATCAACCCCCATATACCGGGAGAGACGAATCCCCTCCTATCGCTCATTGCCTCCATGTGACTCGGGACTGTACCCAAAAACCACCGTTTTGCACGCCCTCTTGGACGTGGTAAGATGGAAATCAAAGCACAGTGGGAACCACACAAGACTCTATGACGATCTCGGGTCAACAGACTACTCTGTACCAGTGTCACCAGAGAACTGCCATCTGACGTGAGGTATAATACCATCTGGGAGTTCTCGGCGAGTCCGTCCAGTGTACCCAGTCTCTACTGAGCACCCGTATATCATCTCTGATGTCAAACACCGATGGATATGGGATCATCCATCGCCCATCTGTATGGGTCGAGAAGGTATACGCTAGTCTACTCTGGTATATCGATGCCCCGTCTCGATACACCCTCGACTAGGGACTTTGAAGGATGTACTTATAGACTACCATGTCCCCACTAGTATGATCCGCATCATAGTCCAGGTAGTCAAGTACAGATCCTAAGGGCTTTACCAACATGTAACAGAGAGACAAACAGTATACACGTTAAGGTAAAGATCAACCAGATAGCATACTATCATGTCGAGCGAGAAAGTCCTCCCTATATACGTCCCAGCATCCACTACAATATACATCCTATGTATAGTAATGGCCTCTAGGGCATACATATAACTAACAGATCGTGCCTCGAGCTTGTCCATATGCTGCTTTTTAACAAAAGCCGGACATCCCCATATCTTCAGATACTGAAGATAGGGTTTCTCCCCCACTCCACATCTGATATGGCGTGGTAGGCACAGTTTTGGTAGGAACTATGTTCAAAAGATATGCCGCTGATTCTAGCGCATAACCCCAGAAAGATCGTGGTAACTCAGCATTACTCATCATGGAATGTACCATATCCAATAGGGTTCGATTCCGTCTCTCCGATACACCGTTATGCTGTGGAGTGTACGAAGGAGTAAGCTGAGAGAGAATTCCTTTCTCTTTTAGGTAACCTAGGAACTTGGCACATAAATATTCACCACCTCGATCAGATCTTAGTGTCTTGATACTTTTGCCGGTTTGGTTTTCTACTTCATTCTTATACTCTTGGAATTTCTCAAAAGCCTCGGATTTATGTTTTATCAGAAAAATGAATCCGTACCTAGAGTAATCATCCGTAAAAGTAATGAAATAGGAAAAACCACCTCTTGCATGTGTAAACATTGGACCACATACATCGCTGTGTATGAGTCCTAAGAGCTCGCTCGCTCTTACTCCATGTCCAGTGAATGGAGTATTTGTCATCTTTCTTTTGAGACATGATTCACAAGTGGCATAAGTTTGATATTCGAACGAGTCCAAATATCCTTCTCTATGTAACTTAGTTAACCTTGTCTCATTGATGTGACCTAGTCTACAATGCCATAAGAAAGCCTTATTTAAATCTGGAGACTTTCTTTTTAGTGTGTTCTGGACATTGAAAATCTATAGTTGGTTTAAGACATATATACCGTTATTCAGTGTACCGGACCCAATCAAACTATGATTAAGGTGGATGTTAACAACATCACTTACAAACGTGAAATCAAAACCTTTATTTGATAACAAGGAAACTGATATGATATTACACGTTAAGCTAGGTACACAAAAACAGTTATGTAAAACCAAAATATGTCCACTCGTCAATCCCAGGTGATAATCCCCGACGGACACAGCTCCCACGCTAGCTCCGTTAGCAACCTTTAGGGTCATATCACCATCCTTCAGCACTCTACGGTTTCTCAGTGTCTGCAATGAATTGAATATATGAGATCCTGATCCGGTATCCAATACCCAGGAAGTAGAGTTGATTGACAGACAATTCTCAATTACAAACACACCTGAAGTCGAAGCCACAGCCTGCTTCGGTTCCTGGTTCTTGGCGTTCCACGCCTTACAATCTTTCTTCCAGTGCCTTTTCCTATGACAATGGAAGCACTCATCCTTGGCCACTACTGGCACTGCAATCTTTTTCTTTCCCTTCACTCCCACCTTACTAACACCTCCTCTAGGTTTGGTGGCGGCCTTCTTCTTCTTTCCTTTGGCCCTAGCCTTGGACGCGGAAGAAGAAGCTCCGCTAACAAACATAGCAGGTGTTTCCTGTAAGTGCATGGCGGCGCCCCGGCCGTCAATCCGACGGCCAAATGCGGAAGCGGTGATAAACTTTAATTTTTCATGAACTGGCAAACCGCCGCGCACTAATACCCGGATCGAACCATTAATTAGTCCTAGCTAACTACAAGATAGGGAATAGAGATATACCGACTGATCCGAGTCCTCCGGTCTTCTCGTCGTCGTCCCGATCTCCTGCGGAATGTCCTGTTTCCACCTCGTCGCCGGAAGTGCACCATATCGCCTACATCTTTTACGGGCTCCCACCTCAATGCCGAGGCAACTCGGGCACGAAGCTGGCTAGTCGACGTGCCCAAGATTTACTGTAGAATGTAGTGTAGAGACTTGTGTCTTATTTGGGGTTCATGGAGGTGCCATTTTGGTGGAGGGATGATACAAGAATTATGTGGAGGAACTTGGGGATTTTGGAGCATGAAAAGAACAACAATTTCACTCTCCAAAAATTTGGACAGCCCCTCTAGGGAAGTGGCCGGCCATGGCAATCCAAGAGAGTGAGAGAGTGGAGAGAGTATCAAAAGAATGAGAGAGCCATGAAATAATCCAAAAAAGAGAGAGAGAGAGAAGGCTATCATGCAAAGGAATGATCACAAGGAAAGTCCAACACTCAAACAACAATCATCACACTTCATCATCAACAAGCATGATGACAATCAAAGGCCAACACTCCACCACTACCATCATGAAAACATAAGTCAAGCCATCATGGTCAAAAGAGGTCAAATGATGGTGCAAGTATCATGATACAATAATATGCAAAGACCCCCTCCACAAATACTTATTTGCAACAATGCAAATAAGCCCTCCTCCACCAATCTTCGGCCAATGAACGATACAAAGGAAATTGCCCGAAACGGAAAGCAAACTGGCAACTCCAGAAAACTGGTCCCGTAATAAATTACAGGAAAACCCCGCTACTGTGCATACACACCCGCATTTGTATTCTGACCGAAATACAAATGCAAAGAGACAAAATCTACACTGTACTAAACTAGGATCCGGCTTAAACCAAAGCCGGCTAGTAATATCCGTTCGATCCTGATCCGTGCAATACCGCACGTATCTGATCGAACCCTGCCATATATCCATACGACCTCTAGTACAAACTGTCCGATCCTGATCCGTGCAATACAGAACGTATCTGATCGGACCTTGCCATATCTCCATACGGCCTCTACAAATTTTCGCCCGAAAGCTTGAGTAACTGAATGTAGGGGACTCTAAAGACTCATCAACACCTTGGTTGTGGATTTAACCACTAGCACGTTAGAGGTATAAGCCAATACATAACGGGCTACCAGGTATTGACCAAAAGGGACGTCTGTGAGCGAACTCAGCCTGACACCCTACTGAGCCTTTCAGTGACAATATCCGTACAGTCCGGTCCGTTCGTCTATGAGTATCGCATGGCGGGCCTAGGGGGTTGGTAAAAGTCAGACCCCTAAAAGCGGTACAAGTCGTGTCGGAGTGTAGCCCAGAACACCCTGAGATACTACTGGAATACCTAACAGTAAATCTCCTTGCCTCGGCCGAGGGCTTCGTGTAATGGCTCTCCTAGACACAGCACGACCTCACCCCCAATACCGGGAGAGACGAACCCCTGAAGATACGCTCACCGCATCCATGTGGCTCGGGACTGTACCCAACTAAAACCTGTTTGCACGACTCCTTTGAGCCGTGGTAGGGTAGTAATCAAAGTACAGTGGGAACTCACACAAGACAAATAACGATCCCCAGGTCGATGAACTAACCTGTACACATGTCACCAGGGAACTGCCATCTGACGTCTGGTATATGACCAACTAGCATGTTCCCGGCGAGTCCTGTCCGGTGTACTCATAACCCAATGAGCACCTGTATACATCTTAGGTGATCCAACTGACACCAGTGGCTTGTGAGACCGGCCACCACCCCTCGTCGGGGTCTCGACTGTATACACTAGTCTACTCTGGAGTATCGATGCCCTGTCTCGAAACTCACATGACTAGGGACCATTTAAGGATATGCTTATAGACCCCAGCTCCCACATATATGATCGCCCTCATACTGCTGGTGGTCAAGCAAGAATCCTAGGGGCTCTATCAACATGTAATAGCAACTTGTCAGGTCACCTAAAGCAGTACACGATGATAAAGGTAAACCAGATATCATACTATCATCTCGAGTAAGACTTTCCTAGCGGGATAGGTCCTCCCTCAATCATTGCAATCACGTGCTTGTGATCCAATAATTGACTCTGAGGGCACTATCTCCAACAATCTCCCACTTGCACTCAAGGCTAATTATTGCGATGTCGCATACTCACAGCCCGTGTGATACCGAACACCCAACTCCTCTACCAGTCAGTCTCACAAAACTCGTTTGCGAAACTATTGCATTCGAGGAATAGCCTCAGTGAGTGGATCCGCCTTGATGTTTCTTTCTATGTCTCTCTAAATCTCATGTTCGCGGAGAAAACCATCTCCCGAAATGAGCAATACCTGTCTTAGAATATGTCTGGATGTCTGATGGGACCTAGCTCATAAATGAACTCCAAATCCAAACATCTTAGACAGTATCGTCAACTGAACTTAATCAGTATCCTGCGCCATGCCACCCTCAGTATTGCCTTGGACAACCTGTCCAAAATACTGCCCCTCGTCAGAAGGAAAAACTATAACTCTGACAACCTCCTTGTTGTCCATGTCTCCTTGGAAGCCTGGAATGATAACTTTCTCCCGAATGAGGCTGTCGTTACCATATCCCTAGAACATCCACTTATGTTCTAAAACTGCTTCCGACTGTTTCTCCAGGATTGGATCAATGTCAACTTATTGCATATAGTGCAAGAACAACATCTGGTGTGGTACTTGACATCTCATGATTGACTCAATTGCCTAAGCAAATGATCTGCTAATCATGCACATCCCTCTCTACTTTAGTCTATAAGACACCTTTAGAGAGGGTGACTCAATCACCTGCAGGTACACTACCGTGCCAGGAGTCGTCCATTCTAAATACTCTTAGAATGCTGTCTAAGTACCCAGATTGGGAAACCACCCAAATCTAGATCTAAAACCATAGATCTAGTAACCAGTATGTCTGATATAATGTCCAAGTCCCATATGGAGAAACTACTGTGTGACGACCAAAGTATAACCGATCGTAGTATAGGAATATCACTTCCTATTCCGTGTATGTCATCCAAATACCAGGATATCACACCCTACTACCTTCTCAACAGATCCATCCCCTATTCTGATGAAGTCAAACCCATGACTGTCACGTCAGAAATAGATGATCTATCTCCGCTATATCTGCTTTAGTCTATAAATAGACATAAGCTACCTGTCCACCAATGCTTCCGCTGCTCCCACTGACTACGACAACCCTCTGGCAGAGTCATATAGACGTACACTTCTAAAACTAGTTTAGAAAGACGCTATACTCATCCTCCTGCCGGGTCTCACAGTCTGGAACAACAGCAATGGTAAGTCTGGGTAAACAAGAACCTCCCTGTCACCGTCCTTGAGGCTACCGGAGTTCCTCTCGGGTGCCTGAGGTTACCCACCAAATCTGCGGAGTGGCCAATGGAATGTCAATCCAGATTGAATCTTTAGGTTCCTGTCAAATCTTCAGTAATCGTTTGTGGTTCTGGAATCACTTCCAGTTCTACCATACTCCCACTACTGTTTTCAGAAAAAATCCATTTTTAATAAAACTGTGGCGAGTCTAGAACAATATCGCTATTGTTCATCCAGATGGTAGAAAGTCAACCCTCGTCATAGCCTGGGTCAACCCACTAACAGCCATTACAGAAACGTGCCTTGAGTTGTCTAGTGTCTGGTTTTAATCATAAACCGGACAACTCCCCGTACCTTAACATCGTTAAGATATGAACTGTTCTATATCCGATATAATAACAGAGGCACTGATTTAATTGAACCGGATTCAAATCATGCAGCTGTCTCCAGTACATGTCAACTAAATGGAAGGAGGCCGATCAGCGTTACTCAACTTAGGAATGCTTCCAATTATGAGTAACCTAAAAGAGAAGCAGGTTCTCTTAATCATTACTAACAACTGAATACCATACTCAAGTATCTACATCTTCGATCACTTTGAAGAATCCCGATACTTGCAATATCTGGTTCTCTACTTTATTCAAATACCTATAACTTCTCAAAATTCAGACCCTGTGTTTGCACGAAACACCTGTCCAAAAAACTAGAGAAGTCATAAGTAAACCGAATATAGTACGAGGACCAACCCCTCTGTCCTGATGGACCCTGGACAACATACAATACTCTGTATAAGTCCCTTGAGTCTGATAACTCATTCACTGTGTGTCGTAGGTTGAAAACTGTACTTATGGTTAAGAAGAATTACACCGCTGTTTAATGCTCCTTACCTAACCATCCACTGATATAGGTAAATGTCGTAGACATAATTTCAGAAAGGTATATCTCACTCTATGAAAATAGACGTACAGATATATCAATTTGAAATTGGTGCATAACAGAGGATATTCAAAACCAAATATTTGCCAACCGGCAAACAGTCCAGGTGACTTCCTCAAATATCACCGATTACAACGAATCCCGATATAATGAGGATGATCACCCAATTCCCAATAACCTACTCCCACTCATCATCTGTTAAACTATACAGATGTGAGAATCATACCTGGTAAATACATACCCTGGAGTAAGTATCTAATCGGGAAATCAGTTTTCCTTTAACAGTACACAGTGAAGCTGAAACATTGAAATGTTTCGATGGGGTATCCCGGTATTCCTAGTAATGCCTCTTCCATTATTAGATTCACAACTGTAACCGTATATTTCTTTGCCACCTCTCCAAATCCCTTTATATGTCTTTAGTCATTACCTTCTGTACACCCCTTTAGGCCAAATGGTTTTCTTCCTTCCCTACCGTTCGGCACCAGCCTATGGTTTGGAAGAAGACTATCCAATAAGCATAATGGGTGTACTGTCCCAATCCTAGGAACACTCGCAATGCGAGAGATGGTGAAGATAAAAGACACCTGAATAAACCTTATTCCTATTTCTCCTGAACCAGAATCCATCCCCGAACTGGAACAAGTTCCTTTCGAGTTCGTATATAACCATACGATGGAGTATCCAATAAACTGTGGATCTTCGTAGTGATACAGAGTGTCCTGGAGAAATACAAAGGTGATGTGGGAGTGGTAACGAAAAACTTGGTATGGTCGTGAATATCAGTCGCAATTTACTTTGCCCTCTTACTAATCCCTTGCTTTGTCTTAACTTAATACCTTCTGTACACCGTATAGGCTAATTGGGTTTCTTCATTCCCTACCGGTCGGCACCTGCCTATGGTTTGGAAGAAGACTGTCCAATTTGCATAATAGGTATACTATCTCCTAAACCAAGGAGTACTCGCATCCTGAGAGAAGGTAAAAGGAAAAGACAACTGAACAATCCTATCCGTTTTCTCCAGAACCTGAAACCATCCTCGAATTCCATCGAGTTCGTATATAACCATACGATGGTTTTGTTCAATGGAAGTGGACGTTCGTAGTGATACGGGGTGTCCTGGAGAAAAGGGTAAAAGTAGGAGTGGCAATGAGGTCTGCAACTCTGACAATCCAAAAGCCAGTGTTTAAGAAGGTTCGGACAATTTGGTCACTGAGTCATAGTCTTAGGGTCGGGTCAATGGTCGCTGCAAGAGAGAGAGAAAAGAAACACTCAGCGTGCACTCTATCCTAGATCAGAATGGTTACCGATTTATCTAATTTGGAAACCTCCCACTGTAACCTCAAATTCTTCTCCAAACCTAAAAGAAGAATTAGTCGGGATCACCCGAGGAGTAAACCAACTCATCAGTGGGAATCGGGATCCAACTATCATCGCATGATAACGTGACGGAATCCGCTCACGCTATCACACTCCAGAAGGTATGCGCATATCTGGCAAGTTTCAGTTCTTTTGAAACTCCCAATGTGATTTCTACCCCATGCTCTTATGACCTTGACTTTGGCCAACAAATCATAAGTCACATGTCAAGTTCTACCCGTCATTCTCCAGGTTGATTTGAATCCACCCGTACCTACCCTTGACTTTGGCCAACAAGGCAGTACAACTGTTCCAAACCAACGCATCTATCTATGCTGCATATGAATAACCAACAGCTACCAAACACTGTGCCTTGACTTTGGCCAACAAACACAGCTTGAATACTATTGACTACCCATATGAAACGACGGAGGGCTACGAATGGTTTCTGGCGAAAACCTTTAACGTAAAGAACTTGATATCGTTGAAGGAACTGATAGCTTTTAAAAATATAGTGACGAAAACCTTCGCTAAAGAGGTCACTCCCGGTGAAGGGATCTCGGCTCTTTCCCCGTAGAATGGGGTGCAGGATATTCCAAATGAATACCGCGATGCAAAGCAAAAGTAATCGGCTATAGTGAAGTTATTGCCCTGACACAAACTTTTTGTCCAAGGGGTCACTCCCGGTGAAGGGATCTCGGCCCTTGCCTCGTCGACTGAGGAGCAGGATATTCCAACTGAATATCACGATGCAAAACAAAAGAGAACGTCCTTGCAATAACAGCTTTTGAAAAGTGTTCCAACAATATCAGATTAGGTTTGTTTTTAACTTGCATTGATCCGAATCAACGCAGTCCCATCAATTGATCACACCACAAAGAACGAAAATAATATGACGTACGTATATGCCATCCGCATTCGCCACTGGGTCCCGTCATTACCCGTTAGGTTAGCTAACTAACGACAGAGCGGGGACTGGACTAGCGCGGATGCAAAACATATACAACATCTACTAATATATATACCAATATATTATATTTCGCTCAAGGCGTGATAAAAATGCAACATCACAGAAATGTATAGCATCACAGAACAATACAGATATCTGGGATCTCCGGGTTTCACAGAGCCGCTGAAACCCGACGTTCCCCTGGTCGTGTGGATAGCCTGCGCAATGAAATCCTAGACCCCTACGGGCGCGGCAAGTTACCCGCCAAAACCTGAAGCGAGGCAGCCCCCTTCAGCACCGTGAATGGACCACCCAGCACTACACGGAATCCGGTAACTTGGGCACCCCTCCTGGGTCAACCTGTACCCCCTACGAGTGCGGCGAATAGCCCGCCAATCCTAGAGTGAAGCCCCCTCCGTCTCAATGCCATGAGATGCGGGCTTGTTGCCCTCCAGAATCCGTCTATCCGTGCACCCCTCCGCGGGGTAATCCTAGTACAGAAAGTAAAATATACATACAACGGGTACATCGACCGCAACCTGGCCGTGCCCCAAAATAATAATACAAACAGGCAGTGACGGCAGTCCACATGTCGGACGCTCGCCCCGCAATATCAAATGTACATAATACAACAAAACTGTACTAGCATTGCATCCAGGCTATCCCCCATGACCGATCCGCAACATCACAGCAAAAACAGAACATCAACATGAAAGTCACGTTCGCAAATCCGTCTAACCGGGCTATAGCAGTTAGACAGGATTTACCGATCAAGTGACATTCACGGTCGCATATATAATGTAAATACTGTGAAATAATGTGTTTAATATCCGATCAATCAAATTTTAACAAGTGGGCCCCTAAGCATTACTGTAGCAGATCAGGAAATTCTGGGCCAAATGTTATTATTCCAAAACCCCTATTTTCACCCCAGGAAGATACTGTAGAAATTTGGTGCAGGGAACCCAACAGTGTGCGGCGGAACCGCGGCCCAAAGGGGTATTTGGCCGCGGTTCCGCGCTCTTACTGTGGAGTTGTTGCATCGAATTTTTACAGAACTCTTATTTTTTATAGTAGATCACTTTTCTGTAACCTGAAAAAATTTTCGACACCAAAAAATTTCAACAGAAAACTGATGCAAGCAAAAATGCGGATTTTGGAATTTTGGTCGATCGGAAATGCAAAACACATTAAACAAAGCTAGACTAAGTTAATGGCGAGGCTCTGATACCACTGTAAGTGCACGGCGGCTTCCCGGCCGTCAATCCGACGGCCAAATGCGGAAGCGGTGATAAACTTTAATTTTTCATGAACTGGCAAACCGCCGCGCACTAATACCCGGATCGAACCATTAATTAGTCCTAGCTAACTACAAGATAGGGAATAGAGATATACCGACTGATCCGAGTCCTCCAGTCTTCTCGTCGTCGTCCCGATCTCCTGCGGAATGTCCTGTCTCCACCTCGTCGCCGGAAGTGCACCACATCGCCTACATCTTTTACGGGCTCCCACCTCAATGCCGAGGTAACTCGGGCACGAAGCTGGCTAGTCGACGTGCCCAAGATTTACTGTAGAATGTAGTGTAGAGACTTGTGTCTCATTTGGCGTTCATCGAGGTGCCATTTTGGTGGAGGGATGATACAAGAATTATGTGGAGGAACTTGGGGATTTTGGAGCATGAAAAGAACAACAATTTCACTCTCCAAAAATTTGGACAGCCCCTCTAGGGAAGTGGCCGGCCATGGCAATCCAAGAGAGTGAGAGAGTGGAGCGAGTATCAAAAGAATGAGAGAGCCATGCAATAATCCAAAAAAGAGAGAGAGAGAGAAGGCTATCATGCAAAGGAATGATCACAAGGAAAGTCCAACACTCAAACAACAATCATCACACTTCATCATCAACAAGCATGATGACAATCAAAGGCCAGCACTCCACCACTACCATCATGAAAACATAAGTCAAGCCATCATGGTCAAAAGAGGTCAAATGATGGTGCAAGTATCATGATACAATAATATGCAAAGACCCCCTCCACAAATACTTATTTGCAACAATGCAAATAAGGCCTCCTCCACCAATCTTCGGCCAATGAACGATACAAAGGAAATTGGCCGAAACGGAAAGCAAACTGGCAACTCCAGAAAACTGGTCCCGTAATAAATTACAGGAAAACCCCGCTACTGTGCATACACACCCGCATTTGTATTCCGACCGAAATACAAATGCAAAGAGACAAAATCTACACTGTACTAAACTAGGATCCGGCTTAAACCAAAGCCGGCTAGTAATATCCGTTCGATCCTGATCCGTGCAATACCGCACGTATCTGATCGAACCCTGCCATATATCTATACGGCCTCTAGTACAAACTGTCCGATCCTGATCCGTGCAATACCGCACGTATCTGATCGGACCTTGCCATATCTCCATACGGCCTCTACAAATTTTCGCCCGAAAGCTTGAGTAACTGAATGTGGGGGACTCTAAAGACTCATCAACACCTTGGTTGTGGATTTAACCACTAGCACGTTAGAGGTATAAGCCAATACATAACGGGCTACCAGGTATTGACCAAAAGGGACGTCTGTGAGCGAACTCAGCCTGACACCGTACTGAGCCTGTCAGTGACAATATCCATACAGTCCGGTCCGTTCGTCTATGAGTATCGCATGGCGGGCCTAGGGGGTTGGTAAAAGTCAGACCCCCAAAAGCGGTACAAGTCGTGTCGGAGTGTAGCCCAGAACACCCTGAGATACTACTAGAATACCTACCAGTAAATCTCCTTGCCTCGGCCGAGGGCTTCGTGTAATGGCTTTCCTAGACACAGCACGACCTCACCCCCAATACCGGGAGAGACGAACCCCTGAAGATACGCTCACCGCCTCCATGTGGCTCGGGACTGTACCCAACTAAAACCTGTTTGCACGACTCCTTTGAGCCGTGGTAGGGTAGTAATCAAAGTACAGTGGGAACTCACACAAGACAAATAACGATCCCCAGGTCGATGAACTAATCTGTACACATGTCACCAGGGAACTGCCATCTGACGTCTGGTATATGACCAACTAGCATGTTCCCGGCGAGTCCTGTCCGGTGTACTCATAACCCAATGAGCACCTGTATACATCTTAGGTGATCCAACTGACACCAGTGGCTTGTGAGACCGGCCACCGCCCCTCGTCGGGGTCTCGACTGTATACACTAGTCTACTCTGGAGTATCGATGCCCTGTCTCGAAACTCACACGACTAGGGACCATTTAAGGATATGCTTATAGACCCCAGCTCCCACTTATATGATCGCCCTCATACTGCTGGTGGTCAAGCAAGAATCCTAGGGGCTCTATCAACGTGTAATAGCAACTTGTCAGGTCACCTAAAGCAGTACACGATGATAAAGTTAAACCAGATAGCATACTATCATCTCGAGTAAGACTGTCCTAGCGGGATAGGTCCTCCCTCAATCATTGCAATCACGTGCTTGTGATCCAATAATTGACTCTGAGGGCACTATCTCCAACATTTCCCTTGCCTTCTGCAAGGTGCCCTCTGCACTCCTCCACATGTTAAGGAGTTCTGGAAGTTCAACTTCTTTTGTTTGAATGCTGAAATTCAGAATAAACTGGGCGTAGGTGAAAGGAAGGGACCGGAGAATCAAGTCTGTATAGAACTCATTATCCAAAGTCGTCCCAAGGTCTGCGAGCTCTTCAATATAGCCAATCATCTTTAGGACATATTCTCCTTCCGATGATCCGACGGCCAACCTCGCTCGAAACAAGTTCTTTGAGGTCTCGTATCTTGCTATACGAGATTGCTCTCTATAAAGTTCCTTTGTATGGAGAAATATAGCATCTAGATCCATATCCTCGTACCTCCTTTGATGTTCATTATTCATCGAGGCAAGCACGATGCACTTGGCCTTCGTGCAATCTAACTCCCAGGTTTTGCGGATTTCCTTATCCGCATTACTGGATTTGGGACCTAGGACTGCAGGTGCCTTAGTGGTGGGGACATACCCCAATCTGTCATAGGTCAAAGCCATTTTGACATGCCGCAGCCAATCTTTATAGTTTGGCCCTGTCAGAATATTTTTTTCTAATAGTAACTTAAGTCCAGTCATTTTCCGGGTCGCTGCAATTAGGAGAGAGAGAGAGAACACTTTAGCATGATGCTCTTGCAACTTTAGAGTGGTTTTTAATTTATTTAAACTGGATGGCTCCTACTGTTTCTCGAATCCCTCCTCAAACCAAAAAGGAAGAACTAGCCAGGACTATTCTCACCGTACAATACTTGCTTAACTGTTCAGCCAGGCCAGTGTCGATACTTCGAGGGAGGTTTTCCAACGCTTTCGCGAAGTTCCTTAATTAAATAACCTCTTTTCTCTGGGGGCGTAGCCCCGCTGACACCTTTCTCGGCACCTACTTGGTTTATAGCATTGATCGTTAAGTGACGAATCTCCTGATGAGTAGCATATACTCACTGTAGGATTGGGATCCAAATATCATCGTGTGATAATGCAGAAGGAATTCTACCAATATTCATCACACTCCAAATGGTAAGCATCTCTTTGCAAATTTCAGTTTCTTTAGAAATTCTCGATATAAATTTTTGCCCCGTGCTCTTATGACCTTGGCGTTAGGTCAAAATGTCATAAGTCACATGTCAAGTTCTACCCATCATTATCTTGTTAATTTGAACCCATCCGTACATATCCTTGACGTTCGGCCAAAATGATAATACAACTGTCCCAAACTAACTCATCTATCTATGCAACAAATGAATACCCTGCAGCTACCAAACACTATGCCTTGGTGTTAGGTCAAAATTCATAGCTTGAATACTACTGAATACCCAAATGAAATGATGGAGGGCTACGAATGGTTTTGGCGAAACCGTGAACGTAGTGAACTTGATATGACCGAAGGAACCTGATAGCTTTTAAAAGGAGTGGTTAAAGCTCCGCAATTAAAAATATCTTCTGTTTTAAAAATAACCGAGTGGTTTCTTTTAAACTGTTCCAATGATTCAACTTTGGTTTATTTTCTTTGCATTAATAATAATGCGTCCCATCATTAAGCTATCATTGCAGAGAACAACGAAAATACAACTTCCTCTTATGCGATCCGCATTTGCCACTGGGTCCCGTCATCACCCGTTAGGTTACTTAACTAACGACAGAGCGGGGGCTGGGCTAGCGCGGGTGTAAAACATAAGTGACGTCAAAATAGCTATCATATATAGATATTGTACATTCGTCAGACGCAATAATAGGCATTCCATATCACAGATGAACATTATTGGATATGCAAGCGATCCGCGTTTCTTTTTAGCCTGCAACGAAAGACGGATTACACAGTTGTGATGAATAGCCTTTATCC
Source organism: Agapanthus africanus (assembly GCA_030015575.1). NCBI lineage: Eukaryota > Viridiplantae > Streptophyta > Magnoliopsida > Asparagales > Amaryllidaceae > Agapanthus > Agapanthus africanus. Next base: position 337,136,851 of record CM057345.1, on the reverse strand, counting down.
CACCCTACACCCCTACGGGTACGGAAAACTACCCGCCAAGTACCCGAAGTGAAGCGGTCTCCCTCAACAACGTGAGTAGACCACTAAACACTTCAAAGTACCCGGTAGTTTGTGCACCCCACCTTGGGTCTATCCTAGGAGCAAAAACAGAAAAATGAAATAATACAACGGTGGCTACAACCGCAACGTGGATGTGCCCCGCAAAATAATATTACAACATATTACAATTACATCGAATGAATGAATATAATAACCCATCTCAAACCCCGGAAAATCATCACAACAATCCAATCAAGTTCATAATCACAAACAGTTAAAACATTACAGAAATGTGCAACCCCCTGCCAACCGACATACTAGCAGTTAGGGGATGTTTACGAACACATTATACAGTTCACAGATATAATCTAATTAGAAAATATCGTATAATTTCGATCGAGCAAACACTTTAGATTCTACTCCAAAACTTCTCTGTGCACCTGAGACTTGAGCAGAAAATAAACATTCCAGAAAAGACTAAAAACATCACAGAAGAGTTCGGGGAAAATTTTGGGTGAATCGGCTTCAACTTGGCCGCGGATCCGCGGCGGATCGGTGGGATCGGCCGCGGTTCCACGGCTGTTTGGCCGATTCATGCACCCAATTTTTTCCAGAGTTCTTGTATTTCCCTGCTTATATTTTTAGAGGTCCCTGAAAAATATTTAGGGCCCGTTTTAAAATCGACAGAAACTATGTGATTTCGATATTTTTTCCGGTTCGTTTTGCGTTCAAAATTCATACGACTTTGCTAATGAGTTAATTATTGTTTAGCGAGGCTCTGATACCACTATAAGTCGATGTACAACACCCCACGAGTTGCGGGGAGGCGGAAATAAGAAAAACAATCTTGTTCTTTGAGTTAACATCGACTAACCGAAAAATCTTTGCTAAACTATAACTAACACAAACATAGAAGTTGTTAACTACTATGAGAAGTGATTATAACTAATGGACCGTGTCCTTCATCTATTCGTTCTCTGCCTCCTCTTCGGCCTTCTCTATGTAGTAGATGATCCACCCGAGAGCTTTACTCAAAGCATCACCTCTAAACTTGAGGTAACTAGGTTTCTTTAGTTGCTAATCAAAGGTACCTAGGTGATATAAAGAATGGTTATGAATTAATTAGTCTATCTAATCCTTGATCTCAACACATGAGAGGGGAGGATTAGGGTTTGAAGAGAGAGAGCTTGAGGAGAGAGAAGGTGAGCAAGAGAATGAGAATGAGATAATGATCTCTCATGAATATATGAAGCATAATGATTTATCAAAATAAAAAAATAAGATGATTAATCATCATGCTTCATTTATTCATATGAGTGATTCATCTACATGAGTCATTAACCATTTAATGATGCATTAATGACATGGATGAACCACACAAATGAGTCACTAAATCATTTAATGCTTATGCCACCTAAACCCCTAAGTCATCATCTTTCTAGAAGCTTCCCTCCAAATTACGAGAACGCCCCTCCTATCCGTGAAAACATGGAAAAACTTTAGACTGTATAAATCCAATAATCCGATACTAGTATCTGGCTTAAACCAAAGCCGGCTAGTAAAAACTATCCGAACGTCGTACGTGCGTAAATACACGTATGCGTCCGAACCCCTGTCGTAAAACCATACGACCTCTATATCGTTTCTCCTGGAGCAGGAAAACTCTCTGTATGGGACTCTAAAGACTCGACTACTACGCTGGCAGTGGGTTTAACCGCAGACCGCAAGCGGCACTAGCTGTACGTAACGGTCCCCAGGTAGATGTCGATAAGAAGGCCGATGAGGAAACCCATCCGAACTCCTACTGAGCCTGATGTGACAATCTCCGTACAGTCCAGTCTGTTCGTCTAAGACTATCGCATATTGGGCCTAGGGGCGGCAAGCGTCAGTCCTCTAATAGCGGGATAACTCGTGTCGAAGCGTAGCCCATTACACCTTGAGAAACTACTGGAACCTACCAGTAAATATCGGTTGCCCTGGCCAGGGACTTTGTGTAATGACTCTCTGACACAGCGCGATATCAACTCCCAATACCGGGAGAGACGAATCCTGTCTAACCGCCACTGCCTCCAAGTGCTCGGGACTGCACCCAACTGCTACCTGTTTGCACGACTCCTTTGAGCCGTGGTAGGGTAGCAATCTAAGAACAGTGGGACACACTCGAGGCGAAGTAGCAGTGTCAAGTCTGCGGACTATGCTGTACTCATGTCACCTGAGAACCGTTAACTGACGATGGGTATAATACCAACCAACAGTTCCCTGCGAGTCCTGTCCGGTGTACCCGTAACCCAACGAGCACCTGTATACTATCTCCAGTATGACGTACTGATGGCTGTGGGACAGACCATCTCCCCGACTAGGATGAGAAGCGTACACACTAGTCTACTCCGGAGTATCGATGCACTTTCTCGATAATCCTACGACTAGGGACCTGGGGATGTGCTTATAGACTACCCAGCCCCCACTAGTGTGACTGCCATCACAACGCTGGTAGTCAAGCAAGATCCTAAAGGCTCTATCAATACGAACACACATATTAAGATAGATAAAACCAAGTAGCATACTACCATGTTTAGCAAGACTGTTATATAACTGTGATTATCCTAAGCTTCCATTAAGTAATATACAAGCTAGTATGATACAATAATGGCCCCTAGGGCATATACACTAACAAAAACCTACTATAGAAATGAAAAATATGTACAACGGGTACATCGACCTCAGCCCGGTCGTTCCCCAAAATAATATTATACAAACAGGCAGTGACGGCAGTCCACATATTGGACGCTCGCCCCGCAATATCAAGTGTACAAATAAATCCAAACTGCACTACCATTGCACACTGCTATCCACCACGACAAATCCGCAACATCACAGCACAACACAGAACATCAACGCGAATGTCACGTTTGCAAATCCGTCTAAAAGGACTATCGCAATTAGACGCGGTTTACCGCTCGAATGACATTCACGGTCGGAGATATAATGTAAGTACTGTAAACTAACAAGTTTAAAATTTCGATCGACAAAACATCATGAAGTAGGCCCCACGTACATCTTCAGTACAGTAATAAAATCTTGGCCCAAAAGAAATATTCCAGAAACCACAATTTTCCATGAAGAACACACTGTAGAAATTTGGAGCATTGATCCCACAATATGGCGGCGGATCCGCGGCCAAACCCTGGTTTGGGCCGCGGATCCGTAGTGGAACAGTAAGATCACGTGACCAAATTTCACCAGTTTTCTTAGAAAATCCTGCTCAATTTTCTGCGATGCTCAAAATAATTTATAGGCCTGTTTTAAAATCGACACAAACTTTGAACAGAAAAATTGTAGTTTTCGAAATTCCGTTCGATCGATGTTTTAAACGCGTTAGCACAAGTTAGTAAAGCTTAATGGCGAGGCTCTGATACCACTGTAAGTTTACGGTAGCGCCCCGACCGTCTAACAGACGCCAAATCCGGAACAAAAACTTTTTAACTGGCGCTATCGTATACTGTAACCCGGATCTGCCATTATTGCTAAACTAACAAACTATAAAGTGGGTAGAAATGTTATACCGAACGATCCGAGTCGTTCGTTCTTTAACCATCATCCCACGCTTTGTTGCGGCTGCTCTGATCTCGTTCGATCTCCGGTCTGCTCGTCCAGGTGGCACCACGTCAACGGATCTTTAAACGGGCTCCCTCCTCTGAGCCGAGGCAACTCGGTCATCAAGTTTGCTAGAAGAGATGACCAAGAATGATGTAGAGAATGAGTAGAACACTTTGTCTTGTTACATCCAAAACTATGGATGAACGGTTAATGAAGTTGCCTTTTGGATTGAATGAAATGAGAAATGAGCAATCTAATTTTCATGAACCTAAAACCATAATCTTTTTAATCAAAAATTCCTTTTTCTCTCTCATGAAGGGGCCGGCCATATAAAGGGAAGAAGGAAGGTGAGTGTAGGAGGAAGAGAGTGACCATAAGCAATAATATCCTAAGCAAATACAAAAAGGAGTTAATGCAAAAGCATGAGTCATATTAACACATCATCAAAAACCATTAATGCAATAATGAGTCATGAAGCCTAGTCACCATCTAGAAGCTTCTAGAACATTCCACACACTCATGACTCACCTCAAGAAAAGATAAATCCATCTTTAACCGAATGTTAAAGACGGGTGATAGAAAACAGGAAACTGGCAACTTCCAAAAGCAATCCCGAAACAAATCTCAGGATAACCCCGTAACAGTATAAACATACCCTTATTTGTATTACGACTGAATACAAATGCAACTGAGACAAAGATATTATATCTACTCAATATAATACATGGATCCGGCTTAAACCAAAGCCCACCAATATTATCAGCCCGAAATATGACACGTGCGTAAACGGACGTGCATTTTCCAAACCCTGCCATAAAACCATACGGCCTCTATAGCGTTTCGCCCGGACTTGGGAAACTATCTGTGGGGGACTCTAATGACTCGTCAGTACCCTGGCAGTGGGTTTAACCACAAGCCGTCAGCGGCACTAGCTGTGCGTAACGGCTGCCCATGTACTGACCTCAAGGGAGGACGTTGAGCGAACTCATCCTGGAACCCTACTGAGCCTAACAGTGACAATGTATATACAGTCTGGTCCGTTCGTCTATGAGTATCGCATATCGGCCTAGGTGGCTGGTAACGTCAGACCCCCAATAGCGATATAAGTCATATCGGAGTGTAGCCCAGAACAACCTGAGATACTACTGAAGTACCTACCAGTAAATCTCCTACTTCGGCCGAGGGTCTGTGTAATGGCTCTCCTAGACACAGCGCGATCTCACTCCCAATACCGGGAGAGACGAATACCCTGCCGATCCGCTCACTTGCCTCTATGTGGCTCGGGACTGCACCCAAAAAAGACCTGTTTGCACGACTCCTTTGAGCCATGGTAAGGTAGAAATCAAAGCACAGTGGGAACTCACACGAGACAAATGAAGACCTCAGGTCGATGAACTAACCTGTACACATATCACCTGGGAACTGCTATCTGATGATAGGTATAATACTAACTAGCAGGTTCCCGGCAAGTCCTGTCCGGTGTACTCATAACCCAATGAGCACCTGTATGCATCTTAGGTGATCCAACTAACACCAGTGGGTTATGAGACCGTCCACCGCCCCTCGTCGGGGTCTCGACTATATACACTAGTCTACTCCGGAGTATCGATGCCCTGTCTCGAAACTCCCACGACTAGGGACCACAATTAAGGATATGCTTATAGACCACCCAACTCTCACGTATATAATCGCCATCATACTGTTGGTAGTCAAGCAATATCCTAAGGACTCTATCAACGTGTAACATTGATCAGTCACCTGAACCTGTACACGACTGATAAAGGCAAACCAGATAGCATACTATGATCTCGAGTAAGACTGTGCTACCGGTATAGGTCCTCCTCAATCATTGCAATCACGTACCTGAGATCCAATAATTGAATTTAAGGGCACTATATCCAACATGTACAAGACCGGATGTAGCTTACGCGCTGAGCGTGGTGAGCAGGTATCAGTTAGACCCAGGTGAGGACCACTGGATGGCAGTGAAGAACATTCTCAAATACCTGAGAAGGACTAAGAAGATGTTCCTGGTTTACAGTAATGGTGACCTCAGGGTCGAGTCCTTTACCGATTCAAGCTTCCAGAGTGACAAAGATGACAACAAGTCTGTCTCGGGTTTTGTGTTTACCGTCAACGGAGGAGCGGTGTGTTGGAAGAGTTCCAAATAGGATACCGTCGCAGACTCGACGATGGAGGCTTAATACATTGCTTTAAGCGATGCCGCAAAAAAGGCGGTGTGGATAAAGAAGTTCATTAGTGAACTTCAGGTGGTTCTGTCCATTGTTGACCCAATACCATTATATTGCGATAACAATAAGGCTATAGCTTTAGCGAAGGAACCAAGGTCCCATCAGAAATCCAGACATATCTTAAGGAGGTATCACCTGATCAGGGAGATCATTGATCGCCAGGAGATCGAGGTACGGAGAGTGGACACAAAAGACAACACGGCGGATCCATTCACAAAGGCCCTCCCTCAAACACAGTTCGAGCGACTTTTTGAGCTATTGGGTATGCGGTACGCCAGTAGCAGGCCTTGAGCAGACGTTGGGCATGCGGTACACCAATTACTGGCCTTTAGTGCAAGTGGGAGATTGTTGAATATGTTTTCCCTAGAGGCCATTATTGTATAGTACTACTTTGTATAATACATTTTGGAGGCTTGGGTTATATATACGGGTTTACGACAGTCTTGCTCGATATAGTAGTATGCTACTTGGTTTGTTTCTATCTTAATATGTGTATATGTTTCTTTTAACATATCGCTAATACATATTGATGGAGCCCTTAGGATCTTTTCTTGACTACCGGTGTTGTGATGGCGATCACACTAGTGGGGGATGGGTAGTCTATAAGCACATCCTTATTTTGGTCCCTAGTCGTAGGATATCGAGACAGGGCATCGATACTCCAGAGTAGACTGGTGCATACGCTTCTCTTCCCAGCAGGGGAGATGGTCTTTCCCACAGCCATCAGTACGCCGTACTGGAGATAGTATGCAGGTGCTCGTTAGGTTACGAGTACACTGGACAGGACTCATCGTGAACTGTTGGTTTGTATTATACCTATCGTCAGTTAACCGTTCCCAGGTGACATGAGTACAGCTTAGTCCGCTGACTTGACACTGTCATTTCGCCTCGAGTGTCTTCCCACTGTTCTTAGATTACTACCCTACCACGGCTCTACTGAGTCGTGCAAACAGGTAGTAGTTGGGTGCAGTCCCGAAACACTTGGAGGCAGTGACAGTTAGACAGGATTCGTCTCTCCCGGTATTGGGAGTTGATATCACGCTGTGTCTAGGAGAGCCATTACACATAGTCGTCCCTGGCCAGGGCAAGCGAGAATTACTGGTAGGTTTTTTCCAGTAGATTCTCAGGGTGTTTTGGGCTACACTCTGACACGACTTGTACCGCTATTAGGGGACTAACATTTACCGCCCCCTAGGCCCGCCATACGATACTCTCAGACAAACAGACCGAACTGTACGGAGATTGTCACATTCAGGCTCAGTAGGAGTTCGGATGGGTTTACCTCATCGGCCTTCTTATCGACATCTACCTGGGGACCGTTACGTACAGCTAGTGCCGCTTGCGGTCTATGGTTAAACCCACTGCCAGCGTAGTGTTGAGTCTTTAGAGTCCCACACAGAGAGTTTCCCTGCACTGGGCAAAAGGTGTAGAGGCTGTATGGTTTTACGGCAAGGCTACGATCACTTACGTACACTTGTGCTTGTATGCTGTTCGGGCAGACAATAATAGTGGGCTTTTGTTTAAGCCGGATCCTAGTACTGTATGGATGTATTAGTTTTGTCTTCTGTGCATTCGCATTCTACGGAATGTGTATGCACAGTTGTGAGGAGCGAAGAAGAAGGAGGTGCCTCATTAGGGTTTTGACTATTGGTTCGGTCGAAACCATTATGAGACAGGGACATTACTCACTAATCTTTTTAATGATAATTTTGTTATGGCTAATTGCTTTGACCATTTGACCATACTTGACCTTCTTGACTATTTGACCATTGTTGACTAGGATCTTTCATATGAGATCTAGAGTCTTCTTTTTGTTTTGTTTTTATTTTGAGATGATAATGGTCATATCAATGTAGCCATCAAGTTTATCATGATAAGAGATTAGTAATGATATTTTTTTATGGATCATTATTCTCTTCTCATTCTCTCTCTTCAAGTGAGAAGCTCACATGGTTCCTCTTCTTCCTCATCTCTCGTTTTTTCCCTAGCTCTCATGTGTTGAGAAAACAGAGTTCTAAATAGACAAACAAATCCACCACCATCTTCTACACCACCTAGGACATGAAGAGTAGCACACTTGTTGCCCTAGTTACCTCGGCTTGAGGTGGAGCTCAGATTACAAACTCTCGGGTAGATCTTCTTCGACTCAAGGAGGCCGCAGAGGTCAGCAAGATCCGGATCGATCCTTGGAGCTTGCGTGGACGAGGAGGATAGCGGAGAGAAGACCCGAAGGATATGGTTTGTGAGGTATAACCACTCAACATAGTAGCTAGAACTTGTTGTTTAGTATGTTAGTTTTTGTTTAGCAAAGATCCTTCATAGTTGGTCCATGTCACCTTGTGAGAAAAATTTGATTTATACATATTTCGCCTCCCCGAAAGAACCGGGGTGGGTAACGTGGACCTAACAGCATGCATGTATATGTACATGTTGATGTACATACACACATACATACATGCATATGTATCATGGTTGTTGATATATTGAAGATGGCAATGCAAGACTCACATGGTTCATATTAATATATAGATTTTTGTTTTAAGATAAAAGATAAAGAAAATTAACTAATGACTCATTTCTTTATAAATGACTCATAGCTTCCACACTCTTCTTTGTTTGACCATTGACTAACCCATGGTTAATTTCCTTTGTTCTTTAACTCATCACAAAATATCTAGATATTTATATTAATCATGGTTTGTTGTGAGAGTGTCTCACATATATATATCCTTTTGTTTTATTTTAAAACACAAGAATTATCATTATCTTCAAAAAAGCTTTGCCATCTTCATCTTCCTCCTTCTTCATGCACTTTTGAGATTTGTTTAGAGTGAGGAAAAGAAAAAGAGAGGGTTTTTAAGTGAGAAAATAAACCACTTCATCATCCTACACATCTCTAGGTCTCTTGTGTAGGCTGTTTGCTCCACGGATTTGAAAGAACAAGTGAAGCAACAAGCTTTGAGCAAAGGACTTCGGGTGGATCGTCGTGGACTCGGAAGTGTTCAAGTGAGCCGTTCCAAACTCTAGGAGATCCAAGGAGTCACTCAAGGACGTCTACGAAGGTTATAGTCTCACTACTTAGTGATAGAATAACTTTAGTATGTGATACTATTAGTTGTTACTCAATATTTCTAGTTCGATTCCTAGTTAAGTTTTCTTAGCATCTCTTAAAATCAATGTTGTGGCATATGTGATACTTCCAAACCCTATACGAGGTAATAAGGAAACCCTACAGTAGTATCAGAGCCAAGCTAGAGCTTTAGAGTAACCTAGACGACGTTAAAAACCTCAAACGAACGAAAATCGACGCCCGAAGGGTGCTCTCTGGACATTTTTCAAAAACATGGATTTTTTCACATTAATAATATTCAGAAAATCGTGCAGGGTATTTTATGGGCCTATAAGAAGAACGAAGCCCTAACTCGACTATATGACCGTGGAACCGCTGTCAGAATGGTCATTCTACGGCGGTTCCGCGGCGCCATTGGTGAGGTTTGGACTGTGCCTTTTTGCGCTGGCCCGTATGTACTTGTTACAGTTTCTGGTAAATTTTAAAGCTGCTCAAGTGTTGAGCTTTCTGAGAAGTCTTTGGGTGTTCAATCGTTCGATCGAATGTTTTAACTGCACCTAGTTTATTAGTATGTGATACAATAATTGGAATCTACAAATTTGTTTGTTGCGTGTAAATCTAGCATTTCGGTCTCGGGAATAATCGGAAATCTTTTTGAATTATCCGACTTGATTTGAAAAGGTGTTTTCATCGGTGAGACCTAAATGCGAGATTTACATTGTTAGGCATGAAATCATGGATAAGTGATATTTCGGGTTTGTTTTGTCTAAAGGCAGTTACGATTCCAATTGTTGTAGTTTTTCTTTTTATTTCTCTGTGACCGTAAGTATAGTATGTGGTGTATCGCCGGTTTCGTTGCTATATATCAACGACAATCAGGGTACGCATACATACTTACGTTGATGATATATGATATTATGTGTTGCTGAGATATGATGTGCAGGATTGTCGTGATTGAATAGTCGGGGGTTTTATGTGAGAAGAGAGTTTTCTTTTCATTCATGTAAAATTCATTTGTATGTAATATTCTTTTATTTGGGGCACTTCCGGGTTGAGGATGATGCCACCAGTGTTGTGTATTATTTACTTTTCTGCATTAGGATAGACCCAAGGAGGGGAGCACAAGTGACCGGGCTCTAGGGTTCAGTGGGAGGCCATCTCGAGGAGTCGAGACTGGGTCTCCTAAACTCCAGAATTGGTAGGGTCGCTTGCCGCTCTCGTAGGGGTATAGGGATGTGGGCTTGGCTATTCATCGCGACCGTGGAATCCGTATATTCTATTGATGGCTAAATACAAAATACGGACCTCCTAGATATCCTATATTAAATGTGCTTCTGCTGCTTATATTATGTGATGTGATCATTTAATATATATCTGAGACGAATGGAATATTATATATATGACATATAATGGACGTTGCTTATGTTTTGCACTCGCGCTAGCCCCGTCCCGGTATGCCGTTAGTTAAGTAACCTAACGGTGCATAACGGGACACCGTGACGAATGCGAATGGCATAAGCGTACGTTATATTTTCGTTTCTTTCTGTGATGGCTTAAGGAATTAAATGATGGGACTATATTAATGAGATTAATGTAAAGAAAAATGAACCTAAAAACATGTTGTAGAATCGGATTTGAAACACACTCGGCCTTTTATGAAAAAGCAAGTTTCAAAATGCGGAGCTTGAGCCACTCCTTTTAAACCCATTGGATTCTACAACGATATCAAGTTCAAAGAGTTAAAAGTTTTCTTAAAAACTATCCGTAGCCCTCTATCATTTTAGGAAGCAGAGTACTTAGTATTCGTGCTGCGTATTTTGACTTTAGTTAAGGCGCAGTGTGCGGTAGCTAAGTGGTGTCTTCCTACACTGCATACGATGTAGGTGGGTCTAGTTTATCACGAAATGACGGGAAGACCTGACTAGTACTTATGATATGTTGACCATAGTTAAGGTCATGAGTACTAGGGGTAAAAATAATATCAGGAATTTCAAAAGTTGAAATTTGCAATGAGATTGCATACCTTCTATATGATAGTAGGATCCCGATCCCACTGTGAGAAAAAGTTGCTCCCGGGAGAGTTTTGCACTTTACAATTAGCTGATCCATTATGTGTCTAGAAAGGTGTCAAATGGGGCTACGCCTCAGGGAAGACAAGGTTTATTTTAATTAGGTCCGTGCGAAAGCACGGGGAACCTCCCTCAAGTACCGGCACCGGCCTGGCTGAACGGTTAGCGAAGTTGTAGAATGTAATTAATCCCGGCTAGTTTTCATTTTAAAGGTTTTAAGGAAAATTTGATAAAAACAGTGGAAGACAATGATTAGACAAGATAATAACCAATCTGATCTTTGCAAGGGCTTTCGCTGAGTGTATTCTTTTCTCTCTCTTATTGGCAGATACCAATGACAGGACTCAAGCTTCTACTTGATAAAAATAAACTGAATGGGACCAATTATAAAGATTGGCTGAGAAATCTGTAACATTTCAAAAAAAATAAAATATTATTTTGGGGAATTTTTATAATTTAATAATAAAATATTGAATATTTTAAATAAGGTGGTATAATTAAATACCGATAAATTGGGAAAATTAGGAAAATTATGGAAATTATTTAAAAGAGGGTGTTTTATGTAAATTATGTAAATTTTAAGTTTTTATGCTTAATTATACGCTAATATAGTGCTAACCGCGATTAAAAATCGCTAATCGGATTTTAAGGGTGTTTTGTGCAAAACTTGCACCATATCATTTCATACTTGTGTTACATTTTCCTACACGGTTTTATCTTCATGTTTCATTCCTTATTTTGGGTTTACTATTGAGGAGAGAATGAAATAAAAGAAAAGAATAAAATATAGAGCATGGGCAAGAGAGTGAAAGGTGAGGGTCAAACTTAAGTCATGGCTCATCTCTCCCACTCCTTCATCATTGTCTTTCTTCTTTCTCTTTCAGCCCAAGGCAACACCTCTCCTCCCTCCTCTTCAAAACAGCCACTTCATCACTAAAAATCCATCAAAACCCCATTCCCTTTTCACAAAAAGTGTGCACAAGCTAATAGAAAACACTTTAGACCAAGAAAGGAAAGGTTTTGGAGACTTGGGACAACTCGAGAAAGTTCTTGAATTAGCAAATGAGGTAATTTCTGCACTCTTGGTATTTTATTTAGATTTCTATCGCACCCATATAAGTTTAGAGGTGTTTTATATCGGTTAAGTGACCTTTGAAGATTTCTAGAGTGGGTTGTGGGATTTTTGAGTTGTGGTTGTGTAATTGGACTTTAGTCGTGACCTTAACCTCCCCAATTGCCCAAAACCCAGACTTAACCAAACCTGGAACGAAAAACAGAAACTTTGCATGTCGGTTTGTGAGGAATTGGAGCGTGCAGTTGAATCTGGGATGACCTGAGAATTTTACGAGTTAAACAAACAACCCTAGTAGACTAGAATTGACCCTAGGAACCCACTATACCAGAACGAGATCCCCAATCCACTGAAAAACCGGCCTGGCCAGAATTATAGGGGTAGGGGCCGGCCACTTGGTAGGGTAGGGTGTCGGGGTTGTTAGTTATATGTATGCTCTAGAGGCCATTACTATACATAGGATGTATATTGTAGTGGATGCTTGGACATATATAGGGAGGACTTTCTTGCTAGACATGATAGTATGCTATCTGGTTTCTCTTTACCTTAACGTGTACACTGATTGTCTCTCTGTTACATGTTGGTAAAGCCCTTAGGATGAGTACTTGACTACCTGGAATATGATGCGGATCATACTAGTGGGGACATGGTAGTCCATAAGTACATCCTTCAAGGTCCCTAGTCGTGGGTGTATCGAGACGGGGCATCGATATACCAGAGTAGACTAGCGTTTACCTTCTCGACCAATACAGATGGGCGATGGATGTTCCCATATCCATTGGTGTTTGACATCAGAGATGGTGTGCGGGTGCTCAGTGGAGACTGGGTACACTGGACGGACTCACCGAGAACTCCCAGATGGTATTATACCTTACGTCAGATGGCAGTTCTCTGGTGACACTGGTACAGAGTAGTCTGTTGATCCGAGATCGTCATAGAGTCTTGTGTGGTTCCCACTGTGCTTTGATTTCCACCTTACCACGTCCAAGAGGGCATGCAAAATGGTCGTTTTTGGGTACAGTCCCGAATCACATAGAGGCAATGAGCGATAGGAGGGGATTCGTCTATCCCGGTATAGGGAGTTAATGTTGCGCTGCGTTCGATTGGCTATAACCGGAAATCCCTGGCCAGGGTTGCTGAGATTTACTGGTAAGTGTTACCAGTAGTTTCTCGAACTGTTATAGACCTCATATCGACACGACTTATCGAGCTACTGGGGTCTGACGTTTACCACCCGTAAGCGAGATATTCGACATATCAGACGATCAGACCGGACTGTACGGTAAGTGTTACTGGTTGGATTCACAGGAGTATCAGTGGGCTTGCTCGTCGATCTTCTAATCGCTCAAAACCCGGGTGGCCGTTATGTTTAGCAGACCGCTTGCGGCTTGTGGGTGTTTGATATGATCATCACCTACTGCCGGCGTATTGACGAGTCTTTAGAGTCCTACACAGAGGTTTCCTGGCTCAAGCGAAACGAAATAGGAGCACATATGAGATATGTGCGGGACCGAGAATAATGGGTGTATGTAATACTGTATTCTATTCTCGCGATGAATGTATCGATTGGTTGTATGCGATATAACCTAGTTATCGAATCAAGAATTGATTCGATAAGTCGATACTTTGGATATTAGTCGGTCATATGCGATATGACCGGATCGTTAAATCAAGCGTTGATTTAATAATTTAATGCAAAATTATATATTTGATATATTACTTTGCATTAACTAGTATTGGTTCACTTAAAATGGATTTTCTCACTTGAAGTGCACATTGTATATGTGATATATTTTTTGTGCACTTGATTGTATCATGTTTGATGATACATGCAAGTTTGGGTGTATGTTTAGTTTAAACCTTGGTTAAGTAAATGGTTAGGGTTTTAATTTATTAATTTATTCATTTATTTGTTTATTTCCCTTTAAGGCAAGAAAAGAAATGGTTGCTTTTTGGATTTACTTGAAGCTTCATGAAGCTTTGAAAAAGTTCAACCATTTTTGTTTCTTTGCCTAACCTAACCATTCACCTAACCTTGGTTTATTCTCTACACTTAACCATGGTTGCTATATATGATAAGAATCATTCTATATTTTGATTATCAATAATTCTTATGATATTCTTTTGCTTCTTCTTCTTCTTCTTCAAGAAGAATGAAGCTTGCTAGCTTTAATGGTGAAATGAGAATAAGAGTGAGAAATCCAATTCTAAAGTGAACCCACTTCCTATTTCTTCATCCTCTACCACTTCCCAAGTAGTATAGGGTTTTTTCTTCACAAGTTTCTTGGCTTGGTGAAGTTGGAGCTTGATCTTGTGTTGCCTCGACGTAGATCATCTTCGGCATCAAAGTCGACGACCTAGCCCGATCAATTCTTCGACGAAACCATTACTAGAGTCCGGGATCCGATGATCGCAGCGGAGGGACGTCAACGCGGAGCTATGGAGGTGGAGGACCGGATCTACAAAGGTTGTATTTCCGTTCACTTAGCACTAAAGTAGTTTAGTAGCTTGTAGTATCGCCTAAACTCTAGTTAACGATCCGTATTAGGGTTTCTCGGCACCGGAAAAATTTGAAATTGGCATGGTTGATGCCTTGTGAGACCTCATTAGTGTGCCTAGGAACCCTACAGTGGTATCAGAGCCGAGCTAGAGCCTTATGCGATGAGTAGACGAAGTCAGAAGTCCGTTCGTACTCGAAACCCTAACCGAAGACCCCTCTCTGTACATTTTTTAAAAACTGGGTTTTTTCCAGATTAAAAATGCTTAAAAAATTCAGAAGGAAGTTCTAAGAATTACGGTGCAAAAACGACCAAAAGATATGCCTGAAGCGCGGCGGAACCGCGGCAGAAGCTTGGCTTCTGCGGCGGTTCCGCGGCCAAATTATGAGGTCAGCCTTCAATTTTTGCACAGTAATTTGTTTCTTCAGGTGCCTAGTTTTCTGGGAATTTTTAATTTTCACTAAAGAGTAGAGTTTTCTGGGGTGTTTTGGGGCTTCGATGTTTCGATCGGAAATTTCAAACTTTGTCTATGTGCTTTTCCGGATAATTTAGAATATGTTAGAAAGTTCGACCGGATATAAATACCCACTTTTTCCCCTGCAGGGAAATTTCCAATTGTTGGATTTTTCCGTAGTTTAATGACGTTCTAAGTAGCGCAAGTAACGCGATAGTCCCTCTAGAAGACAACAAACCTTAACTCGATTATGTGACCGTCTTGAACTGCCCTTTGAACCTTAGGGTTTGGGGCAGTACGGCGTGCCACATGTGAGGCGTTGGCTTGACCCTTCTACGGTTGGACCGTTGGTACTGAGGCATGAAGTGAATGTCTTTGAACTTATTTCATGTGTTGAGTTATTTCGGGAAAACTTGGGTGTTCGATTGTTCGATCGGAAAGTTTAACATTTTCTATCTTATCTGGAATTTGATACAATATTTGGAATCCACAAGAGTTATGAGATAACTGATTTGGATGTTATAAACATAGCAGTTTAGTCTCGCTTGATCGGTTGCCACAGAATTTTGATGCGATCAAAAGTCCGTCGCAATCACGTAGCGTACGCGGATACTCGCCGGATAAACTTAATAGACAGCTACACCTCTTAGCCCCGACCAAGTGACTGTAGGAGAACCCCGTCGCCGAAAGCATCCGTTCGGGTGCTCGCGGTAGCGGTGTTCCGCCTTGGTGCACTTCGTCGACGGTATCGGGGATGCGGCCGTCTACTAAAGTTTGCGACGAGTATTCGATCCGGATGTCGGGAATCTTATTGAATTACCCGACTTGATATTGAAAAGAGTTTTCGATAATGAGACTAAAATGCGGGGTTTATAATTGTTAGACATGCGATGTATAAGGAATTCATTTGATTAGGCATGCGATGTCTAAGGAGGTTGCGGATTCCAACTGTTGTAGTTTTACACTTTCTTTTCTGCAACCGTAAGTGTAATATGTGATATCGCCGGTTTCGTTGCTATATGTCAACGACAATTGGGATACGTATGTTTACTTATGTTGATGACATGTGATGTTATGTGTTGCTGGATATGTTATATTGGATCGTCGTGTTTGAATAGCCGGGGTTTTTTATGTGAGATGATTGTTTTTCATTTTCATTCATGTAAAAACTTGTATGTAATATTCTTTTATTGGGGCAGTTCCAGGTTGCGGAAGATGTCACCTTTTGTATATTATTTACTTTTCTGCACTAGGATAGACCCAAGGAGGAGGGCACAAGTAACCGGGTTCTGGAGTCCAGTGGGAGACCAACTCGAGGAGTCGAGTCCGGGTCTTCTAACTCTAGAATTGGTAGGGTTGCTTGCCGCTCTCGTAGGGGTCTAGGGGTGTAGGTTTGGCTATTCATCGCGACCGTGGAATACGTGTTTTATATTGGCTCGTATTGAAAACACGGACGTCCTAGTATATCCAATATTTCATATGTTTTTTCTGCTGCGTTATCTGTGATGTGATCATGTGATATGTTCTGTGATGGATACTGTATATAGTATATATGATATATTATATAGGCGTTACTTATGTTTTACACCCGCGCTAGCCCTGCCCCGCTCTGCTGTTAGTCACCTAACCTAACGGTGCAGACGGGACATCGAGGCGAACACGGATGGCATAAGTGTACGTCGTATTTATCTGTGATGTTTAGGTGGACTTTAATGATGGGACTTCATTAATGAGATTAATGAAATAAAAGAAACCTAAGATGTTGTAGAATCGAATTTCAAAAATAAAACAGGTAGCTACAGTTCTTGCTTTGCACAGCGGTATATATGATACATCCTGCACCTTATTTGATAAGGAAAGGACCGAGATCCCTTCACCGAGAGTGACTCCTTTAGCAATAACTGGCAGATGCTACACACTCGGTTTTTCTTTTGATTGCTTTTATTAGTTTCTGCTTTGCACAGTGATATATATGATATATCCCGCACCTCATTCGACGAGGAAAGGGCCGACGATCCCTTCACCGGGAGTGACCCCTTTAGCAAAACTAGAAAGCCTCAAAAATACTCCATTTGAAAATTCATTCGATCCTACAACGATATCAAGTTCATTACGCAATAGGTTTTCACAAAAACCTGTCGTAGCCCTCCGTCATTTCAGATAAGTACTAGTTAGTATTCGTGCTGCGGTAGTTTGGCATTCGTCAAGGCGTAGTGTACGGTAGCTAACTAGTATTTATCTGCTTATGCATATGATGCAGATTGGATTAGGGTATTCGTACGGCATTGTTTGGTATTCGTCAAGGGTCATGCGGGTGGGTATAATTCAATCAAGAAATGTACGGGTTGAACTGGACTAGTGGACTATGGGTTGTTTGGCATTCGTCAAGGTCATAGAACACTAGGGGAAAAATATTATCGGGAATTTCAAGTGTTGAAATTCGCAATGAGACCTTCTATGAGATAGTAGGATCTCGATACCCGCTGCGAGTAAGAGTTACTCCTGGGAGAGTTTTACACATTACAATTAGCCGATCAAGTAGGTGTCTAGGAAGGTGTCAACGGGGTTATGCCTCTGGGAAAACGAGGTTTACCATAATTAGGTTCGTGCGAAAGCACGGGGGACCTCCTTCAAAGTACCGACACTGGCTTGGCCGAAAGATTGGCGAACTTGTAGCGTGTAATTAATCCCGGCTAGTCTTTCCTTTTAGGGTTTGAAGGAAGATTTGATAAAAACAGTGGGAGCCATCCTGATTAAATAAAATAATAACCAATCTGATCTTGCAAGAGCGCACGCAGAGTGTTTTCTTCTCTCTCTCTCCTGGTAGCGACCATGTCATGCCTTAATCAAGATAATAATACGGATGTATTGATCGAACCCGCTTGTTATACTGTGCTGGGGAACGTTGGTCCCGCTCCAACTTATAATTGTTATAAGATAGAGCAGGAAATTAGGGGAATACCATGATTCCCATGCCGCCCAAACGAAGAAAGTGCATATGATGCATCTTCTTCCGGTGTGTTCGTTATACAGAACTGTTTCTCAGTATTCATTACGTCCTGGATATGAGATACCGGATCAGGATCCCGCATATGTAATTTGTTACATGGGCTACAGATAGGTAAAGAACTGAGAACGGGTGATAAGTTTCATAAGACAGAAAACGGGGCAAGTGTTGCAGCCAAGTCTGTTGGTCACTGTCATCCTGTATTACCAATACATTGATTCTGAACGAATGTTATTAGATACCGAACCTGATATACAAAATCATATCAGTCTCTTTATTAGTAAAGAAAGGATATAATTTTGTATTGTTGGATAATGTTTTGAATATTTCCTATATCAAAAGTTGATCGGTTCAGGCACGTTATCTAAAAGCATTGATGTTCTAAATCAAACTACAGTTTTTAAGTATACAGAACACACACAAGAGGAAGAGTTCAGAAATGAACGGATCCTTCTTGAGGTATTGTAGACTAGGTCATATCAATACGACCCGACTAGCTAAGTTGCACATAGATGCATATTTAAATCTGTTTGAATTTACATCTTGTGAAACTTGCCAGTCATGTCACAGAGATAAGATGACCATAGCTCTGTCTACTGAAAACAGAGAAAGAGTTAGTGAACTCTTGGGACTGATACATGATGATGTATGTAAGGTCCCCTGTCTACACATTCCAGGACTGGTTCTTTATACTTCATTACATTCTCTGATGATCTTTCGAGATTCAGACCTATGTTCCTGTTGAAACACAAGTCCGAACCTTTTGAGATATTCACAGAATATAAGTTAGAAGTAGAGAACCAATACGGGTATAAGTATTATGTCCTTTGATGAGATCAAGGAGGAGAATACTTGTGCATAGAATTCTTGGACTATTCTAAAGGAGAATGAGATTCTCTCTCAGCATTACTCCTCCAAATACACCATAGCACGATGGTATATCGGGGCGGAGCAATAACACCCTATGTGATATGGTGTGCTCTATGATGAGTACTACTGAGTTTCCTATTTCCTTTTGGGAGTTATGCACTTATGAAGTTGCATACCTATTGAATAGGGTTCTGATCAAATCAGTTGCCTACCACTTCATATGTGATATGGAAAGGGAAGAGCCCATATCTTAAGTTAGTTAAGACTTGGGGTTGTCCGGCCTATGTCTAAAAGCAAAATCCGGACAAGCTCGAGACAAGGTTAGTTATGTAGAACTGGAAAGGTTCCAGCTATACAAACTATAGCAGATGATTTGGTAGAACCAAAGGATTCAGTAGATTCCAACGAACCTCAGCCTCTCCGCCGATCTAGTAGGTTTCCTCAACCGCCTGAGAGATACTTCGGTTTCTCGATGACAGTGGGAGCGAGGATTGCATCATGAGATGATGACCCAACTAGTTTCGAGCAGGCCATCAAGAGTAGGGACTCTGTAAGAATGGCTGGATGCTTAGCGATCTGAGATGGAATCCTTATACACCAACAATGTGTGGACTTTAGTTGCTTTATCTGAAGGGTTAAATCCCCATCAGGAGCAAGTATATCTTGAGAAGATTACTTGGTGTATTTGGAAAAGTTGAGACTTTTAAATCTAGACTTGTTAAAGGTTTTCGTCATCGACCAGGCGTGGATAATGATGAAACCTTTTCCAGTGGCTATGCTTAAGTCCATCCATATCCTACTTGCCACGGCTACATACCATGACTACGATATCTGGTGGTTGGGTGTCATGACTGCTTTTCTAAAATGATGTTTCAGAAAAGAGAGTCTATAAGTACACAGCCAGAGGGCTTCGTAGACAGTGGGAGCAGCGGAAACGTGTGCAAGTTTCTTTATAGGATAAAGCAGACATCGCGGAGTTGGAACGTCTGTTTTGATGTAGTTGTCAAAAAGTTTGACTTCATCAAAATGGTAAATGAACTTTGTATATACAAAAAGATAGTAGGGAGTATGGTGGTGATCCTCGTAGAGTACGTGGATGACATACTCTTGATAAGAAAGGAGTTTCCTATGCTACGCTCGGTCAATCTCCGCTTATCACAATGATTCTCCACATAGGATCAAAGTGATACCTACTAAATCCTGGGTTTTTGGATCTATGAGATAGATCTAAATGGATGTTAGGATTCTCACTAGTTGTAGTGAGATGGTATCAATTGATCCTGGGGAGAATCACTGGAAAGGTTCCAGAGTGATATGGACGACTGAAAGTCAGTCACAGGCATTGTCTTTACCCTTAGAAAAAGGACGGTATGTTGGATGAGTTCCATGCTAGATACCGTGGCATACTAGACGATAAAGGATGGATACATCGCTACTTAAGATGCTACCAAAGAGGAAGTCTGGGTGTTTATTAGTTCATGAGATAAACTTCGTTCCTACCATTGTGAGACAATGGAGTTGTGGCTTATGCCTAGGAACGTCCGTCCCATCAGTGATCCAGACATATTCGAAGGCAGTATCACCTGATCATGGAGATGGTTGATCTCCAGAGTGATCGAGGTTAGGAGAGTAGACTCAGAGGACAACACGGCGGATCCACTTACAAAGGCCTTTTCCCAGAGATAGACTTTTATGGGATGGTTGAGTATGAGATACTACAACCACTGCTATCAGATGTCCCTAGTGCAAGTGGGAGATTGTTAGTTATATGTATGCCCTAGAGGCCATTACTGTACATAGGATGTATATTGTAGTGGATGCTTGGACATATATAGGGAGGACTTTCTTGCTCGACATGATAGTATGCTATCTGGTTGCTCTTTACCTTAACGTGTACACTGATTGTCTCTCTGTTACATGTTGGTAAAGCCCTTAGGATGAGTACTTGACTACCTGGACTATGATGCGGATAATACTAGTGGGGACATGGTAGTCCATAAGTGTTAGTTATATGTATGCCCTAGAGGCCATTACTATACATAGGATGTATATTGTAGTGGATGCTGGGACATATATAGGGAGGACTTTCTTGCTCGACATGATAGTATGCAATCTGGTTGCTCTTTACCTTAACGTGTATACTGATTGTCTCTCTGTTACATGTTGGTAAAGCCCTTAGGATCTGTACTTGACTACCTGGACTATGATGCGGATCATACTAGTGGGGACATGGTAGTCTATAAGTACATCCTTCACAGTCCCTAGTCGAAGGTGTATCGAGACGGGGCATCGATATACCAGAGTAGACTAGCGTATACCTTCTCGACCCATACAGATGGGCGATGGATGATCCCATATCCATCGGTGTTTGACATCAGAGATCATATACGGGTGCTCAGTAGAGACTGGGTACACTGGACGGACTCACCGAGAACTCCCAGATGGTATTATACCTCACGTCAGATGGCAGTTCTCTGGTGACACTGGTACAGAGTAGTCTGTTGACCCGAGATCGTCATAGAGTCTTGTGTGGTTCCCACTGTGCTTTGATTTCCATCTTACCACGTCCAAGAGGGCGTGCAAAACGGTGGTTTTTGGGTACAGTCCCGAGTCACATGGAGGCAATGAGCGATAGGAGGGGATTCGTCTCTCCCGGTATATGGGGGTTGATGTTACGCTGTGTTCGATTGGCTATAACAGGAAATCCCTGGCCAGGGTTGCTGAGATTTACTGGTAAGTGTTACCAGTAGTTTCTCGAACAGTTATAGACCTCATATCGACACGACTTATTGAGCTATTGGGGTCTGACGTATACCACCCCTAGGCGAGATATGCGACATATCAGACGATCAGACCGGACTGTACGGTAGTGTTACTGGTCGGATTCACTGGAGTGTGACCGGGCTTGCTCGTCGATCTTCAGATCGCTCAATACCCGGGTGGCCGTTACGTTTAGCAGACCGCTTGCGGCTTGTGGGTGTTTGATATGATCATCACCTGCTGCCGGCGTATTGACGAGTCTTTAGAGTCCTACACAGAGGTTTCCTGGCTCAAGCGAAACGAAATAGGAGCGCATATGAGATATGTGCGGGACCGAGAATAATGCGTGTATGTGATACCGTATTCTATTCTCGCGATAAATATATCGAATGGTTGTATGCGATATAACCTAGTTATCGATTCAAGCGTTGATTCGATAAGCCGATATATTGTATACTAGTCGGTTGTGTGCGACATAACCGGGTCATTGAATCAAGTGTTGATTTAATGATTTAATGCATATTTATATATTTGATATATTACTTTGCATCAACTAGTATCGGTTTACTTAAGATGGATTTTCTCACTCGGATGGGCGCATTGTATATGCGATATACTTTTGTGCATTTGCTTGTATCATGTTTGATGATACATGATTGTTTAAGTGTAAGTTAAGAATAAACCATGGTTATTAATATGATTAGGGTTTTATTTCCTTTTATTATTTATTTATCTATTTATTTATTTTGGAAATAATTAGAAAAGGAATAAGAAGAAAATGGTGGCTATTTTTGTTTCATATTGAAGCTTCTTGAAGACTTTGACCTAGTGACCATTTTGTTCTTATCCTTAACCCTAACCA
The DNA here is from genome assembly GCA_030015575.1 of Agapanthus africanus. Taxonomy (NCBI): domain Eukaryota; kingdom Viridiplantae; phylum Streptophyta; class Magnoliopsida; order Asparagales; family Amaryllidaceae; genus Agapanthus; species Agapanthus africanus. The sequence goes on along the minus strand of CM057345.1, from coordinate 337,114,301 downwards.
TTCCATTAACCATGGTCTTTTCTCTACACTTAACTTGGGTTCAAGTTATGATAAGAACTGTTTTTCTTTTCATTATTCTTATAACTTATCATAACAATGATCTTCTTCTTGCTCTTCTTCTTCTTCATGAAAAACAAGCTCCATCAATGGTGGATTGATGGAAAGAGTGAGAAATCCAATTCTAAAGTTAACCCACCTCCTATTTCTTCATCCTCTACCTCTTGCCAAGTAGTAGAGTGTGTTTCCTTCACAAGATTTTAGGGTTTGGTGAAGGTGGAGCTTGATTCATCGATGCTTCGACGTAGATCATCTTCGGCATGGACATCGATGACCTAGCTTGCCCATTCTCCGACGAAGCCGAACCTAGAGCCCAGATTCGATTTGGACAGCGGAGAGGACCTCGTTGCGGAGCTATGGAGGTGGAGCACCGGATCTACAAAGGTTGTATTTCCGTATTTCATATAGTTAACTGTTAACTAGTTCTTGTTCGCCTAGAAATCTAGTATACGATCCGTTGTTTAGGGTTTGTAGGCACCATAATTTTTGAAATTGCCATGGTTGATGGCTTGGGAGACCTCACTAGAGTGCCTAGGAACCCTGCAGTGGTATCAGAGCCTAGCTAGAGCCTTAGGCGAAGTCCAGACGGAAATTGAAGTCCGAACGAACCCGAAACCCCGATTCAAAGTTGCTCTCTGTACATTTTTTTAAAACAGGGAATTTTCAGTATTAAAAATATTCAGAGAAACATGCAGGAATATATAAGAGTTACTGTGAAGACGTAAGCCCTAATTCCCTTAAAGCGCCGCGCTTCCGCGGCACGAGCCTGGCTGGTGCCGCGCAAGCGCGGCGGTTTTGTCGTGTTGTGAGGTCTTGACAGCACAGTAACTCCTATTTAACATTTCTGGTATTCCTGGATATTTTTAATATATTTTCAAGAGTTGATTTTTCTGAGTTGATTTGGGGATTCGGAATTTCGATCGGGATATCAAATTTTGTCTGTGTGGCTTTCCGGATAAATTTTAGAATATGTTAAAAAGTTCGACCGGATATAAATACCCAACTTTTCCCCTGTCGGGAAATTTCCAAGTGTTGGATTTTTCCGTAGTTTAACGACGTTCTAAGTAGTGCAAGTAACGCGATGGTCCCTCTAGAAGACACAAACCTTAACTCGATTATGTGACCGTCTTGAACTGCCCTTTGAACCTTCGGGTTTGGGGCAGTACGGCGTGCCACATGTGAGGCGTTGGCTTGACCCTTCTACGGCTGGATCGTTGGTACTGAGGTACGAACGGAATGTTGTTAGACTTGTTTCATGTGTTGATCAGTTTCGGGAAAACTTGGGTGTTCGATTGTTTAATCGAAAAGTTTAACATTTTCTGTTTATCCGGAATGGGATACAATAATTGGAATTCACAATGAGTTATATGATAACTAAATGAATGTTATAAACGTAGCAATTTAGTCTCACTTGATCGGTTGCCACGGAATTTTGATGTGATCAAAAGTCCGTCGCAATCACGTAGCGTACGCGGATACTCGCCGGGTAAACTTAATAGACAGCCTCACTCCATAGCCCCGACCAAGTGACTGTAGGAGAACCCCGTCGCCGAAAGCATCCGTCCGGGTGCTCGCGGTAGCGGTGTTCAGCCTTGGTGCACTTCGTCGCCGGTATCGGGGGTGCAGCCGTCTACTGAAGTTTGCGACGAGCATTCGATCAGGATGTCGGGAATCTTGTTGAATTGCCCGACTTGATATTGAAAAGAGTTTTCGATTTTGAGACTAAAATGCGGGGTTTATAATTGTTAGGCATGCGATGTCTAAGTAATTCATTTGGTCAGGCATGCGATGTCTGAGGTGGTTGCGGATTCCAACTGTTGTAGTTTTACACTTTCTTTTCTGTGACCGTAAGTGTAATATGTGATATCGCCGGTTTCGTTGCTATACGTCAACGACAATTGGGATGCGCATATTTACTTACGTTGATGACATGTGATGTTATGTGTTGCTGGATATGTTATATTGGATCGTCGTGTTTGAATAGCCGGGGGTTTTTATGTGAGATGAGTGTTTTTCATTTTCATTCATGTAAAAACTTGTATGTAATATTCTTTTATTGGGGCGCTTCCAGGTTGCGGGAGTTGTCACCTGTTGTATATTATTTACTTTTCCGCACTAGGATAGACCCAAGGAGGAGGGCACAAGTAACCGGGTTCTGGAGTCCAGTGGGAGACCAACTCGAGGAGTCGAGTCCGGGTCTCCTAACTCTAGAATTGGTAGGGTTGCTTGCCGCTCTCGTAGGGGTCTAGGGGTGTGGGTTTGGCTATTCATCATGACCGTGGAATCCGTGTTTTATACTGGCTCGTATTGAAAACACGGACGTCCTAGTATATCCAATATTTCATATGTTTCTTCTGCTGCGATATCTGTGATGAGATCATGTGATGTTTCTGTGATGAATATAGTATATAGTATATATGATATATTATATAGACGTTACTTATGTTTTACACCCGCGCTAGCCCTGCCCCGCTCTGCCGTTAGTTACCTAACCTAACGGTGCACGAGGGGACATCGAGGCGAATGCGGATGGCATAAGTGTACGTCGTATCTATCTGTGATGTTTAGGTACTTAAATGATGGGACTTCATTAATGTGATTAATGAAATTAAAAGAAACCTAAGATGTTGTAGAATCGAATTTCAAAATAAAACAGGTAGCTACAGTTCTTGCTTTGCACAGAGGTATATGTGATATATCCTGCACCTCATCCGACGAGGAAAGGACCGAGATCCCTTCACCGGGAGTGACTCCTTTAGCAATAACTGGCAGATGCTACACCCACGGTTTGTCTTTTGATTGCTTTTAAGTGTTTTTGCTTTGCACAGTGATATATGTGATATATCCAGCACCTCATTCGACGAGGAAAGGACCGACGATCCCTTCACCGGGAGTGACTCCTTTAGCAAAACTAGAAAAGCTTCAAAAACACTCCATTTTTAAAATCATTCGATCCTACAACGATATCAAGTTCATTATGCAATAGGTTTTCAGAAAAACCTGTCGTAGCCCTCCGTCATTTCAGATAAGTTGTATATAGTATTCGTGCTGCATTTGTTGGCTTTCGTCAAGGTGCAGTGTGCGGTAGCTATATGCTGCTTATCTGCTAGCATACGATGCGATTGGATTAGGGTAGTCGTGCGGCTTTGTTGGCTTTCGTCAAGGGTCGTGCGGGTGGGTTTAATTCGATCAAGAAATGTACGGGTTGAACTTGACTAGCGGGCTATGGTTTGTTGGCTTTCGTCAAGGTCATAGCACGTTAGGGGCAAAATATTATCGGGAATTTCAAGTGTTGAAATTTGCAATGAGATTGCATACCTTCTATGAGATAGTTGGATCCCGATACCCGCTGCGAGTAAGTGTTACTCCTGGGAGAGTTTTATACATTACAATTAGCCGATCAAGTAGGTGTCTAGAAAGGTGTTAACGAGGTTACGCCTCTGGGAAAACGAGGTTTACATTAATTAGGTTCGTGCGAAAGCACGGGGGACCTCCCTCAAAGTACCGACACTGGCCTGGCTGAAAGATTGGCGAACTTGTAGTGTGTAATTAATCCCGGCTAGTCTTTCCTTTTAGGGTTTGAAGGAAGATTTGATAAAAAGCAGTGGGAGCCATCCTGATTAGATAAAATAATAACCAATCTATTCTTGACAGAGCGCACGTTGAGTGTTTTCTTCTCTCTCTCCAGGTAGCGACCATATCACGCCTTAATCAAGATAATAATACAGATTATTGACCGAACCCGCTTGTTATACTGAGCTGGGGAACGTTGGTCCCGCTCCCACTTATAATTGTTATAAGACAGTGCAGGAAATTGGGGAATACCAGATTTCCCGTGCCGCCCAAAAAAAGAGAGTGCATGCTGATGCATCATCTTCGGGTGTGTTCATTATACAGAACTGTTTCTCAGTATCCTCTACATCCTGGGTATGTGATACCAGATCAGGATCCCAGATATGTAATCTGTTACATAGGGCTACAGATAGGTAGAGAACTGAGAACGGGTGATAAGTTTCATGAGGCAGAAAACGGGGCAAGAGTTGCAGCCAAGTCTGTCGGTCACTGTCACCCTGTATCATCAGTACATTGATTCTGAACGAATGTTATTAGATACCGAACCTGATATACAAAATCATATCTATCTCTTTATCAGTAAAGAAATGATAAAATTTTGTATTGTTGGATAATGTTTTGAACATTTCCTATATCAAAAGTTGATCGGTTCAGGCACGTTATCTAAAAGCATTAATGTTCTAAATCAAACTACAGTTCTTTAATATACTGAACACACACAAGAGGAAGAGTTCAGAAATGAACGAATCCTTCTTGAGGCATTGTAGACTAGGTCATATCGATGCGACCCGACTAGCTAGAGTTACATATAGATGCATATTTAAATCAGTTTGAATTTACATCTTCTGAAACTCGCCAGTCATGTCACAAAGATAAGATGACCATAGCTCCGTTTACTGAAACAGAGAAAGAGTTAGTAAACTCTTGGGATGATACATGTTGATGTATGTAAGGTCCCCTGTCTACACCTGCCAAGACTGGTTCTTTATACTTCATTATATTCTCTGATAATCTCTCAAGATTCAGACATATGTTCCTGTTGAAACACAAGTCCGAACCTTTTGAGATATTCACGGAATATAAGTTAGAAGTAGAGAACCAGAATACGGGTATAAGTATTATGTCCTATGATGAGATCAAGGAGGAGAATACTTGAGCACGAAAATCCTGGATTATTCCAAAGGAGAATGAGATTCTCTCTCAGCATTACTCCTCCGCATACACCATAGCACGATGGTATATCGGGGCGGAGCAATCACACCCTATGTGATAAGGTGTGCTCTATGATGAGTAATACTGAGTTACCTTTTTCCTTTTGGGTGTTATGCACTTGAGAAGCTGCATACCTATTGAATAGGGTTCGAATCAAATTAGTTGCCTACCATTTCATATGTGATGTGGAAAGAGAAGAGCCTATGTCTTAAGTTAGTTAAGATTTAGGGTTGTCCGGCTTTGTCTAAAAACAAAATCCGGACAAGCTCGAGGCAAGGACTGTAATGTACAACTGGAAAGGTTCCAGCTATACAAATTACAGCTGATGATTTGAAAGAACCAAAGGATTCGATAGTTACCAACGAACCTCAGCCTCTCCGCCGATCTAGTAGGGTTCCTCACCCACCTGAGAGATACTTCGGTTTCTCTATGACAGTGGGAGCGAGGATTGCATCATGAGATGATGACCCAACTAGCTTCGAGCAGGCCATCGAGAGTAAGACTCTGTAAGAATGGCTGGATGTTTAGTGATCTGAGATGGAATCCTTATACACCAACAAAGTATGGACTTTGGTTGCTATATCTGAAGGGTTAAATCCCCATCAGGAGCAAGTATATCTTGAGAAGATTACTTGGTGTACATGGAAGAGTTGAGACTTTCAAAGCTAGACTTGTTAAAAGTTTGCATCATTTACCAGGCGTGGATTATGATGAAACCTTTTCAAGGATCTATGCTTAAGTCCATCCAGATCCTACTTACCACGGCTACATACCATGACTACGATATCTGGTGGTTGGGTGTCTTGACTGCTTTTCTAAATGATGATTTAGAAGAGTGCGTCTGTAAGTACACAGCCAGAGGGCTTCGTAGACAGTGGGAGCAGCGGAAACGTGTGCAAGATGCTTTATAGGATAAAGCAGGCATCGCGGAGTTGGAACGTCTGTTTTGATGAAGTAGTCAAAGAGTTTGACATCATCAAAATGGTAGATGAACCTTGTATAAACAAAAAGGTAGTAGGGAGTATGGTGATGATCCTCGTAGAGTACGTGGATGACATACTCTTGATAAGAAAAGAGTTTCTTATGCTACGCTCGATCAATCTCCGCTTATCACAATGATTCTCCATATAGGATCAAAGTGATACCTCCTAAATCCTGGATTTTGGATCTATGAGATAGATTTAATTGGATGTTAGGATTCTCACTAATTGTAGTGAGACGGTATCAACCGATCCTGGGAAGAATCACTGGAATTGTTCCAGGGTGATAAAGACGACTGAGTGTCAGTCACAGGCATTGTCTTTACCCTCAGTAAAGGGACGGTATGTTGGAAGAGTTCCAAGCTAGATACCGTGACATACTAGACGATAAAGGCTGGATACATCGCTACTTAAGATGCTGCCAAAGAGGCTGTTTGGGTGTATATAGGTTCATGAGATGAACTATGTTCCTCCCATTGTGTGACAATGGAGTTGTGGCTTATGCCAAGGAACGCCCGTCCCATCAGTGATCCAGACATATTCTAAGGCAGTATCACCTGATCATGGAGATGGTTGATCTCCAGGGTGATCGAGGTTTGGAGAGTAGACTCAGAGGACAACACAGCGGATCCACTCACAAAGGCCTGTTCCCAGAGAGAGACTTTTATGGGATGGTTGAGTATGAGATACTGCAACCACTGCTACAGATGGCCCTAGTGCAAGTGGGAGATTGTTAGTTATATGTATGCCCTAGAGGCCATTACTATACATAGGATGTATATTGTAGTGGATGCTGGGACATATATAGGGAGGACTTTCTTGCTCGACATGATAGTATGCTATCTGGTTGCTCTTTACCTTAACGTGTATACTGATTGTCTCTCTGTTACATGTTGGTAAAGCCCTTAGGATCTGTACTTGACTACCTGGACTATGATGCGGATCATACTAGTGGGGACATGGTAGTCTATAAGTACATCCTTCACAGTCCCTAGTCGAGGGTGTATCGAGACGGGGCATCGATATACCAGAGTAGACTAGCGTATACCTTCTCGACCCATACAGATGGGCGATGGATGATCCCATATCCATCGGTGTTTGACATCAGAGATCATATACGGGTGCTCAGTAGAGACTGGGTACACTGGACGGACTCGCCGAGAACTCCCAGATGGTATTATACCTCACGTCAGATGGCAGTTCTCTGGTGACACTGGTACAGAGTAGTCTGTTGACCCGAGATCGTCATAGAGTCTTGTGTGGTTCCCACTGTGCTTTGATTTCCATCTTACCACGTCCAAGAGGGCGTGCAAAACGGTGGTTTTTGGGTACAGTCCCGAGTCACATGGAGGCAATGAGCGATAGGAGGGGATTCGTCTCTCCCGGTATATGGGGGTTGATGTTGCGCTGTGTTCGATTGGCTATAACAGGAAATCCCTGGCCAGGGTTGCTGAGATTTACTGGTAAGTGTTACCAGTAGTTTCTCGAACAGTTATAGACCTCATATCGACACGACTTATTGAGCTATTGGGGTCTGACGTATACCACCCCTAGGCGAGATATGCGACATATCAGACGATCAGACCGGACTGTACGGTAGTGTTACTGGTCGGATTCACTGGAGTGTGAGCGGGCTTGCTCGTCGATCTTCAGATCGCTCAATACCCGGGTGGCCGTTACGTTTAGCAGACCGCTTGCGGCTTGTGGGTGTTTGATATGATCATCACCTGCTGCCGGCGTATTGACGAGTCTTTAGAGTCCTACACAGAGGTTTCCTGGCTCAAGCGAAACGAAATAGGAGCGCATATGAGATATGTGCGGGACCGAGAATAATGCGTGTATGTGATACCGTATTCTATTCTCGCGATAAATATATCGAATGGTTGTATGCGATATAACCTAGTTATCGATTCAAGCGTTGATTCGATAAGCCGATATATTGTATACTAGTCGGTTGTGTGCGACATAACCGGGTCATTGAATCAAGTGTTGATTTAATGATTTAATGCATATTTATATATTTGATATATTACTTTGCATCAACTAGTATCGGTTTACTTAAGATGGATTTTCTCACTCGGATGGGCGCATTGTATATGCGATATACTTTTGTGCATTTGCTTGTATCATGTTTGATGATACATGATTGTTTAAGTGTAAGTTAAGAATAAACCATGGTTATTAATATGATTAGGGTTTTATTTCCTTTTATTATTTATTTATCTATTTATTTATTTTGGAAATAATTAGAAAAGGAATAAGAAGAAAATGGTGGCTATTTTTGTTTCATATTGAAGCTTCTTGAAGACTTTGACCTAGTGACCATTTTGTTCTTATCCTTAACCCTAACCATTCCATTAACCATGGTCTTTTCTCTACACTTAACTTGGGTTCAAGTTATGATAAGAATTGTTTTTCTTTTCATTATTCTTATAACTTATCATAACAATGATCTTCTTCTTGCTCTTCTTCTTCTTCATGAAAAACAAGCTCCATCAATGGTGGATTGATGGAAAGAGTGAGAAATCCAATTCTAAAGTTAACCCACCTCCTATTTCTTCATCCTCTACCTCTTGCTAAGTAGTAGAGTGTGTTTCCTTCACAAGATTTTAGGGTTTGGTGAAGGTGGAGCTTGATTCATCGATGCTTCGACGTAGATCATCTTCGGCATGGACATCGACGACCTAGCTTGCCCATTCTCCGACGAAGCCGATCCTAGAGCCCAGATTCGATTTGGACAGCGGAGAGGACCTCGTTGCGGAGCTATGGAGGTGGAGCACCGGATCTACAAAGGTTGTATTTCCGTATTTCATATAGTTAACTGTTAACTAGTTCTTGTTCGCCTAGAAATCTAGTATACGATCCGTTGTTTAGGGTTTGTAGGCACCATAATTTTTGAAATTGCCATGGTTGATGGCTTGGGAGACCTCACTAGAGTGCCTAGGAACCCTGCAATAAGTACATCCTTCAAGGTCCCTTGTCGTGGGTGTATTGAGACGGGGCATCGATATACCAGAGTAGACTAGCGTTTGCCTTCTCAACCCATACAGATGGGCGATGGATGATCCCATATCCATTGGTGTTTGTCATCAGAGATGTTGTGCGGGTGATCAGTGGAGACTGGGTACACTGGACGGACTCGCCGAGAACTCCCAGATGGTATTATACCTTACGTCAGATGGCAGTTCTCCGGTGACACTGGTACAGAGTAGTCTGTTGACCCGAGATCGTCATAGAGTCTTGTGTGGTTCCCACTGTGCTTTGATTTCCACCTTACCACGTCCAAGAGGGCGTGCAAAACCGTGGTTTTTACGTACAGTCCCGAATCACATGGAGGCAATGAGCGATAGGTGTGGATTCGTCTCTCCCGTTATAGGGAGTTGATGTTGCGCTGTATTCGATTGGCTATAACTGGAAATCACTGGCCAGGGTTGCTGAGATTTACTGGTAAGTGTTACCAATAGTTTCTCGAACTGTTATAGACCTCATATCGACACGACTTATCGAGCTACTGGGGTCTGACGTTTACCACCCCTAGGCGAGATATGCGACATATCAGACGATCAGACCGGACTGTACGGTAAGTGTTACTGGTTGGATTCACAGGAGTTTGAGCGGGCTTGCTCGTCAATCTTCTGATCGCTCAATACCCGGGTGGACGTTACGTTTAGCAGACCGCTTGCGGCTTGTGGGTGTTTGATATGATCATCACCTACTGCCGGCGTATTGACGAGTCTTTAGAGTCCTACACAGAGATTTCCTGGATCAAGCGAAACGAAATAGGAGCACATATGAGATATGTGCGGGACCGAGAATAATGTGTGTATGTGATACCGTATTCTATTCTCGCGATGAATGTATCGATTGGTTGTATGCGATATAACCTACTTATCGAATCAAGGATTGATTCGATAAGTCGATACATTGGATATTAGTCGGTCATATGCGATATGACCGGATCGTTAAATTAAGCGTTGATTTAATGATTTAATGCATAATTATATATTTGATATATTAATTTGCATTAACTAGTATTGGTTCACTTAAAATGGATTTTCTCACTTGAAGTGCACATTGTATATGTGATATATTTTTTGTGCACTTGATTGTATCATGTTTGATGATACATGCATGTTTGGGTGTATGTTTAGTTTAAACCTTGGTTAAGTAAATGGTTAGGGTTTTAATTAATTTATTTATTCATTTAATTATTTATTTACTTTTAAGGCAAGAAAAGAAATGGTTGCTTTTTGGATTTGCTTGAAGCTTCATGAAGCTTTGAAAAAGTTCAACCATTTTTGTTTCTTTGCCTAACCTAACCATTCACCTAACCTTGGTTTATTCTCTACACTTAACCATGGTTGCTATATATGATAAGAATCATTCTTTATTTTGATTATCAATAATTCTTATGATATTCTTTTGCTTCTTCTTCTTCTTCTTCAAGAAGAATGAAGCTTGCTAGCTTCAATGGTTAAATGAGAATAAGAGTAAGAAATCCAATTCTAAAGTGAACCCACTTCCTATTTCTTCATCCTCTACGACTTGCCAAGTAGTATAGGGTGTTTTCTTTACAAGTTTCATGGCTTGGTGAAGTTGGAACTTGATCTTGTGTTGCCTCTACGTAGATCATCTTCGGCATCAAAGTCGACGACCTAGCCCGATCAATTCTTCGACGAAACCATTACTAGAGTCCGGGATCCGATGATCGCAGCGGAGGGACGTCAACGCGGAGCTATGGAGGTGGAGGACCGGATCTACAAAGGTTGTATTTCCGTTCACTTAGCACTAAAGTAGTTTAGTAGCTTGTAGTATCGCCTAAACTTTAGTTAACGATCCGTATTATGGTTTCTCGGCACCGGAAAAATTTGAAATTGGCATGGTTGATGCCTTGTGAGACCTCATTAGTGTACCTAGGAACCCTACAGGGGTTGGTCCAGTAGCTCATATACATCATATACTACATCCTAGACTTGTTTCCTTACCTAGTTTTCACCTTATACAAAATTTGGGACTAAAAACTTGGTTTGCTGTTTTGATTCGAGATATGATTTTCCGTATTTTAAATTCTGGATTTTTGTATTTGTACTTTATCTCGATCATATGACATTTGAACGTCTATATCGAGTGATATCGTATTGTTTTGCAAGAGCTAACCATAGGTTCTAACCTATAGGTTTTTAGGCGTATCGTTTTTGTTTTCGCGTGTCGTTTTAGTTTCGATTTGGTTTTAATGCGATACGATGCGTGTGATATGTAGGTACCCCCACGATGATTCGATACGATGAAGAAGATGGTGGCGACATCGACATCGGCAAGCAAGATCAAGGTGAGTAGATTATATCTATGTGGGAAGTCTGGTGGATGGCGTATAACACCCCCGCAGTTCGATGTATAAAATGCTATATATACCTTATACTATATATGATAGCTTTATGCGTGATATGGATTTTCAGGTTGTGATTAGGTGTACTATGGTTAGATTAGTGTTAGAAGTAAACTAGCATAGTTCCCGGTTGCGAACCCTAGAATAGGTTTACACCTACACGCACACACATGCTTTTGATGTGGTTATACCTGGACGATGAGGATAGTGTATGATATTTGGAGATGAGTCGATGAGATTTTAGCGGGCCTTTGGACGTGTGTTTCACAAACGCATTTATATTTATATAGATGGTATTGTTTTGTACTAGATTTAGATCTGTACCCCAGATTATGAGATATGATGTTAAGGATACCAGATAATTGATGAGATATATATGAGATTCGACCCGTACCCAGATTTGGGATGCCGTACGACGAATTTACGTACGAGCTATATATTTATCATAGATCCGCACTCTTGACTCGAGAATGTCATGTTATATATTGTATCGTATGTGATACTATTGAGGCGGGATCACCGACTATTATATGTATATGTATCGACTCTGCTATAGGTGGTTTCCTTGTCCTTTCGATTAGCCATTTAGTTAGGCATGTAGTTTACTTGTAGATGTTAGACTAGCCTCGAGTCATACCTATTTCAAAAACTAACGAATCATGAGTATTTTAAAGACAGGCCAAGGCATACTACGGATATTTTCAAAGGATGTACTTTTTCATAAAAACACCGTAGCCCTATTTTCTAAACACTACGATTCGTGCAACTTTCAAATACCAAAAACTGTATGACTCGTATATAGGAATGTATATTTCTTTATTGCTGCATTATTATTCATTTACCATTTATTCTACTGCTCGCATTGCATTGCCTTCTTATATGTTATTGATTCATATTTCTTTGTGCAGTACTTGTATACTTATATGCCTACACATATGTTTTTACATAGTTACATGCTCATATTACTGTTTCACGTTGCATATACTATAATTCATGGATTTCGCATTGCGATATGGTCTCATATGATGTTTTTTCTAGATTGTTTTACCCCTGCGTATATATATCAGTGGTATGGTGCGCTGAAATATATATGTATACGCATCGTATATATATATCAGTGGTATGGGACGCTGATATATATGTATATACCTACATAATATATCATCATGATGATCTTTGCAAATTTACTTATTCATTATATATGAGGGGCCTATATGGTCGATGTGAGTGGCCTTTATGGTCGATATGAGGGGCCTATATAGTCGATGTGAGGGGGCATTTATGGGCGATATGAGGGGCCTTTATGGTCGATATGAGAGGCCTTTATGGTCGCTGTGAGGGGCTTTATGGTCGATGTGAGGGGCCTATGTTCCCGATGTATGGATGGCATGTTATATCCCATACCCCATATTTATTTTATATGCATTGCTTCATGTATTAGTAGTACCTGATAGAGTTCCTTTCATGACTATTGCATATACACATTACCCTTTATTGCTTCATATATTAGTAGTACCTGATAGAGTACCTTCATGAATGTTGCATACAAATTGGATACATGATATATGAGATTTACTTGATATTGGAATATTGAGATATATATTTTGTGACGATGCTTGACACTGATTTTCTGATGATTTCATTGATGATATTAGAATGTTTATTCAAAAATCTCACTATATTAAGAAAACAGTTTTCTCATTCATGATGTCTTCTGTTTTTATTTTACCGCATTCATACCTCATATTTACGATATTTTGCTACCTGAGGCACTGACACGAGCACACGGGATTACACTTATGTTTAGACGTTTACCCTTGCTTTTTTATTATGCTTCCGACTTTATCATATTGAGGATATCTATATATATTACTGATCGTTTGACCTAGGATTTAGTCATACATACGATTTCTGCTCCGTGAAGTTTTCTATTCACGAGTTGGCAACTCACTCCCGTTGTGCCACAGTTTTTGCAGGTTTTGCCGTACAGGTTACGTTGCGCCTTTTCTGGCACACTTCTTCCTTTCTGGGTGATTGCATTGGTAGGTGGGTTCACTCGCATCGTGACCACCCTTGTATTTATTTATTCAGTTGTATCTAGTAATTCTATCAACCAAACTTGTATATTGTTTCATAATTAGAAAACCAGTTGTATATTATTTCGACCTTAGAGTCGCGCATTGTAGTATTATGGTTTTCAAGCTGATTTTGTGTTTCCTTTAGTTTTGATCCTCACCCTTCTGCGTTGTATATTATATTACTTGCTTGGTTGTGACCGTCGATTGACGAAGAGCTAGCTCCCACTTGGGGATGCCTTTTATCATTGTATATATGCTTTTATCATGTTGTACCCCGTTCGGGGCCAGTATTTACAAAGGAAACTCTGCCGAAATTTTCAGAAAAGACTATAGATTTTAAAAATGCATATTCGGCTTACTTATTTAAAAACCTTGTTTTTAAAACTTGTTTTCTTCACTTCTTAAAAACTATTTTTCTTTCATTTATTATTTAAAATGGTTTTAGATTTCTGGGCTTTTGGCATACTTGAATTAGATGAGGTCCTATAGACTTCATATGATTCAAGGGCCAGTCATGTGCTATTTCGGGTCGTGACAAAGTTGGTATCAGAGCACTAGGTTAACCTTGGTTCGAGTCTAAGTTTGACTATGCGGAGCCTAGAGCGTTTATATATATACGGGACATAGGCTTGACCTTACGGAACTTAGACTTAGTCGAGCGGGTATTATACCCGAACTTTCGTCGCGTAGGAGGACCCTTGGTTGATGGAGTAGGTAGCTTGAGTAGAGTGACGTACCGTACGTATGTTCCGCGGCATACTTATGACACGCTACTCCGCTTAAGAAACCTTAGGATGTACATTTCCTTGTACAGTATTATATTCTTTTCTATGATCTATCCTCATCGATACTGGTTATGATTTTGCTTCCACGATTACACAGGAAGAGAGAGAAACGGCTAGCGTTGCGTCAGCATGATCTTGTCACGGACGAGGACTGACCAGGGCGCGATTCCACGGACATACGATTGCATAGATAGGCGTCATTTTATTGTGTTTTCACGCCATGAGCGTTTGAAAGATCGCTTTTACGAGATTTCTCGGACGTGCAGATCAGCACCAGAGGATCAGGCTACTGCTAGAGGCCAGTCAGAATGTGATGACCATTGATATATTGCTTATTCATGACGATTGAGGCGCTGTTCAGCGTACGGACGAATGAGCCAGTTGTTTCTGCAAATGATGAGATATCGCTCAGATGTTGGAGCTACTGCAGCATGAGTATATTGTTAGTTGTATGTATGCCCTAGAGGCCAGTATTGTACAGATGATGTATATTATATTGGATGCTTGGACATATATAGAGATGACTTTCTTGTTCGATATGATAGTATGCTATCTGGTAGCTCTTTATCTTAACATGTACACTCGTCTCTTTAAACTGTCTTATAGTTACATGTTGGTAAAGCCCTTAGGATATGTACTTGACTACCTGGACTATGATGCAGATCATACTAGTGGGGACATGGTAGTCCATAGGTACATCCTTCAAGGTCCCTAGTCGTGGGTGTATCGAGACGGGGCATCGATATACCAGAGTAGACTAGCGTATACGCTTCTCGACCCATGAGATGGGCGATGGATGATCCCATATCCATTGGTGCTTGACATCAGAAATGGTGTACGGGTGCTCAGTGGAGACTGGGTACACTGGACGGACTCGCCGAGAACTCCCAGATGGTATTATACCTCACGTCAGATGGCAGTTCTCAGGTGACACTTGTACAGGTTAGTCTGTAGACCTGAGATCGTCATAGAGTCTTGTGTGATTCCCACTGTGCTTTGATCTCCACCTTACCACGTCCATGAGGGCGTGCAAAACGGTGTTCTTTGGGTACAGTCCCGAGTCACATGGAGGCAATGAGCGATAGGAGGGGTTTCGTCTCTCCCGGTATTGGGAGTTGATGTTGCGCTGTGCTCGATTGGCCGTAACAGGGAAGTCCCTGGCCAGGGCTGATCAGAGATTTGCTGGTAAGTGTTACCAGTAGTTTCTCGACCCGTTATGAGCCTCACATCGGCACGACTTATCGGTTATTGGGGTCTGACGTTTACCACCCCTAGACTTGATATGCGACGTATCAGACGAACAGACCGGACTGTACGGTTAAGTGTTACTGGTCGGATTCGCAGGAGTGTGAGCGGGCTAGCTCATCGATCTTCTGATCGCTCAATACCCGGGTGGCCGTTACGTTTAGCAGACCGCTTGCGGCTTGTGGGTGCTTGATATGATCATCATCTGCTACCGGCGTATTGACGAGTCTTTAGAGTCCTACACAGAGGTTTCCTGGCTCAAGCGAAACGAAATAGGAGCGCATATGAGATATGTGCGGGACCGAGAATGATGCGTGTATATGATACCGTATTTGATTCTCGCGATTAATGTTTCGATTGGTTGTATGAGATATGACCTAGTTATCGAATCATTGATTCGATAAATCGATGCATTGAATACTAGTCGGTTATGTGCGACATGACCGGATCATTGAATCAAGTGTTGATTTAATGATTTAATGTGTAATTATATATTTGATATATTACTTTGCATTAACTAGTATAGGTTCACTTTAAACGGATTTTCTCACTTGATTTGCACATTGTATATGTGATATGCTTTTGTGCACATATTTGTATCATGTTTGATGATGCATACTCATTTGGTTAAGTGTAAAGGATTAAACCTAGGTTAAGGAAGTAATTAGTGTTTTTATTATCCATTCTTTTCATTTATTTATTTTAGAAAAAGAATGGCATATGAATACAAAATGGTTGCTTTCTTTTTTGAACCTTTGTGAAGCTTCATGAAGCTTTGACCCAAGTGACCAATTTGTCTTCATGCTTAACCCTAACCACTCTTTTAACCTTGGTCAATTCTCTACACCTAACCATGGTTCCCTTTATGATAAGTATTGTTTTATTATTCATATTTACAATACTTATCATAATTCAAGCTTCATCTTCTTCTTCACTTCAAAAAGGAAAAGCTTGATGCCATCAATGGCAACTTCATTTCTAGAGTGAGAAATCCAAATCTAAAGTGAACCCGCCTCCTATTTCTTCATCCTCTACCTCTTGCCAAGTGGTTTTGGGTGTTTTCTTCACAAGTTTCACAACTTGGTGAAGTCGGAGCTTGAACTTGTGCAACCTCGACGTAGATCGTCTTTGATACGATGCCGACGACCTTGCTCGCCCGTTTTTCCGATGAAGCCGACGAATGAGTCTAGGATTCGTGATGGACAGCGAGAGCACACCCACGTGGAGCTAAGGAAGTGGGGAACCGGATCTACAAAGGTTGTAGCATCTAACTTTTAGTTAAGTAGTTAACTAGATTCTCTTTTCGCCTAAACATCTAGTCAACGATCCGTGTTAGGGTTTCTCGGCACCAATAATTTTTGAAATTGGCATGGTTGATGCCTTGTGAGACTTCATTAGGATGCCTAGGAACCCTACATATATACACAGAGATATGATGGAAGGTCGCTAGTCACCCGAGGATGAATGACTAGGACATGTGGTTTGTTCGCTTACCCCGATGCGAGGTCATCAGATAGATTGATTCCAGCTAGAGACGACTTCATGCAGATTCGTTTATAGTCGATAGAGACGATCGAATGTCAAAACCCCATATTCCAAGTTTAAAGTATTCGGAAAGCCATGCAATCGATTCTATGGACGCTCTAGAAGAATGAAACCCTAACTCGACATAATGACCGTGTGAAAGCCTTTAAACATTAGGGTTTGCGGCAGTTCCGCGGTGCCATTAGTGAGGCTTGGTTTGCCCTTCTACGGCCGGTCCACCGATACTGTGGTATGTACTCGATATTATTAAACTGTACCTAAGATGTTGAGCTCTTGGGGGATCATGGGGTTTTGACGAATCGATCGAAAGGTTCGACATCTTTCGGATATCATGTGATGGGAATCATTGCTTGGGAGACTCCGGATACGAGTGTTGCCGTTGGAGCGCAATTCATGCAGCCACGAGAAGACGAGTCCAAATCAGTCGACATTGGAACAAAGTGGAGCAAAGAGTTTGCACGAGATTTCGACGAGATGACGTTCCACTCTGCTGACATCAGAGATGCGATACGCATGCAGAGGCGACGATTATTGATATATCTTTAAGAAAGAGGCACGATGAATGAGAAACAGATATAGTAAAGAGGATAACTTCCGGGCTATTCGGCAGAAACGAGATTTGAGAGAGACCTCGACAGGACCTTTCTGGAATACTATACGAGAAGACTTAGACCCAGGAGTGGTTATATTACGCACACCCTGCAGGACAGAGTTCGGCATCGTCGACGAGATAGTTGACCAGGTTAAGATAGAGGACCTCACCCAGATGCGTTGTGAATTGATAAAGAAAGGACGAGTATGGATTATACCTCCGCAGGTAGGGACGAGTTCCCGAGGACGTGTTCGGCCAGATATCTTCTACAGAGTGATGAAGATACCGTGTTCATGATTTCGAGTCCGTGTGAGAGAATTCGGATTGACCGTAGCCGAGAACATTTGAAGTGCGCAGATAGAAATATGACATCGGAGTAGACGATGGTATAGACAAGTGGGACAAGAGGTTCGTGCGAGATGCTGACGAGCTGTTGTTACTCCCCGTTAAGGTTAAAGGTCGGATATGTCTACAGAGGCGTTGGGATGCGACCAGTTTCTGAAGAAATGCTGTGCTGAGGACGCAGATGACCAGAGAAGTGCCAGGACGGAATCACCCCCGTTAGCTGTTAGTTATATGTATGCCCTAGAAGCCATTACTATACATAGGATGTATATTATAGTAGATGCGTGGACATATATAGGGAGGACTTTCTTGCTCGACATGATAGTATGCTATCTGGTTGCTCTTTACCTTAACGTGTACACTGATTGTCTCTCTGTTATTTGTTGGTAAAGCCCTTAGGATGTGTACTTGACTACCTGGACTATGATGCGGATCATACTAGTGGGGACATGGTAGTCCATAAGTGTAAGTCCATGTCATGCACCCCACGAACTTGTGGGGAGGCGAAATATATGAAAAACGATTATCAAAGCTTCGTAACACGGACTTGAGCGCATGAATCGTTTCTAAACCATTGCTAACAAACAACTCGAGGTTTAACTACTTGGATACGAAGTTATACCTCACGATACTAGTCCTTCGTGTCTTCATCGCGGTGCTCCACTCCTCGTAGGCTCCTTGGAACATCGGCATCTCAACGGCTTCTTCGAATCAAAGACGATCCACACGAAAGCTCCTACGCCAAGTTTAATCTCAAACTTGAGATAACTAGGTTGCTTAAAGTGCTAATCTAAGCTACCTAGGGGATATAGAGTGAGTTTATGGATGTATTAGTCTAGCTAACCCT
This sequence comes from Agapanthus africanus, assembly GCA_030015575.1. Classification (NCBI taxonomy): domain Eukaryota; kingdom Viridiplantae; phylum Streptophyta; class Magnoliopsida; order Asparagales; family Amaryllidaceae; genus Agapanthus; species Agapanthus africanus. The sequence goes on along the minus strand of CM057345.1, from coordinate 337,095,656 downwards.
TGATCTCAGCACAAAAGAGGCTAGGGTTAGGGTTTGAAGAGAGAGTGAGCTTGAGGAGAGAGAAGGTGAAGATGAGAATGAAATGAGATAATGATGTTATCATAATATATATGAAGCATTATTATTTATTCAAAAATCAAATAATAGAATTAACAATCATGCTTCATAAATATCTATGAGTGATTCATCACCATGAGTCATTAAGCATTTATGATGCATTAATGACATGGATGAATCACACAAATGAGTCACTAATCTCATTTAATGCAATGCCACCTTAACCCCTTAGTCACCACTCTTCGAGAAGCTTCCCGACAAATTACGAGAACGCCCCTCCAATCCGTGAAACCACGGAAAAACTTTAGACTGTATAAATCTAATAACCCGATACTAGAATCTGGCTTAAACCAAAGCTGGCTAGTAAAAACTGTCCGAAAAGTCGTACGTGCGTAAACACACGTACGCGTCCGAACCCTTGTCGTAAAACCATACGACCTCTATATCGTTTCTCCTGGAGCAGGAAAACTCTCTGTGTGGGACTCTAAAGACTCGACACTACGCTGGTAGTGGGTTTAACCACAGACCGCAAGCGGCACTAGCTGTACGTAACGGTCCCCAGATAGATGTCGATAAGAAGGCCGATGAGGAAAATCATCCGAACTCCCACTGAGCCTGATGTGACAATCTCCGTACAGTCCGGTCTGTTCGTCTAAGACTATCGCATATCAAACCTAGGGGGCGGCAAGCGTCAGTCCCCTAATAGCTGTATAAGTCGTGTCGGAGCGAAGCCCATTATACCCTAAGAAGCTACTGGAACCTACCAGTATATCTCGCTTTCCCTGGCCAGGGACTTTGCGTAATGGCTCTCTGACACAGCGCGATATCATCTCCCAATACCGGGAGAGACGAATCCTATCTAACCACTACTGCCTCCAAGTCCTCGGGACTGCACCCAACTGCTACCTGTTTGCACGACTCCTTTGAGCCGTGGTAGGGTAGCAATCTAAGAACAGTGGGACACACTCGAGGCGAAGTAGCAGTGTCAGGTCTGTGGACTATGTTGTACTCATGTTATCTGGGAACTGTTAACCGACGACGGGTATAATACCAACCAATCAGTTCCCCTGCGAGTCCTGTCCGGTGTATCCGTAACCTAACGAGCACCTGTATACTATCTCCAGTACGACGTACTGATGGCTATGGGACAGACCATCTCCCCAACTTGGATGAGAAGCGTACACACCAGTCAACTCTGGAATATCGATGCCCTGTCTCGATAATCCTACGACTAGGGACGTGTATAGGATGTTGCTTATAGACTACCCAGCCCCCACTAGTGTGACTGCCATCACAATGCTGGTACTCAAGCAAAGAACCTATGGGCTCTACTAATATGTATAATTGATACGTTTACAAGAAACATATGCATATATTAAAGTAGACACAAACCAAGTAGCATACTACCATTTTTAGCAAGACTGTATATACAACAGTGAATATCCCAAGCTTCCATTAAGTAATATACAATCTAGTATGATACAATAACGGCCCCTAGGGCATATACACTAACAATAAGTGCATCCTTCAAGGTCCCTAGTCGTGAGTGTATCGAGACGGGGCATCGATATACCAGAGTAGACTAGCGTATACCTTCTCGACCCATACAGATGGGCGATGGATGATCCTATATCCATTGGTGTTTGACATCAGAGATGATATACGGGTGTTCAGTGGAGACTGGGTATACTGGACGGACTCGCCGAGAACTCCCAGATGGTATTATACCTTACGTCAGATGGCAGTTCTCTGGTGACACTGGTACAGGTTAGTCTGTTGACCCGAGATCGTCATAGAGTCTTGTGTGATTCCCACTGTGCTTTGATTTCCACCATACCATGTCCAAGAGGGCGTGCAAAAAGGTGGTTTTTGGGTACAGTCCCGAATCACATGGAGGCAATGAGCGATAAGAGCGGATTCATCTCTCCCGGTATAGGGAGTTGATGTTGCGCTGTGTTCGATTGGCTATAACCGGAAATCCCTGGCCAGGGTTGCTGAGATTTACTGGTAGGTGTTACCAGTAGTTTCTTGAACTGTTATAGACCTCATATCGACACGACTTATCGAGCTACTGGGGTCAGACTTTACCACCCCTAGGCGATATATGCAACATATCAGACGACGAGATTGGACTGTACGGTAAGTGTTACTGGTTGGATTCACAGGAGTGTGAGCGGGCTTGCTCGTTGATCATCTGATCTCTCAATACCTGGGTGGCCGTTACGTTTAGCAGACCGCTTGCGGCTTGTGGGTGTTTGATATGATCATCGCCTACTGCCGGCGTATTGACGAGTCTTTAGAGTCCTACACAGAGGTTTCCTGGCTCAAGCGAAACGAAATAGGAGCGCATATGAGATATGTGCGGGACCGAGAATAATAGCAGTATGTGATACTGTTTTCTATTCTCGCGATATGTATCATCGGACGGTTATATGTGATATAGCCGGGTTACCGAATCAAGTGTTGATTCGATACATTGATACACTTGATATTAGTCGGTTATATGCAGTATGACCGGATCATTAAATCAAGTGTTGATTTAATGATTTAATGTATGATTATATATTTGATATATTACTTTACATTAACTAATATTGGTTCATTTAATATTGATTTTCTCACTTGAATGTGCACATTGTTCATATGTGATATATGCAAGTGTACATGTTTGTATCATGCTTGATGATACATACAAGTTGTGTGTATGAGACTTAAACCAAATCAAGATTAAGTTAGGGTTTACTAATTTCCAAACAAATAACAATAGTTTTGAGACTTTGGTCAAAGTTATCAAGCTTCATGAAGCTTGATAAACATTGACAAAGTCAACCATTTTTGTCATTTTGTTTAAGATATTAGTTAACCCAACCCTTAACCCAAGTCTTTGGTTAATTCTCTACACAAGTTAAGCATGAGGGCTTAACTTAACCATGGTACCATAATTAAAAGGATAAGTTTCATTCTTATTTCATTATCCTTTTAATTCTTTCTTCTTCTTTATCTTCATCAAGCTTCATGAAAGCTTGCTAGCTCCAATGGTGCCATGAGAAAAAGAGTGAGAAATCTAATTCTAAAGTGAACCCACTTCCTATTTCTTCATCCTCTACTACTTTCCATGTAGTATAGGGTGTTCTCTTCACAAAGTTTTTGACCGAGTGAAGGAATAGCTTGAGTTTGAGTTGCCTCGACGTAGATCATCTTCGGCATCGAAGTCAACGACCTAGCCCGCCCATTTTTCCGATGACACCGACGCTAGAGTCCGGGATTCCGATGATCGCAGCGGAGGGACGTCATCACGAAGCTAAAGAAGTGGTGGACCGGATCTACAAAGGTTGTAATCCCTTTCACTTATTAGCAAAGTTGTTTGCTTGCTTGTAGTTTCGCCTATCCTCTAGTTAACGATCTATATTAGGGTTTCTCAGCACCAAAATTTTTGAATTGGGCATGGTTGATGCCTTGTGGAACCTCTTGTGTGTGCCTAGTAACCCTACAGTGGTATCATAGCCTTGCTAGAGCTTTAGGCGAAGTGTAGATGAAGTTAGAAGTCCGATCGAACCCGAAACCCAAATCCAAAACCCTTCTCTGTACATTTTTCAAAACTGTGGAATTTTGTGAATTAAAAATATGCAGAAAAATCAACGGGGTTTTCTAAGAGTTACTGTGCAAAACGTGTGCCTGATTCGACTAAAGCGCCGCGGAAACGCGGCACGAGCATGGCTCGTGCGGCGGTTCCGCGGCCATACAGTCACATTATTTATTGGTTTTTGCACAGTAATGTCCTTTTTAGTTTCCTCTGTTTTCTGGGTATTTTTAATCTATACTCAAGAGTTGAGTTTTCTGGGTTGTTTTGGGGAATCGATGATTCGATCGGATTGTTTAGCTTTGTCTATGTGTTTTTCTGGATAATTTAGAATATGTTAAAAAGTTCGACCGGATAAAAATACCCGCTTTTTCCCTTGCCGGAAAATTTCCAAGTGTTGGATTTTTCCGTAGTTTGAGAACGTTCTAAGTAGTGCAAGTAACGCGATGGACCCTCTAGAAGACAACAAACCTTAACTCGATTATGTGACCGTCTTGAACTGCCCTTTGAACCTTAGGGTTTGGGGCAGTACGGCGTGCCACATGTGAGGCGTTGGCTTGACCCTTCTACGGCTGGACCGTTGATACTGTGGCATGAAGTGAATGTTTTTAAACTTATTTCATGTGTTGAGCTGTTTCGGGAAAACATGGGTGTTTGATTGTTCAATCGAAAAGTTTAACATTTTCTATTTATCTGGAATTTGATACAATATTTGGAATCCACATGTAATTATGAGATAACTGATTTGGATGTTATAAACATAGCAGTTTAGTCTCACTTGATCGGTTGCCATGGAATTTTGATGTGATCAAAAGTCCGTCGCAATCGCGTAGCGTACGCGGATACTTGCCGGGTAAACTTAATAGGCAGCTACACCCCATAGCCCCGACTAAGTGACTGAAGGAGAACCACGTCGCCGAAAGCATCCGTTCGGGAGCTCGCGGCAGCGGTGTTCCGCCTTGGTGCACTTCGTCGACGACATCGGGGGTGCGGCCGTCAACTGAAGTTTGCCGACGAGCATTCGTTAAGGATCAAATTATCGGGAATCTTGTTGAATTGCCCGACTACATATTGAAAAGTGTTTTCGATAATGAGACTAAAATGCGCGGTTTATAATTGTTAGGCATGCGATGTCTAAGGAATTCATTTGGTTAGGCATGCGATGTCTAAAGGTATTGCGGATTCCAACTGTTGTAGTTTTACACTTTCTTTTCTGTGACCGTAAGTGTAATATGTGATATCGCCGGTTTCGTTGCTATATGTCAACGACAATTGGGATACGCATATTTACTTACGTTGATGACATGTGATGTTATGTGTTGCTGGATATGTTATATTGGATCGTCGTGTTTGAATAGCCGAGGGTTTTTTATGTGAGATGAGTGTTTTTCATTTTCATTCATGTAAAAACTTGTATGTAATATTCTTTTATTGGGGCACTTCCAGGTTGCGGAAGATGTCACCATTGTATATTATTTACTTTTCCGCACTAGGATAGACCCAAAGAGGACGGCACAAGTAACCGTGTTCTGGAGTCGAGTCCGGGTCTCCTAACTCTAGAATTGGTGGGGTTGCTTGCCGCTCTCGTAGGGGTCTAGGGGTGTGGGTTTGGCTATTCATCACGACCGTGGAATCCGTGTTTTGTACTGGCTCGTATTGAAAACACGGACGTCCTAGTATATCCAATGTTTCATATGTTTCTTCTGCTGCGATATCTGTGATGTGATCATTTGATGTTCTGTGATAAATACTGTATATAGTATATATGATATATTATATAGGCGTTACTTATGTTTTACACCCGCGCTAGCCCTACCCCGCTCTGCCGTTAGTTACCTAACCTAACGGTGCACGAGGGAACATCGAGGCGAATGCGGATGGTATAAGTGTACGTCGTATTTATCTGTGATGTTTAGATAACTTAAATGATGGGACTTCATTAATATGATTAATGAAAGAAAAAGAAACCTAAAGATGTTGTGGAATCGAATTTTCAAAAACAGGTAGCTACAGTTCTTGCTTAGCATCGCGGTGTTCCTTGTAGAACATCCTGCACCTTATTCGATAAGGAAAGGGACGAGATCCCTTCACCGGGAGTGACCCCTTTAGCAATAACTGGCAGACGCTACACCCCCTCGGTTTGTCTTTTGATTGCTTCTATAGTTTTTTCTTTGCACAGCGATATATATGATATATCCCGCACCTCATTCGACGAGGAAAGGGCCGACGATCTTTTCACCGGGAGTGACCCCTTTAGCAAAACTAGAAAAGCCTAAAAAACACTCCATTTTAAAATCATTTGATTCTACAAAGATATCAAGTTCATTACGCAATAGATTTTCAGAAAAACCTGTCGTAGCCCTCCGTCATTTCTGATAAGTCCTACTTAGTATTCGTGCTACGTTTGTTGGCCTGCGTGAAGGCGTAGTGTGCGGTAGCTAACTAGTATTTATCTGTTTATGCATATGATGCAGATTGGATTAGGGTAGTCGTGCGACTTTGTTGGCCTGCGTCAAGGGTCGTGCGGGTGGATTTAATTCAATCAAGAAATGACGGGTTGAACTTGACTAGCGGAATATGGTTTGTTGGCCCGCATCAATGTCATAGGACGCTAGGGGCAAAATATTATCGGGAATTTCAAGTGTTGAAATTTGCAATGAGATTGCATACCTTCTATGAGATAGTTGGATCCCGATACCCGCTGCGAGTAAGAGTTACTCCTGGGAGAGTTTTACACATTACAATTAGCCGATCAAGTAGGTGTCTGGAAAGGTGTCAACGGGGTTACGCCTCTGGGAAAACGAGGTTTACATTAATTAGGTCCGTGCGAAAGCACGGGGTACCTCCTCAAAGTACCGACACTGGCCTGGCTGAAAGATTGGCGAACTTGTAGCGTGTAATTAATCCCGGCTAGTCTCTCCTTTTAGGGTTTGAAGGAAGATTTGATTAAAATAGTGGGAGCCATCCTGATTAGATAAAATAATAACCAATCTGATCTTACAAGAGCATACGCTGAGCGTTTTCTTCTCTCTCTCTCCAGGTAGCGACCATATCACGCCTTAATCAAGATAATAATACAGATGTATTGACCGAACCCGCTTGTTATACTGAGCTGGGGAACGTTGGTCCCTCTCCAACTTATAATTCTTATAAGACAGAGCAGGGATTAGGGGAATACCAGGATTCCCATGCCGCCCAAACGAAGAAAGTGCATGATGATGCTTCTTCTTCGGGTGTGTTCATTACAAAGAACTGTTTCTCAGTATCCTCTACGTCCTGGGTATTTGATACCGGATCAGGATCCCAGATATGTAATCTGTTACATAGGGCTACAGAAAGGTAGAGAACCGAGAACGGGTGATAAGTTTCATGAGACAGAAAACGGTGCAAGTGTTGCAGCCAAGTCTGTTAATCACTATCACCCAGTATTCCAAATACATTGATTCTGAACGAATGTTATTAGAGCCCGAACCTGATATACAAAATCATATCAGTCTCTTTATTTATTAAAGAAGGATATAATTTTGTATTGTTGAATATTGTATTGAACATTTCAAAAGTTGATCGGTTCAGGCACGTTATCTAAAAGCATTAACGTTCTAAATCAAACTACAGTTCCTAGTATACAGAACACACACAAGAGGAAGAGTTCAGAAATGAACGAATCCTTCTTGAGACATTATAGACTAGGTCATATGAATGCGACCCGACTGGCTGAATTTACATTTTAGATGCATATTTAAATTAGTTTGAATTTACATCTTGTGAAACTTACCAGTCATGTCACAAAGATAAGATGACCATAGCTCTGTTTATTGGAAACAGAGAAAGAGTTAGTAAACTCTTGGGATTGATACATGCTGATGTATGAAGGTCCCCTGTCTACATATGCCAAGACCGGTTCTTTTTACTTTATTACATTCTCTGATAATCTCTCAAGATTCAGACATATGTTCCTGTTGAAACACAAGTCCGAACCTTTTGAGATATTCACAGAATATAAGTTAGAAGTAGAGAACCAAGACGGGTATAAGTATTATGTCCTTTGATGTGATCAAGGAGGAGAATACTTGAGCACGGAATTCCTGGACTATTCTAAAGGAGAATGAGATTCTCTCTCAGCATTACTCCTCCGTACACACCATAGCATGATGGGATATCGGGGCGGAGCAATAGCACCCTATGTGATATGGTGAGCTCTATGATGAGTACTACTGAGTTTCCTATTTTCCTTTTGGGAGTTATGCACTTGAGAAACTGCATACCTATTGAATAGGGTTTAAATCAAATCAGTTGCCTACCACTTCATATGTGATATGGAAAGGGAAGAGCCCATATCTTAAGTTTATTAAGATTTGGGGTTGTCCGGCCTATGTCTAAAAGCAAAATCCGGACAAGCTCGAGGCAAGGTCGGTTATATGGAACTGCAAAGGTTCCAGCTATACAAACTACAGCAGATGATTTGGTAGAACCAAAGGATTCAGTATATTCAAACGAACCTCAGCCTCTCCGCCGATCTAGTAGTGTTCCTCACCCACCTGAGAGATACTTCGGTTTCTCCATGACAGTGGGAGTGATAATTGCATCATGAGATGATGACCCAACTAGTTTCGAGCTGGCCATCAGGAGTGGGACTCTGTAAGAATGGCTGGATGCTTAGCGATCTGAGATGGAATCCTTATACACCAACAATGTATGGACTTTGGTTGCTTTATCTGAAGGGTTAAATCCCCATCAGGAGCAAGTATATCTTGAGAAGATTACTTGGAGTACATGGAAAAGTTGAGACTTTCGAAACTAGACTTGTTAAAGGTTTGCATCATTGACCAGGTATGGATTATGATGAAACATTTTCTAAGGAGCTATGCTTAAATCCATCTAGATCCTACTTGCCACGGCTACATACCGTGACTACGATATCTGGTGGTTGGGTGTCATGACTGCTTTTCTAAATGATGTTTTAGAAGAGAGCGTCTATAAGTACACAGCCAGAGGGCTTCGTAAACCGTGGGAGCAGCGGAAACGTGTGCGAGTTGCTTTACAGAATAAAGCAGGCATCGCGGAGTTGGAACGTCTGTTTTGATGTGTTAGTCAAAGAGTTTGACATCATCAAAATGGTAGATGAACCTTGTATAAACAAAAAGGTAGTAGGGAGTATGGTGATGATCCTCGTAATATACGTGGATGACATACTGTTGATGGGGAAGGAGTTTCCTATGCTACGCTCGGTCAATCTCCGCTTATCACAATGATTCTCCATATAGGATCAAAGTGATACCTCCTAAATCCTGGGTTTTGGATCTATGAGATAGATCTAATTGGATGTTTGGATTCTCACAAGTTGTAGTGAGATGGTATCAATCGATCCTGGGAAGAATCACTGGAAAGGTTCCAAAGAGATAAGAACGACTGAATATCGGTCACAGGCATTGTCTTTACCCTCAGTGAAGGGACGTTATGTTGGAAGAGTTCCAAGCTAGATACTGTGACATACTAGACGATTAATGGCAAGATACATCGTTACCAAAGATACTACCAAAGAGCCAGTTTGGGTGTATAATGGTTCATGAGAGGAACTAGGTTCCTACCATTGTGTGACAATAGAAGTGTGGCTTTGGCCAAGGAACACTGGTCCCATCAGTGACCCAGACATATTCTAAGGCAGTGTCACCTGATCATGGAGATGGTTGATCTCCAGGGGATCGAGGTCAGGAGAGAAGACTCAGAGGACAACACGGCGGATCCACTCACAAAGGCCTTTTCCCAGAGAGAGACTTTTATGGGATGGTTGAGTATGAGATAGTACAACCACTGCTATAGATGGCCCTAGTGCAAGTAGGAGATTGTTAGTTATATGTATGCCCTAGAGGCCATTACTATACATAGGATGTATATTGCAGTGGATGCTTGGACATATATAGGGAGGACTTTCTTGCTCGACATGATAGTATGCTATCTGGTTGCTCTTTACATTAACGTGTACACTGATTGTCTCTCTGTTACATGTTGGTAAAGCCCTCAGGATGTGTACTTGACTACCTGGACTATGATGCGGATCATACTAGTGGGGACATGGTAGTCCATAAGTACATCCTTCAAGGTCCCTAGTCGTGAGTGTATTAAGACGGGACATCGATATACCAGAGTAGACTAGCGTATACCTTCTCGACCCATACAGATGGGCGATGGATGATCCCATATCCATTGGTGTTTGACATCAGAGATGATATACGGGTGCTTAGTGGAGACTGGGTACACTGGACGGACTCGCCGAGAACTCCCAGATGGTATTATACCTTACGTCAGATTGCAGTTCTCTGGTGACACTGGTACAGGTTAGTCTGTAGACCCGAGATCGTCATAGAGTCTTATGTGATTCCCACTATGCTTTGATTTCCACCTTACCACGTCCAAGAGGGCGTGCAAAACGGTGGTTTTTGGGTACAGTCTCGAATCACATGGAGGCAATGAGAGATAGGAGGGGATTCGTCTCTCCCGGTATAGGGAGTTGATGTTGCGCTATGTTCGATTGGCTATAACCGGAAATCCCTGGCCAGGGTTGCTGAGATTTACTGGTAAGTGTTACCAGTTGTTTCTCAAACTGTTATAGACCTCATATCGACACGACTTATCGAGCTACTGGGGTCTGACGTTTACCACCCCTAGGCAAGATATGCGACATATCAGACGACGAGATCGGACTGTACGGTAAGTGTTACTGGTTGGATTCACAGGAGTGTGAGCGGGCTTGCCCGTTGATCTTCTGATCGCTCAATTCCCGGGTGGCCGTTACGTTTAGCAGACCGCTTGCGGCTTGTGGGTGTTTGATATGATCATCGCCTACTGCCGGTGTATTGACGAGTCTTTAGAGTCCTACACAGAGGTTTCCTAGCTCAAGCGAAATGAAATAGGAGCGCATATGAGATATATGCGGGACCGAGAATAATAGCAGTATGTGATACTGTATTCTATTCTCGCGATATGTATCATCGGACGGTTATATGTGATATAGCCGGGTTACCGAATCAAGTGTTGATTCGATACATTGATACACTTGATATTAGTCGGTTATATGCTGTTTGACCGGATCATTAAATCAAGTGTTGATTTAATGATTTAATGTATGATTATATATTTGATATATTACTTTACATTAACTAATATTGGTTCATTTAAGATTGATTTTCTCACTTGAATGTGCACATTGTTTATATGTGATATATGCAAGTGTACATGTTTGTATCATGCTTGATGATATATACAAGTTGTGTGTAGACTTAAACCAAATCAAGGTTAAGTTAGGGTTTACTAATTTCCAAACAAGTAACAAAAGTTGTGAGACTTTGGTCAAAGTTATCAAGCTTCATGAAGCTTGATAAACAATGGCAAAGTCAACCATTTTTCTCATTTTGTTTAAGATATTAGTTAACCCAACCCTTAACCCAACTCTTTGGTTAATTCTCTACACAAGTTAAGCATGAGGGCTTAACTTAACCATGGTACCATAATTAAAAGGATAAGTTTCATTCTTATTTCATTATCCTTTTAATTCTTTCTTCTTCTTCATCTTCATCAAGCTTCATGAAAGCTTGCTAGCTCCAATGGTGCCATGAGAAAAAGAGTGAGAAATCCAATTCTAAAGTGAACCCACTTCCTATTTCCTCATCCTCTACTACTTGCCATGTAGTATAGGGTGTTCTCTTCACAAATTTTTTGACTGAGTGAAGGAATAGCTTGAGTTTGAGTTGCCTCGACGTAGATCATCTTCGGCATCGAAGTCAACGACCTAGCCCGCCCATTTCTCCGATGAAACCGACGCTAGAGTCCGGGATTCCGATGATCGCAGCGGAGGGACATCAACACGGAGCTAAAGAAGTGGTGGACCGGATCTACAAAGGTTGTAATCCCTTTCACTTATTAGCAAAGTTGTTTGCTTGCTTGTAGTTTCGCCTATCCTCTAGTTAACGATCTATATTAGGGTTTCTCGGCACCTAAATTTTTGAATTTGGCATGGTTGATGCCTTATGGAACCTCTTGTGTGTGCCTAGTAACCCTACAGTAGCATACCTGACAGGGCCGATGAGCCGATTGATTGCGAGATAGGTAATCCGCAGAGAAGATAAGGACCCAGAAACAGAGGACGCCAGACCGTGAGCAAGAGCCAAGTAGATATCTTGCGCTACTAGCATTGGATGCACCAACACCTTCTCGACTGCGAAGGAAGAAATATCGACGGCGGTATTTATGATTTGTGATTTTGTGATTCGATTATCACATATCCATCACCTTGGATATCGGTATTTTTGGGAGATCTGTTCGCATGATTTGGTCTTGATGGCTGAGTTCCATGATTTCTGTTTTCGTGCACCATGGTTGCGCCTACTGGGCTTTTATATTTTGCGCATAGTTATTACTGTTAGTTATATGTATGCCCTAGAGGCTATTACTGTACATACGATGTATATTGTAATGGATGCTTGGACATATATAGGGAGGACTTTCTTGCTCGACATGATAGTATGCTATCTGGTTGTACTTTATCTTAACATGTACTCTGATTGTCTCTATGTTACATGTTGATAAAGCCCTTAGGATATGTACTAGACTACTGGGACTATGATGAGATCATACTAGTGGGACCACGGTAGTCGGCGAGTACATCCTATAACTGTTCCTAGTCGAGGGTGTATCGAGACAGGGCATCGATACACCAGAGTAGACTAGCTTATACGCATCTTGACCCATATGATGGGCGATGGATGATCCTATATGCATCGTTGTTTGACATCAAGGATGGTGTACGGGTGCTCAGTGGAGACTGGGTACACTGGACGGACTCGCCGAGAACTCCCAGATGGTATTATACCTCACGTCAGATGGCAGTTCTCCGATGACACTGGTACAGAGTAGTCTGTTGACCAAAGATCGTCATAGAGTCTTCTGTGATTCCTACTGTGCTTTGATTTCCATCATACCACGTCCAAGAGGGTGTGAAAAATGGTGGCTTTTGGGTACAGTCCCGAATCATATGGAGGCAATGAGCGATAGGAGGGGATTCGTCTCTCCCGGTATAGGGAGTTGATGTTGTGCTGTGTTCGATTGGCTATAACTGGAAATCCCTGGCCAGGGTTGCTGAGATTTACTGGTAAGTATTATCAGTAGTTTCTCGAACTGTTATAGACCTCATAACGACACGAATTATCAAGCTACTGGGGTCTGACGTTTACCACCCCTCGGCAAGATATGCGACATATCAGACAATAAGACCGGACTGTACGGGAGTGTTACTGATTAGATTCGCAAGAGAATGTACAGGCTTGCTTGTTGATCTTCTGATCGCTCAATACCTGGGTGGCTGTTACGTTTAGCTGACCGCTTGCAGCTTGTAGGTGTTTGATATGATCATCACCTACTGCCGGCGTATTGACGATTCTTTAGAGTCCTACACAGAGGTTTCTTGGCTTATGCAAAACGGAGTACGAGCACATATGTGATATGTGCAGGACTGAGGATAAAACGATATGAGATACCGTATTATATTCTCGCGATATTTGATATCAGTCGGGTCATCGGATCATGTGTTGTTTCGATGAATCGGTAAATGAGATATTAGTCGGTTATATGCAATATAGACGGATTATCGGATCAAGTGTTGATTCGATAATTTAATGTATAATAATATATATATGATATATTAAATTACATTAACTAATATTAGCTCACTAAAAGATTTTTTTCTCACTCGGGTAATACATTGATATATATGCGATATATGTTAATTGTATTATTTTATTTTGTTACAATAAATATTATATATGTGATATATAATAATGTAACATGATATGATAACTAATACAACATGTTTAGTGGAGATTAAACAAGGTTAGGGTTTGTTTTGGGTTAGTTCCTTCTTGATGCTTCTAGAAGGTTTCTTTTTGTTTTTGCTAAGATATTTTCAAATGACACATGCTTTAACCCAACCCAAACCCTAGCCCTAGTTAAATCTCTACAAAGGTTTAGTCAACCATGGTTGCATTATTTATCATGATTATCTTTTCATTATTCATTACAAAAGAAAACACTATTCTTTTTCTTCATCTTTGAGTTTTGGAAAAAAGCTTTCTAGGTTTTTCTTGTGTGATGAAAATGGGTGAGAATATGATAACAAATGAGAGCAAAAATCCTACTTCATCATCCTCATCTACCCTTGCCCTTTAGATGAGAGTATTCACTTCATTTACTGAGTGTTAGCTTGTGTTAATGAAACTTCAAGGTAGATCATCTTTGTTATCGAAGATCGGAAGCAAGACTGCATCTTTCTCTTCGTGGAACCTTTCGAGAGTCCGGAACACGATGATCGCAGCGAAGGGACCTCAACACGGAGCTTTAGAAGTGAAGGACCGGATCTACAAAGGTTGTAATCCCTTTCACTTAGTGTTAAAGTGTTTAACATGCTTGTTTTCGCCTAAACTCTAGTTTAAAGATCCGGCTTTGGGTTGTTCGGCACGGCTAATTTTTAAATCGGGCATGGTTGATGCCTCGTAGACCCTTGTGCGTGTGCCTACCAACCCTACAATTACGCTTGAGTTATTGATTATGATTTCATACCTATTTTAGGCCGGTGATTTGATTTATACTTCCAGCATAGTTTTCATGCACTTTTAGTGTTTTGATTTGGATTTTCGCGCATGATGCGCGCATGTTTTGAGATACGATTTTGGTGCACACCAGATGCACTAAATCGGGATTCCTTCTGCATGTCAGATGCACCTGATTTTGCTGTCAGGCACGCCCGTTGCCCTTGACAGATGTTTCGTGCACACCCGTTACACCTAGATTTTGTTTCTGTGCATATGTATGGCACATATATGGATTTTGATTTCCGTGCGCACCAGACGCACAAGGTATTCTTATATACATTTTAGGATTGATTCCTTACGGAGCAGTACGTTTTTATGATATTTGCTATATGTTTTCGTACTGAGCAGGACTAGTAAGAGGACAGTACCAAGATATATTTTGCATGCATTGATAGTTAACGAAGGGATTTCCAAAAAGATAGCTATTGTCTCAGTATTTACCTACGTGTCTGATATGACACGACACGTTTTAAACAAGGAAATCCTTCTAAATTGTTTTTAAAATGGTGGAACGTACATATTAAACAAAGGATATATATGTATATGGTTATTTTATTATAATAGACGTCCGCCACTGTGTCGCGATACGCGCATCAAACAGCGACTTAAAAAGGTTTAGCATGCATTTCCTTCAGATATTTACATGTATATTTCTGATTTATATCATATTGGTTTTCGCATTGGATTTGACATTTATGTCTGTACCATAACTCCGATGATTGCGGGATGCTCGGCGGAGTTTTGTTTTTGAGTGATCTGCTCATTGTTCTTGCGCATGCATTGCGCTATGATGAGTTTTATGTATTAATGATTTCGGAGCCCCGACGACTTGGACTTTTACTGAAATGTTTTAGTATTTGAGGGGCTTAAATTTAAATTCGGGGACCGAATTTCTTTAAGGGGGGAAGATTGTAACATTTAAAAAAAAAAAAAATATTTTTGGAAATTTTTATAATTTAATAATAAAATATTGAATATTTTAAATAAGGCGGTATAATTAAATACCGATAAATAGGGAAAATTTGGAAAATTATGGAAATTATTTAAAAGAGGGTGTTTTATGTAAATTATGCAAATTTTATGTTTTATGCTTAATTATATGCTAATATATTGCTAATCGCGATTAAAAATCGCTAATCGGATTTTCAAGGTGTTTTGTGCAAAACATGCACCATATCATTTCACACTTGTGTTACATTTTCCTACATGGTTTTATCTTCATGTTTCATTCCTTGTTTTGGGATTACTATTGAGGAGAGAATGAAATAAAAGAAAAGAATAAAATATAGAGCATGGGCAAGAAAAAGAAAGGTGTGGGTCAAACTTATGTCATGGCTCATCTCTCCCACTCCTTCATCATTGTCTTTCTTCTTCCTCTTTCAGCCCAAGGCAGCACCTCTCCTCCCTCCTCTTCAAAACCCCCACTTCATCACTAAAAATCCATCAAAACCCCATTCCCTTTTCACAAAAAGTGTGCACAAGCTCATGGAAAGCACTTTAGACCAAGAAAGGAAAGGTTTTGGAGACTTGGGGCAACTCAAGAAAGTTCTTGAGTTGCCAAATGAGTTAATTTCTGCACTCTTGGTATTGTATTTAGATTTCCATAGCACCCATATAAGTTTAATCGGTTTAGTGACCTTTGAAGATTTCTAGAGTGGGTTGTGGGATTTTTGAGTTGTTGTTGTGTAATTGGACTTTAGTCGTGACCCTAAACTCCCCAATTGCCTAAAACCCAGACCTAACCAAACCTGGAACGAAAAACAGAAACTTTGCATGTCGGTTTGTGAGGAATTTGAGCGTGCAGGTGAATCTGGGATGACCTGAGAATTTTACGAATTAAACAAACAACCCCAGTAGACTAGAATTGACCCTAGGAACCCACTGCACAAAAACGAGATCCCCAATTCACTGAAAACCTGGCCTAGCCAGAATTATAGGGGTAGGGGCCAGCCACTTGGTGGGGTAAGGTGTCGGGGTTGGTCCAGTATCTCATATACATCATATACTACATCCTAGACTTGTTTCCTTACCTAGTTTTCACCTTATACAAAATCTGGGACTAAAAACTTGGTTTGCTGTTTTGATTCGAGATATGATTTTCCGTATTTTAAATTCTGGATTTTTGTATTTGTGCTTTATCTCGATCATGTGACGTTTGTACGTCCATATCGAGTGATATCGGGTTGTTTTGCGAGAGCTAACCATAGGTTCTAACCTACAGGTTTTTAGGCGTATCGTTTTGGGTTTGGCATGTCGTTTTAGTTTCGATTTGGTTTTAATGCGATACGATGCGTGTAATATGTAGGTACCCCTACGATGATTCGAGACGATGGAGAAGATGGTGGCGACATAGACATCGGCAAGCAAGATCAAGGTGAGTAGATTATATCTATGGGGGAAGTCGGGTGGATGGCGTATAGCATCCCCGCAGTTCGATGTATAGAATGCTATATATACCTTATACTATATATGATAGCTTTATGCATGACATGGATTATTAGGTTGTGATTAGGTGTACTATGGTTAGATTAGTGTTAGGTAAACTAGTATAGTTCCTGGTTGCGAACCCTAGAATAGGTTTACACCCACACGCACACACATGCTTTTGATGTGGTTATACCTGGACGATGAGGATAGTGTATGATATTTGGAGATGAGTCGATGAGATTTTAGCGGGCCTTTGGACATGTGTTTCACACACGAATTTATATTTATATAGATGGTATCGTTTTGTACTAGACTTAGATCTGTACCCCAGATCATTAGATATGATGATAAGGATACCAGATAATTAATGAGATATATGTGAGATTCGACCCGTAACCAGATTTGGGATGCCGTACGACGGATTTACGTACGAGCTATATAATGATGATAGATCCGTACTCTTGACTCAAGAATGTCATGTTATATATTGTATTGTATGTGATACTATTGAGGCGGGATCACCGACTATTATATGTATATGTATCGACTCAGCTATAGGTGGTTTCCCTGTCCTTTCGATTAGCCAGTTAGTTAGTCATGTAGTTTACTTGTAGATGTTAGACTAGACTCGAGTCATACCTATTTCAAAAACTAACGAATCGTGAGTATTTTAAAGACAGACCAAGGCATGCTACGGATATTTTCAAAGGATGTACTTTTTCATAAAAACACCGTAGCCCTATTTTCTAAACACCACGATTCGTTCAACTTTCAAATACCAAAGACTGTATGACTCGTATATAGGAATGTATATTTCTTTATTACTGTATTATTATTCATTTACTATTTATTCTACTACTCGCATTGCATTGCCTGCTTATATGTTATTAATTCATATTTCTTTGTCCATATGACATATAGCATACCTGTATACTTATATGCTTACACATATGTCTTTACATAGTTACATGCTCATATTACTGTTTCACGATGCATATACTATAATTCATGGATTTCGCATTGCGATATGGTCTCATATGATGTTTTTTCTGGATTGTTTTACCCCTGCGTAAATATATCAGTGGTATGGGACGCTGAAATATATATGTATACCCATCGTATATATATATATATATCAGTGGTATGGGACGTTGATATATATATATATATACCTACATAATATATCATCATGATGATCTTTGCAAATTTACTTATTTATTATATATGAGGGGCCTATATGGTCGATGTGAGGGGCCTTTATGGTCGATATGAGGGGCCTTTATAGTCGATGTGAGGGGACTATGTGCCCGATGTATGGATGGCATGTTATATCCCATACCCCACATTTATTTTATATGCATTGCTTCATGTTTTACTAGTACCTGATAGAGTACCTTTCATGACTATTGCATATACACATTACCCTTTATTGCTTCATGTATTAGTAGTACCTGAAAGAGTACCTTCATGAATGTGTTGCATACATATTGGATACATGATATATAAGATTTAGTTGATATTGGAATATTGAGATATATATTTTGTGTCGATGCTTGACACTGATTTTCTGATGATTACATTGATGATATTTGAATGTTTATTCAAACATCTCACTATATTAAGAAAACGGTTTTCTCATTCATGATGTCTTCTGTTTTCATTTTACAGCATTCAAACCTCATATTTATGATATTTTGCTACCTGAGGCACTGACACGAGCACATGGGATTACACTTATGTTTAGATGTTTACCCTTGCCTTTTTATTATGCTTCCGACTTTATCATATTGAGGATATCTATATATATTACTGATCGTTTGACCTAGGATTTAGTCATACATATGATTTCTGCTCTGTGATGTTTTCTATTCACGAGTTGGCAACTCACCCTCGTTGTGCCACAGTTCTTGACGGTTTTGCCGTACAGGTTTCATTGTGGCATTTCAGGCACACTGCTTCCTTTCTGGGTGATTGCATTTGTAGGTGGGTTCACTCGCATCGTGAACACCCTTGTATTTATTTATTCAGTTGTATCTAGTAATTCCATCAACCAAACTTGTATATTGTTTCAGACTTAGAAAACCAGTTGTATATTATTTCGACCTTAGAATCGCGCATTGTAGTATTATGGTTTTCATACTGATTTTGAGTTTCCTTTGAGTTTTGATCCTCGCCCTTCGGCGTTGTATATTATATTGCTTGCTTGGTTTTGACCGTCGATTGACGAAGAGCTAGCTCCCGCTTGGGGATGCCTTTTATCATTGTATATATGTTTTTATCATGTTGTACACCGTTCGGGGCCAGTATTTACAAAGGAAACTCTGCCAAATTTTCAGAAAAGGCTATAGATTTTAAAAATGCATATTCGGCTTACTTTTTTAAAAACCTTGTTTTTAAAACTTCTTAAAAACTATTTTTCCTTCATTTATTATTTAAAATGGTTTTAGATTTCTCGGCTTTTGGCTTACTTGAATTAGATGAGGTCCTATAGACTTCATATGATTCAAGGGCCAGTAACGTGCTATTTCGGGTCGTGACAGAATCTCAACATTGCTTTGACTTATGATAAGGTATCATATGTCCTCACGGCTCCAACCCCGCCCATCCCAGGTCCTAAATCTTCAGCTGCGGATAAAGAAATCCGCAAGACATGGCACACTGACTGTTCCACGGCCAAATGCCTTGCGCTTACATCGATGGATAACACACATCAGAAGCAGCACGAGAATTTAGACGTACAAGCCATATTCCTCCATACAAAAGAGTTGTATGGAGAGCAATCTCGCGTATTACGATACGAAGCATCCAGAAAACTGTTTCAGATGTGAATGGCCCATGGTACACCAGTAAGAGACCATGTTCTGAAGATGATAGCTCTCATAGAAGAGCTTGAGGACCTTGGGTGGACAATGGACAGTGAGCAATATACAGATATTATTCTGCAGTCTCTCCCCTCCACCTTTGATCAATTTATAATTAACTTCAACATGCAAAACATGGAGAAGGAACTACCTGAACTCCTTAATTTGTTAAGGAGTGCAGAGAGCACTCTGAAGTCAGTAAAGACTCCCATTTTGAGTGTTGGGCCATCTTCTTCCTCTCGCCCGAAGGCTAAGGCCAAGGGAAAGATGAAGAAGAAACCCACCAAACCTAAGGGAGGAGTTAAAAAGGTTAAGGGGAAAGACAAGTACAAGGTTGGGGAATCGGGGAAAGGAGAATGTTTCCAATGCAAGAAGACGGGACACTAGAAGCGGAACTGTACTAAGTACCTTGAACTCAAGAAGATGCATGGTGATGCTTCGGCTTCAGGTGTGTTCGTAATTGAAAACTGTTTTTCTATTAACTCTGCTTCCTGGGTATTAGATACCGGTTCGGGTTCTCATATTTGCAATTCTGTGCAGGCATTGAGAAATAGCAGAGTTTTGAAGACAGGTGATCATACTCTCCAGGTTGGAAATGGTTCCAATGTAAATGCAGTTTCAGTAGCAGAGTATCACCTAGGGTTGCCGTCGGGTTGTATATTGGTTTTGAACCCATGTTATTTTGTGCCAAGTATGCTTTGTAATAATATATCCGTTTCTTTGTTAGACAATGAAGGATATCATTTTGCTGTGCAACACAATGTTATGAACATTAGACTTAATCAAGAGTTGATTGGTTGTGGTATACTAAATAACGGGACACGCGTCCTTAATCAACACACAGTTTTCAACATTCAACACACAAGTAAAGGAAAATTTTCAGATATAAATGAAGCTTTTCTTTGGCATTGTAGACTTGGTCATATTAATGAATAAGACTAAACAAGCATCATAAAGATGGATATTTAAATTCTTTTGAGTATAAATCTTATGCAACTTGCCAGTCTTGTATCAAAGGTAAAATGACCAAAACTCCGTTTACTGGACACGGAGAAAGAGCTACTGAGCTCCTAGGCCTCATACATAGTGATGTATGTGGGCTAATGTCTACACATGCAAGAGGCGGTTTTTCTTACTTCATAACTTTTACTGATGATTTCTCAAGATTCAGTCATGTGTTTTCGATAAAGCATAAGTCTGAAGCTTTCTGGAAATTCAAGGAGTACAAACTTGAAGTAGAAACCAAACAGGAATGAGGATTAAGATACTTCGATCAGATCGAGATGGAGAGTACTTAAGTACTGAGATCTTGGACTTCCTAAAAGAGAATGGGATTCTCTCTCAGCTCACTCCCCCTTATACACCAAAGCACAACGGTGTGTCGGAGCGACGGAATCGTACCCTATTAGATATGGTATGATCCATGATGAGTAATTCTGAGTTACCCCTCTCCTTTTGGGGGCATGCATTAGAAACTGCAGCTTTTCTGTTAAACAAACTTCCAAGCAAGACCTTGTCTGTAAGTGCACGGCGGCGCCCCGGCCGTCAATCCGACGGCCAAACGCGGAAACGGTGATAAACATAAATTTTGCGGACTTGGCAAAACGGCACCACCGCGCACTAAAACCGGATCGTGCCATTAAACTAGTCTAAGCTATCTAGAGAGGGGGTAGAGAAGTATACCATACGATCCAAGTCCTCCGGTCTTCATCTCCACTCCGATCTCCTCGCGGGATCTCCGTCCATCTCCTCCTCGTCGGAAAGGGCACCACGAAGCCGGGTACTTTTACGGGCTCCCACCTCAATACCGAGGCAACTCGCGCATGAAGCCGGCAACTCGACATGCTCAAGATTTGCTGTAGGAAGTGTAGTGTAGAATCATAGTCTCTTTTGGGGTTTGGTTGCCATTTGTGGATGATGGAGGAAACAAGACAAGAAAAATGGTGCTTGCATTTTTCTTAACATGAAATGAGATCAATCAAATGAAACACTCTCAAGGATGAAGATGAAACTCTCTTCTTCTCTTTTCTTTCTCTCTTTCTTTTTCTCAACCATGATAATAATCTCTTCCTCTTTTTAGAAATGGTGGAGGATAACAATATGATAGCAAGAGGGAGGTGAGTGTAGGAAGCAAAAGTGGTGACCACATCATAAAACATAATCATCACAAAACTAACATCAAACCTCACATCATTTCTAATCTCATCTAATCTCATAAAGCAAAGAAAAGAAAGAAAAAGGATCTCATCATGAAAAGCCATCATGATGCCACCAATATGCAAGATACCCCCTCCACAAATGTTATTTGCACAATTGCAAATAACACCCTCCATCTGAAAAGTCCGGCCGGGAAAGAACAAACGAAAACCGGCCGGAACGGAATGCAAACTGGCAACTCCAGAAAACTGGTCCCGTAATAAATTACAGGAAAAACCCCACACTGTGCATACACGCCCGCATTTGTATTCCGTCTGGATACAAATGCAATGAGACAAAATCTACACTGTACTAAACTAGGACCGGCTTAAGCCAAAGCCGGCTAGTAATATCCGTCTGATCCTGATGCGTGCAATACCGCACGTATCTGATCGAACGCTGCCATATAACTATACGGCCACTAGTACAAACCGTCCGATCCTGATCTGTGCAATGCCGCACGTATCTGATCGGACCCTGCCATATCTCCATACGGCCTCTACAGTGTTTCGCCCGAAAGCTTGAGTAACTGAAAGTGTGGTGGACTCTAAAAACTCGTCAATACTATGGCTGTGGATTTAACCACTAGCACGTCAGAGGTATAAGCCAATACGTGACGGGCCACCAGCTATTGACCAAAAGGGACATCGATGAGTGAACTCATCCTGACACCCTACTGAGCCTGTCAGTGACAATATCCGTGCAGTCCGGTCCGTTCGTCTATGAGTATCGCATGGCGGGCCTAGGGGGTTGGTAAAAGTCAGACCCCCAAAAGCGGTACAAGTCGTGTCGGAGTGTAGCCCAGAACACCCTGAGATACTACTGGAATACCTACCAGTAAATCTCCTTGCCTTGGCCAAGGACTTTGTGTAATGGCTCTCCTAGACACAGCATGACCTCACCCCCAATACCGGGAGAGACGAACCCCTGAAGATACGCTCACTGCCTCCATGTGGCTCGGGACTGTACCCAACTAAAACCTGTTTGCACGACTCCTTTGAGCCGTGGTAGGGTAGTAATCAAAGTACAGTGGGAACTCACACGAGACAAATGACGATCCCCAGGTCGATGAACTAACCTGCACACATGTCACCAGGGAACTGCCATCTGACGTCTGGTATATGACCAACTAGCATGTTCCCGGCGAGTCCTGTCCGGTGTACTCATAACCCTATGAGCACCTGTATACATCTTAGGTGATCCAACTGACACCAGTGGCTTGTGAGACCGGCCACCGCCCCTCGTCGGGGTCTCGACTGTATTCACTAGTCTACTAATGGAGTATCGATGCCCAGTCTCGAAACTCCCACGACTAGGGACCTTTTAAGGATATGCTTGTAGACCCCCAGCTCCCACTTATATGATCGCCCTCATACTGCTGGTGGTCAAGCAAGAATCCTAGGGGCTCTATCAACGTGTAATAGCGACGTGTCATGTCACCTAAAGCAGTACACGATGATAAAGGTAAACCAGATAGCATACTATCATCTCGAGCAAGACTGTCCTACCGGGATAGGTCCTCCCTCAATCATTACAATCACGTACCTGTGACCTAATAATTGACTCTGAGGGCACTATCTCCAACAATCTCCCACTTGCACTCAAGGCTAATTATTGCGATGTCGCATACTCACAGCCCGTGTGATACCGAACATCCAACTCCTCTACTAGTCAGTCTCACAAAGCTCGTTTGCGGAACTATTGCGTTCGAGGAATAGCCTCAGTGAGTGGATCCGCTTAGTTGTTTCTTTCTATATCTCTCTATATCTCAAGTTCGCGGAGAAACCCATCTCCCGAAATGAGCAATACCTGTCTTAGAATGTGTCTGGATGTCTGATGGGACATAGCTCATAAATGAACTCCAAATCCAAACTTCTTAGACTGTATCGTCAACTGAACTTAATCAGTATCCTGCGCGCCATGCCTCCCTTAGTATTTCCTTGGACCACCTGTCCAAAATACTGCTCCTCATCAGAAGGAAAACTATAACTCTGACAACCTCCTTGTCGTCCATGTCACCTTGGAAGCCTGGAATGATAACTGTCTCCTGAATGAGGCTGTCGTTATCATATCGCTAGAACATCCACTTATGTTCTAAAACTACTTCCGACTGTTTCTCCAGGATTGGATTAATGTCAACTTATTGCATCTAGTGCAAGAACAACATCTGGTGTGGTACTTGACAACTCATGATTGACTCAATTGCCTAAGCAAGTGATCTGCCAATCATGCACGTCCCTCTCCCCTTTAGTCTGTAAGACACCTTTAGAGAGGGTGACTCCATTACCTGCAGGTACACTACCGTGCCAGGAGTCGTCCATCCTAAATACTCTTAGAATGCTGTCAAGTACCCTGATTGGGAAACCACCCAAATCTAGATCTAAAACCATAGATCTAGTAACCAGTATGTCTGATATAATGTCCAAGTCCTGTGTGGAGAAACCACTGTGTGACGACCAAAGTATAACCGATTGTAGTGTAGGAGTTTCTTTTCCTATTCTGTGTATGTCATCCAGATACCATGACATCACACCCTACTACCTTCTCAACAGATCCATCCCCTATTCTGATGAAGTCAAACCCATGACTGTCACGTCAGAAATAGATGATCTATCTCCGCTACATCTGCTTTAGTCTATAAATAGACATAAGCTACCTGTCCACCAATGCTTCCGCTGCTCCCACTGACTACGACAACCCTCTGGCAGAGTCATATAGACGTACACTTCTAAAACTAGTTTAGAACGACGATATACTCATCCTCCCGCCTGGTCTCGCAGCCTGGAACAACAGCAATGGTAATTGTGGGTAAACAAGAACTTCCCTGTCACCGTCCTTGAGGCTACCGTAGTACCTCTCGGGTGCCTGAAGTTACCCACCTTATCTGCGGAGTGGCCAATGGAATGTCAATCCAGATTGAATCTTTAGGTTCCTTATCAAATCTTCAGTAATCGTTTGTGGTTCTGGAATCACTTCCAGTTCTACCATACTCCCACTACTGTTTTCTGAAAAATCCATTTTTAATAAAACTGTGGCGAGTCTAGAACAATATTGCTATTGTTCATCCAGATGGTAGAAAGTCAACCCGCGTCATAGCCTGGGTCAACCCACAAACAGCCATTACAGAAACGTGCCTTGAGTTGTCCAGTGTCTGGTTTTAAGCATAAACCAGACAACTCCCCGTACCTTAACAATGTTAAGATATGAACTGTACTATATCCAATATAGAAACAGAGGCACTGATTTAATTTAACCAGATTCAAATTATGCAGCTGTCTCCAGTGCATGTAAACTAAATGGAAGGAGGCCGATCAGCGTTACTCAACTTAGGAATGCTTCCAATTATGAGTAACCTGAAAGAGAAGCAGTTTCTCTTTATCATTACTATCAACTGAATACCATACACAAGTATCTACATCCTCGATCAATTTGAAGAATCCCGATACTTGCTACACCTGGTTCTCTACTCTATTCAAATACCTATAACTTCTCAAAATTCGGACCCTGTGTTTCAACGAAACACCTGTCTAAAAACCAGAGAAGTCATAAGTAAACCGAATATAGTATGAGGACCAACCCCTCTGTCCTGATGGACCCTGGACAACATACAATACCCTGTATGAGTCCCCTGAGTCTGATAACTCATTCACTGTGTGTCGTAGGTTGAAAACTGTACTTATGGTTAAGAAGAATTACACCGCTGTTTAATGCTCCTTACCTAACCATCCACTGATATAGGTAAATGTCATCGACATAATATCAAAAGGTATATCTCACTATATGAAAATAGACGTACAGATATATCAATTTGAAATTGGTGCACAACAGCGGATATTCAAAACCAAATATTTGCCGACCGGCAAACAGCCCAGATGATCTCCTCAAATATCACCGATTACAACGAATCCCGATATAATGAGGATGATCACCCAATTCCCAATAACCTACTCCCACTCATCATCTGTAAAACCATACAGATGTGAGAATCAAACCTGGTAAATACATACCCTGGAGCAAGTGTCTAATCGGGAAATCAGTTTTCCATTAACAGTACACAGTTGAACTGAAACATTGAAATGTTTCGATGGGGTATCCTGGTATTCCTAGTAATGCCTCTTCCATCATCCAGATTCACAACTATAACCGTATAATTCTTTGCCACCTCTCCATATCCCTTCATATGTCTTTAGTCTTTACCTTCTGCACACCCCTTTATGCCAAATGGTTTTCTTCCTTCCCTACCGTTCGGCACCAGCCTATGGTTTGGAAGAAGACTATCCAATAAGCATAATGGGTGTACTGTCCCAATCCTAGGAACACTCGCAATGAGAGAGGGTGAAGATAAAAGACAATCGAATAAACCTTATTCCTATTTCTCCTGAACCAGAATCCATCCCCGAACTGGAACAAGTTCCATTCGAGTTCGTATCTAACCATACGATGGTTTTGTCCAATGGAAGTGGACGTTCGCAGTAATACGGGGTGTCCTGGAGAAAAGGGTAAAAGTAGGAGTGGCAATGAGGTCTGCAACTCTGACAATCCAAAAGCCAGTGTTAAGTAGGTTCGGTCAACTTGGTCACTGAGTCATAGTCTTAGGGTCGGGTCAATGGTCGCTGCCAGAGAGAGAGAGAAAAGAAACACTCAGCGTGCACTCTAACCTAGATCAGAATGGTTACCAATTTATCTAATCTGGAAACCTCCCACTGTACCTCAAATTCTCCTCCAAACCTGAAAGAAGAATTAGTCGGGGTCACCCGAGGAGTACACTAACTCATCAGTGGGAATCGGGATCCAACTCTCATCGCATGACAACGTGACGGAATCCGATCACGGTATCACACTCCAGAAGGTATGCGCATATCTGGCAAGTTTCAGTACTTTTGAAACTCCCGATGTGATTTCTGCCCCATGCTCTTATGACCTTGGCGTGAGGTCAAAATATCATAAGTCACATGTCAAGTTCTACCCGTCATTATCCAGGTTAATTTGAATCCACCCGTACATACCCTTGACGTAGGCCAAAATAGTAGTACGACTGTCCCAAACCAACGCATCTATCTATGCAACAGATAAATACCCGGCAGCTACCAATCACTATGCCTTGGCGTGAGGTCAAAATACATAGCTTGAATACTACCGAATATTTAGCTGAAATGACGGAGGGCTACGAATGGTTTCTGGCGAAAACCTTTAACGTAAAGAACTTGATATCGTTGAAGGAACGGATAGCTTTTTAGAAAATATAGTGACGAAAACCTTTACTAAAGAGGTCACTCCCGGTGAAGGGATCTCGGCTCTTTCCCCGTAGAATGGGGTGCAGGATATTCCAAATGAATACCACGGTGCAAAGCAAAAGTAATCGGCTATAGTGAAGTTAATGCCCTGACGCAAACTTCTGTCCAAGGGGTCACTCCCGGTGAAGGGATCTCGGCCCTTGCCTCGTCGACTGAGGAGCAGGATATTCCAAATGAATACCACGATGCAAAACAGAAATGAACGTCGTTGCAATAACAGCTTTTTGAAAAGTGTTCCAACAACATCAGATTAGGTTTGTTTTTAAACTTGCATTGATCCGAATCAATGCAGTCCCATCAATTGATCACACCACAAAGAACGAAAATATACTGACGTACGTATACGCCATCCGCATTCGCCACTGGGTCCCGTCATCACCCGTTAGGTTAGCTAACTAACGGCAGAGCGGGGACTGGACTAGCGCGGATGAAAAACATATACAACATCTACTAATATATATACCAAATATATAGTATTTCGCTTAAGGCGTGAATAGAAATGCAACATCACAGAAATGTACAGCATCACAGAACAATACAGATATCTGGGATCCCCGGGTTTCACAGAGCCACTACTGAAACCCGACGTTCCCCTGGTCGTGTGGATAGCCTGTGCAATGAAATCCTAGACCCCTACGGGCGCGGCAAGTCACCCGCCAAAAACCTGAAGCGAGGCAGCCCCCTTCACCTCCGTGAATGGACCACCCAGCACTCCACGGAATCCGGCAACTTGGGCACCCCTCCTGGGTCAACCTGTACCCCCTACGAGTGCGGCGAATAGCCCGCCAATCCTAGAGCGAAGCCCCCTCCATCTCAATGCCATGAGATGCGGGCTTGTTGCCCTCCAGAACCCGGCTATCCGTGCACCCCTCCGCGGGGCAATCCTAGTACAGAAAGTAAAATATACATACACCGGGTACATCGACCGCAACCAGGTCGTGCCCCAAAAGAATAATACAACAGGCAGTGACGGCAGTCCACATGTCGGACGCTCGCCCCGCAATATCAAATGTACATAATACGACATCACAGTACTAGCATTGCATCCAGGCTATCACCCACGACCGATCCGCAACATCACAGCAAAAACAGAACATCAACATGAAAGTCACGTTCGCAAATCCGTCTAACCGGGCTATAGCAGTTAGACCGGATTTACCGATCGAGTGACATTCACGGTCGCAGATATAATGTAAATACTGTGAAAAATGTGTTTAAAATTTTCCGATTGACCAAAAATTAACAAGTGGGCCCCCAAACAAAACTGTAGCAATCACAGAAAACCTGGGCCCAATTTTAATATTCCAAAACCCCTAATTACACCCCTGAAGCCCACTGGAAAAAGATGGCCCACTGAACTCTCAAGGCTGCGGCGGAACCGCGGCCCAATAGAAGGATGGGGCCGCGGATCCGCGCTCTCTGTGAGAGATCAGAGTGTCGAATTTTCCCAGAGTTCTTAGAATCTCCTGCACATCATTCTGAGACCACCTGAAAAATTTTTAGACACCAAAAATTCTTAACAGAAAACTGATGTCAGGTAAAAATGAGTTTTTGGAATTTTGGTCGATCGGAACCGCAAAACACATCAAACGAAGCTAGACGAAGTTAATGGCGAGGCTCTGATACCACTGTAAGTGCACGGCGGCGCCTCGGCCGTCAATCCGACGGCCAAACGCGGAAACGGTGATAAACATAAATTTTGCGGACTTGGCAAAACGACACCACCGCGCACTAAAACCGGATCGTGCCATTAAACTAGTCTAAGCTATCTAGAGAGGGGGTAGAGAAGTATACCATACGATCCAAGTCCTCCGGTCTTCATCTCCACTCCGATCTCCTCGCGGGATCTCCGTCCATCTCCTCCTCGTCGGAAAGGGCACCACGAAGCCGGGTACTTTTACGGGCTCCCACCTCAATACCGAGGCAACTCGCGCATGAAGCCGGCAACTCGACATGCTCAAGATTTGCTGTAGGAAGTGTAGTGTAGAATCATAGTCTCTTTTGGGGTTTGGTTGCCATTTGTGGATGATGGAGGAAACAAGACAAGAAAAATGGTGCTTGCATTTTTCTTAACATGAAATGAGATCAATCAAATGAAACACTCTCAAGGATGAAGATGAAACTCTCTTCTTCTCTTTTCTTTCTCTCTTTCTTTTTCTCAACCATGATAATAATCTCTTCCTCTTTTTAGAAATGGTGGAGGATAACAATATGATAGCAAGAGGGAGGTGAGTGTAGGAAGCAAAAGTGGTGACCACATCATAAAACATAATCATCACAAAACTAACATCAAACCTCACATCATTTCTAATCTCATCTAATCTCATAAAGCAAAGAAAAGAAAGAAAAAGGATCTCATCATGAAAAGCCATCATGATGCCACCAATATGCAAGATACCCCCTCCACAAATGTTATTTGCACAATTGCAAATAACACCCTCCATCTGAAAAGTCCGGCCGGGAAAGAACAAACGAAAACCGGCCGGAACGGAATGCAAACTGGCAACTCCAGAAAACTGGTCCCGTAATAAATTACAGGAAAAACCCCACACTGTGCATACACGCCCGCATTTGTATTCCGTCTGGATACAAATGCAATGAGACAAAATCTACACTGTACTAAACTAGGACCGGCTTAAGCCAAAGCCGGCTAGTAATATCCGTCTGATCCTGATGCGTGCAATACCGCACGTATCTGATCGAACGCTGCCATATAACTATACGGCCACTAGTACAAACCGTCCGATCCTGATCTGTGCAATGCCGCACGTATCTGATCGGACCCTGCCATATCTCCATACGGCCTCTACAGCGTTTCGCCCGAAAGCTTGAGTAACTGAAAGTGTGGTGGACTCTAAAGACTCGTCAATACTATGGCTGTGGATTTAACCACTAGCACGTCAGAGGTATAAGCCAATACGTGACGGGCCACCAGCTATTGACCAAAAGGGACATCGATGAGTGAACTCATCCTGACACCCTACTGAGCCTGTCAGTGACAATATCCGTGCAGTCCGGTCCGTTCGTCTATGAGTATCGCATGGCGGGCCTAGGGGATTGGTAAAAGTCAGACCCCCAAAAGCGGTACAAGTCGTGTCGGAGTGTAGCCCAGAACACCCTGAGATACTACTGGAATACCTACCAGTAAATCTCCTTGCCTTGGCCAAGGACTTTGTGTAATGGCTCTCCTAGACACAGCACGACCTCGCCCCCAATACCGGGAGAGACGAACCCGTGAAGATACGCTCACTGCCTCCATGTGGCTCGGGACTGTACCAAAATAAAACCTGTTTGCACGACTCCTTTGAGCCGTGGTAGGGTAGTAATCAAAGTACAGTGGGAACTCACACGAGACAAATGACGATCCCCAGGTCGATGAACTAACCTGCACACATGTCACCAGGGAACTGCCATCTGACGTCTGGTATATGACCAACTAGCATGTTCCCGGCGAGTCCTGTCCGGTGTACTCATAAGCCTATGAGCACCTGTATACATCTTAGGTGATCCAACTGACACCAGTGGCTTGTGAGACCGGCCACCGCCCCTCGTCGGGGTCTCGACTGTATACACTAGTCTACTAATGGAGTATCGATGCCCAGTCTCGAAACTCCCACGACTAGGGACCTTTTAAGGATATGCTTGTAGACCCCCAGCTCCCACTTATATGATCGCCCTCATACTGCTGGTGGTCAAGCAAGAATCCTAGGGGCTCTATCAACGTGTAATAGCGACGTGTCATGTCACCTAAAGCAGTACACGATGATAAAGGTAAACCAGATAGCATACTATCATCTCGAGCAAGACTGTCCTACCGGGATAGGTCCTCCCTCAATCATTACAATCACGTACCTGTGACCTAATAATTGACTCTGAGGGCACTATCTCCAACATTGTCTACCACTCCATATAAGATATGGCATGGGAATAGACCATCTTTTAAACGAGTTAAGATTTGGGGTTGTCCGTCTTTTGTCAAAAAGCAGAATCCAGACAAACTAGTGACACGATCGGTCAAATGTATATTTGTGGGATATCCAAAACATTCGTTTGGGTATCTTTTCTACCACAAGGAGGAACAAAATGTTAGTTATATGTATGCCCTAGAGGCCATTACTATACATAGGATATATATTGTAGTGGATGCTTGGACATATATAGGGAGGACTTTCTTGCTCGACATGATAGTATGCTATCTGGTTGCTATTTACCTTAACGTGTACACTGATTGTCTCTCTGTTACATGTTGGTAATGCCCTTAGGATGAGTACTTGACTACCTGGACTATGATGCGGATCATACTAGTGGGGACATGGTAGTCCATAAGTACATCCTTCAAGGTCCCTAGTCGTGGGTGTATCGAGACGGGGCATCGATATACCAGAGTAGACTAGCGTATACCTTCTCGACCCATACAGATAGGCGATGGATGATCCCATATCCATTGGTGTTTGACATCAGAGATGATATACGGGTTCTCAGTGGAGACTGGGTACACTAGACGGACTCGCCGAGAACTCCCAGATGGTATTATACCTTACGTCAGATGGCAGTTCTCTGGTGACACTGGTACATGTTAGTCTGTTGACCCGAGTTGGTCATAGAGTCTTGTGTGGTTCCCACTGTGCTTTGATTTCCACCATAACACGTCCAAGAGGGCGTGCAAAACGGTGGTTTTTGGGTACAGTCCCGAATCACATGGAGGCAATGAGCGATAGGAGGGGATTCGTCTCTCCCGGTATAGGGAGTTGATGTTGCGCTGTGTTCGATTGGCTATAACCGGAAATCCCTGGCCAGGGTTGCTGAGATTTACTGGTAAGTGTTACCAGTAGTTTCTTGAATTGTTATAGATCTCATATCGACACGACTTATCGAGCTATTGGGGTCTGACGTTTACCACCCCTAGGCGAGATATGCGACATATCAGACGAACAGACCGGACTGTACGGAAAGTGTTACTGGTTGGATTCACAGGAGTTTGAGCGGGCTTGCTCGTCGATCTTCTCATCGCTCAATACCCGGGTGGCCGTTATGTTTAGCAGACCGCTTGCGGCTTGTGGGTGTTTGATATGATCATCACCTGCTGCCGGCGTATTGACGAGTCTTTAGAGTTCTACACAGAGGTTTCCTGGCTCAAGCAAAACGAAATAGGAGCGCATATGAGATATGTGTGGGACCGAGAATAATGCGTGTATGTGATACCGTATTTCATTCTCGCGATGAATGTATCGAATGGTTGTATGCGATATAACCTAGTTATCGAATCAAGGATTGATTCGATAAATCGATACATTGTATACTAGTCGGTTGTGTGCGACATGACCGGATCATTGAATCAAGTGTTGATTTAATGATTTAATGCATAATTATATATTTGATATATTGCTTTGCATTAACAAGTATTGGTTCACTTTAAATGGATTTTCTCACTTGAAGTTCACAAGTTGTATATGTGATATACTTTTGTGCACTTGATTGTATCATGTTTGATGATACATGCTTACTTGAGTTTGTGTAAAGATTAAACTATGGTTATTTAAATGGTTAGGGTTTTGTTTTTCATATCTATTTATTCATTTATTTATTTGTTTCTTTTTGGCAAAAGAAAAGAAAAATGGTGGCTTTATTTGGATGCATGTTGAAGCTTCATGAAGCTTTGACTAAGTCACCATTTTTGTCTTCATGCTTAACCCTAACCATTGACCTAACCCTAGTTTATTCTCTACACTTGACCATGGTTTGATTATGATAAGTATTCATTTTAATTTCTTTTTGATATATACTTATCATAACATTTTTCCATCATCTTCTTCTTCTTCTTCAAGAAGAAATATTGCTCCATCAATGGCAACTTGAGCAAATGAGTGAGAAATCCAATTCTAAAGTGAACCCACTTCCTATTTCTTCATCCTCTACCACTTGCCAAGTAGTATAGGGTGTTTTCTTCACAAGTTTCATGACTTGGTGAAGTGGGAGCTTGATCTTGAGATGCCTCGACGTAGATCTTCTTCGGCATCGTAGTCGATGACCTAGCCCGCCCATTTCTCCGATGAAGCCGACGCTAGAGCCCGGGATTCGATTTGGACAACGAGGAGACTTCATTGCGGAGCTATGGAGGTGGAGGACCGGATCTACAAAGGTTGTATTTCCGTTCTTGTAGTTAAGTTGTTAACTAGTTTCATTTGTCGCCTAAAATTCTAGTTAACGATCCGTACTAGGGTTTCTCGGCACCCGTAAAATTTGAAATTGGCATGGTTGATGCCTTGTGTGACTTCATTAGTGTGCCTAGGAACCCTACAGTGGTATCAGAGCTTAGCTAGAGCCTTAGGCGATGCGTAGACGGAGTTAGAAGTCCAATTAAACCGAAACCCTAACACAAATTTGCTCTCTGGACTTTTTCGAAAAATTGGGTTTTTTCCAGATTAAAAATATGCATAAAATTCAGCAGGAAATTCTAAGAATTAAGGTGCAAAAATTACCTAATGATCTGTCTAAAGTGCGGCGGAACCGCGGCATTAGCGTGCTAATGCGGCGGTTCCGCGGCTATTTTGTCTCTTCTCCCATTGAATTTTGCACAGTAATTCCTATTTTGCAGTGCTGGTTTTCTTGGGATATTTTTTTCTGAACTCAAGAGTGGAGTTTTTTGGGTTGTATTGGGGACTCGGTGTTTCGATTGGATTGTCTTATTTTGTCTATGTGGCTTTCCGGATATTTTAGAATATGTTAAAAAGTTCGACCGGATATAAATACCCAACTTTTCCCCTGTCGGGAAATTTCCAAGTGTTGGATCTTTCCGTAGTTTAATGACGTTCTAAGTAGTGCAAGTAACGCGATGGTCCCTCTAGAAGACAACAAACCTTAACTCGATTATGTGACCGTCTTGAACTGCCCTTTGAACCTTAGGGTTTGGGGCAGTACGACGTGCCACATGTGAGGCGTTGGCTTGACCCTTCTACGGCTGGACCGTTGGTACTGAGGCACGAACTGAATGTTTTTAGACTTGTTTCATGTGTTGATCTGTATCGGGAAAACTTGGGTGTTTGAATGTTCGATCGGAAAGTTTAACATTTTCTAATTATCTGGAATGTGATACAATAATTGGAATTCACAATAAGTTATGAGATAACTGAATGAATGTTATAAACATAGCAGTTTAGTCTCACTTGATCGGTTGCCACGGAATTTTGATGTGATCAAAAGTCCGTCGCAATCACTTAGCGTACGCGGATACTCGCCGGGTAAACTTAATAGACAGCCTCGCTCCATAGCCCCGACCAAGTGACTGTAGGAGAATCCCGTCGCCGAAAGCATCCGTTCGGGTGCTCGCGGCAGCGGTGTTCCTCCTTGGTGCACTTCGTCGACGGCGTCAGGGGGTGCGGCCGCCTACTAAAGTTTGCGACGAGCACACGATCAGGATGTCGGGAATCTTGTTGAATTGCCCGACTTGATATTGAAAAGTGTTTTCGATTTTGAGACTAAAATGCGGGGTTTATGATTGTTAGGCATGCAATGTCTAAGGAATTCATTTGATTAGGCATGTGATGTCTAAAGAGATTGCGGATTCCAACTGTTGTAGTTTTACACTTTCTTTTCTGTGACCGTAAGTGTAATATGTGATATCGCCGGTTTCGTTGCTATATGTCAACGACAATTGGGATGCGCATATTTACATACGTTGATGACATGTGATGTTATGTGTTGCTGGATATGTTATATTGGATCGTCGTGTTTGAATAGCCGGGGTTTTTTATGTGAGATGAGTGTTTTTCATTTTCATTCATGTAAAAACTAGTATGTAATATTCTTTTATTGGGGCACTTCCAGGTTGCGGAAGATGTCACCTTTTGTATATTATTTACTTTTCCGCACTAGGATAGACCCAAGGAGGGGAGCACAAGTAACCGGGTTTTGGAGTCCAGTGGGAGACCAACTCGAGGAGTCGAGTCCGGGTCTCCTAACTCTAGAATTGGTAGGGTTGCTTGCCGCTCTCGTAGGGGTCTAGGGGTGTGGGTTTGGCTAGTCATCACGACCGTGGAATCCGTGTTTTATACTGGCACGTATTGAAAACACGGACGTCCTAGTATATCCAATATTTCATATGTTTCTTCTGCTGCGATATCTGTGATGTGATCATGTGATGTTCTGTGATGGATACTGTATATAGTATATATGATATACTATATAGGCGTTACTTATGTTTTACACCCGCGCTAGCCCTGCCCCGCTCTGCCGTTAGTTACCTAACCTAACGGTGCACGAGGGGACATCGAGGCGAATGCGGATGGCATAAGTGTACGTCGTATTTATCTTTGATGTTTAGGTACTTAAATGATGGGACTTCATTAATGTGATTAATGAAAGTAAAAGAAACATAAGATGTTGTAGAATCGAATTTCAAAAATAAAACAGGTAGCTACAGTTCTTACTTTGCACAGCGATATATGTGATATATCCAGCACCTTATTCGATGAGGAAAGGACCGAGATCCCTTCACCGGGAGTGACTCCTTTAGCAATAACTGGCAGATGCTACACACTCGGTTTGTCTTTTGATTGCTTTTAACAGTTTTTGCTTTGCACAGTGATATATATGATATATCCCGCACCTCATTCTACGAGGAAAGGACCGACGATCCCTTCACCGGGAGTGACTCCTTTAGCAAAACTAGAAAAGCCTCAAAATCACTCCATTTTAAAATCATTTGATTCTACAACGATATCAAGTTCATTACGCAATAGGTTTTTAGAAAAACCTGTCGTAGCCCTCCGTCATTTCAGATAAGTCCTGTTTAGTATTCGTGCTACGTTTGTTGACCTCCGTCAAGGCGTAGTGTGCGGTAGCTAACTAGTATTTATCTGCTTATGCATATAATGCAGATTGGATTAGGGTAGTCATGCGGCCTTGTTGACCTCCGTCAAGGGTCGTGCGGGTGGGTTTAATTCGATCAAGAAATGACGGGTTGAACTTGACTAGTAGCCTATGGTTTGTTGACCTCCGTCAAGGTCATAGGGTGCTAGGAGCAAAATATTATTGGGAATTTCAAGTGTTGAAATTTGCAATGAGATTGCATACCTTCTTTGAGATAGTTGGATCCCGATACCCGCTGCGAGTAATTGTTACTCCTGGGAGAGTTTTACACATTACAATTAGCCGATCAAGTAGGTGTCTAGAAAGGTGTTAATGAGGTTACGCCTCTGGGAAAACGAGGTTTACATTAATTAGTTTCGTGCGAAAGCGCGGGGGACCTCCCTCAAAGTACCGACACTGGCCTGGCTGAAAGATTGGCGAACTTGTAGCGTGTAATTAATCCCGGCTAGTCTTTCCTTTTAGGGTTTGAAGGAAGATTTGATAAAAAGCAGTGGGAGCCATCCTGATTAGATAAAATAATAACCAATATATTCTTACAAGAGCGCACGCTGAGTGTTTTCTTCTCTCTCTCTCCAGGTAGCGACCATATCACGCCTTAATCAAGATAATAATACGGATTTTTGACCGAACCCGCTTGTTATACAGAGCTGGGGAACGTTGGTCCCGCTCCAACTTATAATTGTTATAAGACAGAGCAGGAAATTGGGGAATACCAGAATTCCCGTGCCGCCCAAACGAAGAGAGTGCATGCTGATGCATAATCTTCGGGTGTGTTCATTACAAAGAACTGTTTCTCTATATCCTCTACGTCCTGGGTATGTGATACCAGATCAGGATCCCAGATATGTAATCTGTTACATAGGGCTACAGAAAGGTAGAGAACTGAGAACGGGTGATAAGTTTCATGAGGCAGAAAACGGGGCAAGAGTTGCAGCCAAGTCTGTCGGTCACTGTCACCCTGTATTACCAATACAATGATTCTGAGCGAATGTTATTAGATACCGAACCTGATATACAAAATCATATCACTCTCTTTATAAGTAAAGAAATGATAAAATTTTGTATTGCTGGATAATGTTTTGAACATTTCCTATATCAAAAGTTGATCGGATCAGGCACGTTATCTAAAAGCGTTGATGTTCTAAATCAAACTACAGTTCTTAGTATACAGAACACACACAAGAGGAAGAGTTCAGAAATGAACGAATCCTTCTTGAGGCATTGTAGACTAGGTCATATCAATGCGACCCGACTGGCTGAAGTTACATGTAGATGCATATTTAAATCAGTTTGAATTTACATCTTGTGAAACTTGCCAGTCAGTCACAAAGATACGATGACCATAGCTCTGTTTACTGGAAACAGAGAAAGAGTTAGTAAACTCTTGGGATGATACATGTTTATGTATAAAGGTCCCCTGTCTACACATGCCAAGACCGGTTCTTTGTACTTCATTACATTCTCTGATGATCTCTTTAGATTCAGACATATGTTCCTGTTGAAACACAAGTCCGAACCTTTTGAGATATTCACAGAATATAAGAGAGAAGTAGAGAACCAAAATACGGGTATAAGTATTATGTCCTTTGATGAGATCGAGGAGGAGAATACTTGAGCACGAAATTCTTGGACTTTTCTAAAGGAGAATGAGATCCTCTCACAACATTACTCCTCCGTATACACCATAGCACGATGGTATATCGGGGCGGAGCAATCACACCCTATATGATAAGGTGTGCTCTATGATGAGTACTACTGAGTTACCTATTTCCTTTTTGGGAGTTATGCACTTGAGAAGCTGCATACCTATTGAATAGGGTTCAAATCAAATCAGTTGCCTACCACTTCATATTTGATATGATAAGGGAAGAGCCCATCTCTTAAGTTAGTTAAGATTTGGGGTTGTCCAGCCTATGTCTGAAAAGCAAAATCCGGACAAGCTCGAGGCAAGATCTGTTATGTAGAACTGGAAATGTTCCAGCTATACAAACTGCAGCTGATGATTTGATAGAACCAAAGGATTCAGTAGAGACCAACGAACCTCAGCCTCTCCGCCGATCTAGTAGGGTTCCTCACCCACCTGAGAGATACTTCGGTTTCTCTAGGACAGTGGGAGCGAGGATTGCATCATGAGATGATGACCCAACTAGTTTCGAGTTGGCCATCAGGAGTGGGACTCTGTAAGAATGGCTGGATGCTTAGCGATTTGAGATGGAATCCTTATACACCAACAAAGTATGGACTTTGGTTGCTATATCTGAAGGGTTAAATCCCCATCAGAAGCAAGTATATCTTGAGAAGATTACTTGGTGTACATGGAAAAGTTGAGACTTTCAAAGCTAGACTTGTTAAAGGTTTGCATCATTAACCAGGCATGGATCATGATGAAACCTTTTCTAAGGAGCTATGCTTAAGTCCATTCAGATCCTACTTGCCACGGCTTCATACCATGACTACGATATCTGGCGGTTGGGTGTCATGACTGCTTTTCTTAAATGATGTTTCAGAAAAGAGAGTCTGTAAGTACACAGTCAGAGGGCTTCATAGACAGTGGGAGCAGCGGAAACGTGTGCAAGATGCTTTATAGGATAAAGCAGGCATCGCGGAGTTGGAACATCTGTTTTGATGTAGTAGTTAAACAGTTTGACATCATCAAAATGGTAGATGAACCTTGTATATACAAAAAGGTAGTAGGGAGTATGGTGATGATCCTCGTAGAGTACGTGGATGACATGCTCTTGATAGGAAAGGAGTTTCCTATGCTACGCTCGATCAATCTCCGCTTATCACAATGATTCTCCATATAAGATCAAAGTGATACCTCCTAAATCCTGCATTTTGGATCTATGAGATAGATCTAATTGGATGTTAGGAGACTCACTAGCTGTAGTGAGATGGTATCAATCGATCCTGGGGAGAATCACTGGAAGGGTTCCAGAGTGATAAACACGACTGAATGTCAGTCACAGGCATTGTCTTTACCCTCAGTAAAGGGATGGTATGTTGGAAAAGTTCCAAGCTAGATACCGTGGCTAACTAGACGATAAAGGCAGGATACATCGCTACTTGAGATGCTACCAAAGAGGCAGTCTGGATGTATATTTGTTCATGAGATGAACTTAGTTCCTCCCATTGTGTGACAATGGAGTTGTGGCTTATGCCAAGGAACGCCCGTCCCATCAGTGATCCAGACATATTCTAAGGCAGTATCACCTGATCATGGAGATGGTTGATCTCCAGGGTGATCGAGGTTAGGAGAGTAGACTCAGAGGACAACACGGCGGATCCACTCACAAAGGCCTTTTCCCAGAGAGAGAGTTTTATAGGATGGTTGAGTATGAGATACTACAAACACTGCTATCAGATGGCCCTAGTGCAAGTGGGAGATTGTTAGTTATATGTATGCCCTAGAGGCCATTACTATACATAGGATGTATATTGTAGTGGATGCTTGGACATATATGGGGAGGACTTTCTTGCTCGACATAATAGTATGCTATATGGTTGCTATTTACCTTAACGTGTACACTGATTGTCTCTCTGTTACATGTTGGTAAAGCCCTTAGGATGAGTACTTGACTACCTGGACTATGATGCGGATCATACTAGTGGGGACATGGTAGTCCATAAGTACATCCTTCAAGGTCCCTAGTCGTGGGTGTATTGAGACGGGGCATCGATATACCAGAGTAGACTAGCGTATACCTTCTCGACCCATACAGATGGGCGATGGATGATCCCATATCCATTGGTGTTTGACATCGGAGATGATATACGGGTGCTCAGTGGAGACTGGGTACACTGGACGGACTCCCCGAGAACTCCCAGATGGTATTATGCCTTACGTCAGATGGCAGTTCTCTGGTGACACTGGTACAGGTTAGTCTGTTGACCCGAGATGGTCATAGAGTCTTGTGTGGTTCCCACTGTGCTTTGATTTCCACCTTACCACGTCCAAGAGGGCGTGCAAAATGCTGGTTTTTGGGTATAGTCCCGAATCACATGGAGGCAATGAGCGATAGTAGGGGATTCGTCTCTCCCGGTATAGGAAGTTGATGTTGCGCTGTGTTCGATTGGCTATAACCGGAAATCCATGGCCAGGGTTGCTGTGATTTTCTGGTAAGTGTTACCAGTAGTTTCTTGAATTGTTATAGACATCATATTGACACGACTTATCGAGCTATTGGGGTCTGACGTTTACCACCCCTAGGCGAGATATGCGACATATCAGACGAACAGACCGGACTGTACGGAAAGTGTTACTGGTTGGATTCACAGGAGTTTGAGCGGGCTTGCTCGTCGATCTTCTCATCGCTCAATACCCGGATGGCCGTTACGTTTAGCAGACCGCTTGCGGCTTGTGGGTGTTTGATATGATCATCACCTGCTGCCGGCGTATTGACAAGTCTTTAGAGTCCTACACAGAGGTTTCCTGGCTCAAGCGAAACGAAATAGGAGCGCATATGAGATATGTGTAGGACCGAGAATAATGCGTGTATGTGATACCGTATTTCATTCTCGCGATGAATGTGTCGAATGGTTGTATGCGATATAACCTAGTTATCGAATCAAGGATTGATTCGATAAATCAATACATTGTATACTAGTCGGTTGTGTGCGACATGACCGGATCATTGAATCAAGTGTTGATTTAATGATTTAATGCATAATTATATATTTGATATATTGCTTTGCATTAACTAGTATTGGTTCACTTTAAATGGATTTTCTCACTTGAAGTTCACAAGTTGTATATGTGATATACTTTTGTGCACTTGATTGTATCATGTTTGATGATACATGCTTACTTGAGTTTGTGTAAAGATTAAACTATGG
Source organism: Agapanthus africanus (assembly GCA_030015575.1). Classification (NCBI taxonomy): domain Eukaryota; kingdom Viridiplantae; phylum Streptophyta; class Magnoliopsida; order Asparagales; family Amaryllidaceae; genus Agapanthus; species Agapanthus africanus. Next base: position 337,054,897 of record CM057345.1, on the reverse strand, counting down.
TTATTTAAATGGTTAGGGTTTTGTTTTTCATATCTATTTATTCATTTATTTATTTATTTCTTTTTGGCAAAAGAAAAGAAAAATGGTGTCTTTATTTGGATGCATGTTGAAGCTTCATGAAGCTTTGACTAAGTCACCATTTTTGTCTTCATGCTTAACCCTAACCATTGACCTAACCCTAGTTTATTCTCTACACTTGACCATGGTTTGATTATGATAAGTATTCATTTTAATTTCTTTTTGATATATACTTATCATAACATTTTTCCATCATCTTCTTCTTCTTCTTCAAGAAGAAACCTTGCTCCATCAATGGCAACTTGAGAAAATGAGTGAGAAATCCAATTCTAAAGTGAACCCACTTCCTATTTCTTCATCCTCTACCACTTGCCAAGTAGTATAGGGTGTTTTCTTCACAAGTTTCATGACTTGGTGAAGTGGGAGCTTGATCTTGAGATGCCTCGACGTAGATCTTCTTCGGCATCGTAGTCGATGACCTAGCCCGCCCATTTCTCCGATGAAGCCCACGCTAGAGCCCGGGATTCGATTTGGACAGTGAGGATACTTCATTACGGAGCTATGGAGGTGGAGGACCGGATCTACAAAGGTTGTATTTCCGTTCTTGTAGTTAAGTTGTTAACTAGTTTCATTTGTCGCCTAAAATTCTAGTTAACGATCCGTACTAGGGTTTCTCGGAACCCGTAAAATTTGAAATTGGCATGGTTGATGCCTTGTGTGACTTCTTTAGTGTGCCTAGGAACCCTACACAAAAGGTGTTTGTTTCTCAGTATGCCACATTTTTAGAAAATGAGAATTTTCCAAATGATGCTGATGGTAATGTGGTAGATCTAGAAGAGGTTCTAGAAACACAAGTTACAACTGACGACTTGGCTGAACCTGATGTTGTAACAGAATCTAATGAAGCTCAGCCACTCCCTAGATCTGGTAGGACTTCTCGCCCACCTGAGAGATACTACGGTTTTCTCATTGATGGTGATAGAGAAGATTGCATCATGGATGATGATGATCCTGCCAGTTTTCATCAAGCTATCACGAGTGGTGACTCTGTGATATGGCTGGATGCCATGAGATCCGAAATGGAGTCCATGTACACCAACAAAGTATGGACTTTGGAGGATGTACCCTCCGGGATAAAACCTGTAGGCTGCAAATGGATCTTTAAAAGAAAGATCGGTGTAGATGGACAGGTGGAGACCTATAAGGCAAGGTTGGTAGATAAAGATTTTCGTCAAAGACCAGGTTTGGACTATGACGAGACTTTCTCTCCAGTAGCCATGCTTAAATCCATTCGAATCCAACTTGCTATTGCTGCTCACTACGACTATGAAATCTTGCAGATGGACGTTTAAACTGCATTTCTAAATGGTGATTTAGATGAATGCGTTTATATGGATAAGCCGGAGGGCTTCACTGACAGTGGGAGCTGCGGAAAAGCATGTAAGTTGATTAAATCCATTTATGGATTAAAGCAGGCATCACGGAGTTGGAACATCTGTTTTGATGATTTATCAAAGAGTTTGATTTCATCAAAAATCCAGATGAACCTTGTGTTTATAAGAAGACTGTAGGGAGATCTGTCGCATTCCTCGTATTGTACGTGGATGACATACTTCTGATAGGAAATGATATTCCTATGCTACAGTCGGTCAAATCATTCTTATCACAAAGGTTCTCCATGAAGGACCTGGGTGATGCCATATACATATTAAGAATACGGATCTATAGGGATAGATCCAAACGGTTATTGGGATTGTCCCAAACCAAGTACATCAACACCATCCTAAAGAGGTTTAGTATGGAAGACTCCAAGCGGGGTGCCTTACCCGCTTTCCATGGAGTCACTGTATCCAAGGACTATTGCCCAAAGTATGAACAAGAGAGAGCTCGCATGAGCATTATTCCCGATGTTTCGGCTGTAGGATCGATAATGTATGCAATGTTGTGTTCACGCCCAGATGTTGCTTATGCACTTAGTGTAGTAAGCAGGTATCAGTCAAACCCAGGGGAGAATCACTAGACTGCTGTGAAGAACATTCTTAAGTACTTGCGAAGGACTAAAGAATTATTCTTGGTGTATGGTGACGGGGATCTCCAAATGGAGGCCTTTACCGTTCGAGCTTCCAGAGTGATAAGGATGACAGCAAGTCTATCTCAGGGTTTGCATTTACCCTCATTGGAGGGACGGTAAGTTGGAAGAGTTCCAAACAGGATACCGTTGCAGACTCAACAATGGAAGCTGAGTACATTGCTGCAAATGATGCTGCCAAGGAAGCCGTCTGGATGAAGAAGTTCACCTCGGAGCTAGGAGTAGTTCCAACCATTATTGATCCAATACCTTTGTATTGTGACAATAATAGGGCTATGATGTTGGCCAAAAGGCCCAGATCCCATCAGAAGTTCAGACACATCCTGAGGTGATATCATCTGATCCGGGAGATAGTTGATCGCCACGAGATCAAGATTAAGAGAATAGATACAAAGAATAACACTGCGGATCCATTCACCAAGGCCCTCCGTCAGCCACAGCATGAGCGACTTTTTGAGATGTTGGGTATAAGATACGCCAATAATTGGCCTTAGTGCAAGTGGGAGATTGTTGGATATATGTATGCCCTAGAAGCCATTATATGATAGTGTATGTACTGATGTGCGTGTGTGTGTGTGTGTGTGTGTGTATGTGTATTCAGAGGACAGTCTTGCTCGACATGATAGTATGCTATCTGGTTTCTCTTTATCATATGTTCACTTGATCATGTTTTTATTCATTTGATACATATTGATAAAGCCCTAAGGATATAGGATTGACTACTGGGATTATGATGTGGATCATACTAGTGGGATACCTGTAGTTTATAAGCATATCCTTGAAATGTTCCTAGTCGTGGGTATATCGAGACAGGGCATCGATATTCCATGGTAGACTAGCGTATACCATTCTTGTTCCATATGATGGGCGATGGATGAACCCATGTCCGTCTGCTGTGGTGACACCAAAGATTGTATACGGGTGCTCAGTGAGACTGGGTACACTGAACGGACTCACCGAGAACATCTATATGGTATTATATCATACGTCGGATAGCAGTTCTCAGGTGACACTGGTACAGTTTAGTCTGTAGACCTGAGATTGCCATAGAGTCTTGTGTGTCCTCCCACTGTACTTTGATCTCCACCCTACTATGGCTCTACTGAGTCGTACAAACAGGTAGATTTTGGGTACAGTCCCGAGGCACATGGAGGCGGTGAGCGATAGGCGGGGTTTCATCTCGCCCGGTATTTGGGGGTTGCTGTTGCGCTGTGCACGATTGGCTATAACAGGAAGTCCCTGGCCAGGGCTGTTGAGATATTACTGATAAGTGTTATCAGTGGTTTCTCGATCTGTTGTAGACCATATACCAGCATGACTTATTGAGTTATTGGGGTCGACGATTCCATCCCTAGACTCGATATGCAGCATATCTGACGAAGAGACCGGACTGTACGGTAAGTGTTGCCAGTTGGATTGACGGGAGTTTTGACAGGTTCGCTTGTTCTTCTTCTGATCGCTCAATACCCGGGTGGCCGTTACGTTTAGCTGACCGCTTGTGGCTTTTAGGTGTTTGATGTGATCATCACCTACTGCCGGCGTATTGACGAGTCTTAGAGTCCCACATAGAAGTTTCCTAGCTCAGGCAAAACGATGTGGTGTGCATATGAGATATGCGCGGGAGCTCGATTAAATACGTGTATAAGATACCGTATGTTAATCGCATGTTTACTATTGGTCGGGTCGTATGTAATATGACCGGTTTATTAAATCAAATGTTGATTTAATAATGACATTTAGCTCACTTTTATTAAACCCATTTCTTTTGATGGATGCAAGCATGTATATGTACATGTTGATGTGCATACACACATACATACATGCATATGTATCATGGTTGTTGATATATTGAAGATGGCAATGCAAGACTCACATGGTTCATATTAATATATAGATTTTTGTTTTAAGATAAAAGATAAAGGAAATTAAATAATGACTCATTTCTTTACAAATGACTCATAGCTTCCACACTCTTCTTTGCTTGACCATTGACTAACCCATGGTTAATTTCCTTTGTTCTTTAACTCATCACAAAATATCTAGATATTTATATTAACCATGGTTTGTTGTGAGAGTGTCTCACATATATATATCCTTTTGTTTTATTTTAAAACACAAGAATTATCATTATCTTCAAAAAAGCTTTGCCATCTTCATCTTCCTCCTTCTTCAAGCTCTTTTGAGATTTGTTTAGAGTGAGGAAAAGAAAAAAAAGAGAGGGTTTTTAAGTGAGAACATAAACCACTTCATCATCCTACACATCTCTAGCTCTCTTGTGTAGGCTGTTTGCTCCACGGATTTGATAAAACAAGTGAAGCAACAAGCTTTGAGTAAAGGGCTTCGGGTTGATCGTCGTGGACTCGGAAGTGTTCAAGTGAGCCATTCCAAACTCTAGGAGATCCAAGGAGTCACTCAAGGAGGTCTACAAAGGTTGTAGTCTCACCACTTAGTGATAGAATAACTTTAGTATGTGATACTATTAGTTATTACTCAATATTTCTAGTTCGATTCCTAGTTATGTTTGCTTAGCACCTCTTAAAATCAAAGTTGTGGCATATGTGATGCTTCTAAACCCTATACGCGATAATAAGGAAACCCTACAGGAAGGATTCAAGCGAACCGGTTCAAACCCTACTTGATCCAAGGAGTCACAAGAAGAAGTCTGCAAAGGTTGTATTACTTACCTCTTAGTGTTAGACACTTGTAGTATGTGATACTAGTTGTTGTTACTCTATTTTTCTAGTTCGATTCAAGGTTGGAATTGTTTAGCACCCCCTAAATTTTTGTTATAGCATGTGTGATGCAACCCATAACCTAGGATGGTGCTAAGGAATCCCTACAGTGGTATCAGAGCCATGCTTGAAATTTAGATGATGATAGATAAATTACGAAACCGAAACAACTCCGAAATTATGATATTCTGAAACCCTAGAATGTGCTCTCTGTCGAATTTAAAATGGGCTCGAAATTTTTTTTAGCAACTGCAGAAGTTAGCATATGATGTACTGAGAACACTAGAGAAAAATGAGGCTTACCCACCGGTTTTTGAACGAGCACATGGATCATTTTTCCGGCCTGACCGGCCCACCTGCCTCCAAACCACCTCGTTTTCCTTTGGTGCTCTGGTCTGTAATTTTTTGGGTTTCAAGTATTGTTAATTTAGCCCAAAATTTCATGTGATGTTAATTTTGCTTAGGGGCTAATTAGGAGTATTTCGTAGTCGTAATTTTCGTAAGTCTATGTTACCCACCCCAGTACTTTTGGGGAGGCGGAATAGGTAAAAATCGAATTTTTCTTTGAAGGAAACATAGACTAACCATGAAGGATCTTTGCTAAACGAAAACTAACAAACTAATACGAAGTTTTAACTACTAGGTTAGATAGTTATACCTAATTCTTGAACTCCTTCTTTTCTTGTTGTGGTCCTCCTAGTTGCTAGCTCCTTGGAGTGGTGTAGATGGCTCCTCCTCGTTGTCTTCTCTAGGTCAAAGAACGATCCACCCGAAGGCCTCTACCTTGAGCTTCTACCTCAATAATGAAGTAACTAGAGTAATTGGCTTGCTACACTAAGAACCCTAGATTGAGTAGAGAAGTATTTTGGTGGTTTAGTCTCAAAGCTTTGATTTTCAACACATGAAACACTTAAGCTTTTTGAGAGAGGAAGAGGGGGAGAAAACCATGAGAGAGAAAGGTAATGAGAGAATAAGAGAGCAAAGCTCTCATATGAGAAATATATGATGATAATAATAATAATTACGAAAATTGTGATGGTGAGTTGATTTGACCATTATCATTTCATAATTAATGCTAAGCATGCTTCAAAAAAATCTCATGCTTAACAAAACAACAAAAGAAAATATCTATGTCAATGTGAGTCAACAAGTCAAATGGTCAAACCAACTCTAACCATGATACAATTATCCTTAACTAAAACTATTAATCATATTCCTCCTTCTCATTATGGTTTTGATCAAGTCAATGGTCAAAACCCTAATGAGGTGTCTCCCTCTCCGCCTCTGTCAACTGCACATACAAACCCGCATCCGTGTTCCATAGAAACACCAATACAATGAGACTAGACCAATCCCAAAACAAATACTAGGATCTGGCTTAAACCAAAGCCCACTAGTATCAACTGCCCGAACACCAAACGTGCACAGGTGCGCGTATGTGAACGAACCCCCGTCGTAAAACCATACGACCTCTACTACGTTTCGCCCAAAGGTGAAAAACCATTTGCGTGGGACTCTAAAGACTCGACACTACGCTGGAAGTGGGTTTAACCACAGGCCGTAAGTTGTACTAGCTGTACGTAACGGTCCCCAGATAGATGCCGATAAGAATACCGAGGAGGTGAACTCATCCGAACACCTACTGAGCCTGAATGTGACAATCTCCGTACAGTCCGGTCTGTTCGTCTAAGAGTATCGCATGTCGGGCCTAGGGGGCGGTAAATGTCATACCCCTAATAGCGGTACAAGTCATGTCGGAGTGTAGCCCAGAACACACTAAGAAACTATTGGAAGCACCACCAGTAAATCTCGCTTGTCCTGGCCAGGGATTTTGGGTAATGGCTCTCCTATATATAGCGCGATATCAACTCTTAATACCAGGAGAGACGAATCCGGTCTAACTGTCACTGCCTCCAAGTGCTTCGGGACTGCACCTAACTACTACCTGTTTGCACGACTCAATAGAGCCGTGGTAGGGTAGTAATCTAAGAACAGTGGGAACACACTCGAGACAAAGTGACAGTGTCGAGTCAACGGACTAAGTTGTACTCATGTCACCTGGGAACTAATAACTGAAGATAGGTATAATACCAACCAACAGTTCCCAGCGTGTCCTGTCCAGTGTACTCGTAACCTAACGAGCACCTGCATACTATCTCCAGTACGACGTACTGACGGCTGTGGGACAGACCATCTCCCCTCCTGGGATAAGAAGCGTATACACTAGTCTACTCTGGAGTATCGATGCCCTGTCTCGATAATCTTATGACCAGGGACCTGTATAAGGATGTGCTTGTAGACTACCCACCCCCCATTAGTGTGACTGCTATCACAATGCTGGTAGTCAAGCAAAGATCCTAAGGGCCCTATCAATATGTATTAGCGATATGTTAATAAGAAATACATGCATATATTAAGATAGATACTAACCAAGTAGCATACTACCATATTGAGCAAGAATGTCAATCCGTGTATATATCCCAAGCTTCCAAAATGTAATATACAAAATAGTACTATACAATAATGGTCTGTAAGGCATATCACACTAACAATCTCCAACTTGCACTGAGACCATGTGCTAGCATATCGCAGACCTATCATCTCGAATAGCCTCTCGAACTGCATCTGAGGAATGGCTTTTGTGAATGGATCTGCAGTGTTATCCTCTGTAGCAACCCTCCGAACCTCGATCTCCCGGTGATCCACGATCTCCCTGATCAGGTGATACCGCCTCAAGATGTGTTTGGACTTCTGATGGGACCTAGGTTCCTTCGCTAAAGCTATAGCCCCGTTGTTGTCACAATACAGACGTATTGGATCAACAATGGACGGAACCACCTGAAGTTCTGTTAAGAACTTCCTCATCCAGACTGCTTCTTTTGCGGCATCAGAAGCTGCGATATACTCTGCTTCTATTATCGAGTCAGCAACGGTTTCCTGTTTAGAACTCTTCCAACAGACCGCCCCTCCATTAAGGATAAAGACATAACCCGACATGGATTTGGAGTCATCTTTGTCACTCTGTAAGCTGGAGTCAGCAAAGGCCTCGATCTGGAGGTCTTTTCCGCCGTAAACCAAAAACATATCCTTAGTCCTTCTCAGGTACTTCAGAATGTTCTTTACCGCTATCCAGTGCTTCTCTCTAGGGTTTGACTGATGTCGGCTTACCACACTCAGTGCATAAGCTACGTCTGGTCTGGTACACAATATCCCATTTATTATAGAGCCTACCGCAGAAGCGTAGGGTATAATAGACATGCGATCCCTTTCCAAATCAAGCTTGGGAGACATCTCTTTAGAAAGGGTGATCCCGTGACAAGCCGGTAAATTACTGCGCTTGGAATCTTCCATACTGAATCTTTTCAGTATGGTGTCGATGTACCTGGACTGCGAAAGTCCCAACATCCTCTTAGATCTATCACGATAGATCTAGATCCCCAGAATGTAAGAGGCATCACCCAGGTCTTTCATGGAGAATCTGTGTGACAAGAACCCTTTGACAGATTGTAGCATAGGAATATCATTTCCTATCAAGAGAATGTCATCCACGTATAAAACGAGGAATACGACAGTTCGCGCTACAATCTTACTATAAATGCATGGTTCATCTGGATTTTTGATAAAGCCAAATTCTTTGACCGTCTCATCAAAACAAATGTTCCAACTCCGTGATGCCTGCTTCAGTCCATAAATGGACTTCAGCAACTTGCACACTTTTCCGCTACTCCCACTTTGAATGAATCCCTATGGCTGGTCCATATAGACACACTCTTCTAAATTTCCATTTAGAAAAGCGGTCTTTACGTCCATCTGCCAAATTTCATAATCATGGAAGACAACAATGGCAAGAAGGATCCGAATGGATTTGAGCATAGCCACTGGAGAAAAAGTTTCGTCATAGTCCAAACCAGGTCTTTGACGAAAACCCTTTGCAACAAGTCTAGCCTTATAGGTTTCAACCTGTCCATCTACACCAATCTTCCTTCTGAAGATCCATTTTCAGCCTACGGGTTTTACCCCTTCTGGAGCAAAGTCCAAAGTCCATACTTTGTTGGTGTACATGGACTCCATCTCGGTCCGCATTGCATCTAGCCATTTTACTGAGTCGGTGCTCTGAATAGCCTGCTGGAAGTTAGTCGGCTCATCATTATCAATGATATAATTCTCTCTATCCCCGTCTATGAGAAAACCATAGTATCTCTCAGGTGGAGGACAAAGCCTACTACTCCTGCGGAGCGGTGCGGGAATGTCCTGTTCTTTTGAAACTTCTTGTTCCAGCAAGCTTTCAGTAATAGCTTGTGTTTCTGGAATTTCTTCCAGTTCTATTGCGCTCGCACTTTTTTCCTTTTCTAAGAACTGATGTTCCAGAAAGTGGGCATGACGAGAAACAAAACCTTTTGTTCCTCTGCGTAATAGAAAAGATACCCCCTGGAGTTCTTTGGGTATCCCACAAACTTACACAGTACTGAACGTGCCTCGAATTTGTCCGCATGCTGCTTTTTGACAAATGCTGGACATCCCCATATCTTCAGATATTGAAGGTAGGGTTTCTTCCCACTCCACATCTGATATGGTGTGGTAGGAACAGTCTTGGTAGGAACCTTGTTTAAAAGATATGCAGCTGATTCTAGTGCATAGCCCCAGAATGATCGCGGTAACTCAGCGTTACTCATCATGGAACGTAGCATATCCAATAAGGTTCAGTTCCGTCTCTCCGATACACCGTTATGTTGTGGAGTGCATGGAGGAGTAAGCTGAGAGAGAATTCCATTCTCTTTTAGATAATCCAGGAACTCGGCACTTAGGTATTCACCACCTCGATCAGATCTCAGTGTTTTGATACTTTTGCTGATTTGTTTTTCTACTTCATTCTTATATTCCAGGAATTTCTCAAAGGACTCGGATTTATGCTTCATTAAGAAAACATGTCCATACCTGGAGAAATCATCCGTAAAATTAATGTAATATGAAAAAACCACTTTTTGCATCTGTAGACATTGGACCACAAATGTCGCTGTCTATGAGTCCCAAGAGCTCGCTCGCTCTTACTCCGTGTCCAGTGAACGGAGTCTTTGCCATCTTTCCTTTGAGACATGATTAACAAGTTGCATAAGATTGATATTCGAACGGATCCAAATATCCTTCTTTATGTAACTTGGTTAACCTTGTCTTATTGATGTGACCCAGTCTACAATGCCATAAGAAAGAATGATTTAATTCTGGAGACTTTCTTTTGTGTGTAATTTGGATATTGAAAATCTGCGGTTGGTTTAAAACGTATATACCGTTGCTTAATGTACCCGACCCAATCAAAACATGATTAAGGTGAATATTTACAACATGGCTTACAAATGCAAAATCATAACCTTCTTTAGACATTAAAGATACAGATATGATATTATAATTCGAATTGGGTACAAAATAACAGTTACGCAAAACCAAAACATGTCCATCTGTCAATCCTAACTGATAGTCCCCCACGGACTCAGCATCCATGCTTGCTCCGTTTGCAACTCTGAGGGTCATATCACCCGCCTTCAAAACCCTACGGCTTCTCAGTGCCTGCAAAAAATTACAGATATGAGATCTTGATCCGGTATACAATACCCACGAAGTAGAGTTGATTGACAGACAGTTTTCAATAACATACACACCTGAATTCGAAGCCACAACTTGCTTCGGGTCCTGGTTCTTGGCCTTCCAAGCCCTGCAATCTTTCTTCCAGTGTCCTTTCTTGTGACAATAAAAGCATTCTTCCTTTCCCACAATCTGTCCTACTACCTTTGCTTTTCCCTTAGCTTCCACCTTACTAACACCGCCTATTGGTTTGGTGGGGGCCTTCTTCTTCTTTCCTTTGGCTTTCGCCTTAGACCTAGAAGAGGAAGTTCCTCCAACAAACAAAGCGGGTGTTTCCCTGACTTTCTGCATGGTGTCCTCTGCGCTCCTTAACATGTTGAGGAGTTCCGGAAGTTCAACTTCTTTTCTTTGCATGTTGAAATTCAGGATAAACTGGGCGTAGGTGGAAGGAAGGGACTGGAGAATCAAGTCAGTGTACAGCTCATTCTCTAACGTGGTCCCGAGGTCCGCGAGCTCCTCAATGTAACCAATCATCTTCAGGACGTGTTCCCCTACAGATGATCCGACGGCCAACCTCGCTTGAAACAGTTTCTTCGAGGTCTCGTATCTTACGATACGGGATTTCTCTCCATATAATTCATTAGTATGGAGAAATATGGATTCAAGATCCATATCCTCGTGCCTCCTCTGATATTCATTGTCATAGAAGCAAGCACGAGGCACTTGGCCTTCGCGCTGTCAATCTCCCAGGTCTTACGGATTTCCTTATCCGCGACACTGGATTATGGACCTGAGATGGCGGGGGCTTTAGTGGTAAGGAGAAACCCTAACTTGTCATAAGTGATTGCCATTTTGATATTCCTGAACCAATCTTTATAGTTTGGCCATGTCAGTATGTTTTTATCTAATAGTAACTTAATCCCCGTCATGATGTTTGGTTGCTGCAATTAGGAGAGAGAGAGGAAACACTTTAGCATGATGCTCTTGCAAGTTTAGAGTGGCTTTTAGTTTGTCCAAACAGGATGGCTCCCACTGTTTCTCGAATCCTTCCTCAAACAATAAAAGAAGAACTAGTCGCGATTGATCTTACCGTACAATACTTGCTTAACCGTTCAGCCAGGCCGGTGTTGGTACTTCGAGGGAGGTTTTACGACGCTTTCACGAAGTTCCTTAATTAAATAACCTCTTTTCCCTGTGGGTGTAGCCCCGCTAACACCTTTCTAGACACCTACTTGGTTCATAGCATTAATCGTTAAGTGAGAAAATTTCCCGAGGAGTAGCATATACTCACAGTAGGATCGGGATCCAAATATCATTGTGTGATAAAGTTGAAGGAATCCTACCAAAATTATCACACTCCAAATGGTATGCAACACTAGCAAGTTTTAGTTTCTTTAGAAACTCCCGATGTGGATTTTTGCCCCATGCTCTTTTGACCTTGACGAAGGCCAACATATTATAAGTCACATGTCAAGTTTTACCCGTCATTATCCAGGTTAATTTGAATCCACCCGTAGATACCCTTGACGAATGCCAAAATAGCAGTACGACTGTCCCAAACCAACGCATCTATCTATGCAACAGATAAATATTCGGCAGCAACCAATCACTATGCCTTAGCGAAGGTCAAAATACATAGCTTGAATACTACTGAATATTTAACTGAAATGACGGAGGGCTACGAATGGTTTTGGCGAAACCGTGAATGTAGTGAACTTGATATAATTGAAGGAACCTGATAGCTTTTAAAAGGAGTGGTTTAAGCTCCGCGTTTAAAAGTTTAGCTGTTTTGAAAAAACCGAGTGGTTTTGAAATTATTCCAACGATTCAACTTTCGTTTGTTTTATTTGCATGAATATAATGCGTCCCATCAATTAATCCTACCATTGCAGAAAACAACGAAAATATAACGTACGTTTATGCCATCCGCATTCGCCATGGGGCCCCGTCATCACCCGTTAGGTTACTTAACTAACAATAGAGCGGGGGCTAGACTAGCGCGGATGCAAAACATAAGCAACGCCTACTAGATATCATATATAGATATATACATTTTTCAGACGCAATGATAGTCATTCCAGATCACAGATGAATACATTGGATATGCTAGGAATCCGCGTTTCGTTCGAGCCTGCAACGAAAGACGGCACGGTCGTGATGGATAGCCAAAACCCCATACTAGACCCCTACGGGTGTGGCAAACTACCCGCCAAATAGCCGAAGTGGAGGAGCCTCCCTCAACAAAGTGAGTTGGCCATTCGGCACTTCAAAGTACCCGGTAGTCTGTGCACCTCACCTTGGGTCTATCCTAGGAGCAGAAAACAGTAAAAGAAATAATATACAAAGGCGGCTACATCCTTAACCCGGATGTGCGACCCAAAAATAATATTACATCAATTTACAATTTACATCAAATGAAAGATAAATAAACACTCATCTTACATCCCCGGCTATTCATCCACGACAATCCAACAAGTTCATATACACAATCCAACAACACAGATCACAGATATGTACAATCCATACTAATCGACGTATAGCGATTAGCAGACATTCAGTACATATATCACATTACATATATAATCCAATTAGTTAAAGTTTATAGAATTTCGATCAATATTCAAATTTGAAACTACCCCAAATACAACACTGTACTCAAAGGAATCTGGGCAGAAACAAAGTATCTGAAAAATCCCAAAACATCAAGCTGGACAATCTGCTGGAAAAATGAGTTGACTCCGAGTCGACACAGACGCAGATCCGCGGCGAAACTCATGGTTTCGCCGTGCTTCCGCGGCAGTCTGACCGAGTCACGAGCTCATTTTTCTTTGGTGTACCTAAAAAAGCCTGCACGTATTTTTCAGGTCTCTGAAAATATTTTTAGACTTGTTTTTAAAAACGGCAGAAAACACAAATTTTTTACGTATTTTGCGACTTTTCCGGGATCGAAGTTCAAAAGACTTTGCTAACATGTTAGTTGTTGTTTAGCTACGCTCTGATACCACTGTAAGTCTATGTTACCAACCCCGGTAGTTTCGGGGAGGCGGAATAGGTAAAAATCGAATTTTTCTTTGAAGGAAACATAGATTAACCATGAAGGATCTTTGCTAAACAAAAACTAACAAACTAATACGGATTTTTAACTACTAGGTTAGATGGTTATACTTAGTTCTTGAACTCCTTCTCTTCTTGTTGTGGTCCTCCTAGTTCCTAGCTCCTTGGAGTGGTGTAGATGGCTCCTCCTCCTCGTCTTCTCTAGGTCAAAGAACGATCCACCCGAAGGCCTCTACCTTGAGCTTCTACCTCAACAATAAAGTAACTAGAGTGCTTAGCTTTCTACACAAAGAACCCTAGAGTGAGTAGAGAAGTATTTTGGTGGTTTAGTCTCAAAGTTTTAATTTTCAACACATGAAACACTTAAGCTTTTTGAGAGAGGAAGAGGGAGAGCAAACCATGAGAGAGAAAGGTAATGAGAGAATGAGAGAGCAAAGCTCTCATATGAGAAATATATGATAATAATAATAATAATTAAGAAAATTATGATGGTGAGTTTATTTGACCATTATCATTTCATAATTAATGCTAAGAATGCTTCAAAAAAATCTCATGCTTAAGAAAACAACAAAAGAAAATATCTAATTCAATGTGAGTCAACAAGTCAAATGGTTAAACCAACTCTAACCATGATACAATTATCCTTAATTAAAACTATTAATCATATTCCACCTTCTCATTATGGTTTTGATCAAGTCAATGGTCAAAACCCTAATGAGGTATCTCCCTCTCCACCCTGTCAACTGCACATACATACCCGCATCTGTGTTCTATAGAAACAAGAATACAATGAGACTAGACCAATCCCAAAACAAATACTAGGATCTGGCATAAACCAAAGCCCACTAGTATCAACTGCCCGAACACTAAACGTGCACAAGTGCGCGTATGTGAACGAACCCCCGTCGTAAAACCATACGACCTCTACTACGTTTCGCCCAAAGGTGAACAACCCTCTGTGTGGGACTCTAAAGACTCGACACTACACTGGCAGTGGGTTTAACCACAGGCCGCTAGCGGTTCTAGCTGTACGTAACGGTCCCCAGATAGATTCCGATAAGAAGACCGATGAAGTGAACCCATCCGAACTCCTACTGAGCCTGAATGTGATAATCTCCGTACAGTCCGATCTGTTAGTCTAACAGTATCGCATGTCGGGCGTAGGGGGCGGTAAATGTCAGACCCCTAGTAGCGGTACAAGTCGTGTCGGAGTGTAGCCCAGAACACCCTGAGAAACTACTGGAAACACTACCAGTAAATCTCGCTTGCCCTAGCCAGGGACTTTGTGTAATGGCTCTCCTAGACACAGCGCGATATCAACTCCCAATATCGGGAGAGACGAATCCTGTCTAAACGTCACTGCCTCCAAGTGCTTCGGGACTGTACCCAACTACTACCTGTTTGCATGACTCAATAGAGCCATGGTAGGGTAGTAATCTAAGAAAAGTGGGAACACACTCGAGGTGAAGTGACAGTGTCAAGTCAACGGACTAAGCTGTACTCATGTCACCTGGGAATTGATAACTGACGATAGATATAATATCAACCAACAGTTCCCAGCGAGTCCTGTCCAGTATACTCGTAACCTAACGAGCACCTACATACTATCTCCAGTACGACGTACTGACGGCTGTGGGACAGACCATCTCCCTTCCTGGGATGAGAACGTATACACTAGTCTACTCTGGAGTATCGATGCCCTGTCTTGATAATCCTACGACCAGGGACCTGTATAAGGATGTGCTTGTAGACTACCCAGCCCCCACCAGTGTGACTGCAAACACAACGCTGGTAGTCAAGCAAAGATCCTAAGGGCTCTATCAATATGTATTAGCAATATGTTAAAAAGAAATACATGCACATATTAAGATAGATACAAAGCAAGTAGCATACTACCATATTGAGCAAGAATGTCAATCCGTAAATATATCCCAAGCTTCCAAACTGAAATATACAAACTAGTACTATACAATAATGGCCTCTAGGGCATATCACACTAACAATTTTAACATTGTTTTTGGTAACTTGGACGACGTTTAACAGTTCGAACGAATATCAATCACCCCCTCATTGCTCTCGCTGGAAATTTTCCAAGTGTTGGAATTTTCCAAGTTAAAGATATTTGAAAGTTCATGCAACTAACCTTATGGACCCTCTAGAGGAACGTAATCCTAACTCGATTCTATGACCATGGAACCACGGCTAAACCTTAGGGTTTGCCGTAGTCCCGTGGCGCCATAGGTGAGGTAAGGGTTGACCCGTCTACGGTTGGTCCATAGACGCTGTGGCATGTTTTGGGTATTTTAGCTTTGCTCAAGTGTTGAGCTCTCGAGGTAATTTGTGGGTGTTTGTTGATTCGATCGAAACGTTAAATATTGTTTTGATATTTGTGAATGTGATACAATAATTGGAATCTACACTAATTAGTTTTGTGAAAAGTAATTAGTTATGTGTAAATCTAATATTTTGGCCTTGGTAGAATCGGGAATCTTGTTGAATTACCCGATTTCTTTTGAATAGGTGTTTTCATAGGTTAGACCCAAATGTAAGATTTGCATCGTTAGGCATGTAATCCAGAATATGTGATATTCTAGGTTTATGATGTCTAAAGGCAGTGTTGATTCCAATTGTTGTAGTTTTTCACTTTCTTTTCTGCGACCGTAAGTGTAGTATGTGGTGTATCGCTGGTTTCGTTGCTATACATCAGCGAAAATTAGGGTACGCATACTTACTTACATTGATGATATGTTATATTATGTATTGCTGAGATATGATGTACATGATCGTCGTGAATGAATAGTAGGGTTTTTTATGTGAGATGAGAGTTTTTCTTTTCATTCATGTAAAATTAATTGTATGTAATGTTCTTTTATTGAGGCACTTCCGGGTTGAGGATGATGTCACCATTGTTGTATATTATTATTTTTCCGCATTACGATAGACCCAAGAAAGGGAGCATAAGTGACCGGGTTCTAGGGTTCAGTGGGAGGCCATCTCGAGGAGTCGAGACTAGGTCTCCTAAACTCTAGAATTGGTAGGGTCACTTGCCGCTCTCGTAGGGGTCTAGAGGTGTGGGCTTGGATATTCATCGCAACCGTGGAATCCGTATTTTCTATTGTTGGCTAAATACAAAATACGAATCTCCTAGTATATCCTGTTTTTTCATATATGTGCTTCTGCTGTTGATAATCTGTGATGTGATCAATTTATATGTTGAGACGAATGATGTATTATATATATGATATATAATAAATGTTGCTTATGTTTTGCATCCGCGCTAGTCCCGCCCCGCTATGCCGTTAGTTAAGTAACATAACGATACATAATGGGACATTGTGGCGAATGCGGATGGCGTAAGAGTACGTTCTATTTTTGTTTCTTTTCTGTAATGGCTTAAGGACTTAAATTATGGGACTGCATTAATAAGATTAATGTAAACAAAAAGAAACCTAAAAAGATATTGTAGAATCAGATTTGAAACCTACTCGGCTTTTTATGAAAAAGAAAGTTTTCAAATTGCGGAGCTTAAGCCACTCCTTTTAAAACCATTGGATTCTACAACGATATCAAGTTCAAAGCGTTAAAGGTTTTCTTAAAAACTATTCACAGCCCTCCGTCATTTTAGAAAGTAGACTACTTAGTATTCGTGTTGCGTATTTTGACTATAGTTAAGTCGCAATGTATGGTAGCTAAGTGATGTCTTCATACACCGCATATGATACGATTGGTTAGGACATTCATATGATTATGTTGACTATAGTTAAGGGTCATATGGGTGGGTCTAGTTAATCATGAAATGACAGAAAGAACTTGACTAGTACTTATGATACGTTGACTATAGTTAAGGTCATAAGTGCCAGTGGTAAAAACCATATCGGGAGTTTCAAGAGTTTAAATTTGCAATGAGATTGCTTACCTTCTATGTGATAGTAGGATCCCAATCCCACTGTGAGCAAAATTTGCACCCGGGAGAGTTTTGCACTTTACAATTAGCTAACCCATTATGTATTTAGAAAGGTGTCAACGGGGCTACGCCTCTGGGAAAATGAGGTTTATTTTAATTAGGTCCATGCGAAAGCACGGGGAGCCTCCCTCAGAAGTACCGACACTGGCCTGGTTGAACGGTTAGCGAAATTGTAGAATGTAATTAATCCTGGCTAAATTTTCTTTTTAAGATTTGAAGGAAAATTTGATAATGGTAGTGGGAGACATCGATTAGATAAGATAAATAACCAATCTGATCTTTGCAAGTGCTTTCGCTGAGTGTATTCTTTTCTCTCTCCTAATGGAAGATAACCATGACTAGACTTGCTACTGTTAGAGAAAAATAAGTTTACCGGGCCGAAATATAAAGACTGATTGAGGAACATTTGTTCTCACATATGATAAAGTATCATATGTCCTCACTACCTCAGCCCCGCCCAGCCCAGGCCCTGAATCTTCTGTAGCGGATAAGGAGATCCGCAAAACGTGGGATATTGACTGTGCTACTGCCAAATGCCTCGCGCTTGCATCGATGGAAAATGCACATCAAAAGTAGCACGAGGAGATGGATGTTCAATCCATCTTTCTCCATACAAAAGAGTTGTATGGGGAGCAATCTCGTATCCTACGATACGAAGCGTCTCAAAAGCTGTTTCAGATGCGGATGGCTCCTGGCACACCAATAGGTGATCACGTTTTGAAGATGATAGCTCTTGTTGAAGAGCTTTAGGGCTTCGGATGGAAAATGGAGAACGAGCAATATACTGATATTGTTCTACAGACTTTTCCCTCTTCCTTTGCTCCTTTCATAGTGATCATCAACATGCATAACACAGAGAACTCACTACCCGAACTTCTCAATATGTTGAGAAATGCGGAGAGCACGCTTAAAGCTGAGTCTCCCTCTCTGATTGTTGGACAATCTTCTTCTTCCATCCCAAAAGCCAAGGCCAAGGGAAAGAATAAGAAGAAATCCACCAAACCGAGAGGTGGAATCAAGAAGGCACATGGAAGAGACAAATCCAAGGTTGACAAGTCGGGAAAAGGAGAATGTTTATATTGCAAGAAGACGGGGCACTGGAAACGGAATTGTACTGTGTATATTGCTGATCTCAACAAGAAGAAGCATGGTGATGCTTCTGCTTCAGGCGTGTTTGTGACTGAAAACTGTTTTTTTATAAACTCTGCAACCTGGGTATTAGATACCGGTTCGGGTTCTCATATCTGCAATTCTGTGCAGGGCTTGAGAAATAGCAGAGTTTTGAAGACTGGTGATCACACTATCCGAGTTGGAAATGGTTCCAATGTACATGCAGTTTCAGTGGGAGAGTATCACCTAGGGTTGCCATCGGGTTGTATATTGGTTTTGAACCCATGTTATTTAGTACCTAGCATGCTTTGTAATATAATATCCGTTTCTTTATTAGACAATGAAGGATATCATTTTGTTTTGCAGCATGATATTATGAACATTAAACTAAACCAAGAGTTGATTGGTTCTGGTATACTTAATAACGGGATATACGTCCTAAATCAACACACAGTTTTCAACATACAACACACAAATAAAAGAAAATTTTCAGATATAAATGAAGCTTTTCTTTGGCATTGTAGACTTGGTCATATTAATGAAACAAGACTAAACAAGCTTCATAAAGATGGATATTTAAATCCTTTTGAGTATAAATTTTATGCGACTTGTCAGTCTTGTATCAAAGGGAAAATGACCAAAACTTCGTTTACTGGACACGAAGAAAGAGTTACAGAGCTCTTAGCCCTCATAAATAGTGATGTATGTGGGCCAATGTCTATACAAGCGAGAGGCGGTTTTTCTTACTTCATAACTTTTACTGATGATTTCTTGAGATTCGGTCATGTGTTTTTATTGAAGCATAAGTCTGAAGCTTTCGAGAAATTAAAAGAGTACAAACTTGAAGTACAAAAACAAACTGTAATGAGCATCAAAATACTTCGATCAGATCGAGGTGGAGAGTATCTTAGTACAGAGTTTTCGAACTTCCTAAAAGAGAATGGGATTCTCTCTCAGCTCACTCCCCCTTACACACTACAGCACAACGGTGTGTCAGAGCGGCGGAATCGCACCCTATTGGATATGGTGCGATCCATGATGAGTGATACTGAGTTGCCTCTCTCCTTTTGGGGGCATGCATTGGTGACTGCAGCTTTTCTGTTGAACAAAGTTCCAACGAAGACCGTGTCTACCACTCCATATGAGATATGGTATGGGAAGAGACCATCTCTTAAGAAAGTTAAGATTTGGGGTTGTCCGGCTTTTGTTAAAAAGCAGAATCCAGACAAACTCGAGACACGATCGGTCAAGCGTATATTTGTGGGATATCCGAAACAATCGTTTGGGTATCTTTTCTACAACAAGGAGGAACAAAAGGTGTTTTTTTCTCAGTATGCCACATTTTTAGAAAATGAGATTTTTCTAAATGATACTGATGGCAATGTGGTAGATCTAGAAGAGGTTCTAAAGACACAAGTTACAAATGATGACTTGGTTTAACCTGATGTTGTAACAGAAACTTATGAACCTCAGCCACTCTGTAGATCTGGTAGAACTTCTCACCCACCGGAGAGATACTACGGTTTTCTCATTGATGGTGATAAAGAAGACTGCATCATGGATGATGATGACCCTACCAGTTTTCAGCAAGTTATCACGAGTGGTGACTCTGTGAAGTGGCTGGATGCCATGAGATCCGAAATGGAGTCTATGTACACCAAAAAAGTATGGACTTTGGATGTTGTACCCTCTGGGGTAAAACCCGTAGGGTGCAAATGGATCTTTAAGAGAAAGATCGGTGTAGATAGGCAGGTGGAGACCTATAAGGCAAGGCTTGTGGCGAAAGGATTTCGGCAAAGACCAGGACTGGACTATGACGAAACCTTTTCTCCTGTAGCCATGCTTAAATACATTCGGATCCTACTTGCTATTGCTGGTCACTACGACTATGAAATTTGGCAGATGGATGTTAAAACTGCTTTTCTAAATGGTGATTTAGAAGAATGCGTTTATATGGATCTGTCAGAGGCCATCATTGATAGTGGGAGCAGCAGGAAAGTACGTAGGTTGCTTAAATCCATTTATGGATTAAAGCAGGCATCACGGAGTTGGAACATCTGTTTTGATGATGTTATCAAAGAGTTTGATTTCGTCAAAAATCCAGATGAACCTTGTGTTTATAAGAAGATTGTAGGAAGTACTGTCACATTCCTCGTATTGTACGTGGATGACATTCTTCTGATAGGAAACGATGTTCCTATGCTACAATCAGTCAAACTGTTCTTATCACAAAGGTTCTCCATGAAGGACCTGGGTGATGCCTCGTACATATTGGGCATGAAGATCTATAGGGATAGATCTAAAAGGTTGTTGGGATTGTCCCAAACCAGGTACATTAACATCATCCTAAAAAGGTTTAGCATGGAAGACTCCAAGCGAGGTGACTTACCCGCTAGTCATGGAGTCACTCTCTCTAATGACTTTTGCCCAAAGATTGATGAAGAGAGAGCTCGCATGAGCATTATACCCTACGCTTCTGCTGTAGGATCTATAATGTATGAGATGTTATGTACACGCCTTGATGTAACTTATGCACTGGGTGTAGTAAGCAGGTATCAATCCAACCCAGGGGAGAATCACTGGATAGCTGTGAAGAACATTCTTAAATACTTGTGAAGGACTAAAGAAATGTTCTTGGTGTATGGTAACGGGGATCTCCAAATGGAGGCCTTTACCAATTTGAGCTTCCAGAGTGATAAGGATGACAAAAAATCTATCTCAGGATTTATATTTACCCTCAATGGAGGGGCGGTATGTTGGAAGAGTTCCAAACAGGATACCGTTGCAGACTCCACGATGGAAGCTGAGTATATTGCTGCAAATGATGCTGCTAAGGAAGCCGTCTGGATGAGGAAGTTCATCTCGGAGCTAGGAGTAGTTCCAACCATTATTGATCCAATACCATTGTATTGTGATAATAATGGGGCTATGGCGTTGGCCAAAGAGCCCAGGTCCCATCAGCGTTCCAGACACATCCTCAGGCGATATCATCTGATCTTGGAGATAGTTGATCGCCGCGAGATCGAGATTCGGAGAGTAGATAAAAAGAATAACACCGCGGATCCACTCACCAAGGCTCTCCCTCTACCGCAGCATGAGTGACTTTTTGAGATGTTGGGTATGAGATACGCCAATAATTGGCCTTAGTGCAAGTGGGAGATTGTTGGATATATGTATGCCCTAGAGGCCGTTATATGATAGTGTATATATCGGTATGTGTATATATATTCAAGGGACATTCTTGCTCGACATGATAGTATGCTATCTGGTTGTACTTTATCTTGACATGTTCATTTGATCATGCTTCTTACTCATTTGGTACATGTTGATAAAGCCCTTAGGATATTTGCTTGAATACTGAGATTATGATGCCGATCATACTAGTGGGATATGTGTAGTTTATAAGCATATCCTTGGAATGTTCCTAGCCGTGGGTGTATCGATACGGGGCATCGATATTCCATAGTAGACTAGCGTATATGTTACTTGACCCATATGATGGGCAATGGATGATCCCATATCCATTGGTGTGGTGACACCAAAGACCGTTTATGGGTGCTCAGTGAGACTAGGTACACTGAACGGACTCACCGAGAACTCCTATGTGGTATTATATCTATCGTCGGATAGCAGTTCTCAGGTGACACTGGTACAGCTTAGTCTGTAGACCCGAGATCGTCATAGTGTCTTGTGTGTCCTCCACTGTACTTTGATCTGCATCCTACCACAGCTCTACTGAGTCGTACAAACAGGTGGATTTTAGGTACAGTCCCGAGGCACATGGAGGCAATGAGCGATAGGAGGGGTTTTGTCTCTCCCGGTATTGGGAGTTGATGTTGCGCTATGTACGATTGGCTATAACAGGAAGTCCCTGGCCAGGGCTGATGAGATTTACTGATAAGTGTTATCAGTAGTTTATCGAACTGTTATGAGCCATATACCGGCATGACTTATTGAGTTATTGGGGTCGACGATGCCATCCCTAGACTCTATATGCAGCATATCTGACGAAGAGACCAGACTGTACGGTAAGTGTTACCAGTTGGCTCGACGGGAGTTTTGACAGGTTCGCTTGTGTTTCTTCTAATCGCTTAATACCTGGGAGCCGTTACGTACAGCTTATGCTACTGACGGTTTGTGGGTATGTGATATGATCACTGCTTACTGCTAGCGTATTGGCGAGTCTTAGAGTCCCACAAAGGGGTCTCCTAGCTCAGGTGAAAAGATATGGGGTGCATATGGGATATGCACGGGAACTCGATTAAATGCGTGTATTTGATACCGTATTTTAATCGGGCGTTTACTATTGGACGGGTCGTATGTGATATGACTGGGTTATTAAATCATGTGTTGATTTAATATTAAATCCATTAGCTCATTTATTTAAAACCTATTTCTTTATGATGCATGCATGAGTGTATGTATATGTTGATATGGATACACACATGCAATCATACATGTGTCATGGTTGATGATACATTAGTGGTGGCAATGCAAGACTCATATATATATATTTGATTATTTGAGAAAAGCAAAATGGGAATTTTGACTATTCAACTCTCTTCTCTTGTGTTGACCAAAGTCAATACCATGGTTTCATTGCCCATGGGTTTGTAGCCCAAGGTTTTGCTTAACCTCAAGTCTCAAAATATCTAGATATTTTGTAACCATAGTTAAGCATGACATAATTCATTCTCTCTTTGGATTATGTTTCATATTATTATCACTTGAGTCAAGTTAAGCCTTTCATCTCCTTCTTCCTCCTTCAAGCTCTCTAGGGTTTCAAAAGTGAGGGAAGAACTTAAAAAGAAAAGGATATTGAGTGAGATCCAAATCCACATCACCAATCTATATTAGTCTAGCCCACTAGTGTAGGTTGTTTGCTCCACTTCTTCAAAGATCAAGTGAAGCTAGGAGCTTGAGCAAAGGGATTTCGTGGTGGATCATTGTGGACTTGGAAGTATTCAAGCGAACCGTTTGAAACCCTACTTGATCCAAGGAGTCACAAGAGGAAGTCTACAAAGGTTGTATTACTTATCTCTTAGTGTTAGACACTTGTAGTATGAGATACTAGTTGTTGTTACTCTATTTTTCTTGTTCTATTCATGGTTGGAATTGTTTAGCACCCCCTAAATTTTTGTTATAGCATGTGTGATGCAACCCATAACCTAGGATGGTGCTAAGGAATCCCTATATGAGCCATGCAGTTATAGTTTTTTAAAATGTACGAATCGTTGTTTTCAGAAAAATAGGGGTTACGGTGTTTTTGAGAAAAAGATACCATTTGAAAATCCGCAGAGTACCTTGGGTTATCTTTTAAAAATGTATAACGATTCGTTAGTTTTGAAATTAGGTATGGTTCTAATTATAGCCTAATGTCTACGTAAGTTATTAGGAGACAATAATTTTTCGAGTCGATACATCTATCAGTTGGCGATCTAGCCTCATAGTATCATATATGGTATAATCCATCGTACGGTATCCTTGAGTCAAGAGTGCGGATCAATAATCAGGTATATCATATCACGTACAGCATAATCCGTGGTACGGCATCCTTGAGTTAAGAGTGCAGATCAATTAGCAGGTATATCATATCACGTACGGCATAATCCGTTGTACGGTATTCTCGAGTCAATAGTGCAGGTCAGTCATCAGGTATATCATATAACGTACGGTATAATCCGTCGTACGATATCATAAATCAAGGGTACGGATCTATCGTCACGTACATTCTACCATCTTATCTAATTGCTTGTCGTCACATGTTATAAATATATGTCGCCCAATGTCCATATAAATCATATCATGTCGTGTCAATTTCATATCATATAGCATAGCCTCGGGACATCATGTCCGATCATATCGACTCAAAACATTCTAAAATGTCATATCTTTATCTCGTGATGTCATAATCGAAATTATCCTCAAATTTACATGTGTATGTATATATATGTCCATATACATACACACACACACACATATCATACCAAGTGCATGTGTGTGCGTGACAACATATATACCAATGACTCAATGCTAAGAAAAATAAGAGCTAAGGGTATACCTTCCTACTGTAAGTCCATGCTACCTCTCCCGGTACTTTCGGGCATGCGGAATTTGGTGATAAATAATTTTCTTAGAGGTGGTAACATGGACTCAAAACCGGATCTTTGTTAAACATCTAACTAACAACCTAACTACGAGTTGCTAACTACTCGGTTAGGGGGTTATACCTTTCTTTTTCTCGAACTCCTTCGTCTTCAAGCTTCAATGGTCGTCCGAATCGGCTTCTCCCCGTCGTCTCCTTGCACCGAAGATAGATCCACCTGAAAGCTTCAACCTTTGGCTCCTTCTTTGAACTTTGAAGAAACTAGTTCACTCGGTTTGCTAAATCTTGTGAACTAGAGTGAGTAGAGAAGAGTTTCTTTGGGATTTTATCTATGGTTCTTGGTTCTAAACTCATGAGACAAGTGAACCATAGAATCAAGAGAGAAAGAGCAAGAGGAGGAAGATGAGAGCTCAAGAACAAGAGAGAGAATGAGCATGAAAGAATGAGAGAAGACTTTTCTCATTTGGCTCTCATAATCCAAAACAATCATAACACCTCATATCAATCAAGTATTATATGATGGTTTAAGCAACCATAGCCATATCATTTCATGCACTCATTTTGCACAAAAGAGCAAGCAAGCAAAAGTCTTTGCCATGAAATGATAGCTATAGTTATCATGATGGTCAACTAGTCAAGCCTAGTCAACCGGTCAACAAGTCAACAAAAGTCAACAAGTCAACAAAGTCAATCCCTCAACAACCATGTCACCATAATACTTAATTAATATAATTGTTAATCACATATCATATTCTCATTAGGGTTGAGCAAAAAGTCAATAGTCAACTGTCAACGGTCAACAACCCTAATGAGAATCCTCTGCCTCTGTCTCTCCGTCAACTGTGCATACACACCCGCATCCGCGTTCCGAGGAACACGAATGCATACTGGATAAAACCAATCCCAAAAGGTACACTAGGATCTGGCTTAAACCAAAGCCCGCTAGTGTGAACTGTCCGGACACTGTACGTGCACAAGTGCACGGATGTGACCGAACCCTGTCGCAAAACCATGCGACCTGTCGCAAAACCATGAGACCTCTACTCTTTTGCCTAAAGGCGAATAGCTTTCTGTGTGGGACTCTAAAGACTCGACACTACGCTGGCAGTGGGTTTAACCACAGACCGCAAGCGGCACTAGCTGTGCGTAACGGTCCCCAGGTAGATGCCGACAAGAAGATTGACGAGGCGAAACCCATCTGAACTCCTACTGAGCCTGAATGTGACATTCTCCGTACAGTCCGGTCTGTTCGTCTGATACATCGCATGGCGGGCCTAGGGGGCGGTAAACGTCAGTCCCCCAATAGCGGTACAAGTCGTGTCGGAGTGAAGCCCAAAACACCCTGAGATAACACTGGAAGCCTGCCAGTATATCTCGTTTGCCCTGGCCAGGGACTACTCGTGTAACGGCTCTCCTAGACACAGCGCAATATCAACCCCCAATACCGGGAGAGATGAATCATGTCTAACCGTCACTGCCTCCAAGTGCTTCGGGACTGCACCCAACTACCACCTGTTTGCACGACTCCTTTGAGCCGTGGTAGGGTAGTAATCAAAGTACAGTGGGAACACACTCGAGGCGAAGTGACAGTATCAAGTCAGCGGACTAAGCTGTACTCATGTCACCTGGGAACTGATAACTGACGATAGGCATAATACCAACTAGTCAGTTCCCGACGAGTCCTGTCCAGTGTACTCGTAACCCAACGAGCACCCGCATACTATCTCAAGTATGACGTACCGACGGCTGTGGGACAGACCGTCTCCCACACTGGTATGAGAAGCGCATGCGCTAGTCTACTCCGGAGTATCGATGCCCTGTCTCGATAGTCCTGCGACCAGGGACCTGCATAAGGATGTGCTTATAGATTACCCAGCCCCACTAGTGTGACTGCCATCACAACGCTGGTAATCAAGAAAAGATCCTAAGGGCTCCACTAATGTGTATAGGCGATATACTAAAATAAACACATGTACACATTGAAGTAGAAACAAACCAAGTAGCATACTACTATTTTGAGCAAGATTGTATATACAAGGTGAATATCCCAAGCTTCCATTAATTAATATACAAACTAGTATGATACAGTAATGGCCTCTAGGGCATATACACTAACAATCTCCCACTTGCACTAAGGCCATGTACTGGCGTATCGAAGACCTATCATCTCAATCAGCCGCTCGAACTGAGTCTGGGGCAAGGCCTTGGTGAATGGATCTGCAGTGTTATCTTCTGAAGCGACTCTCCGAACCTCGATCTCCTGGCGATCCACGATCTCCCTGATCAGGTGATACCGCCTCAAGATGTGTCTGGATCTCTGATGGGACCTGGGTTCCTTTGCTAAAGCTATAGCCCCGTTTTTGTCGCAATACAGAGGTATTGGATCAACAATCGACGGAACCACCTGAAGCTCTTTTAAGAACTTCCTCATCCAGACAGCTTCTTTTGCGGCATCAGATGCAGCGATGTATTCCGCTTCCATCGTCGAGTCTGCAACGGTTTCCTATTTGGAACTCTTCCAACACACCGCCCCTCCATTGAGGGTGAAGACAAAACCCGACATGGACTTGGAATCATCCTTGTCACTCTGGAAACTAGAGTCAGCAAAGGCCTCGATCTGGAGGTCTTTTCCGCCATACACCAAGAACATCTCCTTAGTCCTTCTCAGGTACTTGAGAATGTTCTTTACCGCTATCCAGTGTTTCTCCCCATGATTTGACTGATACCGGCTTACCACACTCAGTGCATAAGCTACATCCGGTCTGGTACACAACATCGCATACATTATAGAGCCTACCGCAGAAGCGTAGGGTATAATAGACATGCGATCCCTCTCCAAATCAGTCTTGGGAGACATCTCTTTAGAAAGGGTGATCCCGTGACAAGCCGGTAGGTTACCGCGCTTGGAATCTTCCATACTGAATCTTTTCAGTATGGTGTCGATGTAACTGGACTATGAAAGTCCTAATATCCTCTTGGATCTATCACGAAGGATCCGGATCCCCAGGATGTATGAGGCATCACCCAGGTCTTCCATAGAGAACCTGTGTGATAAGAACCCCTTGACAGATTGTAGCATAGGAATGTCATTTCCTATTAAGAGAATGTCATCCACGTATAAAACGAGGAATACTACAGTTCTCGCTACAAATCTACTATAGATGCATGGTTCATCTGGATTTTTGATAAAGCCAAATTCCTTGACCGTCTCATCAAAACAGATGTTCCAACTCCGCGATGCCTGCTTTAGTCCATAGATGGACTTAAGCAACTTGCACACCTTTCCGCTGCTCCCACTCTGAATGAAACCCTCTGGTTGGTCCATATAGACACACTTCTCTAAATTTCCATTTAGAAAAGCGGTCTTTACGTCCATTTGCCAGATCTCATAATCGTGAAAGGCAGCAATGGCAAGAAGGATCCGAATGGATTTCAGCATAGCCACTGGAGAAAAGGTTTCGTCATAGTCCAAGCCAGGTCTTTGACGGAAACCCTTTGCAACAAGTCTAGCTTTATAGGTCTCAACCTGTCCATCTACACCAATCTTCCTTTTGAAGATCCACTTGCATCCTACGGGTTTTACCCCGTCTGGAGTAATGTCCAACGTCCATACCTTGTTGGTGTACATGGACTCCATTTCGGTCCGCATTGCATCCAGCCATTTTACCGAGTCAACGCTCTGAACGGCCTGCTGGAAGCTAGTAGGCTCATCACAATCTATGATGCAATCCTCTCTATCCCCGTCTATGAGAAAACCGTAGTATCTCTCGGGTGGATGAGACTGCCTACTACTCCTGCGGAGTGGCGTAGGAATGTCTTGTTCTTTTGAACCCTCTGGTTCCACTAAGCTTTCAGTAATAGCTCGTGGTTCTGGAATTTCTTTCAGTTCTACTGTGCTCCTGCTTATCTGGGTTTCCAAAAACTCAGTTTCCAAGAAGTAGGCATGACGAGAAACAAGAACTTTTTGTTCCTCTTCGCAGTAGAAAAAATATCCCTTGGAGTTCTTTGGATATCCTACGAACTTACACTGTACTGAGCGTGCCTCGAGCTTGTCCGCATGCTGCTTTTTAACAAAAGCTGGACATCCCCATGTCTTAATGTACTTAAGATAGGGTCTCTTCCCACACCACATCTCATATGGTGTAGTAGGCACAGTCTTAGTTGGAACTCGGTTCAAAAGGTATGCAGCTGATTCTAGTGCATACCCCCAGAATGATCGCGGTAACTCAGCGTTACTCATCATGGACCGTACCATATCTAATAGGGTTCGATTCCGTCTTTCCGATACACCGTTATGTTGCGGAGTGTATGGAGGAGTAAGCTGAGAGAGAATTCCGTTCTCTTTTAAATAGTCCAGGAACTCGGCACTCAAGTATTCACCACCTCGATCCGATCTTAGGATCTTGATACTTTTGCCGGTTTGTTTTTCTACTTCATTCTTATATTCCTGGAATTTTCCAAAGGCTTCGGACTTATGTTTCATTAAGAAGACATACCCGTACCTTGAAAAGTCATCCGTGAAAGTAATGAAGTAAGAATAACCGCTTCGCGCATGTGTAGACATTGGTCCGCACACGTCGCTGTGTACGAGTCCCAAGAGCTCGCTCGCTCTTACCCCGTATCTAGTGAACGGAGTCTTTGTCATCTTTCCTTTGAGACAGGATTGACAAGTGGCATACGATTGATATTCGAATGCATTCAAATATCCTTCTGTATGTAACTTCGTCAACCTTCTCTCATTGATGTGACCCAGTCTACAATGCCACAAGGAAGTCTGATTTATTTTCAGAGACTTTCTTTTGTGTGTATTCTGGACATTGAAAATCTGTGGTTGGTTCAATACGTATATACCATTGCTCAATGTCCCTGACCCAATCAAAACTTGATTAAGGTGAATGTTTACAACATTACATACAAACGCAAATTCATAACCTTCTTTAGAAACTAAAGATACAGAAATGATATTACAAGTTGCGTTGGGTACAAAAAAGCAATTACGCAAAACCAAAACATGTCCATCTGACATTCCCAGGTGATAGTCCCCCACGGCCTTAGCATCCATGCTAGCTCCATTTGCAACTTTGAGGGTCATGTCACCTGCCTTCAAAACCCTACGGTTTCTCAACGCCTGCAAAGAGTTACAGATATGAGATCCTGATCCGGTATCCAATACCCAGGAAGTAGAGTTTATTGAAAGACAGTTTTCAATAACATACACACCTGAAGCTGAAGCTGCAACCTACTTCAATTCCTGTGTCGTGGCTTTCCAAGCCCTGCAATCATTCTTCCAGTGTCCTTTCTTATGACAATAGAAGCATTCTTCCTTATCCACAAGCTTTCCCACTTTCTTTGTTGCTTTTGTCTTTCCCTTCGTATCCACTTTACTAACACCGCCCCTTGGTTTGGCGGGGGCTTTCTTCTTCTTTCCCTTGGTTTTCGCCTTGGACCTAGAAGAAGAAGATCCTCCTACAAACAAAGTGGATGTTTCCCTACCTTTCTGTAGGGTGCCCTCTGCGCTCCTCAGCATGTTGAGGAGTTCTGAAAGTTCAACTTCCTTCTCTTGTAAGTTGAAGTTCAGTATAAACTGGGCGTAAGTGGAAGGAAGGGACTGGAGAATCAAGTCCGTATAGAGCTCGTTCTCTAACGTGGTCCCAAGTTCCGTGAGCTCCTCAATGAAGCCAATCATCTTAAGCACGTATTCCGCTACCGATGATCCGATGGCCAACCTTGCCGAAAATAACTTTTTAGACGCTTCGTATCTTGCGATACGAGATTGCTCCCCATACAGTTCTTTTGTATGAAGAAATATGGATTCCAAGTCCTTATTCTCGTGCCTCCTCTGATGTTCATTGTCCATAAAGGCAAGTACGAGGCACTTGGCCTTCGCGCTATCAATCTCCCAAGTCTTATGGATTTCCTTATCCGCGACGCTGGAAGTGGGACCAGGGACAGGGGGAGCTTTGGTGGTAAGAAGATACCCCAGCTTGTCGTAAGTGATTGCCATCTTGACATTCCTGAGCCAATCTTTGTAGTTTGGCCCTGTCAGTATGTTTTTATCTAGAAGTAACTTACGTCCAGTCATGTCGATTGGTCGCTGCAATTAGGAGAGAGAAGAAACACTCAGCTTGATGCTCTTGCAAGTTTAGAATGGTTTTTAATTTGTCTAAACAGGATGGCTCCTACTGTTTCTCGAATCCCTCCACAAACCAAAAAGGAAGAATTAGTCAGGATCAATCTCACCGTACAATACTTGCTTAGCCGTTCAGCCAGGCCAGTGTCGGTACTTCGAGGGAGGTTTTCCAACGCTTTCGCGAATTTCCTTAATTTAAGAACCTCTTTTCCCTGGGGGCGTAGCCCCGCTAACAGCTTTATAGACACCTACTAGGTTTATAGCATTGATCGTTAAGTGAGAAATTTCCCGAGGAGTAGCATATACTCACAGTAGGATCGGGATCCAAATATCATCGCGTGACGAAACTGAAGGAATCCTACCAGAATCATCACACTCCAAATGGTATGCAATCACTAGCAAGTTTCAGTTCTTTTGAAACTCCCGATGTGGATTTTTGCCCCATGCTCTTATGACCTTGACTTTGGCCAACAAATCATAAGTCATATGTCAAGTTCTACCCGTCGTTCTCCAGGTTAATTTGAATCCACCCGTACCTACCCTTGACTTTGGCCAACAAGGCAGTACGACTGTTCCAAACCAACACATCTAACTATGCTGCACATGAATACCAAATAGCTACCAATCACTATGCCTTGACTTTGGCCAACAAACACAGCTTGAATACTATTGACTATTCATGTGAAACGACGGAGGGCTACGAATGGTTTTGGCGAAACCGTGAACGTAGAGAACTTGATATAATCGATGGAACGAGATAGCTTTTAAAAGGTGTGGCTCAAACTCCGCATTTTAAAAGTTTGTTTTGAAAAGAACCGAGTAGTTTTTCGAAAGTGTTCCAACGACTTTTACTTGGTTTATTTTCTTGCATTAGTTCTTTTAATGCGTGATATTCTTGCATTAGTTCTTTTAATGCGTCCCATCATTTAATCCTACCATTGCAGAAAATAACCAAAATATGACGTACGCTTATGCCATTCGCATTCGCCACGGGGCCCCTTCGTTACCCGTTAGGTTACTTAACTAACGACAGAGCGGGGGCTGGGCTAGCGCGGCTGTAAAACATAAGTAGCGCCTAAATAATATCATATATAGATATACTGCAATGATAGCCATTTCAGATCACAGATGAACACATTGGATATACTAGGAAGCCACAATTCGTACGAGCCTGTAACGAAAAGCAGATTACACGGTCGCGGTGAATAGCCAATACCCCACCCAAGACCCCTACGGGTGCGGCAAACTACCCGCCAAGTACCCGAAGCGAAGCAACCTCCCTCAACTCCATGAGTAGGCCACTCGGCACTTCGGCATACCCGGTAGTTTGTGCACCCCCTCCATGGGTCTATCCTAGGAGAAAAAACAGTAAAAAGAAATTATACAATGACGGCTACAACCCCGACCCGGTTGTGCGGCCATACAAATAATTATTACATCAATTTACAAATTTACATGAATTGAAAGAAAAGAAAACTCTCATCTCACAACCCCCGGCTATTCACCCGCGACAATCCAATGAATTCATATACACATTCCAATAACATTACAGATCACAGATTTGTATAACCCCCACTAATCGACATATAGCGATTAGCAGACGTTCAATACAAATATCACATTACAGAAAAACCCGTCAGCTAAAGTCTTTTAGAAGTTCGATCAAAAATACGGATTTTTAGGACCCCAAAAATAAAATTTTCGTTCTGGAAAATCTGGGATGAAAATACATATACCAAAATTCCCAAAATAACCCCATAAGCACACTGTAGCAAAGAACAACCAGAGAGGAGCCAGGACGGCCGCGGAACCGCGGCAACAGCAAGCTATTGCCGCGTTTCCGCGGCGCAATGAAGAGATCAGGTGATCATTTTTCTACAGTATACTCTAAAAACCCTGAGTCGATTTTTGAAGCATGATTTATTACTTTCACAGAACTTTAAAAATCGACAGCAACTTTGAAAACGGGGTTCATTTCGGGACTTTTTCTTTGATCGATCTTCTAGCTACTTTGCTAACATGTTAGATAGAGTTTAATTAGGCTCTGATACCACTGTAAGTCCATGCTACCTCTCCCGGTACTTTCGGGCATGCGGAATTTGGTGAAAAACAATTTTCTTAGAGGTGGTAACATGGACTCAAAACCGGATCTTTGTTAAACATCTAACTAACAACCAAACTACGAGTTGCTAACTACTCGGTTAGGGGGTTATACCTTTCTTTTTCTCGAACTCCTTCGTCTTCAAGCTTCAATGGTCGTCCGAATCGGCTTCTCCCCGTCGTCTCCTTGTGCCGAAGATAGATCCACCTGAAAGCTTCAACCTTTGGCTCCTTCATCGAACTTTGAAGAAACTAGTTCACTCGGTTTGCTAAACCTTGTGAACTAGAGTGAGTAGAGAAGAGTTTGTTTGGGATTTTATCTATGGTTCTTGGTTCTCAACTCATGAGACAAGTGAACCATAGACTCAAGAGAGGGAGAGCAAGAGGAGGAAGATGACAGCTCAAGAACAAGAGAGAGAATGGGCATGAAAGAATGAGAGAAGACTTTTCTCATTTGGCTCTCATAATCCAAAACAATCATAACACCTCATATCAATCAAGTATTATGTGATGGTTTAAGCAACCATAGCCATATCATTTCATGCACTCATTTTGCACAAAAGAGCAAGCAAGCAAAAGTCTTTGCCATGAAATGATAGTTATAGTTATCATGATGGTCAACTAGTCAAGCCTAGTCAACCGGTCAACAAAGTCAACAAGTCAACAAAAGTCAACAAGTCAACAAAGTCAATCCCTCAACAACCATGTCACCATAATACTTAATTAATATAATTGTTAATCACATATCATATTCTCATTAGGGTTGAGCAAAAAGTCAATAGTCAACTTTCAACGGTCAACAACCCTAATGAGAATCCTCTGCCTCTGTCTCTCCGTCAACTGTGCATACACACCCGCATCCGCGTTCCGAGGAACACGAATGCATACTGGATAAAACCAATCTCAAAAGGTACACTAGGATCTGGCTTAAACCAAAGCCCGCTAGTGTGAACTGTCCGGACACTGTACGTGCACAAGTGCACGGATGTGACCGAACCCTATCGCAAAACCATGCGACCTGTCGCAAAACCATGCGACCTCTACTCTTTTTCCTAAAGGAGAATAGCTTTCTGTGTGGGACTCTAAAGACTCGACACTACGCTGGCAGTGGGTTTAACCACAGACCGCAAGCGGCACTAGCTGTGCGTAACGGTCCCCAGGAAGATGCCGACAAGAAGACTGACGAGGCGAAACCCATCTGAACTCCTACTGAGCCTGAATGTGACATTCTCCGTACAGTCCGGTCTGTTCGTCTGATACATCGCATGGCGGGCCTAGGGGGCGGTAAACGTCAGTCCACCAATAGCGGTACAAGTCGTGTCGGAGTGAAGCCCAAAACACCCTGAGATAACACTGGAAGCCTACCAGTATATCTCGTTTGCCCTGGCCAGGGACTACTCGTGTAATGGCTCTCCTAGACACAGCGCGATGTCAACCCCCAATACCGGGAGAGACGAATCCTGTCTAACCGTCACTGCCTCCAAGTGCTTCGGGACTGCACCCAACTACCACCTGTTTGCACGACTCTTTTGAGCCGTGGTAGGGTAGTAATCAAAGTACAGTGGGAACACACTCGAGGCGAAGTGACAGTGTCAAGTCAGCGGACTAAGCTGTACTCATGTCACCTGGGAACTGATAACTGACGATAGGCATAATACCAACTAGTCAGTTCCCGACGAGTCCTGTCCAGTGTACTCGTAACCCAATGAGCACCCGCATACTATCTCAAGTACGACGTACCGACGGCTGTGGGACAGACCGTCTCCCACAATGGTATGAGAAGCGCATGCGCTAGTCTACTCCGGAGTATCGATGCCCTGTCTCGATAGTCCTGCGACCAGGGACCTGCATAATGATGTGCTTATAGATTACCCAGCCCCACTAGTGTGACTGCCATCACAACGCTGGTAATCAAGCAAAGATCGTAAGGGCTCCACTAATGTGTATAGGCGATATAGGAAAATAAACACATGTACACATTAAAGTAGAAACAAACCAAGTAGGATACTACTATTTTCAGCAAGATTGTATATACAAGGTGAATATCCCAAGCTTCCATTAAGTAATATACAAACTAGTATGATACAGTAATGGCCTCTAGGGCATGTACACTAACACCTACGAGTATGCTAATTATATCCTATAGTCTCTTAGAACCCTATTAGCTAAGTATACATATCTAATATTGAAATATATATAACTATATATAAGTACCCTATTACTATGGTTGCGGGGGTAATATACGCCATCCACCCGACTTCCCCCGTATATATACATGTACTCATCTACTATCCTAGCTCTAGCCGAAGTCGATGAACGCCTTGCTCTCCTTCGTTGTCCCAGAAGTCTACGTGAAGGTACCTACAATTCAAGGAATATCGTATCATAAACAAAATCAAATCCGAAAACCGACGCGGCAAGCGAAACGTAAATAGGTTAGAACCTATGGTCCATGCATGCAAGAATAACCAACAACTCCTGACGTTGACGTACAAACGTCAAACGACCGAGTCAAAACTCAAATACCAAAACTCGAGTTAACAAAAGTCGCAAAACAAAACCAGCAACTTAGAAAAACACTCCCAGATTTTACCCTAGGTGAAATTAGGATATTCTGCATATTGGATTGGCCTAGTTATTAGGATATTAAACCATGGACCAAGAACCAAACCCTAACTCCAAAATTGTTGGGGTTCCTAGCGCCCTGGCCATCTACCGTGGCCGACAGCGGAACAAAAATTTTGGCGTTTAGAAAACATGGCGTTAGAAACAACTACCTAGAATCGAATCCAAACATGAAACTAGCAATCTAAAGGTGTCTCACTACTGTGATAGAGTGTTATACCGAACGAACCATATCCTTCAGTCTTCCACCATCTCCCTTAGCTCCTTGAGGTCTTTTGGATTGAGCTTGGCCGTCGGTCTTGCTCCGTCGAAAATGATCCACCCGAAGGATGTAGCTCATGGCTCTAGCTCCACATAAAAGATCAAGTGAGGAAACTAGGGATTCTAGATGTCTAGTCTAGAATGCTTAGGATATAGTGGAGTGTTCTAAGTGTATCTCTACCTCACTTCCTCTCTTAATTCTCAACACATGATAGGGTAGAGAGGAGGTTGAAGATGAAGGTGGAGGAAGCTCAAGAAATTTAGAGATGGAGTGAAGCGAATGGTGAGGAGAACGCTATCTCCAAAAATGAACCATGCAACTTTTTCACTTTCATCAAATGTGAAAAACATATGAAGTAACCTTTTTATCAAAACCATTTTTCCATTTTAATATTCAACCCAAGCTTGAATAGTTTGCAGAAATGAATTAATAATTCATTTGTGCACATTATGCAAGCATGGTTCTCACCATACTCCCCTCTCTCAATTATCCACCTCATTATCCATTTAAAATAAATGGTCAAATCCAAAATGAGGTGTCCACCTTTTAGAACGTTTTCCGTATAAATACGAATTGCATTCTACTGTATATAAATACCTGTATTCATACCGAAATGCGAATACCCAAAGAGATAGAATAACATAAAGAACATAATACTAGAATATACATATCGAAATACATATACGTAAATTATTAAATCAATACCTGATTTAATAATCCGGCTCAAACCCGAGCCAGCTAGTATTTTCAATCGTCCGATCGAAAGTACGGGTACATAATACAATCGATCGATCAGAACCTTCACCTATCCAATACGGCTACTATATCATTTCGCCAGAACCAGGGAAACCCTCTATGTGGGACTCTAAAGACTCGTCAATACGCTGGCGGTGGGTTTAACCGCAAGCATGTCAGCGGCACTAGCTGTACGTAACGGTTACCTAGGTATTGAGCGAAAGGAAGGCCGACGAGCAAACTCATCTAAACCCCTAATGAGCCTGTCTGTGACAATCTCCATACAATCCGGTCTGTTTGTCTTAGAGTATCGCATATCGAGTCTAGGGGGTGGATAAAGTCAGACCCCTAATAACGCGATATTTCGTGTCGGTATAAAGCCCATCACCCATTGAGAAAGTACAGATCCAAATCAGTAATTCTCGTCGACCTTGGCTAAGGATTTCTAGTGATGGCCACACGTGCACCGCGCGACATCAACCCCCAATACCAGGAGAGACGAATCCCCGACGATCCGCTCACTGCCTCTATGTAGCTCGGGACTGTACCCAACTAAAACCTGTTTGCATGACTCCTTTGAGCCGTGGTGGGGTAGTAATCAAATCATAGTGGGAACTCACACGAGACAAATGACGATCTCAGGTCGATAGACTAACCTATACTCATGTCACCTGGGAACTGCTATCTGACAATAGGTATAATACCAACTAGCATGTTCCCGGTGAGTCCGTCCAG
This sequence comes from Agapanthus africanus, assembly GCA_030015575.1. NCBI lineage: Eukaryota > Viridiplantae > Streptophyta > Magnoliopsida > Asparagales > Amaryllidaceae > Agapanthus > Agapanthus africanus. The sequence continues at coordinate 337,017,660 of CM057345.1, read as the reverse complement.
TGTACTTATAACCCAATGAGCACCTGTAAAATATCATAGGTGACTAACTGACACCAATGGCTTGTGAGACACACCACCGCCCCTCGTAGGGGTTTCGATAAGTATACACTAGTCTACTCCAGAGTATCGATCCCCAGTCTCGATACTCGCTCGACTAGGGACATTTAAGGATATGCTTATAGACCCCCAGCTCCTACGTATATGATCGACATAATAATGCTGGTAGTTAAGCATGAATCCTATGGGCTCTATCAACATGTAATAGTGATCTGCAATACCACATAATGCATTTACATGATGATAAAGGCAAACCAGATAGCATACTATCATCTCGAGTAAGGTTGTTCTATCCGTATAGGTCCTCTCTTAATCATCACAATCGCTTTCCTACGATTACAATAATTGACTTAAGGGCACTCTAGCCAACAATCTCCCACTTGCACTCAAGACTAATAATTGCAGTGTCGCATACTCACAGCCCGTGTGATACCGAACATCCAACTTCTCTAATAATCAGTTTCGCAAAGCCCATTTGCAAAACTATTGCGTTCGAGAAATAGGCTCAGTGAGTGGATCCACTACAATATTTCTATCTTTATCTATCTATATCTCAACTTCGTGGAGAAAGAATATCTCCCGAAATGAGCGATACCTGTCTTAGAAATTGTCTAGATATCTGTTGGGACCCAGTTCATAAATGAACTCCAAATCCAACAACCTTCTTAGACCGTATCATCCACTGAATTTAATCAGTATCCTGCACCATGCCTTCCTCAGTATCCGCTTAGACCAGCCGTTCAACATACTGCCCCTCAAAAGAGGAAAACAATAACTCTGACAGCCACTCTGTCATCCAGGTCACCATAGAAGCCTGAAATGATAACCGCCTCTTGAAGGAGGCTGCCGTTACCATATACCAAGAACATCCTCTTATGTTCATAACTGCTTCCCAACGTTTCTGCAGGATTGGATTTATATATTCTTATTGCAGCCAGTGCAAAAGCAATATTTGGTGTGGTACTTGACATCTCATGATTGACTCAGTTGCTTAAGCAAGTGATATGCCAATCATGCAAATCCCTCCCCTCATCAGTTTAGAAGACATCTCTTTTAGAGAGGGTGACTCCATCACCTGTGGGTATAACCACCACGCCAGGGGTCGTCCATTCTAAAACACTTTTAGAATAATGTCAAAATACCCGAATTGGGACACTTCCCAAATCTAGATCTAAAACCATAGATCTAGTAACCAGAATCCCTGATATCTTATCCAGATCGTATGTGGAGAAACACCATGTAACGACCACAGTATAACCGATCGTAGTATAGGATGATCACTTCCTATAAAGTGCATGTCATCCAAATACCAGGACATCACTCCCTACTACTTTCTTACCTGGTCCATCTGTTATTCTGATGAAGTCAAACTATATGTTTGTCATATAAAAAATAGATGATCTATCTCCGCTATACCTGCTTTAGTCTATAAATAGACATAAGCTACTTGCCCACAATGTTTCCGCTGCTCCCACTGACTACAACAACTCTCTAGCAGAGTCATATGGATGTGCACTTCAAAAGCTAATTTAGAACGACGTTATACTCATCCTCCTGCCAGATCTCATAGTCTAGAACAGCTGTAGTGACAAGTTTGGGTAATCAAAAACCTCCCTGTCACTGTCTTTGAGGAGACCGAAGTACCTCTCGGGTGGCTGAGGTTACCCACAAAATCCGCGGAGTGGCTAATGGATTGTCGAATCCAATTGAATCTTTAGGTTATACTAAATTTTCAGTAATCATTTGTGGTTCTGAAATCACTTCCAGTTCTACCATGCTCCCACTAATATTTTCTGAAAAGAATTCATTTTACTAAAACTGGTGGCGAGTCAAGAAAAATATAACTATTGAACTTCCAAAATGGTAGAATGTTAACCCTCATCAATGCCCGGAATAACCCACAAACTGCCATTACTGAAACATGCGTTGAGTTTATCCAGATTCTGGTTTTAAGCATAAGCCAGAAAACTCCATATACCTTAACATCGTTAAGATATGAATCCATTATATATCCAATATAGAAACAAAGACATTAATTTAATTGGAACCATATTCAAAATACATGCAGCCGTTTCCAGTGCATATCAACTAAATGGAAGGAGGCCAAGCAGCATTACTCATCAAGGAATGCACCCACGTATGAGCAACCTGAAAGAGAAACAAGTTCTCAAATATATTACTTACGACGGAATACTTAGCACAAGTATCTACATCTTCGATCACCTTGAAGAATCCTAGCACTTGCAACATATGGTTCTCTACTTTATTCTTATACCTATAACTTCTCAAAATTTGGACCTTGTATTTCAACGAAATATTTGTCTAAAACTAGAGAAGTCATAAGTAAACAGAATATAGTACGAGTACCAACCCCTTGAAAGTCTACCCTAGCACCCCAATGAGGTTAAAACCGGCATCAAACATGCAATTTCAAAAATTTCTTAGTGCTAAGCTAGACTATTTAAGGATCAAACTAGATTATTAGGGTTTCTATGATGATATCACAAACTATACTAAGAGAAGGGAGGCAACAACCTTTGTAGACCGTGCCCTTCTCTTCAAAAGCTCCGTGTAGTAGTCCACGCGACTCCACTAGGCTCTACATAAAGTTGGATCGAGCTTCCTTTGCGATCTTCGTGCCGAAGATGATCCACCCGAAACTCCGCTAATCCAAGCTACCTCGTCACTAAACTCTTTAGTGAAGGAAACACACTAGTTCAAATTGCTAATTCAAACTAGGATGATGAAGTAGGGGTTTTGTTTGCTCACTTGATTTTTCCAAAGCTCTATGATTCATATCACATGTGAGAGTTAGGGCTTGGAGAGTGAGGAAGAAGAAGATGGAGAGAGCTAGAGAGATGAGCTCAAGAAATGGCTAAGACATGAACCAAAGAAAAACTCATCATGTGTAGAATGGCTCACACTTGCTCACTTATTGAAGTATGGATAAATTTCCAATAAATTTATCCAACCATGCTTCAATAGTGTTGCAAGATCAATAAATAAATATAAAAGCCATGCTTTACACCATACCACAAAAGTCTCCCCATTTTTCCACCACATTTTCTATTTTCACAAAATAGAAAATCTAACCATGCTTCATATAATTAATATATATATATATATATATATATATATCACACATATATTAATATATATATATATATATAAAGATAAGCAAATAATTAGTGAGCAATAATATTAGTTAATATATAATTATATCAAATTATTAAATCAACACTTGATTTAATAATCTGGTTATATTACATATAACAGACTAATATCATTTAACTGTATATCACATTATCAAATTAACAATTGATTCAATAATCCGGTTATATCACATATAAGCTAACCGATAACAAATAACCACCAGATTAGAATACGGTATCACATACTCGTATTTAATCTGGCCCCCGCACATATCAGCATATGTGCGCTATTTCATTTCGCCTGAACTAGGAAACTTCTGTGTGGGACTCTAAAGACTCGCCAATACACCAGCAGTAGGTAATGATCACATCAGTTACCCACAAGCCATCAGCGGTACTATCTGGATGTAAAGGCTACCCAGGTATTGAGCGAATAGAAGATCAACAAGCAAGCTTGTCCAAACTCCCATGAAGCCTATAAGTAACACTTACTGTACAGTCCGGTCTCTTCGTCTGATATGTCGCATATCGAGTCTGAGGGTCGAATCGTTAGACCCCAATAATTTGATAAGTCATGCCGATGTGTGGCCTATAACGGTACGAGAAACTACTGATAACTCTTACCAGTAAATCTCATCAACAGCCCTGGCCAGGGACTTCCTGTTATAGCCAATCAAGCATAGCGCAACATTAACTCCCTATACCGGGAGAGTCGAAACCCCTCCTATCGCTCATTGCCTTCATGTGACTCGGGACTGTACCCAAAATCCACCTGTTTGCATGACTCCTTTGAGCCGTGGTAAGGAGGAAATCAAAGCACAGTGGGAACCACACAAGACTCTATGACGATCTCGGGTCTACAGATTAACCTGTACCAGTGTCACCAGAGAATTGCTATCTGACGATATGTATAATACCATCTAGGAGTTTTCGGTGAGTCCTGTTTAGTGTACCCATTATCTAATGAGCACCTGTGAACAATATTTGATGTGAAACACCAATGGTTATAGGATTAACCATCGCCCCATACAGGGTTAAGAAACGTACACACTAGTCTACTCTGGAATATCGATGCCCTGTCTCGATACTCCCTCGACTAGGAACTGTTAAAGGATGTGCTTGTATAGTACACAAGTCCTAGTAGTATGAGTCTGAATACATCGCTGACAACGATGCTTCCAAAGAGGCTGTCTGGATGAAGAAGTTCATAGCTGAACTTGGTGTGGTTCCATCCATTGAGCATCCAATACCTGTGTATTATGATAACAATGGAGCTGTGGCTTTGGCCAAGGAACCCCGGTCCCATCAATGATCCAGACATATTCTTAGGCGTTATCACCTGATCCGAGAGATAGTAGATCGACGGGAGATCGAAGTCAGGAGAGTTGACACGAAGGATAACACAGCGGATCCACTCACAAAGGCCTTCCCCCAGACACAGTTTGAAGACATTTTGGGATGTTGGGTATGAGATACTACAATAACTGGCCTTAGTTCAAGTGGGAGATTGTTAGGAATATGTATGCCCTAGAGGCCATTATTGTATGATATAGTGGATGCATGGACATATATATAGAGGACTTTCTTGCTCGACATGATAGTATACTATCTGGTTGCTCTTTATCTTAAGATGTACACTTGTATTATTATACTGTCTCTCTGGTACATGTTGATAAAGCCCTTAGGATGCTTTCTTGACTACCAGGACTATGATGCAGATCATACTACTGGGACTTGTGTAGTCTAGAAGGACATCCTTTATATCATACAATAATGGCCTCTTGGGCATACAAATTCCTAACAATCTAACTGATCGCATACTATACACGACTGCGACGGAGTTTTGATCTCTTGTAGGGGTCTAGGGATGTAGGTTTGGCTATTCATCACGACCGTGGAAGCCGTGTTTTTCATTACTGGCCGAATTTAAAACACGGACATCCTAGTATATCTAATATTTCATATGTTGACTTCTGCTGCTTGGTTCTGTGATGTGATCATATAACTGCGTGAGAAGAATGCTATATATATATATATGATATATATAATAAACGTTGCTTATGTTTTGCACCCGCGCTAGTCCTGCCCCGGCTCTGCCGTTTGTTAAGTAACCTAACGGTGCATGACAGGGCCTCATGGCGAAGGCGGATAGCATAAGCGTACGTTCTATTTTAGGTTCTTTTCTGTGATGTTTAGGGAAACATAAATGATGGAACTTCATTAATGATATTAATGAAAAGAAAACAAAGCTAAAGATGTTGTAGAATCGAAATTTTTAAAAGGTAGCTCTAGTTCTTGCTTTGCATAGTGGTATTCCTTAATGAATATCCAGCACCTCATTCGATGAGGAAAGAGCTGAGATCCCTTCACCGGGAGTGACCTCTTTAGCAAAACTAGCAAATGCTACAACTCACTCTGTTTTATTTCAATAGCTTCTCTAGTTCTTGCTTTGCATAGTGGTATTCCTTGAAGAATATCCAGCCTCTCATTCGATGAGGAAAGAGCCGAGATCCCTTCACCGGGAGTGACCTCTTTAGCGAAACTAGCAAAACCTACAAAAAACACTCCTTTTCAAATCACTAGATTCTACAACGATATCAAGTTCATTACGTTAAAAATTTTCTTCAAAACCATTCGTAGCCCTCCGTCATTTCAGTTAAGTGCTATTTAGTATTCGTGCTGCGTTTGTTGACCATAGTTAAGGCGTAGTGTGCGGTAGCTGATAGTGCTTATCTGCCGCATGTGATGCGATTGGATTAGGGCAATCGTACGGCTTTGTTGACCATAGTTAAGGGTCGTACGGGTGGGTTTAATTCAATCATGAAATGATGGGTTGAAGTTGGCTAGTGCTTACGATTTGTTGACCATAGTTAAGGTCATAACTTGCTAGAGGTAAAAACGGATATTGGGAATTTCAAGTGTTGAAATTTGCAATGAGATTGCATACCTTCTATGAGATAGTTGGATCCCGATACCCCTTGCGAGTAAGAGTTACTCCTGTGAGAGTTTTCCACTTTAAAATTAGTCGATCCAGTAGGTGTCTAAGAAAGGTGTTAACGGGGTTATACCCCTGCGGAAACGAGATTATTTAATTAGTTCCATGCGAAAGCATGGGGGGACTCCCTCGGAGTACCAATACCTGCCTGGCTGACCGATTGACGAACTTGTAGGGTGTAATTAATCCCGGCTAATCTTACCTTTTATGGTTTGAAGGAAGATTTGATAAAAACAGTGGGAGCCATCCTGATTAGATAAGATAATAACCAATCTAACCTTGCAAAGAGCGCGCGCTAATGTGTTTCCTTCTCTCTCTCTCCAGGCAGCGGCCAATGACACGCCTTAATCAAGATAATAATAAAGCTGTATTGACCGAACCCGCTTATTATACTGAGCTGGGGAACGTTGGTTCCGCTTTTCCTTATGATTGTCATAAGTCTGAGCAAGGAATAGGTGAATATCAGGATTCCCATGCCACCCAAACGACGAATAAGTATGTTGATGCATCGTTTTCGAGTGTGTTCATAACCGAGAACTGTTTCTCAGTTTGCTCTACGTCCTGGGTATTGGATACTGGATCAGGATCCCACGTATGTAATTTGTTACATGGTCTAAAGATAGGTAGAGAACTGGGAAAGGGTGATATGTCTCTAAAAGTCGGGAATGGAGCAATTGTTGCAACCAAAGCAGTTGGCGAATATCACCTTGTATTACCAAATGGTAATACATTGATTCTGAACGACTTTTATTACGTACCAAATATGATGTGCAATATTATATCAGTTTCTTTGTTGCATAGAGAAGGATATAACTAAGCATTAGAGGATAATGTTATGAACATTTTTCTAAATCAAGTGTTGATTGGGTATGGTACGTTGTATAACGGTATATACGTTCTAAATCACAAAATAGTCCTAAGTATACAAAACACACACAAGAGGAATAGTTCAGAAATGAACGAAGCCTTCTTGTGGCATTATAGACTAGGTCATATCAATGCGACAAGATAGGCTAAGTTGCATAAGGATGGATATTTGAGTCCATTCGAATTTACATCTTATGAAACTTGCCAGTCTTGTCTTGAAGGCAAGATGACCAAAACTCCGTTTACTGGACACAGAGAAAGAGCTACCGAACTCTTGGGAATGATACATAGTGATGTATGCGGTCCTATGTTTACACATGCCAGGAATGGTTCTTCGTACTTTATTACATTCACCGATGATCTTTCAAGATACAGACATGTGTTCCAAATGAAACACAAATCTGAATCTTTTAAGAAATTCAAGTAATATAAGTACGAAGTTGAGAACCAGACAGGTAAAAGTATTAAAATCTTTTGATCTGATCGGGGAGAAGAATACTTGAGCACGGAATTCAGAGACTACTTAAAAGAGAATGGCATTCTCTCTCAGCTTACTCCTCTGTATACACCATAGCACAATGGAGTTTTGGAGCGGAGGAATCGCACCCTATTAGATATGGTGCGCTCTATGATGAGTAATACTGGGTTGCCTATTTCCTTTTGGGGTTATGCAATTGAGATAGCTGCATACCTATTGAATAGAGTTCCAACCAAATCCATGCCTACCACTCTATATGAGATATGGAATGGGAAGAGACCATTTCTTAAACGAGTTATGATATGGAGTTGTCCGGCCTATGTTAAAAAGCAAAATCCGGACAAGTTCGAGGCAAGGTCTGTTTTGTGCAAGTTTGTGGAATATCCAAAGGATTCATTTGGATATATTTTCTACCATACCGAGGAACAAAAAGTATTTGTTTCTCAACATGCCACCTTTTTAGAAAAGGAATTTCTTGTGAAAAAAATTAGTGGCAATGAGGTAGAACTGGAAGAAGATCCAGCTACACAAACTGTTACTGGCGATTTGGTAGAACCGGAGGATTCGATAGTCCCTGACGAACCTCAGCCTCTCCACAGATCTAGTAGGGTTCCACATCTACCTGAGAGATACTACGGTTTTCTAATAGATTGTGGGAGCGAGGATTGTATCATAGAAGATGATGACCTAACTAGTTCGAGCAGGCTATCACAAGTGGAGACTCTGTGAAATGGCTGGATGCTATGCGATTTGAGATGGAATCCATATACACCAACAAAGTGTGGACTCTGGAAGTTGCTCCTGAAGGGGTAAAACCCATCGGGAGCAACTGGATCTTTAAGAAGAAAATTGGTGTAGATGGAACGGTTGAGACCTTCAAAGCTAGACTTGTTGCTAAAGGTTTTCGTCAACGACCAGGTGTCGACTATGATGAAACCTTTTCTCCTGTCGCTATGCTTAAGTCCATCAGGATCCTACCTGCCATTGCTGCATACCAGGACAATGAAATCTGGCATATGGACGTCAAGACCGCTTTTCTAAATGGTGATTTAGAAGAGAGCGTGTACATGACACAGCCAGAGGGCTTCGTAGACAGTGGGAGCAGCGTATGCAAGCTTCTTAAATCAATCTACGAATTAAAGCAGGCATCGCGGAGCTGGAACATCTGTTTCGAGAGTAAGGTTGTCTTCCTCGTATTGTACGTGGATGACATACTCCTGATAGGAAATGATGTTCCTATGCTACACTCGGTCAAGCCATTCTTATCACCCAAGTTCTCCATGTAAGATCTAGGTGATGCCTCCTACATCCTGGGAATTAAGATCTATAGAAATAGATCTAAACGGAAGTTGGGATTGTCCCAGTCCAGGTACATAGACACCATACTAAAGCGGTTTAGTATGGAAGATTTTATTCGTGGTAATTTACTCGCTTGCTCAGGAATCACTCTCTCCAAAGAGATGTCTCATAAGGCTGATTTGGAGAGGGCTCGCATGCAAGGGACACCCTATGCTTCGGCAGTTGGGTCAATCATATATGCGATGTTATGTACTAGACCGGATGTAGCTTACTCAATAGGTATAGTGAGTAGGTATCAATCAGATCCAAAGGAGAAACACTGGACACCTGTGAAGAACATTCTTAAGTACTTGAGAAGGACTAAAGAAATGTTCTTGGTGTATGGTAACGGTGAACTCCAGGTGGAGTCCTTTATCGAATCGAGCTTCCAGAGTGATAAGGACGAAAGTAAGTCGGTCTCGGGTTTTGTCTTCACCCTCAATGGAGGGGCGGTATGTTGGAAGAGTTCCAAGAAAGATACCGTAGCAGATGCGATGATGGAGGCTGAATACATCGCTGCCAACGATACTGCCAAAGTGGCTGTCTGGATGAAGTAGTTCATAGCTGAACTTGGTGTGGTTCCATCCATTGAGCATCTAATACCTGTGTATTGTGATAACAATGGAGTTGTGGATTTGGCCAAGGAACCCCGGTCCCATCAGAGATCCAGACACATTCTTAGGCGGTATCACCTGATCCGGGAGATAGTATATCGACAGGAGATCGAGGTCAGGAGAGTTGACACGAAGGATAACACAGCGGATCTACTCACAAAGGCCCTCCCCGAGACACAGTTTGAGAGACATTTTGGGATGTTGGGTATGAGATACTCGTAACATTTCAAAATAATAAAATATTATTTTGGGGGAATTTTTATAATTTAATAATAAAATACTGAATATTTTAATAAGGCGGTATAATTAAATACCGATAAATGGGGAAAAATTTGTAAAATTATGGAAATTATTTAAAAGAGGGTGTTTTATGTAAATTATGCAAATTTTAAGTTTTTATGATTAATTATATGCTAATTTAGTGCTAATCGCGATTAAAAATCGCTAATCGCGCTTTAAGTGTAATTTGTGCGAACATGCACCATATCTTTTTTAACACTTGTTGCATTTTACTACATGTTTTTGGGTTCATGGCTTTTGTTTTGGGATTACAATTTATGAGAGAGGGAAATTAGAGAAGAAAAGAAAATAGAAATGGAAAAGAATAAAGTATTAGGTATGGGCGAGAGAGAGAAGGTGAGGGGGGTTATCTTTGACTTGCATCTCACCATTCCCATCATTTTCCTCTCTCCTCCCTCTCTACATGCTGATGCTGCTGCCTTCTCCTCCCTCCACTACAAATCACCCCATTTCATCTCAAAAACAAACACAAAACCCAAATCCCATTTCACAAAAAAGATGCACAAGCTTACTAGCTACCTCATGAACAAAGAAAGAGAAGATTTTGAGAACTTTGAGCAACTCAAGAAAATTCTTGAGTTGCCAAAGGAGGTAACTTCTGCACCATTAGTGTAGTATTTTAATTCCTTATGCATCCATACATGTTTCATGTCGATATTGAGTGGTTTTGTGGACTTAGAAAAATTCAAGTTAAGGGTTTTGGAATTCATGAGTGGTGATGGGTAATTAAGCTCAGTAGAGGCCATGCAAACGCCCTGGTGGTAGAATCCAGGCCTAGACCAGAGACAAGAAACCTGGAATACGGATTTAGAAACCCGATATCGGAAAATTGTGGAATCTGTGAGGGTTAAATGAAATCTGCTATCACCCCGAGACTCTAAAAATTATTTTGCAAGGACAGTGATACATGCAGGCACCTAGGAAACTACCACCAAAACCCTAGCCCCAAACTCCCAACCATGGCCGCAGATTTATTCCTTCTGGCCGCAATTTGCGGCCAGACCTGGAGCATTTTGGCTCGTTCTTGTTCTGTAGCTCCTACATCTATAAATTAGACCCCTGGCATATGCAAAATTGTCCAATTTGACCTAGGGTAGAATCTGGAGCCTTTTTCCTGAATTGCAGTATTAATTCATGTTTTCGTTTTGCGTATTTTAAATTCTGGATTTGTATAATTGCATTTTACCTCGATTACTTGGCGTTTATACGACGATATGGAGGATAGTTTGATGGTTTTGAAAGCGTAATCCATAGGTTTTAACCTATCGGCCTTAGCGCGTCGTTTAGTATTCTCGATATGATTTTAAGGTTTATTTGCGATTGTGTTATCTTGTAGGTACCTTCTCGAGGGCTTCATACGATGAAGAAGATGAAGGCAACATCGACAACGACACGCAGGATACAAGGTGAGTAGATTATATCTAAGGGGGAAGTCGGGTGGATGGCGTATAGCACCCCCGCAGTTCGGCATTTAGTATAATAGATATATCCTATATTTATATATATGATAGCATTATGTGTGATATGAATATTGAAGATGAGATTAGGTGTACTATGGTAGAATAGGGTTTAGATGTAAACTAGTATAGTTTACTAGATGCGAACCCTAGAATAGGTTTACACCCACACGCACACACATGCTTATTTGTTATAGTTATACCAAGATGATGAGGATTGTGGATGATATTTGGAGATGAGTCGATGAGATTGGGCATAGTGCCATGAGATCGGTGATATATTGTGATTCGTATTTGGGATACGACATATGATTTTAGCGGGCCTTTCGACGTGTGTTCAACACACGCTTTTATATTTATATAGATGGTATCGATTTGTACTAGACTTAGATCAGTACCCCAGATCATGAGATATGATGATAAGGATACCAGATAATTGATGAGATGAATGTGATATTGTCCCGTACCCAGCTTTTAGGATGCCGTACGATGATTTGCCGTACGGGCTTTGTATTGATGATAGATCCGCACTTATGACTCGAGGATGTCATATGATATTGTATCTTACATGGTACCTTTGAGGCGGGATCACCGACTATTATAGTTATATATATATATATATATATATATATCGACTCAGATTTAGGTAGTTTCCATACCCCTCCCGATTGACTTGTTAGTTAGAGCGTAGTTTTGCTAGTAGATGTTAGGCTAGGCCGATATCATACCTATTTCAAAACTAATGAATCGGGAGTATTTTAAAGACATGCAAAAGGATTCTACGGATATTTTCAAAAGACGCATCTTTTCTTAAAACACCGTAGCCCTTATTTTGCTAAAAAAAAACCGATTCGTCTTATTTCAAAAGGCAAACTGTATGACTTTTTTTTATATTGATGCAGATGCGTCACTGTTGCGTTTATTAGTCGATTCCTGCATATTCTTGTTATTCGCATCGCATTGCATATGCAAATGGTTATTGTTATATTAAAATCATGCTGTTAGGACACCAGCACCATTATCGATGATGCATATGTTCCACGTACACCTGCTTGCCGGCTCACACACTTCATCATCGATAATTGCCATGTCACTACACAGTAGTACTGTTGCATTCAGGATATGACCCTTACATGGCATACTCGTGCACATACCTATTGTACATTCATACTCGTATACTTACATATTGTACACTCATACTTGTGCACATACCTATTATACATTCATACTCGTGTACTTACATATTGTACACTCATACTTGTACACATACCTATTGTACATTCATACTCGTGTACTTACATATTGTACACCCATACTTGTACACATACTCATTTGCACATACATAGATGATTCTCGCTTGATTTGGAGATTTGGGAACCACAAGATACTCTTTAAAACTGATTCATTTTAAAAGAGCGGTTTCCCCAATATGTGCACATCACTATTCCATATTGCGTGATATACTGATATACTTACATTTCTTTTACATATTGCATATATCATGCTTTTGATTATACGCATTGAGATATGTTGTTTCCATGATATTTCTGGATTTGGGATCCGTGGATATTTCAAAGGAAAGCATGTAATTGTTTTAAAACCCCGGTTACTCTTGATATGACATTTCAGTGGGTCCACCGTGTGTTTTCTCGGTGATGAGAGCGACATGTGAAACCCGATTCGAGGAGGCGGATGAGGCCGATTGCGGGTACAAGGTGGGCCCGGTATGGTACCCCGGGGCGAGAACAGATCGCTGTGTAGTAGACGGTGAGCCTGGCAGAGGGACTACTTCCTACCGGTGATATTATTTGGGCTCGGCAGATATCCGGAGGATACCGACCAGAGTCGAGAGATGATATGGGCCGATCCAGACTGACGGAGCCCGATAATTGAGGATTTACAGCCCGATGATAGGCACAGGTTTCATGATGTTTTCGAGTGTCGATGCTTGATACTCAGGTTCCATGATTTTGATATGTCGCGAGCGACACCTGTTGATTTACATCCTCATACTTCCATGCATATGTTTATGATATTTAGATGCATGATGCTTATTGTCATTGGGTGACACGTGGATGATTTCCACATACATATATTGACATTGATTATATAGTTGGATGATATCCACTTTTTCATAGACTTCATGATATATTCGACATTGATCATACCTCATATTTATGATATGTTATTACCTGAGGCACTGGTATGAGCACTTGGCACTACACTCATGTATAGATGTTACATTGCCACCTTATCATGCTTCAGACTTATTTATTTGAGGTTTATATATATCTGATTGTATTGACCTAGGATTGTGTCATACATTTGATTTCTGCTCTGTGATGTTTTCTATTAATGAGTTGGCAACTCACCCCCGTTGTGCCACAGTTCTTACAGGTTTTGCCGTACAGGTTCCATGGCGGCAATTCTGGCATTTTGCTTCCCTAACGGGTGATTTGCTTTGGTAGGTGGGTTCTTTTGCATCAGAACTACCATTGTATATGTATTATTCAGTTGTATCTAGAAATTCCATCAACCAAAGTTGTATATTGTTTCAGACTTAGAAAACCAGTTGTATATTATTTCGACCTTAGAGTCGCGCGTTGTAGTATTATGGTTTTCAAGCCGATTTGAGTTTTTTCCTTTGAGTTTTAATCCTCTCCTTTTGGCGTTGTATATTATACTGCTTGTGTGGTTATGACCGTCGATTGACGAAGAGCTAGCTCCCGTTTGCGGATGCCTTTTATCATTGTATATATACTATTGATGTTGTACCCCGTTTGGGGCCAGTATTTACAAAGGAAACTCTGCCGAAATTTTCAGAAAAGACTAGAGATTTTAAAAATGCATGTTCGGCTTACTCATTTTAAAACCTTGTTTTTTTAAAAATGTTTTCTTACTTCTTAAAACTAGTTTTCCTTTTTTACTCCTTAAAATGGTTTTAGATTTCTGGGCTTTTGGCTTACTTGAATTAGATGGGGTCCTATAGACTTCATATGATTCAAGTGCCAGTCACGTGCTATTTCGGGTCATGACAAACTTGGTATCAGAGCGCTAGGTTAACCTTGGTTCGAGTCTAAGTTTGACTATGCAGAGCCTAGAGCGTTATATATATACGGAACTTAGGCTTGACCTTACGGAACGTAGACTTAGTCGAGGGGGTATTATACCCGAACTTTCGTCGTGTAGGATGACCTTTGATTGATGGAGTAGGTAGCTTGAGAAGAGTGACGTACCGTACGTATGTTCCGCGGCATACTTACGATACGCTACTCCGCTTAAGAAACCTTAGGATGTACATTTCCTTGCACAGTATTATATTCATTCCTATGATCTATCCTCATCGATACTGGTTATGATTTTGCTGCTATGATTACACGGGCAGAGAGAGCAACGACTAGAGTTGTGTCAGCTTGAGCTCGACACAGATGAGGACTGACCAGGGCACGATTCCAGAGACGTACGATTGCTTAGAGCCTTCGTTTTATTGTGTTTTCGCACCATGAGCGTTTGACGGATCGCTCTGACGAGATTTCCCAGATGTGCTGATCGGCACCAGAGGATCAGGCTACTGCTGGAGGCCAGCCAGGATGTGATGACCATTGATATATCACTTATTCAGGATGATTGAGGTGTTGTTTAGCGTACAGACGAATGAGCCAGTTGCTGTTGCAAATGATGAGATATCTCCCAGACGTTAGAGCTACTGCAGCATGAGTACATACTTAGAGATATGATGGAAGGTCGCTAGTCACCCGAGGGTGAATTACTAGGACATGTGGTTCGTTCACTCACCCCGATGCGAGGTCATCAGATAGATTGATTCCAGCTAGAGACGACTTCACGCAGGTACGTTGAGAGTCGATAGAGACGATCAAATGTCATGAACCCATTTCCGAGTTTAAAGTATTCGGAAGACAATGCAAGTAATGCTATGGACCCTCTAGAAGAATGAAACCCTAACTCGATATAATGACCATGGAACGCTTTCGAACCTTCCTGTTTACGGCAGTTTAGCGGTGCCATTTGTGTGGCTTGGGTTTGCCCTTCTATGGTTGGTCCACAGGTGCTGTGGTATGTACTGGAATACTATTAAACTGTACTCAAGATGTTGATCTCTTGGGGGATTATGAGGTTCTGACGAATCGATTGGACGATTCGACATCATTCGGATATCATGTGATGGGACACATTGCTTGGGAGACTCCAGATACGAGTATAGCCGTTGGCGCGCAGTCCATGCCGCCATGAGAAGACGAGTCCGAATCAGTAGACATTGGAACAGAGTGGAGTAAAGAGTGTTAGTGTATATGCCCTAGAGGCCATTACTGTATCATACTAGTTTGTATATTACTTAATGGATGCTTGGGATATTCACCTTGTATATACAATCTTGCTCAAAATAGTAGTATGCTACTTGGTTTGTTTCTACTTCAATGTGTACTTGTGTTTATTTCAGTATATCACTTATACGCATTAGTGGAGCCCTTAGGATCTTTGCTTGATTACCAGCGTTGTGATGGCAGTCACACTAGTGGGGGCTGGGTAATCTATAAGCACATCCTTATTCAGGTCCCTGGTCGCAGGACTATCGAGACAGGGCATCGATACTCCGGAGTAGACCAGCGCATGCGCTTCTCATCCCAGTGTGGGAGACGGTCTGTCCCACAGCCGTCAGTACGTCGTACTTGAGATAGTATGCGGGTGCTCGTTAGGTTACGGGTACACTGGACAGGACTCGTCGGGAACTGACTAGTTGGTATTATACCTATCGTCAGTTATCAGTTCCCAGGTGACATGAGTACAGCTTAGTCCGCTGACTTGACACTGTCACTCCGCCTCAAGTGTGTTCCCACTGTACTTTGATCACTACCCTACCACGGCTCAAAGGAGTCGTGCAAACAGGTGGTGGTTGGGTGCAGTCCCGAAGCACTTGGAGGCAGTGACGGTTAGACAGGATTCGTCTCTCCCGGTATTGGGGGTTGACATCGCGCTGTGTCTAGGAGAGCCATTACACGAGTAGTCCCTGGCCAGGGCAAACGAGATATACTGGTAGGTTTCCAGTGTTATCTCAGGGTGTATTGGGCTTCACTCCGGCACGACTTGTACCGCTATTGGGGGACTGACGTTTACCGCCCCCTAGGCCCGCCATGCGATGTATCAGACGAACAGACCGGACTGTACGGAGAATGTCACGCTCAGGCTCAGTAGGAGTTCAGATGGGTTTCGCCTCGTCGGTCTTCTTGTCGGCATTACCTGGGGACCGTTACGCACAGCTAGTGCCGCTTGCGGTCTGTGGTTAAACCCACTGCCAGCGTAGTGTCGAGTCTTTAGAGTCCCACACAGAAAGCTTTTCGCCTTTAGGCAAAAGAGTAGAGGTCGCATGGTATTGCGACAGGTCGCATGGTTTTGCGACAGGGTTCGGTCACATCCGTGCACTTGTGCACGTACAGTGTCCGGACAGTTTACACTAGCGGGCTTTGGTTTAAGCCAGATCCTAGTGTACCTTATGGGATTGGATTTATCCAGTTTGCATTCGTGTTCCTCGGAACGCGGATGCGGGTGTGTATGCACAGTTGACAGGGAGGCAGAGGCAGTGGATTCTCATTAGGGTTGTTGACAGTTGACCGTTGACTTTTGACTTTTTGCTCAACCCTAATGAGAATATGATATGTGATTAACTATTATATTAATTAAGTATTATGGTGATATGGTTGTTGACTTGTTGACTTTTGTTGACTTGTTGACTTTGGTGACTTGTTGACTTTTGTTGACTTGTTGACCGGTTGACTAGGCTTGACTAGTTGACCATCATGATAACCATGGTTATCATTTCATGCCAAAGACTTTTTTCTTGCTTGCTTTTTGAGTAAAATGAGTGCATGATATGATAACCTTATGGTTGCTTCTAACCATCACCAAAAGACTTTTTTGATATGATGAGTTATGATCACTTTGGATTATGAGAGGGTGAGAGAGAAAAGAGAGCCTCATTCTTTCTTGCTCATTCTCTCTCTTGTTCTTGAGCTCTCCCCTTGCTCTCACCCTCAACCTCTTGCTCCCTCTCTTGATCTATGGTTCTCTTGTCTCATGAGTTGAGAATCAAGAACCATAGATAAAATCCCATTCTATTTCCTCTCTACTCATTCTAGTTCACTAGGTTTAGCAAACCAAGTGAACTAGTTTCTTCAAAGACCGAAGAAGGAGCTAAAGGTTGGAGCTTTCAAGTGGATCTATCTTCGGCGTACGGAGACGACGAGAAGGAGCCATCGGACCACCACCGGAGCTTGAAGAGAAGGAGTTCAAGTTTAGGTATAACCATCTTCATCCGAGTAGCTAAATATCTTTAGCTTAGTTTGCTAGTTTTAGTTTAGGTAACGATCCCGACCATAAGTTAGTCCATGTTGCCTCTTGCGATAAAAATTCGTTTTTTTTATACCGTTTCCGCCTCCCCGTAAGAACCGGGGGTCGCAATATGGACTTACAGTGGTATCAGAGCCTAACTAAACTTAAACTAGCTAGGTAGTAAAGTGTAACGAAGTTCGGAACCGAAAAAAATCACAAAACCGGAAAACTACAAAAACTGAGTTTCTGTTGAAATTTTTTCTGGTCAAAATGAAAAACTTCATACTCCTAAATTCGTCTCAGGGTTTTGTTAGAACACCCATGAAAAACGATTCACCAATTCGTCTAAACCGCCGCGCTTCCGCCGCGTGACCCTTCTTGGCCGCCGCGGAAGCGCCGCGGTTTGTTGTCTTTAGTGCGTCGTTTTTCGTGCAGTGTGTGTCTGTGTTGGTTTTGGGATTTTTGAGATATATTATATGTGCCCAGATTTTACAGAAAAGAAATTTCCTTTTGGGGTCCTATAATTCCGTATTTTTTCCGAACTTCATTGCACTTTGACTATGATGGTTATATCTGTGATGCTTGCATGTATTGAACGTCGGCTAATCGCTATAAGTCGATTAGTCGGGGTTATACATGATCTGTAATGTGCTGGAATGTGTATATGAATGTGTTGGACTGTCGCGGGTGAATAGCCGGGGTGGATGTGAGATGAGCTTTTGTTTTTCTTTCATTCATTGTAAATGTAAATTGATGTAATAATATTATTTGTTTGGCCGCACAACCGGGTCGGGGTTGTAGCCGTCATTGTATAATTCTTTTTACTGTTTTTGCTCCTAGGATAGACCCATGGAGGGGTGCACAAACTACCGAGTACTTGGCGGGTAGTTTGCCGCACCCGTAGGGGTCTTGGGTGGGGTATTTGGCTATTCACCGCGACCGTGTTATCCGCTTTTCGTTTCAGGCTCGAAAGGATTGCGGATTGCTAGTATATCCAATGCATTCATCTGTGATCTGTAATGTCTATCATTGCTTACTATTTAGGCGTTGCTTATGTTTTACAGACGCGCTAGCCCAGCCCCCGCTCTGTCGTTAGTTAAGTAACCTAACGGGTAATGACGGGGCCCAGTGGCGAATGCGAATGGCATAAGCGTACGTCATATTTTGGTTGTTTTCTGCAATGGTAGGGTTAAATGATGGGACGCATTAAAAGTACTAATGCAAGAATATCACGCATTAAAAGAACTAATGCAAGATAATAAACCAAGTTAAAGTCGTTGGAACACTTTCGAAAAACCACTCGGTTCTTTTCAAAATAACTTTTAAATGCGGAGCTTGAGCCACTCCTTCTAAAAGCTATCTCGTTCCATCGATTAAATCAAGTTCACTACGTTCACGGTTTCGCCAAAACCATCCGTAGCCCTCCGTCGTTTCACATGAATAGTCAATAGTATTCAAGCTGTGTTTGTTGGCCAAAGTCAAGGCACAGTGATTGGTAGCTATTGGGTATTCATGTGCAGCATAGATAGATGCGTTGGTTTGGAACAGTCGTACTACCTTGTTGGCCAAAGTCAAGGGTAGGTGCGGGTGGATTCAAATTAACCTGGAGAACGACGGGCAGAACTTGACATGTGACTTATGATTTGTTGGCCAAAGTCAAGGTCATAAGAGCATGGGGCAAAAATCCACATCGGGAGTTTCATAAGTACTGAAACTTGCTAGATTTGCATACCATTTGGAGTGTGATGATTCTGGTAGGATTCCTTCAGTTTCGTCACGCGATGATATTTGGATCCCGATCCTACTGTGAGTATATGCTACTCCTCGGGAAATTTCTCACTTAACGATCAATGCTATAAACCTAGTAGGTGCCTAGAAAGGTGTTAGCGGGGCTACGCCCCCAGGGAAAAGAGGTTCTCTAATTAAGGAACTTCGCGAAAGCGTTGGAAAACCTCCCTCGAAGTACCGACACCGGCCTGGCTGAACGATTAAGCAAGTATTGTACGGTGGGATTGATCCTGACTAATTCTTCCTTTATGGTTTGAGGAGGGATTCGAGAAACAGTGGGAGCCATCCTGTTTAGACAAACTAAAAACCACTCTAAACTTGCAAGAGCATCATGCTGAGTGTTTCTTCTTCTCTCTCCTAATTGCAGCGACCAATCAACATGACTGGACTTAAGTTACTCCTAGATAAAAACAAGCTGACAGGGCCAAACTACAAAGATTGGCTCAGGAATGTCACGATAGCAATCACTTATGACAAGCTGGGGTATCTTCTTACCACCAAAGCTCCCCCTGTCCCTGGTCCAACTTCCAGTGTCGCGGATAAGGAAATCCGCAAGACTTGGGAGATTGATAGCGCGAAGGCCAAGTGCCTCCTGCTTGCCTCGATGGACAACGAACATCAGAGGAGGCATGAGAATATGGACATGGAGTCCATATTGCTCCATACAAAAGAACTGTATGGAGAGCAATCACGTATCGCAAGATACGAAGCGTCGAAAAAGTTGTTTTCGACAAGAATAGCCGTCGGATCATCAGTAGCCGAGCATGTGCTAAAAATGATCGGCTTCATTGAGGAGCTCGCTGACCTAGGGATCACATTGGAGAGTGAGCTATATACGGATATAGTTCTCCAGTCCCTTCCTTCCACTTACGCCCAGTTTATACTGAACTTCAACCTACAAGAAAAAGAGGTTGAACTATCAGAGCTCCTCAACATGCTGAGGAGCGCAGAGGGCACCCTACAGAAAGGTAAGGAAACATCCACTTTGTTTGTAGGAGGATCATCTTCTTCTAGGTCCAAGGCGAAAGCCAAGGGAAAGAAGAAGAAGGCCCCCGCCAAACCAAGGGGCGGTGTTGGTAAAGTGGATACGAAGGGAAAAGGCAAAGCAACAAAGATAGCGGGGAAGCTTGTGGATAAAGAAGAATGCTTCTATTGTCATAAGAAAGGACACTGGAAGAATGATTGCAGGGCCTGGAAGGCCAGAACACAGGAATTGAAGCAGGTTGCAGCTTCAGCTTCAGGTGTGTATGTTATTGAAAACTGTCTTTCAATAAACTCTACTTCCTGGGTATTGGATACCGGATCAGGATCTCATATCTGTAATTCTTTGCAGGCGTTGAGAAACCGTAGGGTTTTGAAGGCAGGTGACATGACCCTCAAAGTTGCGAACGGAGCTAGCATGGATGCTAAAGCCGTGGGGGACTATCACCTGGGAATGTCAGATGGACATGTTTTGGTTTTGCGTAATTGCTTTTTTGTACCCAACGCAACTTGTAATATCATTTCTGTATCTTTAGTTTCTAAAGAAGGTTATGAATTTGCGTTTGTAAGTAATGTTGTAAACATTCACCTTAATCAAGTATTGATTGGGTCAGGTACTCTGAGTAATGGTATATACGTGTTAAACCAACCACAGATTTTTAATGTCCAGAATACACACAAAAGAAAGTCTCCGGAAATAAATCAGACTTTCTTATGGCATTGTAGATTGGGTCACATCAATGAGAGAAGGTTGACTTAGTTACATACAGAAGGATATTTGAATGCGTTCGAATATCAATCGTATGCCACTTGTCAATCTTGTCTCAAAGGAAAGATGACAAAGACTCCGTTTACTGGACATGGAGTAAGAGCGAGCGAGCTCTTGGGACTCGTACACAGTGACGTGTGCGGTCCAATGTCTACACATGCCCGAAGCGGACATTCTTACTTCATTACTTTTACGGATGACTTCTCAAGGTACGGTTATGTCTTCTTAATGAAACATAAGTCCGAGGCCTTTGGAAAATTCCAGGAGTATAAGAATGAAGTAGAGAAACAGACCGGCAAAAGTATTAAGATTCTAAGATCGGATCGAGGTGGAGAATACTTAAGTGCCGAGTTCCTGGACTATTTAAAAGAGAACGGAATTCTCTCTCAGCTTACTCCTCCATACACCCCGCAACATAACGGTGTATCGGAGAGACGGAACCGCACCCTATTGGATATGGTGCGGTCCATGATGAGTAACGCTGAGTTGCCGCGATCATTCTGGGGATATGCGCTAGAATCAGCAGCATACCTTTTGAACCGAGTTCCGACTAAGACTGTGCCTACCACCCCATATGAAATGTGGAGTGGGAAGAAACCCTATCTTCAATATCTGAAGATCTGGGGATGTCCAGCTTTTGTCAAAAAGCAGCATGCGGACAAACTCGAGGCACGCTCAGTACTGTGCAAGTTTGTGGGATACCCAAAGAACACCAGGGGGTATCTTTTCTACTACGCAGAGGAACAAAAAGTCCTTGTTTCTCGTAATGCCCACTTTCTAGAACACCAGTTCTTGGAAAAGGAAATTAGTGGGAGCGCAGTAGAACTAGAAGAAATTCCAGAACCACAGACTATTACTGAAAGGTTAGTGGAACCAGAGGGTTCAACAGAACAGGACATTCCTACGCCGCTCCGCAGGAGTAGTAGGCAGTCTCATCCGCCCGAGAGATACTGCGGTTTTCTCATAGACGGGGATAGAGAGGATTGCATCATAGATTATGATAAGCCTACTAGCTTCCAGCAGGCCGTTCAGAGCGTTGACTCAGTGAAATGGCTGGATGCAATGCGGACCGAAATGGAGTCCATGTACACCAACAAGGTATGGACGTTGGACATTGCTCCAGACGGGGTAAAACCCGTAGGATGCAAGTGGATCTTCAAAAGGAAGATTGGTGTAGATGGACAGGTTGAGACCTATAAAGCTAGGCTGGTAGCAAAGGGTTTTCGTCAAAGACCTGGCTTGGACTACGACGAAACCTTTTCTCCAGTAGCCATGCTGAAATCCATTCGGATCCTTCTTGCCATTGCTGCCTTCCACGATTATGAGATCTGGCAAATGGACGTAAAGACAGCTTTTCTAAATGGAAATTTAGAGGAGTGTGTCTATATGGACCAGCCAGAGGGTTTCATTCAGAGTGGGAGCAGCGGAAAGGTGTGCAAGTTGCTTAAGTCCATCTATGGACTAAAGCAGGCATCGCGGAGTTGGAACATCTGCTTTGATGAGACGGTCAAAGAATTTGGCTTTATCAAAAATCCAGATGAACCATGCATCTATAGTAGATTTGTAGCGAGAACTGTAGTATTCCTCGTTTTATACGTGGATGACATTCTCTTAATAGGAAATGATATTCCTATGCTACAATCTGTCAAGGGGTTCTTGTCACAAAGGTTCTCCATGAAAGACCTGGGTGATGCCTCATACATCCTGGGGATCCGGATCCATCGTGATAGATCCAAGAGGATATTGGGACTTTCTCAGTCCAGGTACATCGACACCGTACTGAAAAGATTCAGTATGGAAGATTCCAAGCGTGGTAACCTACCAGCTTGTCACGGGATCACCCTCTCTAAAGAGATGTCTCCCAAGACTGATTTGGAGAGGGATCGCATGTCTATTATACCCTACGCTTCTGCGGTAGGCTCTATAATGTATGTGATGTTGTGTACCAGACCGGATGTAGCTTATGCACTGAGTGTGGTAAGCCGGTATCAGTCAAACCCTGGGGAGAAACACTGGATAGCGGTAAAGAACATTCTCAAGTACCTGAGAAGGACTAAGGAGATGTTCTTGGTGTATGGCGGAAAAGACCTCCAGATCGAGGCCTTTGCTGACTCCAGCTTCCAGAGTGACAAGGATGATTCCAAGTCCATGTCGGGTTTTGTCTTTACCCTTAATGGAGGGGCGGTGTGTTGGAAGAGTTCCAAACAGGAAACCGTTGCAGACTCGACGATGGAAGCGGAATACATCGCTGCATCTGATGCCGCAAAAGAAGCTGTCTGGATGAGGAAGTTCTTGAAAGAACTTCAGGTGGTTCCGTCCATTGTTGATCCAATACCTCTGTATTGCGACAACAACGGAGCTATAGCTTTAGCGAAGGAACCCAGGTCCCATCAGAAATCCAGGCACATCTTAAGGCGGTATCACCTGATCAGGGAGATCGTAGATCGCCAGGAGATCGAGGTTCGGAGAGTCGCTTCAGAAGATAACACTGCTGATCCATTCACCAAGGCCCTGCCCCAGACTCAGTTCGAGCGGCTGATCGAGATGATAGGTCTTCGATACGCCAGTACATGGCCTTAGTGCAAGTGGGAGATTGTTAGTGTATATGCCCTAGAGGCCATTACTGTATCATACTAGTTTGTATATTACTTAATGGATGCTTGGGATATTCACCTTGTATATACAATCTTGCTCAAAATAGTAGTATGCTACTTGGTTTGTTTCTACTTCAATGTGTACTTGTGTTTATTTCAGTATATCACTTATACGCATTAGTGGAGCCCTTAGGATCTTTGCTTGATTACCAGCGTTGTGATGGCAGTCACACTAGTGGGGGCTGGGTAATCTATAAGCACATCCTTATTCAGGTCCCTGGTCGCAGGACTATCGAGACAGGGCATCGATACTCCGGAGTAGACCAGCGCATGCGCTTCTCATCCCAGTGTGGGAGACGGTCTGTCCCACAGCCGTCAGTACGTCGTACTTGAGATAGTATGCGGGTGCTCGTTAGGTTACGGGTACACTGGACAGGACTCGTCGGGAACTGACTAGTTGGTATTATACCTATCGTCAGTTATCAGTTCCCAGGTGACATGAGTACAGCTTAGTCCGCTGACTTGACACTGTCACTCCGCCTCAAGTGTGTTCCCACTGTACTTTGATCACTACCCTACCACGGCTCAAAGGAGTCGTGCAAACAGGTGGTGGTTGGGTGCAGTCCCGAAGCACTTGGAGGCAGTGACGGTTAGACAGGATTCGTCTCTCCCGGTATTGGGGGTTGACATCGCGCTGTGTCTAGGAGAGCCATTACACGAGTAGTCCCTGGCCAGGGCAAACGAGATATACTGGTAGGTTTCCAGTGTTATCTCAGGGTGTATTGGGCTTCACTCCGGCACGACTTGTACCGCTATTGGGGGACTGACGTTTACCGCCCCCTAGGCCCGCCATGCGATGTATCAGACGAACAGACCGGACTGTACGGAGAATGTCACGCTCAGGCTCAGTAGGAGTTCAGATGGGTTTCGCCTCGTCGGTCTTCTTGTCGGCATTACCTGGGGACCGTTACGCACAGCTAGTGCCGCTTGCGGTCTGTGGTTAAACCCACTGCCAGCGTAGTGTCGAGTCTTTAGAGTCCCACACAGAAAGCTTTTCGCCTTTAGGCAAAAGAGTAGAGGTTGCATGGTATTGCGACAGGTCGCATGGTTTTGCGACAGGGTTCGGTCACATCCGTGCACTTGTGCACGTACAGTGTCCGGACAGTTTACACTAGCGGGCTTTGGTTTAAGCCAGATCCTAGTGTACCTTATGGGATTGGATTTATCCAGTTTGCATTCGTGTTCCTCGGAACGCGGATGCGGGTGTGTATGCACAGTTGACAGGGAGGCAGAGGCAGTGGATTCTCATTAGGGTTGTTGACAGTTGACCGTTGACTTTTGACTTTTTGCTCAACCCTAATGAGAATATGATATGTGATTAACTATTATATTAATTAAGTATTATGGTGATATGGTTGTTGACTTGTTGACTTTTGTTGACTTGTTGACTTTGGTGACTTGTTGACTTTTGTTGACTTGTTGACCGGTTGACTAGGCTTGACTAGTTGACCATCATGATAACCATGGTTATCATTTCATGCCAAAGACTTTTTTCTTGCTTGCTTTTTGAGTAAAATGAGTGCATGATATGATAACCTTATGGTTGCTTCTAACCATCACCAAAAGACTTTTTTGATATGATGAGTTATGATCACTTTGGATTATGAGAGGGTGAGAGAGAAAAGAGAGCCTCATTCTTTCTTGCTCATTCTCTCTCTTGTTCTTGAGCTCTCCCCTTGCTCTCACCCTCAACCTCTTGCTCCCTCTCTTGATCTATGGTTCTCTTGTCTCATGAGTTGAGAATCAAGAACCATAGATAAAATCCCATTCTATTTCCTCTCTACTCATTCTAGTTCACTAGGTTTAGCAAACCAAGTGAACTAGTTTCTTCAAAGACCGAAGAAGGAGCTAAAGGTTGGAGCTTTCAAGTGGATCTATCTTCGGCGTACGGAGACGACGAGAAGGAGCCATCGGACCACCACCGGAGCTTGAAGAGAAGGAGTTCAAGTTTAGGTATAACCATCTTCATCCGAGTAGCTAAATATCTTTAGCTTAGTTTGCTAGTTTTAGTTTAGGTAACGATCCCGACCATAAGTTAGTCCATGTTGCCTCTTGCGATAAAAATTCATTTTTTTTATACCGTTTCCGCCTCCCCGTAAGAACCGGGGGTCGCAATATGGACTTACAAAGAGGTCGCACGAGAATTCGACAAGATGACGTTCCACTCCGCTGCCATCAGAGATGCGATATGCATGCAGAGGCGTTGATTATGGATATATCTTCCAGAAGGAGTCGGGACAACTATGCAGCCGTTCCGGAACAAGAAACAGATATAATGAAGGATGATAACTTCCGGGCAATTCGGAAGAAGCGAGATTTGAGAAAGATCTCGACAGGACCTTTCTGGAATACTACACGAGAAGACTTGGACCCCGGAGTGGTCATATTGTGCCCACCCAGCAGGCCATAGTTTGGCATCGTCGACGAGATAATTGACCAGGTTCGGATAGAGGACCTCACCCAGGTGCGTTGTGAGTTGATCAAGAATGGACGAGAATGGAATATATCTCCGTAGATTGGGACGAGTTCCGGAGGACATGTTCGGCTAAATATCTTCCACAGAGTGATGAAGATACCGAGTTCGTGATTTTGAGTCCGCGTGAGAGAATTCGGATTGACCGTAGCCGAGAACATTTGCAGTGCACTGATAGAGACGTGACATCGAAGTGGACGATGATACAGACAAGCGGGACAAGAGGTTCGTGCGAGATGCTGATGAGCTGTTGTTACTCCCCATTAAGGTTAAAGGTCTGATATCTCTACAGAGGCATTAGGATGCGACCAGTTTCCGAGAAAATGCTGTGTTGAGGACGCAGATGTCCAGAGGGCGAGAAAAGATTACGCAAGAGTACCAGCCTCCGTACAGTTCGGCATAGACGAGATCGGAAAAGACCTTGAGCAGGATTCCTTCTAGGACACTGCTGCAATAAGATTTGCACCCAGGATCAGATGTGTGATGTGTATTCAGAAGACCAGAGTTCGGCGCCAGTGACGTGCTGCTTTACGAGTGGTCGCGAGGATCGACCGAGAGACGACCAGAGAAGTGCCAGGAGGGAATCGCCCCCGTTAGCACACCTGACAAGGACGATGAGCCGATGGATTGCGAGATAGGTAGTCCACAGAGAAGATAAGGGCCCAGAGACAGAGGATGCCAGACCGTGAGCAGGAGGCAAGAAGATATCTTGCGCTGCTAGCATTGGATGCACCGACACCTTCTCGACTTTGAAAGAGGATATACCGACGACGGTATTTATGATTTGTGATTTTGTGATTCGATTATCACGTATCCGTCCCTTGGATTTCGGTATTTTGGGCGATCTATTCGCATGATTTGGTCTTGATGGCTGAGTTCCATGATTTCTGTTTTCGTGCACCATGGTTGCACCTACTGGGTATTCATATTTGTGCACAGGATGCACCAGTTTTATACTTCGTGTGATTATCGCACCAGATTTATATTTCGTGCCTTTGTTGCACCGGTTTTATATTTTGCGCATAGTTATTACGCTTGAGGTATTGATTGTGATTTCATGCCTATTTTATGGCGGTGATTTGATTTACGCTTCCAGCATAGTTTTCATGCACTTTTAGTGTTTTGATTTGATTTGTGCACGCTGATGCATATGGTTGTGAGCTTATACACCGCGGTATACCTGCTTTTGATTGAGCCGCATTGTATACCGTCGACTTTGATTCTGATATTGATGTTGATTTCTTGCCCTCCATGCATTTGATTTGGATTTTCGCGCGTGATGAGCGCATGTTTTGAGATACAATTTTGGTGCACACCAGTTGCGCTAAATCGAGATTTTTCGTGCATGTCTGATGCACCTGATTTTGCTGTCAGTCACACGCGTTGCCTATGACAGATGTTTCGTGCACACCCGTTGCACCTAGATGATGTTTCTGTGCATATGTATTGCACATGTATAGATTTTTTCTTTCTGTGCGCACCAGACGCACAGGGTATTCTTATATACATTTTGGGATTGATTTCTTATGGAGCAGTACGTTTTTATGATATTTGCTATTGTTTTCATACTAAGCAGGACTAGTCAGAGGACAGTACCTGGATATATTTTGCATGCATTGATAGTTATCGAAGGGATTTCCACAAAGTGAGCTATAGTCTAAGTATTTACCTACGTGTCTGATATGACACGACGCGTTTAAAACAAGAAAACCCTTCTAAATTGTTTTCAAAACGGCGGGATGTACATACTAAACAAGGATAAGTATATATATATGATTATTTTCTTACAATAGACGCCCGCCACTGTGCAGTGATATGTGCATCGCACAGCGACTTGAAAAGGTTTGGCATGCATTTTCTTCAGTTATCTACATGTATAGTTCTGATTGATATCATATTGGTTTTATTTTGGATTTGACATTTGTGTCTTTACCATGACTCCGATGATTGCGGGATGCTTGACGGAGCTTTGTCTTTGAGTTATCTGCTCATTACTCATGCGCATGCATTGCGCTATGATGCGTTTTATCTATTGATGATTTCGGAGCCCCGACGACTTGGACTTTTACTGAAATTTTTTAGTATTTGAGGGATTTAAATTTAAATTCAGGGACAGAATTTCTTTAAGGGGGAAGATTGTAACATTTCAAAATAATAAAATATTATTTTTGGGGAATTTTTATAATTTAATAATAAAATATTGCATATTTTAATAAGGCGGAATAATTAAATACCGATAAATGGGGAAAAATTATGGAAATTATTTAAAAGAGTGTGTTTTATGTAAATTATGCAAATTTTAAGTTTATATGATTAATTATATGCTAATTTAGTGCTAATCGCGATTAAAAATCGTTAATTGCGCTTTAAGCGTAATTTGTGCAAACATGCACTATATCTTTTTTAACACTTGTTGCATTTTACAACATGTTTTTGGGTGCATGGCTTTTGTTTTGGGATTACTATTTATGAGAGAGGGAAATTAGAGAAGAAAAGAAAATAGAAATGGAAAAGAATAAAGTATTAGGTATGGGTGAGAGAGAGAAGGTGAGGGGGGTTATCTTTGACTTGCATCTCACCATTCCCATCATTTTCCTCTCCCTCCCTCTCTACATGCTGCTGCTGCTGCTGCCTTCTCCTCCCTCCACTACAAATCACCCCATTTCATCTCAAAAACAAACACAAAACCCAAATCCCATTTCACAAAAAAGATGCACAAGCTCACTAGCTACCCCATGAACCAAGAAAGAGAAGATTTTGAGGTCTTTAAGCAACTCAAGAAAATTCTTGAGTTGCCAAAGGAGGTAACTTCTGCACCATTAGTGTAGTATTTTAATTCCTTATGCATCCATACATGTTTCATGTCGATATTGAGTGGTTTTGTGGACTTAGAAAAATTCTAGTTAAGGGTTTTGGAATTCATGAGTGGTGATGGGTAATTAAGCTCAGTAGAGGCCATACAAATGCCCTAGTGCTAGAATCCAGGCCTAGACCAGAGACTAGAAACCTGGAATACGGATTTAGAAACCCGATATCAGAAAATTGCGGAATCTGTGAGGGTTAAATGAAATCTTCTATCACCCCGAGACTCTAAAAATTATTTTGCAAAGACAGTGATACATGCAGGCACCTAGGAAACTACAACCAAAACCCTAGCCCCTAACTCCCAACCATGGCCGCAGATTTATTCCTTCTGGTCGCAATTTACGGCCAGACCTGGCGCATTTTCGCTCGTTCTTGTTCTGTAGCTCCTACATCTATAAATTAGACCCCTGGCATATGCAAAATTATCCAATTTGACCTAGGGTAGAATCTGGAGCCTTTTTTCCTGAGTTGCTGTTTTAATTCATATTTTCTTTTTGCGTATTTTAAATTCTGGATTTGTATAATTGCGTTTTACCTCGATTGCATGGCGTTTATACGACGATATCGAGAATAGTTTGATGGTTTTGAATGCGTAGTCCATAGGTTCTAACCTATAGGCCTTAGCGCGTCGTTTGGTTTTCTCGATGTGATTTTAAGGTTTATTTGCGATTGTGTTATCTTGTAGGTACCTTCTCGAGGGCTTCATACGATGAAGAAGATGAAGGCGACATCGACACCGACACGCAGGATACAAGGTGAGTAGATTATATCTACGGGGGAAGTCGAGTGGATGGCGTATAGCACCCCCGCATTTCGTTATTTAATATACTAGATATATCCTATATTTATATATATGATAGCATTATGTGTGATATGGATATTGGAGATGAGATTAGGTGTACTATGGGTAGAATAGGGTTTAGATGTAAACCAGTATAGTTTCCTTGATGCGAACCCTAGAATAGGTTTACACCCACACGCACACACATGCTTATTTGTTATAGTTATACCTAGATGATGAGGATTGTGGATGATATTTGGAGATGAGTCGATGAGATTGGGCATAGTGCCATGAGATCGGTGATATATTGTGATTCGTATTTGGGATACGACATGTGATTTTAGCGGGCCTTTGGACGTGTGTTCCACACACGCATTTATATTTATATAGATTGTATCGATTTGTACTAGACTTAGACCAGTACCCCAGATCATGAGATATGATGATAAGGATACCAGATAATTGATGAGATGAATGTGATATTGACCCATACCCAGCTTTTGGGATGCCGTACGATGATTTGCCATACGGGCTTTGTATTGATGATAGATCCGCACTCATGACTTGAGGATGTCATATGATATTGTATCTTACGTGGTACATTTGAGCCGGGATCACCGACTATTATAGTTATATATATATATATATATATATATATCGACTCAGATTTAGGTGGTTTCCATACCCCTCCCGATTGACTTGTTAGTTAAAGCTGTAGTTTTGCTAGTAGATGTTAAGCTAGGCCGATATCATACTTGTTTCAAAACTAATGAATTGGGAGTATTTTAAAGACAGGCAAAAGGATTCTATGGATATTTTCAAAAGACGCATCTTTTCTTAAAACACCGTAGCTCTTATTTTACTAAAAACCACGATCCGTCTTATTTCAAAAGGCAAACTGTATGACTTTTTTTTTATATTGATGCAGATGCGTCACTGTTGCGTTTATTAGTCGATTCCTGCATATTCTTGTTATTCGCATCGCATTGCATGTGCAAATGGTAATTGTTATATTAAAATCATGCTGTTAGGACACCAACACTATTATCGATGATGCATATGTTCCACGTACACCAGCTTGCCGGCTCACACATTTCTTCATCGATAATTTCCATGTCACTACACTGTAGTACTGTTGCATTCAGGATATGACCCTTGCATGGCATACTTGTGCACACCTATTGTACATTCATACTCGTGTACTTACATATTGTACACTCAAACTTGTGCACATACCTATTATACATTCATACTCATGTATTTACATATTGTACACTCATACTTGTACACATACCTATTGTACATTCATACTCGTGCATTTACATATTGTACACCCATACTTGTACACATACTCATTTGCACATACATAGATGATTCTCGCTTGATTTGGAGATTTGGAAACCACAAGATACTCTTTAAAACTGATTCATTTTAAAAGAGCGGTTTTCCCAATATGTGCACATTACTATTCCATATTGCGTAATATACTGATATGCTTACATTTCTTTTACATATCGCATACATCATGCTTTTGATTATACGCATTGAGATATGTTGTTTCCATGATATTTCTGAATTTGGGAACAGTGGATATTTCAAAGGAAAGTATGTAATTGTTTTAAAAACCCGGTTACCCTTGATATGATATTTCAGTGCGTCCACCTTGTGTTTTCTCGGTGCTGAGAGCGACATATGAAACCCGATTCGAGGAGGCGGATGAGGCCGATTGCGGGTACAGGGTGGGCCCGGTATGGTTCCCCGGGGCGAGAACGGATCGCTGTGTAGTAGACGGTGAGCCTGGCAGAGGGACTACTACCTACCGGTGATATTATTTGGGCTCGGCGGATATCCGGAGGATACCGACCGGAGTCGAGAGATGATATGTGTCGATCCAGACTGACGGAGCCCGATATATGAGGATTTACAGCCCGATGATAGGCACAGGTTTCTTGATGTTTTCGAGTGTCGATGCTTGATACTCAGATTCCATGATTTTGATATGTCGCGAGCGACACCTGTTGATTTACAACCTCGTACTTCCATGCATATGTTTATGATATTTAGATGCATGATGCTTATTGTCATTGGGTAACACGTAGACGATTTCCACATACATATATTGACATTGATTACATAGTTGGATGAT
The DNA here is from genome assembly GCA_030015575.1 of Agapanthus africanus. Taxonomy (NCBI): domain Eukaryota; kingdom Viridiplantae; phylum Streptophyta; class Magnoliopsida; order Asparagales; family Amaryllidaceae; genus Agapanthus; species Agapanthus africanus. Next base: position 336,985,600 of record CM057345.1, on the reverse strand, counting down.
ATCCACTTTTTCATAGACTTCATGATATAGTCGACATTGATCATACCTCATATTTATGATATGTTATTACCTGAGGCACTGGCACGAGCACTTGGCACTACACTCATGTATAGATGTTACATTGCCACCTTATCATGCTTCAGACTTATTTATTTGAGGTTTATATATATCTGATCGTATTGACCTAGGATTGTGTCATACATACGATTTCTGCTCTATGATTTTTTCTCTTCACGAGTTGGCAACTCACCCCCGTTGTGCCACAGTTCTTGCAGGTTTTGCCGTACAGGTTCCATGGCGGCATTTCTGGTACACTGCTTCCCTTACGGGTGATTTGCTTTGGTAGGTGGGTTCTTTTGCATCAGAACCACCATTGTATATGTATTATTCAGTTCTATCTAGAAATTCCATCAACAAACTTGTATATTGTTTTAGACTTAGAAAACCTGTTGTGTATTATTTCGACCTTAGAGTCGCACGTTGTAGTATTATGGTTTTCAAGCTGATTTGAGTTTTTTCCTTTGAGTTTTGATCCTATCCCTTTGGCGTTGTATATTATACTGCTTGCGTGGTTGTGACCGTCGATTGACGAAGAGCTAGCTCCCGCTTGGGGATGCCTTTTATCATTGTATATATACTATTCATGTTGTACCCCGTTTGGGGCCAGTATTTACAAAGGAAACTCTTCCGAAATTTTCAGAAAAGACTAGAGATTTTAAAAATGCATGTTCGGCTTACTCATTTTAAAACCTTGTTTTTTTAAACATGTTTTCTTACTTCTTAAAACTAGTTTTCCTTATTTACTCCTTAAAATGGTTTTAGATTTCTAGGCTTTTGGTTTGCTTGAATTAGATAGGGTCCTATAGATTTCATATGATTCAAGTGCCAGTCACGTGCTATTTCGGATCGTGACAACAAGAACTAGCCTTAGTGCAAGTAGGAGATTGTCAGGAATATGTATGCCCTGGAAGCAATTATTGTATGGTATAGTGGATGCTTGGACATATATTTAGAGGACTTTCTTGCTCGACATCATAGTTTGCTATCTGGTTACTCTTTATCTTAACATGTACACTTGTATTATTATACTGTCTCTATGATACTTGTTGATAAAGACCTTAGGATGTTTGCTTGACTACCAAGACTATGAACTGTTAAAGGATGTGCTTGTAGACTATACAAGTCCCAGTAGTATGATCTGCATCATAGTCCTGGTAGACAAGCAAACATCCTAATGGCTTTATCAACATGTATCAGAGAGACAGTATAATAATACAAGTGTACATGTTAAGATAAAGACCAACCAGATAGCATACTATCATGTCGAGCAAGAAAGTCCTTTATATATATGTCCAAGTATCCACTATATCATACAATAATGGCCTCTAGGGCATACATATTCATTACGCCCCTTTGTCCTAATGGACATCGGACAACATACAATACTTTGTATATGTCACGACCCGAAATTTGGCACGTGACGGCACTTAAACCACGTAACGTCTACAGGCGTAACACAATTCAAGTAAGCCGAAACCCAGAAATCTAAACCATCAAAAGTAGTAAGTGATAAGAACATTGTTTAAAAGCTTTTGGGCATCTCAAGTAAAAATCTTTAAAGTTTATTTTCTTAAAATTTTGGCAGCACCTCCTTTGTAAACGTAGGGTTCCTAGTGTAACATTTCGAAATAATAAAAATATTATTTTTGGGAATTTTTATAATTTAATATTATTTTATTGAATATTTTAATAATTCGGTATAATTAAATACAAATAAATGGGGAAATTTTTTGGAAAATTATGGAAAATTCTAAAATAGGGTAAATTAGAGAATTATGCCGTTTCTAAGTTTAATTGATTAGTTATATGCTAAATTAGTGCTAATCGCGATTAATAATCGCTAATCGTTTTTTTTAGCAATTTGTGCAAAACATGCACATATCACTTTTTTCACACTTGTGCATTTTCTTGCCATGGTTTATCATTTGGGTTTACTATTTGAGTGAGAAGGAATTTAGAGAAAAGAAAAGAAATGGAAAAAAGGTTTATATTAAAGAATTTAGTAGTTGGTGAGAGAGAGAGAGAGGTATGGGCTTCTTTGACCAAGAATTAGCCATCTCCTTTATTCCCTTCACTCATTTCTCTCCCTCTCCTTCAAGTTGCTGCTGCTGCTCCTGCTCCTCACCCTACCTCCCCTCTTCAAGCCTCAAATCACCTGTAAAACAACTCCACAACCCCACTCTCATTTCATTAAAAGTGTGCACAAGCTCAAGATCTACACATTGGACTAAAGAAGCAAGGATTTTGGCCACTAGGGGCAACTCAAGAAAATTCTTGAGTTGCCAAATGAGGTATTTTCTGGATCATTAGCTTAGTTTTAGCATTTCCTTTACCCCTATGTTATGATTGAACCGATATTGTGTGATTTTGGTGACTTGAGGGAAAACCTAGTTAGGGTTGAGGAAATTATAAGTTGTGATGGGAAATTGAGCTCAGTAGAGGCTACACCAACACCCTAGTGTATGAATTGAGACCCAAACCTGAAGCTTAAACCCAGAATACGGATTTTAGAAACCGATATCGGAGAAATTGTGGAATCTGTGAAGGGTATATTGAATCTGCTATTACCCGAGACATCCTAAAATAAAATTGATTGGACAGTGACATGTGCAGGCACCCAGGAAGCTACCACCAGAACCCTAGCCCCTACCTCCTATACCCGGCCGCAGATTTATCCATTCTGGCCGCAAATTGCGGCCAGACCATGGTGGATTTGCCTCGTTTTGATTTTGGTGTTCCCTTATCTGTAGATTTGACCCCTGGTATATATAGATTTGTCTAATTTGACCTAGGGTGAAATCTGGAACATATTTCCTAAGTTGCTGTTTTGGATTCGTGTTTCCGTATTCCGTATTCTTAATTCTGAATTTGTGTCTTGTGATTTACCTCGACTATTTGGCGTTTATACGACGATATAGAGGATTTATTGATGGTTTTGAAGGCGTGCCATAGGTTCTAACCTATAGGCCCCTTATCGTATCGTTTTGGGTTTCGTGTGCCGTTTTCGAATTGATTTGGTTTTAATGCGCATATACGATACTTTGATATGTAGTTACCCATGAAGACTTCGGGACGACAAGCAAACGCGTGGTGACATCGAAAGATAAAGACGCAAGGTGTGTAGATTATATCTACAGGGAGAAGTCGGGTGGATGGCGTATAGCACCCCCGCAGTCCGTAGTTGATATATTATATATGATAGTTAGGTGTATTATGGATAGTGTAGGGTTAGAAGCAACTAGTGTAGTTCATAGTCGCGAACCCTAGAATAGATTTACACCTACACGCACTCCCTTACATATTCATTATACTTGCACTGTGTTTGATGATATTGGATGACATTGGAGATGAGTCGATGATGTTGGGCATTGTGCCGCGAGATCGGTGATTTGATGTGATTCGTATTTGGGATACGATACGTGATCTCTAGCGGGCCTTGGGACGTGTGCTTGCACACGCAGTATATTGATGGTATCAGTTGTACTAGACTTAGATCAGTACCCCGGATTATGTGATATGATGATAAGTGATACCTGAGGTGTGATGAGATAGTGTGATATTGACCCGTACCCAGCTATTGGGATGTCGTACGACGATTTACCGTACAAGCCTATATTGATGATAGATCCGCACTCATGACTCGAGGATGTCTTACGATATACTGTATCGTTCGCGATATTATTGAGGCGGGATCACCGAATATTATATCTATATATTTATCGACTCAGATTTAGGTGGTTTCCATACCTCTCCCGATTAACTTGATACTTAGATCTATAGTTTGCATAGTAGATTCTTCACTGTGGTGTCGATTATTTGATTTCCGCATATTCATTATATTCGCATTGCTTGCATATGTTTATTGCTATATTAGTATCATGCTGTTAGGACACCAGCACCATTATCGATGATGCATATGTTCCACGTACACTATTTGCCGGCTCACACACTTCATCATCGGTAATTGCTATGCCACTACACTGTAGTACTGTTGCATTCATGATATGATTCTTGCATGGCATATTGTACACTTATACCTGTACACAAACATAGATGATTCTGACTTGTTTAGGGATTTGGAAACCGCAAGATATTCTTCAAAACTGATTCGTTTTAAAAGAGCGGTTTCCCTCGACATGTGCACATTATTATTCCATGTTGCATGACTTCTGATATGTTTACCTTTCTTTACATGTCATACATCATGTTTTGATTATACGCATTGAGATATGTTGTTTCCATGATATTTCTGGATTTGGGAACCGTGGGTATTTCAAAAGAAAATATATAATTGTTTTAAAAACCCGGTTACCCTTGATATGATATTTCAGTGCGTCCACCATGTGTTTTCTCGGTGCTGAGAGCGACATGTGAAACCCGATTCGATGAGGCGGATGAGGCCAATTGCGGGTACATGGTGGACTCGGTATGGTACCCCGGGGCGAGAACGGTTTCGCAGTGTAGTAGATGGTGAGCCTGGCAGAGGGACTACTACCTACCGGTGATTGTATTTGAGCTCGGCGGATATCTGGAGGATACCGACCGGAGTTAAGAGATGGACATGGGCTGACCCGTACTGCCGGGGGCCGAGGGCCGATACCGCAGACGGAGCCCCATATGGATGAGGATTTACGTGCCGATACTAGGCACAGGTTTCATGATGATTTCCATGGCTTTTATTATATCCTCATATTTGCATACATGATGTTTATTGTCATTGGGTAACGGGTGGACGGGTTCCACGTTTATTATCATTGGGTGACGGGTGGACGGGTTCCACGTTTATACAGACTTGATCACATACAGATTGGATTTACATTGATCATACTTCATTTGTATATATAACAGGGTATGAGGGTGCTGTTATATATACCCTTACACCAATATTAGTGGAATGGGACACTAATATATGTGTATTGATATCCATTTAATACTTCTTCATATTTACTTCATGCAGACATACCTTATACTGATGACATGTTGTTACCTGAGAACTTGGCACTACATACATGTATAGATGTTACATTGCCACCTTATCATGCTTCAGACGTACTCTTGTGGTTTATATTATACTGATCGTTTGGACCTAGGATTATGTCTTGCATTCGGTTTCTGCTTGTAGATATTTCTATTCACGATTTGGCAACTCACCCCCGTTGTGCCACAGTTCTTGCAGGTTTTGTTGTACAGGTTCCATTGCGGCATTTCTGGCACACTGCTTCCTTGCGGGTGAATTGCATTTGGTAGGTGGATTCTTTTGCATCAAGAACCACCATTGTACTTGTATTATTCATTGTATCTAGAATTTCCATCAACCAAAACTTGTATATTGTTTCAGACTCAGACACTAGTGATGTATTATTCGACCTTAGAGTCGCGCTCAGTAGTATTGCGGTTTTCATGCTTATTGAGTTTCTTTTGGTTTTGACCCTCGCCTTTCGGCGTTGTATATTATTATTGCTTGTGTGGTTGTGACCGTCGATTGACGAAGAGCTAGCTCCCGCTTGGGGATGTCTTTTATCATTGCATATATATTGTTCTTGTTGTACCCCGTTCGGGGCCAGTTTTACAAAAGAATCTCTGCCGAAATTTTTAGAAAAGACTTCACATTTTAAAAATGCATATTCGGCTTAGTTATTTAAAAACCTTGACTTCAAACATGTTTTTATTCACTTCTTTAAACCAGTTTTCTTTATTTACCCTTAAAATGGTTTTAGATTTCTGGGCTTTTGGCTTACTTGGATCGGATGGAGTCCTATAGACTTCATATGGTTCAAGGGCCAGTCATGTGCTCTTTCGGGTCGTGACACCTAGGCACTCTTGTGAAGGTTCATAAGGCATCAAACATGCCCGAATAAAATTTTAGACGTGCCGAACAACCCAAAGCCGGGATCTTTGCTAGATTATTAGGGTTTAACATGAAAGTAAACATCTTTACTACTAAGTGTGAGGGATTACAACCTTTGTAGTCCGCTCCTTAGCTTCATATGCTCCGAGTAGAAGTCCCTTCACCGCGATCCACGATCTCCCGGACTCAAGAGAGGCTCCACGACTCGAACGATCCATGATTGCTTATCGTATTCCTTTTCTCCGATGATCTACATCAAAGTTGCAATAACTCAAGCTCTCTCACTCTAAAGAGGTGAACACCCTAATCTAATGGGCTAGATTAGATGAGGATGATGGAGTAGTATTTTTGCTTTCTTTTTATATCATTTTTTCACAAGAAATGATCACAAAAGAAATCACAAGTGAGCTCTCTCAAAAACTCAAGAGAGAAGAAGATGAAGAATAATGAGATAATTCCTTTTTTGATGAATAGTAGATAAGAATATATGATTTATTATGGAACCATGGTCAAGGATGAGAGGCTTAACCTATGTAGAGAATAAACTAGAGCTAGGGTTTGGTTAGGTTAAGTATGAGTCATGGATAAGCATAACCATAATATCTTAACCAAGACAAAAGGAAATCCTTCTAGAAAGAACAGGAAGGAGCTAACCCTAATCAAACCCCAATCCCTTTTTATCATCCCTAAACATGTTTCATAATAAATCATATCATTTCACAATAATATATATCACATATATATATTATATATTTGCAACAAAAGAAAATAATACAATAAACATATATCGCATATATATCAATGTATTAATCCGGTGAGAAAATGAAATAATAAAGCGAGCCAATATTAGATAATGTAATACAATATATCATATATATCATTATACATTAAATCATCGAATCAACACTTGATTCGACGATCCGGCTATATCGAATATAACCGACTAATATATCATGTACTGATTCATCGAATCAACACTTGATCCGATGTCCCGGTTCATATCTAAATATCGCGAGAATATAATACGGTATCACATATCTCATTATCCTTGGTCCATCATATATCACATATGTGCTTCTACTCCGTTTTGCCTAAGCCAAGAAACATCTGTGTAGGACTCTAAAGAATCGTCAATACGCCGGTAGCAGGTGATGATCATATCAAACACCCACAAGCTGCAAGCGGTCCGCTAAACGTAACAGCCACCTAGGTATTGAGCGATTAGAAGATCAACAACCTAGCCTGTCCGTTCTCCTGTGAATCCAATCAGTAACACTCCCGTACAGTCCGGTCTGTTCGTCTGATATGTCGCATATCAAGTCTAGGGGTGGTATACGTCAGACCCCAGTAACCGATAAGTCGTGTCGATGTGAGGCTCATAACAGGTCGAGAAACTACTTGTAACACTTACCAGTATATATCTATATCAGCCCTGTCCAGGGACTTCCAGTTATAGCCAATCGAACACGGCACAACATCAACTCCCTATACCGGGAGAGACGAATCCCCTCCTATCACTCATTGCCTCCATGTGATTCGGGACTGTACCCAAAAGCCACCGTTTTGCACACCCTCTTGGACGTGGTAAGGTTGAAATCAAAGCACAGTGGGAATCACACAAGACTCTATGACGCTCTCGGGTCTACAGACTATCCTGTACCAGTGTCACCGGAGAACTGCCATCTGACGTGTGGTATATCACCATCTGGGAGTTCTCGGTGAGTCCGTCCAGTGTACCCAGTCTCCCCTGAGCACCCGTACACCATCCTTGATATCAAACACTGATGGATATGGGATCATCTATCGCCCATCATATGGGTCAAGATGTGTATACGCTAGTCTACTATGGTGTATCGATGCCCCGTCTCGATATACCCTCGACTAGGAACATTTATAGGATGTACTCATCGATAACCGTGGCCCCACTAGTATGATCTCATCATAATCCCAATAGTCGAGTACAGATCCTAAGGGCTTTATCAACATGTGAGAGAAAGACAGTAAACCAGTACGAGTCAACATGTTAAGATAAAGTGAAACCAAATAGCATACTATCATGACGAGCAAGAAAGTCCTATCTGTATATATCAAAGCATCCATCATAATATACATCATATGTACAACAATGGCCTCTAGGGCATATACATAACTAACAATCTCCCACTTGCACTAAGGCCAGCTGCTATAGTATCTCATACCTAGCATCCCGAATAATCTCTCAAACTGTATCTGGGGTATGGCCTTCATGAGTGGATCCGCAGTGTTATCCTTCGTATCTACTCTCCTGACCTCGATCTCCCGGCGATCAACTATCTTCCTGATTAGGTGATACCGCCTCAGAATATGTCTGGAGTTCTGATGGGACCTGGGTTCCTTGGCCAAAGCCACAGCTCCATTGTTATCGCAATACAGAGGTATTGGATGCTCAATGGATGGAACCACACCAAGTTCAGTGATGAACTTCTTCTTCCAGACAGCCTCTTTGGCAGCATCGTTGGCAGCGATGTATTCAGCCTCCATCGTCGAGTCTGCAACGGTATCCTGTTTGGAACTGTTCCAACATACCGCCCCTCTATTGAGGGTAAAGACAAATCCCGGTTGCGACTTAGAGTCGTGCTTATCACTTTGGAAGCTGGAATCGGTAAAGGACTCCACCCGGAGTTCTCCGTTACCATACACCAAGAACATGTCTCTAGTCCTTCGCAAGTACTTGAGAATGTTCTTCACAGCTGTCCAGTGACTTTCTCCAGGATCTGCTTGATACCGACTCACTACACTTAGTGAGTATGCAACATCGGGTCTGGTACACAGCATCGCATACATGATAGAGCCTACTGCCGAAGAATAGGGTATCCCTTGCATGCGAGCTCTCTCCAAATCCGTCTTGGGAGACATCTCTTTGGAGAGAGTGAGTCCAGAGATCGTGGGTTGGTTCCCATGCTTGGATTCTTCCATACTAAACCTCTTTAGTATGGTGTCAATGTACCTGGATTGGGACAATCCCAGTATCCGTTTTGATCTATCTCTATAGATCCTAATCCTCAATATGCAGGAGGCATCAGCTAGATCTTTCATTGAGAATCTTTGTGATAAGAAGAGCTTGACTGATTGCAGCATAGGAATATCATTTCCTATCAAGAGTATGTCATCCACGTACAATACAAGAAAGACAACCTTACTCTCTGCCACCTTCTTATAGATACAAGGTTCATCTATATTTTTGATGAAGTCAAACTCTTTGACTACAACATCAAAACAGATTGTCACGTCCCGAAAGTACGGAACATGACCGGCACTTAAACTACGAAACGTCTCGAGGCGTACGTAATCTAAGTAAACCAAAAACCCAGAAATCCAAACCAAGAAAAGTAGTAGAGTGAAGGAAAACCAATTTAAAACAAGTAGTTTTAATAGCATAAGCCGAATTATGCGGTTTTTAAGAACATCAAAATTTACTGAAAATTTCGGCAGAGTCTCCTTTGTAAATACTAGCCCCCAAACGGGATACAACATGAATAGTATACGAAATCAATAAAAAGGCATCCCTAAGCGGGATCTAGCTCTTCTTCAATCGATGGTCACAACCACACAAGCAATATAATATATAACGCCAACGGCGAGGATCAATATTCAAAAGGAAACTCAAAACCACAAGAAAACCGCAGAAATATAACGCGCGACTCTAAGGTCGAAGGAATAACATCACTGGTCTCTATCTCAAAATAAATACATGTTTGGTTGATGGAACTTCTAGATACAACAGAATAATAATATACAAGATATATAATGGGGGTACGATACAAGTAAACCCACCTACTAGCAAATCACCAGAAGGAAACTATGCCCGCAAGCCGTAAAGAAACCTGTACGGCAAACCTGCAAGAAACTGAGGCACAACGGAGGTGAGTTGCCAACTCGTGAATAGAAAAACATCTACGAATAGAAATCGCATAAATAACGCAACCTAGGTCAATGATCATAATATATCCTCAATATATATAACATGCAACCTATAACAAGGCTAGGGTAAATATCTAACACGAGTGTAATCTCATGTGCCCGTGTCAGTGCCTCAGGTAGCAATATATCATTTGAATGAGGTATGAATGCATGAAAACAGAATACATGTAAATGAAGAACCGTTTTCATAATTTAGTGAGATTTCCTTTGTATTTTTAAAATGAGGTATCATAATGAAATCAGCATAAAACAGTGCCTAGCATCGGCACAAAACGTAATCCCAATATCTCGATATCTCTGTATCACAGTCTCTGTACCTCAATTATCTCAAAATCTCAATGTCTCAATCACAATATATAGGGCGCCGTCAGTCCAGACCGGCCCCTACCATCCATCTCAAGATCAACATGCTATCCTGTCCGTTCTCTTGTGAATCCAATCAGTAACACTCCCGTACAGTCCGGTCTGTTCGTCTGATATGTCGCATATCAAGTCTAGGGGTGGTATACGTCAGACCCCAGTAACCGATAAGTCGTGTCGATGTGAGTCTCATAACAGATCGAGAAACTACTGGTAACACTTACCAGTATATTTCTATATCAGCCCTGGCCAGGGACTTCCAGTTATAGCCAATCGAACACGGCACAACATCAACTCCCTATAACGGGAGAGATGAATCCCCTCCTATCACCCATTGCCTCCATGTGATTCGGGACAGTCCCTAAAAGCCACCGTTTTGCACGCCCTCTTGGACGTGGTAAGGTGGAAATCAAAGCACAGTGGGAATCATACAAGACTCTATGACGATCTCGGGTCTACAGACTACCCTGCACCAGTGTCACCGGAGAACTGCCATCTGACGTGTGGTATATCACCATCTGGGAGTTCTCGGCGAGTCCGTCCAGTGTACCCAGTCTCCACTGAGCACCCGTACACCATCCTTGATGTCAAACACCGATGGATATGGGATCATCCATCGCCCATCATATGGGTCAAGATGCGTATACGCTAGTCTACTCTTGTGTATCGATGCCCCGTCTCGATATACCCTCGACTAGGAACATTTATAGGATGTACTCATCGACTTCCGTGGCCCCACTAGTATGATCTCATCATAATCCCAGTAGTCGAGTACAGATCCTAAGGGCTTTATCAACATGTGAGAGAAAGACAGTAAACCAATACGAGTCAACATGTTAAGATAAAGTGAAACCAAATAGCATACTATCATGACGAGCAAGAAAGTCCTCTATGTATATATCCAAGCATCCATCATAATATGCATCATATGTACAACAATGGCATCTAGGGCATATACATAACTAAGAGTAAAAACTAGCCCTGAAACGGGTACAAACATAAGATATAAGTATAGCATCCCCCAAACGGGAGCAAATCATGCCCAAAGGCGGAAACAACCACCACAAGCATAAATACGTCGCCGTAGTGAAGAAATGGACAATATAGAGTGAAAACAGCATAAAGGATAAAACTGCATAATAAAAGTCAGCTCACACTTGCACGACATCCAGAGTCACAAAAATAATATACAATATCGTCCTCACATCTCGTCTCTAAGTCAAAACATGAAGTGGTAGATGGATAGTACTAGATACAATAAGATATACTATGAACATCATCGGATAACCGCAAAACCCACCTATAGCAAAACTGCTCACAGTCAGCCGTAGCGGTATCCGCTGCAAAAGATATATTAATAAGAAGCCCTGCCGCAACCACTCTGAGGGACAACCTGCAAAAGCACTGTGGCGCAACGGGGGTGAGTTGCCAACTCGTGAATTGTAAATAATATCATGCAAGTAATCGCAGGTATGCACGTACTACGATAATCTATCACATGCAAACTGATAGTATAATATGGCAATATGTATAGGCAATAGTCATGAATGGTGCTCTATCATGTACTACTAATACATGAAGCAATACATATCAAATGAATGCTGAGTATGGAATAAAACATATCATCATCAAGGAATCCTCATCGTGGAAAATCAGTGTCCATCAACGACACTCCAAATCCCAATACCTCAGGCATCGCATCCTCAGATCGGTCCTCATATCCTTTAAGTCTCATGGAACCTGAGTGTCCAACATCGACACTCGAAATCATCATGAAAACTAGTGTCCAACATCGACACGTAAATACTCACATCATGGGCTCCGTGTGGGGGTTCGGCCCGCGGGCTCCGGCAGAACGGTCGGTCCAATTCCATCTCATACTCCGGTCGGTATCCTCCAGATCTCCGCCGAGTCCAAATACTATCACCGGTAGGTAGTAGTCCCTCTGCCAGGCTCATCGGCTAATCCATCAACATCCGTTTCTTGCCCCGGGTACCACCAGGTCCTCCTTGTACCTGCAAACGGCCGCATCCACTCATCGCATCGGGTTTCTAACACAAGTCTCAGAACCGAGAAAACTCATGGTGGATGCACTGAAATATCATATCAAGAGAAACCGGGGTTTTTCAAACAATGCATAATTTCTTGATATACCACGGTCCTCAAATCTAGAAAATCACATGAAATCTATATCTCAATGCGTAAATCCAATAAATATAATATATGCAACATAAAACAGTAATATGAGCATAACAAGGGAAAACTGCTAATTAAATGCATCAAGGTATCAAATATATCATGCGGCTTCTAATTTCTCCGAACTGCAATGCAACATCATATAAAGGGGAACATGTAACTATAGCAAAGTATATGTGTAAGCATGTAGGTATGCTTGTATGCTATATTTCATATGCACAATGGAATAAGAATCAATGTCTCGATGTCACTAACCAATACAATATCATATATGTATATGTTTTGTGCATGTCATGGCAATTACCGACGGTGTGTGTAGCATACAATTAGTGCTCATGCAACATGAACCGTCAATAATGGTGCAGTGTCCAATGGGTACAAGTCCAGGCACAACAAGTAATAATATGCATTGAAGTTCATGCACAATCTCTATGTACATATACTTATAATTAATAATCATATAATTGAATCTAGCCCAGACGCATAATGCCATACGGGCGATTCCCCCTTAGATGTTAAATCTACTCACCGATGATCTTCATCTAAGTAAAGCCAACCACTTGCTTTCCCTTCTTCGCTGTTTCCGAAGTCCCCGCCTGCGATCCTAAAATCATATAACAACATAACAAGTTCACATTAGAATCGACCAATAACACGTACAAACTACGTTTAACCGACGCACCAACTCCAATCAAACTCTCAAGTATTCGTCTAGTGGCTAACATGCGTAGCGACACTCCGAAACCAACCCAAGTGCAGCAGCTACACAAGAACACGAACCGTGTCGGATAACGTAACGCGCGTAGTCGAAACATTAGAAATAAGAAAAGTGATCCCAGATTTTGTATACTGTCAAAACATAAAAATCAAGCAGTCCCAAACACTGCTAAACAACTGCAGTCAGCTACACTACAAAGCCCAAGCCCCAATTCCCCCAAAAATCCGAGCTCGCCGGGCCCTACCCCGATCTCGCTGGTTTTCCTAGGTTGTATTAGGTTCGTGCTTCAGGTGATCACTTAGGGTAACTAGTACATCACTACTACATTGCTAGATTTTCCAGTATACACTCGGGGTCACAGCAGATCAAAGAGACTCCATAGTGACACTAAAGATACGATACTGCACAAAACTATACCTTTAGTGTTCTAAACCACAACTACAAGGCAACACAACAATATAAACACCTAATTATCAGTTAGGGATCATTACCTAACCACACTTGCTCAAAAATCAAATCTTTCCAAGCTCTAAGTCATCTTAGTGGCTAGATCATGACATGAGAAGTGTTTTCATGGTGTTTAATGAAGTTTTGCAAGGTTTTGTGATAAAGTAGTGAGGGTTTCAGTTAAGGGAATAGGAGAAGAGAAACAATTGAGAATGAGAGAGTGAGTAGAGAATGAGAGATGAATTAATATAAGTATGAGAGGGTGAGTATAGGGTGAGTTTTAGCCTTACACTTACTCTCTCCCTCTCCTCATCATTGCTAGCATTAATGCCCTCCATGCCTCACCTAGCTACCTCTCCTCAATCCAAAACAAGAAGATAACTCTCACAAAAGAAAGCTTAGTGCAAGGTTAACATGGCAAGGATTAGTTTAAGGTGTCATGGCTACTAAACAAGGTGAACACTAAATAACCCTCAAATTAACATGCACAAGTGTGTGGAAGCCAAAACAAATAATAATAAAATATTAATTAAATTTTATAAATTGCGAGAAAACCATTTTGGTAAACTTTTTACTAAAAACCCGCATTATCGCTTAATTAACACTAACCGCATTCTAAGGTGTTACAATCTCCCCCCTTAAAGAAATTCGTCCCCGAATTTAAAATTCTTACTATGCGTACCTTCAAAGAGATGGGGGAATTTATTCCGCATCTCGCTCGCAGCCTCCCAAGTGATCTCCTCACTAGACGGGTTAGGCTAAAGAACCTTCACAGATGGCAAGACCTTTGACCGAAGTTCCTCCACCTGCCGATCCAATATAACTATCGGCCGTTTGGTGAACGAAAGATCGCGTTCTAGTTGAATGGTCTGGTGCTGAATCATGTGAGAAGGGTCATGAAGGTATTTGCGAAGTATCGACACAAGGAATACGGGGTGAACATCCGGAAATCTGGGCGGAAGTGCCAAACGATAGGCAATGGTACTAACTCGCTCAAGGATCTCAAAAGGACCTACAATTCTGGGACTATGTTTCCCTTCATCAGAGAAATCCGTAGGAATACGTGATCTCCAACTGCGAACTCAAGCCTGGTACAACGATGGTCGGCATAAGACTTCTGTCTAGACTGGGCTGCTCTTATCCTGTCCAGAATCAACTGGATCTTCTCCGTAGTCTCTTGAACTAGCTGGGGTCCTGCTCTCGCCGAGTTCGGTCTAACAGATTGGCGATCGACGCTATTTACTATACAAAGCCTAAAAAGGTGCCATCTGAATCGTCTCCTGATAACAGTTATTGTAGGACAATTTTATCAATGGAAAGTGACGATCCTAACTGCCAACAAAATTAAGGACGCACGCACGAAGCATATCCTCCAGAGTCTGTATAGTCCGCTCTGATTGACCATCGGTCTACGGATGGAAAGTGGTGTTAAATCTCAAATAGGTACCCAAGGCTTTCTGAAGCTTCTGACAAAGACGGCTAGTGAACTGGGTGCCTCTATTAGATACAATGCATGAAGGAACTCCGTGCAAACGCACAAACTTATCAGTGTACAACTGAGCATACCGAGCATAACCGAAAGTGGTCTTCACTGGAAGGAAGTGAGCCGCTTTCGTTAACCCGACAATAATCACCCAAATGGAGTCATACCCTTGACTAGACCTGGGTAGACCCACAACGAAATTCATGGAGGTCTGCTCCCATTCCCACTCCGGAATGGTTATAGGTTGCAACTCTCCTGCCGGTCTCAAATGCTCAGCCTTAGCTCACTGACAAGTCAGGCACTTCGAAACGAAATCCGAAATTTCAGTCTTCATCCCTGCCCACCCGTAATTATCTCTTAAGTCACATTACATCTTGGTGGAACTTGGGCGACCACTAAAAGCTGACTGATGTGCCTGCTCCAGGATCTCGCGTCTCTACCCATCGGTATCAGGTACACACAAACGAGTCCCGAAACATAGCACACCCTGGTCATTAATCAAGAACTCTGAATATTTACCCTGCCGAACATGCTCAAGAATCTCAGACAATGGGCATCGGCGGGTTGTGCCTCACGGAAATGATTAAGTAAAAGTGGACGGGTACGGACATGAGCAAGCTGTCCCCCAGTGGAGGTGAACTTAAACTGTACTCAGCTGTCGCATAAGGACTGCAAATCTGCAGAAGACTATCTCTGAACTGCGCTTATCTGGAACAAGCTACCCCGGGCCTACGACTCAAAGCATCAACTACCACATTCGCCTTGCCCGGGTTATAAAGGATCTCACAATCATAATCCTTCACAAGCTCCATCCAACGTCCCTGTCTCAAAATCAGATCCCGCTGCAGGAAGATGTACTTAAGCTCTGGTGGTCTGTGAAAATCTGACACGATACTCCGTATAAGTAGTGTCTCCAAATCTTTAGCGCAAGACCACCGTGGCCATCTTAAGATAATGAGTGGGATAATTTTGCTCGTGCTCCTTCAACTGTCGGGAAGCATAAACGATAACACTATCATGCTGCATCAAAACACAATCGAGCCCCACTCGTGAAACATCACAGTAAACGACAAAGTCGCCTGATCCAGAAAGCAAAGATAGAACTGGTGCAGTCGTCAACCGAGTCTTCAACTGCTGAAAACTCAGCTCGCTTGCCTCAGTCTAAAGAAAAGGAAACCCCTTCCTGGTCAGTCCAGTCAGCGGTGCAGCGATACTCTAGAAGTCCTGCACGAAACGGCGGTAAAAACCGGCAAAGTCCAAAAAGCTCCAAAACTCTGTCACTGATACAGGTCTGGGCCAAAGCTGTACGGCCTCGATCTTCCTCGGGTCCATACGAATACCGTCTCCCGTAACCACATGACCTAGGTAGTCAACACAATCAAGCCAGAAGGAACACTTCGAGAATTTAGCAAACTGTTGGTGCTCTCTCAATGTCTGCAAAGCCATCCTCAAGTGATGCTCATGTTCCTCTCGACTCTTGGAATAAACCAGTATGTCATCAATAACAGAATAATAAACTGGTCGAGGAACGGTCTGAAAAAATCTGGTTCATCACATCCATGAACGCTGCTGGGGCATTGGTGTGTCCAAACGACACCACCAAAAATTCATAATGCCCGAAACGCGTATGTAAAGCAGTCTTCGGAATGTCATCATTCCAAACCCGCAACTAATGATGACCTGATCTCAAAAAAAACTTAGAGAAAAAAAATGTCCCGCACCATGGAGCCGATCGAACAAATCGTCAATGCGAGGTAAAGTATACCTATTCCATACCGTAACTTGGTTCAATTAACGAAAATCAATACACAACCTTAAACTGCCGTCCTTCTTCTTGATGAACAGAATAGGAGCTCCCTAAGACGAAACACTTGGATGTATAAGTACCCCTATCAAGCAACTCTTGCAGCTGATCCATAAGCTCCCTAAGCTTCGCCGGCTCATCGGGAACAACGTCGGGAAAACTCTCGCACGATAGGAACCCGGTCGAACGAATCTACTGTGGCTCTGGTATCATGAATGGAAGCTAAGAATTCCCGACATCCTCTCCTCAAAAGCCGACTAGCGTAAAAGTTTGAAATCCAACTATGAAGGGCGGCACCACGGTCCCCCTGCACAACAAGAACTGACTCGACGAGAAAACAAAACCTGACTGTCTTCTCGCAGTAGTCCACAGATGCATAGGACGTAGCTAACCAGTTCGTGCCCAGGAGAATGTCGAAGTCCAACATATCCAGAATGATCAAATCGACGGACGAATCTCTATCTCCTATCCGATTGGCACTCGACAGAAACACGTGTCGCGCAATAAAAGAATCGCCAACAAGAGTAATCACAACAACGACAGATCTAGCAAACACGACTCTCGGCCCAACCTCGGCACGAAGTGTGTAGAAACAAACGAGTGCATAGATCCCGGATTAAACAAAACATGTAAATCAAAAGAACATACGAAATAATACCCGAAACCAATGCATTGGACGCCTGCGTGTCTTAATGAGTCGAAACAAATGCTCGTGACTTCCCTCTACCTGCATCTGGCTGTCCTCCTCCTCTGCCACCCAGTCCTCTCTGAGCAAACCCTCCGCGACCACGACCTCTCTGAACATAAGTCTGACGCGGATCAACAGCAGGGCATAAGGCAACTCTCCCTGAGGTGAAGATGGTAAGGTAACATATGGTACGGCTGCCCTTCTATGGCGTACCACGGTACAATTCCTATTCAATATAATGCCCTCAGAGTCGATTATTGGATCGCAGGCACGTGATTGCAATGATTGAGGGAGGACCAATACCGGTAGGACAGTCTTACTCGAGAGGTTTGTATACTATCTGGTTTGTCTTCATCATCGTGTACATGCTTTAGGTGACATCGTGGTTCACTATTACGCGTTTATAGAGAATAGTATGCTACCATTGTTTGTCTTTATCATTGTGTACTGCTTTTGGTGACCTTACAGGTCGCTATTGCATGCTAATAGAGCCCTTAGGATTCTTTCTTGATGACCAGCAGTATGATGGCGATCATATACGTGGGAGCTGGGGTCTATAAGCATATCCTTAAAAGGTCCCTAGTCGTGGGAGTTTCGAGACTGGGCATCGATACTCCGTTAGTAGACTAGTGTATACAGTCGAGACCCTGACGAGGGGCAGTGGCCGGTCTCACAAGCCATTGATGCCAGTTGGTTCACCTAAGATGTATACAGGTGCTCATTGGGTTATGAGTACACCGGACAGGACTCGCCGGGAACATGCTAGTTGGTATTATACCAGACGTCAGATAGCAGTTCCCTCGTGACATGTGTACAGGTTAGTTCATCGACCTGAGATCGTCATTTGTCTCGTGTGAGTTCCCACTGGACATTGATTACTACCCTACCACGGCTCAAAGGAGTCGTGCAAACAGGTTTTAGTTGGGTACAGTCCCGAGCCACATGGAGGTAGTGAGCGGATCAGCAGGGGTTTCGACACTCTCGGTATTGGGGGTGAGATCGCGCTGTGTCTAGGAGAGCCATTACACAAAGCCGTCGGCCGAGACAGGAGATTTACTGGTAGGTATTCCAGTAGTATCTCAGGGTGTTCTGGGATACACTCCGACACGACTTGTACCAACCCCCTAGGCCCGCCATGCGATGCTCATAGACGAACGGACCAGACTGTACAGATATTGTCACTGACAGGCTCAGTTAGGTGTCAGGATGAGTTCGCTCATCGACCTCCCTTTTGGTCAATACCTGGTAGTTCGTTACGTACGGCTAATACTTCTGACGTGCTAGTGGTTAAATCCACTGCCAAAGTATTGACGAGTCTTTAGAGTCCCCCACAGGCAGTTTCTCAAGTTTCGGGCGAAACGTTGTAGAGGCCGTAAGATATATGGCAGGGTTCGATCTTATACGTGCGGTATTGTACGGATCTTGATCGTACGGATCATACTAGTGGGCTTTGGTTTAAGCCAGATCCTAGTATTAGATTTGTTGGATTACTTTAGTCTCATCGCATTCGCATTCAGTCGGAATACGGACGCAGGTATGTTTATACAGGTGAGGGGTATCCTTGTGATCCGTCATGAGTATGCTTTAGATGTTGCCGTATCTTTTTTATTGTTGCAAACATTTGGATTAATGTTTGTTAATGGAAATAATGAGCTAGAATTCATCATGGAATACATTAAATGTGACATAGACATATATCATGACTCATGGTCTCTTTTTTAGCAAAAATGTCACATTTGTGGATTGATTTGAGTCATGAAATGAGAAGGAGAGAGAGAGGGGCTGCCATGATGGTTAGCTCTCATATTATTCTTCTCACACTCTCTCATTTGAGGATATCAAAAACACAAGAAAAGAAAAGAATGAAAACTTTTCTTCTTCTTCTTCCTCTAGCTCATTATCCCCATTAATGGCTTCATCTCTAACCTCCATCCAAATCCATGGATGCAAGAGACAAAGTGATCACAAACATCCTCTACAACACCTTGGACATGTCGGCTAGCACACTTCATGCCCGAGTTGCTTCGGATGAAGCGGAAGCCCGTAAAAAGACTCGTAGATGTGGTGCCCTTTCCGATGAGGAGATGAAGACCGGAGTTACCGCGGGGAGCTTGAGATGGTGGCCAAAGATCGAAAGACACGGATCGATCGGTATAGCCTTCCAACCCTTTCTCTAGTAGCAAGTACTAGGTTAATGGTTCGATCCGGTTTTTTAGCATACGATAGCGCCGGTTTTCAAGTTAAGAAAAATTTTCGTTTCCGCATTTTGGCCTCGGAAAGACGGCCGGGGCGCTACCGTAGTCTTACATGGTATCAGAGCCACGCCATTAACCTTTACTAGTTTGCTTTAGCTTGTTTAGAACTTCGATCGAAAGAAAATTTCAAAATCTGCATTTCCAACTTAACAGTTTCTGTCGAATTTTGTTTGTTGTTAAAAAATTATTTGGTTTGCTGCAGAAAATCAGGCAGGGTTTTTTAGGAGTTCTGACAAAATTTGGTAGCACGTGGCTACAGTAATGCCGCGGAACCGCGGCCATACCCTTGTTTTAGCCGCGGTTCCGCCGCATTAAAGTCTCTTCACTGCACCAAATTTTGTACAGTGCTCTCTGAGTTGGAAATGGGGTTTCTAGTATTTTTTGTTTGGGCCCAGATTATTTTGAGTACTGGGTATCGTGCTTGGGGCCCACTTCGGAAAATTTTGTCGATCGAAAATTTTAAACATGTTAGTTCATAGTATTTACATTATATCTGCGACCGTGAATGTCATTTGATCGATAAATCCTGTCTAATTGCTATAGTTCTTTTAGACGGATTTGCAAACGTGACATTCACGTTGATGTTCTGTGTTGTGCTGTGATGTTGCGGATTTGTCGTGGTGGATAGCCTGGATGCAATGGTAGTACAGTTTTGTTGTATATGTACATTTGATATTGCGGGGCGAGCGTCTGACATGTGGACTGCCCTCACTGCCTGTTTGTATATAATTCTTTTGAGGCACGACCGGGCTGAGGTCGATGTACCCGTTGTATATATTTTACTTTTTGTACTAGGATTACCCCGCGGTGGGGTGCACAGATAGCCGGGTTCTAGAGGTCAACGGGCCCGCATCTCATGGCTTTGAGACGGAGGGGTCTTCACTCTAGAATTGGCGGGATATTCGCCGCACTCGTAGGGGGTACAGGTTGACCCAAGGAGGGGTGCTCAAGTTACCGAATTCCGTGAAGTGCTGGGTGGTCCATTCACGTTTTTGAAGGGGGCTGCCCCGCTTCAGGTTTTGGCGGGTAACTTTCCGCGCCCGTAGGGGTCTAGGATTTCATTGCACAGGCTATCCACACGACCAGGGGAACGTCGGGTTTCAGTAGCGGCTCTATGAAACCCGGGGATCCCAGATTATCTGTATTGTTCTGTGATGCTTATTACATTTCTGTGATGTTGCATTTAGTCACGCCTTGAGCGAATATTATATATTTCTATATATACTAGTAGATGTTGTATAAGTTTTACACCCGCACTAGTCCAATCCCCGCTCTGTCGTTAGTTAAGTAACCTAACGGGTGATGATAGGACCCAGTGGCGAATGCGGATGGCATATACGTACATCATTATTTTCGTTCTTTATTGGTGTGATCAATTGATGGGACTGCATTGATTCGGATCAATGCAAGCTAAACAAACCTATTTTGACGTTGTTGGAACATTTTTCAAAAAAAAGCTGTTATTGCAAGGCCGTTCTCTTTTGTTTTGCACAGTGGTATTCGGTTATGAATATTCAGCACCTCAGTCGACGAGGCAAGGGCCGAAGTTTGCGTCAGGGTAATAACTTCACTATAGTCGATTATTTTTGCTTTGCATCGTGGTATTCAGTTGGAATATCCTGCACCTCATTCTACGGGGAAAGAGCCGAGATCCCTTCACCGGGTGTGACCTCTTCAGCAAAGGTTTTCGCCACTATATTTTCATAAAAAGCTATGCAGTTCCTTCAACGATGTCAAGTTCATTACGTTAAAGGTTTTTCGCCAAATACCAGCTGTAGCCCTCCGTCATTTCCTACGGGTATTATTTAGTATTCGTGCTGCGTTTGTTTACCGAGTCAAGACGTAGTGTTCGGTAGCTAAGTGGTACTTGTTTGTTGCATAAATGGGATTGGTTAGGACAGTCGTGTGGCGTTGTTGACCAAGTCAAGGGCAAGTACGGGTGGGTTAAATGCAGTCCAAAATAATGACGGGTTGAACTTGACTAGCGGTTTATGGTTTGTTGACCTAGTCAAGGTCATAAGCCGCTTGGGGTAAAAATCACATCGGGAGTTTCCAAAGAAACTGAAACTTGCCAGATATGCGCATACCTTCTGGAGTGTGATAACGTGAGTGGATTCCGTCACGTTATCATGCGATGATTGTTGGATCCCGATTCCTACTGATGAGTTGGTTTACTCCTCGGGTGATCCCGACTAATTCTTCTTTCAGGTTTGGAGGAGAATTTGACGATACAGTGGGAGGTTTCCTGATTAGACAAAGTGATAACCATTCTGATCTAGGTTAGAGTGCACGCTGAGTGTTTCTTTTCTCGCTCTCTTTGGCAACGATCATGGCCCGACCCTTGACTATGACCGAGTGACCGAGTTGACCGAACCTTCTTATAACACTGGCTTTTGGATTGTCAGAGTTGCATACCTCATTGCCACTCCTACTTTTACCCTTTTCTCCAGAACACCCCGTATTACTACGAACATCCACTTCCATTGGAAAAAACCATCGTATGGTTATATATGAACTTGAAGGAACTTATTCGTGGATGGTTTCCCGTTCTGGAGAAAATGAATAGGATTATTCAGTTGTCTTTTCCTTTTACCTTCTCTCAGGTTGTGAGTGCTCCTTGGATTAGGACGGTATACCTGTTACGCTAATTGAATAGTCTTCATCCAAACCATAGGATGGTGCCGAATGGTAGGGAATGAAGAAAACCATTTAGCCTAAACGGTGTACAGAAGGTATTAGGTAAAGACAAATAAAGGGATTAGTAAGAGGGCAAAGTAAACCGCGACTGCTATTCATGACCAAACCAAATATTTCTTCGCCAATCCTACTTCACCTTTGTATTTCTCCAGGACACTCCGTATCACTACGAAGATCCATAGTTTATTGGATACTCCATCGTATGGTTATATACGAACTCGAAGGAACTTGTTCCAGTTCGGGGATGGATTCTGGTTCAGGAGAAATAGGAATAAGGTTTTATTCCGTTGTCTTTTATCTTTACCTTCTCTCGGGTTGCGAGTGCTCCTAGGAATAGGACAGTACACCCATTATGCTTATTGGATAGTCTTCTTCTAAACCATAGGCTGGTGCCGAACGGTAGGGAAGGAAGAAAACCATTTAGCCTAAAGGGGTGAACAGAAGGTAATGACTAAAGACATATAAAGGGATTTGGAGAGATGGCAAAGAAATGTACGGTTACAGTTGTGAATCTGATAATGGAAGAGACATTACTAAGAATACCCGGATACCCCTTCGAAACATATTCATATTTCAGTTTCACTGTGTATTGTTAAAGGAAAACTGATTTCCCAATTAGCCCTTGCTCCAGGGTATGTATTTACCAGGTTTGATTCTCACAACTGTATGGTCTTACAGTTGATGAGTGGGTGTAAGTTATTGGGAATTGGGTGATCATCCTCATTATATCGGGATTCGTTGTATTTGGTGATATTTGAGGAAATCACCTGGGTTGTTTGGCGGACGACAAATATTTGGTTTTGAATATCCGTTGTAATGCATCAATTTCAAATTGACATATCTGTACGTTTATTTTTATAAAGTGAGATATAACTTTTTGAAATTATGTCTATGACATTTACCTATATCAGTGGATGGTTAGGTAAAGAGTATCAAACAGCGGTGTAATTCTTCTTAACCGTAAGTACAATTTTCAACCTACGACACACAAGGAATGAGTTATTAGACTCAGGGGACTTATACAGAGCATTATATTTTGTCCAGTGTCCATATGGACAGTGGGGTTGGTACTCGTACTATATTCTGTTTACTTTTGACTTCTCTAGTTCTTAGACAAGTGTTTCGTAGAAACACAAGGTCCAAGTTATGAGAAGTTATAGGTATAAGAGTAAAGTAGGGAACCAGATGTCGCAAGTATCGGGATTCTTCAAGGTGATCGAAGATGTAGATACTTGTGTACGGTTTTCAGTTGATTGTCATGATTAAGAGAACTTGATTCTTTTTCAGGTTACTCATAATTGGAAGCACTCCTAAGTTGAGTAATGCTGATCGGCCTCTCTCCATTTAGTTTACATGCACTGGAGACAGTTGAATCATTTGAATCTGGTTCCAATTAAATTAGTGCCTCTGTTTCTATATTAGATATAGAACGGTTCATATCTTAACGATGTTAAGGTACGGGGAGTTGTCCGGCTTATGCTTAAAACCAGACTCTGGATAACTCAAGGCACGTTTCTGTAATGACTGTTTGTGGGTTGACCCGGGCTATGACGAGGGTTGACTTTCTACCATCTGGAAGTGATTCCAGAACCGCAAACGATTATTGAAAATTTGATAAGAACCTAAAAATTCAATCTGGATTGACATTCCATTGGCCACTCCGCAGATATGGTGGGTAACCTCAGACACCCGAGAGGTACTCCGGTAGCCTCAAGGACGGTAACATGGAGGTTCTTGTTTACCCAGATTTGACACTACTGGTGTTCCAAACTGTGAGACCCGGCAGGAGGATGAGTATAGCGTCGTTCTGAACTGGCTTTAGAAGCGTATGTGTACATGACTCTGCCAGAGGGTTGTCGTAGTCAGTGGGAGCAGCGGAAGCATAGTGGACAAGTAGCTTATGTCTATTTATAGAATAAAGCATATATAGCGGAGATAGATCATCTATTTCTGGTGTGACAGTCATAGGTTTGACTTCAACAGAATAGGGGATGGATCTGTTAAGAAGGTAGTAGGGTGTGATGTCCTGGTACATGTTGTTAGTAGTATGTATGCCCTAGAGGCCAGTATTGTACAGATGATGTATATTATATTGGATGCTTGGACATATATAGAGATGACTTTGTTTCTCGATATGATAGTATGCTATCTGGTTTCTTTTTATCTTAACATGTACTAGTCTCTTTAAACTGTCTTATAGTTATATGTTGGAAAAGCCCTTAGGATGTGTACTTGACTACCTGGACTATGATGCAGATCATACTAGTGGAGACATGGTAGTCCATAAGTACATCCTTCAAGGTCCCTAGTCGTAAGTTTATCGAGATGGGGCATCGATATACCAGTGTAGACTAGCGTATACGCTTCTCGACCCATGAGATGGGCGATGGATGATCCCATATCCATTGGTGTTTGACATCAGAGATGGTATACGGGTGCTCAGTGGAGACTGGGTACACTGGACGGACTCGCCGAGAACTCCCAGATGGTATTATACCTCACGTCGGATGGCTGTTCTCAGGTGACACTTGTGTAGGTTAGTCTGTAGACCCGAGATCGTCATAGAGTCTTGTGTGATTCCCACCGTGCTTTGATTTCCACCTTACCACGTCCATGAGGGCGTGCAAAACGGTAGTTTTTGGGTACAGTCCCGAGTCACATGGAGGCAATGAGCGATAGGAGGGGTTTCGTCTCTCCCGGTATTGGGGGTTGATGTTGCGCTGTGCTCGATTGGCCATAACAGGGAAGTCCCTGTCCAGGGCTGATTCAGAGATTTACTGGTAAGTGTTACCAGTAGTTTCTCGACCCGTTATGAGCCTCACATCGGCACGAGTTATCGGTTATTGGGGTTTGACGTTTACCACCTCTAGACTTGATATGCGACATATCAGACGAGGAGACCGAACTGTACGGGAAGTGTTGTCAGATGGCTCGACGGGAGTTTTAGCAGGTTCGCTTGTTCTCTTCTGATCGCTCAATACCCTGGTGGCCGTTACGTTTAGCTGACCGCTTGCGGCTTGGGGGTGCTTGATATGATCAACACCCACTGCCGGCGTATTGACGAGTCTTAGAGTCCTATAATGGAGTTTCCTAGTCCAGGCGAAACGTTGTGGTGCGCGTATGTGATAATCGCAGGGACCCGATTAAAATGCGCGTATAGGATACCGTATATTGATCGGGCGGCTTGCTTTTGGTGGGGTCATATGTGATATGACCGGATTGATAAATCAAGTGTTGATTTATTAATTAACCATTAGTTTCTCACTTGAAATCCTTTCTTGAGTTTGATGGATGTATGCATGCATGTATGCCTTCTTTTTGATTCATGCACATATGGATTTACATATACACATACATACATACAAACATACATCATGGTTGCTTATACATTAAGAATGGTGGCAATATAAGAATCACACCATGGTTATTATATGGATTTTTATTTCTTTTGAATTAAAACAAAAAGGAAAAGAAAAAGGGTTAAATGATAGAATGTTTCTACACTCTTCTTTACCTTACCATGCTCGTCTACCTTTTAACCCTTGGTTTATTTTCCTTTTGTGCTTTTGACTCCATTACAATAATATCTATATAACTAACCATGGTTTGAAATGAGAGATGGAAAATATATATACTTATATTTTTCATTTTTCTCAAGATAGTTTTTCTTCTCTTCTTCTAAAAACCCATCATCTTCATCAACCTTGATCATTTGCTCTCTAGATTTTTGTAGTGAGCAATATACTCATCAAGTTAGGATTTTGAAGTGAGAAAGAGAACCACAACACCATTCTACACAAGTCTAGCCCACTTGTTTGGAGTGTTAGCTTCATTTCGTTCTCTTGATCGGGTAAAGTTGCAAGGTTGGACAAAGCAGACTCCGGTTGGATCATCGGTGACCTCGAGGAGTTCAAGTGGAGCTTTTTCAAACCCCAAGTAGCCGAGGAGTCTAGCGTAGGGTGCTACAAAGGTTGTACTCTCTAAACCCCATCTATTCTTTCATATGTTGATGTGAAAATTTTAGAAACCCTAATTTTCTAGGAACGATTCTATGTTCGTTAACTTAGCACCCTAAAGACTCCACCTTTGGTACATGTTATGCTTCCAAACCCTTCATGAGGTGCTAGGCCAACCTAACATTGGTATCAGAGCCGACCTAGAACATTAGGAGACACTTTAACGAAGTTAATACTCCGATCGAACCGGAAAATGCCGATTTTGAGTGCTCTCTGGACATTTTTTAAAATCTGGTTATTTTCAGAATTAAAAATATGTAAAACATTCAGCTGGTAAATATAAGAATTATGGTATAAAAAGTATTCGATGAACAGTCATTATTGCCGAGGAAACGCGGCCTAAGCTTCCTTGGGCCGCGGTTCCGCGGACGTACACCTCAATCACTGTATCATTTTTGTACTGTAATGCATACTTCTGCTTGTATATTTTTTAGGGTATTTTTAATCTGTATTTAGTGCTAAAAAATTCTAGAGATGGTTTTGGACTCGCCGATTCGATCGGAATTTTGATTTCGTGACTTTTCCGGGTAAATTAGAAAGTATTGAAGTGTTTGAACGAGTATCATTTGCTCACTTTTCTCGGGGTTTAATTCCTTCGGAGGTTCGTGCAAGTTTTGTGGTGGTTCCTCTAGAAGACAACAAACCTTAACTCGATTATGTAACCGTCTTGAACTGCCCTTTGAACCTTAGGGTTTGGGGCAGTACGGCGTGCCACATGTGAGGCGTTGGCTTGACCCTTCTACGGCTGGACCGCTACTACTGTGTCACACTCTAAGTTTTTGAACTTCGCTCAAATGTTGAGCTTTAGGGAATCTTGGGTATTTGATCGTTCGTTCGAAAACTTTAATACTATCTAATTATCTGGAATGTGATGCAATGTGTGGAATTCATATTATAAGAGATGAAATACGAGGTATGTGATATTTCGCATTTACGATATCTAAGGAGAATGTGGATTCCAGATATTGCAGTTTTACACTTTCTTTTCGGTGACCGTAAGTGTTGTATGTAGTGGTATTGCCGATTGTCGTTACTATACGTCGACGACAATTGGTGTATGCATACATACTTACGTTGATGATATGTGATATTATGTGTTGCTGAGATATGATGTGCAGGATTGTCGCGATTGAATAGCCGGGTTTTTTTTATGTGAGATGAGAGTTTTATATTTTCATTCATGTAAATTCAAATGTAATGAATATTCTTTTATTTGGGGCACTTCGGGTTGAGGTCGATGCCACCTGTGTTGTATATTATTTACTTTTCCGCATTAGGATGGACCCAAGGAGGGGAGCACGGGTGACCGGGTTCTTGGTTTCAGTGGGAGGCCATCTCGAGGAGTCGAGACCGGGTCTCCTAAACTCCATAATTGGTAGGGTCGCTTGCCGCTCTCGTAGGGGTCCAGGGTGTGGGCTTGGCTATTCATCGCGACTGTGGAATCCGTATTTTCTATTTTGGCTAAATACTAAATACGGACGTCCTAGTATATCCCACATTATATCTATGTTTCTGCTGCGATATCTGTGATGTGATCATTTGATATGATGTGATGGATACAGTATATAGTATATAGTATATATTATATAGGCGTTACTTATGTTTTACACCCGCACTAGCCCTGCCCTGCTCTGTCGTTAGTTACCTAACCTAACGGTGCACGAGGGGACATCGAGGCGAATGCGGATGGCATAAGTGTACGTCGTATTTATCTGTGATGTTTAGGTGACTGAAATGATGGGATTTCATTAATGTGATTAATGAAAGAAAAGAAACCTAAAAGATGTTGTAGAATCAAATTTTCAAATAAAAAGGGTAGCTACAGTTTTGCTTTGCATAGTGGTGTATATGATATACCCTGCACCTTATTCGATGAGGAAAGGGCCGAGATCCCTTCACCGGGAGTGACCCCTTTAGCAATAACTGGCAGATGCTACACACTCGGTTTGTCTTTTGATTGCTTCTATAGTTTTTGCTTTGCACAGTGATATATATGATATATTCCACACCTCATTCGACGAGGAAAGGGCCGACGATCCCTTCACCGGGAGTGGCCCCTTTAGCAAAACTAGAAAAGCCTCAAAATCACTCCATTTCAAAACTTCACTTGATTCTACAACGATATCAAGTTCATTACGCAATAGGTTTTCAGAAAAACCTGTTGTACCCCTCCGTCATTTCAGATAAATCCTACTTAGTATTCGTGCTACGTTTGTTGGCCTGCGTCAAGGCGTAGTGTGCGATAGCTACTTAGTATTTATCTGTTAATGCATGTGTTGCGGATTGGATTAGGGTAGTCGTGCGACTTTGTTGGCCTGCGTCAAGGGTCGTACGGGTGGGTTTAATTCAATTAAGAAATGACGGGTTGAACTTGACTAGCGCACTATGGTTTGTTGTCCTGCGTCAAGGTCATAGGACGCTAGGGGCAAATTATTATCGGGAATTTCAATTGTTGAAATTTGCAATGAGATTGCATACCTTCTATGAGATAGTTGGATCCCGATACCCACTGCGAGTAAGAGTTACTCCTGGGAGAGTTTTACACATTACAATTAGCCGATCAAGTAGGTGTCTAGAAAGGTGTCAACGGGGTTACGCCTCTGGGAAAACGAGGTTTAATATAATTAGGTCCGTGCGAAAGCACGGGGAACCTCCCTTAAAGTACCGACACTGGCCTGGCTGAAAGAATGGCGAAGTTGTAGAGTGTAATTAATCCCGGCTAGTCTTTCCTTTTAGGGTTTGAAGGAAGATTTGATAAAAACCAGTGGGAGCCATCCTGATTAGATAAGATAATAACCAATCTGATCTTGCAAGAGCATACGCTAAAGTGTTTTCTTCTCTCTCTATCCAGGTAGCGACCATGTCATGCCCTAATCAAGATAATAATATGGATGTATTGACTGAACCCGCATGTTATACTGTGCTTGGGAACGTTGGTTCCGTTCTTTCTTATAAGAGTTATAGGAATGAACAGAACATAGGGGAATACCAGGATTCCCAAGCCACCCGAATGAAGAAAGTACATGATGATGCATTTTCTTCGGGTGTGTTCGTTACAGAGAACTGTTTCTCCATTTGCCCTACGTCCTGGGTATTAGATACCGGATCAGGATCCTATATATGTAATCAGTTACATGGGCTTAGGAAAGGTAGAGAACTTGGAGAAGGTGACAAAGACATAAGAGTTGGAAATGGTGCAATTGTTGCAGCCAAGACTGTCGGGGAATATCACCTTGCATTACCAACTGGTAATACTTTGGTTCTGAATGAATGCTATTACATGCCGAACCTGATATGCAACATTATATCGGTTTCTTTATTGAGTAAAGAGGGATATAATTTTGCATTACAGGATAATGTTATGAACATTTTCCGTAACCAAAAGTTGGTTGGATCAGGCACGTTGTGCAATGGCATTTATCTTCTAAATCAATCAACAGTTCTGAGTATAACAAACACACACAAGAGGAAGAGTTCAGAATTGAACGAATCCTTCTTGTGGCATTGTAGACTGGGTCACATCAATGTGACAAGACTAGCTAAGTTACATAAAGATGGATATTCGAATCCGTTTGAATTTTCATATTATGACACTTGCCAGTCATGTCTCAAAGGCAAGATGACCAAAACTCCGTTTACGGGATACGGAGAAAGAGTTACCGAACTCTTGGGACTGATACATAGTGATGTATGCGGTCCAATGTCTACACATGCCAGGGATGGTTCTTCGTACTTCATTACATTCACTGACGATCTCTCTAGATTCGGATATGTGTTCCTGATGAAACACAAATCAGAAGCTTTTGAGAAATTTAGAGAATATAAACAAGAAGTCGAGAACCAAACCGGAAAAAGTATTAAGGTCCTTCGATCTGATCATGGAGGTGAATACTTAAGCAATGAATTCCTGGACTTCCTAAAAGAGAATGGGATTCTCTCTCAGCTGACTCCTCCATATACACCACAGCATAACGGTGTATCAGAACAGAGGAACCGCACCCTATTAGATATGGTGCGCTCTATGATGAGCACAGCTGAGTTACCTATTTCCTTCTGGGGATATGCACTGGAAACAGCTGCAGACCTATTGAATATGGTTCCCACCAAATCCGTGCCAACCACTCCATATGAGATATGTAATGGAAAGAGACCATGTCTTAATTATGTTAAGATATGGGGTTGTCCGGCATTTGTAAAAACGCAAAATCCGGACAAACTCGTGGTAAGGTTCATTCTGTGTAAGTTTATTGGATATCCCAAACATTCGCGCGGGTATATCTTTTACCACACCGAGGAACAAAAGGTGTTTGTTTCTCGACATGCCACCTTTTTAGAAAAGGAATTTCTTGAAAAAGAGATTAGTGGCAAGGAGGTAGAACTGGAAGAGGTTCCAGCAATACCGACTACAACTGAAAATTTAGAGGAACCAGAAGATTCAGTAGCTCCCAACGAACCTCAGCCTCTC
Organism: Agapanthus africanus; assembly: GCA_030015575.1. Lineage (NCBI taxonomy): Eukaryota > Viridiplantae > Streptophyta > Magnoliopsida > Asparagales > Amaryllidaceae > Agapanthus > Agapanthus africanus. The sequence continues at coordinate 336,954,603 of CM057345.1, read as the reverse complement.
CGCCGATCTAGTAGGGTTCCTCGACAGCCTGAGAGATACTATAGTTTTCTCATGGATGGTGAGAGCGAGGATTGCGTCATGGAGGATGATGACCCAACTAGCTTCGAGCAGGCCATCACGAGTGGGGACTCAGTGAAATGGCTGGATGCTATGCGGTCCGAGATGGAATCCATGTACACCAACAAAGTATGGACTTTGGAAGATGCTCCTGAAGGGGTAAAACCCATTGGGAGCAAGTGGATCTTCAAGAAAAAACTTGGTGTAGATGGGAAAGTGGAGACTTTCAAAGCTAGACTTGTTGCAAAGGGTTTTCGTCAAAGACCAGGTGTGGACTATGATGAAACCTTTTCTCCAGTGGCTATGCTTAAATCCATCCGGATCATGCTTGCCATCGCTGCATATCATGACTACGAAATCTGGCAAATGGATGTTAAGACCGCCTTTCTAAACGGTGATTTAGAAGAGTGCGTGTACATGACTCAGCCAGAGGGCTTCGTAGATAGTGGGAGCAGCGGGAAGGTGTGCAGGCTGCTTAAATCCATTTATGGATTAAAGCAAACATCGCGGAGTTGGAACATCTGCTTTGACGTCGTTATCAAAGAGTTTGATTTCGTGAAAAACGTAGATGAACCTTGTATCTACAAGAAGGTGGCAGAGAGTAAGGTTGTCTTCCTCGTATTGTACGTGGACGGCATACTCTTGATAGGAAATGACATTCCTATGCTGCAATCGGTCAAGCTCTTCTTATCACAAAGATTCTCAATGAAAGATCTTGGTGATGCCTCCTGCATATTGGGAATCAGGATCTATAGAGATAGATCCAAACGGATATTGGGGTTGTCCCAATCCAGGTACATTGACACCATACTAAAGAGGTTTAGTATGGAAGAATCCAAGCGTGGGAACTTACCCACGATCTTTGGAGTCACTCACTCTAAAGAGATGTCTCCCAAGACTGATTTGGATAGAGCTCGCATGCAAGGGATACCCTATGCTTCGGCTGTAGGCTCTATCATGTACGCGATGCTATGTACCAGACCCGATGTAGCATACTCACTAAGTGTAGTGAGTTGGTATCAAGCTGATCCTGGAGAGAGTCACTGGACAGCTGTGAAGAGCATTCTCAAGTACATATGAAGGACTAAAGAGATGCTCTTGGTGTATGGTAACGGAGAACTCCAAGTGGTGTCCTTTACCGATTCGAGCTTCCAGAGTGATAAGGACGACTCTAAGTCGCAGTCGGGATTTGTCTTTACCCTTTACGGAGGGGCGGTTAGCTGGAAGTGTTCCAAGCAGGAAACCGTGGCAGACTCGACGATGGAGGCTGAATACATCGCTGCCAACGATGCTGCTAAAGAGGCTGTCTGGATCAAGAAGTTCATTACTGAACTTGGAATGGTTTCATCCATTGAGCATCCAATACCTTTGTATTGCGATAACAATGGAGCGGTGGCTTTGGCTAAGGAACCCAGGTCCCATCAGCGATCTAGGCATATTCTGAGGCGGTATCACCTGATCCGGGAGATAGTTGATCGCCGGAAAATCGAGGTCAAGAGGGTTGACACGAAGAATAACACACCGGATCCACTCACGAAGGCCATTCCCCAGATACAGTTTGAGAGACTTTTCGGGATGCTCGGTATGCGATACTACAGTAGCTGGCCCTAGTGCAAGTGGGAGATTGTTAGTTGTATGTATGCCCTAGAGGCCAGTATTGTACAGATGATGTATATTATATTGGATGCTTGGACATATATAGAGATGACTTTCTTGCTTGATATGATAGTATGCTATCTGGTTGCTCTTTATCTTAACATGTATACTAGTCTCTTTAAACTGTCTTATAGTTACATGTTGGTAATGCCCTTAGGATGTGTACTTGACTACCTGGACTATGATGCAGATCATACTAGTGGGGACATGGTAGTCTATAAGTACATCCTTCAAGGTCCCTAGTCGTAGGTGTATCGAGACGGGGCATCGATATACCAGTGTAGACTAGCGTATACGCTTCTCGACCCATGAGATGGGCGATGGATGATCCCATATCCATTGGTGTTTGACATCAGAGATGGTATACGGTTGCTCAGTGGAGACTGGGTACACTGGACGGACTCGCCGAGAACTCCCAGATGGTATTATACCTCACGTCAGATGGCAGTTCTCAGGTGACACTTGTGCAGGTTAGTCTGTAGACCCGAGATCGTCATAGAGTCTTGTGTGATTCCAACTTTGCTTTGATTTCCACCTTACCACGTCCATGAGGGCGTGCAAAACGGTGGCTTTTAGGTACAGTCCCGAGTCACATGGAGGCAATGAGCGATAGGAGGGGTTTCGTCTCTTCCGGTATTGGGGGTTGATGTTGCGCTGTGCTCGATTGGCCATAACAGGGAAGTCCCTGGCCAGGGCTGATTCAGAGATTTACTGGTAAGTGTTACCAGTAGTTTCTCTACCCGTTATGTGCCTCACATCGGCATGACTTATTGGTTATTTGGGTCTGACGTTTACCATCCCTAGACTTGATATGCGACATATCAGACGAGGAGACCGGACTGTACGGGAAGTGTTGCCAGATGGCTCGACGGGAGTTTTAGCAGGTTCGCTTGTTCTCTTCTGATCGCTCAATACCCAGGTGGCCGTTACGTTTAGCTGACCGCTTGCGGCTTGGGGGTGCTTTATATGATCAACACCCACTGCCGGCGTATTGACGAGTCTTAGAGTCCCACAATGCAGTTTCCTTGTCCAGGCGAAACGTTGTGGTGCACGTATGTGATATTCGCATGGACCCGATTAAAATGCGCGTATAGGATACCGTATATTGATCGGGCGGCTTGCTTTTGGTGGGGTCATATGTGATATGACCGGATTGATAAATCAAGTGTTGATTTATTAATTAACCATTAGTTTCTCACTTGAAATCCTTTCTTGAGTTTGATGGATGTACGAAGGCATGTATGCCTTCTTTTTTATTCATGCACATATGGATGTACATATACATATACATACATACATACATCCATCATGGTTGCTTATACATTGAGAATGGTAGAATCACACCATGGTTATTATATTGATTTTTATTGCTTTTGAATTAAAACAAAAAGGAAGAGAAAAAGGGTTAAATGATAGAATGTTTCTACACTCTTCTTTACCTTACCATGATCACGTACCTTTTAACCCTTGGTTTATTTTCCTTTTGTGCTTTTAACTCCATTACAATAATATCTATATAACTAACCATGGTTTGAAATGAGAGATGGAAAATATATATACTTATATTTTTCATTTTTCTCAACATAGTTTTTCTTCTCTTCTTCTAAAAAGCCATCATCTTCATCAACCTTGATCATTTGCTCTCTAGATTTTTGTAGTGAGCAATATACTCATCAAGTTAGGATTTTGAAGTGAGAAAGAGAACTACAACACCATTCTATACAAGTCTAGCCCACTTGTTTGGAGTGTTAGCTTCATTTCATTCTCTTGATCGGGTAAAGTTGCAAACTTGGACAAAGCGGACTCCTGGTGGATCATCGGTGACCTCGAGGAGTTCAAGCGGAGATTTTTCAAAACCCAAGTAGCCGAGGAGTCTAGCGTAGGGAGATACAAAGGTTGTACTCTCTAAACCCCATCTATTCTTTCATATGTTGATGTGAAAATTTTAGAAACCCTAATTTTCTAGGAACGATTCTATGTTCGTTAACTTAGCACCCTAAAGACTCCACCTTTAGTACATGTGATGCTTCCAAACCCTTCATGAGGTGCTAGGCTAACCCAACACATGGATGACATACACAGAGTAGGAAGTGAAATTCCTATACTACGATCGGTTATACTTTGGTTGTCACACAGTGGTTTCTCCGCATAGGGCTTGGATATTATATCAGGCATTCTGGTTACTAGATCTATAGTTTTAGATCTAGATTTAGGTAGTTTCCCAATCTGGGTACTTAGACAGCATTTTACAGGTGTTTTAGAATGGACGACTACTGGCACGGTGGTGTACCTGCAGGTGATGCAGTCACCCTCTCTAAAGGTGTCTTACAGACTAAAGGGGAGAGGGATATGCATGATTGGCAGATCACTTGCTTAGGCAATTGAGTCAATCATCAGATGTCAAGTACCACACCAGATGTTGTTTTTGCAGTAGATACAGTAAGTGGATATTGATCCAATCCTGGAGAAACATTCGGAAGCAGTTTTAGAACATAAGTGGATTTTCTAGGGATATGATAACAGCAGCCTCCTTCGGGAGATAGTTATCATTCCAGGCTTCCAAGGTGACCTGGATGACAGAGTGGCTGTCAGAGTTATAGTTTTCCCTGTGACAAGGGGCGGTATTTTGGACAGGTGGTCCAAGAGGATACTGAGGGAGGCATGGCGCGGGATACTGATTAAGTTCAGTTGTCGATACTGTCTAAGAAGTTTGGATTTGGAGTTCATTTATGAACTAGGTCCCATCAGATATCCAAACATATTCTAAGACAGGTATTGCTCATTTCGGGAGATGTCTTTCTCCGCGAACTTGAGATAAAGAGAGACATAGAAAGAAGCATCAGAGCGGATCCGCTAACTGAGGCTATTCCTCGAACGCAATAGTTTCGCAAACGGGCTTTGTGAGACTGATTAGTAGAGGAGTTGGGTGTTCGGTATCACACGGGCTGTGAGTATGCGACATCGCAATAATTAGCCTTGAGTGCAAGTGGGAGATTGTTGGATATAGTGCCCTCAGACTCAATTATTGGATCGCAGGCACGTGATTGCAATGATTGAGGGAGGACCTATATCGGTAGGACAGTGATGCTCGAGTGGTTTGTATACTATCTGGCTTGTCTTCATCATCGTGTACATGCTTTAGGTGAAATTGTGGTTCACTATTACACGTTGATGGAGAATAGTATGCTACAATAGTTTGTCTTTATCATCGTGTACTGCTTTAGGTGACCTAACAGGTCGCTATTGCACGCTGATAGAGCCCTTAGGACTCTTGCTTGGCGACAAGCAGTATGATGTGGATCATATACGTGGGAGCTGGGGTCTATAAGCACATCCTTAAAAGGTCCCTAGTCGTGGGAGTTTTCGAGACAAGGCATCGATACTCCGTTAGTAGACTAGTGTATACAGTCGAGACCCCGACGAGGGGCGGTGGCCGGTCTCACAAGCCATTGGTGTCAGTTGGTTCTCCTACGATGTATACAAGTGCTCATTGGGTTATGAGTACACCGGACAATACTCGCCGGGAACATGCTAGTTGGTATTATACCAGACATCAGATAGCAGTTCCCTGGTGACATGTGTACAGGTTAGTTCATCGACCTGAGATCGTCATTTGTCTCGTGTGAGTTCCTACTGTACTTTGATTAGTACTCTACCACGGCTCAAAGGAGTCGTGCAAACAGGTTTTAGTTGGGTACAGTCCCGAGCCATATGGAGGCAGTGAGCGGATCGGCAGGGGTTTCGTCTCTCCCGGTATTGGGGGTGAGAACGCGCTCTGTCTAGGAGAGCCATTACACAAAGCCCTCGGCCGAGGCAGGAGATTTACTGGTAGGTATTCCAGTAGTATCTCAGGGTGTTCTGGGATAGACTCCGACACGACTTGTACCGCTTTTGGGGGTCTGACTTTTACCAACCCCTTAAGCCCGCCATACGATGCTCATAGACGAACGGACCGGACTGTACGGATATTGTCACTGATAGGCTCAGTAGGGTGTCAGGATGAGTTCGCTCATCGATCTCCCTTTTGGTCAATACCTGGTAGCTCGTTACGTACGGCTAATACCTCTGACGTGCTAGTGGTTAAATCCACAACCAAAGTATTGACGAGTCTTTAGAGTCCCCCACAGATAGTTTCTCAAGTTTCGGCGAAACGTTGCAGAGGCCGTATGATATATGGCAGAGTTCGATCTTATACGTGTGGTATTGCATGGATCTTGATCGGACGTATCATACTAGTGGGCTTTGGTTTAAGCCGGATTCTAGTATTAGATTTGTTGGACTACTTTAGTCTCATCGCATTCGCATTCAGTCGGAATTCGGATGCAGGTATGTATATACAGGTGAAGGGTATTCTTGTAATCCGTCAGGAGTTTACTTTAGATGTTGCCGTATCTTTTTTATTGTTGCAAACATTTGGATTAATATTTGTTAATGGAAATAATGAGCAAGAATTCATCATGGAATGCATTAAATGTGACATAGACATATATCATGACTCATGGTCTCTTTTTTAGCAAAAATGTCACATTTGTGGATTGTTTTGAGTCATGAAATGAGAAGGAGAGAGAGAGGGGCTGCCATGATGGTTAGCTCTCATATTATTCTTCTCACTCACTGTCATTTGAGGATATCAAAAACACAAGAAAAGAAAAGAAATAAAACTTTTCTTCTTCTTCTTCCTCTAGCTCATTATCCCCATCAATGGCTTCATCTCTAACCTCCAAACAAATCCATGGATGTAAGAGACAAAGTGATCACAAACATCCTCTACAACACCTTGGACACGTCGTCTAGCACACTTCGTGCCCGAGTTGCTTCGGATGAAGCGGGAGCCCGTAAAAAGACTCGTAGATGTGGTGCTGTTTCCGATGAGGAGATGAAGACCGGAGTTGCCGCGGGGAGCTTGGGATGGTGGCCAAAGACCGAAGGACACGGATCGATCGGTATAGCCTTCCAACCCTTTTTCTAGTAGCTAGTAGTAGGTTAATGGTTCGATCCGGGTTTTAAGCATACGATAGCGCTGGTTTTCAAGTTAAGAAAAAATTTCGTTTCGGCATTTTGGCCTCGGAAAGACGGCCGGGGTTCTACCATAATCTTACAATTCCTAACGAGGTGATGGAAATTCCCTCACCGGAAACATCCAGATGATGACTGCTGACCCTCCTAGGGATAAGAGCAAAACAACTGATCTCGTCCCATGCCTCTGCTACTCCCGCGACCTGAATGAAATTATTCGCGGCGTCTAAACAACTGTCTCTGGTCTGATACACCATTACGAGCCCTCCTTGGTCTTGGAACTTCCAAAGTCTCGGGAAGACGCTATTCATCTAGTAGGGCTGCGTCCACTGCTGCTGTATTGTAAGGCTACGGTAGCGTCCCGGCCGTCAATCCGAGGCCAAACGCGGAACAAAAGCTTTTCAAACTGGCGCTAACGTAACCCTAAAACCCGGATCGTGCCATTAACCCTATACTAGTAAACTTGTAAAGTGGAGCTTTAAGAGATTATACCGATCGATCCGTGTCCTTCGGTCTTCAACCTCTTCCCAAGCTCCTCGCGGCTGTCCCGAATAAGTTCGCTCTCCGTTCTCCCTCGTCGAAGACGATCCACGTCGGGGATTCTTAATACGGGCTCCCGCCTCAAACCGAAGCAACTCGGGCATCTAGTTTGCTAGCCTAGATAACCAAGATGATGTAGAGATAGTGTGTGGATACTTTGCCTCAAGGCATCCAATGATTTGGGTGGAGGTGAATGAAGTTGCCATTTGGTGAAGTGAAGAAGTGAGTGAGCTAAAGGATTTTTTCTTGTTCAAGAATGGGCTCGGCCAACAAAATGGGAATGGTTCTCTGGGGATTTGTAAATCAAGTAGTGAGGTGTGTAGAAATTGAATGATTAATTTAACACAAGAAATAAAAACCATCACCATATAAAGGGGGGCAGGAAAATGAACTTGTTGGGAAACCCCAGCCACACATCTCACACTCAAAGAAAACCCCACTCCAAAATATCAACAAATATCTCACCCTCTCCAAAAACAATTAATGCTCAAATGATGAGTCACAGCAATGCTCATGCCCATCAACAGCCCACTCCAAGACACCTCACAAAAAGCTCACCCCTCACAATTGCCCATGAAATCCCAGCAAGGAAAATGGCTAAAAACAATGACACACAAATTCCATTAATTAAATATTAAACAAAATGTTTAAAATGGAAGAAAAGAAAATGACAACTCCAAAAGTAAACTCGTAACGAAATAAAAGAATACCCCTCATCCGTATATACATACCCGCATTCGTATTTCGACTAAATACGAATACTACGAGACAAAAATATTCCAACAATCTAATACTAGGATCCGGCTTAAACCAAAGACCACTAGTATGATCCGTCCGATCATAATCCGTGCATAAGTGCACGTATATGATCGAACCCGGCCATAAAACCATACAGCCTCTACAACGTTTCGCCCGAATCAGGGAAATCCTCGGTGTGGGACTCTAAAGACTTGTCAATACGCTGGCAGTGGGTTTAACCACAAGCACGTTAGTGGCACTAGCTGTACGTAACGGCTGCCCAGGTATTAAGCGAAAGGGAGGACGACGAGCGAACTTATCCTGAAACCCTACAGAGCCTATCTGTGACAATCTCCGTAGAGTCTGGTCTGTTCGTCTAAGAGTATCGCATATCGGGCCTAGGGGATGGTAAATGTCAGACCCCCAATAGCGGTATAAGTCGTGTCGGAGTGTAGCCCAGAATACCTTGAGAAACCACTGGAATACCTACCAGTAAATCTCACTTGCCTTGGCCAAGGACTTTGTGTAATGGCTCTCCAAACACAGCATGATATCAACCCCCAATACCGGCAGAGACGAATCCTATCTAACCGCCACTGCCTCCAACTGCTTCGGGACTGCACCCAACTACTACCTGTTTGCACGACTCTTTTGAGCTGTGGTAGGGTAGCAATCAAAGAACAGTGGGAACACACTTGAGGAAAAGTAGCAGTGTCAAGTCAACGGACTAAGCTGTACTCATTTCACCTGGGAACTGCTACCTGACGATAGGTATAGTACCATCCAGCAGTACCCTTACGAGTCCGTCCGGTGTACTCGTAACTCAATGGACACCTGTGTACTATCTTAGGTGATCCAACTAACACCAATGGCTTATGAGACCGGCCACCGCTCCTCTTCGGGGTCTCAATCCGTATACATTAGTCTACTCTTGGAGTATCGATGCCCAGTCTCGAAACTCCCACGACTAGAGACACTTTTAAGGGTGTGCTTGTAGACTACCCAACTCTCACGTATATGATCGCCATCATACCGCTGGTAGTCAAGCAAGAATCCTAAGGGCTCTATCAACGTGTAATAGTGATCTGTAATGTCACCTAAAACATGCACACGATATTAAAGATAAACAAGATAGCATACTATCATCTCGAGTAAGACTGTCCTACCGATATAGGTCCTCCCTCAATCATTGCAATCACGTGCCTGCGATCCAATAATTGACTTTGAGGGCACTATATCAAACAATCTCCCACTTGCACTTAAGGCTAATTATTGCGATGTTGCATACTCATATCCCGTATGATACCGAACACCCAACTCCTCTACTAATCAGTTTCACAAAGCTCGTTTGTGAAGCTCTTGTGTTCGAGAAATAGCCTCAGTGAGTGGATCCTCCCTGATGTTTCTTTCTATGTCTCTCTTTATCTCAAGTTCGCGGAGAAAGCCATCTCCCGAAATGAACAATACCTGTCTTAGAATATATCCGGATATCTGATGGGACCCAGTTCACAAATGAACTCCAAATCCGGTAAACTTCTTAGACTGTATCGTCAACTGAATTTAATCAGTATCCTGCGCCACACCTCCCTCAGTATCCGCTTGGATCATCTGTCTAAAATACTGCCCCTCGTCAGTGGGAAAACTATAACTCTGACAGTCACTCTGTCATCCAGGTCACCTTGGAAGCCTGGAATGATAACTGTCTCCCGAAGGAGGCTGCCGTTATCATATCCCTAGAACATCTACTTATGTTCATAAACTACTTCCGAACGTTTCTCCAGGATTGGATCAATATATATAAACTTATTGCATCTTGTGCAAAAACAACATCTGGTGTGGTACTTGACATTTTATGATTGACTCAATTGCCTAAGCAAGTGATATGCTGTAACATTTCAAAAAAAATAAAATATTATTTTTTTGGGAATTTTTATAATTTAATATTATTTTAATGAATATTTTAATATTTCGGTATAATTTAATACCGATAAATAGGGAAAATTTTGGAAAAATTATGGAAAATTCAAAAATAGGGTATCTTGTTGAATTATGCCATTTTAAGTTTTTATGGCTAATTATATGCTATTTTAGTGCTAATCGCGATTAAAAATCGCTAATCGGGTTTTTAGCACTTTTTTGCAAAAATGTGCACATATCATTTTTCCACACTTGTTTCATTTTCCTACATGTTTTGGGTGTTACGGTTTACCATTTTGAGAGAAGGAAAAAAAAGAAAAGAAAAGAAAAGGAGAAAAGAAAAAGTCAAAGGAGACAAAATAATGTGTGTAGTGTACTTGGAGAGAGGGAGAGAGAGTGAGCATGTGAGAAGGGGGGAAAGAGGCTGCTGCTGCAGCTGCTGCCTCATTTCCAAAACCCCACCATTTTCCTCTTCTTCCTCAACTCCACAACCCTCTTCAATAAACCCTAGATCTACCTCCAACCTTACCCCAAAACCCTACACTCCCTTCACAAAAATTAGTCCCCATCTCCTCCTCTACAAGATGAACCGAACAAAGTAGGATTTTGATGACTTTGGGAGGTTAGTGCTGCCTAGAGAGGAACAAGTGAGGTATAACTTCTTCTTTTTAGTTTAGTTTTGGTTCAATGTCGTATTTTTGTGTTGTTTTGACACATGGATAACCTGCTGTGACCCCGAGACCACACTGGGAAAACAAACTGTACCATAGTGTTACACTACAAACCTGAAGTGTTCACCTGAACCCCCACCCCATAACCACCGGTTTTGGCCGGCGGCCAATGAAGACAGGGCCGGCGACGCCGAGCCAATTGAGGAGCTAGGGTTTGGTTTTTGTAGGGTGCTTATCTGATGATATTTGGGGGTGTTTGGTCCTACTGGATTTTTGAGAAATGACTGTAGGCGGAATCTGAGGGCTGTTGTAAGTTTTGCTTGTCCATGGTAACACGAATCATGACCTGAACCATAGACATGAACTAGATGCACAACTCAGGAATTTACCTATATTAGTTTTGCGACTTTGAGTGTACCTACGGGGTATGTTCAGACCATAATATTGCATTATTATATTCCCCATTCTTATTCTTTTTATAAATAAACAGGTGCTTTTGACGCATGTCTGCTACATGTTACAGGTTACAGGTTGTTGGACAGAAAACAGTGAAAACGATGTAAAGACGATGAAAAAGTGGACTTTGACCAACAAATAGAAGACTCTTGATCAAGCCTACAACGAAGAACAGTTCACAATCAACAAGGCAATGCAAGGTCCAAAATTACAAAGCGAACGGTTAAAAATCCATTACAAATTGTTCACTGAAGATCTGGAACCAATGTAGAAGCCCAATTGATAAAAGAACCAAAGAACCAGAAGCCCAATAAGACCAAGAACAAAACCCTAAATTTTCAGCACCAAATCTTTCTAAAGGGCGGCGGAACCGCGGCCCAAGCCTGCAATTGCCGCGGTTCTGCGGCCATATTGTGCCCGTAAGCGGATATTTTTTTACCAAAATGTTTAGCGGCGCTGAAAAGTTGACCTAGGGCTATTTTTGTAAATTTAGACATGCGGATCAAAATGTAACATAGGGTTTCTATCTCCTATAAATAGAACCCAAATCATTGTATTCTTTTTATGCCTCCTTTCAAATAATAAATTCAGATCTCTTTATGGAGAGAATCGGTGTTTCTTTTCAATTCATGAATTCAGATCTGACAAACCTGCGTTGATGATTTGAGAGATGCATCTGTAAGTAGTTTTAATTCCTTGCTCTAGTTTAGATTTCAATTCTTTGCCCTAGGTAGATTTAAATTCTTGCCGTAGAAAATTGCTTAGAGTTAGCTTTGGGGAAGGATTTTAAGAGATGAGATCTCTCATCCCTTTCTTACCCATAATACAGTTTTAATAGGACTCCATGCATACACGCAAACACCGCGCCCTACGGCACCCTACCCCTCGAGGTAACGGTGACACCGTAGTGTAAAGGCCCGTTTGCGCACGTTTTCCATGGAGGTTAGGGTAAGGATCTCTAAAGGAAGGACAAGAACCTAGAGGAAGGAACACCTTCCCGAATGGATCTAACCCCCTTTATTGATAATTACCATAACTCCTCATAGATCCTAATTTGGGTATAGAAAGCGTTGAGATTTACTTGCATTTCCAAACCATCCCTAAACCTAACCCTAACAAGACTAGATCTAGATAATCGTAGTTTAGAATAATTAGGTTTTTAGATTTAATAATCAATCCGAACACCCTTCGGAATTAACTCGTTAGCGCGATTAGGAGATTCACAACATCCCTGTGGACCGACCCGTACTCACCGGCAAGCTTCATGCGACGCCGTTCTTGATTGCGGTTATAGAAATAGTTTTTGACATAAAAATCAAGGTATCTGGAGCAACCCAGGGAATATCTGAGACAACCAAACAATACCAGAGGCCCATTTTTGACCCTAGGAACCCCCTGTAGCAAGACAAACCCCATTGGAGCCAAGGGGGCCGGCGAAGCCGGTTTTGCCTGTGTGAGGGCTCGGCCACTAGGTGAAGGTAGGGGCCAAGGTCAGTTCAGTAGCTCACCTATACCATATACATTACCCTAGAACTGTTTACTTGCCTTGTTTTGACCTAGAGTGAAATCTGGGACCAATTTCCTACAATGTAGTATTATGACATTGCCACGACTTAAAATTGGTGTACCATACCTTGGTTATTATGTTAGATTGGTAGCCTACCTAGGATCTGGAGTGACCCTAGACACTTAATGGAAAACCAGCAAGACCATTACCCTGTATTGACTACTAGGAGGTTTCCCTACAAACCTGACAAGCTAATTTCCTACCATGGCCGGCGAGGCCGGAATTCTAGAGTAGGGGGCCGGCCACCTTGTAGAATTAGGAGTCCGGGTTGCCTCCATAGCTCACATGTACCCTATATATCACCCTAGACTTGTTTTCTTAGATTGAACAGACCTAAATCAAAATCTGGGAACACTTGTGTGTGAATTAGGATATGTTTTCCGTATTTGAAATGATGAGTTTTGATATCTGGATTCGTTTTTGGTTGTCGCATGTTTGTACATCGACGACAAGGGTTGTTTGATTGATTTGTGTACGTATAGGCTATAGGTTTTAACCTATAAGCAATGCGTGTGCTCTTTTGGTTTCCGATGTGATTTTCATGTGCTTTAGCATTTATGATATCCTTGTAGGTACCCCACGTAACGTCGAGGCGTTGGAGATAAGGATGGCGACATCGACATCTGCACACAAGAAGCAAGGTGAGTAGATTTATATCTACGGGGAGAAGTCAGGTGGATGGCGTATAGTACCCCCGCAGTCCGTAGTGATGTATACGAATACGTATACACACATATAGATTCTATATATTGTTTGAGATTATTAATGATAAAGATGGATATTTGGTATATTGATGCGAAACCCCAGAGTAGTAGTTGCACCACACATACACACACACCCATACTTGCATACATCATTTCTTTCGCATGTACGTATATGGATATATATAGTTATGTGTTCACATGGGTATGGGACTATGTGTTCACATACGGATTAAAGAATGATACTTGGGATTGAGATGAGTTGATGAGATTTGTTTTGAGGTTGTGATATCGGTGATATGGCTGGATTCGTATTTGTGATACTTCCTGATGTTATAGCGGATCTTTGGACGACGTTACCATATGAATAGTAATATACATAGAATAGTTGACTTGTGAACGAGACATGAGATAAGATATGTTAAGATAATTATAATGGGTCGCATTGGGCAATTTATCCTTCTTTATGATGAGATGTGCTGATGATATCGGTTTGTACGAGACTGTCGATCAGTAGTCAGATCATGATCACATATATGATATTAGTATTGTACTAGACATAGGTCAGTACTCCGGATGATGATCTTGATAAAGAGGATACCAGATGGATAATATAATGAATGTGATATTGACCGTACCCAGATTTGGGATGCCGTACGGCGGATTTACGTACGAGCTATATATTGATGTTTGATCCGCACACTTGACTTAGGAAGAACTGATTATAGATATGGTATCGGATGTGATATTATCGAGGCAGGATCACCGACTAATATATATATATATAAATATATATGTATGTATCGACTCAGATGTTAGGCGGTTTCCTTACCTTCAGTTAGCCTGTTAGCTCAGCCCTATAGTTTAGTGTAGTTGTTAGACTAGATTTACATTAAATGCAGATTAGTTATCGTTGTGTTTAGTATGTAGCTCCCGCTCATTATTGTTGTTCGCTCCGCATGGCATAGTTATATTGTTAATTCATATTGCACTGTTGATATTATGCTGTTAGGACACCAGCATCATTACCGATGATGTGTATGTACCACGTACACTTACTTGCCGGCTCACACACATCTTCATCGGTAATTGCCATGTCACGTACATTTAGAGGATATTATTGCTTTGATTTATCTTGTTAGCTAGTAGTTTTGACATGATATTAGTGTACTTGCCTTGTATGCCAGCTTAGATATGGTAGTTATTAGTTGTCACTTCATGCATACTGTTATTCATTGTTATGCCTATATTCATGGCTACGTGCTATTGATGATTTGGATTCGGATTTCCATAAGATTTCTTGGATTTGGTGGAAAACCGCAAAAACATAAATAAACTTTTCTCTCTTTTTAAATAAAAAGTTTGGTTTTCCCATGATGTATGAGTCGTCCATCATGAGTTTGCTGATGGATTTCGAGACCCGATTCAAGGAGTTGGATGAACCGTTTCGTGTACAAGGTGGACCCGGTGCAGTACACCGGGACAAGAAGATCGCAGATGATGGCGTTGAGCCTGGCAGGGGAGCGCTACCGACCCGTGATTTTACTCGACGCATCGGATGTCTGGAGGATACCGTCGTGGTCTTGAGATTGATGGTAGGGGCCGGTCTGGACTGACGGCGCCCTAAATAGTGAGATTGAGACATTGAGATTTTGAGATATTGATGTACAAAGATTGCGACACGGAGATATCGAGATATTTGGATTCTTCTTTTGGGTCGATGTTAGGCACTGTTTATGCTGATTTCATTTATGATACCTCATTTTAAAAATACAGAAATCTCACTAATTTATGAAAGCAGTCTTCTTCAGTACATGCATTCTGTTTCACGTATTCATACATCATCCATATGATACATTGCTACGTGAGGCACTGACACGGGCACATGGGATTACACTTGGGTTAGATATTTACCCTAGCCATTGTTATTAGGCTGCTGGTTATATATTTGAGGATATATTATGATCGTATGACCTAGGATTGCGTCATACATGAGATTTCTTTTCGTAGATGTTTTTCTACTCACGAGTTGGCAACTCACCCCCGTTGTGCCACAGTTTCTTGCAGGTTTGCCGTACAGGTTTCATTACGGCTTTGTTGGCACTACTTCCATTTTCGGGTGATTTGCGAGTAGGTGGGTTTATTGTATCGTACCCATCATTATACTTTGTATATTATTATTCTGTTGTATCTAGAAGTTCCATCAACCAAACATGTATTTTTTTCAGATAGAGACTAGTGATGTGTATTCTTAAAACTTTAGAGTTGTGCGTTATTTTTCTTTGGATTTCATGCTGTTTTGAGTTTCCTTTTCTGTTGTGATCCTCACCTTTCAGTGTTGTATATTATATTGCTTGCGTGGTTGTGACCGTCGATTGACGAAGAGCTAGCTCCCGCTTGGGGATGCATTTTTCATTATATATATGCTTCATCAGGTTTTGTACCCGTTTGGGGTCAGTTTTTACAAAGGAAACTCTGCCAAAATTTTTAGAAAAGATTTGTGATTTCAAAATGTATATTTCGGCCCATGTTGCAAACTATTGAATTTAAAGTGGTTTTCCTTCACTCCACTACTTTTCTTGGTTTGGATTTCTGGGTGGCTTACTTAGATTACGTATGCCTTGAGACATTTCGTAGTCTAAGTGCCAGTCATGTTCCGTACTTTCGAGTCGTGACATATGCCAATCATGCACATCCTTCTCCCCTTTAGTCTGTAAGACACCTTTAGAGAGGGTGACTCCATCACCTGCAGGTACACCACCATGCCAGGAGTCGTCCATTCTAAAACACCTTTAGAATACTGTCTAAGTACCCAGATTAAGAAACTAGCCAAATCTAGATCTAAAACCATATATCTAGTAACCAGAATGCCTGATATAATATCCAAATCCTATGTGGAGAAACCACTGTGTGACAACCACAGTATAACCGATCGTAGTATAGGAATTTTACTTCCTACAACGTGCATGTTATCCAAATACCAGGACATCACACCCTACTACCTTCTTAACAGATCCATCCCTATTCTAATGAAGTCAAAACCTATGACTGTCACACCAAAAATAGATGATCTATCTTCACTATATCTGCTTTAGTCTATAAATAGACATAAGCTACTTGTCCACTATGCTTCCGCTGCTCCCACTGACTACAACAACCCTTTGGCAGAGTCATATACACATGCACTTCTAAAGCTAGTTTAGAACGACGCTATACTCATCCTCCTGCCGGGTCTCATAGCCTGAAACAATAGTAGTATCAAGTCTGGGTAAACAAGAACCTCCCTGTCACCGTCCTTGAGGTTACCGGAGTACCTCTCAGATGCCTGAGCTTACCCACCATATCTGCAGAGTAGCTAATGGAATGTCAAACCTGATTGAATATTTAGGTTCTATTAAATTTTTCGGTAATCGTTTGTGGTTCTGGAATCACTTCCAGTTCTACTATACTCCCACTACTGTTTTCTGAAAAAATCCATTTTATTAAAATTGTGGCGAGTCAAGAACAATATCACTATTGATATTCCAGATGGTAGAAACTTAACCCTCATCATAGCCCGGGTTAACCCACAAACAGCCATTCTAGAAACGTGTCTAGAGTTATCAAGAGTCTGGTTTTAAGCATAAGCCGGACAACTCCATATACCTTAACATCGTTAAGATATGATCCATTCTATATACAATATAGAAATAGAGGCACTGATTTAATTGGGACCAGATTCAAATCATGTAACTGTCTCCAGTGCATGTCAACTAAATAGAGAGAGGCCGATCAGCATTACTCAACTTAGGAGTGCATCCAATTATGAGTAACCTGAAAGAGAAGCAAGTTATCAAAACCATTACTATCAACTGAATACCAAACACAAGTATCTACATCTTCGATCACCTTGAAGAATCCTGATACTTGCAACACATGGTTCTCTACTTTATTCTTTGTAACATTTCAAAAAAATAAAAATAAAAATAAAATATTATTTTTAGGAATTTTTATAATTAAATAATAAAATATTGAATATTTTAATAACGCGGTAATTAAATACCGATAAATTGGAAAAAAAATTTGGAAAAATTATGGAAATTACTAAAAAGAGGGTGTTTTATGTGAATTATGCAAATTATAAGTTTTTATGATTAATTATACGCTATTTAGTGCTAATCGTGATTAAATATCGTTAATCGCGCATTGAGCTTGTTTTGTGGAAAGCATGCACATGTCTTTTTTTTAGCACTTGTTATATTTTTCTTTCATGCTTTCTTCTTTTTATCATGCATGGATATAAATTAAAGAGAAGGAAAAGAAAAGAAAAGAAAAGGAATATGAATAAAGAAGTAAGGTATGGGCAAGTGAGAGAGTGTGAGGTGAGGGGTCTCCCATTGACCAAGACCCTTGTTTTCTTTCTCATCTTCATTATTCTCTCTTCTCCACTCACTTGGGCTGCTGCCCTCTTCCTCCCCCCATCTCAAAACCCCCCACAACTCCATGAAAAATTAATCAAAACCCAATCCCCACTTCATTAAAAATGTGCATGAGCTCACCAGCTATACCTTGGACCAAGAATGCTTGCAATTTGGACAGTTGGGGCAACTCAAGAAAATTCTTGAGTTACCAAATGAGCTATTCTCTTAACCATTAGCCTAGTATTTCCATTGCTTTTACATCCATGTTTGTTTAGAACCGATTTGGTGTCGTTTAGAGAGATTTGGAAATTTCTAGTTAGGGTTTATGGAATTCTTGAGTTGTGATGTGTAATTGAGTTTAGAAGAGGCCACAAAAACCCCCTAGTGTTAGAATTCATAACCAAACTAGAGACTAGAACCCCGGAATACGAATTTAGATAACCCGATATCGGAAAATTATGGATTCTGTGAGTGTAAAATGAAATCTGCTAACACCCGGGTGACCTGAAAATTATTTAGCAAACACAGATAGATGTGCAGGTGATTTAGAGCACGCCCTAAAGACCCGAGACCCCACTTCCACCATAGGGCCGCAGATTTATTCCATCTGGCCGCAATTTGCGACCAGACCTGGAGCTTTGTGGTTCGTGTTTGGTCTGTAGTTCCATCTCCTATAAACTAGACCCTTGGCATATGAAAAATTGGCTGTTTTGACCTAGGGTAAAATCTGGAACCGTTTTCTAGAGTTGTTGTTTTGATTCGAGGTTTTGTTTTGCGTATTTAGAATTCTGGATTTTTGTGATTTTTGTCGTATTCGATCGCTTGACGTTTGTACGTCAAAATCGAGTGTTATTTGGTGGTTTTGAAAGCGTAGTACATAGGTTCTAACCTATAGGCCTTTAGCATGTCGTTTTGGTTTTCCGATGTGAGTTTAATACGCATTTGCGATACGTTATGATTCGTAGGTACCCCACGAGGACTTCGAGACGACAAGCAAACACGTGGTGACGTCGGCAACGGAAAGCGAAGAGCAAAGTGAGTAGGTTATATCTACGGGGGAAGTCGGGTGGATGGCGTATAGCACCCCCGCAGTTCGATGTATAGTATGCTATATATATATACTATATATATGATATCTTTATGGGAGACATGGATATTCGAGATATGATTGGGTGTTCAATGGTTAGATTAGGGTTATTAGTAGTGAACTAGTATAGCTTCTTAGTCATGAACCCTAGAATAGGTTTTCACCCACACGCACACACATGCATGCTTGTTATACTTGTGCGTATATGGGAATAGATATATACACACACACATAGGTATGGGACTATGTATACATATACACGTATACCTACACATGGATGATGAGGATTGTTATGGTATTTGGAGATGAGTCGATGAGTTTGGGCATGGTGCCACGAGATCGGTGATACGATATGGTTCGTATTAGGAGATACGACATGATATATTAGCAGGTCTTTAGGTGTATGTTTTCATACACGCACACATATATTTATAGATGGTATTAGCTTGTACTAGACTTAGATCAATACCCCAGTTTATGAGATATGATGATAAGAATACCAGATAATTGATGAGTTAAATGTGAGATTCAACCCGTACACAGATTTGGGATGTCGTACGACGGATTTACGTACGAGCTATATATTGATGATAGATCCGCATTCTTGACTCAAGGATGTCACATTGTATATTGTATCGTATGTGATACTATTGAGGCAGCATCACTGACTATTATATTTATATGTATATCGACTCAGATTTAGGTGGTTTCTCTTACCCTTTCGGTTAGACTGTTCGTTTAGTTCTGTAGTACTTAGTAGATGTTAGACTAGACCCGAGTCATACCGATTTCAAAACTAACGAATCGTGAGTATTTTAAAGACAGGTCAAGGGATTCTACGGACATTTTCAAAAGACGCATCTTTTCCTAAAAACACCGTAGCCCTTATTTTTCTAAACACCACGATTCGTGTTATTTCAAATGGTAAAACTGTATGATATATATATTGACGTAGATTCTTCACTGTTGCGTTTATTATTCATTTTCCGCCTGTTCCTGCTATTCGCATCGCATTGCATATTTGAATGTGTTTATTGTTGTATTAAACCCATGCTGTCAGGACACCAGCACCATTATCGATGATGCGTATGTTCCACGTACACCTGCTTGCCGCTCACACACTTCATCATCGATAACTACCATGTCACTATACAGTAGGACTGTTGCATCAGGATGTGACCCCTTGCAGGACATACTTGCGTATATACCTACTTGTACATCCATATTGGCGCACATACGTTTTGTACACTCATACTTAAGTATATACCTACTTGTACATCCATATTGGCGCACATGCGTATTGTACACTCATACTTGCGTATATACCTACTTGTACATCCATATTGGTGAACATGCGTATTGTACACTCATACTTGCGTATATACCTATTTGTACATCCATATTGGCGATTATGCATATTGTACACTCATACTTGCATACATACCTATTTGCACATACATACATGATTCTGGCTTAATTTTGGAGATTTGTGAACAACAAGATATATTTTAAAACTGGATTCATTTGAAAGAGTTGTTTTCCCTTGATATGTGCATATTACTATTCCTTATTGCATGATATACTGACATGCTTACATTTCTATTATATGTCGCATATATCATGCTTTACGATTATACGCATTGAGATATACTGTTTTCATGAGATTTCTGGATTTAAGAACCGTGGGTATTTCAAAAGAAAGTATGTACTGTTTTAAAAACCCGGTTTCTCTTGATATGATATTTCAGTGCGTCCATCATGCGTTTTCTCGGTTCTGAGATGTGTGATATGTGAAACCCGATTCGAGGAGGCGGATGATTCCGTTTGCGGGTACATGGTGGGCCCGGTATGGTACCCCGGGACGAGAACGGATTTGCTGTGTAGTAGACGGTGAGCCTGGCAGAGGGACCACTACCTACCGGTGATAGTATTTGGACCTGGCAGTTATCTGGAGGATACTGACTAGAGTCATGAGATGGATATAGGCCAATCCGTACTGCCGGAGCCCACGGGCCGATCACGCAGATGATACGGAGCCTGAGATATATAAGGATTTACGTGCCGATGCTGGGCACAGGTTTCATGATGTTTTCGAGTGTCGATGCTGGACACTCAGGTTCCATGATTTTGATGTGTCGCGAGGGACACACGTTGATTTATATCTTCATACTTCCATGCATATGCTTTATGATATTTACATGCATGATGTTCTGTGTCATTGATTGACACGTGGACGGGATCCACATGCATACAGACATTGATTACATAGTTGGATGATATCCACATACTTATAGACTTCATGATATAGTAGACATTGATTCATGTTGATTACATTGATCACACCTCATATTTATGATATGTTGCTACCTGAGGCACTGGCATGAGCACTTGGCACTGCACTCACGTATAGATATTTACCCTTGCCACCTTATCATGCTTCAGACTTTATCATATTGAGGATATATATATATATATTACTGATCGTATTAACCTATGATTGAGTCATATATACGATTTCTGCTCTGTGATGTTTTCTACCCATGAGTTGGCAACTCATCCCCGTTGTGCCACAGTTTCTTGCTGGTTTTGTCGTACAGGTTTCATTACGGCTTTCTGGCACACAACTTCCTTTCTGGGTGATTGCTTTGGTAGGTGGGTTCACTCACATCGTGACCACCATTCTACTTATTTATTTTCGTTGTTGTATCTAGAAATTCCATCAACCAGACTTGTATATTTATTTCAGACTTAGGAAACCAGTTGTGTATTATTTCGACCTTAGAGTCGCGCGTTGTAGTATTATGGTTTTCATGATGATTTTGAGTTTTACTTTTGAGTTTTGATCATCGCCCTTCGGCGTTGCATATTATATTGCTTGCATTGTTGTGACCGTCGATTGACGAAGAGCTAGCTCCCGCTTGGGGATGCCTTTTATCATTGTGCATATATTATTCTTGTTGTACCCCGTTTAGGGCCAGTTTTTACAAAGGAAACTCCGCCGAAATTTTCAGAAAGGATTTAAGATTTTAAAAATGCATATTCGGCTTACTTATTTAAAAACCCCTTGTTTTAAAACATGTTTTCTTCAATTCTTTCTTTAATTGGTTTAGATTTCTGGGATTTCTTGGCTTGCTTGAATTAGATGGGGTCCTACAGATTTCATATGATTCAAGTGCCAGTCGCCTACCATTCGGGTCGTGATATTCTTGTACCTATAACTTCTCAAAACTTGGACCTTGTATTTCTACGAAACAATTGTCTAAAATTCGAGAAGTCATAAGTAAACAGAATATAGTACGAGGACCAACCCCTTTGTCCTAATAGACACTGGACAACATACTATACTTTGTATAAGTCTCCTGAGTTGAATGACTCAAACCATGTGCGTCGTAGATTGAAAACTGTACTATGGTTAAGAAGAATTACACCGCTGTTTAATGCTCCTTACCTAACCATCAACTGATATAGATAAATGTCATGGACATAATTTCAAAAAGTTATATCTCACTTTATTAGTTTGAAATTGATGCATAACAATGAATATTCAAAACTAAATATTTGCCGTCAGGCAAAACCCTAGGTGATTTCCTCAAATATCACCAATTACAACGAATTCCGATATAATGAGGATATAATCACCTAATTCCCAATAACTTACTCCCACTCACCATCTGTAAAACCGTACAGATGTGAGAGTCGAACCTAGTAAATACATACCCTGGAGTAAGGATCTAATTGGGAAATCAGTTTTCAATTAACAACGCATAGTGAAACTGAAACATGAAAATGTTTCGAAGGGGTATCTGGGTATTCCTATTAATGCCTCTTCCATTATCCAGATTCATGACTGTAACCGTATATATGCTATTTGGTCGTGAATGATAGCAGTCACAATTATTTTGCTCTCTTTCTAATCCCTTTATTTTTCTTTACTCATTACCTTCTGTACACCACACTTAGGCTAATTGGTTTTCTTCATTCCCTACCTTTCGGCACCTGCCTATGGTTTGGAAGAAGACTATCCAATAAGCGCAATAGGTGTACCCTCCTAATACTAGGACTACACGCAACCTGAGAGAAGGTAAAAGGAAAAGACAACCGAATAATCCTATTCAATATCTCTCCAGAACCAGAATCCATGCTCGAATCTGGAACAAGTTCCTTCGAGTTCGTATGTAACTATACGATGGATTTATCCAATGGAAGTGGATGTTCGTAGTGACATGGGGTGTTCTGGAGAAATGCAAAGGGTAAAAGAAGGAGTGGCAATGATGTATGCAAATCAGACAATCCAAAAGCCAGTGTTTTAAGAAAGTTTGGTTAACTTAGGCACTGAGTCATAGTCTAGGGTCGGGCTAAGGTTGCTGCCAAGGAGAGAGAGAAAAGAAACACTATGCGTGCACTCTAACCTAGATCAGAACGGTTGATCACTTTATCTAATCAGGATGTCTCCCACTATATCCTCAAATTCTCCTCCAAACCTGAAAGAAGAATTAGTCGGGATCACCCGAGGAGTAAACCAACTCATCAGTGAGAATCGGGATCTAACTATCATCGCATGATAACGTGATGGAATCCACACACGTTACACAATCCAGAAGATATGCGCATGCCTGGCCAGTTTCAGTTTCTTTAGAAACCCCCGATATGATTTTTACCACGTGTTCTTATTACCTTGACGAAGGCTAACATATCATAAGTCACTTGTCAAGTTCTACCAGTCTTTATCCAGGTTAATTTGATCCCACCCTTACATACCCTTGACGAAGGCCAAAATAGTAGTACGACTGTCCCAAACCAACGCATCTATCTATGCAACAGAAAAGTAACAAATAGCTACCATACACTATGCCTTGACGAAGGCCAACATACATAGAATGAATACTAAGTGCTACCTGTCTGAAATGACAGTGGGCTACGAATTGTTTTTGGCGAAAAACCTTTAACGTAATGAACTTGATATCGTTGAAGGTACCGGATAGCTTTTTATAAATATTTACAGTGGCAAAAACTTTTGCTAAAGAGGTCACTCCCGGTGAAGGGATCTCGGCTCTTTCCTCGTGGAATGAGGTGCAGGATATTGTAAACTGAATATCGCGATGCAAAGCAAAAAGTAATCGAATATAGTGTAGTTATTACCCTGACGCAAAACTCTGTCCAAGGGGTCACTCCCGATGAAGGGATCTCGGCCCTTGCCTCGTCGAATGAGGTGCTGGATATTCATAACCGAATACCTCTTTGCAAAACAGAAGAAAACGTCTTTGCAATAACAACTTTTTAAAAATTATTCCAACAACATCGAATAGGTCTGTTTTCCTTGCATTGATCTAAATCAACGCAGTCCCATCAATTAATCACACCACAAAAGAACAAAAATATAATGTACGTATATGCTATCCGCATTCGCCACTGGGTCCCGTCATCACCCTTTAGGTTACTTAACTAATGACAGAGCGGGGACTGGACTAGCGCGGGTGTAAAACATATACAACATCTACTAGTATATATATAACAATATACAATAATCGCTCCAGGCATGATAAATGCAACATCACAGAAAAGTAATAAGCATCACAGAACAATACAGATAATCTGGGAGCCCCGAGTTTCCTTTGAGCCGCAACTGAAACCCGACGTTCCCCTGGTCGTGTGGATAGCCTGTGCAATGAAAACCTAGACCCCTACGAGTGCGACAAGTTACCCGCCAAAACCATAAGCGAGGCAGACCCCTTCAGCAAAATGAATGGACCACCCAGCACTTTACGGAATCCGGTAACTTGAGCACCCCTCCTTGGGTCAACCTGTACCCCCTACGAGTATGGCGAAAAGCCCGCCAATTCTAGAGTGAAGCCCCCTCCATCTCAAAGCAATGAGATGCTGGCCCGTTGCCCTCTAGAACCCGACTATCCGTGCGCTCCACCTCGGGGTAATCCTAGTACAGAAAAGAAAATATGTACAACGATGACATCGACCTCAACCCGGTCGTGCCACAAAAGAATAATATACAAATAGGCAGTGATGACAGTCCACATGTCGGACGCTCGCCCCGCGATATCAATTGTACAAATAAATCCAAACGGCATTAACATTGCACTCAAGCTATCCACCACGATAAATCCGTAACATCACAGCACAACACAGAACATCCACGTGAATGTCACGTTCGTAAACCCGTCTAAAAGGACTATAGCGATTAGACAAATTGTACCAATAAAATGACATTCACGGTCGCAGATAAAAATGTATGTACTGTAAACTTTAAACAATGTTAGAAAATATCGAGTTCGAAATAACCCCGAATAGCCACAAACAATTAAATAAAACCATATCCAAACTGGGCTAAACTAGCAACACCACTAAACCAATATTCCAGAGTCTAGATTACCGTGAAAATTTCAAGTCCAAACACCTTGATGTGGCCGGTTTTGAGCATGCTCTCACTGGGTGAAATCCGGTAGATGGGGCTCAAATTTTTAGGGTGTTCTAGTGGTCACTAAAATAGCCTTCTGCAATTGTTTAAAAAATTTTAGAAGACTCGGAAAAATTGACAGAGAATGGAATACTAGTTGGTATTGATTTGGGGTTGTTTCGGTTTCGATATTTTAACACTCTGTAAAAACCTAGTATGTGGTTAATGGGCTAGCTCTGATACCATGTAAGGCTACGGTAGCGCCCGGTCATTAATCCGAGGCAAAACGCAGAACAAAAACTTTTCAAACTGGTGCTAACGTAACCCTAAAACCCGGACGTGCCATTAACCCTATACAAGTAAACATGTAAAGTGGAGTTTTAAGAGATTATACCGATCGATCCGTGTCCTTCGGTTTTCAACCACTTCCCAAGCTGCTTGCGGCTGTCCCGAACAAGTTCGCTCTCCGGTCTCCCTCATCGAAGATGATCCATGTCGGGGATTCTTAATACGGGCTCCCGCTTCAAACTGAAGCAACTCGGGCATCTAGTTTGCTAGCCTAGATACCCAAGATGAAGTAGAGATAGTGTGTGAATACTTTGTCTCAAGGTACCCAAGGATTTGGGTGGAGGTGAAAGATGTTTCCGTTTGGTGAAGTGAGGAAGTGAGTGAGCTAAAGGTTTTTTTCTTGTTCAAAAATGGGCTCGGCCAACAAAATGAGAATGGTTCTCTGGGGATTTGTAAATCAAGTAGTAAGGTGTGTAGAAATTGAATGATTAATTTAACACAGGAAATAAAAACCATCACCATAAAAAGGGGGGCCCACGAAAATGAACTTGCTGGGAAACCCCAGCCACACACCTCACACTCAAAGAAAACCCCACTCCAAAATATCAACAAATATCTCACCCTCTCCAAAAACAATTAATGCTCAAATGATGAGTCATAGCAATGCCCATGCCCATCAACAGCCCACTCTAAGACACCTCACAAAAAGCTCACCCCTCACAATTGCCCACGAATTCCCAGCAAGGAAAATGGCAAAAAACAATGACACACAAATTCCATTAATTAAACAATAAACCAAATGTTTGAAATTGAAGAAAAGAAAATGGCAACTCCAAAAGTAAACTCGTAACGAATTACAAGAATACCCCTCATCCGTATATACATACCCGCATCCGTATTCCGACTGAATACGAATACTACAAGACGAAAATATTCCAACAATCTAATACTAGGATCCGGCTTAAACCAAAGACCACTAGTATGATTCGTTCGATCATGATCCGTGCACAAGTGTACGTATATGATCGAACCCGGCCATAAAACCATACGGCCTCTACAACGTTTCGCCCGAATCATAGAAACCCTCTATGTGGGACTCTAAAGACCCGTCAATACGCTGGCAGTGGGTTTAACCACAAGCACGTCAGTGGCACTAGCTGTGCGTAACGGCTGCCCAAGTATTGAGCGAAAGGGAGGCCGACGAGCGAACTCATCCTGAAACCCTACTGAGCCTATCTGTAACAATCTCCATACAGTCCGGTCTGTTCGTCTAAGAGTATCGCATATCGGGCCTAAGGGGATACTAAACGTCAGACCCCCAATAGCGGTATAAGTCGTGTCAGAGTGTAGCCCAGAACACCTTGAGAAACTACTGGAATACCTACCAGTAAATCTCACTTGCTTTGACCAAGGTCTTTGTGTAATGGCTCTCCAAACACAGCGCGATATCAACCCCCAATACCGGGAGAGACGAATCCTATCTAACCGCCACTGCTTCCAAGTGCTTCGGGACTGCACCCAACTACTACCTGTTTGCACGACTCATTTGAGCCGTGGTAGTGTTAGTGTATATGCCCTAGAGGCCATTACTGTATCATACTAGTTTGTATATTACTTAATGGAAGCTTGGGATACTCACCTTGTATATACAATCTTGCTCAAAATAGTAATATGCTACTTGGTTTGTTTCTACTTCAATGTGTACATGTGTTTATTTTAGTATATCGCCTATACACATTAGTGGAGCCCTTAGGATCTTTGCTTGATTACCAGCGTTGTGATGGCAGTCACACTAGTGGGGCTGGGTAATCTATAAGCACATCCTTATGCAGGTCCCTGGTCGCAGGACTATTGAGATAGGGCATCGATACTCCGGAGTAGACTAGCGCATGCGCTTCTCATCCCAGTGTGGGAGACGGTCTGTCCCACAGCCGTCGGTACGTCGTACTTGAGATAGTATGCGGGTGCTCGTTGGGTTACGAGTACACTGGACAGGACTCGTCGGGAACTGACTAGTTGGTATTATGCTTATCGTCAGTTATCAGTTCCCAGGTGACATGAGTACAGCTTAGTCCGCTGACTTGACACTGTCACTTCGCCTCGAGTGTGTTCCCACTGTACTTTGATTACTATCCTACCACGGCTCAAAGGAGTCCTGCAAACAGGTGGTAGTTGGGTGCAGTCCCGAAGCACTTGGAGGCAGTGACGGTTAGACAGGATTCGTCTCTCCCGGTATTGGGGGTTGACATCGCGCTGTGTCTAGGAGAGCCATTACACGAGTAGTCCCTGGCCAGGGCAAACGAGATATACTGGTAGGCTTCCAGTGTTATCTCAGAGTGTTTTGGGCTTCACTCCTACACGACTTGTACCGCTATTGGGGGACTGACGTTTACCGCCCCCTAGGCCCGCCATGCGATGTATCAGACGAACAGACCGGACTGTACGGAGAATGTCACATTCAGGCTCAGTAGGAGTTCAGATGGGTTTCGCCTCGTCAGTCTTCTTATCGGCATCTACCTGGGGACCGTTACGCACAGCTAGTGCTGCTTGCGGTCTGTGGTTAAACCCACTGCCAGCGTAGTGTTGAGTCTTTAGAGTCCCACACAGAAAGCTATTCGCCTTTAGGCAAAAGAGTAGAGGTCGCATGGTTTTGCGACAGGGTTCGGTCACATCCGTGCACTTGTGCACGTACAGTGTCCGGACAGTTCACACTAGCGGGCTTTGGTTTAAGCCATATCCTAGTGTACCTTTTGGGATTGGTTTTATCCAGTATGCATTCGTGTTCCTCGGAACGCGGATGCGGGTGTGTATGCACAGTTGATGGAGAGACAGAGGCAGAGGATTCTCATTAGGGTTGTTGACCGTTGACAGTTGACTATTGACTTTTTGCTCAACCTTAATGAGAATATGATATGTGATTAACAATTACATTAATTAAGTATTATGGTGACATGGTTGTTGAGGGATTGACTTTGTTGACTTGTTGACTTTTGTTTACTTGTTGACTTTGTGGACCGGTTGACTAGGCTTGACTAGTTGACCATCATGATAACTATTGCTATCATTTCATGGCAAAGACTTTTGCTTGCTTGCTCTTTTGTGCAAAATGAGTGCATGAAATGATATTGCTATGGTTGCTTAAACCATCACATAATACTTGATTGATATGAGGTGTTATGATTGTTTTGGATTATGAGAGCCAAATGAGAAAAGTCTTCTTTCATTTCTTTCATGCCCATTCTCTCTCTTATTCTTGAGCTCTCATCTTCCTCCTCTTGCTCTCCCTCTCTTGATTATATGGTTCACTTGTCTCATGAGTTGAGAACCAAGAACCATAGATAAAATCCCATACAAACTCTTCTCTACTCACTCTAGTTCACAAGGTTTAGCAAACCGAGTGAACTTGTTTCTTCAAAGTTCGAAGAAGGAGCCAAAGGTTGAAGCTTTCAGGTGGATCTATCTTCGGCGCAAGGAGACGACGGGGAGAAGCCGATTCGGATGACCATCGAAGCTTGAAGAAGAAGGAGTTCGAGAAAAAGGTATAACCCCCTAACCGAGCAGTTAGCAACTCGTAGTTAGGTTGTTAGTTAGATGTTTAACAACCACCTCTAAGAAAATTGTTTTTCGTCAAAATTCCGCATGCCCGAAAGTACCGGGAGAGGTAGCATGGACTTACAATGGTATCAGAGCCTAGTTAAACTCTATCTATCATGTTAGCAAAGTAGCTAGAAGATCGATCAAAGAAAAAGTCCCGAAATGAACCCCGATTTCATACTTGCTGTCGATTTTTTATGTTCTGTAAAAATAATAAATCATGCATCAAAAATCAACTCAGGGTTTTTAGAGTGCACTGTAGAAAGACGGTCCCCTGATCTCATCATTACGCCGCGGAAACGCGGCAATAGCTTGCTATTGCCGCGGTTCCGCGGCCGTCTTGGCTCCTCTTTGGTTGTTCTTTGCTACAGTGTGCTTATGGGGGTATTTTGGGATTTTTGGAATATATATTTTCTGCCCAGATTTTCCAGAACGAAAATCCGTATTTTTGGGGTCCTGGAAATCCGTATTTTTGATCGAACTTCTAAAAGACTTAAGCTGATGGGTTTTTCTGTGATGTGATATTTGTATTGAACGTCTGCTAATCGCTATATGTCGATTAGTGGGGGTTATACAAATCTGTGATCGTAATGTTATTGGAATGTGAATATGAATTCATTGGATTGTCGCGGGTGAATAGCCGGGGGTTGTGAGATGAGAGTTTTCTTTTCTTTCAATTCATGTAAATTTGTAAATTGATGTAATAATTATTTGTATGGCCGCACAACCGGGTCGGGGTTGTAGCCGTCATTGTATAATTTCTTTTTACTGTTTTTGCTCCTAGGATAGACCCATGGAGGGGGTGCACAAACTACCGGGTATGCCGAAGTGCCGAGTGGCCTACTCACGGAGTTGAGGGAGGTTGCTTCGCTTCGGGTACTTGGCAGGTAGTTTGCCGCACCCGTAGGGGTCTTGGATGGGGTATTGGCTATTCACCGCGACCGTGTAATCTGCTTTTCGTTACAGGCTCGTACGAATTGCGGATTCCTAGTATATCCAATGTGTTCATCTGTGATCTGAAATGGCTATCATTGCAATATATCTATATATGATATTATTTAGGCGTTGCTTATGTTTTACAGCCGCGCTAGCCCAGCCCCCGCTCTGTCGTTAGTTAAGTAACCTAACGGGTAATGACGGGGCCCCGTGGCGAATGCGAATGGCATAAGCGTACGTCATATTTTGGTTGTTTTCTGCAATGGTAGGATTAAATGATGGGACGCATTAAAAGAACTAATGCAAGAATATCACGCATTAAAAGAACTAATGCAAGAAAATAAACCAAGTTAAAATCGTTGGAACACTTTCGGAAAACCACTCGGTTCTTTTCAAAACTAACTTTTAAATGCGGAGCTTGAGCCACTCCTTTTAAAAGCTATCTCGTTCCATCGATTATATCAAGTTCACTACGTTCACGGTTTTGCCAAAACCATTCGTAGCCCTCCGTCGTTTCACATGAATAGTCAATAGTATTCAAGCTGTGTATGTTGGCCAAAGTCAAGGCATAGTGATTGGTAGCTATTGGGTATTCATGTCTAGCATAGATAGATGCGTTGGTTTGGGACAGCCGTACTGCCATTTTGGCCAAAGTCAAGGGTAGGTATGGATGGATCCAAATTAACCTGGGGAATGACGGGTAGAACTTGACATGTGACTTATGATATTTTGGCCAAAGTCAAGGTCATAAGAGCATGGGGCAAAAATCCACATCGGGAGTTTCATAAGTACTGAAACTTGCTAGATTTGCATACCACTTGGAGTGTGATGATTCTGGTAGGATTCCTTCAGTTTCGTCACGCGATGATATTTGGATCCCGATCCTACTATGAGTATATGCTACTCCTCGGGAAATTTCTCACTAAACGATCAATGCTATAAACCTAGTAGGTGTCTAGAAAGGTGTTAGCGGGGCTACGCCCCCAGGGAAAAGAGGTTATTTAATTAAGGAACTTCGCAAAAGCGTTGGAAAACCTCCCTCGAAGTACCGACACTGGCCTGGCTGAACGGTTAAGCAAGTATTGTGCGGTGGGATTAATCCCGACTAATTCTTCCTTTTTGGTTTGAGGAGGGATTTGAGAAACAGTGGGAGCCATCCTGTTTAGACAAACTAAAAACCATTCTAAACTTACAAGTGCATCAAGCTGAGTGTTTCTTCTCTCTCCTAATTGCAGCGACCAATCGACATGACTGGACTTAAGTTACTTCTAGATAAAAACATACTGACAGGGCCAAACTACAAAGATTAGCTCAGGAATGTCAAGATGGCAATCACTTACGACAAGCTGGGGTATCTTCTTACTACCAAAGCTCCCCCTGTCCCTGGTCCTACTTCCAGCGTCGCGGATAAGGAAATCTGTAAGACTTGGGAGATTGATAGCGCGAAGGCCAAGTGCCTCGTACTTGCCTCTATGGACAATGAACATCAGAGGAGGCACAAGAATATGGACTTGGAATCCATATTTCTTCATACAAAAGAACTGTATGGAGAGCAATCTCGTATCGCAAGATACGAAGCGTCGAAAAAGTTATTTTTGGCAAGGATGGCCGTCGGATCATCAGTAGCAGAACACGTGCTTAAGATGATCGGCTACATTGACGAGCTCGTGGACCTAGGGACCACATTGGAGAGTGAGCTCTATACGGACTTAGTTCTCCAGTCCCTTCTTTCCACTTACGCCCAGTTTATACTGAACTTCAACTTACAAGAAAAAGAAGTTGAACTTTCAGTGCTCCTCAACATGCTGAGGAGCGCAGAGGGCACCCTACAGAAAGGTAGGGAAACATCCACTTTGTTTGTAGGAGGATCATCTTCTTCTAGGTCCAAGGCGAAAGCCAAGGTAAAGAAGAAGAAATCCCCCGCCAAACCAAGGGGCGGTGTTAGTAAAGTGGATACGAAGGGAAAAGCTAAAGCAACAAAGAAAGCGGGGAAGCTTGTGGATAAGGAAGAATGCTTCTATTGTCATAAGAAAGGACACTGGAAGAATGATTGCAGGGCCTGGAAGGCCAGAACACAGGAATTGAAGCAGGTTGCAGCTTCAGCTTCAGGTGTGTATGTTATTGAAAACTGTCTTTCAATAAACTCTACTTCCTGGGTATTGGATACCGGATCAGGATCTCATATCTGTAATTCTTTGCAGGCGTTGAGAAACCGTAGTGTTTTGAAAGCAGGTGACATGACCCTCAGAGTTGCGAACGGAGCTAGCATGGATGCTAAAGCCGTGGGGGACTATCACCTGGGAATGTCAGATGGACATGTTTTGGTTTTGCGTAATTGCTTTTTTGTACCCAACGCAACTTGTAATATCATTTCTGTATCTTTAGTTTCTAAAGAAGGTTATGAATTTGCGTTTGTAAGCAATGTTGTAAACATTCACCTTAATCAAGTTCTGATTGGGTCAGGTACATTGAGCAATGGTATATACGTATTAAACCAACCACAGATTTTCAATGTCCAGAATACACACAAAAGAATGTCTCCGGAAATAAATCAGACTTTCTTATGGCATTGTAGACTGGGTCACATCAATGAGAGAAGGTTGACAAAGTTACATACAGAAGGATATTTGAATCCGTTCGAATATCAATCGTATGCCACTTGTCAATCCTGTCTCAAAGGAAAGATGACAAAGTCTCCGTTCACTGGACACGGAGTAAGAGCGAGCGAGCTCTTGGGACTCGTACACAGCGACGTGTGCGGTCCAACGTCTACACATGCGCGAAGCGGTTTTTCTTACTTCATTACTTTTACGGATGACTTTTCAAGATACGGTTATGTCTTCTTAATGAAACATAAGTCCGAAGCCTTTGGAAAGTTCCAGGAATATAAGAATGAAGTAGAAAAACAGACTGGCAAAAGTATCAAGATTCTAAGATCGGATCGAGGTGGTGAATACTTGAGTGCCGAGTTCCTGGACTATTTAAAAGAGAATGGAATTCTCTCTCAGCTTACTCCTCCATACACTCCGCAACATAACGGTGTATCGGAGAGACGGAACCGCACCCTATTGGATATGGTACGGTCCATGATGAGTAACGCTGAGTTATCGCGATCATTCTGGGGTATGTGCTAGAATCAGCTGCGTACCTTTTGAACCGAGTTCCCACTAAGACTGTGCCTACCACACCATATGAGATGTGGTGTGGGAAGAGGCCCCATCTTAATCACATTAAGACATGGGGAAGTCCAGCTTTTGTCAAAAAGCAGCATGCGGACAAGCTCGAGGTACGCTCAGTACAGTGTAAGTTTGTGGGATATCCAAAGAACTCCAAGGGATATTTCTTCTACTGCGAAGAGGAACAAAAAGTTATTGTTTCTCGTCATGCCCACTTTCTAGAACACCAGTTCTTAGAAAAGGAAATTAGTGGGAGCGCAGTAGAACTGGAAGAAATTCCAGAACCACGAGCTATTACTGAAAGCTTAGTGGAACCAGAGGGTTCAAACGAACAGGACATTCCTACGCCGCTCCGCAGGAGTAGTAGGCAGTCTCATCCGCCCGAGAGATACTACGGTTTTCTCATAGACGGGGATAGAGAGGATTGCATTATAGATTATGATGAGCCTACTAGCTTCCAGCAGGCCGTTTAGAGCGTTGACTGAGTAAAATGGCTGGATGCAATGCGGACCGAAATGGAGTCCATGTACACCAACAAAGTATGGACGTTGGACATTGCTCCAGACGGGGTAAAACCCGTAGGATGCAAGTGGATCTTCAAAAGTAAGATTGGTGTAGATGGACAGGTTGAGACCTATAAAGCTAGACTTGTTGCGAAGGGTTTTCGTCAAAGACCTGGTTTGGACTATGACGATACCTTTTCTCCAGTGGCTATGCTGAAATCCATTCGGATCCTTCTTGCCATTGCTGCCTTCCACGATTATGAGATCTGGCAGATGGACGTAAAGACCGCTTTTCTAAATGAAAATTTAGAGGAGTGTGTCTATATGGACCAACCAGAGGGCTTCATTCAGAGTGGGAGCAGCGGAAAGGTGTGCAAGTTGCTTAAGTCCATCTATGGACTAAAGCAGGCATCGCGGAGTTGGAACATCTGTTTTGATGAGACGGTCAAGGAATTTGGCTTTATCAAAAATCCAGATGAACCATGCATCTATTGTAGATTTGTAGCGAGAACTGTAGTATTCCTCGTTTTGTACGTGGATGACATTCTCTTAATAGGAAATGACATTCCTATGCTACAATCTGTCAAGGGGTTCTTATCACACAGGTTCTCCATGAAAGACCTGGGTGATGCCTCATACATCCTGGGGATCCGGATCCATCGTGATAGATCCAAGAGGATATTAGGACTTTCACTGTCCAGGTACATCGACACCATACTGAAGAGATTCAGTATGGAAGATTCCAAGCGCGGTAACCTACCGGCTTGTCACGGGATCACCCTCTCTAAAAAGATGTCTCCCAAGACTGATTTGGAGAGGGATCGCATGTCTATTATACCCTACGCTTCTGCGGTAGGCTCTATAATGTATGCGATGTTGTGTACCAGACCGGATGTAGCTTATGCACTGAGTGTGGTAAGCCGGTATCAGTCAAACCCTGGGGAGAAACACTGGATAGTAGTAAAGAACATTCTCAAGTACCTGAGAAGGACTAAGGAGATGCTCTTGGTGTATGGGGGAAAAGACCTCCAGATCGAGGCCTTTGCTGACTCCAGCTTCCAGAGTGACAAGGATGATTCCAAGTCCATGTCGGGTTTTGTCTTTACCCTCAATGGAGGGGCGGTGTGTTGGAAGAGTTCCAAACAGGAAACCGTTGTAGACTTGACGATGGAAGCGGAATACATCGCTGCATCTGATGCCGCAAAAGAAGTTGTATGGATGAGGAAGTTCTTGAAAGAGCTTCAGGTGGTTCCGTCCATTGTTGATCCAATACCTCTGTATTGCGACAACAACGGGGCTATAGCTTTAGCGAAGGAACCCAGGTCCCATCAGAGATCCAGACACATCTTGAGGCGGTATCACCTGATCAGGGAGATCGTGGATCGCCAGGAGATCGAGGTTCGGAGAGTCGCTTCAGAAGATAACACTGCAGATCCATTCACCAAGGCCTTGCCCCAGACTCAGTTCGAGCGGCTGATCGAGATGATAGGTCTTCGATACGCCAGTACATGGCCATAGTGCAAGTGGGAGATTGTTAGTGTATATGCCCTAGAGGCCATTACTGTATCATACTAGTTTGTATATTACTTAATGGAAGCTTGGGATATTCACCTTGTATATACAATCTTGCTCAAAATAGTAGTATGCTACTTGGTTTGTTTCTACTTCAATGTGTACATGTGTTTATTTTAGTATATCGCCTATACACATTAGTGGAGCCCTTAGGATCTTTGCTTGATTACCAGCGTTGTGATGGCAGTCACACTAGTGGGGTTGGGTAATCTATAAGCACATCCTTATGCAGGTCCCTGGTCGCAGGACTATCGAGACAGGGCATCGATACTCCGGAGTAGACTAGCGCATGTGCTTCTCATCCCAGAGTGGGAGACGGTCTGTCCCACAGCCGTCAGTACGTCGTACTTGAGATAGTATGCGGGTGCTCGTTGGGTTACGAGTACACTGGACAGGACTCGTCGGGAACTGACTAGTTGGTATTATGCCTATCGTCAGTTATCAGTTCCCAGGTGACATGAGTACAGCTTAGTCCGCTGACTTGACACTGTCACTTCGCCTCGAGTGTGTTCCCACTGTACTTTGATTACTACCCTACCACGGCTCAATGGAGTCGTGCAAACAGGTGGTAGTTGGGTGCAGTCCGGAAGCACTTGGAGGCAGTGACGGTTAGACAGGATTCGTCTCTCCCGGTATTGGGGGTTGACATCGCGCTGTGTCTAGGAGAGCCATTACACGAGTAGTCCCTGGCCAGGGCAAACGAGATATACTGGTAGGCTTCCAGTGTTATCTCAGGGTGTTTTGGGCTTCACTCCGACACGACTTGTACCGCTATTGGGGGACTGACGTTTACCGCCCCCTAGGCCCGCCATGCGATGTATCAGACGAACAGACCGGACTGTACGGAGAATGTCACATTCAGGCTCAGTAAGAGTTCAGATGGGTTTCGCCTCGTCAGTCTTCTTGTCGGCATCTACCTGGGGACCGTTACGCACAGCTAGTGCCGCTTGCGGTCTGTGGTTAAACCCACTGCCAGCGTAGTGTCGAGTCTTTAGAGTCCCACACAGAAAGCTATTCGCCTTTAGGCAAAAGAGTAGAGGTCGCATGGTTTTGCGACAGGGTTCGGTCACATCCGTGCACTTGTGCACGTACAGTGTCCGGATAGTTCACACTAGCGGGCTTTGGTTTAAGCCAGATCCTAGTGTACCTTTTAGGATTGGTTTTATCCAGTATGCATTCGTGTTCCTCGGAACGCGGATGCGGGTGTGTATGCACAGTTGATGGAGAGACAGAGGCAGAGGATTCTCATTAGGGTTGTTGACCGTTGACAGTTGACTATTGACTTTTTGCTCAACCCTAATGAGAATATGAAATGTGATTAACAATTATATTAATTAAGTATTATGGTGACATGGTTGTTGAGGGATTGACTTTGTTGACTTGTTGACTTTTGTTGACTTGTTGACTTTGTTGACCGGTTGACTAGGCTTGACTAGTTGACCATCATGATAACTATAGCTATCATTTCATGGCAAAGACTTTTGCTTGCTTGCTCTTTTGTGCAAAATGAGTGCATGAAATGATATGGCTATGGTTGCTTAAACCATCACATAATACTTGATTGATATGAGGTGTTATGATTGTTTTGGATTATGAGAGCCAAATGAGAAAAGTCTTCTTTCATTTCTTTCATGCTCATTCTCTCTCTTGTTGAGCTCTCATCTTCCTTCTCTTGCTCTCCCTCTCTTGATTCTATGGTTCACTTGTCTCATGAGTTGAGAACCAAGAACCATAGATAAAATCCCATACAAACTCTTCTCTACTCACTCTAGTTCACAAGGTTTAGCAAACCGAGTGAACTAGTTTCTTCAAAGTTCGAAGAAGGAGCCAAAGATTGAAGCTTTCAGGTGGATCTATCTTCGGCGCAAGGAGACGACGGGGAGAAGCCGATTCGGACGACCATCGAAGCTTGAAGACGAAGGAGTTCGAGAAAAAGAAAGGTATAACCCCCTAACCGAGTAGTTAGCAACTCGTAGTTAGGTTGTTAGTTAGATGTTTAACAAAGATCCGGGTCTTTGAGTCCATGTTACCACCTCTAAGAAAATTGTTTTTCGTCAAAATTCCGCATGCCCGAAAGGACCGGGAGAGGTAGCATGGATTTACAGGTAGGGGTAGCAATCAAAGAACAGTGGGAATACACATGAGGCAAAGTAGCAGTGTCAAGTCAACGGACAAAGCTGTACTCATGTCACCTGGGAACTGCTACCTGACGATAGGTATAGTACCATCCAGCAGTACCCCTGCGAGTCCGTCCGGTGTACTCATAACCTAATGAGCACCTGTATACTATCTTAGGTGATCCAACTGACACCAAAGGCTTGTGAGACCGGCCACCGCCCCTCGTCGGGGTCTCGATCCGTATACACTAGTCTACTCTCGGAGTATCGATGCCCAGTCTCGAAACTCCTACGACTAGGGAGACTTTTAAGGATGTGCTTGTAGACTACCCAACTCTCACGTATATGATCGCCATCATACTGCTGGTAGTCAAGCAAGAATCCTAAGGGCTCTATCAACATGTAATAGTGATCTGTAATGTCACCTAAAGCATGTACACGATAATAATGATAAACCAGATAGCATACTATCATCTTGAGTAAGACTGTCCTACCGGTATAGTTCCTCCCTCAATCATTGCAATCACGTGCCTGTGATCCAATAATTGACTTTGAGGGCACTATATCCAACATGTATATGTGACATAATGCTATGTGCTGATAGCAAGGAATAACTGGATAACAGGGGTGGCAACCTCCTGTCGCTGTGCTCGACTGGCCTAAACCAACGATCCAATCATCTGGCACAAATCCTGCATATCTGCCTCTAGCCTAGCGATACGATCTATCGAAGGCGGATCAATCATCTCCTATAAAGCGAGCGTACCGTACTGGTCAGTCCTCGTCTTAGATGAGCCAACTCTAACCTCGGCCCTCGCTACTGCTCTCTCCTGATGGCCTGCTCGAAACTTATTGGGTCATCATCTAATGATGCAATCCTCGCTCCCACTGTCATAGAGAAACCGAAGTATCTCTCAGGTGGATGAGGAACCCTACCAGATTGGCGGAGAGGCTGAGGTTCGTTAAAAACTATTGAATCCTCCGGTTATACCAAATCATCAGCTGCAGTTTGTTTTAGCTGGAACTACTTCCAGTTCTACCTTATGACCACTAATTTATTCACAAGAAATTGTTAGTTCTATGTATGCCCTATAGACCATTGCTATACATAGGATGTATATTGTAGTGGATGCTTGGACATATATAGGGAGGACTTTCTTGCTCGACATGATAGTATGCTATCTGGTTGCTCTTTACCTTAACGTGTACACTGATTGTCTCTCTATTACATGTTGGTAAAGCCCTTAGGATGTGTACTTGACTACCTGGACTATGATGCGGATCATACTAGTGGGGACATGGTAGTCCATAAGTACATCCTTCAAGGTCCCTAGTCGTCGGTGTATCGAGACAGGGCATCGATATACCAGAGTAGACTAGCGTATACCTTCTCGACCCATACAGATGGGCGATGGATGATCCCATATCCATTGGTGTTTGACATCAGAGATGATATACGGGTGCTTAGTGGAGACTGGGTTCACTGGACGGACTCGCCGAGAACTCCCAGATGGTATTATACCTTACGTCAGATGGCAGTTCTCTGGTGACACTGGTACAGAGTAGTCTGTTGACCCGAGATCGTCATAGAGTCTTGTGTGGTTCCCACTGTGCTTTGATTTCCACCTTACCACGTCCAAGAGGGCGTGCAAAACGGTGGTTTTTGGGTACAGTCCCGAATCACATGGAGGCAATGAGCGATAGGAGGGGATTCGTCTCTCCCGGTATAGGGAGTTGATGTTGCGCTGTGTTCGATTGGCTATAACCGGAAATCCCTGGCCAGGGTTGATTAGATTTACTGGTAAGTGTTACCAGTAGTTTCTCGAACTGTTATAGACCTCATATCGACACGACTTATCGAGCTACTGGGGTCTGACGTTTACCACCCTTAGGCGAGATATGCGACATATCAGACGACGAGACCGAACTGTACGGTAAGTGTTACTGGTTGGATTCACAGGAGTGTGAGAGGGCTTGCTTGTTGATCTTATGATCGCTCAATACCCAGGTGGCCGTTACGTTTAGCAGACCGCTTGCGGCTTGTAGGTGTTTGATATGATCATCACCTGCTGCCGGCGTATTGACGAGTCTTTAGAGTCCTACACAGAGGTTCCCTGGCTCAAGCGAAACGAAATAGGAGCGCATATGAGATATGTGCGGGACCGAGAATAATGCGTGTATGTGATACTGTATTCTATTCTCGCGATGAATGTATCGATTGGTTGTATGCGATATAACTTAGTTATCGAATCAAGGATTGATTCGATAAGTCGATACATTAGATATTAGTCGGTCATATGCGATATGACAGGATCGTTAAATCAAGTGTTGATTTAATGATTTAATGTATAATTATATATTTGATATATTACTTTACATTAACTAGTATTGGTTCACTTATGATTGATTATCTCACTTGAATGTGCACATTGTATATATGATATATGTTTGTGCACTAGATTGTATCATGTTTGATGATACATGCAAACTTGGGTGTGTGTATACTTTAAACCATGTTTAGGTAAATGGTTAGGGTTTTAATTTATTTATTCATTTATTTATTTATTCATTTTAGCAAGAAATAAAATGGTGGCTAACTTTGGATTTTCTTTGAAGCTTCATGAAGCTTTGAAAAGTTCAACCATTTTGTTTCTTTTGCTTAACCTAACCATTTGCCTAAACCCTAGTTTATTCTCTACACTAGTTAGCCTCACCCATGGTTGCATTATTATAACCATCACTTGATTTTGTTTTTGCAATGAATTCATATTTCTTTTCTTTCTTCTTCTTCTTCAAGAAGAAAGAAAAACCTATGCTAGAAAATTCTAAGTGATGATTCCAAGTGAGAAATCCAAATCCAAAGTGAACCCACTTCCTATTTCTTCATCCTCTACCACTTGCCATGTTGTATAGGGTGTTTTCTTCACAAGGTTCATGACCAAGTGAAGATGGAGCTTGAGTTTGAGTCGCCTCGACGTAGATTATCTTCGGCATCGAAGTCGATGACTTAGCCCGCTCG
The DNA here is from genome assembly GCA_030015575.1 of Agapanthus africanus. NCBI lineage: Eukaryota > Viridiplantae > Streptophyta > Magnoliopsida > Asparagales > Amaryllidaceae > Agapanthus > Agapanthus africanus. The sequence goes on along the minus strand of CM057345.1, from coordinate 336,914,183 downwards.
TTTCTCCGACGAAACCATCGCTAGAGTCCGGGATCCCGGTGATCGCAGCGAAGGGACGTCATCTCGGAGCTAAAGAAGTGGTGGACCGGATCTACAAAGGTTGTATTTCTATTCACTTATTAGTAAAGCAGTTTACTAGCTTGTTGTTTCGCCTAATTTCTAGTTAACGATCTAGGTTAGGGTTTCTCGGCACCTAATTTTTTGAATTTGGCATGGTTGATGCCTTGTGGAACCTCTTGAGTGTGCCTAGGAACCCTACAGTGGTATCAGAGCCTAACTAGAGCATTAGGCGATGTGTTAACGAAGTTAAAACCCCGATCGAACCCGAATACGACATTTCAAACCCCTCTCTGTACATTTTTTAAAATCTGGGTTTTTATAGAATTAAAAATACCTAAAAAATTCAGCAGGCTAAAATAAGAATTATGGTGAAAAACGAGCCCATAATTCCTCAAGATGGTCGCGGAACCGCGGCGATTACCCACCTTTAGCGGCGGTTCCGCGGCAAGTTAAGGGTATTAGGGACGGATTTTTGCACAGTAATTCTTGTCTCTGTGGTTACTATTTTATGGGTACTTTTAATCTGACTCAAGTGTTGAGTATTCTGGGGTTTATTTTGTAATCGTCGATTCGATCGGGAATATTAAATTCGTTATTGTTTTTCCGGATATTTTAGAACATGTTAAAAGATTTGACCGGATATAAATACCCACTTTTTCCCCTGTCGGGAAATTTCCAAGTGTTGGATCTTTTCGTAGTTTAAAGACGTTCTAAGTAGTGCAAGTAACGCGATGGACCCTCTAGAAGACAACAAACCTTAACTCGATTATGTGACCGTCTTGAACTGCCTTTTGAACCTTAGGGTTTGGGGCAGTACGGCGTGCCACATGTGAGGCGTTGCCTTGACCCTTCTACGGCTGGACCGTTGGTACTGTGGCATGAAGTGAATGTTCTTAAAACCTATTTCATGTGTTGAGAAGTTTCGGGGAAAACTTGGGTGTTTGATTGTTCGATCGAAAAGTTTAACATTTTCTATTTATCTGGAATGTGATACAATTTTTGGAATACACAAGTAGTTATGAGATAACTGATTTGGATGTTATAAACATAGCACTTTAGTCTCACTTGATCGGTTGCCACGGAATTTTGATGCGATCAAAAGTCCGTCGCAATCACGTAGCGTACGCGGATACTCGCCGGGTAAACTTAATAGACAGCCACACCCCATAGCCCCGACCAAGTGACTGTAGGAGAACCCCATCGCCGAAAGCATCCGTTCGGGTGCTCACGGCAGCGGTGTTCCGCATTGGTGCATTTCGTCGACGGTATCGGGGGTGCAGCCGTCTACTAAAGTTTGCGACGAACATTCGGTCAGGATGCTGGGAATCTTGTTGAATTGCCCGACTAGATATTGAAAAGAGTTTTCGATAAATGAGACTAAAATGTGGGGTTTATAATTGTTAGGCATGTGATGTCTAAGGAATTCATTTGATTAGGCATGCGATGTCTAAAGAGTTTGCGGATTCCAACTGTTGTAGTTTTACACTTTCTTTTCTGCGACCGTAAGTGTAATATGTGATATCGCCGGTTTCGTTGCTATATGTCAACGACAATTGGGATGGGCATATTTACTTACGTTGATGACATGTGATGTTATGTGTTGCTGGATATGTTATATTGGATCGTCGTGTTTGAATAGCCGGGTTTTTTTTATGTGAGATGAGTGTTTTTTCATTTTCATTCATGTAAAAACTTGTATGTAATATTCTTTTATTGGGGCACTTCCAGCTTGCGGAAGTTGTCACCCTTTGTATATTATTTACTTTTCCGCACTAGGATAGACCCAAGGAGGGGAGCACAAGTTACCGGGTTCTGGAGACCAGTGGGAGACCAACTCGAGGAGTCGAGTGTTAGTGTATATGCCCTAGAGGCCATTACTGTATCATACCAGCTTGTATATTACTTGATGGAAGCTGGGGATATTCACAGTTGTATAGACAATCTTGCTCAAAATGGTAGTATGCTACTTGGTTTGTCTCTACTTCAATATGTGCATGTGTTTATTTTAGCATATCGCTTATAGACATATTAGTAAAGCCCTTAGGATCTTTGCTTGATTACCAGTGTTGTAATGGCGCTCACACTCGTGGGGGCTGGGTAATCCATAAGCAATCCTTATACTGGTCCCTAGTCATAGGACTATCGAGACAGGGCATCGATACTTTGGAGTAGACTAGCGTATGCGCTTCTCATCCCAGCGGGGGAGACGGTCGGTCCCACAGCCGTCAGTACGTCGTACTTGAGATAGTATGCGGGTGCTCGTTAGGTTACGAGTACACTGGACAGGACTCGTCGGGAACTGTTGGTTGGTATTATACCTATCGTCAGTTATCAGTTCCCAGGTGACATGAGTACAGCTTAGTCCGCTGACTTGACGCTGTCACTTCGACTCGAGTGTGTTCCCACTGTACTTAGATTACTACCCTACCACGGCTCAAAGGAGTCGTGCAAACATGTAGTAGTTGGGTGCAGTCCCGAAGCACTTGGAGGCAGTGACGGTTAGACAGGATTCGTCTCTCCCGATATTGGGGGTTGATATCGCGCTGTGTCTAGGAGAGCCATTACACAAGTAGTCCCTGGCCAGGGCAAGCGAGATATACTGGTAGGTTTCCTGTGTTATCTGAGGGTGTTCTAGGCTACACTCCGACACGACTTGTACCGCTATCAGGGGACTGACGTTCACTGCCCCCTAGGCCCGCCATGCGATGTATCAGACGAACAGACCGGACTGTACGGAGATTGTCACATACAGGCTCAGTAGGAGTTCGGATGGGTTTACCTCATCGACCTTCTTATCGACATCTAGCTGGGGACCGTTGCGTACAGCTAGTGCCTCTTGCGGTCGGTGGTTAAACCCACTGCCAGTGTAGTGTCGAGTTTTTAGAGTCCCACACAGAGAGTTTCCCTGCATTGAGCGAAACGTGTAGAGGCCGTATGGTTTTACGGCAGGGCTACGATCACTTATGTGCACTTGTGTGCGTATGCTGTTCGGGCAGGCAATACTAGTGGGCTTTGGTTTAAGCCAGATCCTAGTATTGCACAGATGGATTTGATTTGTCTTCTGTGCATTCGCATTCTACGGAATGCGGATGCGGGTGTGTATGCATAGTTTTGAGGAGCGATGAAGGAGGAGGTGCCCCATTAGGGTTTTGGCAGTTGGTTCGGCTGTTAGTTATATGTATGCCCTAGAGGCCATTACTGTACATTGGATGTATATTGTTGTGGATGCTGGGACACATATAGGTAGGACTTTCTTGCTCGACATGATAGTACGCTATCTGGTTGCTCTTTATCTTAACGTGTATACTTTCTGTCTCTCTCTGTTACATGTTGATAAAGCCCTTAGGATGTGTACTCGACTTCCAGGACTATGATGTAGATCATACTAGTGGGGCCTGGGTAGTCCATGAGTACATCCTTGAAATGTTCCTAGTCGAGGGAATGTCGAGACGGGGCATCGATATTCCAGAGTAGACTAGCGCATATCTTCTCGACCCATGCGATGGGCGATGGATGATCCCATATCCATTGGTGTTTGACATCAGAGATGGTATACGGGTGCTCAGTGGAGACTGGGTACACTGAACGGACTCGCCGAGAACTCCCAGATGGTATTATACCTCACGTCAGATGGCAGTTCTCTGGTGACACTGGTACAGCTTAGTCTGTTGACCCGAGATCGTCATAGAGTCTTATGTGTCTCCCACTGTGCTTTGATTTCCACCCACAAGTAGTCCCTGGCCAGGGCAAGCGAGATATACTGGTAGGTTTCCTGTGTTATCTGAGGGTGTTCTAGGCTACACTCCGACACGACTTGTACCGCTATCAGGGGACTGACGTTCACTGCCCCCTAGGCCCGCCATGCGATGTATCAGACGAACAGACCGGACTGTACGGAGATTGTCACATACAGGCTCAGTAGGAGTTCGGATGGGTTTACCTCATCGACCTTCTTATCGACATCTAGCTGGGGACCGTTACGTACAGCTAGTGCCTCTTGCGGTCTGTGGTTAAACCCACTGCCAGTGTAGTGTCGAGTTTTTAGAGTCCCACATAGAGAGTTTCCCTGCATTGAGCGAAACGTGTAGAGGCCGTATGGTTTTACGGCAGGGCTACGATCACTTATGTGCACTTGTGTGCGTATGCTGTTCGGGCAGGCAATACTAGTGGGCTTTGGTTTAAGCCAGATCCTAGTATTGCACAGATGGATTTGATTTGTCTTCTGTGCATTCGCATTCTACGGAATGCGGATGCGGGTGTGTATGCACAGTTTTGAGGAGCGATGAAGGAGGAGGTGCCCCATTAGGGTTTTGGCAGTTGGTTCGGCTGTTAGTTATATGTATGCCCTAGAGGCCATTACTGTACATTGGATGTATATTGTTGTGGATGCTGGGACACATATAGGTAGGACTTTCTTGCTCGACATGATAGTACGCTATCTGGTTGCTCATTATCTTAACGTGTATAATTTCTGTCTCTCTCTGTTACATGTTGATAAAGCCCTTAGGATGTGTACTCGACTTCCAGGACTATGATGTAGATCATACTAGTGGGGCCTGGGTAGTCCATGAGTACATCCTTGAAATGTTCCTAGTCGAGGGAATGTCGAGACGGGGCATCGATATTCCAGAGTAGACTAGCGCATATCTTCTCGACCCATGCGATAGGCGATGGATGATCCCATATCCATTGGTGTTTGACATCAGAGATGGTATACGGGTGCTCAGTGGAGACTGGGTACACTGAACGGACTCGCCGAGAACTCCCAGATGGTATTATACCTCACGTCAGATGGCAGTTCTCTGGTGACACTGGTACAGCTTAGTCTGTTGACCCGAGATCGTCATAGAGTCTTATGTGTCTCCCACTGTGCTTTGATTTCCACCCTACCACGGCTCTACTGAGTCATGCAAACAGGTGGTTTTTGGGTACAGTCCCGATTCACATGGAGGCAATGAGCGATAGGAGGGGATTCGTCTCTCCCGGTATTGGGGGTTGATGTTGTGCTATGCTCGACTGGCTATAACAGGAAATCCCTGGCCAGGGTTGCAGTGATATACTGGTAAGAGTTATCAGTAGTTTCACGAATGTTATGGACCTCAAGTCGGCATGACTTATCGAGCTATTGGGGTCTGACGTTTACCACCCCTAGGCAAGATATGCGACATATCAGACGGACAGACCGGACTGTACGGTAAGTGTTACTGGTTGGATTCACAGGAGTGTGAGCGGGATTACTCGTCGATCTTCTGATCGCTCAATACCCGGGTGGCCGTTACGTTTAGCAGACTGCTTGCGGCTTGTGGATGTTTGATATGATCATCATCCGCTGCCGGCGTATTGACGAGTCTTTAGAGTCCTACACAGAGGTTTCCTGGCTCAAGCGAAACGAAATAGGAGCGCATATGAGATATGTGCGGGACCGAGAGTAATGCGTGTATGTGATACCGTATTACATTCTCGCGATAAATGTATCAATTAGGTTATATGTGATATACCCTAATTATCGAATCAAGGATTGATTCAATAAACCGGTACATAGGATACTAGTCGGTTATATACGATATGACCGGATCGTTAAATCAAGTGTTGATTTAATGATTTAATGCATAATTATATATATTTGATATATTACTTTGCATTAACTAGTATCGTTCACTTTAAATGGATTTTCTCGCTCGGATGTGCGCATTGCATATGCGATATGATTTTGTGCACTTGCTTGTATCATGTTTGATGATGCATGCAAACTTGGGTTTGTATAAAGATTGAACCATGGTTTTATGAGTGGCTAGGGTTTATTATTTTCTTATTCATTTATTTTATTTAGTTATTCATTTGGAAAAAGAAAAAGAGTGAGAAAATGGTAGCTTTTCTTTGTTTGTATATGAAGCTTCATGAAGCTTTCATTAAGTCACCATTTTGTCTCATGTTAAAACCTAACCACTCCACTTAACTATAGTTCTCTCTCTACACATAACCATGGTAAGAGTTATGATAAGAATGGATTTTCTTTTCTATTTTAATTAATTCTTATCATAACATTCTTCTTCTTCTTCTTCATTTTTCATGGAAGAAAGCTTGCTCCATTAATGGCAAGTGATGATAAAGAGTGAGAAATACAATTCTAAAGTGAACCCACTTCCTATTTCTTCATCCTCTACCTCTTGCCAAGTAGTATAGGGTGTTTCCTTCACAAGTTTTCATGGCTTGGTGAAGGTGGAGCTTGATCTAGCGATGCCTCGACGTAGATCATCTTCGGCATGGACATCGACGACCTAGCTCGCCATTTCTCCGACGAAGCCGACGCTAGAGCCCGGGAATTCATTTGGACAGCGAGGGGACTTCGTTGCGGAGCTATGGAGGTGGAGCACCGGATCTACAAATGTTGTAGTCACTTTCCCTTAGCATTTAATTCGTTTACTTGCTCGCATCGCTTATATAACTAGTTAACGATCCGTATTAGGGTTTTTAGGCACTCGTAAAATTTGAAACAGCCATGTTTGATGCCTTGTGAGACTTCACTAGTGTGCCTAGGAACCCTAAAGTGGTATCAGAGCCTACCTAGAGCCTTAGGCGATGCGTAGACGGAGTTAGAAGTCCGATCGACCCGAAACCCCGACTTGAAAGTGCTCTCTGGACATTTTCTGTTTTCGTGGATTTTTGAGAATTAAAAATATGCAGAAAAATCAGCAGAAAATTCTATGAATTACGGTGCAAAAAGTAACTAATGATCCCTCAAAAGTGCGGTGGAACCACGGCATTAGCATGCTAATGCAGCGGTTACGCGGCCGTTTTGTCTTATTAGGCATTCAATTTTGCACAGTAATTCCTATTTTGCAGTGCTGGTTTTCCTGGGAATTTTTTTTTATCTGAAATCAAGAGTTGTGTTTTTTGGGTTGTATTAGGAGTTCGTACATTCGATCGGATTGTCTAATTTTGTCTATGTGTTTTTCGGATATTTTAGAATATGTTAAAAATTTCGACCGGACATAAATACCCACCTTTTTCCCTGCCGGAAAATTTCCAAGTGTTGGATTTTTCCGTGGTTTAAGGACGTTCTGAGTAGTGCAGGTAACGCGATGGTCCCTCTAGAAGACAACAAACCTTAACTCGATTATGTGACCGTCTTGAACTGCCCTTTGAACCTTAGGGTTTGGGGCAGTACGGCGTGCCACATTTGAGGCGTTGGCTTGACCCTTCTACGGCTGGACCGTTGGTACTGAGGCATGAAGTGAATGTCTTTGAACTTATTTCATTCGGTTGATCGGGAAAACATGGGTGTTCGATTGTTCTATCGAAAAGTTTAACATTTTCTATCTTATACGGAATGTGATACAATAATTGGAATTCACAATAAGTTATGAGATAACTGAATGAATGTTATAAACATAGCACTTCAGTCTCACTTGATCGGTTGCCACGGAATTTTGATGTGATCAAAAGTCCGTTACAATCACGTTGTGAACGCGGATACTCGCCGGTAAACTTAATAGACAGCCTCACTCCATAGCCCCGACCAAGTGACTGCAGGAGAACCCCGTCGCCGAAAGCATCCGTTCGGGTGCTCGCGGCAGCGGTGTTCCGCCTTGGTGCACTTCGTCGACGGCATCGGGGGTGCGGCCGCCTACTAAAGTTTGCGACGAGCATTCGATCAGGATGTCGGGAATCTTGTTGAATTACCCGACTTGATATTGAAAAGAGTTTTCGATAATGAGACTAAAATGCGGGGTTTATAATTGTTAGGCATGCGATGTCTAAGGAATTCGTTTGATTAGGTATGCGATGTGTAAAGCGGTTGCGGATTCCAACTGTTGTAGTTTTACACTTTCTTTTCTGTGACCGTAAGTGTAATATGTGATATCGCCGGTTTCGTTGCTATATGTCAACGACAATTGGGATGTGCATATTTACTTACGTTGATGACATGTGATGTTATGTGTTGCTGGATATGTTATATTGGATCGTCGTGTTTGAATAGCCGGGGTTTTTTTATGTGAGATGAGTGTTTTTCGTTTTCATTCATGTAAAAAACTTGTATGTAATATTCTTTTATTGGGGCACTTCCAGGTTGCGGATGATGTCACCATTTGTATATTATTTACTTTTCTGCACTAGGATAGACCGAAGGAGGAGGGCATAAGTAACCGGGTTCTAGGGTCCAGTAGGAGACCAACTCGAGGAGTCGAGTCCGGGTCTCCTAACTCTAGAATTGGTAGGGTTGCTTGCCGCTCTCGTAGGGGTCTAGGGGTGTGGGATTGGCTATTCATCACGACCGTGGAATCCGTGTTTTATACTGGCTCGTATTGAAAACACGGACGTCCTAGTATATCCAATATTTCATATGTTTCTTCTGCTGTGATTTATCTGTGATGTGATCATGTGATGTTCTGTGACAGATATTATATATAGTATATATGATATATTATATAGACGTTGCTTATGTTTTACACCCGCGCTAGCCCTGCCCCGCTCTGTCGTTAGTTACCTAACCTAACGGTGCAGACGGGACATCGAGGCGAATGCGGATGGCATAAGCGTACGTTATATTTATCTGTGATGTTTAGGTGGACTTAAATGATGGGATATTCATTAGTGAGATTAATGAAAGAAAATAAACCTAATTGATGTTGTGGAATCGAATTTGAAAATAAAAACAGGTAGCTACAGTTCTTGCTTTGCATCATGGTGTTCATTATAGAACATCCTACACCTTATTCGATGAGGAAAGGACCGAGATCCCTTCACCGGGAGTGACTCCTTTAGCAATAACTGGCAGATGCTACAACCCTCGGTTTGTCTTTGATCGCTTCTATAGTTTCCGCTTTGCACAGTGATATATATGATATATCCCGCACCTCATTCGACGAGGAAAGGGCCGACGATCCCTTCACCGGGAGTGACCCCTTTAGCAAAACTAGAAAAGCCTCGAAAACATTCCATTTAAAAACCATTTGATTCCGCAACGAGATCAAGTTCAAAGCGTTAAAGGTTTTCACAAAAACCATTCGCAACCCTCCGTCATTTTAGGAAGTAGAGTACTTAGTATTCGTGCTACGTTTGTCGACCATAGCAGAGGCGTAGTGTGCGGTAGCTAAGTGATGTCTTCCTACACCGCATATGATGCGATTAGTTAGGACAGTCATGTGGCTTTGTTGACCTTAGCCAAGGGTCATGTGGGTGGGTCTAATTAATCATGAAATGACGGGTAGAACTTGACTAGTACCTATGATTTGTTGACCTTAGCCAAGGTCATAGGTGCTAGGGGTAAAAACCATTATCGGGAGTTTCAAGTGTTGAAATTTGCAATGAGATTTTATACCTTCTATGTGATAGTTGGATCCCGATACCCACTGCGAGTAATTTTACTCCTGGGAGAGTTTTGCACTTTACAAATTAGCCGATCAAGTAGGTGTCTAGAAAGGTGTCAACGGGGTTACGCCTCTGGGAAAACGAGGTTTACTGTAATTAGGTCCGTGCGAAAGCACGGGGAACCTCCCTCAAAGTACCGACACTGGCCTGGCTGAAAGATTGGCGAAGTTGTAGAGTGTAATTAATCCCGGCTAATCTTTCCTTTTAAGGTTTGAAGGAAGATTTGATAAAAACAGTGGGAGCCATCCTGATTAGATAAAATATATAACCAATCTAATCTTGCAAGAGCGCACGCAGAGTGTTTTCTTCTCTCTCTCTCCTGGTAGCGACCATATCACGCCTTAATCAAGATAATAATACGGATATTGACCGAACCCGCTTGTTATACTGAGCTGGGGAACGTTGGTCCCGCTCCAACTTATAATTGTTATAAGACAGAGCAGGAAATTGGGGATTACCAGAATTCCCGTGCCGCCCAAACGAAGAGAGTGCATGCTGATGCATCATCTTCGGGTGTGTTCATTACAAAGAACCGTTTCTCAGTATCTTCTGCATCCTGGGTATATGATACCGGATCTGGATCCCAGATATGTAATCTGTTACATAGGGCTACAAAAGGGTAGAAAAACTGAGAACGGGTGATAAGTTTCATGAGACAGAAAACGGGGCAAGTGTTGCAGCCAAGTCTGTTGGTCACTGTCACCCTGTATTACCAATACATTGATTCTGAACGAATATTATTAGATACCGAACCTGATATACAAAATCATATCACTCTCTTTACAAGTAAAGAAATGATAAAATTTTGTATTGTTGGATAATGTTTTGAACATTTCCTATATCAAAAGTTGATCGGTTCAAGCACGTTATCTAAAAGCATTGACGTTCTAAATCAAACTACAGTTCCTCGTATACAGAACACACACAAGAGGAAGAGTTCAGAAATGAACGAATTCTTCTTGAGGTATTGTAGACTAGGTCATATCAATGCGACCCGACTGGCTGAAGTTACATTTAGATGCATATTTAAATCAGTTTGAATTTACATCTTGTGAAACTTGCCAGTCATGTCACAAAGATATAATGACACCAGCTCTGTTTACTGGAAACAGAGAAAGAGTTAGTAAACTCTTGGGACTGATACATAGTGATGTATGTAAGGTCTCCTGTCTACACATGCCAGGACTGGTTCTTTATACTTCATTATATTCTCTGATAATCTCTCAAGATTCAGTAATATATTCCTGTTGAAATATAAGTCCGAACCTTTTGAGGTATTCACAGAATATAACTAGGAAGTAGAGAACCAAAATACGAGTATAAGAATTATGTCCTATGATGAGATCAGGGAGGAGAATACTTGTGCATGGAATCCTTGGACTATTCTAAAGGAGAATGAGATTTTCTCTCAGTGTTACTCCTCTGAATACACCACAGCACAACGGTGTATCAGGGTGGAGCAATTGCACAATATTAGATATGGTGTGCTCTATGATGAGTATTACTGAGTTACCTATTTCCTTTTGGGGTTATGCGCTTGAGAAGCTGCGTATCTATTGAATTAGGTTCGAATCAAATCAGTTGCCTACTGCTTCATATATGATATGGAAAGGGAAGAGCCCATGTCTTAAGCTAGTTAAGATTTGGGATTGTCCGGCCTATGTCAAAAGCAAAATCCGGACAAGATCGAGGCAAGGTCAGTTCTGTAGAACTGGAAAGGTTCCAGCTATGCGAAACTACAGCTGAAGATTTAACAGAACCAAAGGATTCTATAGTCCCCGACGAACCTCAGCCTCTCCGCCGATCTGGTAGGGTTCCTCGCCTGCCTGAGAGATACGTCGGTTTCTCGAAGACAGTGGGAGCGAGGATTGCATCATGAGATGATGGCCCAATCAGTTTCGAGCAGGCCATCGAGAGTAGGGACTCTGTAAGAATGGCTGGATGCTTAGTGATCTGAGATGGAATCCTTATACACCGACAAAGAATGGACTTTGGTTGCTATAACTGAAGGGTTAAATCCCCATCAGGAGCAAGTATATCTTGAGAAGATTGCATGGTGTACATGGAAAAGTTGAGACTTTCAAAGCTAGACTTGTTAAAGGTTTTCGTCATCAACCAGGCACGGATAATGATGAAACCTTTTCCAAGGACTATGCTTAAGTCCGTCCAGATCCTACTTGCCACGGCTACATACCACGACTACGATATCTGGTGGTTGGGTGCCATGACTACTTTTCTAAATATTGATTTAGAAGAGAACGTCTATAAGAACACAGCCAGAGGGCTTCGTAGACAGTGGGAGCAGCGGAAACGTGTGCAAGATGCTTTATAGGATAAAGCAGGCATCGCGGAGTTGGAACATCTGTTTTGATGGATTAGTCAAAGAAGTAGACATCATCAAAATGGTAGATGAACCTTGTATAAACAAAAAGGTAGTAGGGAGAATGGTGACGATCCTCGTAGAATACGTGGATGACATACTCTTGTTAGGGAAGGAATTTCCTATGCTACGCTCGATCAATCTCCGCTTATCACAATGATTTTCCATATAGGATCAAAGTGATACCTACTAAATCCTAAGCTTTGGATCTATGAGATAGATTTAATTGGATGTTAGGATACTCACTAGTTGTAGTGAGATGGTATCAATCGATCCTGGGGAGAATCACTGGAAAAGTTCCAGAGTGATAAGGACGACTGAATGTCAGTCGCAGGCATTGTCTTTACCCTCGGTAAAAGGACGGTATGTTGGAAGAGTTCCAAGCTAGATACCGTGGCAAACTAGACGATAAAGGCTGGTAACATCGCTATTAAAGATACTACCAAAGAGGAAGTTTGGGTGTATATTCGTTCAAAAGATGAACTAGGTTCCTACCATTGTTTGACAATGGAAGTGTGGCTTTGTCCCGGGAACCCTGGTCCCATCAGTGACCCAGACATATTCTGAGGCAGCATCACCTGATCATAGAGATAGATGATCTCCAGGGTGATCGAGGTTAGGAGAGTAGACTCAGAGGACAACACGGCGGATCCACTCACAAAGGCTTTTTCCCAGAGAGAGACTTATATGGGATGGTTGAGTATGTGATACTGCAACCACTGCTACAGATGGCCCTAGTGCAAGTGGGAGATTGTTAGTTATATGTATGCCCTAGAGGCCATTACTGTACATTGGATGTATATTGTAGTGGATGCTGGGACATATATAGGTAGGACTTTCTTGCTCGACATGATAGTACGCTATCTGGTTGCTCTTTATCTTAACGTGTATACTTTCTGTCTCTCTCTGTTACATGTTGATAAAGCCCTTAGGATGTGTACTCGACTTCCAGGACTATGATGTAGATCATACTAGTGGGGCCTGGGTAGTCTATGAGTACATCCTTGAAATGTTCCTAGTCGAGGGAATGTCGAGACGGGGCATCGATATTCCAGAGTAGACTAGCGCATATCTTCTCGACCTATGCAATGGGCGATGGATGATCCCATATCCATTGGTGTTTGACATCAGAGATGGTATACGGGTGCTCAGTGGAGACTGGGTACACTGAACGGACTCGCCGAGAACTCCCAGATGGTATTATACCTCACGTCAGATGGCAGTTCTCTGGTGACACTGGTACAGCTTAGTCTGTTGACCCGAGATCGTCATAGAGTCTTGTGTGTCTCCCACTGTGCTTTGATTTCCACCCTACCACGGCTCTACTGAGTCATGCAAACAGGTGGTTTTTGGGTACAGTCCCGATTCACATGGAGGCAATGAGCGATAGGAGGGGATTCGTCTCTCCCGGTATTGGGGGTTGATGTTGTGCTATGCTCGACTGGCCATAACAGGAAATCCCTAGCCAGGGTTGCAGTGATATACTGGTAAGAGTTATCAGTAGTTTCAAGAATGTTATGGACCTCAAGTCGGCATGACTTATCGAGCTATTGGGGTCTGACGTTTACCACCCCTAGGCAAGATATGCGACATATCAGACGGACAGACCGGACTGTACGGTAAGTGTTACTGGTTGGATTCACAGGAGTGTGAGCGGGCTTACTCGTCGATCTTCTGATCGCTCAATACCCGGGTGGCCGTTACGTTTAGCAGACCGCTTGCGGCTTGTGGATGTTTGATATGATCATCATCCGCTGCCGGCGTATTGACGAGTCTTTAGAGTCCTACACAGAGGTTTCCTGGCTCAAGCGAAACGAAATAGGAGCGCATAAGAGATATGTGCGGGACCGAGAGTAATGCGTGTATGTGATACCGTATTACATTCTCGCGATAAATGTATCGATTAGGTTATATGCGATATACCCTAATTATCGAATCAAGGATTGATTCAATAAACCGGTACATAGGATACTAGTCGGTTATATACGATATGACCGGATCGTTAAATCAAGTGTTGATTTAATGATTTAATGCATAATTATATATATTTGATATATTACTTTGCATTAACTAGTATCGGTTCACTTTAAATGGATTTTCTCGCTCGGATGTGCGCATTGCATATGCGATATGATTTTGTGCACTTGCTTGTATCATGTTTGATGATGCATGCAAACTTGGGTTTGTGTAAAGATTGAACCATGGTTTTATGAGTGGTTAGAGTTTATTATTTTCTTACTCATTTATTTTATTTAGTTATTCATTTGGAAAAAGAAAAAGAGTGAGAAAATGGTGGCTTTTCTTTGTTTGTATATGAAGCTTCATGAAGCTTTCATTAAGTCACCATTTTGTCTCATGTTAAAACCTAACCACTCCACTTAACTATAGTTCTCTCTCTACACTTAACCATGGTAAGAGTTATGATAAGAATGGATTTTCTTTTCTATTTTAATTAATTCTTATCATAACATTCTTCTTCTTCTTCTTCATTTTTCATGGAAGAAAGCTTGCTCCATTAATGGCAAGTGATGATAAAGAGTGAGAAATACAATTCTAAAGTGAACCCACTTCCTATTTCTTCATCCTCTACCTCTTGCCAAGTAGTATAGGGTGTTTTCCTCATAAGTTTTCATGGCTTGGTGAAGGTGGAGCTTGATCTAGCGATGCCTCGACGTAGATCATCTTCGGCATGGACATCGACGACCTAGCTCGCCATTTCTCCGACGAAGCCGACGCTAGAGCCCGGGAATTCATTTGGACAGCGAGGGGACTTCTTTGCGGAGATATGGAGGTGGAGCACCGGATCTACAAAGGTTGTAGTCACTTTCCCTTAGCATTTAATTCGTTTACTTTCTCGCATCGCTTATATATCTAGTTAACGATCTGTATTAGGGTTTTTAGGCACTCGTAAAATTTGAAACAGCCATGTTTGATGCCTTGTGAGACTTCACTAGTGTGCCTAGGAACCCTACATCGGCCAAAACCGTAATGTGGCACACTCATTAGGGTTTTGACAATTCGTTTGGTCAAAACCGTTATGAGCCGGAGACATTGTTTACTAATCCTTTTAGTGATAGATTAGTGATGGCTAATTGCATCGACCATTTGACTACTTAGACCTCTCTTGACTTTGTTGACCCGTTGACAGTATTGACCATTGACCTTCAAGAGGGATCTACACTCTTCTTTTATTTTCTTTTTAATTCTTGAGTTATGATGATGGTCAATTCAATGTGCCATCAACTCTTTCATGATAGGATTAGTAAGGATGATTTTTGTGTATTATTGCAACCATGGTTCATTTCATTTGGCTTAATCTTTTCATTATTCTCTTCTCATTCTCTCTCTTGAAATAAGAGGAAAAGAAAAGCTCCATGGTTGCTAAGTTTTCTCCTTCATCTTCCTCCTCTTGAAAATTCTTTTGATCTAATGTATTGAGAGAAAAAGAATCCACATAGACAAACAGTTCCATCTTTCTCTTCTACACAACCTAAGGCATTTAGATTAGCAATCTCTTTGCCCTAGTTGCCTTGGCTTGAAGCGGAGCTTAGTGTACAACTCTCGGGTGGATCGTCTTCGACTCAAGAAGGCCGCGGAGGTGCCCAAGGTCCGGATCGACACTTGGAGCTAGGATGGACGAGCGGGACAGCGGAATGAAGACACGAAGGACCGGTTTCGTGAGGTATACTTTCTACAGCATAGTAGTTAAAGCCTCTACTTGTTTGCTAGATTCTAGTTTAGCCAAGATCCTTGCTTTTGAGTCCATGTTGCCTTGCGCCAAATTATTGTTTTTCGCCGTTTCCGCCTCCCCGTAAGAACCGGGGTGAGCACGTGGACTTACAGTGGTATCAGAGCCTAGCTAAACATAAACTAGTAAGTTAGCAAAGTGTTTAGAACATCGATCGGAAAAAAAGTCGCAAAACACGTCCGCAAAACCTCAAGTTTCTGTCGATTTTCATACTGCTCAAAAAGTGATTTAAAATATATGAAAAATCGTCTCAGGGTTTCGTAAAAACACTGCAGAAAAACAAACCAGTGATTCGATCAAACGACCGAGGTTCCGCGGCAATGACATGGTCATTGCCGCGGTTCCGCCGCCGTTTTGACTCGGCACTGGATCGGATTTTGTGCAGTGTTTTAGTTTGGATGTTTTGGGATTTTTAATACATGTTTTTTCTACCCAGATTTTCCAGAGAGCAAATTCACTTTTGGGGTGGTTAAAAATCCCTATTTTGATCGAAATTCCGTACTCTTTGGCTAATGACTATTTTCTGTGATGTGATATATGTATTGAACGTCCGCTAATCGCTATACGTCGATTAGTGGGGGTTATACATATCTGTGATCTGTAATGTTGATGGTTTATATATATGAACTCGGTGGATTATCGCGGATGAATAGCCGGGAATGGGTGTGAGATGAGAGTTTCTTTTTCTTTCATTCATTGTAAAATTTGTAAATTGATGTAATATTATTTGTATGGCCGCACAACCGGGTCGGGGTTGTTGCCGTCATTGTATAATTCTTTTACTGTTGTTGCTCCTTGGATAGACCCATGGAGGGGGTGCATAAACTACCGGGTATCCCGAAGTGCCGAGTGGCCTACTCATGGTGTTGAGGGAGGTTGCTTCGCTTCAGGTACTTGACGGGTAGTTTGCCGCACCGGTAGGGGTCTTGGGTGGGGTATTGGCTATTCATCACGACCGTGTAATCCGCTTTTCGTTACAGGCTCGTACGGAATGCAGATTCCTAGTATATCCAAAGTGTTCATCTGTGATCTGTAATGGCTATCATTGCTATATATCTATATATAATAACTATTTAGGTGTTGCTTATGTTTTGCATCCGCGCTAGTCCAGCCCCCGCTCTGTCGTTAGTTAAGTAACCTAACGGGTGATGACGGGGCCCCGTGGCGAATGCGGATGGTATAAGCGTACACCATATTTTGGTTGTTTTCTGCAATGGTAGGATTTAAATGATGGGACGCATTAAAAGAACTAATGCAAGAAAATAAACTAAGTAAAAGTCGTTGGAACACTTTCAAAACCACTCGGTTCTTTTCAAAAACCAGCATTTTAAACGCGGAGCTTGAACCACTCTTTTTTAAAAGCTATCTCGTTCCATCGATTATATCAAGTTCACTACGTTCACGGTTTCGCCAAAACCATCCGTAGCCCTTCGTCATTTCGTATGGATATTCAATAGTATTCAAGCTATGTTTGTTGACCTTCGTCAAGACATAGTGATTGGTAGCTGTTGGGTGTTCATATGTAGCATAGATAGATGCGTTGGTTTGGGACAGTCGTATTACCTTGTTGACCTTCGTCAAGGGTAAGTACGGGTGGGTTCAAATTAATCTGGATAATGACGGGTAGAACTTGACATGTGACTTATGATTTGTTGACTTTCGTCATAGTTATAAGAGCATAGGGAAAAAATCCACATCCGGAGTTTCAAAAGTACTGAAACTTGCTAGCGCTGCATACCATTTGGAGTGTGATGATTCTGGTAGGATTCCATCATTTATGTCACGCGATGATATTTGGATCCCGATCCTACTGTGAGTATATGCTACTCCTCGGGAAAGATCTCACTTAACGATTAATGCTATAAACCTAGTAGGTGTCTAGAAAGGTGTTAGCGGGGCTACGCCCACAGGGAAAAGAGGTTACTTAATTAAGGAACTTCACGAAAGCGTTGGAAAACCTCCCTGGAAGTACCGACACTGGCCTGGCTGAACGGTTAAGCAAGTATTGTACGGTGAGATTGATCCTGACTAATTCTTCCTTTATGGTTTGGGGAGGGATTCAAGAGACGGTGGGAGCCATCCTGTTTAGATAAATTAAAAACCAATCTAAACTTGCAACAGTATCATGCTGAGTGTTTTCTTCTCTCTCTCTTAATTGCAGCGACCCAGTGACCGCACCTAGGTTACATCTAGATAATAAAATGACTGAATCTGACTGTTATGACTTGCAAAGGTCTGTCTTGATGTCCATTGCCCATGACAAGCCGGGACACCTCTTGACTGATCCAACCCCTGCCGTCTCAGGTCCAGTTTCCCCTGTCACGGATATTGATATCCGTAGGACATCGGAAGAAGACTGTGCGAAAGCCAAGTGCCTCGTGTTAGCCTCAGTTGATGGTATATACCAGAGACAGCACGAGAAGATGGACTCAGCTTCTATCTTCCTCCATAACAAAGTTTTATAAGGAGAGCAATCTCGTATCGCAAGATATGAGACCTCGAACGAATTGCTTCCAGCGAGGTTGGCTATCGGGTCATCTGTAAGGAGCAACGTCCTTACAGAGGCCAGCTCTTTTGAGCTCTCGGACCTGAAGACCACGTTGAAGAACGGGTCAGATACTGACTTAGTTCAACAGTCTCTACCTACTACCCTGAAGGAAACCAGGGAAGGAGAAAGAAAGGGAAGGGCAGAAGTTTCGGGACTGGATGTGGTAAAAGAGGGATGTTCCTATTGTAACGGGAATGAACATGGGCAGAAGGATTGCAGGGCCTGCAAAGCCAGTAGCCAGAATTCGAAGCATGTTGTGGTTTCGGCTTCAGGTGTGTTTGTAATAGAGAACTGTACGTCAGTTAACCCTACTTCTTGGGTATTGGATACCGGATCAGGATCTCATATCTGTAATTCGTTATAGGCTCTGAGAAACTGTAGGGTTATCAGGAAAGGTGATACGACTCTCAGGGTTGCTAACGGAATGAGCATGTATGCTGAATCCGTAGGGGAATATCATTTAGGACTGACAACTGGGCAGATATTGATTCTGCGTAACTGTTTTTATGTACCAGGTGCGACTTGTAATATCATATCTGTATTCTTAATTTCTAAGGAAGGATATGATTTTACTTTTGTAAGCGATGTAGTAAACATCCACCTAAATCAAGATCTGATTGGGTCAGGTACATTACAAAACGGAATATACGTATTGAATCAAGCTCAGATCTTAAGTGTCCAGAACACATTTAAAAGAAAGTCTCCGGAAACAAATCAGACTTTCTTATGGCATTGTAGACTGGGTCACATTAATGAGACAGGGTTAACAAAGTTACATAAAGAGGGATACTTGAATCCGTTTAAGTATCAGTCTTATGCCACTTGTGAATCTTGTCTCAGGGGAAAGATGACAAAGACTCCGTTCACTGGACACGGAGAAAGAGCAAGCGAGCTCTTGGGACTCATACACAGCGATGTGTGTGGTCCAATGTCTACACATGCGCGAAGTGGTTATTCATACTTCATTACTTTCACAGATGATTTATCTAGGTATGGGCATGTTTTCTTGATGAAGCACAAATCCGAGGCCTTTGAGAAATTTCAGGAATACAAGAATGAAGTTGAAAAACAAACAGGCAAAAGTATCAAGACACTAAGATCTGATCGAGATGGTGATTACTTGAGTGCCGAGTTTCCGGGCTACTTAAAAGAGAATGGAATTCTCTCTCAGCTTACTCCTCCATACACACCACAACACAACGGTGTATCGGAAAGGCAGAATTGAACCCTATTGGATATGGTTCGTTCCATGATGAGTAAGGCTGAGTTACTGCGATCCTTCTGGGGTTATGCGCTAGAAACAGCAGCATATCTCTTGAACAAGGCTCCAACCAAGACTGTGCCTACAACCCCATATCAGATGTGGAGTGGGAAGAAACCCTGTCTTAAGTACCTTAAGACATGGGGATGTCCAGCTTTTGTAAAAAAGCAGCATGCGGACAAGCTCGAGGCACGCTCAGTACTGTGTATGGTTGTGGGATACCCAAAGAACTCCAGGGGGTATCTTTTCTATTCCGCAGAGGAACAAAATGTTTTTGTTTCTCAGCATGCCCACTTCTTGGAAACTGAATTTTTAGAAAATCAGATAAGTGGGAGCGCAATAGAACTGGAAGAAATTCCAGAACCACAAGCTGTTACTGAAACCTTGGTAGAACCAGAAGGTTCAGGGGAACCGGACATTCCAGCGCCACTCCGCAGGAGTAGTAGGCCGTCTCATCCGCCCGAGAGATACTACAGTTTTCTCATAGATGGGGATAGAGAGGATTGCACCATGGATTATGGTGAGCCTACTAGCTTCCAGCAAGCCATTCAGAGTGGTGACTCGGTAAAATGGCTGGATGCAATGCGGGTCGAGATGGAGTCTATGTACACCAACAAAGTTTGGACTTTGGACTTTGCTCCAGAAGGGGTATAACCCGTGGGCTACAAATGGATCTTCAGAAAGAAAATTGGTGTAGATGGGCAGGTTGAGACTTATAAAGCTAGACTTGTTGCAAAGGGTTTTCGTCAAAGACCTGGTTTGGACTATGACGAGACCTTTTCTCCAGTGGCTATGCTGAAATCCATTCGGATCCTTCTTGCCATTGCTGCCTTCCACGATTATGAAATCTGGCAGATGGACGTAAAGACGGCTTTCCTAAATGGTAATTTGGAAGTGTGCGTCTATATGGATCAGCCGGAGGGATTCATTCAGAGTGGGAGCAGCGGTAGAGTGTGCAAGTTGCTAAAGTCCATCTATGGACTTAAGCAGGCATCGCGGAGTTGGAACATCTGCTTTGATGATACTTTCAAAGAATTCGACTTTATCAAAAACCCAGATGAACCATGCATTTACAGTAAGATTGTAGGGAGAACTGTAGTATTCCTCGTCTTGTATGTGGATGACATTCTCCTAATAGGAAATGATATTCCTATGCTACAGTCAGTCAAAGGATTCTTGTCGCAGAGGTTCTCCATGAAGGGCTTGGGCGATGCCAACTACATTCTGGGGATCCAGATCTATCGTGATAGATCTAAGAGGATGTTGGGACTTTCACAGTCAAGGTACATCGACACCATACTGAAAAGATTCAGTATGGAAGGTTCCAAGCGCGGTAATTTACCGGCTTGTCACGGGATCACCCTCTCCAAAGAGATGTCTCCCAAGACTGAATTAGAAAGGGATCGCATGTCTATTATACCCTACGCTTCTGCGGTAGGCTCTATAATGGATGCGATGTTGTGTACCAGACCAGATGTAGCATACGCATTGAGCGTTGTATGCCGGTATCAGTCGAACCCAGGGGAGAAACACTGGATAGGGGTAAAGAACATTCTCAAGTACCTGAGAAGGACTAAGGAGATTTTCTTGGTGTATGGCGGAAAAGACCTCCAGCTCGAGGCCTTTGCTGACTCCAGCTTCCAGAGTGACAAGGATGACTCCAAGTCCATGTCGGGTTATGTCTTTACCCTTAATGGAGGGGCGGTTTGCTGGAAGAGTTCCAAGCAGAAGACCGTTGCAGACTCAACTATGGAAGCGGAGTACATAGCTGCTTGCGATGCCGCAAAGGAAGCTGTTTGGATGAAGAAGTTCCTCACGGAGCTTCAGGTGGTTCCTACCATTGTTGATCCAATACCGCTGTATTGCGACAACAACGGCGCTATAGCTTTAGCGAAGGAACCCAGGTCCCATCAGAAGTCCAGGCACATTTTGAGGCGGTACCACCTGATCAGGGAGATCGTAGATCGCCAGGAGATCGAGGTGAAGAGAGTAAAATACGGAGAACAACACTACAGATCCACTCACGAAGGCCATACCCCAGACTCAGCTCGAGCAGCTGATCGAGATGATAGGTCTTCGATACGCCAGTACATGGCCTTAGTGCAAGTGGGAGATTGTTAGTGTATATGCCCTAGAGGCCATTACTATATCATAGTAGCTTGTATATTACTTGATGGAAGCTTGGGATATTCACAGTTGTATAGACAATCTTGCTCAAAATGGTAGTATGCTACTTGGTTTGTCTCTACTTCAATATGTGCATGTGTTTCTTTTAGCATATCGCTTATATACATATTAGTAGAGCCCTTAGGATCTTTGCTTGATTACCAGCGTTGTGATAGCGCTCACACTCGTGGGGGCTGGGTAATCCATAAGCACATCCTTATACAGGTCCTTAGTCGTAGGACTATCGAGACAGGACATCGATACTCCGGAGTAGACTAGCGTATGCACTTCTCATCCCAGCGGGGGAGACGGTCGGTCCCACAGCCGTCAGTACGTCGTACTTGAGATAGTATGCGGGTGCTCGTTAGGTTACGAGTACACTGGACAGGACTCGTCGGGAACTGTCTGTTGGTATTATACCTATCGTCAGCTATCAGTGCCCAGGTGACATGAGTACAGCTTAGTCCGCTGACTTGACACTGTCACTTCGCCTCGAGTGTGTTCCCACTGTACTTTGATTACTATCCTACCACGGCTCAAAGGAGTCGTGCAAACAGGTAGTAGTTGGGTGAAGTCCCGAAGCACATGGAGGCAGTGACGGTTAAACAGGATTCGTCTCTCCCGGTATTGGGGGTTGACATCGCACTGTGTCTAGGAGAGCCATTACACAAGTAGTCCCTGGTCAGGGCAAGCAAGATATACTGGTAGGTTTCCAGTGTTATCTCAGGGTGTTCTGGGCTGCACTCCGACACGACTTGTACCGCTATTAGGGGACTGACGTTCACCACCCCCTAGGCCCGCCATGCGATGTATCAGACGAACAGACCGGACTGTACGGATATTGTCACATACAGACTCGGTAGGAGTTCGGATGGGTTTACCTCATCGGCCTTCTTATCGACATCTACCAGGGGACCGTTACGTACAGCTAGTGCCGCTTGAGGTCTGTGGTTAAACCCACTGCCAGCGTAGTGTCGAGTCTTTAGAGTCCCACACAGAGAGTTTCCCTGCATTGAGCGAAACGTGTAGAGGCCGTATGGTTTTACGGCAGGGCTACGATCACTTACGTGCACTTGTGTGCGTATGCTGTTCGGGCAGGCAATACTAGTGGGCTTTGGTTTAAGCCAGATCCTAGTATTGCATAGATGGATTTGATTTGTCTTCTGTGCATTTGCATTCTACGAAATGCGGATGCGGGTGTGTATGCACAGTTTTGAGGAGCGATGAAGGAGGAGGTGCCCCATTAGGGTTTTGGCAGTTGGTTCGGCCAAAACCGTAATGTGGCACACTCATTAGGGTTTTGACAATTCGTTTGGTCAAAACCGTTATGAGCCGGAGACATTGTTTACTAATCCTTTTAGTGATAAATTAGTGATGGCTAATTGCATTGACCATTTCACTACTTAGACCTCTCTTGACTTTGTTGACCTGTTGACTGTATTGACCATTGACCTTCAAGAGGGATTTACACTCTTCTTTTATTTTCTTTTTAATTCTTGAGTTATGATGATGGTCAATTCAATGTGCCATCAACTCTTTCATGATAGGATTAGTAACGATGATTTTTGTGTATTATTGCAACCATGGTTCATTTCATTTGGCTTAATCTTTTCATTATTCTCTTCTCATTCTCTCTCTTGAAATGAGTGGAAAAGAAAAGCTCCATGGTAGCTAAGTTTTCTCCTTCATCTTCCTCCTCTTGAAAATTCTTTTGATCTCATGTGTTGAGAGAAAAAGAATCCACATAGACAAACAGTTCCATCTTTCTCTTCTACACAACCTAAGGCATTTAGATTAGCAATCTCTTTGCCCTAGTTGCCTTGGCTTGAGGCGGAGCTTAGTGTACAACTCTCGGGTGGATCGTCTTCGACTCAAGAAGGCCGCGGAGGTGCCCAAGGTCCGGATCGACACTTGGAGCTAGGATGGACGAGCGGGACAGCGGAATGAAGACCCGAAAGACCGGTTTCGTGAGGTATACTTTCTACAGCATAGTAGTTAAAGCCTCTACTTGTTTGCTAGTTTCTAGTTTAGCCAAGATCCTTGCTTTTGAGTCCATGTTGCCTTGCGCCAAATTATTGTTTTTCGCCGTTTCCGCCTCTCCGTAAGAACCTGGGTGAGCAACGTGGACTTACAGTGGTATCAGAGCCTAGCTAAACATAAACTAGTAAGTTAGCAAAGTGTTTAGAACATCGATTGGAAAAAAAGTCGCAAAACACGTCCGCAAAACCTCAAGTTTCTGTCGATTTTCATACTGCTCAAAAAGTGATTTAAAATATATGAAAAATCGTCTCAGGGTTTTGTAAAAACACTGCAGAAAAACGAACCAGTGATTCGATCAAACGACCGCGGTTCCGCGGCAATGACATGCTCATTGCCGCGGTTCCGCCGCCGTTTTGACTCGGCACTGGATCGGATTTTGTGCAGTGTTTTAGTTTGAATGTTTTGGGATTTTTAATACATGTTTTTTCTACCCAGATTTTTCAGAGAGCAAATTCACTTTTGGGGTGGTTAAAAATCCGTATTTTGATCGATATTCCGTACTCTTTGGCTAATGAATATTTTCTGTGATGTGATATATGTATTGAACGTCCGCTAATCGCTATACGTCGATTAGTGGGGGTTATACATATCTGTGATCTATAATGTTGATGGTTTGTGTATATGAACTCGGTGGATTGTCGCGGATGAATAGCCGGGAATGGGTGTGAGATGAGAGTTTCTTTTTCTTTCATTCATTGTAAAATTTGTAAATTGATGTAATATTATTTGTATGGCCGCACAACCGGGTCGGGGTTGTAGCCGTCATTGTATAATTCTTTTTACTGTTTTTGCTCCTAGGATGGACCCATGGAGGGGGTGCACAAACTACCGGGTATCCCGAAGTGCCGAGTGGCCTACTCATGGTGTTGAGGGAGGTTGCTTCGCTTCGGGTACTTGGCTGGTAGTTTGCCGCACCCGTAGGGGTCTTGGCTATTCATCGCGACCGTGTAATCCGCTTTTCGTTACAGCCTCGTACGGAATGCGGATTCCTAGTATATCCAAAGTGTTCATCTGTGATCTGTAATGGCTATTATTGCTATATATTTATATATAATAACTATTTAGGTGTTGCTTATGTTTTGCATCCGCGCTAGTCCAGCCCCCGCTCTGTCGTTAGTTAAGTAACCTAATGGGTGATGACGGGGCCCCGTGGCGAATGCGGATGGCATAAGCGTACACCATATTTTGGTTGTTTTCTGCAATGGTAGGATTTAAATGATGGGACGCATTAAAAGAACTAATGCAAGAAAATAAACCAAGTAAAAGTCGTTGGAACACTTTCAAAACCACTCGGTTCTTTTCAAAAACCAGCATTTTAAACGCGGAGCTTGAACCACTCTTTTTTAAAAGCTATCTCGTTCCATCGATTATATCAAGTTCACTACGTTCACGGTTTCGCCAAAACCATCCATAGCCCTCCGTCATTTCGTATGGATATTCAATAGTATTCAAGCTATGTTTGTTGACCTTCGTCAAGACATAGTGATTGGTAGCTGTTGGGTGTTCATATGTAGCATAGATAGATGGGTTGGTTTGGGACAGTCGTATTACCTTGTTGACCTTCGTCAAGGGTATGTACGGGTGGGTTCAAATTAACCTGGATAATGACGGGTAGAACTTGACATGTGACTTATGATTTGTTGACCTTCGTCGTGGCCATAAGAGCATAGGGCAAAAATCCACATCGGGAGTTTCAAAAGTACTGAAACTTGCTAGCGCTGCATACCATTTGGAGTGTGATGATTCTGGTAGGATTCCATCATTTTTGTCACGCGATGATATTTGGATCCCGATCCTACTGTGAGTATATGCTACTCCTCGGGAAAGTTCTCACTTAACGATCAATGCTATAAACCTAGTAGGTGTCTAGAAAGGTGTTAGCGGGGCTACGCCCACAGGGAAAAGAGGTTACTTAATTAAGGAACTTCGCGAAAGCGTTGGAAAACCTCCCTCGAAGTACCGACACTGGCCTGGCTGAACGGTTAAGCAAGTATTGTACGGTGAGATTGATCCTGACTAATTCTTCCTTTATGGTTTGGGGAGGGATTCGAGAGACAGTGGGAGCCATCATGTTTAGATAAATTAAAAATCAATCTAAACTTGCAAGATCATCATGCTGAGTGTTTTCTTCTCTCTCTCTTAAATGCAGCGACCCAATGACCGCACCTAGGTTACATCTAGATAATAAAATGACTTAATCTGACTGTTATGACTTGCAAAGGTCTGTCCAGATGTCCATTGCCCATGACAAGCTGGGACACCTCTTGACTGATCCAACCCCTGCCGTCTCAGGTCCAGTTTCCCCTGTCACGGACATCGGAAGAAGACTGTGCGAAAGCCAAGTGCCTCGTGTTAGCCTCAATTGATGGTATATACCAGAGACAGCACGAAAAGATGGACTCAGCTTCTATCTTCCTCCATAACAAAGTTTTATATGGAGAGCAATCTCGTATCGCAAGATATGAGACCTCGAACGAATTGCTTCCAGCGAGGTTGGCTATCGGGTCATCTGTAAGGAGTAACGTCCTTACAGAGACCGGCTCTTTTGAGCTCTCGGACCTGAAGACCACGTTGAAGAACGGGTCAGATACTGACTTAGTTCAACAGTCTCTACCTACTACCCTGAAGAAAACCAGGGAAGTAGAAAGAATGGGAAGGGCAGAAGTTTCGGGACTGGATGTGGTAAAAGAGGGATGTTCCTATTGTAACGGGAATGAACATGGGCAGAAGGATTGCAGGGCTTGCAAAGCCAGTAGCCAGAATTCGAAGCATGTTGTGGCTTCGGCTTCAGGTGTGTTTGTAATAGAGAACTGTACGTCAGTTAACCCTACTTCTTGGGTATTGGATACCGGATCAAGATCTCATATCTGTAATTCATTACAGGCTCTGAGAAACCGTAGGGTTATCAGGAAAGGTGATATGACTCTCAGGGTTGCTAACGGAATGAGCATCTATGCTGAATCCGTAGGGGAATATCATCTAGGACTGACAACTGGGCAGATATTGATTCTGCGTAACTGTTTTTATGTACCTGGTGCGACTTGTAATATCATATCTGTATTCTTAATTTCTAAGGAAGGATATGATTTTACTTTTGTAAGCGATGTAGTAAACATCCACCTAAATCAAGATCTGATTGGGTCAGGTACATTACAAAACGAATATACGTATTGAATCAAGCTCAGATCTTCAGTGTCCAGAACACACTTAAAAAAAAGTCTCCGGAAACAAATCAGGCTTTCTTATGGCATTGTAGACTGGGTCACATTAATGAGACAGGGTTAACAAAGTTACATAAAGAGGGATAATTGAATCCGTTTAAGTATCAGTCTTATGCCACTTGTGAATCTTGTCTCATGGGAAAGATGACAAAGACTCCGTTCACTGGACACGGAGAAAGAGCAAGCGAGCTCTTGGGACTCATACACAGCGATGTGTGTGGTCCAATGTCTACACATGCGCGAAGTGGTTATTCATACTTCATTACTTTCACAGACGATTTCTCTAGGTATGGGCATGTTTTCTTGATGAAGCACAAATCCGAGGCCTTTGAGAAATTTCAGGAATACAAGAATGAAGTTGAAAAAAAAACAGGCAAAAGTATCAAGACACTAAGATCTGATCGAGGTGGTGAATACTTGAGTGCCGAGTTTCTGGGCTACTTAAAAGAGAATGGAATTCTCTCTCATCTTACTCCTCCATACACACCACAACACAACGGTGTATCGGAAAGGCGGAATCGAACCCTATTGGATATGGTCCGTTCCATGATGAGTAAGGCTGAGTTACCGCGATCCTTCTGGGGTTATGCACCAGAAACAACAGCATATCTCTTGAACAAGGCTCCAACCAAGACTGTGCCTACCACCCCATATTAGATGTGGAGTGGGAAGAAACCTTGTCTTAAGTACCTTAAGACATGGGGATGTCCAGCTTTTGTAAAAAAGCAGCATGCGGACAAGCTCGAGGCACGCTCGGTACTGTGTAAGTTTGTGGGATACCCAAAGAACTCCAGGGGGTATCTTTTCTATTCCGCAGAGGAACAAAAGGTTTTTGTTTCTCAGCATGCCCACTTCTTGGAAACTGAATTTTTAGAAAATCAGATAAGAGGGAGCGCAATAGAACTGGAAGAAATTCCAGAACCACAAGCTGTTACTGAAACCTTGGTAGAACCAGAAGGTTCAGGAGAATCGGACATTCCAGCGCCACTCCGCAGGAGTAGTAGGCAGTCTCATCCGCCCGAGAGATACTACGTTTTTCTCATAGACGGGGATAGAGATGATTGCACCATGGATTATGGTGAGCCAACTAGCTTCCAGCAAGCCATTCAAAGTGATGACTCGGTAAAATGGATGGATGCAATGCGGGCCGAGATGGAGTCTATGTACAACAACAAAGTTTGGACTTTGGACTTTGCTCCAGAAAGGGTATAACCCGTGGGCTGCAAATGGATCTTCAGAAAGAAAATTGGTGTAGATGGGCAGGTTGAGACCTATAAAGCTAGACTTGTTGCAAAGGGTTTTCGTCAAAGACCTGGTTTGGACTATGACGAGACCTTTTCTCCAGTGGCTATGCTGAAATCCATTCGGATCCTTCTTGCCATTGCTGCCTTCCACGATTATGAAATCTGGCAGATGGACGTAAAGACGGCTTTCCTAAATGGTAATTTGGAAGAGTGCGTCTATATGGATCAGCCGGAGGGATTCATTCAGAGTGGGAGCAGCGGTAGAGTGTGCAAGTTGCTAAAGTCCATCTATGGACTTAAGCAGGCATCGCGGAGTTGGAACATCTGCTTTGATGATACTTTCAAAGAATTCGACTTTATCAAAAACCCAGATGAACCATGCATTTACAGTAAGATTGTAGGGAGAATTGTAGTATTCCTCGTCTTATATGTGGATGACATTCTCCTAATAGGAAATGATATTCCTATGCTACAGTCAGTCAAAGGATTCATGTCGCAGAGGTTCTCCATGAAGGACTTGGGCGATGCCAACTACATTCTGGGGATCCAGATCTATCGTGATAGATCTAAGAGGATGTTGGGACTTTCACAGTCAAGGTACATCGACACCATACTGAAAAGATTCAGTATGGAAGGTTCCAAGCGCGGTAATTTACCGGCTTGTCACGGGATCACCCTCTCCAAAGAGATGTCTCCCAAGACTGATTTGGAAAGGGATCGCATGTCTATTATACCCTACGCTTCTGCGGTAGGCTCTATAATGGATGCGATGTTGTGTACCAGACCAGATGTAGCATACGCATTGAGCGTTGTATGCCGGTATCAGTCGAACCCAGGGGAGAAACACTGGATAGCGGTAAAGAACATTCTCAAGTACCTGAGAAGGACTAAGGAGATGTTCTTGGTGTATGGCGGAAAAGACCTCCCGCTCGAGGCCTTTGCTGACTCCAGCTTCCAGAGTGACAAGGATGACTCCAAGTCCATGTCGGGTTATGTCTTTACCCTCAATGGAGGGGCGGTTTGCTGGAAGAGTTCCAAGCAGGAGACCGTTGCAGACTCAACTATGGAAGCGGAGTACATAGCTGCTTGCGATGCCGCAAAGGAAGCTGTCTGGATGAAGAAGTGAAGAAGTTCCTCACGGAGCTTCAGGTGGTGCCTACCATTGTTGATCAAATACCGCTGTATTGCGACAACAACGGCGCTATAGTTTTAGCGAAGGAACCCAGGTCCCAACAGAAGTCCAGACATATTTTGAGGCGGTACCACCTGATCAGGGAGATCGTAGATCGCCAGGAGATCGAGGTGAAGAGAGTAAATACGGAGAACAACACTGTAGATCCACTCACGAAGGCCCTACCCCAGACTCAGTTCGAGCGGCTGATCGAGATGATAGGTCTTCGATACGCCAGTACATGGCCTTAGTGCAAGTGGGAGATTGTTAGTGTATATGCCCTAGAGGCCATTACTGCATCATACTAGCTTGTATATTACTTGATGGAAGTTTGAGATATTCACAGTTGTATAGACAATCTTGCTCAAAATGGTAGTATGCTACTTGGTTTGTCTCTACCTCAATATGTGCATGTGTTTCTTTTAGCATATCGCTTATATACATATTAGTAGAGCCCTTAGGATCTTTGCTTGATTACCAGCGTTGTGATGGTGCTCACACTCATGGGGGCTGGGTAATCCATAAGCATATCCTTATACAGGTCCCTAGTCGTAAGACTATCGAGACAGGGCATCGATACTCCGGAGTAGACTAGCGTATGCGCTTCTCATCCCAGCGGGGTAGACGGTCGGTCCCATAGCCGTCAGTACGTCTTACTTGAGATAGTATGCGGGTGCTCGTTAGGTTACGAGTACACTGGACAGGACTCGTCGGGAACTGTTGGTTGGTATTATACCTATCGTCAGCTATCAGTTCCCAGGTGACATGAGTACAGCTTAGTCCACTGGCTTGACACTGTCACTTCGCCTCGAGTGTGTTCCCACTGTACTTAGATTACAACCCTACCACGGCTCAAAGAAGTCGTGCAAACAGGTAGTAGTTGGGTGCAGTCCCGAAGCACTTGGAGGCAGTGACGGTTAGACATGATTCGTCTCTCCCGGTATTGGGGGTTGACATCGCACCATGTCTAGGAGAGCCATTACATAAGTAGTCCCTGGTCAGGGCAAGCGAGATATACTGGTAGGTTTCCAGTGTTATCACAGGGTGTTCTGGCTACACTCCGACACGACTTGTACCGCTATTAGGGGACTGACATTCACCGCCCCCTAGGCCCGCCATGCGATGTATCAGACGAACAGACCGGACTGTACTGAGATTGTCACATACAGGCCCAGTAGGAGTTCGGATGGGTTTACCTCATCGGCCTTCTTATCGACATCTACCTGGGGACCGTTACGTACAGCTAGTGCCGCTTGCGGTCTGTGGTTAAACCCACTGCCAGCGTAGTGTCGAGTCTTTAGAGTCCAACACAGAGAGAAACGTGTAGAGGCCGTATGGTTTTACAGCAGGGCTACGATCACTTACGTGCACTTGTGTGCGTATGCTGTTCGGGCAGGCTATACTAGAGGGCTTTGGTTTAAGCCAGATCCTAGTATTGCACAGATGGATTTGATTTGTCTTCTGTGCATTCGCATTCTACGGAATGCGGATGCGGGTGTGTATGCACAGTTTTGAGGAGCGATGAAGGAGGAGGTGCCCCATTAGGGTTTTGGCAGTTGGTTCTGTAAGTGCACGGCGGCGCCGCGGCCTCCATCCCGAGGCCAAAATGCGGAAGCGGTGATTTACTTTAATTTTTCAAACCGGCACCACCGCACACTATAATCCGGATCAGGCAATTAAACTTGTCCTAGCTAACTACAAGATGGGAAGAGAGATATACCGAGCGATCCGTGTCCTCCGGTCTTCTCGTCGTCGTCCCGATCTCCTGCGGAATGTCCGGTCTCCACCTCATCGCCGGAAGGGCACTACGTTGCCGGCTTCTTTTACGGGCTCCCACCTCTATACCGAGGCAACTCGGGTACGAAGTTGGCGAGTCGACGTGCTCAAGATTTGCTGTAGAATATAGTGTAGAAGCTATGTGTCTCATGGGGTTATGGAGTTGCCCTTTTGTGGAGGAAATGAAGTGTGAACTTTTTGTGGAGGAACTTGGGGATTTTTCTAGCATCAAGAGAGCAAAAATCCCCTTTACAAAATATGAACAACCCCCTTTCATGGCTTGGCCGGCCACACCAAAAATGAGAGGAGAGGAATGTGAGTGTGGTGAGTGTGTGAGTCAAAAGAATGAGTGAGCCAACCAATAATCCAAGGGAGAGAGAGAAAAGGCTATCATGAAAGAAAATGATCACAAACACAAAACCCACACTCCACCAACCTCATCATCTCAACACAAAGTCAAGCCATCAAGAAAGAAGAAGTCAAATAGTCAAGGGATGGTGCAACTATCATTATCCAACAAAATGCAAAGAACACCCTCCACAAATGCTTATTTGCACAAATGCCAATAAGCCCTCCGCCACCAATCTTCGACCAATGAAAGATACAAACGAAAATGGCCGAAACGGAAAACAAACTGGCAACTCCAGAAAAATTGTCCCGTAATAAATTACAGGAAAACCCCGATACTGTGTATACACACCCGCATCTGTATTCCAACCGAATACAAATGCAATGAGACAAAATCTACACTGTACAATACTAGTATCCGGCTTAAACCAAAACCCACTAGTATTAACCGTCCGATCCTGATCCGTGCAAAACCGCATGTATCTGATCGAACCCTGCAATATCTCCATACGGCCTCTACAGCGTTTCGCCCGAAAACTTGAGCAACTGAATGTGGGGGACTCTAAAGACTCGTCAATACTATGGCTGTGGATTTAACCACTAGCACGTCAGAGGTATTTGCCATACGTGACGGGCTACCAGCTATTGACCAAAAGGTACGTCGATGAGCGAACTCATCCTGACACCTTACTGAGCCTGTCAGTGACAATATCCGTACAGTCCGGTCCGTTCATCTATGAGCATCGCATGGCGGGCCTAGGGGGTTGGTAAAAGTCAGACCCCCAAAAGCGGTACAAGTCGTGTCAGAGATCAGCCCAGAACACCCTAAGATACTACTGGAATACCTACTAGTAAATCTCCTGCCTTGGCTAAGGACTTTTCATGTTCTGGCTCTCCTAGACACAGCGCGACCTCACCCCCAATACCAGGAGAGACGAACCCCCGAAGATCCGCTCACTTCCTCCATGTGGCTCTGGACTGTACCCAACTAAAACCTGTTTGCACGTCTCCTTCGACCGTGGTAGGGTAGTAATCAAAGTACAGTGGGAACTCACACGAGACAAATGACGATCCTTAGGTCGATGAACTAACCTGTACACATGTCACCAGGGAACTGCTATCTGACGTCAGGTATAAGACCAACTAGCATGTTCCCGGCGAGTCATGTCCGGTGTACTCATAACCCAATGAGCACCTGTATACATCTTAGGTGAACCAACTGACACTAGTCTACTCTGGAAAATCGATGCCCTGTCTCGAAACTCCCATGACTAAGGACCATTTAAGGATGTGCTTATAGACCACCAGCTCTCACGTATATGATCGCCCTCATACTGCTGGCAGTCAAGCAAGAATCCTAGGGGCTCTATCAACGTGTAATGGCGACCTGTCAGGTCACCTAAAGCAGTACATGATGATAGAGGTAAACCAGATAGCATACTATCATCTTGAGTAAGACTGTCCTACCGGGATAGGTCCTCCCTCAATCATTGCAATCACGTGCTTGTGATCCAATAATTGACTTTGAGGGCACTATCTCCAACAATCTCCGACTTGCACTCAAGGCTAATTATTGCGATGTCGCATACTCACAGCCCGTGTGATACCGAACACCCAACTCCTCTACTAGTCAGTCTCACAAATCCCGTTTGCGAAACTATTGTGTTCGAGGAATAGCCTCAGTGAGTGGATCCGCTTAGATGTTTCTTTCTATGTCTCTCTATATCTCAAGTTCGCGGAGAAATCCATCTCCCGAAATGAGCAATACCTGTCTTAGAATGTGTCTGGATGTCTGATGGGACCTAGCTCATAAATGAACTCCAAATCCAAACTTTTTAGACTGTATCGTCAACTGAACTTAATCAGTATCCTGCGCCATGCCTCCCTCAGCATTGCCTTGGACCACCTGTCCAAAATACTTCCCCTCGTCAGAAGGAAAACTATAACTCTGACAACCTCCTTGTCGCCCAGGTCACCTTGGAAGCCTGGAATGATAACTGTCTCCCGAATGAGGCTGTCGTTATCATATCCCTAGAACATCCACTTATGTTCCAAAACTGCTTCCGACTGTTTCTCTAGGATAGGATCAATGTCAACTTATTGCGTCTAGTGCAAGAACAACATCTGGTGTGGTACTTGACATCTCAAAATTGACTCAATTGCCTAAGCAAGTGATCTGCCAATCATGCCCATCCCTCTCCCCTTTAGTCTGTAAGACACCTTTAGAGAGGGTGACTCCATCACCTGCAGGTACACTACCGTGCCAGGAGCCGTCCATTCTAAATACTCTTAGAATGCTGTCTAAGTACCCTTAATTGGGAAACCACCCAAATCTAGATCTAAAACCATAGATCTAGTAACCAGTATGTCTGATATAATGTCCAAGTCCCATGTGGAGAACCCACTGTTTGACGACCAAAGTATAACCGATCGTAGTATTGGAATATCACTTCCTACTCTGTGTATGTCATCCAGATACCATGACATCACACCCTACTACCTTCTCAACAAATCCATCCCCTATTCTGATGAAGTCAAACCTATGACTGTCACATAAGAAATTGATGATCTATCTCCGCTATATCTGCTTTAGTCTATAAATAGACATAAGCCACTTGTCCACCAATGCTTCCGCTGCTCCCACTGACTACGACAACACTCTGGCAGAGTCATATAGGCGTACACTTCTAAAGCCAGTTTAGAACGACGCTATACTCATCCTCCTGCCGGGTCTCACGGTCTCGAACAACAGCAATAGCAAGTCTGGGTAAACTAGAACCTCCCTGCCACCGTCCTTGAGGCTACCGGAGTACCTCTCGGGTGCCTGAGGTTACCCACCGTATCTGCGGAGTGGCCAATGGAATGTCAAACCAGATTGAATTTTTAGGTTCCTATCAAAATCTTCAGTAATCGTTTGTGGTTCTGGAATCGCTTCCAGTTCTACCATACTCCCACTACTGTTTTCTGGAGAAAAAAAACCATTTTTATTAAAACTGTGGCGAGTCTAGAACAATATCACTATTGATCTTCCAAATGGTAGAAAGTCAACCCTCGTCATAGCCTGGGTCAACCCACAAACAGCCGTTACAGAAACGTGCCTTGAGTTATCCAGAGTCTGGTTTTAAGCATAAGCCAGGCAACTCCCCGTACCTTAACAATGTTAAGATATGAACTGTTCTATATCCAATATAGAAACAGAGGCACTGATTTAATTGAACCAGATTCAAATCATGCAGCTGTCTCCAGTGCATGTCAGCTAAATGGAAGGAGGCCGATCAGCGTTACTCAACTTAGGAATGCTTCCAATTATGAGTAACCTGAAAGAGAAGCAAGTTCTTTTAATATCCATCACTATCAACTGAATACCGTACACAAGTATCTACATCTTCGATCACCTTGAAGAATCCCGATACTTACAATATCTGGTTTTCTACTTTATTCATATACCTAAAACTTCTCAAAACTCAGACCTTGTGTTTCAATGAAACACTTATCTAAGAACTAGAGAAGTCATAAGTGAGCCGAATATAGTACGAGGACCAACCCCTCTGTCCTAATGGACACTGGACAATATACAATACTCTGTACAAGTCCCTTGAGTCTAAAAACTCACTCCCTGTGTGTTGTAGGTTGAAAACTGTACTTATGGTTAAAAAGAATTACACCGCTGATTAATACCCCTTACCTAACCATCCACTGATATAGGTAAATATCGTAGACATAATTTCAAAAAGGTATATCTCACTCTATGAAAATAGACGTACAGATATATCAATTTGAAATTGGTGCATGACAGAGGATATTCAAAACCAAATATTTGCCGTCCGGCAAACAACCCGGGTGACTTCCTCAAATATCACCAATTACAACGAATTCCAATATAATGAGGATGATCACCTAATTCCCAATAACTTACTCGCACTCATCATCTGTAAAACCATAAAGATGTGAGAACCAAAACTGGTAAATACATAGCCTGGAGCAAGTATCTAATCGGGAAATCAGTTTTCTTTTAACAGTACACGGTGAAACTGAAACATTGAAATGTTTCGATGGGGTATCCCGGTATTCCTAGTAATGCCACTTCCATTATCCAGATTCACAACTGTAACCGTATATCTCTTTGCCACCTCTCTAAATCCCTTCATATGTCTTTAGTCATTACCTTTTGTACACCCCTTTAGGCCAAATGGTTTTCTTCCTTCCCTACCGTTCGGCACCAGCCTATGGTTTGGAGGAAGGCTATCCAATAAGCATAATGGGTGTACTGTCCCAATCCTAGGAACACTCGCAATCCGAGAGAAGGTGAAGATAAAAGACAACCGAATAAACCTTATTCCTATTTCTCCTGAACCAGAATCCATCCCCGAACTGGAACAAGTTCCTTTCGAGTTCGTATATAACCATACGATGGAATATCCAATAAACTGTGGATCTTCATAGTGATACGGAGTGTTCTGGAAAAATACAAAGGTGAAGTGGGAGTGGTAATGAAATACTTGGTTTGGTCGTGAATAGCAGTCGCAATTTACTTTGCCCTCTTACTAATCCCTTTTTTTATCTTTATATAATACCTTATGTACACCATTTAGGCTAATTGGTTTTCTTCATTCCCTACCGTTCGGCACCTGCCTATGGTTTGGAAGAAGACTATCCAATTTGCGTAATAGGTGTACTATCTCCTAAACCAAGGAGTACTCGCAACCTGAGAGAAGGTAAAAGGAGAAGACAACTGAATAGTCCTATTCGTTTTCTCCAGAACCGGAAACCATCCTCGAATAATTCCTTCGAATTCGTATATAACCATACGATGGTTTTGTCCAATGGAAGTGGACGTTCGTAGTAATACGGGGTGTCCTTGAGAAAAGGGTAAAAGTAGGAGTGGCAATGAGGTTTGCAACTCTGACAACCTAAAAGCCAGTGTTTAAGAAGGTTCGGTCAACTTGGTCACTGAGTCATAGTCTAAGGTTGGGTCAATGGTCGCTGCCAAAGAGAGAGAGAAAAGAAACACTCAGCGTGCACTCTAACCTAGATCAGAATGGTTACCAATTTATCTAGTCAGGAAACCTCCCACTGTAACCTCAAATTCTCCTCCAAACCTGAAAGAAGAATTAGTCGGGATCACCCGAGGAGTAAACCAACTCATCAGTGGGAATCGGGATCCAACTATCATCGCATGATAACGTGACGAAATCTGCTCACGTCATCACACTCCAGAAGCTTTGCGCATATCTGGTAAGTTTCAGTTTCTTTTGAAACCCCCGATGTGATTTTTGCCCCATGCTCTTTTGACCTTGACGAAGGTCAACAAATCATAAGTCGCATGTCAAGTTCCACCCGTCATTGTCCAGGTTAATTTGAACCCACCCGTACAAGCCCTTGACGAAGGTCAACAATGCTATACGACTGTCCCAAACCAACGCATCTATCTATGCAACAGAAAGGCAACAAGCAGCTACCATACACTATGCCTTGACGAAGGTCAACAAACATAGCATGAATACTACGTGCTACCCGTCTGAAACGACGGAGGGCTACGAATGGTTTCTGGCGAAAACCTTTAACGTAATGAACTTGATATCGTTGAAGGAACTGGATAGATTTTATAAAAATATAGTGACGAAAACTTCTGCTAAAGAGGTCACTCCCGGTGAAGGGATCTCGGCTCTTTCCCCATAGAATGAGGTGCAGGATATTCCAACTGAATACCATGATGCAAAGCAAAAGTAATCGGCTATAGTGAAGTTATTGCCCTGATGCAAACTTTTGTCCAAGGGGTCACTCCCGGTGAAGGGATCTCGGCCCTAGCCTCGTCGACTGAGGAGTAGGATATTCCAACTGAATACCACTGTGCAAAACAAAAGTGAACGTCCTTGCAAATAACAGCTTTTTGAAAAGTGTTCCAACAACATCAGATAAGGTTTGTTTAACTTGCATTGATCCGAATCAACGCAGTCCCATCAATTGATCACACCACAAAGAACGAAAATATACTGATGTACGTATATGCCATCCGCATTCGCCACTGGGTCCCGTCATTACCCGTTAGGTTAGCTAACTAACGACAGAGCGGGGACTGGACTAGCGCGTATGCAAAACATATACAACATCTACTGGTATATATATCAATATATAATATTTCGCTCAAGGCGTGATAAAATGCAACATCACAGAAATGTAAAGCATCACAGAACAATACAGATATCTGGGATCCCCGGGTTTCACAGAGCCGCTGAAACCCGACGTTCCCCTGGTCGTGTGGATAGCCTGTCCAATAAAATCCTAGACCCCTACGGGCGCGGCAAGTCACCCGCCAAAACCTGATGCGAGGCAGCCCCCTTCAGCAACGTGAATGGACCACCCAGCACTTCACAGAATCCGGTAACTTGGGCACCCCTCCTGGGTCAACCTGTACCCCCTACGAGTGCGGCGAATAGCCCGCCAATTCTAGAGTGAATCCCCCTCCGTCTCAATGCCATGAGATGCGTTCTCATTGCCCTCTAGAACCCGGCTATCCGTGCACCCCTCCGCGGGGTAATCCTAGTACAGAAAGTAAAATATACAAACAACGGCTACATCGACCGCAACCTGGTCGTGCCCCAAAAGAATAATACAAAAAGGCAGTGACGGCAGTCCACATGTCGGACGCTCGCCCCGCAATATCAAATGTACATAATACAACAAAAAACTGTACTAGCATTGCAACCAGGCTATCCCCCACGACCGATCCGCAACATCACAGTAATACACAGAACATCAATGTGAAGGTCACGTTCGCAAATCCGTCTAACCGGGCTATAGCGGTTAAACAGGATTTACCGATCAAGTGACATTCACGGTCGCCGATATAATGTAAATACTGTGAACTAATGTGTTTAAAATATCCGATCGATCAAATTTACCAAGTGGGCCCCAAGCACTAACTGTAGCACATAAAGAAATTCCGGGCCCAAAAAGAATGTTCCAAAACCCCTATTTTCAGCCCAAAAGCCCACTGCAAAAAATTGGTTGAATGAAGCTAACATATTGCGGCGGAACCGTGGCCAAAGAGGGGTTATGGCCGCGGTTCCGCGGTCCTATGGAAGGATCAGGTTACCAAAATTTTGCATTGTTCTTAGTATTCACTGTACATCATTCTGCAACATACTGAAAAAAATTTCGAGCCAGAAAAAAATCGACAGAAAACGCCGGTTTTTGGAATTTTTGTTCGATCGAAAATGTAAACACATTAGACAAAGCTAGAATATATTAATGGCGAGGCTCTGATACCACTGTAAGTGCACGACGGCGCCCCGGCCTCCATCCCGAGGCCAAAATGCGGAAGCGGTGATTTACTTTAATTTTTCAAACCGGCACCACAGCGCACTATAATCCGGATCGGGCCATTAAACTAGTCCTAGCTAACTATAAGATGGGAAGAGAGATATACCGAGCGATCCGTATCCTCCGGTCTTCTCTTCGTCGTCCCGATCTCCTGTGGAATGTCCGGTCTCCACCACGTCCCCGGAAGGGCACCACGTCGCCGGCTTCTTTTACGGGCTCCCACCTCTATACCGAGGCAACTCGGGCAAGAAGTTGGCGAGTCGACGTGCTCAAGATTTGCTGTAGAATATAGTGTAGAAGCTATGTGTCTCATGGGGTTATGGAGTTGCCTTTTTGTGGAGGAAATGTAGTGTGAACTTTTTGTGGAGGAACTTGGGGATTTTTCTAGCATCAAGAGAGCAAAAATCCCCTTTACAAAATATGAACAGCCCCCTTTCATGGCTTGGCCGGCCACACCAAAAATGAGAGGAGAGGAATGAGAGTGTGGTGAGTGTGTGAATCAAAAGAATGAGTGAGCCAACCAATAATCCAAGGGAGAGAGAGAAAAGGCTATCATGAAAGAAAATGATCACAAACACAAAACACACACTCCACCAACCTCATCATCTCAACACAAAGTCAAGCCATCATGAAAGAAGAAGTCAAATGGTCAAGGGATGGTGCAACTATCATGATCCAACAAAATGCAAAGAACACCCTCCACAAATGCTTATTTGCACAAATGCAAATAAGCCCTCCTCCAACAATCTTCGGCTAATGAAAGATACAAACCAAAAAGGCCGAAACGGAAAAAAAACTGGCAACTCCAGAAAACTGGTCCCGTAATA
This sequence comes from Agapanthus africanus, assembly GCA_030015575.1. Taxonomy (NCBI): domain Eukaryota; kingdom Viridiplantae; phylum Streptophyta; class Magnoliopsida; order Asparagales; family Amaryllidaceae; genus Agapanthus; species Agapanthus africanus. The sequence goes on along the minus strand of CM057345.1, from coordinate 336,874,698 downwards.
AATTACAGGAAAACCCCGATACTGTGTATACACACCCGCATCTGTATTCCAACCGAATACAAATGCAATGGACAAAATCTACACTGTACAATACTAGGATCCGGCTTAAACCAAAGCCCGCTAGTATTAACCGTCCGATCCTAATCCGTGCAATACCGCACGTATCTGATCGAACCCTGCCATATCTCCATACGGCCTCTACAGCGTTTCGCCCGAAAACTTGAGCAACTGAATGTGGGGGACTCTAAAGACTCGTCAATACTATGGCTGTCGATTTAACCACTAGCACGTCAAAAGTATTAGCCATACGTGACGGGCTACCAGCTATTGACCAAAAGGGACGTCGATGAGCGAAATCATCCTGACACCCTACTGAGCCTGTCAGCGACAATATCCATACAGTCCGGTCCATTCGTCTATGAGCATCGCATGGCGGGCCTAGGGGGTTGATAAAAGTCAGACCCCCAAAAGCGGTACAAGTCGTGTCAGAGATCAGCCCAGAACACCCTGAGATACTAATGGAATACCTACCAGTAAATCTCCTGCCTTGGCCAAGGACTTTTCATGTTCTGGCTCTCCTAGACACAGCGCGACCTCACCCCCAATACCGGGAGAGACGAACCCCCGAAGATCCGCTCACTGCCTCCATGTGGCTCGGGACTGTACCCAACTAAAACCTGTTTGCACGTCTCCTTTGAGCGTGGTAGGGTAGTAATCAAAGTACAGTGGGAACTCACACGAGACAAATGACGATCCTCAGGTCGATGAACTAACCTGTACACATGTCACCAGGGAACTGCTATCTGACGTCAGGTATAAGACCAACTAGCATGTTCCCGGCGAGTCCTGTCCGGTGTAATCATAACCCAATGAGCACCTGTATACATCTTAGGTGAACCAACTGACACCAGTGGCTTGTGAGACCGGCCACCGCCCCTCGTCAGGGTCTTGAATGTATACACTAGTCTACTCTGAAGAATCGATGCCCTGTCTCGAAACACCCACGACTAGGGACCATTTAAGGATGTGCTTATACACCACCAGCTCTCACGTATATGATCGCCCTCATACTGCTGGCAGTCAGGCAAGAATCTTAGGGGCTCTATCAACGTGTAATGGCGACCTGTCAGGACACCTAAAGCAGTACACGATGATAGAGGTAAACCAGATAGCATACTATCATCTTGAGTAGGACTGTCCTACCGGGATAGGTCCTCCCTCAATCATTGCAATCACGTGCCTGTGATCCAATAATTGACTCTGAGGGCACTATCTCAAACAGGTTCGGCCAAAACCGTAATGTGGCAAACTCATTAGGGTTTTGACAATTCGTTTGGTCAAATCCGTTATGAGCCGGAGACATTGTTTACTAATCCTTTTAGTGATAGATTAGTGTTGGCTAATTGCATTGACCATTTGACTACTTAGACCTCTCTTGACTTTGTTGACCCGTTGACTGTGTTGACCGTTGACCTTCAAGAGGGATCTACACTCTTCTTTTACTTTCTTTTTAATTCTTGAGTTATGATAATGGTCAATTCAATGTGCCATCAACTCTTTCATGATAGGATTAGTAATGATGATTTTTGTGTATTATTGCAACCATGGTTCATTTCATTGGCTTAATCTTTTCATTATTCTCTTCTCATTCTCTCTCTTGAAATGAGGGTAAAAGAAAAGCTCCATGGTTGCTAAGTTTTCTCCTTCATCTTCCTCCTCTTGAAAATTCTTTTGATCTCATGTGTTGAGAGAAAAAGAATCCACATAGACAAACAGTTCCATCTTTCTCTTCTACACAACCTAAGGCATTTAGATTAGCAATCTCTTTGCCCTAGTTGCCTTGGCTTGAGGCGGAGCTTAGTGTACAACTCTCGGGTGGATCGTCTTCGAATCAAGAAGGCCGCGGAGGTGCCCAAGGTCCGGATCGACACTAGGAGCTAGGATGGATGAGCAGGACAGCGGAATGAAGACCCGAAGGACCGGTTTCGTGAGGTATACTTTGTACATCATAGTAGTTAAAGCCTCTACTTGTTTGCTAGTTTCTAGTTTAGCCAAGATCCTTGCTTTTGAGTCCATGTTGCTTTGCGCCAAATTATTGTTTTTCACCGTTTCCGCCTCCCCGTAAGAACCGGGGTGAGCAACGTGGACTTACATCGAGTCCGGGTCTCCTAACTCTAGAATTGGTAGGGTTGCTTGCCGCTCTCGTAAGGGTCTTGGAGTGTAGGTGTGGCTATTCATTGCGACCGTGGAATCCGTGTTTTATACAGGCTCGTATTGAAAACATGGACGTCCTAGTATATCCAATGTTTCATATGATTCTTCTGCTGCGATATCTGTGATGTGATCATTTGATGTTATGTGATAAATACTGTATATAGTATATATGATATATTATATAGGCGTTACTTATGTTTTACACCCGCGCTAGCCCTGCCCCGCTCTGCCGTTAGTTACCTAACCTAACGGTGCACGAGGGGACATCGAGGCCAATGCGAATGGCATAAGTGTACGTCGTATTTATCTGTGATGTTTAGGTAACTTAAATGATGGGACTTCATTAATATGATTAATGAAAATAAAAAGAAACCTAAAAGATGTTGTGGAATCGAATTTTCAAAAACAGGTAGCTACAGTTCTTTCTTTGCATAGTGGTATATATGATATATCCTGCACCTTATTCGATGAGGAAAGGGCCGACGATCCCTTCACCGGGAGTGACCCCTTTAGCAATGACTGGCAGATGCTACAACCCTCGGTTTGTCTTATGATTGCTTCTATAGTTTCTTCTTTGCACAGTGATATATATGATATGTCCCGCACCTCATTCGACGAGGAAAGGGCCGACGATCCCTTCACCGGGAGTGACCCCTTTAGCAAAACTAGAAAAGCCTCAAAAACACTCATTTTCAAAATCATTTGATTCTACAACGATATCAAGTTCATTACGCAATAGGTTTTCAGAAAAACCTGTCGTAGCCCTCCGTCATTTCAGATAAGTTGTATATAGTATTCGTGCTACATTTGTTGGCTTTCGTCAAGGTGTAGTGTGCGGTAGCTGCATACGATGCGATTGTATTAGGGTAGTCGTACGGCTTTGTTGGCTTTCATCAAGGGTCATGCGGGTGGGTTTAATTCAGTCAAGAAATGTACGGGTTTAACTTGACTAGCGGGCTATGGTTTGTTGGCTTTCGTCAAGCTCATAGCACGTTAGGGGCAAAATATTATCGGCAATTTCAAGTGTTGAAATTTGCAATGAGATTGCATACCTTCTATGAGATAGTTGGATCCCGATACCCGCTGCGAGTAAAAGTTACTCCTGGGAGAGTTTTATACATTACAATTAGCCGATCAAGTAGGTGTCTAGAAAGGTGTTAACGAGGTTACGCCTCTGGGAAAATGAGGTTTACTGTAATTAGGTCCGTGCGAAAGCACGGGGAACCTCCCTCAAAGTACCGACACTAGCCTGGTTGAAAGATTGGCGAACTTGTAGTGTGTAATTAATCCCGGCTAGTCTTTCCTTTTAGGGTTTGAAGGAAGATTTGATAAAAACAGTGGGAGCCATCCTGATTAGATAAAATAATAACTAATCTATTCTTGCAAGAGCGCACGCTGAGTGTTTTCTTCTCTCTCTCTCCAGGTAGCGACCATATCACGCCTTAATCAAGATAATAATATGGATGTATTGACCGAACCCGCTTGTTATACTGAGCTGGGGAACGTTGCTCCCGCTCCAACTTATAATTGTTATAAGACAGAGCAGGAAATTGGGGATTACCAGAATTCCCGTGCCGCCCAAACAAAGAAAGTGCATACTGATGCATCATCTTCTGGTGTGTTCAATATAGAGAATTGTTTCTCAAGTCCTCTACGTCCTGGGTATTTTATACTGGATCAGGATCCCACAAATGTAATCCGTTACATGGGCTACAGAAAGACAGAGAACTGAGAACGGGTGATAAGTTTCATGAGACAGAAAGCGGGGCAAGTGTTGCAGCCAAGTCTGTTGGTCACTGTCACCCTGTATTACCAGTACATTGATTCTGAACGAATGTTATTAGATACCAAACCTGATATACAAAATCATATCAGTCTCTTTATTAGTAAAGAAATGATAAAATTTTGTATTGTTGGATAATGTTTTAAACATTTCCTATTTCAAAAGTTGATCGGTTCAGGCACGTTATCTAAAAGCATTGACATTCTAAATCAAACTACAGTTCCTAGTATACAGAACACACACAAGAGGAAGAGTTCAGAAATGAACGAATCCTTCTTGAGGTATTGTAGACTAGGTCATATCAATGCGACCCGACTAGCTTAAGTTACATTCTAGATGCATATTTAAATTAGTTTGAATTTACATTTTGTGAAACTTGCCAGTCATGTCACAGAGATAAGATGACCAAAGTGTTAGTGTATATGCCCTAGAGGCCATTACTGTATCATACTAGTTTGTATATTACTTAATGGAAGCTTGGGATATTCACAGTTGTATATACAATCTTGCTCAAAATAGTAGTATGCTACTTGGTTTGTTTCTACTTCAACGTGTACATGTGTTTATTTTATTATATCACCTATACACATTAGTGGAGCCCTTAGGATCTTTGCTTGATTACCAGCGTTGTGATGGCAGTCACACTCATGGGGCTGGGTAATCCATAAGCACATCCTTATAAAGGTCCCTAGTCGCAGGACGATCGAGACAGGGCATCGATACTACGGAGTAGACTAGCGTATGCGCTTCTAATCCCAGTGTGGGAGACGGTCTGTCCCACAGCCGTCAGTACGTCGTGCTTGAGATAGTATGCGGGTTCTCGTTAGGTTACGAGTACACTGGACAGGACTCGTCGGGAACTGATTCGTTGGTATTATACCTATCGTCAGTTATCAGTTCCCAGGTGACATGAGTACAGCTTAGTCCGCTGACTTGACACTGTCACTTCGCCTCGAGTGTGTTCCCACTGTACTTTGATTACTACCCTACCACGGCTCAAAGGAGTCATGCAAACAGGTAGTAGTTGGGTGCAGTCCCGAAGCACTTGGAGGCAGTGATAGTTAGACATGATTCGTCTCTCCCGGTACTGGGAGTTGACATCGCGCTGTGTCTAGGAGAGCCATTACACGAGTAGTCCCTGGCCAGGGCAAGCGAGATATACAGGTAGGCTTCCAGTGTTATCTCTGGGTATTTTGGGCTTCACTCCGGCACGACTTGTACCGCTATTAGGGGACTGACGTTTACCGCCCCTAGGCCCGCCATGCGATGTATCAGACGAACAGACCGGACTGTACGGAGACTGTCACATTCAGGCTCAGTAGGAGTTCAGATGGGTTTCACATCGTCAGTCTTCTTGTCGGCATCTACCTAGGGACTGTTACGCATAGCTAGTGCTGCTTGCGGTCTGTGGTTAAACCCACTGCCAGCGTAGTGTTGAGTCTTTAGAGTCCCACACAGAAAGCTATTCGCCTTTAGGAAAAAGAGTAGAGGTCGCATGGTTTTGCGACAGGGTTCGGTCACATCCGTGCATTTGTGCACGTTTAGTGTCCGGACAGTTAACACTAGCGGGCTTTGGTTTAAGCCAGATCCTAGTGTACGTTTTGGGATTGGTTTTATCTCGTATGTATTCATGTTCCTCGGAACGCGGATGCGGGTGTATATGCACAGTTGACGGAAAGACAGAGGAAGAGGATTCTCATTAGGGTTGTTGACTGTTGACTGTTGACCTTTGACTTTTTGCTAAACCCTAATAAGAATATGATATATGATTAACAATAATATTAATTAAGTATTATGGTGACATGGTTGTTGAGGGGTTGACTTTGTTGACTTGTTGACTTTGTTGACCGGTTGACTAGGTTGGACTAGCTGACCATCATGATGACAATGGCTATCATTTCATGGCAAAGACTTTTGCTTGCTTGTTTCTCTTGTGCTAAATGAGTGCATGAAATGATATGGCTATTGTAGCTTAAACCATCACATATACTTGATTGCTATGATTTGTTATGATGGCTTTGGATTATGAGAGCCAAGAGAGAAAAGTCTTGCTCATTCTCTCATTTCCTTTCTCTCTCTTGGCTTGAGCTCTCATCCTCTTCCTCTTGCTCTCTCTCTTTCTCTAGTCTATGGTTCACTTGTCTCATGTGTTGAGAAGCAAGAAGCATAGAGAAAAATCCCAACACACTCTCCTCTACTCACTCTAGTTCATAAGGTTTAGCAAGCCGAGTAAACTAGTTTCTTCAAAGTTCGAAGAAGAAGCCAAAGGTAGAAGCTTTCGGGTGGATCGATCTTCGGCGCAAGGAGACGACGGGGTAAAGCCGATCCGTACACCATCGAGGCTTGAAGACGAAGGAGTTCAAGAAAGAAAGGTATAACCCCCTACCGAGTAGTTAACAACTCCTAGTTACGTTGTTAGGTAGATAGTTTAACAAAGATCCGTTTTGAGTCCATGTTACCGCCTTTAGAAAATTGTTTTTCACCAAATTCCGCAAGCCCGTAAGTACCGGGAGAGGTAGCATAGACTTACAGTGGTATCAGAGCCTAGTTAAACACTACCTAACATGTTAGCATAGTATCTAGAAATTCGATCGGAGAAAAAGTCCCGAAATTGACCCGAAAATCAAACTTGCTGTCGATTTTCAAAGTGCTGTAAAAGTAATAAATCATGCTTTAAAAATCGACTCAGGGTTTTTAGAGGCTACTGTAGAAAGACAGTCCTGTGAACCCATCAAACCGCCGTGGAAACGCGGCAATAGCTTGCTATTGCCGCGGTTCCGCGGCTGATTAAGCTCTTCTCTGGATCTTCTTTACTGCAGTATACTCAGAGGGTTATTTTGGGAATTTTGGTATATGTTTTTTCAGCACAGATTTTCCAAAAAGAAAAATTTGTTTTTGGGGCTTTAAAAACCGTATTTTGATCGAGTTTCTAAAGACTTAAGCTGACAGGTATTTATCTGTGATGTGATATTTGTATTGAACGTCTACTAATCGCTATATGTCGATTAGTGGGGGTTATACAAATCTGTGATCTGTAATGTTGCTGGAATATGTATATGAATCCGTTGGATTGTCGCGGGTGAATAGCCGGGGGGTTGTGAGACGAGAGTTTTTTCTTTTCTTTCAATTCATGTAAATTTGTAAATTGATGTAATAATTATTTGTATGGCCGCACAACCGGGTCGGGGTTGTAGCCGTCATTGTATAATTTCTTTTTACTGTTTTTGCTCCTAGGATAGACCCATGGAGGGGGTGCATAAACTACCGGGTGTCCCGAAGTGCCGAGTGGCCTACTCACGGAGTTGAGGGAGGTTGCTTTGCTTCGGGTACTTGGCGGGTAGTTTGCCGCACCCGTAGGGGTCTTGGGTGGGGTATTGGCTATTCACCGCGACCGTGTAATCTGCTTTTCGCTACAGGCTCGTACGAATTGCGGGTTCCTAGTATATCCAATGTGTTCATCTGTGATCTGAAATGGCTATCATTGCAATATATCTATATATGATATTATTTAGGCGTTGCTTATGTTTTACAGCCGCGCTAGCCCAGCCCCCGCTCTGTCGTTAGTTAAGTAACCTAACGGGTAATGACGGGGCCTTGTGGCGAATGCAAATGGCATAAGCGTACGTCATATTTTGGTTGTTTTCTGCAATGGTAGGATTAAATGATGAGACGCATTAAAAGAACTAATGCAAGAAAAATATGCATTAAAAGAACTAATGCAAGAAAATAAACCAAGTAAAAGTCGTTAGAACACTTTCGAAAAACCACTCGGTTCTTTTCAAAACCAACTTTTAAATGCGGAGCTTGAGCCACTCCTTTTAAAAGCCATCTCGTTCCATCGATTATATCAAGTTCACTACGTTCACGGTTTCGCCAAAACCATTTGTAGCCCTCCGTCGTTTCACATGAATGGTAAATAGTATTCAAGCTATGTATGTTGGCCAAAGTCAAGGCATAGTGATTGGTAGCTATTGGGTATTCATGTGCAGCATAGATAGATGCGTGGGTTTGGGACAGTCGTACTGCCATTTTGGCAAAAGTCAAGGGTAGGTGCGGGTGGGTCCAAATTAACCTGGAGAATGACGGGTAGAACTTGACATGTGACTTATGATATTTTGGCCAAAATCAAGGTCATAAGAGCATGGGGCAAAAATCCACATCGGGAGTTTCATAAGTACTGAAACTTGCTAGCGCTGCATACCATTTGGAGTGTGATGATTCTGGTAGGATTCCTTCAGTTTTGTCACGCGATGATATTTGGATCCCGATCCTACTGTATGTATATGCTACTCCTCGGGAAATTTCTCACTTAACGATCAATGCTATAAACTAAGTAGGTGTCTAGAAAGGTGTTAGCGGGGCTACGCCCACAGGGAAAAGAGGTTATTTAATTAAGGAACTTCATGAAAGCGTTGGAAAACCTCCCTCGAAGTACCGACACCAGCCTGGCCGAACGGTTAAGCAAGAATTGTACGGTGAGATTGATCCTGACTAATTCTTCCTTTTTGGTTTGAGGAGGGATTCGAGAGACAGTGGGAGCCATCCTGTTTAGACAAACTAAAAACCACTCTAAACTTGCAAGAGCATCATGCTGAGTGTTTCTTCTCTCTCTCCTAATTGCAGCGACCAATCGACATGACTGGACTTAAGTTACTTCAAGATAAAAATATACTGACAGGGCCAAACTACAAAGATTGGCTCAGGAATGTCAAGATGGCAATCACTTATGAAAAACTGGGGTATCTTCTTACCACCAAAGCTCCCCCTGTCCCAGGTCCCAAAACCAGCGTCGCGGATAAGGAAATCCGTAAGACCTGGGAAATCGACTGCGCGAAGGCCAAGTGCCTCGTGCTTGCCTCTATAGACAATGAACATCAGAGGAGGCACGAGAATATGGACCTCGAGTCCATATTTCTCCATACAAACGAACTGTATGGAGAGCAATTTCGTATCGCAAGATACGAAGTGTCGAAGAAGTTATTTTCGGCAAGGTTGGCCGTCGGATCATCGGTAGCGGAACACGTGCTTAAGATGATTGGCTACATAGAGGAGCTCGCGGACCTTGGGACCACGTTGGAGAGTGAGCTCTATACAGACTTGATTCTCCAGTCCCTTCCTTCCACTTACGCCCAGTTTATCCTGAACTTCAACTTACAAGAAAAGGATGTTGAACTTTCAGAACTCCTCAACATGCTGAGGAGCGCAGAGGGCACCCTACAGAAAGGTTGGGAAACATCCACTTTGTTTGTAGTAGGATCTTCCTCTTCTAGGTCCAAGGCGAAAGCCAAGGGAAAGAAGAAGAAAGCCCCCGCCAAACCAAGGGGCGGTGTTCGTAAAGTGGATACGAAGGGAAAGGCAAAAGCAACAAAGAAAGTGGGGAAGCTTGTGGATAAAGAAGAATGCTTCTATTGTCATAAGAGTGGACACTGGAAGAAAGATTGCAGGGCTTGGAAGGCCAGAACACAGGATCTGAAGCAGGTTGCGGCTTCAGCTTCAGGTGTGTATGTTATTGAAAACTGTCTTTCAATAAACTCTACTTCCTGGGTATTGGATACCGGATCAGGATCTCATATCTGTAATTCTTTTCAGGCGTTGAGAAACCGTAGGTTTTTGATGGCAGGTGACATGACCCTCAAAGTTGCAAACGGAGCTAGCATGGATGCTAAGGCCGTGCGGGACTATCACCTGGGAATGTCAGATGGACATGTTTTGGTTTTGCGTAATTGCTTTTTTGTACCCAACGCAACTTGTAATATCATTTCTGTATCTTTGGTTTCTAAAGAAGGTTATGAATTTACGTTTGTAAGTAATGTTGTAAACATTCACCTTAATCAAGTTCTGATTGGGTCAGGTACATTGAGCAATGGTATATACGTATTAAACCAACCACAGATTTTCAATGTCCAGAATACACACAAAAGAAAGTCTCCAGAAATCAATCAGACTTTCTTATGGCATTGTAGACTGGGTCACATCAATGAGAGAAGGTTGACTAAGTTACATACAGAAGGATATTTGGATCCGTTCGAATATCAATCGTATGCCACTTGTCAATCCTGTCTCAAAGGAAAGATGACAAAGACTCCGTTCACTGGACACGGAGTAAGAGCGAGCGAGCTCTTGGGACTCGTACATAGCGACGTGGGCGGTCCAATGTCTACACATGCGCGAAGCGGTTATTCTTATTTCATTACTTTTACGGATGACTTTTCAAGGTACGGTTATGTATTCTTAATGAAACATAAGTCCGAAGCCTTTGGAAAATTCCAGGAATATAAGAATGAAGTAGAAAAACAGACCGGCAAAAGTATTAAGATTCTAAGATCGGATCGAGGTGGTGAATACTTGAGTGCCGAGTTCCTGGATTACTTAAAAGAGAATGGAATTCTCTCTCAGCTTACTCCTTCATACACTCCGCAACATAATGGTGTATCGGAGAGACGGAACCGAACCCTATTGGATATGGTACGGTCCATGATGAGTAACGCTGAGTTACCGCGATCATTCTGGGGGTATGCGCTAGAATCAGCTGCATACCTTTTGAACCGAGTTCCCACCGAGACTGTGCCTACCACACCATATGAGATGTGGTGTGGGAAGAGGCCCCATCTTAATCACATTAAGACATGGGGAAGTCCAGCTTTTGTCAAATAGCAGCATGAGGACAAACTCGAGGCACGCTCAGTACAGTGCAAGTTTGTACGATATCCAAAGAACTCCAAGGGATATTTCTTCTACTGCGAAGAGGAACAAAAGGTTTTGTTTCTCGTCATGCCCACTTTCTGGAACACCAGTTCTTAGAAAAGGAAATTAGTGGGAGCGCAGTAGAACTGGAAAAAATTCCAGAACCACAGACTATTACTGAATGCTTAATGGAACCAGAGGGTTCAAAAGAACAGGACATTCCTACGCCGCTCCGCAGGAGTAGAAGGCAGTCTCATCCGCCCGAGAGATACTACGGTTTTCTCATAGACGGGGATAGAGAGGATTGCATCATAGATTATGATGAGCCTACTAGCTTCCAGCAGGCCGTTCAGAGTGTTGACTCGGTAAAATGGCTGGATGCAATGCGGACCGAAATGGAGTCCATGTACACCAACAAAGTATGGACGTTGGACATTGCTCCAGACGGGGTAAAACCCGTAAGATGCAAGTGGATCTTCGAAAGGAAGATTGGTGTAAATGGACAGGTTGAGACCTATAAAGCTAGACTTGTTGCAAAGGGTTTTCGTCAAAGACCTGGTTTGGACTATGATGAAACCTTTTCTCCAGTGGCTATGCTGAAATCCATTCGGATCCTTCTTGCCATTGCTGCCTTCCACGATTATGAGATTTGGCAGATGGACGTAAAGACCACTTTTCTAAATGGACATTTAGAGGAGTGTGTCTATATGGACCAGCCAGAGGGTTTCATTCAGAGTGGGAGCAGCGGAAAGGTGTGCAAGTTGCTTAAGTCTATCTATGGACTAAAGCAGGCATCGCGGAGTTGGAACATCTGCTTTGATGAGACGGTCAAAGAATTTAGCTTTATCAAAAATCCAGATGAACCATGCATCTATAGTAGATTTGTAGCGAGAACTGTAGTATTCCTCGTTTTATACGTGGATGACATTCTCTTAATAGGAAATAACATTCCTATGCTACAATCTGTCAAGGGGTTCTTGTCACACAGGTTCTCCATGAAAGACCTGGGTGATGCCTCATACATCCTGGGGATCCGGATCCATCGTGATAGATCCAAGAGGATATTAGGACTTTCACAGTCCAGGTACATCGACACCATACTGAAAAGATTCAGTATGGAAGATTCCAAGCGCGGTAATCTACCGGATTGTCACGGGATCACCCTTTCCAAAGAAATGTCTCCCAAGACTGATTTGGAGAGGGATCGCATGTCTATTATACCCTACGCTTCTGCGGTAGGCTCTATAATGTATGAGATGTTGTGTACCAGACCGGATGTAGCTTATGCACTTAGTGTAGTAAGCCGGTATCAGTCAACCCCTGGGGAGAAACACTGGATAGCGGTAAAGAACATTCTCAAGTACCTGAGAAGAACTAAGGAGATGTTCTTGGTGTATGGCGGAAAAGACCTCCAGATCGAGGCCTTTGCTGACTCCAGGTTCCAGAGTGACAAGGATGATTCCAAGTCCATGTCGGGTTTTGTCTTTACCCTCAATGGAGGGGCGGTGTGTTGGAAGAATTCCAAACAGGAAACCGTTGCTGACTCGACTATGGAAGCGGAATACATCGCTGCATCTGATGCCGCAAAAGAAGCCGTCTGGATGAGGAAGTTCTTGAAAGAACTTCAGGTGGTTCCGTCCATTGTTGATCCAATACCTCTGTATTGCGACAACAACGGGGCTATAGCTTTAGCGAAAGAACCCAGGTCCCATCAGAAATCCAGACACATCTTGAGGCGGTATCACCTGATCAGGGAGATCGTAGATCGCCAGGAGATCGAGGTTCGGAGGGTTGCTTCAGAAGATAACACTGCAGATCCATTCACCAAGGCCTTGCCCCAGACTCAGTTCAAGCGGCTGATCGAGATGATTGGTCTTCGATACGCCAGTACATGGCCATAATGCAAGTGGGAGATTGTTAGTGTATATGCCCTAGAGGCCATTACTGTATCATACTAGTTTGTATATTACTTAATGGAAGCTTGGGATATTCACAGTTGTATATACAATCTTGCTCAAAATAGTAGTATGCTACTTGGTTTGTTTCTACTTCAATGTGTACATGTGTTTATTTTATTATATCACCTATACGCATTAGTGGAGCCCTTAGGATCTTTGCTTGATTACCAGCGTTATGATGGCAGTCACACTCGTGGGGCTGGGTAATCCATAACCACATCCTTATAAAGGTCCTTAGTCGAAGGACTATCGAGACAAGGCATCGATACTCCGGAGTAGACTAGCGTATGCGCTTCTCATCCCAGTGTGGGAGACGGTCTGTCCCACAGCCGTCAGTACGTCATGCTTGAGATAGTATGTGGGTGCTCGTTAGGTTACGAGTACACTGGACAGGACTCATCGGGAACTAATTGGTTAGTATTATACCTATTGTCAGTTATCAGTTCCCAGGTGACATGAGTGCAGCTTAGTCCGCTGACTTGACACTGTCACTTCGCCTCGAGTGTGTTCCCACTGTACTTTGATTACTACCCTACCACGGCTCAAAGGAGTCGTGCAAACAGGTAGTAGTTGGGTGCAGTCCCGAAGCACTTGGAGGCAGTGATGGTTAGACAGGATTCGTCTCTCCCGGTATTGGGAGTTAACATCGAGCTGTGTCTAGGAGAGCCATTACAAGAGTAGTCTCTGGCCAGGGCAAGCGAGATATACTGGTAGGCTTCCAGTGTTATCTCAGGGTGTTTTGTGCTTCACTCCGGCACGACTTGTACCGCTATTAGGGGACTGACGTTTACCGCCCCCCTAGGCCCGCCATGCGATGTATCAGACGAACAGACCGGACTGTATGGAGACTGTCACATTCAGGCTCAGTAGGAGTTCAGATGGTTTTCACCTCGTCAGTCTTCTTGTCGGCATCTACCTGGGGACCGTTACGCACAGCTAGTGCCGCTTGCGGTCTGTGGTTAAACCCACTGCCAGCGTAGTGTTGAGTCTTTAGAGTCCCACACAGAAAGCTATTCGTCTTTAGGCAAAAGAGTAGAGGTCGCATGGTTTTGCGACAGGGTTCGGTCACATCCGTGGACTTGTGCACGTTTAGTGTCCGGACAGTTAACACTAGCGGGCTTTGGTTTAAGCCAGATCCTAGTGTATGTTTTGGGATTGGTTTTATCTCGTATGTATTCGTGTTCCTCGGAACACGGATGCGGGTGTGTATGCACAGTTGATGGTGTATGCACAGTTGATGGAAAGACAGAGGCAGAGGATTCTCATTAGGGTTGTTGGCTATTGACTGTTGACCTTTGACTTTTTGCTAAACCCTAATGAGAATATGATATATGATTAACAATAATATTAATTAAGTATTATGGTTACATGGTTGTTGAGGGGTTGACTTTGTTGACTTGTTGACTTTGTTGACCGGTTGACTAGGTTGGACTAGTTGACCATCATGATGACAATGGCTATCATTTCATGGCAAAGACTTTTGCTTGCTTGTTTCTCTTGTGCAAAATAAGTGCATGAAATGATATGGCTATTGTAGCTTAAACCATCATATATACTTGATTGCTATGATTTGTTATGATGGCTTTGGATTATGAGAGCCAAGAGAGAAAAGTCTTGCTCATTCTCTCATTTCCTTTCTCTCTCTTGGCTTGAACTCTCATCCTCTTCCTCTTGCTCTCTGTCTTTCTCTAGTCTATGGTTCACTTGTCTCATGTATTGAGAAGCAAGAACCATAGAGAAAAATCCCAACACACTCTCCTCTACTCACTCTAGTTCATAAGGTTTAGCAAACCGAGTGAACTAGTTTCTTCAAAGTTCGAAGAAGAAGCCAAAGGTAGAAGCTTTCGGGTGGATCGATCTTCGGCGCAAAGAGACGACGGGGTGAAGCCGATCCGTACACCATCGAGGCTTGAAGGCGAAGGAGTTCAAGAAATAAAGGTATAACCCCCTAACTGAGTAGTTAACAACTCCTAGTTAGGTTGTTAGGTTGATAGTTTAACAAAGATCCGTTTTGAGTCCATGTTACCGCCTTTAGAAAATTATTTTTCACCAAATTCCGTAAGCCCGTAAGTACTGGGAGAGGTAGCATGGACTTACACAAAGCTCCGTTTATAGGAAACAGAGAAAGAGTTAGTGAACTCTTAGGATTGATACATACTGATGTATGAAGGTCCCCTGTCTATACATACCAAGACCGGTCCTTTGTATTTCATTACATTCTCTGATAATCTCTCAAGATTCAGACATATGTTCCTGTTGAAACACAAGTCCGAACCTTTTGAGATATTCACAGAATATAAGTTAGAAGTAGAGAACCAAATATGGGTATAAGTATTATGTCCTTTGATCTGATCAGGGAGGAGAATACTTGAGCATAGAATTCCTGGAATATTCTAAAGGAGAATGAGATTCTCTCTCAGCATTACTCCTCCATATACACCACAGCACGTCGGTGTATCGGGGCGGAGCAATCACACCCTATATGTTAAGGTGTGCTTTATGATGAGTACTACTGAGTTACCTATTTCCTTTTGGGAGTTATGCACTTGAGAAGCTGCATACCTATTGAATAGGGTTCAAATCAAATCAGTTGCCTACCACTTCATATTTGATATGATAAGGGAAGAGCCCATCTCTTAAGTCAGTTAAGATTTGGGGTTGTCCGGGCTATGTCTAAAAGCATAATCCGGACAAGCTCGAGGCAAGGTCTGTAATGTAGAACTGGAAAGGTTCCAGCTATATAAACTACAGCAGATGATTTGATAGAACCAAAGGATTCAATAGTTACCAACGAACCTCAGCCTCTCCGCCGATCTAGTAGGGTTTCCTCACCCACCTGAGAGATACTTCGGTTTCTCTATGATAGTGGGAGCGAGGATTACATCATGAGATGATGACCCAACTAGTTTCGAGCAGGCCATCAGGAGTGGGACTCTGTATGAATGGCTAGATACTTAGCGATCTGAGATGGAATCCATGTACACCAACAAAGTATGGACTTTGGTTGCTATATCTGAAGGGTTAAATCCCTATCAGGAGCAAGTATATCTTGAGAAGATTACTTGGTGTACATAGAAAAGTTGAGACTTTCAAAGCTAGACTTGTTAAAGGTTTGCATCATTGACCAGGTATGGATTTTTTTGAAACCTTTTCTAAGTAGCTATGCTTAAGTCCATCCAGATCCTACTTGCCACAGCTACATACTATGACTACGATATCTGGTGGTTGGGTGCCATGACTGCTTTTCTAAATGATGTTTTAGAAGAGAGCGTCTGTAAGTACACAGCCAGAGGGCTTCGTAGACAGTGGGAGCAGCGGAAACGTGTACAAGATGCTTTATAAGATTAAAGCAGGAATCGCGGAGTTGGAACATCTGTTTTGATGAGATAGTTAAAGAGTTTGACATCATCAAAATGGAAGATGAACCTTGTATATACAAAAAAGGTAGTAGTGAGTATGGTGTTGATCCTCGTAAAGTACATGGATGACATACTCTTGATGGGAAAGGAGTTTCCTATGCTACGCTCGGTCAATCTCCGCCTAACACAAGGATTCTCCATATAGGATCAAAGTGATACCTCCTAAATCCTAAGTTTTGGATCTATGAGAAAGATCTAACTGGATGTTTGGATTCTCACTAGTTGTAGTGAGTTGGTATCAATCGATCCTGGGGAGAATCACTGGAAAGGTTCCAGGGTGATTAGGACAACTGAATGTCAGTCACAGGCATTGTCTTTACCCTCAGCGGAAGGACGGTATGTTGGAAGAGTTCCAAGCTAAATACCATGTCTTACTAGACGATAAAGGCAGGATACATCGCTACTTAAGTTGCTACCAAAGAGGCTGTTTGGGTGTATATTGGTTCATGAGATGAACTAGGTTCCTACCATTGTGTGACAATGGAAGTGTGGCTTTGGACCGGGAACCCCGGTCCCATCAGTGACCCAGACGTATTCTAAGGCAGCATCACCTGATCATGGAGATGGTTGATCTCCAAGAAGATCAAGGTTAGGAGAGTAGACTCAGAGGACAACACGGCGGATCCACTCATAAAGGCCTTTTCCCAGAGAGAGACTTTTAAGGAATGGTTGAGTATGAGATACTACAACCACTGCTATCAGATGGCCCTATTGCAAGTGGGAGATTGTTAGTTATATGTATGCCCTAGAGGCCATTGCTATACATAGGATGTATATTGTAGTGGACGCTTGGACATATATAGGGAGGACTTTCTTGCTCGACATGATAGTATGCTATCTGGTTGCTCTTTACCTTAACGTGTACACTGATTGTCTCTCTGTTACATGTTGGTAAAGCCCTTAGGATGTGTACTTGACTACCTTGGACTATGATGCGGATCATACTAGAGGGGACAAGGTAGTCCATAAGTACATCCTTCAAGGTCCCTAGTCGTGGGTGTATCGAGACGGGGCATCGATATACCAGAGTAGACTAGCGTATACCTTCTCGACCCATACAGATGGGCGATGGATGATCCCATATCCATTGGTGTTTGACATCAGAGATGATATACGGGTGCTCAGTGGAGACTGGGTACACTGTGTAAGTCCATGCTACCTCTCCCGGTACTTTCGGGCATGCGGAATTTGATAAAAAACGATTTTTATAGAGGTGGTAAAATGGACTTAAAACCCGGATCTTTGTTAAACATCTAACTAACAACCTAACTAGGAGTCGTTAACTACTCGGTTAGGGGGTTTATACCTTGCTTGTCTTGAACTCCTTCATCTTCAAGCTCCGATGGTGGTCCGGATCGGCTTCTTCCCGTCGTCTCCTTACGCCGAAGATAGATCCACCTGAAAGCTCTAACCTTTGGCTCCTTCTTCGAACTTTGAAGAAACTAGTTCACTCGGTTTGCTAAACCTTGTGAACTAGAGTGAGTAGAGAAGAGTTTGTATGGGATTTTATCTATGGTTCTTGGTTCTCAACTCATGAGACAAGTGAACCATAGAGTCAAAAGAGGGAGCAAGAGGAAGAGGGTGAGAGCAAGAGTATGAGAGCTCAAGAACAAGAGAGAGAATGAGCAAGTGAGAATGAGCCTCTCTTTTGTCTTTCACCCTCTCATAATCCAAAACAATGATAACATATCATATCAATCAAGTGTTATGTGATGGTTTAAGCAACCATAGCCATATCATTTCAGCACTCATTTTGCACAAAAGAGCAAGCAAGCAAAAGTCTTTGCCATGAAATGATAGCTATGGTTATCATGATGGTCAACTAGTCAAGCCTAGTCAACCGGTCAACAAAGTCAATAAGTCAACAAAAGTCAACAAGTCAACAAAGTCAACAAGTCAACAACCATGTCACTATAATACTTAATTAATATAATTGTTAATCACATATCATATTCTCATTAGGGTTGAGCAAAAAGTCAATAGTCAACGGTCAACTGTCAACAACCCTAATGAGAATCCTCTGCCTCTGTCTCCCCGTCAACTGTGCATACACACCCGCATCCGCGTTCCGAGGAACACGAATACATACTGAATAAATCCAATCCCAAAAGGTACACTAGGATCTGGCTTAAACCAAAGCCCGCTAGTGTAAACTGTCCGGACACTGTACGTGCACAAGTGCACGGATGTGACCGAACCCTGTCGCAAAACCATGCGACCTCTACTCTTTTGCCTAAAGGCGAAAAGCTTTCTGTGTGGGACTCTAAAGACTCGACTCTACGCTGGCAATGGGTTTAACCACAGACCGCAAGCGGCACTAGCTGTGCGTAACGGTCCCCAGGTAGTGCCGATAAGAAGACCGACGAGGCGAAACCCATCTGAACTCCTACTGAGCCAGAATGTGACATTCTCCGTACAATCCGGTCTGTTCGTCTGATACATCGCATGGCGGGCCTAGGGGGCGGTAAACGTCAGTCCCCCAATAGCGGTACAAGTCGTGTCGGAGTGCAGCCCAAAACACCCTGAGATAACACTGGAAGCCTACCAGTATATCTCGTTTGCCCTGGCCAGGGACTACTCGTGTAATGGCTCTCCTAGACACAGCGCGATGTCAACCCCCAATACCGGGAGAGACGAATCCTGTCTAACCGTCATTGCCTCCAAGTGCTTCGGGACTGCACCCAACTACCACCTGTTTGCACGACTCCTTTAAGCCGTGGTAGGGTAGTAATCAAAGTACAGTGGGAACACACTCGAGGCGAAGTGACAGTGTCAAGTCAGCGGACTAAGCTGTACTCATGTCACCTGGGAACTGATAACTGACGATAGGCATAATAACAACTAGTCAGTTCCCGACGAGTCCTGTCCAGTGTACTCGTAACCTAACGAGCACCCGCATACTATCTCAAGTACGACGTACCGACGGCTGTGGGACAGACCGTCTCCCACACTGGGATGAGAAGCGCATGCGCTAGTCTACTCCGGAGTATCGATGCCCTGTCTCGATAGTCCTGCGACCAGGGACCTGCAAAAGGATGTGCTTATAGATTACCCTGCCCCACTAGTGTGACTGCCATCATAACGCTGGTAATCAAGAAAAGATCCCAAGGGCTCCACTAATGTATATAGGCGATATACTAAAATAAACACATGTACACATTGAAGTAGAAACAAACCAAGTGGCATACTACTATTTTGAGCAAGATTGTATATACAAGGTGAATATCCCAAGCTTCCATTAAGTAATATACAAACTAGTATGATACAGTAATGGCCTCTAGGGCATATACACTAACAATCTCTCACTTGCACTAAGGCCATGTACTGGCGTATCGAAGACCTATCATCTCGATCAGCCGCTCGAACTGAGTTTGGGGCAAGGCCTTGGTGAATGGATCTGCAGTGTTATCTTCTGAAGTGACTCTCCGAACCTCGATCTCCTGGCGATCCACAACCTCCCTGATCAGGTGATACCGCCTCAAGATGTGTCTGGATCTCTGATGGGACCTGGGTTCCTTCGCTAAAGCTATAGCCCCGTTGTTGTCGCAATACAGAGGTATTGGATCAACAATGGACGGAACCACCTGAAGTTCTTTCAAGAACTTCCTCATCCAGACGGCTTCTTTTGCGGCATCAGATGCAGCGATGTATTCCGCTTCCATCGTCGAGTCTGCAACGGTTTCCTGTTTGGAACTCTTCTAACACACCGCCCGTCCATTGAGGGTAAAGACAAACCCCGACATGGACTTGGAATCATCCTTGTCACTCTGGAAGCTGGAGTCAGCAAAGGCCTCGATCTGGAGGTCTTTTCCGCCATACACCAAGAACATCTCCTTAGTCCTTCTCAGGTACTTGAGAATGTTCTTTACCGCTATCCAGTGTTTCTCCCCAGGGTTTGACTGATACCGGCTTACCACACTCAGTGCATAAGCTACATCCGGTCTGGTATACAACATTGCATACATTATTGAGCCTACCGCAGAAACGTAGGGTATAATAGACATGCGATCCCTCTCTAAATCATTCTTGGAAGACATCTCTTTAGAGAGGGTGATCCCGTGAAAAGCCGGCAGGTTACCGCGCTTGGAATCTTCCATACTGAATCTCTTCAGTATAGTGTCGATGTACCTGGACTATGAAAGTCCTAATATCCTCTTGGATCTATCACGATCGATCCAGATCCCCGGGATGTATGAGGCATCACCCAGGTCTTTCATGGAGAACCTGTGCGACAAGAACCCCTTGACAGATTGTAGCATAGGAATGTCATTTCCTATTAAGAGAATGTCATCCACGTATAAAACGAGGAATACTACAGTTCTCGCTACAAATCTACTATAGATGCATGGTTCATCTGGATTTTTCATAAAGCCAAATTCTTTGACCGTCTCATCAAAGCAGATGTTCCAACTCCGCGATGCCTGCTTTAGTCCATAAATGGACTTAAGCAACTTGCACACCTTTCCGCTGCTCCCACTCTGAATGAAACCCTCTGGCTGGTCCATATAGACACACTCCTCTAAATTTCCATTTAGAAAAGCTGTCTTTACGTCCATCTGCCAAATCTCATAATCGTGGAAGGCAGCAATGGCAAGAAGGATCCGAATGGATTTCAGCATAGCCACTGGAGAAAAGGTTTCGTCATAGTCCAAACCAGGTCTTTGACGAAAACCCTTTGCTACAAGTCTAGCTTTATAGGTCTCAACCTGTCCATCTACACCAATCTTCCTTTTGAAGATCCACTTGCATCCTACGGGTATTACCCTTTCTGGAGCAATGTCCAACGTCCATACTTTGTTGGTGTACATGGACTCCATTTCGGTCCGCATTGCATCCAGCCATTTTACTGAGTCAACGCTCTGAACGGCCTGCTGGAAGCTAGTAGGCTCATCATAATCTATGATGCAATCCTCTCTATCCCCGTCTATGAGAAAACCGTAGTATCTCTCGGGTGGATGAGACTGCCTACTACTCCCGCGGAGCGGCGTAGGAATGTCCTGTTCTTTTGAACCCTCTGGTTCCACTAAGCTTTAAGTAATAGCTCGAGGTTCTGGAATTTCTTCCAGTTCTACTGTGCTCCCACTTATCTGGGTTTCTAAAAACTCAGTTTCCAAGAAGTAGGCATGACGAGAAACAAGAACTTTTTGTTCCTCTTCGCAGTAGAAGAAATATCCCTTGGAGTTCTTTGGATATCCCATGAACTTACACTGTACTGAGCGTGCCTCGAGCTTGTCCGCATGCTGCTTTTTAACAAAAGCTGGACATCCCCATGTCTTAATGTGCTTAAGATAGGGTCTCTTCCCACACCACATCTCATATGGAGTAGTAGGCACAGTTTTAGTTGGAACTCGGTTCAAAAGGTATGCAGCTGATTCTAGCGCATACCCCCAGAATGATCGCGGTAACTCAGCGTTACTCATCATGGACCGTACCATATCTAATAGGGTTCGGTTCCGTCTCTCCGATACACCGTTATGTTGCGGAGTGTATGGAGGAGTAAGCTGAGAGAGAATTCCGTTCTCTTTTAAATAGTCCAGGAATTCGGCACTCAAATATTCACCACCTCGATCCGATCTTAGGATCTTGATACTTTTGCCGGTTTGTTTTTCTACTTCATTCTTATAATCCTGGAATTTTCCAAAGGCTTCGGACTTATGTTTCATTAAGAAGACATAACCGTACCTTGAAAAGTTATCCGTAAAAGTGATTAAGTAAGAATAACCGCTTCGCGCATGTGTAGACATTGGACCGCACACGTCGCTGTGTACGAGTCCCAAGAGCTCGCTCGCCCTTACTCCGTGTCCAGTAAACGGAGTCTTTGTCATCTTTCCTTTGAGACAGGATTGACAAGTGGCATACGATTGATATTCGAACGGATTCAAATATCCTTCTGTATGTAACTTCGTCAACCTTCTCTCATTGATGTGACCCAGTCTACAATGCCACAAGAAAGTCTGATTTATTTCCGGAGACTTTCTTTTGTGTGTATTCTGGACGTTGAAAATCTGTGGTTGGTTTAATACGTATATACCATTACTCAATGTACCTGACCCAATCAAAACTTGATTAAGGTGAATGTTTACAACATTACTTACAAACGCAAATTCATAACCTTCTTTAGAAACTAATGATACAGAAATGATATTACAAGTTGCGTTGGGTACAAAAAAGCAATTACGCAAAACCAAAACATGTTCATCTGACATTCCCAGGTGATAGTCCCCCACGGCTTTAGCATCCATGCTAGCCCCGTTCGCAACTCTGAGGGTCATGTCACCTGCCTTCAAAACCCTACGGTTTCTCAACGCCTGCAATGAATTACAGATATGAGATCCTGATCCGGTATCCAGTACCCAGGAAGTAGAGTTTATTGAAAGACAGTTTTCAATAACATACACACCTGAAGCTGAAGCTGCAACCTGCTTCAATTCCCGTGTCCTGGCTTTCCAAGCCCTGCAATCATTCTTCCAGTGTCCTTTCTTATGACAATAGAAGCATTCTTCCTTATCCACAAGCTTCCCCGCTTTCTTTGTTGCTTTTGCTTTTCCCTTCGTATCCACTTTACTAACACCGCCTCTTGGTTTGGCGGGGGCTTTCTTCTTCTTTCCCTTGGCTTTCGCCTTGGACCTAGAAGAAGATGATCTTCCTACAATCAAAGTGGATGTTTCCCTACTTTTCTGTAGGGTGCCCTCTGCGCTCCTCAGCATGTTGAGGAGCTCTGAAAGTTCAACTTCCTTTTCTTGTAAGTTGAAGTTCAGTATAAACTGGGCGTAAGTGGAAGGAAAGGACTGGAGAACTAAGTCCGTATAGAGCTCACTCTCCAATGTGGTCCCTAGGTCCGCGAGCTCCTCAGTGTAGCTGATCATCTTAAGCACGTGCTCTGCTACTGATGATCCGACGGCCATCCTTGCCGAAAATAACTTTTTCGACGCTTCGTATCTTGCGATACGAGATTGCTCTCCATACAGTTGTTTTGTATGAAGAAATATGGATTCCAAGTCCATATTCTCGTGCCTCCTCTCATGTTCATTGTCCATAGAGGCAAGTACGAGGCATTTGTCCTTCGCGCTATCAATCTCCCAAGTCTTACGAATTTCCTTATCCGCGACGCTGGAAGTGGGACCAGGGACAGGGGGAGCTTTGGTGGTAAGAAGATACCCCATCTTGTCGTAAGTGATTGCCATCTTGACATTCCTGAGCCAATCTTTGTAGTTTGGCCCTGTCAGTATGTTTTTATCTAGAAGTAACTTAAGTCCAGTCATGTCGATTGGTCGCTGCAATTAGGAGAGAGAAGAAACACTCAGCTTGATGCTCTTGCAAGTTTAGAATGGTTTTTAGTTTGTCTAAACAGGATGGCTCCCACTGTTTCTCGAATCCCTCCTCAAACCAAAAAGGAAGAATTAGTCGGGATCAATCCCACCGCACAATACTTGCTTAACCGTTCAGCCAGGCCAGTGTCGGTACTTCGAGGGAGGTTTTCCAACGCTTTCGCGAAGTTCCTTAATTCAAGAACCTCTTTTCCCTGGGGGCGTAGCCCCGCTAACACCTTTCTAGGCACCTACTAGGTTTATAGCATTGATCGTTTAGTGAGAAATTTCCCGAGGAGTAGCAAATACTCACAGTAGGATCGGGATCCAAATATCATCGCGTGACGAAACTGAAGGAATCCTACCAGAATCATCACACTCCAAGTGGTATGCAAATCTAGCAAGTTTCAGTTCTTTTGAAACTCCCGATGTGGATTTTTGCCCCATGCTCTTATGACCTTGACTTTGGCCAACAAATCATAAGTCACATGTCAAGTTCTTCCCGTCGTTCTCCAGGTTAATTTGAATCCACCCGTACCTACCCTTGACTTTGGCCAACAAGGCAGTACGACTGTTCCAAACCAACGCATCTATCTATGCTGCACATGAATACCCAATAGCTACCAATCACTATGCCTTGACTTTGGCCAACAAACATAGCTTGAATACTATTGACCATCCATGTGAAACGACGGAGGGCTACGAATGGTTTTGGCTAAACCGTGAACGTAGTGAACTTGATATAATCGATGGAACGAGATAGCTTTTAAAAGGAGTGGCTCAAGCTCCGCATTTAAAAGTTAGTTTTGAAAAGAACCGAGTGGTTTTTCGAAAGTGTTCCAACGACTTTTAACTTGGTTTATTTTCTTGCATTAGTTCTTTTAATGCGTGATATTCTTGCATTAGTTCTTTTAATGCGTCCCATCATTTAATCCTACCATTGCAGAAAACAACCAAAATATGACGTACGCTTATGCCATTCGCATTCGCCACGGGGCCCCGTCATTACCCGTTAGGTTACTTAACTAACGACAGAGCGGGGGCTGGGCTAGCGCGGCTGTAAAACATAAGCAACGCCTAAATAATATCATATATAGATATATTGCAATGATAGCCATTTCAGATCACAGATGAACACATTGGATATCCTAGGAAGCTGCAATTCGTACGAGCATGTAACGAAAAGCAGATTACACGGTCGCGGTGAATAGCCAAGACCCCACCCAAGACCCCTACGGGTGCGGCAAACTACCCGCCAAGTACCCGAAGCGAAGCAACCTCCCTCATCCCCATGAGTAGGCCACTCGGCACTTCGGCATACCCGGTAGTTTGTGCACCCCCTCCATGGGTCTATCCTAGGAGCAAAAACAGTAAAAAGAAATTATACAATGACGGCTACAACCCCGACCCGGTTGTGCGGCCATACAAATAATTATTACATCAATTTACAAATTTACATGAATTGAATGAAAAGAAAAACTCTCGTCTCACAACCCTCGGCTATTCACCCGCGACAATCCAACATATTCATATACACATTCCAGCAACATTACAGATCACAGATTTGTATAACCCCCACTAATCGACATATAGCAATTAGTAGACGTTCAATACAAATATCACATCACAGAAAAACCCGTCAGCTTAAGTCTTTTAGAAGTTCGATCAAAAATACGGATTTTCGGGACCCAAAAAAAAAAATTTCGTTCTGGAAAATCTGGGCAGAAAACACATATTCCAAAAATCCCAAAACAACCCCAGAAACACACTGCACCAAAGATGGACCTCGGCCGAGTCAACTCGGCCGCAGAACCGCGGCGGGAGCATGCTCCCGCCGCGTTTCCGCGGCTCTTTGACTCGATCGTTGGACCAAATTTGGTGGGTGTTCACACAAAAGCCTGAGCCGATTTTCAAGATGAAAATTATCAACTTTTGAACAGAATAAAAATCGACAGAAACTTGAAATTCTCGGGTTCGTTTTCATGACTTTTTCTTTGATCGATCTTCTAGTTACTTGCTAACATGTTAGATAGAGTTTAACTAGGCTCTGATACCACTGTAAGTCCATTCTACCTCTCCCGGTACTTTCGGGCATGCGGAATTTGATAAAAAACGATTTTTATAGAGGTGGTAACATGGACTTAAAACCCGGATCTTTGTTAAACATCTAACTAACAACCTAACTAAGAGTCGTTAACTACTCGGTTAGGGGGTTTATACCTTGCTTGTCTTGAACTCCTTCGTCTTCAAGCTCCGATGGTGGTCCGGATCGGCTTCTTCCCGTCGTCTCCTTACGCCGAAGATAGATCCACCTGAAAGCTCCAACCTTTGGCTCCTTCTTCGAACTTTGAAGAAACTAGTTCACTTGGTTTGCTAAACCTTGTGAACTAGAGTGAGTAGAGAAGAGTTTGTATGGGATTTTATCTATGGTTCTTGGTTCTCAACTCATGAGACAAGTGAACCATAGAGCTAAGAGAGGGAGCAAGAGGAAGAGGGTGAGAGCAAGAGTATGATAGCTCAAGAACAAGAGAGAGAATGAGCAAGTGAGAATGAGCCTCTCTTTTGTCTTTCACCCTCTCATAATCCAAAACAATGATAACATATCATATCAATCAAGTGTTATGTGATGGTTTAAGCAACTATAGCCATATCATTTCATGCACTCATTTTGCACAAAAGAGCAAGCAAGCAAAAGTCTTTGCCATGAAATGATAGCTATGGTTATCATGATGGTCAACTAGTCAAGCCTAGTCAACCGGTCAACAAAGTCAACAAGTCAACAAAAGTCAACAAGTCAACAAAGTCGACAAGTCAACAACCATGTCACCATAATACTTAATTAATATAATTGTTAATCACATATCATATTCTCATTAGGGTTGAGCAAAAAGTCAATAGTCAACGGTCAACTGTCAACAACCCTAATAAGAATCCTCTGCCTCTGTCTCCCCGTCAACTGTGCATACACACCCGCATCCGCGTTCCGAGGAACACGAATACATACTGGATAAATCCAATCCCAAAAGGTACACTAGGATCTGGCTTAAACCAAAGCCCGCTAGTGTAAACTGTCCGGACACTGTACGTGCACAAGTGCACGGATGTGACCGAACCCTGTCGCAAAACCATGCGACCTCTACTCTTTTGCCTAAAGGCGAAAAGCTTTCTGTGTGGGACTCTAAAGACTCGACACTACGCTGGCAGTGGGTTTAACCACAGACCACAAGCGGCACTAGCTGTGCGTAACGGTCCCCAGGTAGTGCCGACAAGAAGACCGACGAGGCGAAACCCATCTGAACTCCTACTGAGCCTGAATGTGACATTCTCCGTACAGTCCGGTCTGTTCGTCTGATACATCGCATGGCGGGCCTAGGGGGCGGTAAACGTCAGTCCCCGAATAGCGGTACAAGTCGTGTCGGAGTGAAGCCCAAAACACCCTGAGATAACACTGGAAGCCTACCAGTATATCTCGTTTGCCCTGGCCAGGGACTACTCGTGTAATGGCTCTCCTAGACACAGCGCGATGTCAACCCCCAATACCGGGAGAGACGAATCCTGTCTAACCGTCACTGCCTCCAAGTGCTTCGGGACTGCACCCGACTACCACCTGTTTGCATGACTCCTTTGAGCCGTAGTAGGGTAGTAATCAAAGTACAGTGGGAACACACTCGAGGCGAAGTGACAGTGTCAAGTCAGCGGACTAAGCTGTACTCATGTCACCTGGGAACTGATAACTGACGATAGGCATAATACCAACTAGTCAGTTCCCGACGAGTCCTGTCCAGTGTACTCGTAACCAAACGAGCACCCGCATGCTATCTCAAGTACGACGTACCGACGGCTGTGGGACAGACCGTCTCCCACACTGGTATGAGAAGCGCATGCGCTAGTCTACTCCGGAGTATCGATGCCCTGTCTCGATAGTCCTGCGACCAGGGACCTGCAAAAGGATGTGCTTATAGATTACCTAGCCCCACTAGTGTGACTGCCATCACAACGCTGGTAATCAAGTAAAGATCCCAAGGGCTCCACTAATGTGTATAGGCGATATACTAAAATAAACACATGTACACATTGAAGTAGAAACAAACCAAGTAGCATACTACTATTTTGAACAAGATTGTATATACAAGGTGAATATCCCAAGCTTCCATTAAGTAATATACAAACTAGTATGATACAGTAATGGCCTCTAGGGCATATACACTAACACACTGGACGGACTCGCCGAGAACTCCCAGATGGTATTATACCTTGCGGAAGATGTCACTTTTTGTATATTATTTACTTTTCCGCACTAGGATAGACCCAAGGAGGAGAGCACAAGTAACCGAGTTCTGGTGTCCAGTGGGAGACCAACTCGAGGAGTCGAGTCCAGGTCTCCTAACTCTAGAATTGGTAGGGTTGCTTGCCGCTCTCGTAGGGGTCTAGGGGTGTGGGTTTGGCTATTCATCGCGACCGTGGAATCCGTGTTTTATACTGGCTCGTATTGAAAACACGGACGTCCTAGTATATCGAATGTTTCATATGATTTTTCTGCTGCGATATCTGTGATGTGATCATTTGATAGACGTTATTTATGTTTTACACCCGGGCTAGCCCTGCCCCGCCATGCCGTTAGTTATCTAACCTAACGGTGCACGAGGGGACATCGAGGCGAACACGGATGGCATAAGTGTACGTCGTATTTATCTGTGATGTTTAGGTACTTAAATGATGGGACTTCATTAATGTGATTAATGAAAGTTAAAAGAAACCTAAGATTTTGTGGAATTGAATTTCAAAAATAAAACAGGTAGCTACAGTTCTTGCTTTGCACAGCGGTATATATGATAATATCCTGCACCTTATTCGATAAGGAAAGGACTGAGATCCCTTCACCGAGAGTGACTCCTTTAGAAATAACTGGCAGATGCTACACCCCTCGTTTTGTCTTTTGATAGCTTCTATAGCTTCTGCTTTGCACAGTGATATATATGATATATCCCGCACCCCATTCGACGAGGAAAGGGCCGACGATCCCTTCACCGGGAGTGACCCCTTTAGCAAAACTAGAAAAGCCTCAAAAACACTCCATTTTAAAATCATTTGATTCTACAACGATATCATGTTCATTACGCAATAGGTTTTTGTAAGTCCACGTTGCGACCCCCGGTTCTTACGGGGAGGCGGAAACGGTATAAAAAACAAATTATTAGCGCAAGGGGCAACATTGACTAAGCAAAGTCGGGATCTTTGACTAAACTAAAACTAGCATACTTAGCTAAAGAGAGTTAGCTACTCGGATGGAGATGGTTATACCTTGCTTGTCTTGAACTCCTTCGTCTTCCAAGCTCCGATGGTGGTCCAATGGCTTCTTCTCGTCGTCTCCGTACGCCGAAGATAGATCCACCTGAAAGCTCCAACCTTTAGCTCCTTCTTCGTTCTTTGAAGAAACTAGTTCACTTGGTTTGCTAAACCTAGTGAACTAGAATGAGTAGAGAGGAAATAGAATGGGATTTTATCAATGGTTCTTGATTCTCAACTCATGAGACAAGAGAACCATAGATCAAGAGAGGGAGCAAGAGGTTGAGGGTGAGAGCAAGAGGAGAGCTCAAGAACAAGAGAGAGAATGAGCAAGAAAAAATGAGCAAGTATTTTGTCTCTCACCCTCTCATAATCCAAAGCAATGATAACTCATCATATCAACAAAAGTCTTATGTGATGGTTGAAGCAACCATAACCTTATCATGTCATGCACTCATTTTACTCAAATGAACAAGCAAGTAAAAGTCTTTGGCATGAAATGATAACCATGGTTATCATGATGGTCAACTAGTCAAGCCTAGTCAACCGGTCAACAAAGTCAACAAGTCAACAAAAGTCAACAAGTCAACAAGGTCAACAAAAGTCAACAACCAAGTCACCATAATACTTAATTAATATAATAGTTAATCGCATATCATATTCTCATTAGGGTTGAGCAAAAAGTCAAAAAGTCAACGGTCAACTGTCAACAACCCTAATGAGAATCCGCTGCCTCTGCCTCCCTGTCAACTGTGCATACACACCCGCATCCGCGTTCCGAGGAACACGAATGCAAACTGGATAAATCCAATCCCATAAGGTACACTAGGATCTGGCTTAAACCAAAGCCCGCTAGTGTAAACTGTCCGGACACTGTACGTGCACAAGTGCACGGATGTGACCGAACCCTGTCGCAAAACCATGCGACCTGTCGCAATACCATGCGACCTCTACTCTTTTGCCTAAAGGCGAAAAGCTTTCTGTGTGGGACTCTAAAGACTCGACACTACGCTGGCAGTGGGTTTAACCACAGACCACAAGCGGCACTAGCTGTGCGTAACGGTCCCCAGGTAATGCCGACAAGAAGACGGACGAGGCGAAACCCATCAGAACTCCTACTGAGCCTGAGTGTGACATTCTCCGTACAATCCGGTCTGTTCGTCTGATACATCGCATGGCGGGCCTAGGGGGCGGTAAACGTCAGTCCCCCAATAGCGGTACAAGTCGTGCCGGAGCGAAGCCCAAAACACCCTGAGATAACACTGGAAACCTATCAGTATATCTCGTTTGCCCTGGCCAGGGACTACTCGTGTAATGGCTCTCCTAGACACAGCGCGATGTCAACCCCCAATACCGGGAGAGACGAATCCTGTCTAACCGTCACTGCCTCCAAGTGCTTCGGGACTGCACCCAACCACCACCTGTTTGCACGACTCCTTTGAGCCGTGGTAGGGTGGTGATCAAAGTACAGTGGGAACACACCCGAGGCGAAGTGACAGTGTCAAGTCAGCGGACTAAGCTGTACTCGTGTCACCTGGGAACTGATAACTGACGATAGGTATAATACCAACTAGTCAGTTCCCGACGAGTCCTGTCCAGTGTACCCGTAACCTAACGAGCACCCGCATACTATCTCAAGTACGACGTACTGACGGCTGCGGGACAGACCGTCTCCCACACTGGGATGAGAAGCGCATGCGCTGGCCAACTCCGGAGTATCGATGCCCTGTCTCGATAGTCCTGCGACCAGGGACCTGCATAAGGATGTGCTTATAGATTACCCAGCCCCACTAGTGTGACGGCCATCACATCGCTGGTAATCAAGCAAAGATCCTAAGGGCTCTACTAATGTGTATAGGCGATATACAAAAATAAACACATGTACACATTGAAGTAGAAACAAACCAAGTAGCATACTACTATTTTGAGCAAGATTGTATATACAAGGTGAATATCCCAAGCATCCATTAAGTAATATACAAACCAGTATGATACAGTAATGGCCTCTAGGGCATATACACTAACAATCTCCCACTTGCACTAAGGCCATGTACTGACGTATCGAAGACCTATCATCTCGATCAGCCGCTCGAACTGAGTCTGGGGCAGGGCCTTGGTGAATGGATCTGCAGTGTTATCTTCTGAAGCGACTCTCGGAACCTCGATCTCCTGGCGATCTACGATCTCCCTGATCAGGTGATACCGCCTCAAGATGTGCCTGGATCTCTGATGGGACCTGGGTTCCTTCGCTAAAGCTATAGCCCCATTGTTGTCGCAATACAGAGGTATTGGATCAACAATGGACGGAACCACCTGAAGTTCTTTCAAGAACTTCCTCATCCAGACAGTTTCTTTTGCGGCATCAGATGCAGCGATGTATTCCGCTTCCATCGTCGAGTCTGCAACGGTTTCCTGTTTGGAACTCTTCCAACACACCGCCCCTCCATTGAGGGTAAAGACAAAACCCGACATGGACTTGGAATCATCCTTGTCACTCTGGAAGCTGGAGTCAGCAAAGGCCTCGATCTGGAGGTCTTTTCCGCCATACACCAAGAACATCTCCTTAGTCCTTCTCAGGTACTTGAGAATGTTCTTTACCGCTATCCAGTGTTTCTCCCCAGGGTTTGACTGATACCGGCTTACCACACTCAGTGCATAAGCTACATCCGGTCTGGTACACAACATCGCAAACATTATAGAGCCTACCGCAGAAGCGTAGGGTATAATAGACATGCGATCCCTCTCCATATCAGTCTTGGGAGACATCTCTTTAGAGAGGGTGATCCCGTGACAAGCCGGTAGGTTACCGCGCTTGGAATCTTCCATACTGAATCTCTTCAGTATGGTGTCGATGTACCTGGACTGTGATAGTCCTAATATCCTCTTGGATCTGTCACGGTAGATCCGGATACCCAGAATGTATGAGGCATCACCCAGGTCTTTCATGGAGAACCTGTGTGACAAGAACCCCTTGACAGATTGTAGCATAGGAATGTCATTTCCTATTAAGAGAATGTCATCCACATATAAAACGAGGAATACTACAGTTCTTGCTACAAATCTACTATAGATGCATGGTTCATCTGGATTTTTGATAAAGCCAAATTCTTTGACCGTCTCATCAAAGCAGATGTTCCAACTCCGCGATGCCTGCTTTAGTCCATAGATGGACTTAAGCAACTTGCACACCTTTCCGCTGCTCCCACTCTGAATGAAACCCTCCGGCTGGTCCATATAGACACACTCCTCTAAATTTCCATTTAGAAAAGCTGTCTTTACGTCCATTTGCCAGATCTCATAATCGTGGAAGGCAGCAATGGCAAGAAGGATCCGAATGGATTTCAGCATGGCTACTGGAGAAAAGGTTTCGTCATAGTCCAAGCCAGGTCTTTGACGAAAACCCTTTGCTACTAGCCTAGCTTTATAGGTCTCAACCTGTCCATCTACACCAATCTTCCTTTTGAAGATCCACTTGCATCCTACGGGTTTTACCCCGTCTGGAGCAATGTCCAACGTCCATACCTTGTTGGTGTACATGGACTCCATTTCGGTCCGCATTGCATCCAGCCATTTCACTGAGTCAACGCTCTGAACGGCTTGCTGGAAGCTAGTAGGTTCATCACAATATATGATGCAATCCTCTCTATCCCCGTCTATGAGAAAACCGTAGTATCTCTCGGGCGGATGAGTCTGCCTACTACTCCTGTGGAGCGGCGTAGGAATGTCCTGTTCTGTTGAATCCTCTGGTTCCGCTAAGCTTTCAGTAACAGTCTGTGGTTCTGGAACTTCTTCCAGTTCTATTGTGTTCCCACTTATCTGGGTTTCCAAAAACTTAGTTTCCAAGAACCGGGCATGCTGAGAAACAAAGACCTTTTGTTCCTCAGCTGAATAGAAAAGATACCCCCTGGAGTTCCTTGGGTATCCCACAAACTTATACTGTACTGAACGTGCCTCAAGCTTGTCCGCATGCTGCTTTTTTACAAAAGCTGGACATCCCCATACCTTAAGATACTTAAGACAGGGTTTCTTCCCAGTCCACATCTCATATGGGGTGGTAGGCACAGTCTTGGTGGGAGCCTTGTTCAAGAGTTACGCAGCTGCTTCTAGTGCATATCCCCAGAATGATCGCGGTAACTCAGCGTTACTCATCATGGACCGAACCATATCCAATAGGGTTCGGTTCCGTCTCTCCGATACACCATTATGTTGCGGAGTGTATGGAGGAGTAAGCTGAGAGGGAATACCATTCTCTTTTAAGTAATTCAGGAATTCGGCACTTAAGTATTCTCCACCTCGATCCGATCTTAGAATCTTAATACTTTTTCCGGTCTGTTTCTCTACTTCATTCTTATACTCCTGGAATTTTCCAAAGGCCTCGGACTTATGTTTCATTAAGAAGACATAGCCGTACCTTGAGAAGTCATCCGTAAAAGTAATGAAGTAAGAATGTCCGCTTCGGGCATGTGTAGACATTGGACCGCATACATCACTGTGTACGAGTCCCAAGAGCTCGCTCGCTCTTACTCCTTGTCCAGTAAACGGAGTCTTTGTCATCTTTCCTTTGAGACAAGATTGACAAGTGGCATACGATTGATATTCGAACGCATTCAAATATCCTTCTGTATGTAACTTAGTCAACCTTCTCTCATTGATGTGACCCAATCTACAATGCCATAAGAAAGTCTGATTCATTTCCGGAGACTTTCTTCTGTGTGTATTCTGGACGTTGAAAATCTGTGGTTGGTTTAACACGTATATACCATTACTCAATGTACCTGACCCAATCAAAACTTGATTAAGGTGAATGTTTACAACATTACTTACAAACGCAAATTCATAACCTTCTTTAGAAACTAAAGATACAGAAATGATATTACAAGTTGCGTTGGGTACAAAAAAGCAATTACGCAAAACCAAAACATGTCCATCTGACATTCCCAGGTGATAGTCCCCCACGGCTTTAGCATCCATGCTAGCTCCGTTCGCAACTCTGAGGGTCATGTCACCTGCCTTCAAAACCCTACGGTTTCTCAACGCCTGCAAAGAATTACAGATATGAGATCCTGATCCGGTATCCAATACCCAGGAAGTAGAGTTTATTGAAAGACAGTTTTCAATAACATACACACCTGAAGCTGAAGCTGCAACCTGCTTCAATTCCTGTGTTCTGGCCTTCCAGGCCCTGCAATCATTCTTCCAGTGTCCTCTCTTATGACAATAGAAGCATTCTTCCTTATCCACAAGCTTCCCCGCTATCTTTGTTGCTTTACCTTTTCCCTTCGTATCCACTTTACTAACACCTCCCCTTGGTTTGGCGGGGGCCTTCTTCTTCTTTCCCTTGGCTTTCGCCTTGGACCTAGAAGAAGATGATCCTCCTACAAACAAAGTGGATGTTTCCCTACCTTTCTGTAGGGTGCCCTCTGCGCTCCTCAGCATGTTGAGGAGCTCTGAAAGTTCAACCTCTTTTTCTTGTAAGTTGAAGTTCAGTATAAACTGGGCGTAAGTGGAAGGAAGGGACTGGAGAACTATATCCGTATATAGCTCACTCTCCAATGTGATCCCTAGGTCAGCGAGCTCCTCAATGAAGCCGATCATTTTTAGCACGTGCTCGGCTACTGATGATCCGACGGCCATTCTTGTCGAAAATAACTTTTTCGACGCTTCGTATCTTGCGATACGAGATTGCTCTCCATACAGTTCTTTTGTATGAAGCAATATGGATTCCATGTCCATATTCTCATGCCTCCTCTGATGTTCGTTGTCCATCGAGGCAAGCAGGAGGCACTTGGCCTTCGCGCTATCAATCTCCCAAGTCTTGCGGATTTCCTTATCCGCGACGCTGGAAGTTGGACCAGGGACAGGGGGAGCTTTGGTGGTAAGAAGATACCCCAGCTTGTCATAAGTGATTGCTATCTTGACATTCCTGAGCCAATCTTTGTAGTTTGGCCCTGTCAGTTTGTTTTTATCTAGGAGTAACTTAAGTCCAGTCATGTTGATTGGTCGCTGCAATTAGGAGAGAGAAGAAGAAACACTCAGCATGATGCTCTTGCAAGTTTAGAGTGGTTTTTAATTTGTCTAAACAGGATGGCTCCCACTGTTTCTCGAATCCCTCCTCAAACCATAAAGGAAGAATTAGTCAGGATCAATCCCACCGTACAATACTTGCTTAACCGTTCAGCCAGGCGGGTGTCGGTACTTCGAGGGAGGTTTTCCAACGCTTTCGCGAAGTTCCTTAATTAAAGAACCTCTTTTCCCTGGGGGCGTAGCCCCGCTAACACCTTTCTAGGCACCTACTAGGTTTATAGCATTGATCGTTAAGTGAGAAATTTCCCGAGGAGTAGCATATACTCACAGTAGGATCGGGATCCAAATATCATCGCGTGACGAAACTGAAGGAATCCTACCAGAATCATCACACTCCAAATGGTATGCAAATCTAGCAAGTTTCAGTACTTATGAAACTCCCGATGTGGATTTTTGCCCCATGCTCTTATGACCTTGACGAAGGTCAACAAATCATAAGTCACATGTCAAGTTCTGCCCGTCATTATCCAGGTTAATTTGAATCCACCCGTATATACCCTTGACGAAGGTCAACAAGGTAATGCGAATGTCCCAAACCAACGCATCTATCTATGCTACATATGAATACCCAATAGCTACCAATCACTATGCCTTGACGAAGGTCAACAAACACAGCTTGAATACTATTGAATATTCATACGAAACGACGGAGGGCTACGAATGGTTTTGGCAAAACCGTGAACGTAGTGAACTTGATTTGGTCGATGGAACGAGATAGCTTTTAAAAGGAGTGGCTCAAGCTCCGCATTTAAAAGTTGTTTTTGAAAAGAACCGAGTGGTTTTTCGAAAGTGTTCCAACGACTTTAACTTGGTTTATTATCTTGCATTAGTTCTTTTAATGCGTGATATTCTTGCATTAGTTCTTTTAATGCGTCCCATCATTTAATCCTACCATTGCAGAAAACAACCAAAATATGACGTACGCTTATGCCATTCGCATTCGCCACTGGGCCCCGTCATTACCCGTTAGGTTACTTAACTAACGACAGAGCGGGGGCTGGGCTAGCGCGTCTGTAAAACATAAGCAACGCCTAAATAATATCATATAAAGATATACTGCAATGATAAACATTTCAGATCACAGATAAATACATTGGATATACTAGGAATCTGTAATTTGTACGAGCCTGTAACAAGAACAGATTACACGGTCGCGGTGAATAGCCAAAACCCCACCCAAGACCCCTACGGGTGCGGCAAACTACCCGCCAAGTACCCGAAGCGTAGCAACCTCCCTCATCTCTATGAGTAGGCCACTCGACACTTCGGCATACCCGGTAGTTTGTGCACCCCCTCCATGGGTCTATCCTAGGAGCAAAAACAGTAAAAAGAAATTATACAATGACGGCTACAACCCCGACCCGGTTGTGCGGCCATACAAATAATTATTACATCAATTTACAAATTTACATGAATTGCAAGAAAAGAAAACTCTCGTCTCACAACCCCCGGCTATTCACCCGCGACAATCCAACATATTTATATACACATTTCAGCACATTACAGATCATGTATAACCCCGACCAATCGACTTATAGCGATTAGCCGACGTTCAATACATGCAAACATCACAGATATAACCATCATAGTCAAAGTGCAGTGAAGTTCGGAAAAAATACGGAATTATAGGACCCCAAAAGGAAATTTCTTTTCTGGAAAATCTGGGCACATATAATATATTCCAAAAATCCCAAAACCAACACAGACACACACTGCAAGAAAAACGATGCAGAGAAGACGACAAACCGCGGCGCTTCCGCGGCACATGCCTACCTCGTGCGGCGGAAGCGCGGCGGTTTGAACGAAACAGTGGACCGTTTTTCATGGGTGTTCACACAAAACCCTAAGCCGAATTTAGGAGTATAAAGTTTTTCATTTTGACCAGAAAAAATTTCAACAGAAACTCAGGTTTTGTAAAAGTTAGGTTTTTGGATTTTTTTCGGTTCCGAACTTCGTTACACTTTACTACCAAGCTAGTTTAAGTTTAGTTAGGCTCTGATACCACTGTAAGTCCACGTTGCGACCCCCGGTTCTTACGGGGAGGCGGAAACGGTATAAAAAACAAATTATTAGCGCAAGGGGCAACATGGACTAAGCAAAGTCAGGATCTTTGACTAAACTAAAACTAGCATACTTAGCTAAAGAGAGTTAGCTACTCGGATGGAGATGGTTATGCCTTGCTTGTCTTGAACTCCTTCGTCTTCCAAGCTCCGATGGTGGTCCAATGGCTTCTTCTCGTCGTCTCCGTACGCCGAAGATAGATCCACCTGAAAGCTCCAACCTTTAGCTCCTTCTTCGTTCTTTGAAGAAACTAGTTCACTTGGTTTGCTAAACCTAGTGAACTAGAATGAGTAGAGAGGAAATAGAATGGGATTTTATTTATGGTTCTTGATTCTCAACTCATGAGACAAGAGAACCATAGATCAAGAGAGGGAGCAAGAGGTTGAGGGTGAGAGCAAGAGGAGAGCTCAAGAACAAGAGAGAGAATGAGCAAGAAAAAATGAGCAAGTATTTTGTCTCTCACCCTCTCATAATCCAAAGCAATGATAACTCATCATATCAACAAAAGTCTTATGTGATGGTTGAAGCAACCATAACCTTATCATGTCATGCACTCATTTTACTCAAATGAACAAGCAAGTAAAAGTCTTTGGCATGAAATGATAACCATGGTTATCATGATGGTCAACTAGTCAAGCC
This sequence comes from Agapanthus africanus, assembly GCA_030015575.1. Taxonomy (NCBI): domain Eukaryota; kingdom Viridiplantae; phylum Streptophyta; class Magnoliopsida; order Asparagales; family Amaryllidaceae; genus Agapanthus; species Agapanthus africanus. The sequence continues at coordinate 336,837,263 of CM057345.1, read as the reverse complement.
TAGTCAACCGGTCAACAAAGTCAACAAGTCAACAAAAGTCAACAAGTCAACAAGGTCAACAAAAGTCAACAACCAAGTCACCATAATACTTAATTAATATAATAGTTAATCGCATATCATATTCTCATTAGGGTTGAGCAAAAAGTCAAAAAGTCAACGGTCAACTGTCAACAACCCTAATGAGAATCCGCTGCCTCTGCCTCCCTGTCAACTGTGCATACACACCCGCATCCGCGTTCCGAGGAACACGAATGCAAACTGGATAAATCCAACCCCATAAGGTACACTAGGATCTGGCTTAAACCAAAGCCCGCTAGTGTAAACTGTCCGGACACTGTACGTGCACAAGTGCACGGATGTGACCGAACCCTGTCGCAAAACCATGCGACCTGTCGCAATACCATGCGACCTCTACTCTTTTGCCTAAAGGAGAAAAGCTTTCTGTGTGGGACTCTAAAGACTCGACACTACGCTGGCAGTGGGTTTAACCACAGACCGCAAGCGGCACTAGCTGTGCGTAACGGTCCCCAGGTAATGCCGACAAGAAGACGGACGAGGCGAAACCCATCTGAACTCCTACTGAGCCTGAGTGTGACATTCTCCGTACATTCCGGTCTGTTCGTTTGATACATCGCATGGCGGGCCTAGGGGGCGGTAAACGTTAGTCCCCCAATAGCGGTACAAGTCGTGCCGGAGCGAAGCCCAAAACACCCTGAGATAACACTGGAAACCTACCAGTATATCTCGTTTGCCCTGGCCAGGGACTACTCGTGTAATGGCTCTCCTAGACACAGCGCGATGTCAACCCCCAATACCAGGAGAGACGAATCCTGTCTAACCGTCACTGCCTCCAAGTGCTTCGGGACTGCACCCAACCACCACCTGTTTGCACGACTCCTTTGAGCCGTGGTAGGGTAGTGATCAAAGTACAGTGGGAACACACCCGAGGCGAAGTGACAGTGTCAAGTCAGCGGACTAAGCTGTACTCATGTCACCTGGGAACTGATAACTGACGATAGGTATAATACCAACTAGTCAGTTCCCGACGAGTCCTGTCCAGTGTACCTGTAACCTAACGAGCACCCGCATACTATCTCAAGTACGACGTACTGACGGCTGCGGGACAGACCGTCTCCCACACTGGGATGAGAAGCGCATGCGCTGGCCTACTCCGGAGTATCGATGCCCTGTCTCGATAGTCCTGCGACCAGGGACCTGCATAAGGATGTGCTTATAGATTACCCAGCCCCACTAGTGTGACGGCCATCACATCGCTGGTAATCAAGCAAAGATCCTAAGGGCTCTACTAATGTGTATAGGCGATATACAAAAATAAACACATGTACACATTGAAGTAGAAACAAACCAAGTAGCATACTACTATTTTGAGCAAGATTGTATATACAAGGTGAATATCCCAAGCATCCATTAAGTAATATACAAACCAGTATGATACAGTAATGGCCTCTAGGGCATATACACTAACAGTTTTCAGAAAAAAAACCTATCGTAGCCCTCCGTTATTTCAGATAAGTAGTAGTTAGTATTCGTGCTGCGGTAGTTTGGCCTCCGTCAAGGCGTAGTGTACGGTAGCTAACTAGTGCTTATCTGCTAGCATATGATGCGATTGGATTAGGGTATTCGTATGGCGTTGTTTGGCCTCCCTCAAGGGTCGTGCGGGTGGGTTTAATTCAATCAGGAAATGACGGGTTGAACTTGACTAGCGGACTATGGGTAGTTTGGCCTCCGTCAAGGTCATAGGACGCTAGGGGCAAAATTATCGGGAATTTCAAGTGTTGAAATTTGCAATGAGATTGCATACCTTCTATGAGATAGTTGGATCCCGATACCCACTGCGAGTAAGAGTTACTCCTGGGAGAGTTTTACACATTACAATTAGCCGATCAAGTAGGTGTCTAGCAAGGTGTTAACGATGTTACGCCTCTGGGAAAATGAGGTTTACATTAATTAGGTTCGTGCGAAAGCACGGGGGACCTCCCTCAAAGTACCGATACTGGCCTGGCTGAATGATTGGCGAACTTGTAGTATGTAATTAATCCCGGCTAGTCTTTCCTTTTAGGGTTTGAAGGAAGATTTGATAAAAACAGTGGGAGCCATCCTGATTAGATAAAATAATAACCAATCTGATCTTGTAAGAGCGCACGCTGAGTGTTTTCTTCTCTCTCTCTCTCCGGGTAGCGACCATATCACGCCTTAATCAAGATAATAATACGGAATATTGACCGAACCCGCTTGTTATACTGAGCTAGGGAGCGTTGGTCCCACTCCACCTTATAATTGTTATAAGACAGAGCAGGAACTTGGGGAATACCAGATTTCCCGTGCCGCCCAAACGAATAAAGTGCATATGATGCATCATCTTCGGGTGTGTTCATTACAAAGAACTGTTTCTCTGTATCCTCTACGTCCTGGGTATTTGATACCAGATCAGGATCCCAGATATGTAATCTGTTTCATAGGGCTTCAGAAAGGTAGAGAACTGAGAATGGGTGATAAGTTTCATGAGACAGAAAACGGTGCAAGTGTTGCAGCCAAGTCGGTTGGTCACTGTCAGCCTGTATTATCAGTACATTGATTCTGAACAAATGCAATTAGATACCGAACCTGATATACAAAATCATATCAGTATCTTTATTAGTAAAGAAACGATAAAATTTTGTATTGTTGGATAATGTTTTGAACATTTCCTATATCAAAAGTTGATCGGTTCAGGCACGTTATCTAAAAGCATTGATGTTCTAAATCAAACTATAGTTCTTTAGTATACGGAACACACAAAAGAGGAAGAGTTCAGAAATGAACGAATCCTTCTTGAGGCATTGTAGACTAGATCATATCAATGAGACCCGACTAGCTGAAGTTACATGTAGATGCATATTTAAATCAGTTTGAATTTACATCTTGTGAAACTTGCCAGTCATGTCACAAAGATATAATGACACCAGCTCTGTTTATTGGAAACAGAGAAAGAGTTAGTGAACTCTTGGGATGATACATGTTGATGTATGTAAGGTCCCCTGTCTACACATGTCAAGACCGGTTCTTTGTACTTCATTACATTCTCTGATGATCTCTTTAGATTCAGACATATGTTCTTGTTGAAACACAAGTCCGAACCTTTTGAGGTATTCACAGAATATAAGTTAGAAGTAGAGAACCAATACGGGAATAAGTATTATTTCCTTTGATGAGATCAAGGAGGAGAATACTTGTGCATAGAATTCCTGGACTATTCTAAAGGAGAATGAGATTCTCTCTCAGCATTACTCCTCCGTTTACACCATAGCACAATGGTGTATCGGGGCGGAGCAATTGCACCCTATTCGATACGGTGCGCTCTATGATGAGTACTACTGAGTTTCCTATTTTTCTTTTGGGAGTTATGCACTTGAGAAGCTGCATACCTATTGAATAGGGTTCGAATCAAATCAGTTGCCTACCACTTCATATGTGATATAGAAAGGGAAGAGCCCATATCTTAAGTTGGTTAAGATTTGGGGGTTGTCCGGACTATGTCTAAAAGCAAAATCCGGACAAGCTCGAGGCAAGGTCTGTTATGTAGAACTGGAAGCAGTTCCATCTATGCAAACTACAGTAGTTGATTTGGTAGAATCGAAGGATTCAATAGTAACCAACGAACCTCAGCCTCTCCGCCGATCTAGTAGGGTTCCTCACCCACCTGAGAGATACTTTGGTTTCTCTATGACAGTGGGAGCAGGGATTGCATCATGAGATGATGACCCAACTAGTTTCGAGCTGGCCATCAGGAGTAGGACTCTGTAAGAATGGCTGGATGCTTAGTGATCTGAGATGGAATCCTTATACACCAACAAAGTATGGACTTTGGTTGCTTTATCTGAGGGGTTAAATCCCCATCAGGAGCAAGTATATCTTGAGAAGATTACTTGGTGTAGATGGAAAAGTTGAGACTTTCAAAGCTAGACTTGTTAAAGGTTTTCGTCATCGACCAGGAGTGGATAATGATGAAACCTTTTCCAGTGGCTATGCTTAAGTCCATCCGGATCCAACTTGCCACGGCTACATACCATGATTACGATATCTGGCGGTTGGGTGTCATGACTGCTCTTCTAAATGATATTTTAGAAGAGAGAGTCTATAAGTACACAGTCAGAGTGCTTCGTAAACAGTGGGAGCATCGGAAACGTGCACAAGTTGCTTTATAGGATAAAGCAGGCATCGCGGAGTTGGAACGTCTGTTTTAATGTGGTAGTCAAAGAGTTTGACTTCATCAAAATGGTAGATGAACCTTGTATAAACAAAAAGGTAGTAGGGAGTATGGTGGTGATCCTCGTAGAGTACGTGGATGACATACTCTTGATAAGAAAGGAGTTTCCTATGCTACGCTCGGTCAATCTCCGCTCATCAAAATGATTCTCCACATAGGATCAAAGTGATACCTACTAAATCCTGGGTTTTGGACCTATGAGATAGATCTAAATGGATGTTAGGATTCTCACTTGTTGAAGTGAGTTGGTATCAATCGATCCTAGGGAGAATCACTGGAAGTGTTCCAGAGTGATGAGAAAGACTGAATGTCAGTCACAGGCATTGTCTTTACCCTCAGTAAAGGGACGGTATGTTGGAAGAGTTCCAAGCTAGATACCGTGGCATACTAGACGATAAAGGCTGGATACATCGCTACTTAAGATGCTACCAAAGAGGCAGTCTGGATGTATATTAGTTCATGAGATGAACTTTGTTCCTACCATTGTGAGACAATGGAGTTGTGGCTTATGGCCAAGGAACGCCGGTCCCATCAGTGATCCAGACATATTCTAAGGCAGTGTCACCTGATCATGGAGATGGTTGATCTCCAAGGGATCAAGGTTAGGAGAGTAGACTCAGAGGACAACACGGTGGATCCACTCACAAAGGCCTTTTCCCAGATAGAGACTTTTATGGGATGGTTGAGTATGAGATACTACAACCACTGCTATCAGATGGCCCTAGTGCAAGTGGGAGATTGTTCGTTATATGTATGCCCTAGAGGCCATTACTATACATAGGATGTATATTGTAGTGGATGCTTGGACATATATAGGGAGGACTTTCTTGCTCGACATGATAGTATGCTATCTGGTTGATCATTACCTTAACGTGTACACTGATTGTCTCTCTGTTACATGTTGGTAAAGCCCTTAGGATGTGTACTTGACTACCTGGACTATGATGCAGATCATACTAGTGGGGACATGGTAGTCCATAAGTACATCCTTCAAGGTCCCTAGTCGTGGCTGTATCGAGACGGGGCATCGATATACAAGAGTAGACTAGCGTATACCTTCTCGACCCATACAGATGGGCGATGGATGATCCCATATCCATTGGTGTTTGACATCGGAGATGATATATGGGTGCTCAGTGGAGCCTGGGAACACTGGACGGACTCGCCGAGAACTCCCTGATGGTATTATACCTCACGTCAGATGGCAGTTCTCCGGTGACACTGGTACAGAGTAGTCTGTTGACCCGAGATCGTCATAGAGTCTTGTGTGGTTCCCACTGTGCTTTGATTTCCACCTTACCACATCCAAGAGGGCGTGCAAAATGGTGGTTTTTGGGTACAGTCCCGAATCACATGGAGGCAATGAGCGATAGGAGGGGATTCGTCTCTCCCGGTATAGGGAGTTGATGTTGCGCTGTGTTCGATTGGCTATAACCGGAATCCCTGGCCAGGGTTGCTGAGATTTACTGGTAAGTGTTACCAGTAGTTTCTTGAATTGTTATAGAGCTCATATCGACACGACTTATCGAGCTATTGGGGTCTGACGTTTACCACCCCAAGGCGAGATATGCGACATATCAGACGACGAGACCGGACTGTACGGTAAGTGTTACTGGTTGGATTCACAGGAGTATGAGCGGGCTTGCTCGTCGATCTTCTGATCGCTCAATACCCATGTGGCCGTTACGTTTAGCAGACCGCTTGCGGCTTATGGGTGTTTGATATGATCATCATCTGCTGCCGGCGTATTGACGAGTCTTTAGAGTCCTACACAGAGGTTTCCTGGCTCAAGCGAAACGAAATAGGAGGGCATATGAGACATCTGCAGGACCGAGAATAATGCGTGTATGTGATACCGTATTCTATTCTCATGATGAATGTATCGATTGGTTGTATGCGATATAACCTAGTTATCGAATCAAGGATTGATTCGATAAGCCGATACATTGGATATTAGTCGGTCATATGCGATATGACCGGATCGTTAAATCAAGTGTTGATTTAATGATTTAATGTATAATTATATATTTGATATATTACTTTGCATTAACTAATATTTGTTCACTTTAAATGGATTTTCTCACTTGATGTGCACATTGTATATATGATATATTTTTTTGTGCACTTGATTGTATCATGTTTGATGATACATGAAAGTTTGGGTGTATGTTTGGTTCAAACCATGGTTGGTCAATGGTTAGGGTTTCACTTGCTTCATTTACTTATTCATTTATTTATTTATTCATTTTAGAAAGATATAAAATGGTGGCTAACTTTGGATTATCTTTGAAGCTTCATGAAGCTTTGAAATGGCTGACCATTTTGTTTCTTTCCCTAACCCTAACCATTCACCTAACCTTGGTTCATTCTCTACACTTAACCATGGTTGCTATTATGATAAGAATGAATGGGATTTTCTTTTTAGAAAAAGAGATTCTTTTTATTCTATCATATTCTTTTCTTCTTCTTCTTCTTCAAGATGAAGAAAAAGCTTGCTACCAACAATGGCAACTTGAGAAAAAGAGTGAGAAATCCAATTCTAAAGTGAACCCACTTCCTATTTCTTCATCCTCTACCACTTGCCAAGTAGTATAGGGTGTTTTCTTCACATGTTTCATGGCTTGGTGAAGTTGGAGCTTGATCTTGTGTTGCCTCGACGTAGATCATCTTCGGCATCGAAGTCGACGACCTAGCCCGCCCATTTCTCCGATAAAGCCGACGCTAGAGCCCGGGATCCGATGGCCGCAGCGAGGGGACTTCATCGCGGAGCTATGGAGGTGGAGGACCGGATCTACAAAGGTTGTATTTCCGTTCACTTAGTTAAGTTGTTAACTAGTTGCTTGTTTCGTCTATTTTCTAGTCAACGATCCGTATTAGGGTTTCTCGGAACTTGTAAAATTTGAAATTGGCATGGTTGATGCCTTGTGAGACCTCATTAGTGTGCCTAGGAACCCTACAGTTGTTTCGCCTAATTTCTAGTTAACGATCTAGGTTAGGGTTTCTCGGCACCTAATTTTTTGAATTTGGCATGGTTGATGCCTTGTGAAACCTCTTGAGTGTGCCTAGGAACCCTACAGAAATTCCCTTTACAAAAAGGTGGGATGCTGAGAAAACAAAACATCTTTTGTTCCTCAGTTTGTTAGAAGATATTCCCATGCTAATGCTTGGGATATCTAACAAACTTCCACAGAACTGTCCTTGCCTCGAGCTTGTCCGGATTTTGCTTTTAACATAGGCCGAACAACCCCAAATCTTAACATCTTTAAGAGATGGGCTCTTTCCATACCATATCACATATGGAGTGGTGGGCATCTGATTTGTTGGAACCCTATTCAATAGGTATGCAACTTCTCAAGTCCATAACCCCAAAAGAAAATAGGCAACTCAGTAGTACTCATCATAGAGCACACCATATCATATAGGGTGCGATTGCTCCGCCCCGATACACCGATGTGCTGTGGTGTATACAGAGGAGTAATGGTGAGAGAGAATCTTATTCTCCTTTCTTTTTATAGTCCAGTAATTCTGTTGCTCAAATATTCTCCTCCGTGATCACATCAAAGGACATAATACTTATACCTGTTTTGGTTCTCTACTTCTAACTTATATTCATTGAATTTCTCAAAAGGTTCAGACTTGTGTTTCAACAGGAACATATGTCCGGATCTTAAGAGATAATAAGTGAATGTAATGAAGTACAAAGAACCGGTCGTGGCATTTGTAGACAGGGGACTTTCATACATCAGTATGTATCAATCCCAAGAGTTCAGTAACTCTTTCTCTGTTTCCAATAAACGAAGCTATGGTCATCTTATCATTGTGACATGACTGGAAAGTTTTAGAAGATGTAAATTCAAAATGATTTAAATACGCATCTTTATGTAACTTAGCTAGTCGGGTCGTATCGATATGACCTAGTCTACAATGCCTCAAGAAGGATTCGTTCATTTCTGAACTCTTCCTCTTGTGTGTGTTCTGTATGTTAAGAACTGTGGTTTGATTTAGAACGTCTATGCTTTTAGATAACGTGCTTGAACTGATCAACTCTTGATATAGGAAATGTTCAAAACATTATCCAACAATACAAAATTATATCCTTCTTTACTAAATAAAGAGACTGATATGATGTTGTATATCAGGTTCGGTATCTAATAACATTTTTTCAGAATCAATGTATTCTGGTAATACAGGGTGATAATTGCCAACAGACTTGGCTGCAACACTTGCATCATTTCCAACTCTTGAAACTTATCACCCTTTCTCAGTTCTCTACCTTTCTGTAGCCCATGTAACAGATTAAATTTGCGGGTACTTGATCCGGTATCTCATACCCAGGACGTAAAGGATATTGAGAAACAGTTCTCGGTAATGAACGTACCCGAACAAGATGCATCAGCATGCACTTTCTTCGTTTGGGCGGCACGGGAATTCTGGTAATCCCCTATTTCCTGCTCGGTCTTATAACAATTATAAGTTGGAGCGGGACCAACATTCCCTAGCGCAGTATAACAAGCGGGTTCGGTCAATACATCCATATTATTATCTTGATTAAGGCGTGACATGATCGCTGCCTGGAGAGAGAGAGAAGAAAACACTCAGCGTATGCTTTTGCAAGATTAGATCGGTTATTAATATATCTAATCAGGATGGCTCCCACTGTTTTAGTCAAATCTTCCTTCAAACTCTAAAAGGAAAGACTAGCCGGGATTAATTACACCCTACAAGTTCGCCAATCTTTCAACCAGGCCAGTGCCGGTACTTTGAGGGAGGTTCCCCGTGCTTTCGCACGGACCTAATTAAAATAAAACCCGTTTTCCCAGAGGCGAACCCCGTTAACACCTTTCTAGACACCTACTTGATCGGCTAATTGTAATGTGTAAAACTCTCCCAGGAGTAACTCTTACTCGCAGCGGGTATCGGGATCCAACTATCTCATAGAAGGTATGCAATCTCATTGCAAATTTCAACACTTGAAATTCCCGATAATATTTTGCCCCAAGCATCCCATGACCTTGACGGAGGTCAACAAATCATAGGGTGCTAGTTAAGTTCAACACGTCATTTCTTGATTGAATCAAACCCACTCGCACGACCCTTGACGGAGGTCAACAAGGCCGTACGACTACCCTAATCCAATCTGCATCATATGCATAAACAGATAAATACTAGTTAGCTACCGCACACTACGCCTTGACGGAGGTCAACAAACGTAGCATGAATACTAAGTAGGACTTATCTGAAATGACGGAGGGCTACGATAGGTTTTTTCTGAAAACCTATTGCGTAATGAACTTGATATCGTTATAGAAACATGTGATTTTGAAAAGGCGTGTTTTTGAGGCTTTTCTAGTTTCGCTAAAGAGATCACTCTCGGTGAAGGGATCTCGGCTCTTTCCTTATCGAATAAGGTGCAGGATATTTCACAAATACCGCGGTGCAAAGCAAGAACTATAGAAGCAATCAAAAACTAAACCGTGAGTTTGTAGCATCTGCCAGTTTTGCTAAAGAGGTCACTCTAGGTGAGAGGATCTCGGCTCTTTCCTCATCGAATAAGGTGCAGGGTATATCATATATACAACTATGGAAAGCATAAACTGTAGCTACCCTTTTTGAAAATTTGATTCTACAACATCTTTTAGGTTTCTTTTCTTTTATTAATCTCATTAATAAATACCATCATTTATGCTTCCCAAGCATCACATTTGAAACGAAAACAACAATATATAATATATATCACATATATATAATATAAGCATTCGTCTCAGGCAGTAATATGATCTCATCACAGAACATTGCTGCAGAAGAACATATATGAAATATTGGATATACTAGGAGATCCGTGTTTTAATATGAGCCTGTATAAAATGCGGATTCCACGGTCGTGATGAATAACCAATCCCACACCCCTAGACCCCTACGAGAGCGGCAAGCAACCCTACCAATTCTAGAGTTAGGAGACCCGGTCTCGACTTCTCGAGATGGTCTCCCACTGGACCCTAGAACCCGGTTACTTGTGCTCCCCTCCTTGGGTCTATCCTAATGAGGAAAAGTAAATAATATACAATGGCGACATCATCCTCAACCTGGAAGTGCCCCAATAAAAGAATATTACATACATTGAATTTTTCATGAATGAAAATAAAAACCTTCATCTCACATAAAACCCCCGTCTATTCAAAACACGACGATCCAATATAACATATCACAGCAACACATAACATCACATGTCATCAACGTAAGTAAATATGCGTATCCCAGTTGTCGTTGATGTATAGCAACGAAACCGGCGATACACCACATATTACACTTACGGCCGCAGAAAAGAAAGTGCAAAACTACAACAATTGGAATCTGCAACCTCTTTAGACATTACATGCCTAACCAAATGAATTCCTTAGACATCGCATGCCTAACAATTATAGACCCCGCATTTTAGTCTCAATATCGAAAACTCTTTTCAATATAAAGTCGGGCAATTCAACAAGATACCCGACATCCTGATCGAATGCTCGTCGGAAACTTTAGTAGACAGCCGCACCCCCGATGCCATCGACGAAGTGCACTAAGGCGGAACACCGCTTCCGCGAGCACCCGAACGGATGCTTTTGGCGACGGGGTTCTCGTACAGTCGCTTGGTCAGGGATATGGGGTGTGGCTATCTATTAAGTTTACTCGGTGAGTATCCGCGTATGCTACATGATTGCGACGGAATTTTGATCACATCAAAATCCCGTGGCAACCGATCAAATGAGACTAAAAATTGCTAGATTTATAACATTCAAATAAGTTATTTCATAATTACTTGTGGATTCCAAATATTGTATCACATTTCAGATAAATAGACAATGTTAAACTTTCCAATCGAATAAACAAACACCCTAGATTTCCCAAATAGCTCAACACTTGAGCGGAGTTCAAAAAGTCCCAGAACATGTCACAGCCCCAATGAACCAGCCGTAGAAGGGTCAAACCAGCGCCTCACATGTGGCAACGCTAAACTACCACAAACCCTAAGGTTCGCTGGCAGTTTTGATGGTCACATAATCGAGTTAAGGTTACGTTCGTCTAGAAGGTCCACAGATACGCTTGCATAATTTTCTGAAAGTTTTAAACTCAGGAAAAATCCAACACTTGAAAGTTTTCCGACAGGGGAAAAAGTGAGTTATTGATATCCATATGAACCTTTTAACACGTTCTAAATTACCCGGAAAAACTTAAACGAAATTAAACCTTCAGATCGAATGAACGAGTTCCCAATATTTCCCAGAAAGCTCAACACTTGAGTAGAATTAAAAATTCCCAGAAGCATGAAAAAGTACCCAAGAATAAACCCCTGAAGTATTAGCTCCTAACTCCAAAAGTTGGCCGCGGATCCGCCGCCAAACGCATGGTTTGGCCGCGGTTTCACGGTCTCTTGAGCGAGTTATGGCTTTGTACTTCACAGTAATCCTTAGAATTCCCTGCATGATTTTCTGAGTATTTTTAATATGAAAAATTTCAACTTTTGAAATAATTTCCAGAAAGTGAGATTTATCGGTGTTTCTGAGTTCGATCGGACTTCAAATATCGTCTAGACAACGCCTAATACTCTAGCTTGGCTCTGATACCACTGTAGGGTTAGCTTAGCACCATAGCAAGGTTTTGGCAAGCATCAATCATGCTGCTCTAAAATTTTTGGGGTGCTAAACAAACCCTAACCAAGATCTTAACTAGAGACATAGGGTTAACATAGCAAGTAAACAACTTTACTTCTAAGAGTTTGGGATTACAACCTTTGTAGTCCATTCCTTCGCTTCAGAAGCTCCATGTTGAGGTACCTTCACCACGATCATCATGTACCCGGACTCTAGAGAGACTTCATGAAGAGAAAGATGCAAGCTTACTTCCAATCTTCTACAACTAAGATGATCTACCTTGAAGAATCTCAAAGCCAAGTTCATGTTTCACTAATCAAGTATTAGCAAAGCAAACACCCTAATCTAAGTGGCCAGAATAGATGAGGATGATGAAGTAGGAATTTAGCTCTCTTTTGTTTTCAATTTCTCACTTTATTTCATCACCAAAGAAAAAACTAGTGAAGGTTTTCTTCATGAAGAATGAAGAAGAAGATGAAGCAAAACCTTTTGTGATGAATAATGAAAATCATTGGTGTGGTTACAAATCAACCATGGGTTAAGAATGAAGGCTTAACTCTTGTAGAGAATCAACTAGGGTAAAGGGTTTGGGTTGGGTTAAGAAATATCTACACAAAATATCAAAGGTCAAAGTCAAAGCTTCAAGAAGCTTCATGAAAGATTCATCCAAGCTTAACCCTAATCCAAACCCTAACCATATTTAAACTCCACAAAACATGTTGCATTTGTAACCCTAACTTGCTACAATATTATATATCATATATATAATATATTTTGTAACAAAATAAAATAATACAATTAACATATATCACATATATATCAATGTATTATCCAAGTGAGAAAAAGAATGTTTAAGTGAGCTTATATTAGTTAATGTAATGCAATATATTGTTGGGTTTACCTAGCACCTCATGAAGGGTTTAGAAGCATCACATATGCCAAAATCAAATTTTGAAGGTGCTAAGTGAACTTGACAAGAATCATAACTAGAAATTTAGGGTTTCTTTCAACTAAGCATCACATGCAAATGAAAAACTATCACTAAGGGTAGATATTACAACCTTTGTAGACCTCCCTTGGTGACTCTTTAGCACTATGAGAGTTTGTAACGGATCGATGGAAGCCTTCCTAGTCCACGAAGATCCACCCGAAGTCCTTTTGCCCAAAGCTCCTTGCTTTACTTGATATGTGAATGAAGTAGAGCAAACACCCTACACAAATGGGCTAAATGTGTGTAGTATGATGATATGGTTTGTATTCTATAATCAAAACCCTTTCTTTTTATCAACTTAACTTAAAGAAAATTTCAAGAAAGGAAGAAGAAGATAGTGGCTAAGCTTGAGCTCAAAAGATGATGATATGAGTGAATAAATGAGATGAGAAAGAATAATCCATATTAATCCTTCTCACTTCAACCATGGTTAGTAATTATCTAGATCTTTATCAATGAGTTAACAAAGCAAAAGGATAATTAACTCAAGGTTAAAATGTAGTTGAAGTATGGTCAAAAGATGATAAACATTAACCATGCGTGAATTATCCTTTCCTTTAATTCAAAATGATAAATAAATAAATAATTACCACAATATGAGTCTTGCATTGCCACCAAATATGTATCAACAACCATGATAAAATGTATGTATGTATGTGTCCATGCACATCATCATGTGCATACATGCATGCATACAAAAATAGAAAAAGATTTTAATTAAAGAATTAATCTAAAAGTCATTTGTTAAATCAACACTTGATTTTGCAAACCGGTCATATCACATACGACCCGACCAATAGAAAATGCCCGATTAATATGCGGTATCACATATTCGTATTTAATCGGGTCCCCGCGCATATCTCATATGCACACCACATCTTTTCGCCTGAGCCAGGAAACATCATTGTGGGACTCTAAGACTCGTCAATACGCCGGCAGTAGGTGATGATCTTATCAAACACCCACAAGCAGCAAGCGGTCAGCTAAACGTAACGGCCACCCGGGTATTGAGCGATCAGAAGAAAACCAGCGAAGCTGTCAAAACTCCCGTCGAGCCAACTGGCAACACTTACCGTACAGTCCGGTTTCCTCGTCAGATATGTTGCATATCGAGTCTAGGGATGGATTCGTCGACCCCAATAACTCAATAAGTCATGCTGGTGTATGGCTCATAACAGATCGAGAAACTACTGGTAACGCTTATCAGTAAATCTCAGTAGCCCTGGCCAGGGACTTCCTGTTATAGCCAATCGTACATAGCACAACATCAACTCCCAATACCGGGAGAGACGAAACCCCTCCTATCGCTCATCGCCTCCATGTACCTCGGGACTGTACCCAAAGTCCACCTTTTTGCACGACTCAGTAGAGCCGTGGTAGGGTGGATATCAAAATACAGTGGGATGAAACACAAGACTCTATGATGATCTTGGGTCTACAGACTAACCTGTACCAGTGTCACCTGAGAACTGCTATCTGACGATAGATATAATACCACATAGGAGTTCTCTGTGAGTCCGTTCAGTGTACCCAGTCTTCACTAAGCACCCGCATACAATCTTTGGTGTCACCTCACCAGATGGATATGGGATCATCCATCGCCCATCATATGGGACAAGAATAGTATACGCTAGTCTACTGTGGAATATCGATGCCCCGTCTCGATACACCCACGACTAGGAACAGTTCAAGGATATGCTTATAAACTACACATGCCCCACTAGTATGATCCGCATCATAGTTACAGTAGTCAAGCAAATATCCTGAGGGCTTTATCAACATGTGCAAATGAATAAAAGCATGATCAAATCAACATGTCAAGATAAAGTAAACCAGATAGCATACTATCATGTTGAGCGAGAAAGTCATCTAAATCCATATATACATGTCCAAGCTTCCACTATACATATAATGGCCTCTAGGTCATACATATATCTAACAATCTCCCACTTGCACTAAGGCCAGTTATTGGCGTATCTCATACCCAACATCTCAAAAAGTCTCTCATGCTGCGGCTGTGGAAGGGCTTTGGTAAGTAGATCCGCTGTGTTATCCTTTGTATTTACTCTCCGAATCTCGATCTCTTGGCGATCTACTATCTCCCGGATCAAATGATATCGCCTCAGGATGTGTCTGGATTTCTGATGGGAACTTGGTTCTTTGGCTTACGCCATAGCTCCATTATTATCACAATACAATGGTATTGGATCAACAATGGTTGGAACTACTCCTAGTTTCGCGATGAACATCCTCATCCAGACGGCATCCTTGGCAGCATCATTTGCAGCAATATACTCAACTTCCATCGTAGAGTCTGCAACGGTATCCTGTTTGGAACTCTTCCAACTAACCTCCCCTCCGTTGAGGGTAAATACAAACCCTGAGATAGATTTGTTGTCATCCTTATCACTTTGGAAGCTGGAATCGGTAAAGGCCTCCATCTGGAGATCCCTGTTACCATACACCAAGAACAATTCTTTAGTCCTTCGCAAGTATTTAAGAATGTTCTTCACTGCTATCCAATGTTTCTACCCTGGGTTGGATTGATACATGCTTACTACAGTTAGTGCATAAGCTACATCAGGGTGAGTACATAAAATCGCATACATTATAGATCTACTGCTGAAGCGTAGGGTATAACGCTCATGCGAGCTCTCTCTTTATCATTCTTCGGACAGAAGTCCTTGGAGAGAGTGATTCCATGACAAGCAGGCAAGGCACCATGCTTGGAATCTTCCATACTAAACCTTTTTAGGATGGTGTCTATGTACTTTGATTGGGACAATCACAATAACCTCTTGGATCTATCTCTATAGATCCTTATGCCCAAAATGCATAAGGCATCACCCAGGTCCTTCATGGAGAACCTTTGAGATAAGAATATTTTGACCTATTGTAGCATAGGAATATCATTTCTTATCAGGAGAATGTCATCTACGTACAATACGAGAAATGTGACAGTACTCCCTACAATCTTCTTATAAATGCATGGTTCATCTATATTTTTGATAAAATCAAACTCTTTGATTGTATCATCAAAGCAGATGTTCCAGCTCCGTGTGGCCTGCTTTAATCCATAAATGGATTTAAGCAATCTACATGCTTTCCCGCTGCTCCCACTGTCAATGAAGCCCTCTGGCTGATCCGTAAAAACACATTCTTCTAAATCACCATTTAGAAATGCAGTTTTAACGTCCATCTGCCAGATTTCATAATCATAGTGAGCAGCAATAGCAAGTAGGATCCTAATGGATTTAAGCATTGCTACTGGAGAGAAAGTTTCATCATAGTCCAATCCTGGTCTTTGACGAAAGCCTTTTGCTACTAGCCTTGCTTTAAAGGTCTCTACCTGTCCATCTATACCAATCTTTCTTTTAAAGATCCATTTGCCCCCAACGGGTTTTATCCCAGGAGGCGCAACGTCCGAAGTCCGGGCTTTGGAGATGAGGCCTTTTGGCGAAGCCAAGTCAATTTCGGGCCACCAAACCCTGCATGCCATCGATGGCCCCGAAAGTAGACCAAACCAAGGGTCTATCCTACGTGCGGTATACATGGACTCCATTTCGGATCTCATGGCTTCCAGCCACTTCACTGAGTCACCACTCGTGATAGCTTGCTGAAAACTAGTAAGGTCATCATCATCCATGATGCAATCTTCTCTATCACCATCAATGAGAAACCCATAGTATCTCTCTGGTGGGCGAGAAGTTCTACCAGATCTCCGGAGCGGCTGAGGTTCTTGAAGTTCTACTGTAACATCAATTTCAACCAATTCGTCTTGGGTAATTTGTGTCTCTAGAACCTCTTCTAGTTCTACCGCACTGCCATCAGTACTGTTTGTAAAGATTTCATTTTCCAAAAATGTGGCATGCTGAGCAACAAACACCTTTTGTTCCTCCTTGTGGTAGAATAGATATCCATATGAGTTTTTTGGATACCCCATAAATTTACACATGACCGATCGTGTCTCGAGTTTGTCTGGATTATGCTTTTTAACAAAAGCCGGACAACCCCAAATCCTAACTCTTTTAAGAAATGGTCTCTTTCCACTCCATATCTCATATGGAGTGGTAGACACGGTCTTGGTTGGAACCCTGTTTAAAAGATACATCGCTGTCTCTAATGCATGCCCCCAAAAGGAAAGCGGTAACTCAGCATCACACATCATGGATCGTACCATATCTAATAGGGTACGATTCCTCCGTTCTAACACACCATTGTGCTATGGTGTGTAAGAAGGAGTGAGCTGAGAGAGAATCCCATTCTCTTTTAAGAAGACTAAAAACTCTATACTTAAATATTCTCCACCTCGATCTAATCGAAGTTTCTTGATGCTCAAGCCTGTTTGTTTTTCTACTTCAAGTTTGTACTCCTTGAATTTCTCGAAAGCTTCGGATTTGTGCTTTATCAAAAACACATGTCCGAATCTTGAGAAATCATCAGTAAAAGTAATGAAGTATGAAAAACAACCTCTAGCATGTGTAGACATTGGTCCACATGCATCACTATGTATGAGGCTTAAGAGTTCCACAGCTCTTTCTCCGTGTCCAGTAAACGGAGTTTTGGTCATTTTACCTTTGATACAAGACTGACAAGTCGCATAAGATTTATATTCAAAAGGATTTAAATATCCATTTTTATATAATTTGTTTAGTCTTGTTTCATTAATATGACCAAGTCTACAATGCCAAAAAAAGCTTCATTTATATCTGAAAACTTTCTTTTATTAGTATGTTGTAAATTGAAAACTGTGTGTTGGTTCAGAACGTAAATACCGTTATTTAATGTACCATACCCAATCAACTCTTGATTTAAGTTAATGTTCATAATATTGTTTTGCAATACAAAATGATATCCTTCATTGTCTAACAAAGAAACGGATATTATATTACATAGCATATTAGGTACAAAATAACACGGGTTCAAAACCAAAATACAACCCGAAGGCAACCCAAGATGATACTCTCCCACGGATACAACATGTACATTGGAACCATTTCCAACCCGCAGTGTATGGTCACCTGTCTTCAAAACTCTGTTGTTTCTCAATCCCTGCATACAATTGCAGATGTGAGAACCAGAACAGGCATCTAATACCCAAGATGCAGAGTTTAAAGTAAAACGGTTTTCATTTACAAAGACACCTGAAGTGGAAGCATCAGAATGCTTCTTCTTCTTGAGATCAGCAAGATACACAGCACAGTTGCGTTTCCAATGTCCCAACTTGTGGCAGTAAAAACATTCTCCTTTCCCGCTTCCCGCAGCCCCGGATTTGTCTTTCCTCTTTGCCTTTTTAAATCCACCTTTCTGTTTGATGGACTTCTTCTTTTTCTTTCCTTTGGCCTTGGCTTTTGGGAATGAAGAGGAAGATGGCCCAGCAAGCAGAGCGGGAGTCCTTGTTGTTTTCAATGTGCTCTCTGCACTTCTCACATATTGAGAAGTTCAGGTAATGATTTCTCCAAATCGTTCATATTGAAATTTACTATGAAGGGAGCAAAGGCAAGGGGGAGAGACTGTAGAACAATATCCGTATACTGCTCATTGTCCATGGTCCATCCCAGTTCCTCAAGTTCTTCTATAAGACCAATCATCTTCAAAACATGGTCTCCTACTGATGTACCAGGGGCCATTCGCATCTGAAACAGCTTTCGAGATGCCTCGTATCTCAAAGTACGAGATTGCTCTTCATACAAGTCCTTTGTGTGAAGAAAGATGGATTGTACATCCATATTCTCGTGTTGCTTCTGATGGATATTGTCCATAGAAGGAAGCGCGAGGCACTTGGCCGTGTTACAATCAGTATCCTAAGTTTTTCGGATCTCCCTATCCGAGACAGATGATTTAGGTCCTGGGACGGGTGGGGCTTCGGTTGTGAGGACATATAATACTTTATCATATGCAAGTGCAATGTTCAAGTTCCTCAACCATTCTTTATAGTTCGGTCTCGTCGGTTTATTTTTCTCTAGTAGAAGCTTAAGTCCCGTCATTGGTATCTGCCATTAGGAGAGTGAAAAGAATACACTCAGCGAAATGCTCTTGCAATGAATTAGATTGGTTATTATCTTATCTAATCGATATCTCCCACTGCTTTAATCAAATTTTCTTTCAAAACCTGAAAAGAAAACTAGCCAGGATTAATTACATTCTACAGTTTCGCTAACCGGTCAGCCAGGCCAGTGTCGGTACTTGAGGAAGGTTCCCCGTGCTTTCGCACGGACCTAATTAAAGTAAACCTCGTTTTTCCAGAGGTCAAACCCCGTTAACACCTTTCTAGACACCTACTGGATCAGCTAATTGTAAAGTGCAAAATTCTCCTGGAAGTAACACTTACTCACAGTTGGATCGGCATCCAACTATCATATAGATGGTATGAAATCTCATTGCAAATTTCAACTCTTGAAACTCCCGATATGGTTTTTACCCCTAGTTGCTTATGACCTTGGCTATTGTCAAAATATCATAAGCACTAGTCAAGTTCTACCCATCATTTCGAGAACAACTAGACCCACCCATATGACCCTAGACTATGATCAACATAATCACATGATTGTCCTAATTGATCGCATCATATGCTTTGTAGGAAGACATCACTTAGCTACCGTACACTATGCCTTGACTATGATCAAAATACGCAGCACGAATACTAAGTACTCTGCTTCCTAAAATGACGGAGGGTTGCAGATGGTTTTTATGAAAACCTTTAACGCTTGGAACTTGATCTCGTTGTAGAATCAAAACAGTTTTAGAAAAGGAGTGGCTTAAACTCCGTATCTTTTGAAACTTGCATTTTTCATAAAAAGGCCTAGTGGGTTTCAAATCTGATTCTACAACATCTTTTAGGTTTTATTTTTCTTTACATTAATCTCATTAATGTAATCCCATTATTTAAGTTCCTAAGCCATCACAGAAAAGAAACGAAAATAGAACGTACACTTATACCATCCGCATTCGCCACAGTGTCCCGTTATGCACCGTTAGGTTACTTAACTGACGGCATAGCGGGGCGGGACTAGTGCGGGTGTAAAACATAAGTAACATTTATTATATATCATATGTATAATAATAATCCATTCGTCTCTGATACTAAGTAATCACATTACAGAATATCAACAGCAGAAGCACATATGAAAATAAAAGGATATCTAGGATGTCCGTATTTTGTATTTAGCCAACAATAGAAAATACGAATTCCACGGTCGCGATGAATAGCCAAGCCCACACCCCTAGACCCCTACGAGAGAAGCAAGTGATCCTGCCAATTCTAGAGTTTAGGAGACCCGGTCTCGACTCCTCGAGATGGCCTCCCACTAAACCGTAGAACCCGGTCACTTGTGCTCCCCGCCTTGGGTCTATCCTAATGCGGAAAAGTAAATAATATACAATGATGGAAACATCTTCCTCATCCCGGAAGTTCCCCAAATAAAAGAATATTACATACAATTGATTTATACATGAATGAAAATAAAACTCTTATCTCATATAAAACCCCCCGGCTATTCAATCGCGACAATCCTGCACATCATATCTCAGCAACACATAATATCTCATATAGTCAACGTAAGTAAGTATGCATACACCGATCATCGTTGATGTATAGCAACGAAAACCGGCAATACAACTACATACTACACTTACGGTCATAGAAAAGAAAGTGTAAAACTATAACATTTGGAATCCACAATCTCTTTAGACATCGCAAATCCGAAATATCACATACTTCGCATTTCATGCCTAACTATATGAATTCCACATATTGTATCACATTCCAGATAAATAGACAATGCTAAACTTTTCGATCGAATAAACAAACACCGATGATTTCCCAAATAGCACAACACTTGAGCCGAGTTCAAAAATTCCAGAATACGTCACAGTACCAATGGTCCAGCCATAGAAGGGTCAAACCAACGCCTCACATGTGGCACGCCGTACTGCCCTAAACCCTAAGGTTTAGAGGCAGTTCAGACGGTCACATAATCGAGTTAAGGTTTGTGTTCTTCTAGAGGGTCCATCGCGTTACTTGCACATTTTTCCGAAAGATTTAAACCCAAGAAAAATTCAACACTTGAAAGTTTTTCGTGCCGGGAAAAAATGAGTTAATGATATCCGTTCGAACATTTTAACAGTTTCTAAATATCCGGAAAACAGAACGAAATTAAATTTTCCGATCGAATCAACGAATTCAAAATAATCCCCAAAACACTCAACACTTGAGTTAGATTAAAAATACCCAAAAATATGTACAAGCAGCTACGGACAGTACTGTGCAAAAACGATGCAATAAAACTTCTGTACGGCCGCGGATCCGCGGCTAAAGGGTATGGCCGCGGTTCCGCGGCGGTATGTATGGATTATGGCCTCGAGTTTTACAGTAATGCTTATATTTCCCTGCTGAATTTTTAAAGTATTTTTAATACAGAAAAAATCACAGTTTTAAAAATTGTCCAGAGAAGGGTCTAAATTGGTGTTTCATGGTTCGATCGGAGTTTTAACTTCGCCTAAACATCACCTAAATGTCTAGCTTGGCTCTGATACCATTGTTGGGTTTACCTAGCACCTCATTAAAGGTTTAGAAGCATTACATATGCCAAAATCAAATTTTGATGGTGCTAAGTGAACTTGACAATAATCATAACCAGAAATTTAGGGTTTCTTTCAACTAAGCATTACATGCAAATGAAAAACTATCACTAAGGGTAGAGATTACAACCTTTGTAGACCTCCCTTGGTGACTCCTTGGCACTATGAGAGTTTGGAACGGATCGATGGAATCCTTCCTAGTCTACGAAGATCCACCCGAAGTCCCTTTGCCCAAAGCTCCTTGCTTTACTTGATATGTGAATGAAGTAGAGCAAACACCCTTCACAAATGGGCTAGATGTGTGTAGTATGATGATGTGGTTTGTATTCTATAATCAAAACCCTTTCTTTTTAACAACTTCACTCAAAGAAAATTTCAAGAGAGGAAGAAGAAGATGGTGGCTAAGCTCGAGCTCAAAAGATAATGATATGAGTGAATAAATGAGATGAGAAAGAATAATCCATATTAATCCTTCTCACTTCAACCATGGTTAGTAATTATCTAGATCTTTATCAATGAGTAATAAAGCAATAGGATAATTAACTCAAGGTTAAAAAGTAGTTGAAGTATGGTCAAAAGATGGTAAACATTAACCATGTGTGAATTATCCTTTCCTTTAATTCAAAATGATAAATAAATAAATAATTACTACAATATGAGTCTTGCATTCCCGCCAAATATGTATCAACAACTATGATACAATGTATGTATGTATGTGTCCATGCACATCATCATGTGCATACATGCATGCATACAAAAATAGAAAAGGGGTTTAATTAAAGAATTAATCTAAAAGTCATTTGTTAAATCAACACATGATTTTGCAAACCGGTCATATCACATACGACCCGACCAATAGAAAATGGCCGATTAATATACGGTATCACATATCCGTATTTAATCGGGTCCCCGCGCATATCTCATATGCACACCACATCTTTTCGCCTGAGCCAGGAAACTTCATTGTAGGACTCTAAGACTTGTGAATATGCCGGCAGTAGGTGATGATCATATCAAACACCCACAAGCCGCAAGCGGTCAGCTAAACGTAACGGCCACCCAGGTATTGAGCGATCAGAAGAAAACCAGCGAAGCTGTCAAAACTCCCGTCGAGCCAACTGGCAACACTTACCATACAGTCCGGTCTCCTCGTCAGATATGTTGCATATCGAGTATAGGGATGGATTCGTCGTCCCCAATAACTCAATAAGTCATGCTGGTGTATGGCTCATAACAGATCGAGAAACTACTGATAACGCTTATCAGTAAATCTCAGTAGCCCTATCCAGGGACTTCCTGTTATAGCCAATCGAGTATAGCACAACATCAACTCCCAATACCGGGAGAGACGAACCCCTCCTATCGCTCATCGCCTCTATGTGCCTCGGGACTGTACCTAAAGTCCACCTGTTTGCACGACTCAGTAGAGCCGTTGTAGGGTGGATATCAAAATACAGTGGGAGGACACACAAGACTCTATGACGATCTTGGGTCTACAGACTAAGCTGTACCAGTGTCACCTGAGAACTGCTATCCGACGATAGAAATAATACGATATAGGAGTTCTCTGTGAGTTTGTTCAGTGTACCCAGTCTTCACTGAGCACCCGTATACAATCTTTGGTGTCACCTCACCAGATGGATATGGGATCATCCATCGCCCATCATATGGGACAAGAATAGTATACGCTAGTCTACTCTGGAATATCGATGCCCCGTATCGATACACTGACGACTAGGAACAGTTCAAGGATATGCTCATAAACTACACATGCCCAACTAGTATGATCAGCATCATAGTCACAATAGTCAAGCAAATATCCTGAGGGCTTTATCAACATGTGAAAATGAATAAAAGCATGATCAAATCAACATGTCAAGATAAAGTAAACCAGATAGCATACTATCATGTTGAGCGAGAAAGTCATCTAAATCCATATATACATGTCCAAGCATCCACTATACATATAATAGGCTCTAGGGCATACATATATCTAACATATATCACATATACAATTATACATTAAATTATCGAATCAACACTTGATCCGATAATCCGGCTATTTCACAAATAACCGACTAATATAATTTGTATCAGTTCATCGAATCAACACTTGATCCGATGACCCGGCTATATCACATATAGCCGGCCGATATCACATATCGCGGGAATTTAATACGGTATCGCATACACGTATTATTCTCGGTCCCGCACATATCACATATGTGCCCCTACTCCATTTTGCCTGAGCCAGGAAACCTTTGTGTAGGACTCTAAAACTGCAAGCGGCAGTAGGTGATGATCATATCAAACACCCACAAGCTGCAAGCCGTCAGCTAAACGTAACAGCCACCCAGGTATTGAGCAATCAGAAGATCAACAAGCAAGCCTGTACATTCTCCTGTGAATCCAACCAGTAACACTCCCGTACAGTCTGGTCTCTTCGTCGGATATGTCGCATATCTCGTCTAGGGGTGGTAAACGTCTGACCGCGGCAGCTTGATAATTCGTGTCGATATGAGGTTCTTAACAGTTCGAGAAACTACTGATAACACTTACCAGTAAATCTCAGCAACCCTGGCGAGGGATTTCCAGTCATAGCCAATCGAACACAGCGCAACATCAACTCTCTATACCGGGAGAGACGAAACCCCTCCTATCGCTCATTGCCTCCTTGTGATTCGGGACTGTACCCAAAAGCCACCATTTTGCACGCCCTCTTTGTAACGTTTTAGAAATCGTTATCCAAATTTGTACGTTTTAGGGTAAGTTTGTCGGTATTTTCCGTTTTAACCCGACTGTGAACGAACGACCATATAGACTTGCCGGCACCTAGTTTAGCTAAAATAAAGCTAGTGCGCAAGCTTTGGGGGTATATGGGACGTTTTGGTTCAATTTGTTTCCCCCCCCCCCAATTTTAATGTTATTTTAATGTGGTATTCACATTTTGGGAAATTTCTCTTTAAGCGATCTTTTCTTTAAATTAAGTTGAGTTAATTCAAAACCGTCTCGCTATATCTAGATATTTGTTTGGAGGTTAGGATTTAGGATTTAAAGAAAAAGAAAAGAAAAGTAAGAGATGCATGCATGTGTGCATGTGTAGTGTGAATGCAATAAATTGCATTTAATGTTGGAAATTGCTAGGAAATCCCTCACAAAACCCTCACCTCCTCTCTTGGCCGAGATCCCTTCATTTCCTACTGCCCTTGCTCATTTCCCTTTCATATTTCATCAATCCTAACTCAAAAATCTCCAAAAATTCCAATTATATCTCAAAATATACACAAAGTCTTGATTCTTGCTCATGGATCACTTGGAGCTAGGGAAAGCTAGGAGCTTATGAGCAAAGTTGTTAGGTATAATCCCTATACTGTTAATTAGAGTTTTTATGTTGTTTTGTTCTTTGGTTGTAGCGTAGAACGCTTTTTATATCGATTAGTGCAATATCGGGTTTTTAGTGTCTCTATTGAACTTCTGTGTTCTGGGAAATTTAGTGTTCGACCAAACAAAATTATAGAGATGTGCTAGTGAACCTGAGACACCACCTGAGTGACAGGGACCACCTCACCGGCCGAGGCCAGCGACCATAGGGCTAAATCCGGCGACGCCGGCTAGGTAGGAGGGGGTGGGGTTGGTCTTTTGTGGGTAGTTGTCTGCTGTTGGCTAGGGGTGTTTGGTACTGTTTATTTTTTTAGTAATTGCAGTATACAAAATATGGTATCGATTACCTATAATCTATTGTTTTGAGACCGCGTGATACGTGTTGCGACACGAGTCGTGAGCTTGTGCTGCTGCTGTACTAAGTTAGGTTTTGAGGTATCGTTGGGCTCGTTAGCCACTAGACGTGCACTCGCGAGTTAGTTTAGTGTGTTGGTGCGTTATTTAATACGTAGTTTTGCATTATACTGATCGATTCTGAGATGTTCGCTTTATTTCTTGTGTTTGTGAAATTATAGCGTCGCAAGCGGGGACTTCGGACGTTGCGAACAAGGGGAAGCAGGTGGTCGGATTTTCATAGCTAGAGACCATTGGTGAGTAGATTTAACATCTACGGGGAAATCGCCCGTATGACGTTATGCGTCGGAGAGAATAAGATATGTTAGCTACATAGTATTTGCATATTAGTTACTTTCATATGAATGTCATCGCATAGCATTATCTGTTGTACCTGACTCATACCTTTAGATATAACACATTACTGACGGTGCATGTTGCACGAGCACTAAATTGTATGCTACACCCACACCGTCTGTAATTGCCATGACACGCACAAACCACCTACATACGTGATACGGTAGTGGATAGGGATAGTTGAGATAGTAGCCCTTATCCCATTATGCATATGAGATATTGTTGATACTTACATACGTGACATTGCATTGGGCAGGAATAGCCCTTATTCCATTTCACGTATACCGTACTATAGCTATATTGTACATCTTGCATACATATTGACATGTACACTCACATAGTCTATTATAGTTACATGTATATCATGCACTCATATTGACATGTACACAGCATATTTTCGCTATAGTTGTATGTACCCCAAGTGGTATTGTTTTGATATGTGGTATTGAGTTGTTAATCACTGCGCTTATGAAATGCATCATACCCACTTGCTTACATTTAGATACTTAAACCTTGCTACACTTACATGTACACTTCATATGATTCTATATTTGTTTTCGGAAGATTTTGGGAACCGCAAGATATATTTTAAAAGTTGGATTCATTTAAAAGAGCGGTTTTCCCTTTATATGCTCATATTGATGATTTATGTTGCATATATCAGTTTTATATGGATTTTACGTATTGAGATATGGATTTCATATGATTATGGATTTGAGAACCGTGGGGGCATTTTCAAGAAACTGTGTATTGTTTGAAAACCCGGTTTCTCTTGATATGATATTTCAGTGCGTGCACCATGTGATTTCTCGGTTCTGAGATTTGGCTTATGATACCCGATTCGAGAAGCGGGAGGCACTGTCTGCGGGTACACGGTGGACCCGGTATGGTACCCTGGGGCGGGTGGTGATTTCGTGGTGTAGACGATAAGCCTGGCGGTGGGACCACTACCTACCGGTGATTGTATTTGGACTCGGCGGTTATCATGGGGATATCGACCGAAGTGATGTATGACATATCGTCAGGGCCGGTCATGGTGACAGCGCCTGAGTTATGAGGATTTACGTGTCGATGTTAGACACGGGTTTCATGATGTTTCGAGTGTCGGTGTTGGACACTCAGGTTTCCATGATTTGTACGTATCGTTGGTGGACATACGTGGTTGATATCCTTATATATATACTTATAGGTATATGTTTTCATGATGTTTCGGGTGTCGATGATAGACACTCAGCTTCCAAGAGACTTACTGTCACGTCCCGAAAGTATGGAACATGACTGGCACTTAAACTACGAAACGTCTCGAGGCATACGTAATCTAAGTAAGCCGAAAACCCAGAAATCCAAACCAAGAAAAGTAGTAGAGTGAAGGAAAAACCAATTTAAATCAAGTAGTTTTATTAGCATAAGCCGAATTATGCGTTTTTTTAAAAACATCAAATATTTCTTGAAAATTTCGGCAAAGTCTCCTTTGTAAATACTGGCCCCCAAACGGGATACAACATGAATAGTATACGAAATCAATAAAAGGCATCCCTAAGCGGGAGCTAGATCTTCGTCAATCGACGGTCACAACCACATAAGTAATATAATATACAACGCCAATGGCGAGGATCAGAACTCAAAAGGAACTCAAAACAACAAGAAATCCACAGAAAAATAACGCGTGACTCTAAGGTCGAAAGAATAACATCACCGTCTCTAGCTCAAAATCAATACATGTTTGGTTGATGGAATTTACTAGATACATTTGAATAATATTATACAAAGTAATATGATGGGTACGATACCAAAAAACACACCTACTAGCAAGTCACCCGAAAGAAGCAGTGCCAGCAAAGCCGTAATGAAACCTGTATGGCAAAACCTGCAAGAAACTGTGGCACAACAGGGGTGAGTTGCCAACTCGTGAGTAGAAAAACATCTACGAACAGAAATCGTATGAACAACCAAATCCTAGGTCAACGATCATAATATATCCTCAAATATATAACATGCAGCCTATAACAATGGCTAGGGTAAATATCTAACCCGAGTGTAATCCCATGTGCCTGTGTCAGTACCTCAGGTAGCAATATATCATATGGATGATATATGAATGCATGAAACAGAATGCATGTACTGATGAAAACTGCTGTCATTAATTAGTGAGATTTCTGTATCTTTTTAAAAACGAGGTATCATAAATGAAATCAGCATAAATAGTGCCTAGCATCGACACAAAACAAGTATCCAAATCTCTCGATATCATTGTGTTGCAATCTCTGTACCTCAATATCTCAAAATCTCTGTATGTCAATCTTACTATCTAGGGCGTCGTCAGTCCAGACCGGCCCCTACCATCAATCTCAAGATCACGACGGTATCCTCCGGATATCCGACGCGTCGGGTAAAATCACCGGTAGGTAGTGCTCCCCTGCCAGGCTCACATCGTCATCATCACGCGCTTCTTGCCCTGGGGTACCTTACCGGGTCTACCATGTACCCGAAACGGTTCATCCGTCTCCTCGAATCGGGCCTCAAAATCCATCAGCAAACTCATGGTGGACGACTCATACATCATGGGAAAACCGCGCTTTTCATTTAAAAAGAGAGAGAAGAAGTTTGTATATGTTTTGCGGTTTTCCCCCAAATCCAGAAAATCTCATGGAAATCCAAATCCAAAACCTCAATAGCACGTAAAATAGTGAAAATATGCATGAGAATCCATGAATGCGGCATAACAATGAATAACAGTATGCCTGAAGCAGTAGGTAATAACTACAATGTCTAAACTAGCATATAAGGCAAGTACACTAATATCATGTCTAAACTATTAGCTAACAGGGTATGTCAATGTAATAGTATTTTCTAACTGTACGTGACATGGCAATTACCGATGAAGATGTGTGTGAGCCGGCAAGTAAGTGTACGTGGTACATACGCATCATCGGTAATGGTGATGGGGTCCTAACAGCATGATATCAATAATGAAATATGAATTACAATAAGTATGCGATGCGGAGCAACAGCAATAATATGCGGGAGCTGAATACTAGACACAACGATAACTAAACTGCATTTCCCTAATATACGTCCTACAATAGTGCCATTTGAAATAACACGAATCGCGGTGTTTTGAAAATAAGGGCCACGGTGTTTTTAAGAAAAGATACGTCTTTTGAAATATCCGTAAAATCCCTTGACCTATCTTTTAAAATACCCACGATTCGTTAGTTTTGAAATAGGTAGGAGTCTAATCTAGTCTAACAACTACACTAAACTATACGGCTGAACTAACAAGCTGAACTACAGGTAATGAAACCGCCTAACATCTGAGTCGATACGTATACATACCTGTATATATATTAGTCGGTGATCCCGCCTCAATAATATCATATCCGATACCCTATCTATAATCAGACATCCCAAGTCAAGAATGCAGATCAATCATCAATAAATCCGCCGTACGGCATCCCCAAATCTGGGTACGGGTCAATATCATACTCATCACACTGTTCATCTGGTATCCTCTTTATCTAGATCATCATCTGGGGTACTGACCTACGTCTAGTACTTTACTAATATCACTATTCACATGGCATTGTCATCCAAAGATCCGCTATAACATCAGGACGTATCTCAAGTACAAATCCTGCCTTATCACCGATCTCACGGCCTCAACTCAAATCTCATCGACTCATCCCAATCCCAAGTATCATCCGCAAACCCAGTATGTGAACACCTAGTCCCATACCCAGGTGAACACATAAACACATCTCCCCATATACGCACAGGTAATAACATAGATGTATGCATGTGTGTGTGTGCGCGTGTGTGGGTGTAACAACTACTCTCGGGTTTCGCAACTAACACTAAACTAATCCATGAACACCTGGAATCCACTTTATCATCAAGTCTCATATCAACATAAAATATATAATCAAAATATATGTGTGTATACGTATTCGGATACATCACCACGAACTGCGGAGGTGCTATACGCCATCCACCCGACTTCTCCCCATAGATATAAATCTACTCACCTGGTCCTCGCTCGCCGGTACCGACGTCTCCACACGCTTGCTTGTCGTCTCGAAGTCCACATGGGCTACCTACATATCATAATGCACCGTATCGTATTAAAACCAAATTCGAAATCGAAACGGCATACGAAAATCAAATCGGCACGCGTATCACGCATAGGTCAAAACCTATCGCCTACGCAGGCAAGAATAGCCAAACCAACCCTCGATATCGATGTACCAACGTCAAACCATCGAGAAAAACCCAAACACTCTCATTTGCACATTCACGAACACTAATTATATTATAAAATAGGTTAAAATTCACAAAAACCCCAAATTCACCTTAAAAGCCATTTTTCCGAAAATCTAGCAAGCAAAAATTACCCGTTTTAGTACCAACTCGACGTTTAAACAAATCTAGCGGCTATAATACTTATTAAATATTTTAAATAAGTCATAAAAACAATTTCCATAATTTAATCTCATTAAATTCCATTAACCCCAAAATTCTAGTTTACAAAATACCCAATTTTTAATAATTTATAGCAAAAATGCACAAACAACAATTTAGCTTGTATTTTCATGAACTAAAAGCATTAAACCACTAAATATAATATTTATAATGACATGAAACCCTAATTTGAATTTTATCTCACAAGAATATAATTATTTTACAAACCTAGTTTACAATTTATATAAATATCACAATTTAAATCAACAAAAAGCAAATTAGCAACTTAATTTGATTTAGCAAAATATTAATATGGCAAATATCTCCCACAACCATAGTCTCACAACACAAAACCCTAACTATATTTTTCACAAACCCAAATCTAAAGCTTCTCTTGCAAACCCACAACTTTCAATTAAACCGAAATTAAGCACCTAACAAGCTTCAATATGGAATTTAAACCAAAAAGAACAATGGGTCAAAAGTTATACCTCACAACCATGAATCAAACTACAAATCTAGACCTCCACTTTGGAATCCTTGCACAAAGATCCATGCTAAAGAAGATGAGGGAAAATGGGTAGGAATCGGATTTGGATTTTAGCTTGATTTTGAGGTATTTTGATGAATTTTTGATGCAAAATGAGAGAGGAAGAAAGAGGGGCTGTTGTTGATGCAGGAAATGGGAGGGCTCGGCTGGAATTGAGGGAAGAGGAGAGAGAGTGAGGTGGGGAAAGATAACATCTAGTCAAAGTCCACCTTAATTCTACATTTCCTTTTTCTTTTCTTTTCTTTTCTTTGTTTTATTTTTGTGAGATGAGAGGCCCAAGAATGGTGGGCTGTCAAGGGGGCCGGCCAGAGATATAGGGGAGTGGGTTTTGCTTTTGTTTGGGTGAGAAAAAAGGTAAATGTTGTCCCCCACTTCCATTAACACTAATTTCACCGAAAAAAGCCTTTTTCTTCTATATTTTCGAAACCGTTTTGGCAAACCATTTTATTTCAAAAACCACATGATAAAATTTTGTTTAATGTGTTATGATGCACAAAATTTGTTTCAACTCATTCCAATTTTTAATTTTCCCTAATTAAATGTATTAGGGACGGCTTAAAATAATATTAAAATAATTAATTTCGGAAAAAATTTCAGAAAATTTGAAATTTCACCAGTGGCTCAATAAACACCAAATACTAGCAATTTCATATCTAGAATATGTATATTTAATTTTATAATAAAGATATTTGTATTTTGACTTTTTACAGAAAACCCCTTATTTTACCGATTTTCCGAAATTTCACCGAAACGATTTTCAAAACGTTACAATCTTCCCCCTTAAAGAATTTCGGTCCCCGAATTTAAATTAAAACTCCCCCCAAATACTAAAACATCTATGCAAAACCATCAAGTCGTCGGGGCTCCGAAATCGTAATTACATAAAACAAATCGTAGCGCAGCGCATGCGAATGAAAAATGAGCATATAACTCAAAATCAAAACACCGTCAAGCATCTCGCAATCATCGGAGTCATGGTAAAGACACAAATGCCAAATCCAATACAAAACCAATACGATGTAACTCGAAACTATACACGTAAATATCAAATCTATATATGTAAATATCCGAAGGAAATGCATGCCAAATTTTTTTAAAGTCGCTGTGCAATGCGCATAACACTGCTCAGTGGCGGACGTCTATCATAAGAAAATAACCATATACATATATACCTTTTGTTTAAAATGTACGTTCCGCCGTTTTGGAAACAATTTATAAGGGTTTCCTTGTTTTAAACGTTTCGTGTCATATTAGACACGTAGATAAACACTGAGACTATAGCTCGCTTTTGGAATTCCCTTCGATAGCTATCAATGCATACAAAATACATTCAGGTACTGTCCTCTGACTAGTCCTGCTCAGTACGAAAACACATAGCAAATATCATAAAAACGTACTGCTCTATACGAAATCAATCCCAAAATACGCATATGAATACTACGTGCGTCTGGTGCGCACGGAAATCAAAATCCATATATGTGCCATACATGCGCACAGAAACAACATCTAAGTGCATTGGGTGTGCACACAACATCTGTCATAGGTAACGTGTGTTCCTGACAGCAAGGACATGTGCGTCTGACATGCACGAAGAATCTCGATTTAGTGCATCTAGTGTGCACCAAAATCGCACCTCAAAACATGCGCGAAAATCCAAATCAGGTGCATCCATCGTGCACGAAATCATGAAATCCGATATCAAGCACCGAACATGCGCAAAATCCAATCAGGTGCATAAGGTGCACAAAACAAATATCGAACATCACAATCGAAATCGAAGTCCAGTGCATCTAAATGCACAACATACGTAACACTGCACTGCAAGCATATATGAACTATACCAAGTGCAAAAACCAAATCGTATGCGTACATACGCACAAAATCAACTCAACTGTATGAAACCCATAAAATCATAAACATTCGAAACCAAGGCACGAAAATGATATCAAGTGCAACAACTGTGCAAAAATCGTAAATACTCAGTAGGTGCAACCATGGTACATGAAAACAAATACCATGAAACTCAATCATCAAAATCAGTCATGCGAATAGATCATTCAAAATACCGAAATCAAATTGGTGGAATAGTCCCGCTCAAGCACATCCTCCAAGAATCTTTGGCCAACTGTCGTGGTCACTCATAGCATGTCTCGTCGACGATCCTGAACTCTGGCCTGCCGGTGTGCATAACATGACCACTCCTGGGTCCAAATCTTCTCGTAATTTATTCCAGAAAGGTCCTGTCGAGATCTCTCCCAAATCCCGTCTCTGCCGAACTGTTCGGAAGTCATCGTCCTTTACTAAGCGATTTCTTGTTCCGGAACGGCTGCATACTCATCGCGACTCCTTCTGGAAGGTATATCCAAGTATAATGTCTCGGCTTGCGTATCGCATCTCTGATGTCGGTGGAGTGGAACGTCATCTTATCCAGATCTTGCACGGACCTCTTTACTCCACTTTTCTCTAATGTCGACTGCTTCAGACTCGTCTCGTCGTGGCTGCATGGACTGAGCTCCAACGGCTATCCTCGTATCTGGAGTCTCCCAAGAAATGCATCTCACCACCTAGCATCCGAATGAAGTCGAACCATCCGATCGATTCGTCAAAACCTCATAATCCCCAAGAGCTCAACATCTTGGGTACAGTTTAACAGTATCGAGTACACACCACAGCATCGATGGTCTAGCCGTAGAAAGGTAAACCCAAGCCTCACTAATGGTGCCGCGGAACTGCCGCAAACCCTAAGGTTCAAAGGCTTTCACACGGTCATTAAGTCGAGTTAGGGTTTCATTCTTCTAGAGGGTCCATAGAATTGCCTGCATGTCTTTCCGAATACTTTAAACCTGGAATAATAGGTTTCCGACATTCGATCGTCTCTGTCGACTCTCTACGTCTTCGCGTGAAGTCGTCTCTAGCTGGAATCAATCTATCTGATGACCTCGCATTGGGGTAGGCGAACGAACCACCTGTCCTAGTCATTCATCCTCGGTGACTAGCGACCTTCTGTCATCTCTTCGAACAACTCCTACAACAATAACTCCAACATCTGGGGTGATATCTCGTCGTTCGCAGCAATAATGGGCTCACTCGTCTGCACGCTGAACCGTGCCTCAATCATCATGAATAGGCAATATATCAACGGTCATCAAAATCTGGCTGGCCTCTATCAGTGGCTCAATCCTCTAGTGCAAATCGGCACGTCCGAGTAATCTCATACAGCAATCCACCCAACGCTCGTGGCGCGAAAACACAATAAAAAGACACATCTCTACAATCGTGTGTCGCCGGAATCATGCCCTGGTCAGTCCTCGTTCTTGACGAGCTCATTCTGACCGCAACTCTAGCCGTAGCTCTCCCTGCCCGTAATCGTGGCAGCAAACCATAACTGGTACCTATGAGGCTAAATCAGGAATGAATATAATACTGAACAAAGAAATGTACTTCCTAAGACTTCTAAAGTGGAGTAGCGTATCGTAAGTATGCCGCGGAACATACCCACGGTACGTCACTCTAATTTAGTCACCTATTCCATCAACCAAGGGTCATCCTACGCTCCGAAGGTAAAACCTAATGCTCTGATACCAACTTTGTCACGTCCCGAAAGTACGGAACATGACCGGCACTTAAACTACGAAACGTCTCGAGGCGTACGTAATCTAAGTAAGCCGAAAACCCAGAAATCCAAACCAAGAAAAGTAGTAGAGTGAAGGAAAAACTAATTTAAATCAAGTAGTTTTATTAGCATAAGCCGAATTATGCGTTTTTTTAAAAACATCAAATATTTCTTGAAAATTTCAGCAGAGTCTCCTTTGTAAATACTGCCCCCCAAACGAGATACAACATGAATAGTATACGAAATCAATAAAAGGCATCCCCAAGCGGGAGCTAGCTCTTCGTCAATCGACGGTCACAACCACACAAGTAATATAATATACAACGCCAAGGGCGAGGATCAGAACTCAAAAGAAACTCAAAACAACAAGAAATCCACAGAAAAATAACGCGCGACTCTAAGGTCGAAAGAATAACATCACTATCTCTAGCTCAAAATCAATACATGTTTGGTTGATGGAATTTACTAGATACAACTGAATAATATTATACAAAGTAATATGATGGGTACGATACCAATAAACACACCTACTAGCAAGTCACCCGAAAGAAGCAGTGCCAGCAAAGCCGTAATGAAACCTGTATGGCAAAACCTGCAAGAAACTGTGGCACAACGGGGGTGAGTTGCCAACTCGTGAGTAGAAAAACATCTACGAACAGAAATTGCATGAACAACGCAATCCTATGTCAACGATCAGAATATATCCTCAAATATATAACATGTAGCCTATAACAATGGCTAGGGTAAATATCTAACCCGAGTGTAATCCCATGTGCCTGCGTCAGTGCCTCAGGTAGCAATATATCATATGGATGATGTATGAATGCATGAAACAGAATGCATGTACTGATGAAAACTGCTGTCATAAATTAGTGAGATTTCTGTATCTTTTTAAAAACGAGGTATCATAAATGAAATCAGCATAAACAGTTCCTAGCATCGACACAAAACAAGTATCCAAATCTCTCGATATCTCTCTATCGCAATCTCTGTACCTCAATATCTCAAAATCTCTGTATGTCAATCTCACTATCTAGGGCGTCGTCGGTCCAGACCGGCCCCTACCATCAATCTCAAGACCACGACGGTATCCTCCGGATATCCGACGCATCGGGTAAAATCACCGGTAGGTAGTGCTCCCCTGCCAGGCTCACATCGTCATCATCACGCGCTTCTTGCCCCTGGGTACCTTACCGGGTCCACCATATACCCGAAATGGTTCATCCGTCTCCTCGAATCGGGTCTCGAAATCCATCAGCAAACTCATGGTGGACGACTCATACATCATGGGAAAACCGCGCTTTTCATTTAAAAAGAGAGAGAAGAAGTTTGTATAAGTTTTGCGGTTTTCCCCCAAATCAAGAAAATCTCATGGAAATCCGAATCCAAAACCTCAATAGCATGTAAAATAGTAAATATATGCATGAGAATCTATGAATGAGGCATAACAATGAATAACAGTATGCCTGAAGCAGCAGGTAATAACTATAATGTCTAAACTATCATATAAGACAAGTACACTAATATCATGTCTAAACTATTAGCTAACAGGGTATGTTAATGTAATAGTATTTTCTAAGTGTACATGACATGGCAATTACCGATGAAGATGTGTGTGAGCCGGCAAGTAAGTGTACGTGGTACATACGCATCATCGGTAATGGTGATGGTGTCCTAACAGCATGATATCAATAATGAAATATGAATTACAATAAGTATGCGATGCGGAGCAACAGCAATAATATGCGGGAGCTGAATACTAGACAGAACGATAACTAAACTGCATTACCCTAATATACGTCCTACAATAGTACATTTTGAAACAACACGAATCGTGGTGTTTTGAAAATAAGGGCTACGGTGTTTTAAAGAAAAGATACATCTTTTGAAATATCCGTAGAATCCCTTGACCTGTCTTTTAAAATACCCATGATTCGTTAGTTTTGAAATAGGTAGGAGTCTAATCTAGTCTAAAAACTACACTAAACTATACGGCTGAACTAACAAGTTGAACTACAGGTAAGGAAACCGCCTAACATCTGAGTCGATACGTATACATACCTGTATATATATTAGTCGGTGATCCCGCCTCAATAATATCATATCCGATACCATATCTATAATCAGACATCCCAAGTCAAGAGTGCGGATCAATCATCAATATATAGCTCGTACGTAAATCCGTCGTACGGCATCCCCAAATCTGGGTACGGGTCAATATCATACTCATCACACTGTTCATCTGGTATCCTCTTTATCAAGATCATCATCTGGGGTACTGACCTATGTCTAGTACTTTACTAATATCACTATTCACATGGCATTGTCATCCAAAGATCCGCTATAACATCAGGACGAATCTCAAGTACGAATCCTGCCATATCACCGATCTTACTGCCTCAACTCAAATCTCATCGACTCATCTCAATCCCAAGTATCATCCGCAAATCCAGTATGTGAACACCTAGTCCCATACCCAGGTGAACACATAAACACATCTCCCCATATACGCACAGGTAATATCATAGATGTATGCATGTGTGTGTGTGCGTGTGTGGGTGTAACAACTACTCTAGGGTTTCGCAACTAACACTAAACTAATCCATGAACACCTAGAATCCACTTTATCATCAAGTCTCGTATCAACATAAAATATATAATCAAAATATATGTGTGTATACGTATTCGGATACATCACCACGAACTGCGGGGGTGCTATACGCCATCCACCCGACTTCTCCCCGTAGATATAAATGTACTCACCTGGTCCTCGCTCGCCGGTGCCGACGTCGCCACGCGCTTGCTTGTCGCCTCGAAGTCCACATGGGGTACCTACATATCATAAAGCACCGTATCGCATTAAAACCAAATTCGAAATCGAAACGGCATACGAAAATCAAATCGTTACGCGTATCTCGCATAGGTCAAAACCTATAGCCTACGTAGGCAAGAATAGCCAAACCAACTCTCGATGTCGATGTACAAACGTCAAACCATCGAGAAAAACCCAAACACTCTCATTTGCGCATTCACGAACACTAATTATAATATAAAATAGGTTAAAATTCACAAAAACCCCAAATTCACCTTAAAAGCCATTTTTCCGAAAATCTAGCAAGCAAAAATTACCCGTTTTAGTACAAAACTCGACGTTTAAACAAATCTAGCGGCCATAATACTTATTAAATATCTTAAATAAGTCATAAAAATAATTTCCATAATTTAATCTCATTAAATTCCATTAACCCCAAAATTCTAGTTTACAAAATACCCAATTTTTAACAATTTATAGCAAAAATACACAAACAACAATTTAGCTTGTATTTTCATGAACTAAAAGCATTAAACCACTCAATATAATATTTATAATGACATGAAACCCTAATTTGAATTTTATCTCACAAGAATATAATTATTTTAAAAACCTAGTTTATAATTTATATAAATATCACAATTTAAATCAACAAAAAGCAAATTAGCAACTTAATTTGATTTAGCAAAATATTAATATGGCAAATACCTCCCACAACCATAGTCTCACAACACAAAACCCTAACTATATTTTTCACAAATCCTAATCTAAAGCTTCTCTTGCAAACCCACAACTTTCAATTAAACCGAAATTAAGCACCTAACAAGCTTCAATAAGGAATTTAAACCAAAAAGAACAATAGGTCAAAAGTTATACCTCACAACCATGAATCAAACTACAAATCTAGACCTCCACTTTGGAATCCTTGCACCGAGATCCATACTAAAGAAGATGAGGGAAAATGGGTAGGAATCGGATTTGGATTTTAGCTTGATTTTTGAGGTATTTTGATGAATTTTTGATGCAAAATGAGAGAGGGAGAAAGAGGGGCTGTTGTTGATGCAGGAAATGGGAGGGCTCGGCTGGAATTGATGGAAGAGGAGAGAGAGTGAGGTGGGGAAAGATAACATCTAGTCAAAGTCCACCTTAATTCTGCATTTTCTTTTTCTTTTCTTTTCTTTTCTTTGTTTTATTTTTGTGAGATGAGAGGCCCAAGAATGGTGGGCTGTCAAGGGGGCCGGCCAGAGCTATAGGGGAGTGGGTGTGGGTTTTGTTTGGTTGAGAAAAAATGATAAATGTTGTACCCTGATTTGATGAAATCCTCGATTATGTATGTTTATAGAAAATTGAATATAGAAATCACAACCAAAAATATTTTGACCGCAATCAATAACGGTGTCGGATGTAGCGCGTTAGTAAGTGCGGATCGTCCACAGGGAAAGTGAGATCTGTTCAATTTCCGAATTAGATGAGTTGAAAATTTAAGGCAAAGAAAAGAAAACAATTCATGATTTTCATTTGAAGATCAAGAAATAAGAAAAATCTAGATCTAAAAGAAACATTAAAAACAAGAATTGAGATGTGTGATAATTTCCAACCAACAATCAAGATTAGAAGTATGGCTCATAGGAGTAGATCGGATCTAAAGATGTGATGAGATCTAATGATTACTCATTCTTATCCATTAACGAATTGATACTAGATCGATGCAAATTCATCGAGGTTTAAGGATCGTGCGAGGAAATTAAGGATTTCGCGACTCATCCTTTGTCCTTTCGATGGATCGCATTCAAATTCTAGCTTCTAGTTAATCAAATGGTCAATAGTTGTTCTTTAGTTTCGAGTGAACACGATCAAGAAACCATCATCTCGAAACTAGGTCATTGATCATTTGATTCACTAGAATTTCCAAACATTATAGGATTTAAGAATTGTAAAAATATCTAAATTATCATCATCTAAAGATCGTCACAACTCCTACACGAGCGGAGATTACTCAAACATCATGATCACAACCACAACCTCAAATTGAGATCTAATCATTATGCTTGAATTAAAAGATAAGCAAGAATATAGAAAATTCACCTTTATTTATCGACAATTTTCGTTACAACTCTCTTGAATTTACAAAAGGATGGAACTAGATCGTCGATTTCGGTTTCGCTGGGCTCCTTGAGTCGCAGATGGGCGTGGATCTCTTGCTCCGTTGAAATCCGGCGTCGCTTGCTAAAGGTTGAAGGCTCTCTTGCTTGAGTTGCTCTCGGGATCTTGATCTTGATTTTTGAATTGTATTTTTGAGGCACAAGTTGTGTCACTCAACTTGTGGGTTGAAGATGATGGTGATTCTTGAACCATTTGCATCCTAGATCTAGGCTCTCTTATATAGACCTCCAAATTCTAGATCTAGGATTGAAATTTAAATTCCCTCCACAAGTTAGTTAACCAAAAGATTTAAATTTCCCTCCAAGAGTTTGTTAAGCCGAGCCTTCTAAATGTGCCACGTGGAGATTCTGGGGTCTTCTGGAAGATTTGGCCGTTAGAGGAGAGCACGTGGAAAAATTTGGTGCAATGATCTTACTATATGGCCGCGGATCCGCGACGCCAAGGGGGTTTGGGCCGCGGATCTGCGGCCCTTTGGTGGCCTTGATTCTTCAATTTTGCATGGTAATTCTTGGACTGAGTTTTGGGCCTCTTTCTGATGTGTGGAATTTTATTTGGATTTCTGTATCACTACCAGATATTCAGCCTTTGAGTTGGCGCATCTTTTATCAGATCTTTTCCCAATTTTTGGGCTCTGCTTCTGTGATTTCCTGCATTAGACCCCAGACAAGAGTTGCGCAATACAAGGATGATGCGATGCCATGAAAAACACACAATTTCCCTAAAAGTGCCGGTTTTAGTATACAGTACAAGTAATTCAGTATTTTACATGTTTTTTGCAAATATGTGTGATATGAATACCGGATACCTCTACTTGACTGCAAAAGGTAGGGAAATTGCCGTGTTAGAAATGCAGTATTTTCGACTGATCAAATTCCCCCAAACTTATTTTTGATCGTCTCGATCGAACAGTTTTATTAAAAAGAGAAGGAGAAAATAAAGAAAGAGAAAAGCACACTTTCGTAGGCAACATGATTGCACTGAGCACGTGCAACAAGCCTTTAAACCTCTAGGTGTCCCTAGTAGGAGGAGTGTTGTCTCCTGAGGGTTTTCAGCGGATTGCACCCATAAAATCCAATAATAAAACAAAGATCATGAATATTACATTTAAAGAGAAGAATTCTAAAATAAAAGGCTTGAAAATTAGGGTTTCCAACTAAGCTAGCTTTTCGGTTGTTATGAGCCCTATCTTAATGGTCATGAAAAGATGCTAGAAATCATGTCCTCCCTCAATAAAACATCGTCTTATTCTTCATTCCTATCTTTCTTCCAAACATCGATCGTATCACCCTGCGTGTGTGTAAAGGATATCCCTACACCCGGAGAATTCAATTCAAGCTATCATACTCTTGCCCATCAGCCTCAGTACTTTTTAATTAATGAATATTTAGACGAATTTGCTCACACACTTTCATGCGACCGTTAATACTTCTTGAGGTACTAACCGACCGTTTACTCACGTGTTTTCTTATTTGGTGTATTTTTTCTCGTCTTGCACCACCTTAGGCATAGCAGTGACTCCCAGACCAGTTGTCCTTAGAGCACTAGGTGAAGAGGCACCCTCGCTATACATTTTTTATTGCCCTTGGTGATAACAAAGACCAGTGTCCATTTTTCTCACCACTTTATATTTTATTCATTTTTTATTTTATTTCCTTCATACTTTTGGCTTTAAGACAAGAGCATTTCAAGGTATCCTCTACTATCCCGGGCTTCAAGACGTGTGTAAGTGCGAATAGCAGGGTATCAACGTTCAAAATGTTTGGCTTCCAGAATAGAAACTATTTTTCAGACTTATTTTTATCCTCAGATTAGTTACTTCCTTCATCTTACTAACCCTTGGGACAACGGCTCATAACTACTTATTACTAGTTCGTATAAGAAAACTTCTAATTTTCTTGGTTTTCTTAAATTTTTCTAATCTCATGGATGTAATTGTTCACCATCTAATCTTTTATTATCATAAATATTAAATATTTTTATATTTTGAAAATTTTTAAAAATTTTATGAGTTTGAAAATTTTTGAATTTTTATGGATTTTGAAAATTTTTAAATTTTTATAGGTTTTTATGGGTTTTGAAAAACTATTTACAAAAAATGATGAGCCAAAAATATTTACACAAAATTTTTATGGGTTTTGAAATTTTTTAAATTTTTATGGTTTTTTAAAGAAATGTTTTGTGCTTATGCAAATGATATGCACCTGATGCAAAACTAAGCACAAACCTCCCCCAAACTTGTTTTTAACAGTGTCCTCACTGTTGCCAACCGCTATATCTACAAAACCTGTAAGCCTGGGAGGAATTTATTAGTGGGGGCAAAATATATAAGTGAAGACCCTCCCCCAAACTTATTCTTTTCACTCACCTCCATTCAAAAAGATGATGCAGTAATATACAGGACATGGAGGTGTGACGGAGGAATTTTAATCAAGATAAACTGGCTCCTGTAAGAACAGGAGCTCCTCCGTGGGGTCAGTGGAAAAATACGGCTTTAGTCTATTTCCATTCACTTTGAAAAATGTGCCGTTTTTAACATTTTCTACCTCTACTGACCCGTGCGGGTATACAGACCGCACAACAAAAGGTCCTTCCACCAAGATCGAAGCTTACCCGCGTGAAGGTGTAGTCGTGAATCATAAAGAAGGACTTGTTGACCAGGTGAAAATGTTTTCCTTAAAATGTTTTTATCGTGAAAAACCTTGGTCCTATTCTTTATGATTACAGCGTTATCATAAGCTTCATCGCGGAGTTCTCTTAGCTCATTAAGTTGCAGCTTCCGAAAGTTGCAGGCTTGGTTTAGGTCAAAATTGATTTCCTTAATAGCCCACAATGCTTTATGCTCTATCTCGACGGGTAAATGACATGCTTTCCCAAACACTATCCTATATGGAGACATCCCTAGGTCGGTTTTAAATGCAGTTCTGAATGCCCAAAGAGCATCCGTCAGTTTGGTCGACCAGTCTTTTCTATTTTTAGCAACAGTCTTCTCCAGAATTAGTTTGATCTGTCTATTTGAGATCTCAGCCTGCCCGCTCGTTTGGGGATGATAGGGTGTAGAAAGTCGGTGGTTGATTCCGTATTTCCGCATCAGAGTCTCGAAAGACCTGTTGCAGAAATGTGTCCCGTTATCGCTAATGATAGCGCGTGGGTGTCCAAATCGCGAAAAGATGTTTTCTTTTAGGAACTTAATGACAACCTTTTTGTCATTAGTGCGACATGGAATGGTTTCAACCCACTTCGAGACGTAATCAACTGCCAGCAGTATGTACAAATTCCCAAAGGAGTTGGGAAAGGGACCCATAAAATCAATGCCCCAAACATCGAAAATTTCAACAACCAAGATGGGTTGCTGAGGCATTTCATTTCTCCGGGAGATTCTACCCGTGTACTGACATTGTGTACAGGTTTTGCAATAGTCAAATGAGTCCTTGAATAAGGTCGGCCAATAAAATCCACATTGCAAAACCTTTTCCGCCGTCTTTTTAGGACCGAATTGACCCCCACAGTCCTGATCATGACAAAAAGAAAGAACACTCTTGAACTCTTCTTTCGGGACACACCGGCGAATGATCTGATCAGGACAATACTTAAACAAATATGGATCATCCCAGTAAAAGTGTTTTACTTAGGATAAAAACCGGTATTTGTCCTGTTTTGACCAATTGCTGGGTATCTGTCCCGTGACAAGATAGTTCACAATATCCCTGAACCATGGTTCATTGGATACGTTCAAGAGTTGTTCGTCGGGGAATGAGTCATTGATCGGAAGGGTCACAGGGGAAGAAGAGATGCGCGAATGATGGTCAGCAACTACGTTTTCACATCCTTTCTTATCTTTGATAACAAGATCAAATTCTTGTAACAGAAGGATCCAACGTATTAGCTGACCTTTTGCATCTTTCTTCGCCAGGAGATGTTTCAAGGCGGAATGGTCTGTGTACACAATTATTGGAGAGCCGATTAAGTAAGGCCTGAATTTTTCTAATCCGAATACAACTGCCAAAAGTTCTTTTTCAGTAGTTGTATAGTTGATTTGTGCATCATTCGGGGTCTTACTCGCATAGTAGATCACGTGTGGCATCTTTTCAATGTGTTGTCCTAAGACTGCACCTACTTCAAAGTCGGATGCGTCACACATCAGCTCAAAGGGGTAGTCCCAATTTGGAGACGATAGAACGGGGGCTGAAGTGAGGGAGTGTTTAAGTGAGTCGAAGGCTGCCTCACAATCCGAGTCAAAGTGGAAGGTCGTATCCTTGGCCAGGAGAAGAGTTAAAGGTCTAGCAATTTTGCTAAAATCCTTAATGAACCTCCCATAAAAGCCCGCGTGGCCAAGAAATGATCGAATGTCCTTGACGCTTTTGGGATGAGGAAGGTTTTGAATGACATCTATCTTAGCTCTGTCAACCTCAATGCCTTTTCTCGAAATAACATGTCCAAGCACAATTCCCTCTTGGACCATGAAGTGGCATTTTTCCCAATTCAAGGTTAAGTTCTTCTCTTTGCAACGAGTAAGAACTGCGTCAAGATTCGATAGGCAGTCGGAAAAAGAGTCTCCGAAAATTGAGAAATCGTCCATAAAGATCACCAGAAAATTCTCTACCATGTCAGAGAATATCCCCATCATACACCGCTGAAAGGTAGCGGGAGCATTGCACAACCCAAAGGGCATGCGTCTATAAGCAAAGGTACCAAAAGGACAAGTAAAAGTGGTTTTATCTTGGTCCTTTTTGGCTATGGGGACCTGATTATAGCCAGAGTATCCGTCCATAAAGCAATAATACGCACGTCCAACTAAGCATTCCAGCATCTGATCAATGAAAGGTAGAGGAAAGTGGTCTTTCCTCGTAGCGGCATTGAGTTTTCGGTAATCAATACATACATGCCACCCAGTTTGGGTGCGTGTCTGAATCAACTCATTTGCCTCATTTGTAACAACAGTGATACCAGA
Organism: Agapanthus africanus; assembly: GCA_030015575.1. Taxonomy (NCBI): domain Eukaryota; kingdom Viridiplantae; phylum Streptophyta; class Magnoliopsida; order Asparagales; family Amaryllidaceae; genus Agapanthus; species Agapanthus africanus. The sequence continues at coordinate 336,793,116 of CM057345.1, read as the reverse complement.
TTTCTTAGGGACGACATGTATAGGACTCACCCATTGGCTATCGGAGATTGGGTATATGATACCACTATCAAGGCATTTGACGATCTCTTTCATCACCGCTTCCTTCATGACGCGGTTCAACCGTCTCTGTGGTTCTCGGGTTGGTCTGGCATCATCCATCAAATGTTTATGATGTTCGACGATCAAGGGACTAATCCCTTTGATGTCCGCCATGGTCTAACTAAACGCCTCCTTATTAGATCTCAATACCGATAAAAGTGCATTCTCTTGCTCTAATGCTAGAGAAGCGGAAATGATAACCGGTAAAGACACATTCTCACCTAAATATGCATATTTAAGGTGAGAAGGTAAAGTTTTGAGATCTAATTCGGGCGGAGAAATAATAGAAGGTGGGATCATCGAATGATTTTCGGAGTCGCGAAGAAGCTCATAGCCTGTAAAAGATACAGACTCGGAAGGTGTTGAGTCAGGAGAGGCAGACTCAAGCGCAGAAATGGTGTCCTCACTAAGATCATGTGCCAGGTCGAACAGTGATGTGGTAGTGTCGTCGAGATCAGTAAAGCAAAGTTCCTCAACTCCGCAACTCTCGGGAGCAATCTCGTGGACAGAGCACATATCAAGGATATGAGCAGAGGGTTCTGATGGCTGACTTCCAATTTTGTAGATGTTTAGTTTAATGGTCATATTTCCAAATGATAAGTTCATTGAACCATTTCTACAATTAATGACAGCATTAGAAGTGGCAAGGAAAGGTCGACCCAAAATCACCGGAATTTGGCTCCGGGGGTTTGCTACAGGCTGTGTATCGAGAACAATGAAGTCTACAGGGAATACGAATTCCCCGACCTTTATCAACACATCCTCTAGTTTACCCCAAGGTTTGGTGATTGAACGGTCTGCCATTTGGAGAGTGCAGTGAGCAGGTTTTAACTCTCCAATCCCTAGCTGCTCATAGACAGAGTATGGAAGTAGGTTAACACTTGCGCCAAGGTCTAAAAGAGCACGGTTGATGTTTTTACCCCCAATAGAAATCGATATCGTAGGACATCCTGGGTCCTTACGTTTCTTTGGTAGCTGAGGGATAAAAGCAGTGCTAATGTTATTGGACATGAAGACCTTCTTCGGCACTTGAGTCTTCCTCTTCCTAGTGCACAAGTCCTTGAGAATTTTCGCATAAGCGGGGACTTGTTGAATCGCATCTAGGAGAGGGATGTTGATGTTAACCTGCTTGAAAATTTCCATAATATTCTCCATATGAGGACTCGATTTGTTAGCCCTTAACCGATTCGGGTAAGGTGCTTTAGCAATGAGCGCTGGGTCCATCATAGAAGAAGGAAGAGGGGGTAGACAAGATCCCGAAAGAGGAGTGGGGATCGTCTGTGAAGAGCTAGAAGAGGTGGGCTGAGGTGTCGAGCCTAGAGTGAAATGGAGAATAGGCTCGCGAGAAGGCGGTGGGGTAGAAGAACAAGAATCAGAAGCAGAAGTGTGTGTGTGAGGAAAGGTCTCAGCCGGGGTGTTGATAGGAATTTCAGTATCATCAACTTCTTCCCCAACATGGTTATCCAGCACTCTTCCTGATCTCAACGTTGTGACGGCATTTACATTGTAATGCCCAGGATTCGGTAGGGGTTGAGACAGAAGTTTCCCTTTTTCTCTCGCACTCAACTCGGCCTTAAGTCGTGCAATTTCAGCTTCCATCGTTTTGATACTCTCAGCTTGGGACGCTGAGTTTTTCTTTATCTCACCGACAGAAGACCTAACCTCGGCCGACATTTCCATGAAATTTGATAAGAGTGATTTCATGGTTTGAGTGAATTGAGAGAACTCGTCAGAACAGGTCGACTGCATAGGATTAGAAGGTGGAGGAGGGTTGACCTGGTTTTGGAAGTTTTGTGAATGGTAGGGGTGCTGAGTGAGTTGAAGTGGTTGCTGTTGTGATGGAGGGACCCGTTGGAATTGATTAGGGTTTGGAACCGTGTTTTGGGATTGGTTCCAGGCAAAATTCGGGTGATTCCTCCAACCCTGATTGTATGTGGAAGAATATGGATCGTTTCTAGGTCTTTAAAATGCGGCATTGGTATGCTCGAGACCTTGAAACTGAGAGTTTAATGGATATTCTCCCGTTAAGTGAGACGGATCAGAACAGCACCCACAAACAGTTTTGGGGAGCGACATTGGGTTTAGGGAGGCTGCTAAGAATTTGTGTTCCATAGCGTCGAGCTTCTTTTGCATTGCTGCCATCTCAGCTCGAACACCTATGGATACGTCTATTTGGTGTACGCCACCCCTACTCGATGGCTGGGTTCCAGTCTCCCACTGTAAAGACTTTTCAGCGAACTCTTCTAAAAATTTCCATGCTTCCCCATCATCCTTGGTCATAAAGGTGCCTTGACACATGTTTTCAAGGTTTTGTTTAGTGGTAGGGTTACTGCCCTCATATATGATTCGACAAAGTTCCCATCTCGGGATGCCGTGATGTGGGCATTGAACCAAAAGATCCTTGAATCGTTTAAAGCATTTTGAAAATGGTTCAGCCGGAAGCTGGGAGAATTGATATAATTCGCTACGGATTCGAGCTGTCTTTTGCATAGGGTAGAATTTCTTAAGGAATGCCGCAACGAATTCTTCCCAATTCGTTATGGAATGTGCGGTGGTGTTATATAGCCACTTCTCGGCTAAATCGCACAAGGTAAATGGAAGAAGTCGTAGACGCATGGCATCCACAGAAAGTTGTGATGTACCCATCATTGCGCATACGTTTTCAAATTTGGTGATAAAAACGTACGCGTCTTCAGTCTCGAGACCGTGGAATTTGGGTAGAAGGTTGATGTACTGGGGTTTAATCTCAAAGTTATCCCCGTTGCCTGGTGGAATGGATAAGCAGGTCGAGAGAGGACCTCGCAAAGGGTAGCACCTCTCTTAGAGAGAGATGCGGGGAGGATTCTGCGCACCAACGGACGGCGGCAGAGCAGCGGTAAAGAGGTTCGATGGAGACGGATCCATCGGTGTAGGTGTGGTGGTGGGTAAAAGAAAGGTAAATGGAGAAATACCGACTTCGGAGTCGATCGAGGGGACGCGGACAAGTCGGGCACTAGAATCCCGTGTCCAGCCTATCTTGCACTAAAAAGGGTTAGTACAAGTGGCAGCGTGATTTATAATTAGGGGAAATGAAGTGAATGCGGTGTTTGTTTTGAAAAATGATACGGATTTTGAAAATATGATGCGATCACAACAAATGCAACAAGCAACCCTAAAATCTATGGTCACCTAGGTCAAAGCTCTAGACCGCTCCTAACTTCCAAAAGACAAGTCGCAGGATAAAATCCTCCACTGCCTCTTTGTTTCTCCTGTGGCCAGGTAAGTGGGAGGTTCTCCACTACGTAAGTAATGGGCCTAATTAAGTAACCACTAGCCTTCGATACACTTTCCTTAGACACCACAAAAAGAAACGCGGATAAGCAATGAATTACCCACGGCCTTCTTCTGTCCTAAGTGAGCGCGACTGTCCTTAGAGTCATCTCTAGATATTTTTTAGTTAATGAGGGTAATGCGGATGCAGGTTTGTGATTTTTGGGGCTTAGGAAGGGTAATGAACTCCCCACCTAATCTGGATTTGGTCGTGCCCCTTAATGTCCGTATTAATTATGAAAACAACCACAAAATAAAAAACAAGCACAATTTATTTTGCTTTTTGCGGCGCTGCGATTTTTGCAATGAAGCCTGCAACAAATTGTTAATTGTAGCAGATTTTAGGAAGGAGATAAGAAAGTTAGAGGTTACTAGATAAAAATTGTACAGAGATCCCCTAGAACCGCTGCGATTCCGCCGCGATTAGCCCCTAATGCCGCGGTTCCGCCGCACCTTGAGCTCCTCTCTGCACCGAAAAATTTGGTACTGCTCCTGTTCAGCTCCTGAGCTCACTGGAATTCTCCAAATAATTTTCCAATTTCACAGCAATCTCCATATCTCCTTGCAATTAACCACAACAACTTGTTTAGTGTTTTGCGCGAGTTTTGATCTAAAAAATATTGATGGAATAAACTTTTCAACTCAGATTTCAAAAAATGAATAAATAGCACACGATCCCCGGCAGCGGCGCCATTTTATTTGATGAAATTCTCGATTGTGTATGTTTATAGAAAATTGAATATAGAAATCATAACCAAAAATATTTTGACCGCAATAAATAATGGTGTCGGATGTAGCACGATAGTAAGTGCGGATCGTCCACAGGGAAAGTGAGATCTGTTCAATTTCAGAATTAGATGAGTTGAAAATTTAAGGCAAAGAAAAGAAAACAATTCATGATTTGCATTTGAAGATCAAGAAATAAGAAAAATCTAGATCTAAAAGAAACATTAAAAACAAGAATTGAGATGTGTGATAATTTCCAACCAACAATCAAGATTAGAAGTATGGCTCGTAGGAGTAGATCGGATCTAAAGATGTGATGAGATCTAATGATTACTCATTCTTATCCATTAACGAATTGATACTAGATCGATGCAAATTCATCGAGGTTTAAGGATCGTGCGAGAAATTAAGGATTTCGCAACTCAACCTTTTTCCTTTCGATGGATCGCATTCAAATTCTAGCTTCTAGTTAATCAAATGGTCAATAGTTGTTCTCTAGTTTCGAGTGAACACGATCAAGAAAGCATCATCTCGAAACTAGGTCATTGATCATTTGATTCACTAGGATTTACAAACATTATAGGATTTAAGAATTGTAAAAATATCTAAATCATCATCATCTAAAGATCGTCACAACTCCTACACGAGCGGAGATTACAAAAACATCATGATCACAAACACAACCACAAATTAAGATCTAATCATTATGCTTGAATTAAAAGATAAGCAAGAATATAGAAAATTCACCTTTATTTATCGACAATTTTCGTTACAACTCTCTTGAATTTACAAAAGGATGGAACTAGATCGTCGATTTCGGCTTCGCTCGGCTCCTTGAGTCGTGGATCGGCGTAGATCTCTTGCTCCGTTGAAATCCGGCGTCGCTTGCTAAAAGTTGAAGGCTCTCTTGCTTGAATTGCTCTCGGGATCTTGATCTTGAAGTTGAATTGGAATTTGGCACAAGTCGTGTCACTCAACTTGTGGGGGGAAGAGGGAGAGATGAAGAATTGAACCATTTGCACCCTAGATCTAGGCTCTCTTATATAGACCTCCAAATTCTAGATCTAGGATTGAAATTTGAATTCCCTCCACAAGTTAGTTAACCAAAAGATTTAAATTTCCCTCCAAGAGTTTATTAAGCCGAGCCTTCTAGATGTGCCACGTGGAGATTCTGGGGTCTTCTGGAAGCTTTGGCCGTTAGAGGAGAGCACGTGGCAAAATTTGGTGGAATGATCTCATTATATGGCCGCGGATCCGCGGCGCCAAGGGGGTTTGGGCCGCGGATCCGCGGCCCTTTGGTGGCCTTGATTCTTCATTTTTGCAATGTAATTCTTGGGCTGAGTTTTGGGCCTCTTTCTGATGTGTGGAATTTTATTTGGATTTTTGTATCACTACCAGATCTTCAGCCTTTGAGTTAGCGCATCTTTTATCAGATCTTTTCCCAATTTTTGGGCTCTGCTTCTGTGATTTCCTGCATTAGACCCCAGACAAGAGTTGCGCAATACAAGGATGATGCGATGCCATGAAAAACACACAATTTCCCTAAAAGTGCCGGTTTTAGTATACAGTACAAGTAATTCAGTATTTTAAATGTGTTTTGCAAATATGTGTGATATGAATACCGGATACCTCTACTTGACTGCAAAAGGTAGGGAAATTGCCGTGTTAGAAATGCAGTATTTTCGACTGATCATACCCCACTTCCATTAGCACTAATTTCACCGAAAAAAAGCCTTTTTCTTCGATATTTTCTAAACCGTTTTGGCAAACCATTTCATTTCAAAATCCACATGATAAAATTTTGTTTAATGTGTTATGTTGCACAAAATTTGTTTCAACTCATTCCAATTTGTAATTTTCCCTAATTAAATGTATTAGGGACGGCTTAAAATAATATTAAAATAATTAATTTCAGAAAAATTTTCAGAAAATTTGAAATTTCACCAGTGGCTCAATAAACACCAAATACTAGCAATTTCATAGCTAGAATATATATATTTAATTTTATAATAAAGATATTTGTATTTTGACTTTTACAGAAAACCCCTTATTTTACCGATTTTCCGAAATTTCACCGAAACGATTTTCAAAACGATACACTTACAGGATGTGAGGGCCGATCTGTGGATGCGGTGCCTGAGGATTTGGGATTTGATGTGTCAGTGAGGAACACTGGTGTTTTTCCATGCTGATGATTTTGCATGCGATTTTATATTATATCATCCCATACTTAGGATTATGTTGATATGCATTGCTTCATGTAGTTGTAGTACCCTGCCGATGTACCTTTATATGATTGTTGCATATTCACTTATCATACTTATGCTATCGGATTACATGTGATAGTTAGATCGCTGTTCGTGCATACCTGCGATTACAGTATGATATTAATTACTATTCACGAGTTGGCAACTCACCCCCGTTGTGCCACAGTGTTTTGCAGGACTTACCCTCAGAGTAGTCGCGGCAGGGCATCTTATCATCTCTAGTTTTGCGGATACCGCTACTTTAGGCAGTGAGGCCTTTGCTTTTAGGTTGGTTTGCGGTTATCTGTTTGTACATTGTATATTTTTTTTGTTGGATCTAGTATTCTCCATCTACCATTGTTGTATATGACTTAGAGATGACTTGTGAGGATTCGGTGCTGTATTATATTAGTGACTTTGGGTGCCGTGCTCGTGGAAGCCGGTTATGTTGGGAAGTTTACCTCTTTATACAGTATCCTTTATATTCTTCGCTTCGGCATCGTATAGTTGTTGTGGTGATTGTCTCCGCCGTTGGGCGTGATTTTGCTCCCATTTGGGATGCTTTATATATTATCTGTGTTGTACCGTTTTCGGGGCTAGTTTTTACAAAGGAGGTGCTGCCGAAATTTTCAAGAAAGAAAACAAGAGTTAGAGATTTTACTTGTGATTTTCTACACGTTTTAAACTATGTTTTCTCCGTTGACCCAGTCATGGGTGGTTTAGATTTCTGGGTTTTCGGCTTACTTGAGTTGCGTACGCCTGTTGACGTTACGTAGTTTAAGTGCCGGTTACGGGCCAAACATGGGTCGCGAAAAAGTTGGTATCAGAGCGTTAGGTTTTACCTTTCGGTGTGTAGGATGACCTTGGTATGATGGAGTAGGTAGCTTAAGCAGAGTGACGTAGCGTGTGTATGTTCCGCGGCATACTTACGACACGGTTCTCCGCCAAAGTAACCCTAGGACTTATTGATTGATATTCCTCCGTGATGATATACATCTTTGTGATTCGATTCCTGTTTCCTTATCGAATCTTGTTTCAATTTCCAGCCCCTACGCCGCCGAAGACTACGAGGGCACAGAGAGCAGCCGCGAGGGCCAAGGTTGTAAGTGCACGGCGGAGCCCCGGCCGTCAATCCGACGGCAAAATGCGGAAGCGGTGATAAACTTTAAATTTTCTTGAACTGGCAAACCGCCGCGCACTAATACCCGGATCGAACCACTAACTAGTCCTAGCTAACTACAAGAAAGGGAAGAGAGATATACCGACAGATCCGAGTCCTCCGGTCTTCTCGTCGTCGTCCCGATCTCCTGCGGAATGTCCCGTCTCCTCCTCGTCGCCGGAAGTGCACCACATCGCCTACTTCTTTTACGGGCTCCCACCTCAATGCAGAGGCAACTCGGGCACGAAGCTGGCTAGTCGACGTGCCCAAGATTTGCTGTAGAATATAGTAGAACTAGTGTCTCATTTGGGGTTTATGGAGGTGCCATTTTGGTGGAGGAAATGAGGTATGAACTTTTGTGGAGGAACTTGGGGATTTTTCTAGCATCAAGAGAGCAAAAATCCCCACTACAAAAATGGGCAACCCACCCTCATGGTGGCCGGCCATCACTAGAGGAGAAGGAGAGTGAGAATGAGGGAGGGTCTCAAAAAAAATGGGAGCCATTCTCATATCATGCAAGAGAGAGAGAGAGGAATGGTTATCATATGGAAAAATGATCACAAAGAAAACCCAACACTCAACCACCAAATCATGCAAAGAAATGATCACCAAAAGAGAACCTCACTCCACCACAACCATCATGAAAACCATGTCATATGAAAGTCAATCCATGATGGAGAAGTCAAGAAGTCAAGGTCAAGGAATGGAGCAACCATTATGAAACCATCATGATACAACAATAAGCAAAGACCCCCTCCACAAATGCTTATTTGCAACAATGCAAATAAGCCCTCCTCCACCAAACTTCGGCCAATGAACGATACAAAGGAAATTGGCCGAAACGGAAAGCAAACTGGCAACTCCAGAAAACTGGTCCCGTAATAAATTACAGGAAAAACCCCGATACTGTGTATACACACCCGCATTTGTATTTCGACCGAAATACAAATGCAAAGAGACAAAATCTACACTGTACTATACTAGGATCCGGCTTAAACCAAAGTCGGCTAGTAATATCCGTTCGATCCTGATCCGTGCAATACCGCACGTATCTGATCGAACCCTGCCATATATCCATACGGCCTGTAGTACAAACTGTCCGATCCTGATCCGTGCAATACCGCACGTATCTGATCGGACCTTGCCATATCTCCTTACGGCCTCTACAACCTTTCGCCCGAATGCTGAGTAACTGAACGTGGGGGACTCTAAAGACTCGTCAACACCTTGGTTGTGGATTTAACCACTAGCACGTTAGAGGTATAAGCCAATACATAACGGGCTACCAGGTATTGACCAAAAGGGACGTCTGTGAGCGAACTCAGCCTGACTCCCTACTGAGCCTGTCAGTGACAATATCCGTACAGTCCGGTCCGTTCGTCTATGAGCATCGCATGGCGGGCCTAGGGGGTTGGTAAAAGTCAGACCCCCAAAAGCGGTACAAGTCATGTCGGAGTGTAGCCCAGAACACCCTGAGATACTACTGGAATACCTACCAGTAAATCTCCTTGCCTCGGCCGAGGGCTTCGTGTAATGGCTCTCCTAGACACAGCACGACCTCACCCCCAATACCGGGAGAGACGAACCCCTGAAGATACGCTCACTGCCTCCATGTGGCTCGGGACTGTACCCAACTAAAACCTGTTTGCACGACTCCTTTGAGCCGTGGTAGGGTAGTAATCAAAGTACAGTGGGAACTCACACGAGACAAATGACGATCCCCAGGTCGATGAACTAACCTGCACACATGTCACCAGGGAACTGCCATCTGACGTCTGGTATATGACCAACTAGCATGTTCCCGGCGAGTCCTGTCCGGTGTACTCATAACCCAATGAGCACCTGTATACATCTTAGGTGAACCAACTGACACCAGTGGCTTGTGAGACCGGCCACCGCCCCTCGTCGGGATCTCGACTGTATACACTAGTCTACTCTGGAGTATCGATGCCCTGTCTCGAAATTCACACGACTAGGGACCATTTAAGGATATGCTTATAGACCCCAGCTCCCACTTATATGATCGCCCTCATACTGCTGGTGGTCAAGCAAGAATCCTAGGGGCTCTATCAACGTGTAATAGCAACTTGTCAGGTCACCTAAAACAGTACACGATGATAAAGGTAAACCAGATAGCATACTATCATCTCGAGTAAGACTGTCCTACCGGGATAGGTCCTCCATCAATCATTGCAATCACGTACCTGTGACCTAATAATTGACTCTGAGGGCACTATCTCCAACAATCTCCCACTTGCACTCAAGGCTAATTATTGCGATGTCGCATACTCACAGCCCGTGTGATACCGAACACCCAACTCCTGTACTAGTCAGTCTCACAAAGCTCGTTTGCGAAACTATTGCGTTCGAGGAATAGCCTTAGTGAGTGGATCCGCTTTGTTGTATCTTTCTATGTCTCTCTATATCTCAAGTTCGCGGAGAAAGCCATCTCCCGAAATGAGCAATACCTGTCTTAGAATGTCTGGATGTCTGATGGGACCTAGCTCATAAATGAACTCCAAATCATAAATGAACTCCAAATCCAAACTTCTTAGACTGTATCGTCAACTGAACTTAATCAGTATCCTGCGCCATGCCACCCTCAGTATTGCCTTGGATCACCTGTCCAAAATACTGCCCTTCGTTAGAAGGAAAACTATAACTCTGACAACCTCCTTGTCGTCCAGGTCACCTTGGAAGCCTGGAATGATAACTGTCCCCCGAATGAGGCTGTCGTTATCATATCCCTAGAACATCCACTTATGTTCTAAAACTGCTTCCGACTGTTTCTCCAGGATTGGATCAATATCAACTTATTGCATCTAGTGCAAGAACAATATCTGGTGTGGTACTTGACATCTCATGATTGACTCAATTGCCTGAGCAAGTGATCTGTCAATCATGCACATCCCTCTCCCCTTTAGTCTATAAGACACCTTTAGAGAGGGTGACTCCATCTTCTGCAGGTACACTACCGTGCATGGAGTCGTCCATTCTAAATACTCATAGAATGCTGTATAAGTACCCAGATTGGGAAACCACCCAAATCTAGATCTAAAACCATAGATCTAGTAACCAGTATGTCTGATATAAAATCCATTTCCTTTATGGAGAAACCACTGTGTGACGACCAAAGTATAACCGATTGTAGTATAGGAGTTTCTTTTCCTACTTTGTGTATGTCATCCAAATACCAGGATATCACACCCTACTACCTTCTCAACAGATCCATCCCCTATTCTGATGAAGTCAAACCCATGACTGTCACGTCAGAAACAGATGATCTATCTCCGCTACATCTGCTTTAGTCTATAAATAGACATAAGCTACCTGTCCACCAATGCTTCCGCTGCTCCCACTGACTACGACAACCCTCTGGCAGAGTCATATACACGTACACTTCTGGAGCGAGTTCAGAACGACGCTATACTCATCCTCCCGCCGGGTCTCGCAGCCTGGAACAACAGCAATGGTAATTGTGGGTAAACAAGAACTTCCCTGTCACCGTCCTTGAGGCTACCGTAGTACCTCTCGGGTGCCTGAAGTTACCCATCTTATCTGCGGAGTGGCCAATGGAATGTCAATCCAGATTGAATCTTTAGGTTCCTTGTCAAATCTTCAGTAATCGTTCGTAGTTCTGGAATCACCTCCAGTTCTACCATACTCCCACTACTGTTTTCTAGAAAAAAAAATCCATTTTTAATAAAACTGTGGCGAGTCTAGAACAATATTGCTATTGTTCATCCATATGGTAGAAAGTCAACCCTCGTCATAGCCTGGGTCAACCCACAAACAGCCATTACAGAAACGTGCCTTGAGTTGTCTAGTGTCTGGTTTTAATCATAAGCCGGACAACTCCCCGTACCTTAACAACGTTAAGATACGAACTGTTCTATAACCCATATAGGACCGGAGGCACTGATTTAACTGAACCAGATTCAAATCATGCAACTATCTCCAGTGCATGTCAACTAAATGGAAGGAGGCCGATCAGCGTTAATCAACTTAGAAATGCTTCCAATTATGAGTAACCAGAAAGAGAATCAAGTTCTCTTTATCATTACTATCAACTGAATACCATATACAAGTATCTACATCTTCGATCACTTTGAAGAATCCCGGTACTTGCTACACCTGGTTCTCTACTCTATTCAAATACCTATAACTTCTCCAAATTCGGACCCTGTGTTTCCACGAAACACTTGTCTAAAAACTAGAGAAGTCATAAGTAAACCGAATATAGTACGAGGACCAACCCCTCTGTCCTGATGGACCCTGGACAACATACAATACTCTGTATAAGTCCCTTGAGTCTGATAACTCATTCACTGTGTGTCGTAGGTTGAAAACTGTACTTATGGTCAAGAAGAATTACACCGCTGCTTAATGCTCCTTACCTAACCATCCACTGATATAGATAAATGTCGTAGACATAATTTCAGAAAGGTATATCTCACTCTATGAAAATAGACGTACAGATATATCAATTTGAAATTGGTGCATAACAGCGGATATTCAAAACCAAATATTTGCCGACCGGCAAACAGCCCAGGTGATTTCCTCAAATATCACCGATTACAACGAATCCCGATATAATGAGGATAATCACCCAATTCCCAATAACTTACTCTCACTCATCATCTGTAAAACCATACAGATGTGAGAATCGTATCTGGTAAATACATACCCTGGAGTAAGTATCTAATCGGGAAATCAGTTTTCCTTTAACATTACACAGTGAAACTGAAACATTGAAATGTTCCGATGGGGTATTCTGGTATTCCTAGTAATGCCTCTTCCAGATTCACGACTGTAACCGTATAGTTCTTTGCCACCTCTCCAAATCCCTTCATATGTCTTTAGTCTTTACCTTCTGTACACCCCTTCAGGCCAAATGGTTTTCTTCCTTCCCTACCGTTCGGCACCAGCCTATGGTTTGGAAGAAGACTATCCAATAAGCATAATGGGTGTACTGTCCCAATCCTAGGAACACTCGCAATGAGAGAGGGTGAAGATAAAATACAACCGAATAAACCTTATTCCTATTTCTCCTGGACCAGAATCCATCCCCGAACTGGAACAAGTTCCATTCGAGTTCGTATATAACCATACGATGGAGTATCCAAATAAACTGTGGATCTTCATAGTGATACGGAGTATCCTGGAGAAATACAAAGGTGATGTGGGAGTGGTAACGAAATATTTGGTTTGGTCGTGAATATCTGTTGCAATTTACTTTGCCCTCTTACTAATCCCTTGCTTTGTCTGAACTTAATACCTTCTGTACACCATCGTTAGGCTAATTGGTTTTCTTCATTCCCTACCGGTCGGCACCAGCCTAAGGTTTGGAAGAAGACTATCCAATTTGCGTAATAGGTGTACTATCTCCTAAACCAAGGAGTACTCGCAACCTGAGAGAAGGAAAAAGGAAAAGACAACTGAATAATCCTATCCGTTTTCTCCAGAACCTGAAACCATCCTCGAATAAATTCTTTCGAGTTCGTATCTAACCATACGATGGCTTTGTCCAATGGAAGTGGACGTTCGTAGAAATACGGGGTGTCCTGGAGAAAAGGGTAAAAGTAGGAGTGGCAATGAGGTTTGCAACTTTGACAATCAAAAGCCAGTGTTAAGAAGGTTCGGTTAATTTGGTCACTGAGTCATAGTCTTAGGGTCGGGTCAATGGTCGCTGCCAAAGAGAGAGAGAAAAGAAACACTCAGCGTGCACTCTAACCTAGATAAGAATGGTTACCAATTTATCTAATCAGGAAACCTCCCACTGTACCTCAAATTCTCCTCCAAACCTGAAAGAAGAATTAGTCGGGGTCACCCGAGGAGTAAACTAACTCATCAGTGGGAATCGGGATCCAACTCTCATCGCATGATAACGTGACGGAATCCGCTCACATCATCACACTCCAGAAGGTATGCGCATATCTGGCAAGTTTCAGTTCTTTTGAAACTCCCGATGTGGATTTTTACCCCATGCTCTTATGACCTTGACTTTGGCCAACAAATCATAAGTCACATGTCAAGTTCTACCCGTCATTCTCCAGGTTAATTTGAGTCCACCCGTACCTACCCTTGACTTTGGCCAACAAGGCAGTACGACTGTCCCAAACCAACGCATCTATCTATGCTGCATATGAATAACCAAATGCAAAACACTGTGCCTTGACTTTGGCCAACAAACACAGCTTGAATACTATTGACTACCCATATGAAACGACGGAGGGCTACGAATGGTTTCTGGCGAAAACCTTTAACGTAATGAACTTGATATCATTGAAGGAACGGATAGCTTTTAAAAATATATTGACGAAAACCTTCGCTAAAGAGGTCACTCCAGGTGAAGGGATCTCGGCTCTTTCCCCGTAGAATGGGGTGCAGGATATTCTAACTGAATACCACGGTGCAAAGCAAAAGTAATCGGCTATAGTGAAGTTAATGCCCTGACGCAAACTTCTGTCCAAGGGGTCACTCCCGGTAAAGGGATCTCGGCCCTTGCCTCGTCGACTGAGGAGCAGGATATTCCAACTGAATACCACGATGCTAAACAAAAGTGAACGTCCATGCAATAACAGCTTTTTTGAAAAAGTGTTCCAACAACATCATATTAGGTTTGTTTTAACTTGCATTGATCCGAATCAACGCAGTCCCATCAATTGATTACACCAAAAAAAGAACGAAAATATACTAATGTGCGTATATGCCATCCGCATTCGCTACTGGGTCCCGTCATTACCCGTTAGGTTAGCTAACTAACGACAGAGCGGGGACTGGACTAGTGCGGATGCAAAACATATACAACATCTACTAATATATATACCAATATATTATATTTCGCTCAAGGCGTGAATAAAATGCAACATCACAGAAAATGTACAGCATCACAGAAACAATACAGATATCTGGGATCCCCGGGTTTCACAGAGCCACTACTGAAACCCGACGTTCCCCTGGTCGTGTGGATAGCCTGTACAATGAGAACCTAGACCCCTACGGGTGCGGCAAGTCACCCGCCAAAACCTGAAGCGAGGCAGCCCCCTTCAGCGCCGTGAATGGACCACCCAGCACTTCACGGAATCCGGTAACTTGGGCACCCCTCCTGGGTCAACCTGTACCACCTACGAGTGCGGCGAATAGCCCGCCAATTCTAGAGTGAAGCCCCCTCCGTCTCAATGCCATGAGATGCGGGCTTGTTGCCCTCTAGAACCCGGCTATCCGTGCACCCCTCCGCGGGGCAATCCTAGTACAGAAAGTAAAATATACATACAACGGGTACATCGACCGCAACCTGGTCGTGCCCCAAAATAATAATACAATCAGGCAGTGACGGCAGTCCACATGTCGGACGCTCGCCCCGCAATATCAAATGTACATAATACAACCACAACTGTACTAGCATTGCATCCAGGCTATCCCCCACGACCGATCCGCAACATCACAGCAAAAACAGAACATCAACGTGAAAATCACGTTCGCAAATCCGTCTAACCGGGCTATAGCAGTTAGACCGGATTTACCGATCGGGTGACATTCACGGTCGCAGATATAATGTAAATACTGTGAAATAATGTGTTTAAAATATATCCGATCGATCAAATTATAACAAGTGGGCCCCAAGCACTACTGTAGCACATCAAGAAACTCTGGGCCCAATATTAATATTCCAAAACCCCTAAAATCACCCCAGAAGCCCACTGGAGAAATTAGGCCCATTGATCTTTACATACTGCGGCGGAACCGCGGCCCAAGGTGGGTTTTGGCCGCGGTTCCGCGCTCCTCTTGATGGATCAATGACCCGAATTTTTCCAGAAGCCTTATAACTTCCTGTACAGTACTTTTATACAACCTGAAAAATTTTTAGAGACTAAAAAATTTCGACAGAAAACTGTCGTGGGTGATATTGGGTTTTCGGAACATTTGTTCGATCGGAATTGTAAAACACATTAAACGAAGCTAGACTATGTTAATGGCGAGGCTCTGATACCACTGTAAGTGCACGGCGGCGCCTCGGCCGTCAATCCGATGGCCAAATGCGGAAGCGGTGATAAACTTTAAATTTTCTTGAACTGGCAAACCGCCGCGCACTAATACCCGGATCGAACCACTAACTAGTCCTAGCTAACTACAAGAAAGGGAAGAGAGATATACCGACAGATCCGAGTCCTCCGGTCTTCTCGTCGTCGTCCCGATCTCCTGCGGAATGTCCCGTCTCCTCCTCGTCGCCGGAAGTGCACCACATCGCCTACTTCTTTTACGGGCTCCCACCTCAATGCCGAGGCAACTCGGGCACGAAGCTGGCTAGTCGACGTGCCCAAGATTTGCTGTAGAATATAGTAGAACTAGTGTCTCATTTGGGGTTTATGGAGGTGCCATTTTGGTGGAGGAAATGAGGTATGAACTTTTGTGGAGGAACTTGGGGATTTTTCTAGCATCAAGAGAGCAAAAATCCCCACTACAAAAATGGGCAACCCACCCTCATGATGGCCGGCCATCACTAGAAGAGAAGGAGAGTGAGAATGAGGGAGGGTCTCAAAAAAAATGGGAGCCATTCTCATATCATGCAAGAGAGAGAGAGAGGAATGGTTATCATATGGAAAAATGATCACAAAGAAAACCCAACACTCAACCACCAAATCATGCAAAGAAATGATCACCAAAAGAGAACCTCACTCCACCACAACCATCATGAAAACCATGTCATATGAAAGTCAAGCCATGATGGAGAAGTCAAGAAGTCAAGGTCAAGGAATGGAGCAACCATCATGATACAACAATAAGCAAAGACCCCCTCCAAAAATGCTTATTTGCAACAATGCAAATAAGCCCTCCTCCACCAAACTTCGGCCAATGAACGATACAAAGGAAATTGGCCGAAACGGAAAGCAAACTGGCAACTCCAGAAAACTGGTCCCGTAATAAATTACAGGAAAAACCCCGATACTGTGTATACACACCCGCATTTGTATTTCGACCGAAATACAAATGCAAAGAGACAAAATCTACACTGTACTATACTAGGATCCGGCTTAAACCAAAGTCGGCTAGTAATATCCGTTCGATCCTGATCCGTGCAATACCGCACGTATCTGATCGAACCCTGCCATATATCCATACGGCCTGTAGTACAAACTGTCCGATCCTGATCCGTGCAATACCGCACGTATCTGATCGGACCTTGCCATATCTCCTTACGGCCTCTACAACCTTTCGCCCGAAAGCTGAGTAACTGAACGTGGGGGACTCTAAAGACTCGTCAACACCTTGGTTGTGGATTTAACCACTAGCACGTTAGAGGTATAAGCCAATACATAACGGGCTACCAGGTATTGACCAAAAGGGACGTCTGTGAGCGAACTCAGCCTGACTCCCTACTGAGCCTGTCAGTGACAATATCCGTACAGTCCGGTCCGTTCGTCTATGAGCATCGCATGGCGGGCCTAGGGGGTTGGTAAAAGTCAGACCCCCAAAAGCGGTACAAGTCGTGTCGGAGTGTAGCCCAGAACACCCTGAGATACTACTGGAATACCTACTAGTAAATCTCCTTGCCTCGGCCGAGGGCTTCGTGTAATGGCTCTCCTAGACACAGCACGACCTCACCCCCAATACCGGGAGAGACGAACCCCTGAAGATACGCTCACTGCCTCCATGTGGCTCGGGACTGTACCCAACTAAAACCTGTTTGCACGACTCCTTTGAGCCGTGGTAGGGTAGTAATCAAAGTACAGTGGGAACTCACACGAGACAAATGACGATCCCCAGGTCGATGAACTAACCTGCACACATGTCACCAGGGAACTGCCATCTGACGTTTGGTATATGACCAACTAGCATGTTCCCGGCGAGTCCTGTCCGGTGTACTCATAACCCAATGAGCACCTGTATACATCTTAGGTGATCCAACTGACACCAGTGGCTTGTGAGACCGGCCACCGCCCCTCGTCGGGGTCTCGACTGTATACACTAGTCTACTCTGGAGTATCGATGCCCTGTCTCGAAACTCACACGACTAGGGACCATTTAAGGATATGCTTATAGACCCCAGCTCCCACTTATATGATCGCCCTCATACTGCTGGTGGTCAAGCAAGAATCCTAGGGGCTCTATCAACGTGTAATAGCAACTTGTCAGGTCACCTAAAACAGTACACGATGATAAAGGTAAACCAGATAGCATACTATCATCTCGAGTAAGACTGTCCTACCGGGATAGGTCCTCCATCAATCATTGCAATCACGTACCTGTGACCTAATAATTGACTCTGAGGGCACTATCTCCAACAGAGGTCAGAGTTGACTCGTCTGAGGCGAGAACTGACCAGGGCAGTACGCCTGTTGTACCGGAGCACATTGCTATGATTGGAGCTGGTATGCAGGATCTGCGCCAAATAGTGGGGACTTTGGTAGAGACCATCCGAGCGCAGGGGCAGGAAGTTGTTCCACCCGCTGCAGGGACTACGATGGTACCTACTGTTCCAGCAGTTGCAGTTACAGCTCCGGAGGTTATTACTGTGTCGCTGACGGATTTTATGAGGCTGAGGCCTCCGGTGTTTACGGGAACAGATGTTACTGAGGACCTGCAGTCGTTCATCGACTGGATGGCCAGGATTTGTCGTTCACTCCGATGCTCCGATGAGAGATGGGTGGAGTTTGCCAGTTTTCGTCTGGAGGGTCTGGCCCAGAAGTGGTGTGAGTCCTTGGAGAAGGGCAGAGCCGCGGGTCTTTCTCCTATGACCTGGGCTGAGTTTGTGACATCATTTCGTGCCCGTTTTCTTCCACCGAGCGTCAGGGATGCGCGAGCGTGCAAATTTGAGTCGTTACATCAGACTCCGGGGATGACGGTGTCTGAGTATGATGTACTGTTTACCGAGCTCTCGGTGTATGCTCCGTACCTGGTGGCGACTGAGGAGATGAAGGTGAAGAGGTTTGTTCGAGGCCTGCTTACCCAGTTGTTCCTAACCATCAGCATTCAGCATTGTGACACGTATGCGGCAGCTGTCGATGCAGCTCTTTTGGTGTAGGAGCTTCTAGCTGAGTCATCGGTTGTTCCGGAACCGAAGAGGACTCGTACGGATGTACCAGCATGGAGACAGAGGTTTGCACGCCGAGGCAGAGTTCCTTTAGACTCGGGGAGTAGCAGAGACGTGGGATGTGGTCAGTTTTTCAGCTCTTATTCCCAGGAAGGCCAGCGACCGTCTTATGGATGCTTCGGGTGTGGCAGTCTACATCACCTTGTTCGGGATTATACCGTGGTGCATCAGAAAGGGCCAGCAGTACCGCAGGTTACCTTACCACCTTCTCCGCCATAAAGGGCGTTGCCCCTTAGTCCTGTTGTTGCGCCGCGTCAGACTCCTGTTCAGAGAGATCGTGGTCGCGGGGGTTTTGTACCGAGAGGTCGAGGTGGCGGAGGCAGAGGACAGCCAGTAGCCGGTAGAGGGCAGGCACGGGTTTTTGCCTTGACTCACCAGGACGCTCAGCCGTCCAATGCCGTGGTTTCAGGTACCCTTTCTGTATGTTCTTATGATGCACATGTTCTTTTTGATCCGGGATCTACGCATTCGTATGTTTCTGCGCACTTCGTGCCGAGGTAAGGCGGAGAGTCGTGTTTGCTGGATCAGCCACTTGTCGTGACTACTCCTGTGGGAGAGTCGTTTGTTGCGCGACATGTGTTCCGATCGTGTGCTGTCCGTTTGTGAGACAGAGATCTGTCCGTCGACTTGATCCTTCTTGAGATGTTGGACTTCGACGTTCTGTTGGGCATGGACTGGCTAGCTTCTTGCTATGCGTCCGTGGACTGCCGCGAGAAGACAGTTAGATTTTGTTTTCCCGGCGAGTCAGTGTTTGTTGTGCAGGGGGACCGTGGTGCCGCCCCTCACAGTTTGATTTCTATCATGTGCGCTAGTCGGCTTTTGAGGAGGGGATGTCGGGGATCTTGGCTTTCATTCATGATACTGGAGCCACATAGGAGTCGTTGGACCAGGTTTCTACCGTGTGAAAGTTTCCCGACGTCTTTCCCGATGAGTTACCTGGGTTGCCGCCAGAGCGCGATATTGAGTTTTGCATTGATCTGATTCTTGGCACGGAGCCTATTTCTATACCGCCTTATCGGATGGCTCCGGCAGAGCTTAGAGAGCTTAAAGATCAATTGCAAGAGTTGCTTGATTTGGGACTTGTGCGTCCGAGTGTTTCGCCGTGGGGAGCTCCTGTTCTGTTCGTCAAGAAGAAGGACGACAGTTTGAGGCTATGTGTGGATTAGTGTCAGTTGAACCGAGTTACGGTGCGGAACAGGTATCCTTTACCCCGCATTGACGATTTATTTGATCAACTCCAGGGTGCGAAACATTTTTCAAAGATTGATTTACGTACGGGTTATCATCAGTTGTGGGTTCGGAATGATGACATTCCGAAGACTGCTTTTCGTACGCGCTATGGGCATTATGAGTTTTTGGTGATGTCGTTCGGACTCACCAATGTGCTAGCAGCGTTCATGGATCTGATGAACCGGATTTTCAGGCCGTTCCTTGACCAGTTCATTATAGTGTTTGTTGATGACATACTGGTCTACTCTAGGAGTCGTGAGGAGCATGAGCAGCACTTAAGGATTTCTTTGCAGATTTTGAGAGAGCACCAGCTGTATGCTAAATTCTTAAAGTGCGGATTTTGGCTTGATAGAGTTGACTTCCTGGGTCATGTGGTGACTGGTTATGGTATTGTTGTAGACCCGAGGAAGATCGAGGCTGTACAGCTTTGGCCCAGACCTGTATCGGTGACTGAGGTTCGCAGCTTTTTGGGCTTAGCTGGTTATTATCGTCGTTTTATGCAGGATTTCTCGAGTATCGCTGCACCGCTGACGAGACTGACCCGGAAGAGAGTTCCTTTTCTCTGGACTGATGCGTGCGAGCAGAGTTTTCAGCAGTTGAAGACTCGGTTGACGACAGCACCAGTTCTTTCTTTACCTTCTGGATCGGGCGGCTATGTTGTTTATTGTGATGCTTCTAGAGTGGGGCTCGGCTGTGTTTTGATGCAGCATGATAGGGTGATTGCGTATGCTTCTAGGTAGCTGAAGAAGCACGAGCAGAATTACCCCACTCACGATCTTGAGATGGCAGCGGTAGTTTTTGCGTTGAAGAATTGGAGACACTCAGTGTAGGGAGAGTCATGTCAGATCTTCATGGATCACAAGAGTTTGAAGTATATCTTCCAGCAGCGGGATCTGAACTTGAGACGGCGCCGATGGATGGAGCTAGTGAAGGATTATGATTGTGAGATCCTTTATCACCCGGGCAAGGCGAATGTGGTAGCTGATGCTTTGAGTCGTAGACCCGGGGGTAGCTTGTCCCAGTTGAGCGCAGTTCAGCGTCAGTCGTCTGCAGATTGGTAGCTCTAGTGTGATGGTAGAGTGCAGTTCGAGTTCACCTCCACTGGGGGACAATTTGCTCATATCCGCGCCCGTCCACAGTTATTTGATCGTATCCGTGAGGCGCAACCCAGTGATGCCCGTTTGTCCGAGATTCTTGAGCTTGTTCGATAGGGTACAGTTTCAGAGTTCATGATTGATGACCAGGGTGTGCTACGATGCGGGACTCGCTTGTGTGTACCATATGCTCATGGGTTAAGACGCGAGATCCTAGAGCAGGCACATCAGTCAGCCTTTAGCGTTCATCCAGGTTCCACCAAGATGTATCATGACTTGAGAGACTTTTATTGGTGGGAAGGGATGAAACGCGATATTTCGGACTTCGTTCGAGGTGCCTGACTTGTCAGCAAGTCAAGGCTGAGCATCAGAGACCAGCTGGAGAGTTGCAGCCGTTACCCATTCCAGAGTGGAAATGGGAGCAGATTTCAATGGACTTCAATGTGGGTCTACCCAGGACCAGTAGGGGGTATGACTCAATTTGGGTGATTGTTAATGTAAGTGTACGGTAGCGCCCCCGCAGTCTGTCCGAGGCCAAAATGGGGAAACGAAACTTTTTCTTTAACTTTAAACCGGCGCTACCGCATACTAAAAACCCGGATCGTAACCATTAACCTACTACTAGCAAACAAGAGAAAGGGTAGAGGGCTATACCGATCGATCCGTGTCCTTCGGTCTTCGGCCACCATCCCAAGCTCCTCGCGGCATCTCCGGTCTTCATCTTCTTGTCGGAATGGGCACCACATCGAGAAGTCTTTTTACGGGCTCCCGCTTCATCCGAAGCAACTCGGGCGCGAAGTGTGCTAACCGACGCGTCCAAGGTGTTGTAGAAAATGTTTTTGATCACTTTGCCTCTTGCATCCATGAGATGGATGGAGGTTGAAGGTGTTTCCATTGATGGAGAATGTAAGCTAGAGGAAGAAGAAGAAGAAGAAGAGAAGGCTTTCTCTCCTTTTCTTTTCTTGTGATGCTATCATCAAAATGATAGTGAGAGGGTAGAATAATATGAGAGCTCACTACCTATTCATGGCAGCCCCTCTCTCTCTCCTTCTCATTTCATGACTCAAATCAATCCATTAATGTGACACATTTGCTAAAAATGAGACCATGACTCATAGTATATGTCTATGTCACATTAATGCATCTAATGATGATTTCTAGCTCACTAATTCTATTATCCAAACATTAATCCAAATGTTTGGTCCAACAAAAAGATCCGGCAACATCTAAAGTAAACTCGTGACGGATCACAAGGATACCCCTCACCTGTATATACATACCTGCACCCGCATTCCGACTGAATGCGAATACGATGAGACTAAAGTAATCCAACAAATCTAATACTAGGATCCGGCTTAAACCAAAGCCCACTAGTATGATCCGTCCGATCATGATCCGTGCAATACGGCACGAATAAGATCGAACCCTGCCATATGTCGTACGGCCTCTACAACGTTTCGCCCGAAACGGGCTACCACTTTGGCTGTGGATTTAACCACTAGCACGTCAGAGGTATTTGCCGTACGTAACGGGCTACCAATTATTGACCAAAAGGGAGGTCGATGAGCGAACCCATCCTGACACCCTACTGAGCCTGTCAGTGACAATATCCGTACAGTCTGGCCCATTCGTCTATGAGCATCGCATGGCGGGCCTAGAGGGTTGGTAAAAGTCAGACCCCCAAAAGCGGTACAAGTCGTGTCGGAGTGTAGCCCTGAACACCGTGAGATACTACTGGAATACCTTCCAGTAAATCTCCTGCCTCAGCCGAAGGCTTTGTGTAATGGCTCTCCTAGACACAGCGTGAACTCACCCCCAATACCGGGAGAGACGAAACCCCTATCGATCCGCTCACTGCCTCCATGTGGCTCGGGACTGTACCCAACTAAAACCTGTTTGCATGATTCCTTTCAGCCGTGGTAGGGTAGTAATCAAAGTACAGTGGGAACTCATACGAGACAAATGACGATCTCAGGTCGATGAACTAACCTGTACACATGTCACCATGGAACTACTATCTGACGTCAGGTATAATACCAACTAGCAAGTTCCCGGCGAGTCCTGTCCGGTGTACTCATAACCCAATGAGCACCTGTATACATCTTAGGTGAACCAACTGACACCAGTGGCTTGTGAGACCGGCCACCGCCCCTCGTCAGGGTTTCGACTGTATACACTAGTCTACTCTAGAGTATCGATGCCCTGTCTCGAAAACTCCCACGACTAGGGACCTTTTAAGGATGTGCTTATAGACCCCAGCTCCCACGTATATGATCGCCATCATACTGCTGGCCGTTAAGCAAGAATCCTAAGGGCTCTATCAACGCACAATAGTGACCTGTAAGGTCACCTGTAGCAGTACACAATGATAAAGATAAACCAGATAGCATACTATCATCTTGAGTAAGACTGTCCTATCGATATAGGTCCTCCCTCAATCATTGCAATCACGTGCCTGTGATCCAATAATTGACTCTGACGGCACTATACCCAACAATCTCCCACTTGCACTCAAGGCTAATTTTTGCGATGTCACATACTCACAGCCCCTGTGATACCGAACACCCAACTCCTCTACTAATCAGTCTCACAAAACCCGTTTGTGAAACTATTGTGCTCGAGGAATAGCCTCAGTGAGTGGATCCGCCCTGATGTTTCTTTCTATGTCTCTCTTAATCTCAAGTTCGCGGAGAAAACCATCTCCCGAAATGAGCAATACCTGTCTTAGAATATGTCTGGATATCTGATGGGACCTAGCTCATAAATGAACTCCAAATCCAAACTTCTTAGACTGTATCGTCAATTGAACATAATCAGTATCCTGCGCCACACCTCCCTCAGTATCTGCTTGGACCACCTGTCCAAAATACTTCCCCTCGTCATAGGGAAAACTATAACTCTGACAGTCATTCTGTCATCCATGTCACCTTGGAAGCCTGGAATGATAACTGTTTCCTAAAAGAGGCTGTTGTTATCATATCCCTAGAACATCCACTTATGTTCTAAAACTGCTTCCGATCGTTTCCCCAGGATTGGATTAACATATTGCATCTAATGCAAAAAACAACATCTGGGGTGGTACTTGACATCTCATGATCAACTCAATTGCCTAAGCAAGTGATCTGCCAATCATGCGCATCCCTCTCCCTTTTAGTCTGTAAGACACCTTTAGAGAGGGTGACTCCATCACCTGCAAGTACACTACCGTGCCAGGAATCGTCCATTCTAAAACACATGTAGAATGTTGTCTAAGTACCCAAATTGGGAAACTACCCAAATCTAGATCTAAAACCATAGATCTAGTAACCAGAATGTCTGATATTACATCTATATCTTATGTGGAGAAACTACTTTGTAACAACCAAAGTATAACCGACCGTAGTTTAGGAATTTCTCTTCCTACTCTGTGTATGTCATCCAAATACCAGGACATCACACCCAACTATCTTCTTAACAGATCCATCCCCTATTCTGATGAAGTCAAACCTATGACTGTCACATCAGAAATAGATGATTTATCTCCGCTATATCCACTTTAGTCTATAAATAGACATAAGCGACTTGTCTACTATGCTTCCGCTGCTCCCACTGACTAAGAAAACCTTCTGGAAGAATAATATCCATGTGCACTTCTAAAGCCAGTTCAGAACGACGCGATACTCATCTTCCTGCCGGGTCTCATAGCCCAGAACAACAGTAGTGTCAAGTCTGGGTAAACAAGAACCTCCTTGTCACCGTCTTTGAGCATACCGAAGTACCTCTCGAGTGCCTGAGGTTACCCACCATATCTGTAGAGTGGCGAATGGAATGTCAATCCAGATTGAATCTTTAGGTCGTTATCAAATTTTCAGTAATCGTTTGCGGTTCTGGAATCACTTCCAGTTCTACCATACTCCCACTACTGTTTTCTGAAAAAATCCATTTTTATTAAAACTGTGGCGAGTATAGAACAAAATCACTATTGATCTTCCAGATGGTAGAAAGTCAGCCCTCGTCATAGCCCGGGTCAACCCACAAACTGCCATTACAGAAACGTGCCTTGAGTTATCCAGAGTCTGGTTTTAACCATAAGCCGGACAACTCCCCGTACCTTAACTATGTTAAGATATGAACTGTTCTATATCCAATATAGAAACAGAGGCACTGATTTAATTGGAATCAGATTCAAATCATGCAGCTGTCTCCAGTGCATGTCAACTAAATGGAGAGAGGCCGATCGGCATTACTCAACTTAGGAGGGCTTCCAATTATGAGTAACCTGAAAGAGAAGAAAGTTCTCTTAATTATTACTATCAACTGAATAACATAGACAAGTATCTACATCTTCGATCACCTTGAAGAATCCGGATACTTGCAATATCTGGTTCTCTACTTTATTCTTGTACCTATAACTTCTCAAAACTTAGACCTTGCATTTCTACAAAACACATGTCTAAGAACTAGAGAAGTCACAAGTAAACAGAATATAGCACGAGTACCAGCCTCTCTGTCCTAATGGACACTGGAAAACATACAATACTCTGTATAAGTCCCCTGGGTCTAATAACTCATTCCCTGTTAGTCGTAGGTTGAAAACTATACTTATGGTTAAGAAGAATTACACCGTTGTTTAATGCTCCTTACCTAACCATCAAATGATATAGGTAAATGTCATAGACATAATTTCAAAAAGTTATATCTCACTTCATAAAAATGAACGTACAGATATATCAATTTGAAATTGGTGCATAACAACGGATATTCAAAACCAAATATTTGTCGTCCGGCAAACAACCTAGGCGATCTCCTCAAATATCACCAATTACAACGAATCCCGATATAATGAGGATGATCACCCAATTCCCAATAGCTTACTCCAACTCATCATCTATAAAACCATACAGATGTGAGAAACAAACCTTGTAAATACATACCCTGGAGCAAGGACTAATTGAGAAATCAGTTTTCTTTTAACAATACACAGTGAAACTGAAACATAGAAATGTTTCGTAGGGGTATCCGGGTATTCCTAGTAATGCCTCTTCCATTATCAGATTCAATACTGTAACCGTATATTTCTTTGTCATCTCTCCAAATCCCTTTATATGTCTTTAGTCATTACCTTCTGTACACCCTTTTAGGACAAATGGTTTTCTTCCTTCCCTACCGTTCGGCACCAGCCTATGGTTTGGAAGAAAACTATCCAATATGCATAATGGGTGTACTGTCCTAATCCTAGGAGCACTCGCAACGCGAGAGAAGGTAAAGATAAAAGACAACTGAATAAAACCTTATTCCTATTTCTCCTGAACCAGAATCCATCCCCGAACTGGAACAAGTTCCTTTCGAGTTCGTATATAACCATACGATGGAGTATCCAAATAACTGTGGATCTTCGTAGTGATACAGAGTGTTCTGGAGAAATACAAAGGTGAAGTAGGAATGGTAATGAAATACGTAGTTCGGTCGTGAATAGCAGTCGCGGTTTACTTTGTCCTCTTACAAATCTTTTTATTTGTCTTTACTTAATACCTTCTGCACACCTTCGTTAGGCTAATTGGTTTTCTTCATTCCCTACCGTTTGGCACCTGCCTATGGTTTGGAAGAAGACTATCCAATTTGCGTAATAGGTGTACCGTCCTAATCCAAGGAACACTTGCAACCTGAGAGAGGGTAAAATGAAAAGATAACTGAATAGTCCTATTCGTTTTCTCCAGAACCAGAAACCATCCTCGAATCTGGAACAAGTTCCTTCGAGTTCGTATATAACCATACGATGGTTTTATCCAATCTAAGTGGATGTTCGTAATAATACGGTGTGTTCTGGAGAAAAGGGTAAAAGTAGGAGTGACAATGAAGTATGCAACTCTAACAATCCAAAAGCCAGTATTTTAAGAAGGTTCGGTCAACTTGGTCACTGAGTCATAGTCAAGGGTCGGGCCATGGTCGCTGCCAAAGAGAGAGAGAATGAAACACTCAGCGTGCACTCTAACCTAGATCAGAATGGTTATCACTTTATCTAATTAGGAAACCTCCCACTGTAACCTCAAATTCTTCTCCAAACCTGAAAGAAGAATTAGTCGGGATCACCCGAGGAGTAAACCAACTCATCAGTGGGAATCGGGATCCAACTATCATCGCATGATAACGTGACGGAATCCACTCACGTTATCACACTTCATAAGGTATGCGCATGCCTGGCAAGTTTCAGTTTCTTTAGAAACTCCCGATGTGATTTTTATCCCTAGGACCCAAGTGACCTTGACAATGCCAACATATCAGAGAGTCCTAGTCAAGTTCAACCCGTCATTATCTTCATTGCGTTAAACCCACCCGTACGAGTCTTTGACAATGCCAACATAACCGTACGACTGTCCTAACCAATCCACATATCCATGCGACAGAAAAGCATTACAGAGCTACCGAACACTACGCCTCAGCAATGCACGAAATACGTAGCACGAATACTAAGCAATACTAACCTGAAATGACGGAGGGCTACGGCTGGTTTTTGTCGAAAAACCATTCACGTAATGAACTTGATATCGTTGAAGGAACCGGATAACTTTTTATAAAAATATAGTGGCGAAAACCTTTTGCTAAAGAGGTCACTCCCGGTGAAGGGATCTCGGCCCTTTCCCCGTAGAATGAGGTACAGGATATTCCAAATGAATACCACGATGTAAAGCAAAAGGTAATCAGCTATAGTGAAGTTATTACCCTGACGCAAACATCAGTCCAAGGGGTCACTCCCGGTGAAGGGATCTCGGCCCTTCCCTCGTCGACTGAGGTGCTGGATATTCATAACAGAATACCACTATGCAAAACAAAAGAGAACATCCTTGCAATAACAGCTTTTTGAAAAATTGTTCTAACAACATCAGAATAGGTTTGTTTAGCTTGCATTGATCCGAATCAACGCAGTCCCATCAATTTATCACACCAATAAAGAACGAAAATAATGATGTACGTATATACCATCCGCATTCGCCACTGGGTTCCGTCATCACTCGTTAGGTTACTTAACTAACGATAGAGCGGGGACTGGACTAGCGCGGGTGTAAAACGTATACAACATCTACTAGTATATATATCAATATATAATATTCGCTCAAGGCATGATAAAATGCAACATCACAGAAATGTAATAAGCATCACAGAACAATACAGATAACTGGGATTCCCGGGTTTCATAGAGCCGCTACTGAAACCCGACGTTCCCCTGGTCGTGTGGATAGCCTGTGTAATGAAATCCTAGACCCCTACGGGCGCGGCAAGTTACCCGCCAAAACCTGAAGCGAGGCAGCCCCCTTCAAAAACGTGAATGGACCACCCAGCACTTCACGGAATCCGGTAACTTGAGCACCCCTCCTTGGGTCAACCTGTACCCCCTACGAGTGCGGCGAATAGCCTGCCCATTCTAGAGTAAAGCCCCCTCCTTCTCAAAGCCATGAGATGCGGGCCCGTTGCCCTCTAGAACCCGGCTACCCGTGCACCCCTCCGCGGGGTAATCCTAGTACAGAAAGTAAAATATACAACGGGTACATCGACCTCAGCCCGGTCGTGCCCCAAAAGAATAATATACAAACAGCCAGTGACAGCAGTCCACATGTCGGACGCTCGCCCCGCAATATCAAATTTACAAATACAAGCAAACTGTACTACCATTGCAGCCAGGCTATCCACCACGACGAATCCGTAATATCACAGCACAACACAGAACATCAACGAATGTCACGTTCGCAAATCAGTCAAAAAGGGCTATAGCAGTTAGACAGGATTCACCGATCAAGTGACATTCACGGCCGCAGATATAATGTAAATACTGTGAACTAACATGTTTAAAATTTTCGATCGACAAAATTTCCCGAAGTGGGCCCTTAAGTACAACTGCAGCACTAAAAAAAAAATCTGGGCCCAAAAAGAATATACCATAAACCCCATTCTAAGTCAGAAACCTACTGAAGAACTTTGATGCACTGTGGCTACAGTACGGCCACGGATCAGCGGCCAAAACGTGGTTTTTACCGCGGATCCGCCGCGCTACAGTAAAATCAGCCCACCAAATTTTCTCAGTTTTCTTAGAAAAGCCTGCACATATTTCGGTAATGTACCAAATAATTTTTCGAGCACAAACAAAATTCGACAGAAAGTGCATATTCGAAACTGTGGTTTTTGGAAAATTCGTTCGATCGAACTTGTAAACACGTTAGAGCAAGCTAGAATAGGTTAATGGCGTGGCTCTGATACCATGTAAGTGTACGGTAGCTCCCCGGCCGTCTGTCCGAGGCCAAAATGCGGAAACGAAACTTTTTCTTTAACTTTAAACCGGCGCTACCGCATACTAAAAACCCGGATCGTAACCATTAACCTACTACTAGAAAACAAGAGAAAGGGTAGAGGTCTATACCGATCGATCCATGTCCTTCGGTCTTCGGCCACCATCCCAAGCTCCTCGCGGCATCTCCGGTCTTCATCTCCTCGTCGAAAAGGGCACCACATCGAGAAGTCCTTTTACAGGCTCTCGCTTCATCCGAAGCAACTCGGGCGCGAAGTGTGCTAACCGACGCGTCCAAGGTGTTGTAGAGAATGTTTGTGATCACTTTGCCTCTTGAATCTATGAGATGGATGGAGGTTGAAGGTGTTGCCATTGATGGAGAATGTAAGCTAGAGGAAGAAGAAGAAGAAGAGAAGGCTTTCTCTCCTTTTCTTTTCTTGTGATGCTATCATCAAAATGAGAGTGAGAGAGTAGAATAATATGAGAGCTCACTGCCTATTCATGGCAGCCCCTCTCTCTCTCCTTCTCATTTCATGACTCAAATCAATCTATTAATGTGACACATTTGCTAAAAAAGATACCATGACTCATAGTATATGTCTATGTCACATTAATGCATCTAATGATGATTTCTAGCTCACTAATTCTATTATCCAAACATTAATCCAAATGTTTGGTCCAACAAAAAGATCAAGCAACATCTAAAGTAAACTCGTGACGGATCACAAGGATACCCCTCACTTGTATATACATACCTGTACCCGCATTTTGACTGAATGCGAATGCGATGAGACTAAAGTAATCCAACAAATCTAATACTAGGATCCGGCTTAAACCAAAGCCCACTAGTATGATCCGTCCGATCATGATCCGTGCAATACCGCACGAATAAGATCGAACCCTGCCATATATCATACGGCCTCTACAACGTTTCTCCTGAAACTTGAGAAACTGTCTGTGGGGGACTCTAAAGACTCGTCAACACTTTGGATGTGGATTTAACCATTAGCACGTCAGAGGTATTAGCCGTACGTAACGGGCTACCAAGTATTGACCAAAAGGTAGGTCGATGAGCGAACTCATCCTGACACCCTACTGAGCCTGTCAGTGACAATATCCGTACAGCCCGGTCCGTTCGTCTATGAGCATCACATGGCGGGCCTAGGGGTTGGTAAAAGTCAGACCCCCAAAAGTGGTACAAGTCTTGTCGGAGTGTAGCCCAGAACACCCTGAGATTCTACTAGAATACCTACCAGTAAATCTCCTGCCTCGGCCGAGGGCTTTGTGCAATGGCTCTCCTAGACATAGCACGAACTCACCCCCAATACCAGGAGAGACAAAACCCCTGTCGATCCGCTCACTGCCTCAATGTGGCTCGGGACCGTACCCAACTAAAACCTGTTTGCACGACTCCTTTGAGCCATGGTAGGGTAGTAATCAAAGTACAGTGGGAACTCACACGAGACAAATGACGATCTCAGGTCGATGAACTAACCTGTACACATGTCACCAGGGAACTGCTATCTGACGTCACGTAATACCAACTAGCATGTTCCCTACGAGTCTTGTCCGGTGTACTCATAACCCAATGAGCACCTGTTTACATCTTAGGTGAACCAACTGACACCAGTGGCTTGTGAGACCGGCCACCGCCCCTCGTCGGGGTCTCGACTGTATACACTAGTCTACTCTGGAGTATCGATGCCTTGTCTTGAAAACTCCCACGACTAGGGACCTTTTAAGGATGTGCTTATAGACCCCAGCTCCCACGTATATGATCGCCATCATACTGCTGGCCATCAAGCAAGAATCCTAAGGGTTCTATCAACGCGCAATAGTGACCAGTAAGGTCACCTGAAGCAGTACACGATGATAAAGATAAACCAGATAGCATACTATCATCTTGAGTAAGACTGTCCTACCGTATAGGTCCTCCCTCAATCATTGCAATCACGTACCTGTGATCCAATAATTGACTCTAAGGGCACTATACCCAACAGTTGACCGGTTGACGAAAGCGGCTCACTTCCTTCCAGTGAAGACCACATTCGGTTATGTTCAGTATGCTCAATTGTATATAGATGAGATTGTGCGTTTGCACGGTGTTCGCACATCCATAGTATCCGACAGAGGCACCCAGTTTACTAGCCGTCTATGGCAGAAGCTTCAGGAAGTTTTGGGTACCCGGTTGAGTTTTAGCACCGCTTTTCATCCGCAGACCGATGGTCAGTCGGAGCGGACTATTCAAACTCTGGAGGATATGCTCCGTGCATGTGTGCTTGATTTTGGTGCCAGTTGGGAACGTCACCTGCCGTTGATTGAGTTCTCCTACAACAACAGCTTTCAGGAGACTATTTAGATGGCGCCTTTTTAGGCTTTATATGGTAGGAAGTGTCGATCGCCAGTCTGTTGGACCCAGCTTAGTGAGAGTCTGGTTTTAGGACCCCAGCTAGTTCAGGAGACTATGGAGAAGATCCAGCTGATTCAGGACAGGATGAGAGCAGCCCAGTGCAGGCAGAAGTCTTATGCCGACCGTCGTCGTCGTAGACTTGAGTTTGCAGTGGGGGATCATGTATTCCTGAGTATTTCTCCAATGAAGGGCGTTATGCGATTTGGGAAGAGGGGGAAGCTCAGTCCCAGATTTGTAGGTCCTTTCGAGATCCTTGAGCGAGTGGGTTCTGTTGCTTATCGTTTGGTGCTCCCGCCCAGTTTTCCGGATGTTCACCCTTTTTTCCATGTGTCGATGCTTCGTAGATACCTTCATGATCCTTCTCACATGATTCAGCACAAGGCCGTTCAGTTTGAGCGCGATCTTTCGTTCACCGAGCAGCCGGTAGTTATTTTGGATCGGCAGGTGAAGAAACTTCGGTCAAGGGTCTTGCCGTCTGTGAAGGTTCTATGGCGTAGCGCTACTAGTGAGGAGATCACTTGGGAGGCCGAGAGTGAGATGCGGAAGAAATTCCCTCATCTCTTTGAAGTTACGCTTAGTATGAAATTTTAATTCGGGGACCGAATTTCTATAAGGGGGGAGATTGTAACGTTTTAGAAATCGTTATGCGAATTTGTCCGTTTTAGGGTAAGTTTGTCGGTATTTTCCGTTTTAACCCGACTGTGAACGAACGACTATATAGACTTGCCGGCACCTAGTTTAGCTAAAATAAAGTTAGTGCGCAAGCTTTGGGGGTATATGGGACGTTTTAGTTCAATTTGTTTTTTTCCCCTAATTTTAATGTTATTTTAATGCGGTATTCACATTTTGGGAAATTTATCTTTAAGCGATCTTTTCTTTAAATTAAGTTAAGTTAATCCAAATCCTTCTCACTATATCTAGATATTTGTTTGAAGGTTAAGATTTAGGATTTAAAGAAAAAGAAAAGAAAAGAAAGAGATGGATGCATGTGTAGTGTGAATGCAATTAATTGCATTTAATGTTGGAAATTGCTAGGAAATCCCTCACAAAACCCTCACCTCCTCTCTTGGCTGAGATCCCTTCATTTCCAACTGCCCTTGCTCATTTCCCTTTCATATTTCATCAATCCTAACTCAAAAATCTCCAAAAATTCCAATTATATATCAAAATATGCACAAAGTATTGATTCTTGCTCTTGGATCACTTGGAGCTAGGGAAAGCTAGGAGCTTGTGAGCAAACTTGTTAGGTATAATCCCAATACTGTTAATTAGAGTTTTTATGTTGTTTTGTTCGTTGGTAGTAGCGTAGAACGCTTTTTATATCGATTAGTGCAATATCAGGTTTTCAGTGTCTCTATTGAACCTCTGTGAACTCCTGTGTTCTGGGAAATTTAGTGTTCGACCAAAAAAATTATAGAGATGTGCTAGTGAACCTGAGACACCACCTGAGTGGTGGGGACCACCTCACCGGCCGGGGCCGGTGACCATAGGGCAAAATCCGGCGACGTCGGCTAGGTAGGAGGGGGTAGGATTGCTCTTCTGGGGGTAGTTGTCTGCTGTTGGCTAGGGGTGTTTAGTAATGTTTACTTTTTTTAGTAATTGCAGTTTACAAAATATGGGATCGATTACCTATAATCTAGTGTTTTGAGTCCGCGTGATACGTGTTGCGACACGAGTCGTGAGCTTGTGCAGCTGCTGTACTCAGTTAGGTTTTGAGGTATCGTTGCGCTCGTTAGCCACTAGACGTGCACTCGCGAGTTAGTTTAGTGAGTTGGTGCGTTATTTAATACGTAGTTTTGCGTTATATTGATCGATTCTGAGATGTTCGCTTTATTTCTCGTGTTTGTGAAATTATAGCGTCGCAAGCGGGGACTTCGGACGCTGCGAACAAGGGGAAGCAGGTGGTCGGATTTTCATAGCTGGAGACCATTGGTGAGTAGATTTGGAATCTACGGGGAAATCGCCCGTATGGCGTTATGCGTCGGGGCGAATATGATTTGTTAGCTACATAGTATTTGCATATTAGTTACTTTCATATGAATGTCATCGAATAGCATTATCTGTTGTACCTGACTCATACCTTTAGATATAACACATTACTGACGGTTCATATTGCACGAGCACTAAATTGTATGCTACACCCACATCGTCTGTAATTGTCATAACACGCACAAACCACCTACATACGTGATACGGTAGTAGATAGGGATAGTTGAGGTAGTAGCCCTTATACCATTGTGCATATGAGATATTATTGATACTTACATACGTGACATTGCATTGGGCAGGAATATCCCTTATTCCATTTCATGTATACCGTACTATAGCTATATTGTATATCTTGCATACATATTGACATGTACACCCACATAGTCTAGTATAGTTACATGTATATCATGCACTCATATTGACATGTACACAGCATATTTTCGCTATAGTTGTATGTACCCCAAGTGGTATTGTTTTGATATGTGGTATTGAGTTGTTAATCATTGCTCTTATGAAATGCATCATACCCACTTGCTTACATGTAGATACTTAAACCTTGCTACACTTACATGTACACTTCATATGATGCTGTATTTGTTTTCGGAAGATTTTGGGAACCGCAAGATATATTTTATAAGCTGGATTCATTTAAAAGAGCGGTTTTCCCTTTATATGATCATATTGATGATTTATGTTGCAATACCAGTTTTATATGGATTTTACGCATTGAGATATGGATTTCATATGATTATGGATTTGTGAACCATGGGGGCATTTTCAAGAAATTGTGTATTGTTTGAAAACCCAATTTCTCTTGATATGATATTTCAGTGCGTCCACCATATGATTTCTCGGTTCTGAGATTTGGCTTGTGATACCCGATTCGAGGAGCGGTAGGCACCGTCTGCGGTACATGGTGGACCCGGTATGGTACCCCGGGGCGAGTGGTGATTTCGTAGTATAGACGGTAAGCCTGGCGTGGGACCACTACCTACCGGTGATTGTATTTGGACACGGCGATTATCATGGGGATACCGACCGGAGTGATGTATGACATATCGTCAGGGCCAGTCATGGTGACAGCGCCTGAGTTATGAGGATTTACGTGTCGATGTTAAACACGGGTTTCATGATATTTCGAGTGTCGGTGTTGGACACTCAGGTTTCTATGATTTTTACGTATCGTCGGTGGACATACGTGGTTGATATCCTTATATATATATACTTACATGTATATGTTTTCATGATGTTTCGGGTGTCGATGATAGACACTCAGGTTCCATGAGACTTACAAGATGTGAGGGTCGATCTGTGGATGCGGTGCCTGAGGATTTGGGATTTGATGTGTCAGTGAGGGACACTGGTGTTTTTCCATGCTGATGATTTTGCATGAGATTTTATATTATATCATCCCATACTCAGGATTATGTTGATATGCATTGCTTCATGTAGTTGTAGTACCCTGCTGATGTACCTTTATATGATTGTTGCATATTCACTTATCATACTTATGCTATCGGATAACATGTGATAGTTAGATCGCTGTTCGTGCATACCTGCGATTACAGTATGATGTTAATTACTATTCACGAGTTGGCAACTCACCCCCGTTGTGCCACAGTGTTTTGCAGGACTTACCCTCAGAGTAGTCGCGGCAGGGCATCTTATCATCTCTACTTTTGCTGATACCGCTACTTTAGGCAGTGAGGCCTTTGCTTTTATGTGGGTTTGTGGTTATCTGTTTGTACATTGTATATTTTTTTGTTGGATCTAGTATTCTCCATCTACCACTGTTGTATATGACTTAGAGACGACTTATGAGGATTCTGTGTTGTATTATATTGGTGACTTTGGGTGCCGTGCTCGTGGGAGCCGGTTATGTTGGGAAGTTTACCTCTTTATACAGTTTCCTTTATATTCTTCGCTTCGGCGTCGTATACTTGTTGTGGTGATTGTCTCCTCCGTTGGGCATGATTTTGCTTCCATTTAGGATGCTTTATATATTATCTGTGTTGTACCGTTTTCAGGGCTAGTTTTTACAAAGGAGGTGCTGCCGAAATTTTCAAGAGAGAAAACAAGAGTTAGAGATTTTACTTATGATTTTCTACACGTTTTAAACTATGTTTTCTCCGTTGATCCAGTCATGGGTGGTTTAGATTTTTGGGTTTTCGGCTTACTTTAGTTGCGTATGCCTGTTGACGTTACGTAGTTTATGTGCCGGTTACGGGCCAAACTTGGGTCGTGAGACTCTTGGATGTGGTATGATGGAAATCAATGCACAGTGGGAATCACACAAGACTCCATGACGATCTCGGGTCTACATACTAACTTGTACCGGTGTCACCAGAGAACTGCCATCTGATGTGAGGTATAATACCATCTGAGAGTTCTCGGCGAGTCCGTCAAGTGTACCCAGTCTCCACTGAGCACCCGTATACCTTCTCTGATGTCAAACACCAATGGATATGAGATCATCCATCGCCCATCATATGGGTCAAGAAGCGCATACGCCAGTCTTCTCTGGAGTATCGATGCCCTCTCTCGGTACTCCTACGACTAGGAACATTTAAATGATGTACTTAGCGACTACACTATCTCCACATGTATGATCTGCATCATAGTCCTGGTAGTCAAGTACTCATCCTAAGGGCTTTATCAACATATAACATAGAGACAATTATAGTACATGTTAAGATAAGGAGCAACCAGATAGCATACTATCATGTTGAGCAAGAAAGTCCTCCCCATATATGTCCAAACATCCACTACAATATACATCGTATGTACAGTAATGGCCTCTAGGGCATATATATCACTAACACTCACGAGTTGGAAACTCACCCCTGTTGTGCCACAGTTTCTTGTAGGTTTCACCGTACAGGTTTCCTTGGCGGCTTTGCTGGCACATTGCTTCCTTCCAGGTGATTGCTTGGGGTAGGTGGGTTCGCTTGCATCGTGACCACCGTTGTACACTTATTTATTTCTGTTGTATCTAGAAAACTCCATCAACCAGACTTGTATATTGATAAACCTAGAAACCAGTTGTTTATTCTTTCGACCTTAGAGTCGCGCACTTGTATTATTATGGGTTTTTCTTGGTTTCTTTCTGAGTTTTGATCCTCGTCGTTCGGCGTTGTATATTATATTGCATTGTGTGGTTGTGTCCACCAATTAGAGAAGAGCTGGCTCCCACTTGGGGATGCCATTATATTATGCATGTATGTACCCGTTTGGGGGCAGTATTTACAAAGGAAACTCTGCCGAAATTTTTCGAAAAGGCTTGCTGTTTTAAAAATGCTTACTACGACTTTCAAAGTGATTTATATGCAAACTTTTAAATAAATTTTCCATCTCCTTCTTTTCAATTGGTTTAGATTTCTGGGCTTTGGCTTACTTGAGTCAGGTGGTGTCCTATAGACTTCACATGATTCAAGTGCCGGTCACGTGCTATTTTGGGTCGTGACAAAGTTAGTATCAGAGCGCTAGGTTTAACATTGGTTTGAGTCTATGTTTGACTATGCGGAGTCTAGGGCATATATATATATATATTCGGAATCTAGGCTTGACCTTACGGAACTTAGACTTGGTCGAGGGGATATTAGACCTGAACTTCCGTCGCATAGGTAGACCTTGGTTGATGGACTAGGTGACTTAAGTAGAGTAACGTACCGTGTGCATGTTCCGTGGCATACTTACGATACGCTACTTCACTTAAGAATCCTTAGGATGTATATTTCTTTGCACAGTATTATATTCATTCCTATGATCTATCCTCATCGATATCGGTTTATGGTTTTTGTTACCACAGTTGCACGGGTAGAGAGAACTGCGGCTAGAGTTGCGGTCAGCATGAGCTCGTCTTGGATGAGGACTGACCAGGGCGTAATTCCCATGACACACGATTGCATAGATGTGTCGTTTTATTGTTTTTTTAACGCCATGAGCGTTTGATGGATTTCTTCTACTAAAATTTCTCGAACGTGCAGCTCAGCACCAGAGGATTGGGCCACTGCTAGAGGCCGGCTAGAATGTTATGACCGTCAATGCGCCGTTTATTCTTGATGATTGAGGCATTGTTTAGCGTGTAGACAAATGAACCAGTTGCTGCTGCGACTGGCAAGATATCGCCCCAGATGTTTGGATCTATTGCAGCACGAGTTGCATATAGAGATATGATAGAAGATCGCTAGTCACCCATGGATGAATGACTATGACGTGTGGTTCGTTTGAACACCCCGATGTGAGGTCATCAAATTGATTGATTTCAACTAGAGAAGACTTCACGCTGGTACGTTGAAAGTCGATAGAAAACGATCAAATTTCAGAAACCCATTTTTCCAAGTTTAAGGTATTCGGAAAAACATGCAAGTAATTCTGTGGACCCTCTAGAAGAATGAAACCCTAACTTGACATAATGACCATAGAAACGCTTTTGAACCTTAGGGTTTGCGGCAGTTCCACGGTGCCATTAATGAGGCTTGGGTTTACCCTTCTACGGCTGGTCTATAGGTACTGTGGCATGTACTGAATATTATTAAACTGTGCATGAGTGTTGAGCTCTCGGGGAATTATGGGACTTTGACGAATCGATCGAAAAGTTCGACGTCGTCTGGATATCATGTGACAGGATACATTACTCGGGAGACTCTAGATATGAGTATAGCCGTTGTAGCGCAGTCCATATAGCTACGAAGAGACGAGTCCGAATCAGTCGACATTAGAGAAAAGTGGAGTAAGAGGTTCGTGCGAGATTTTGACGAGATGGTGTTCCACTCCATTGACATCAGAGATGTGATACGCATGCAGAATCGTTTAATATAGATATATCTTTCAGAAGGAGTCGTGATGAGTATGCTGCCATTCCGGAACAAGAAATAGATTTAGTAAAGGGTGATAACTTCCGGGCAGTTCAGCAGTAACGAGATTTGGGAGAGACCCCGACAAGATCTTTCTGGAAATACTAAACGAGAAGACTTGGACCCAAGATCGGTCGTATTATGCACACCCAGTAGGCCAGAGTTCGGCAGCATCAACGAAACATGTTATAAGTGACTATGATAGTTGGCCAGGGATCTTTAGAAGACGTGCCAGAGCAGAACTATTTCCATCATCATTTCCATATTGGGCCATTGAGCCGAGGAGTTATTTAACTGGCAATCTGCAGTGAGAGATGAGAGCCTAAGGGCACAAGGCGCCGGAACATGAACAGGAGGCAAGTAGATATCTTGCTCTACTAGCTTTGGATGCACCGACACCATCTCGATTTTTGAAGGAAGGACATATCGATGACAATGTTTACAATTTGCGACTTGGTGATTCGAATATCACGTGTCCGTCCTTTTGAATTACGGTATTTTAGGCAATTTATTTGGATTATTGAGTTTTCGTGCACCACAGTTGCACTCAATTTCTATTTGATATCATTCGAGATGGTAGATTTTGATTCATGCCTATGGCATGTATGTGATTTGACTTGTGCTTTCGGTGTAGTTTTCATGCACTTTTAGTATTTTGATTCGATTTTTATGCACGCTGATGCACGTGGATGTGAGATTTTATATCACGGTATACCTGATTTGGATTGAGGTATGCTGTATACCGTCTATTTCAATTGTGATACTCGATATTGTTTTCGTGCACCTTGTGCACTTGATTTGGATTCTTGCGCGTACTTAACGCGCTTGATGCGATTTCGGTGAACACCAGATGCACTAAATCGGGATTCTTCGTGCATATCAGATGCACCTGGTATTGCTATCAGACACACCGTTTCCCTTGACAGGTGTTTTCGAGCACACCCGTTGCACTTAGATTTGGTTTCTATGCACAAGTATGGCACATTCATTGATTTCGATTTCTGTGCGCACCTGACGCACATGGCATTCTTATACGTATTTGGGATTGGTTCCTTTTGGAACAGTACGTTTTTATGATATTTACTATTTGGTATAGTGACTGAGCTGGACTAGAATGAAAAGTAATCACAATCAAAAATATTTATACCGCAATCAATTAACGGTGTCGGTGTAGCGCGTTAATGAATACGGATCGTCCACTGAGATGTGTGTTCTGATCGATTTTGTTTTAGATGAGTCGAAATGAAAAGATAAAAGAAAATTGCAAGAAAGTTGATTCAAGATTTGTAATATTTGATTTCAAGAAAACAATAAGAATATAGATCTAGAATCAAGAATCAAGAAATGTCCCAATCAATTTAGTTATCATGATTTGAAGAGAGGCTTGTCGGAATCAATTGAATCGATAGTGATGATTGATGTTTTTAATTACAAATTCTTATCTATTGAAGATTTGTTTCTAGATCGATCACAATCAACGAGTTTTTGGGATCTATTGAAGAAACTAGGGTTTCTTCATCCTCATCCCTTATCCTTTCGTTAATTAGCATTCAAATTCTAACCTCTAGGAATTCAATCATCGATTGTTGATCTCTAATTTAGAGCGAAAACATTCAAGAAAGCATCTCACTCAAAACTAAGTCATCTTTGATTCAATTTCCTAGGGTTTACAAAACTCATAAGACTTAAGAATCGTTCAAGAATTCATCAACATCATCTACCTATTCTTTCGATTCCGATTCAAGCGGAGTTTACTCACGCATCATCATAAAGTAATTAAGAATGAAGATTATCATAATGCGAGAATGAATAGAAAGCAAGAATAAAGATTGTCACCTTTTATTATTCGATGTTTCGTTACAATACACTCAAAGACTACAAGAATTGAGGAGGAACAAAAATCATCGAACTAGCTTCGCATCGTCTTCTTGAGTCACGGATCATCGTGGATCTCTTGCTCGGATGAAGATCGGCGTCGCTTCAAAAGGCTCATGGATGCTTGCTTGATTTTGAACTCGATGAATCTTGATTTGGCTTTTTGAAATGGATTTGGGGCTAGGGTTTTGAAATGCAACTTGTGTCCTCAACTTGTGGAAATTTGGCTCAATATTCAACAACCCTAATTGTGTAACCTACAAAACCCTAGATCTAGATCTCTTTTTATAACCACCTCATTTGAATCTTCCCTCCAAAGCTAGGTTGTTAGAGATAGTCTTCTAGAAGAAGTTTGTTGGAGGGAATATTCTAGAATGAGGAATATTCTGTAGGGTTGCTAGGCACGCGTACAAGGGTCTACGAGGCATCAACCATGCCCGATTTAAAATTTAGCCGTGCCGAACAACCCAAAGACGGATCTTTAAACTAGAGTTTATGCGAAAACAAGCATGTTAAACACTTTAACACTAAGTGAGAGGGATTACAACATTTGTAGATCCGGTCCTTCACTTTCTAAGCTCTGTGTTGAGGTCCCTTCGCTGCGATCATCGTGTTCTGGACTCTTGAGAGGCTCCGCGAAGAGAAAGATGCAAGCTTGCTTCCGATCTTCGATAACAAAGATGATCTACCTTAAAATTTCATTAACACAAGCTAACACTCACTAAATGAAGTGAACACTCTCATCTAAAGGACAAGGGTAGATGAGGATGATGAAGTAGGATTTTAGCCCTCATTTATAATCTTTTTCTCATACATAATCATCACTTACAAAAAACTAGAAAGCTTTTTTCATGAAGCTCAAGGAAGAAGATGAATGAATAATGAATTTAAACCTTTTGTGATGAATAATGAAAAGATAATAATGATGAATAATGCAACCATGGTTAACTAAACCTTTGTAGAGATTTAACTAGGGTTAGGGTTTGGGTTTGGGTTAAGAATGAGTATTTCGAAAATATCTTAGCAAAAACAAAAAGAAACCTTCTAGAAGGTTCATGAATGCACTAACCCAAATCAAACCCTAACCTTGTTTAATCTCCAATAAACAAATTGCATTAGTTATCATATCATGTTACAATATTATATATCACATAAATAATATTTATTGTAACAAAATAAAATAATACAATTAACATATATCGCATATATATCAATGTATTACCCGAGTGAGAAAAAGAATCTTTTAGTGAGCTAATATTAGTTAATGTAATTTAATATATCATATATATTATTATACATTAAATTATCGAATCAACACTTGATCCGACAATCCGGCTATATCGCATATAACCGACTAATATTTCATTTACCGATTCATCGAATCAACAATTGATCCGATGACCCGGCTGATATCAAATATCGCGAGAATATAATACGGTATCTCATATCGCATTATCCTCGGTCCTGCACATATCATATATGTGCCCCTACTCCGTTTTGCCTGAGTCAAGAAACCTCTGTGTAGGACTCTAAAGAATCGTCAATACGCCGGCAGTAGGTGATGATCATATCAAATACCGACAAGCTGCAAGCGGTCAGCTAAACGTAACAGCCACCCAGGTATTGAGCAATCAGAAGATCAACAAGCAATCCTGTACATTCTCCTGCGAATCCAATCAGTAACACTCCTGTATAGTCCGGTCTCGTCGTCTGATATGTTGCATATCTCGCCTAGGGGTGGTATATGTCAGACCCCAGTAGCTTGATAAGTCGTGTCGATATGAGGTCTATAACTGTTCGAGAAACTACTGATAACACTTACCAGTAAATCTCAGCAATCCTGGCCTGGGATTTCCAGTTATAGCCAATCGAACACAGCACAACATCAACTGCCTATACCGAGAGAGACGAATCCCCTCCTATCGCTCATTGCCTCCATGTGATTCGGGACTGTACCCAAAAGCCACCTTTTTGCACGCCCTCTTGGATGTGGTATGATGGAAATAAAAGCACAGTGGGATTCACACAAGACTCTATGACGATCTCGGGTCAACAGACTACTCTGTACCAGTGTCACCAGAGAACTGCCATCTGACGTGAGGTATAATACCATCTGGGAGTTCTCGGCGAGTCCGTCCAGTGTACCAAGTCTCCACTGAGCACCCGTACACCATCCTTGATGTCAAATACCGATGGATATGGGATCATCCATCGCCCATCATATCGGTCAAGATGCGTATACGCTAGTCTACTCTGGTGCATCGATACCCTGTCTCGATACACCCTCGACTAGTAACAGTTATAGGATGTACTCGTCGACTACCGTGGCCACACTAGTATGATCTCATCATAGTCCCAGTAGTCGAGTACATATCCTAAGGGCTTTATCAATATGTAACATAGAGACAATCAGAGTACATGTTAAGATAAAGTACAACCAGATAGCATACTATCATGTCGAGCAAGAAAATCCTCCTTATATATGTCCAAGCATCCATTACAATATACATCGTATGTACAGTAATGGCCTCTAGGGCATACATATGACTAACAATCTCCCACTTGCACTAGAGCCATCTGTTGTGGTATCACATACCCAACAATTAGCTGTGGTTGAAGTATCTCATACCCAACCATCCCATAAAAGTCTCTACTGGGAAAAAGGCCTTTATGAGTGGATCCGCGCTGTTGTCCTCTGTGTCTCTCTCCTAACCTCGATCTTCCTAGAGATCAACCATCTCCATGATCAGGTGATATTGCCTAAGAATTATATCTGGATTTCTGATGGGACAGGGGTTCCTTGGCTAAAGCCACAACTCCATTGTCACATAATGGTAGGAACGAAGTTCATCTCATGAACTTATATATATCCAGACTGCCTCTTTGGTAGCATCCTTGGTAACGATGTATCTTGCCTTTAATCGTCTAGTAAATCACGGTATCTAGCTTGGAACTCTTCCAACATACCGTCCCTCCACTGAGGGTAAAGATAATGCTTGCGACTGACATTCAGTCGTCCTTATCATCCTGGAACCTTTCCAGTGATTCTCCCCAGGATCGATCGATACCATCTCACTACAACTAGTGAGTATCCTAATATCCAATTAGATCTATCTCATAGATCCAAAACCCAGGATTTAGGAGGTATCACTATTCGTGTATATGCCCTAGGGGCCATTATTGTATCATACTAGATTGTATATTACTTAATGGAAGCTTGGGATATTCATAGTTATATATACAGACTTTCTAAAAATGGTAGTATGCTACTTGGTTTGTGTCTACTTTAATATGTGCATGTGTTTCTTGTAACGTATCACTTATACATATTAGTAGAGCCCATAGGATCTTTGCTCGATTACCAGCATCGTGATGGCAATCACACTAGTAGGGGCTGGGTAGTCTGTAAGCAACTGTTAGTGTATATGCCCTAGAGGCCATTACTGTATTATACTAGCTTGTATATTACTTAATGGAAGCTTAGGATATTCACAGTTGTATTGACAGTCTTGCTAAAAATGGTAGTATGCTACTTGGTTTGTCTCTACTTCAATATGTGCATGTGTTTCTTTTAGCATATCGCTTATATACATATTAGTGGAGCCCTTAGGATCTTTGCTTGATTACCAGCGTTGTGATGGCAGTCACACTTGTGGGGGCTGGGTAATCTATAAGCACATCCTTATACAGGTCCC
Source organism: Agapanthus africanus (assembly GCA_030015575.1). Lineage (NCBI taxonomy): Eukaryota > Viridiplantae > Streptophyta > Magnoliopsida > Asparagales > Amaryllidaceae > Agapanthus > Agapanthus africanus. Next base: position 336,749,076 of record CM057345.1, on the reverse strand, counting down.
TAGTTGTTGGACTATCGAGACAGGGCATCGATACTCCGCAGTAGACTAGCGTATGCGCTTCTTATCCCAGCAGGGGAGATGGTCTGTCCCATAGCCATCAGTACGTCATACTAGAGATAGTATGCGGGTGCTCGTTAGGTTACGAGTACACTGGACAGGACTCGTCGGGGACTGTTGGTTAGTATTACACCTATCGTCAGTTATCAGTTCCCAGGTGACATGAGTACAGCTTAGTCCGCTGACTTGACACTGTCACTTCACCTCGAGTGTGTTCCCACTGTACTTAGATTACTACCCTACCACGGCTCAAAGGAGTCGTGCAAACAGGTAGTAGTTGGGTGCAGTCCCGAAGCACTTGGAGGCAGTGACGGTTAGACAGGATTCGTCTCTCCCGGCATTGGGGGTTGACATCGCGCTGTGTCTAGGAGAGCCATTACACGAGTAGTCCCTAGCCAGGAAAGCGAGATATACTGGTAGGTTTCCAGTGTTATCTCAGGGTGTTCTGGGCTACACTCCGACACGACTTGTACCGCTATTAGGGGACTGACGTTCACTACCCCCTAGGCCCGCCATGCGATGTATCAGACGAACAGACCGGACTGTACGGAGATTGTCATATACAGGCTCAGTAGGAGTTCGGATAGGTTTACCTCATCGGCCTTCTTATCGACATCTACCTGGGGACCGTTACGTACAGCTAGTGCCGCTTGCGGTCTGTGGTTAAACCCACTGCCAGTGTAGTGTCGAGTCTTTAGAGTCCCACACAGAGAGTTTCCCTGCACCGAGCGAAACGTGTAGAGGCCGTATGGTTTTACGGCAGGGCTGCGATCACTTACGTGCACTTGTGTGCGTATGCTGTTCGGGCAGGCAATACTAGTGGGCTTTGGTTTAAGCCGGATCCTAGTATTGCACAGATAGATTTGTTTTGTCTTCTCTGCATTTGCATTCTACGGAATGCGGATGCGGGTGTGTATGCACAGTTTTGAGGAGCGATGAAGGAGGAGGTGCCTCATTAGGATTTTGGCAGTTGGTTCGGCCAAAACCGTTATGTGGCAGGCTCATTAGGGTTTTGACAATTCGTTCGGTCAAAACCATTATGAGCCGGAGACATTGTTTACTAATCCTTTATTGATAATTTTGTGATGGCTAATTGCTTTGACCATTTGACCACTTTGACCAATCTTGACTTTGTTGACCCGTTGACCAAAGTTGACCATTGACCTTCATGAGAGGTCTACACTCTTCTTTGATTTTCTTTTTCTTTAATTGTTATGAAAATGGTCATTTCAATGTAAGCATCAACTTTATCATGATAGGATTTGTAATGATGTTGTTTTAGTTTTATTGCAACCATGGTGCCTTTTTTCTTGAGTTGATAATTTCATTTCTCTTTTCTCATTCTCTCTCTTGCTAGTGAGAAGAAAAGAAAAGCTCCATGGTTGCTAGTGTTTCTCCTTCATCTTCCCCCTCTTGATAAATTCTTTTGATCTCATGTGTTGAGAGAAAAAGAATCCACATAGACAAACACCTCCATCTTTCTCTTCTACACAACCTAGGACATCAAGACTAGCAATCTTGTTGCCCTAGTTGCCTCGGCTCGAGGTGGAGCTCGGTGTTCATCTCTCGAGTGGATCGTCTTCGACTCAAGGAGGCCGCGGAGGTGACCAAGTTCCGGATCGTTCCTTGGAGCTTGGATGGACGAGCGGGAAAGCGGAATGAAGACCCGAAGGACTGGTTTCGTGAGGTATAATTTCTACGGCATAGTAGTTAAAGCCTCTAGTAGTTTGCTAGTTTCTAGTTTAGCAAAGATCCGGCTTTTAGTCCATGTTGCCTTTGTGCTAAATAATTGTTTTTCGCCGTTTCCGCCTCCCCGTAAGAACCGGGTGAGCAACGTGGACTTACAGTGGTATCAGAGCCTAGCTAAACATAAACTAGTAAGTTAGCAAAGTGTTTAGAATATCGATCGGAAAAAAGTCGCAAAACACGCCAGGAAAAAACCAAGTTTCTGTCGATTTTTTACACTACTCAAAAAGTGATTTAACTTATATGAAAAATCGTCTCAGGGTTTTGTAAAAACACTGCAGAAAAACGATCCAGTGACTCGATCAAACCACCGCGGTTCCGCGGCAATAACATGCTTATTGCCGCGGTTCCGCGGCCGATTTGACTCGGCAGTGGTCCGGGTTTTTTGTAGTGTTTTAGTTTGGCTGTTTTGGGATTTTTAATACATGTTTTTTCTACCCAGATTTTCCAGAGAGCAAATTGACTTTTGGGGTGGTTAAAAATCCGTATTTTGATCGATATTCCATAGACTTTGGCTAATGGATATTATCTGTGATGTGATATATGTATTGAACGTCTACTAATCGCTATAAGTCGATTAGTGGGGGTTATACAAATCTGTGATCTGTAATGTTGATGGTTTGTGTATATGAACTCGGTGGATTGTCGCGGATGAATAGCCGGGATGGATGTGAGATGAGAGTTTTTTTTTCTTTCATTCATGTAAAATTTGTAAATTGATGTAATATTATTTGTATGGCCGCACAACCGGGTCGGGGTTGTAGCCACCATTGTATAATTTCTTTTTACTATTTTTGCTCCTAGGATAGACCCAAGGTGGGGTGCACAAACTACCGGGTATCTCGAAGTGCCGAGTGCCCTACTCACGGGTTGAGGGAGGTTGCTTCGCTTCGGGTACTTGGCGGGTAGTTTGCCGCACCCGTAGGGGTCTAGGGTGGGGTTTTGGCTATTCATCGCGACCGTGTAATCAGCTTTTCGTTGCAGGCTCGAACGAATCGCGGGTTCCTAGTATATCCAAAGTGTTCATCTGTGACTGGATTGGCTATCATTGCTATATATCTATATATGATATCTATTTAGGTGTTGCTTATGTTTTGCATCCGCGCTAGTCCAGTCCCCGCTCTGTCGTTAGTTAAGTAACTTAACGGGTGATGACGGGACCCCATGGCGAATGCGGATAGCATAAGCGTACACCAAATTTTGGTTGTTTTCTGCAATGGTAGGATTAATTGATGGGACGCATTGGAATTAATGCAAGAAAATAAAACAAGTAACAGTCGTTGGAACACTTTCAAAACCACTCGGTTCTTTTCAAAACCAAATTTTAAACGCGGACCTAGAACCACTCCTTTTAAAAGCTATCTCGTTCCATCGATTATATCAAGTTCACTACGTTCACGGTTTTGCCAAAACCATGAGTAGCCCTCCGTCATTTCATATGAATATTCAATAGTATTCAAGCTATGTTTGTTGACCTTCGTCAAGGCATAGTGATTGGTAGCTGGTTGGTGTTCATATGTAGCATAGATAGATGCGTTGGTTTGGGACATTCGTATTACCTTGTTGACCTTTGTCAAGGGTATGTACGGGTGGGTTCAAATTAACCTGGACAATCACGGGTAGAACTTGACATGTGACTTATGATTTGTTGACCTTCGTCAAGGTCATAAGAGCATGGGGCAAAAATCCATATCGAGAGTTTCATAAGTACTGAAACTTGCTAGCGCTGCAAACCATTTGGAGTGTGATAATTCTGGTAGGATTCCTTCAGTTTTGTCATGCGATGATATTTGGATCCCGATCCTACTGTGAGTATATGCTACTCCTCGGGAACTTTCTTACTTAACGATCAATGCTATAAACCATGTAGGTGTCTAGAAAGATGTTAACGGGCTACGCCCCCAGGGAAAAGAGGTTACTTAATTAAGGAACATCGTGAAAGCGTTGGAAAACCTCCCTCGAAGTACCGACACTGGCCTGGCTGAACGGTTAAGCAAGTATTGTACGGTGAGATTGATCCCGACTAATTCTTCCTTTATGGTCTGAGGAGGGATTCGAAAGACAGTGGGAGCCATCCTGTTTAGATAAATTAAAAACCAATCTAAACTTGCAAGAGCATCATGCTGAGTGTTTTTCTTCTCTCTCTCTTAATTGCAGCGACCCAGTGACCGCACCTAGGTTACATCTAGATAATAAAATGACTGAATCTGACTGTTATGACTGGCAAAGGTCTGTCCAGATGTCCATTGCCCATGACAAGCTGGGACACCCTTAACTAATCCAACCCCTGCCGTCTCAGGTACAGCTTCCCCTGTCACGGATATTCATATCCGTAGGACATCGGAAAAGGAATGTGCGAAAGCCAAGTGCCTCGTGTTAGCCTCAGTTGATGGTGCATACCAGGGGCAGCACGAGAAGATGGACTTAGTTTCTATCTTCCTCCATAACAAAGATTTATATGGAGAGCAATCTCGTATCGCAAGATATGAGACCTCGAACGAATTACTTCCAGCGAGGTTGGCTATCGGGACATCTGTAGGGGGCAACGTCCTTACAGAGACCAGCTATTTTGAGCTCTCGGACCGGAAGACCACGTTGAAGAACGGGTCAGATGCTGACATAGTTCAACAGTCTCTACCTACTACCCTGAAGGAAACCAGGGAAGTAGAAAGAAAGGGAAGGGCAGAAGTTTCGGGAATGGATGTAGTAAAAGAGGAATGTTCCTATTGTTACGGAAATGAACATGGGCAGAAGGATTGCAGGGCTAGTATAGCCAGTAGCTAGAATTCGAAGCATGTTGTGGCTTCGGCTTCGGGTGTGTTTGTAATAGAGAATTGTATGTCAGTTAACCCTACTTCCTGGGTATTGGATACCGGATCAGGATCTCATATCTGTAATTTTTTACAGGCTCTGAGAAACCGTAGGGTTATCAAGAAAGGTGATATGACTCTCAGGGTTGCTAACGGAATGAGCATGTATGCTAAATCCGTAAGGGAATATCATCTAGGACTGACAACAGGGCAGATATTGATTCTGCGTGACTGTTTTTATGTGCCAGGTGCGACTTGTAATATCATATCTGTATCCTTAGTTTCTAAGGAAGGATATGATTTTACTTTTGTAAGCGATGTAGTAAACATCCACCTAAATCAAGTTCTGATTGGGTCATGTACATTGAAAAACGGTATATACATTTTGAATCAAGCTCAGGTCTTCAGTGTCCAGAACACACTTAAAAGAAAGTCTCTGGAATTAAATCAGGCTTTCTTATGGCATTGTAGACTGGGTCACATTAATGAGACACGGTTGACAAAGTTACATAAAGAAGGATACTTGAATCCGTTCGAGTATCAGTCTTATGCCACTTGTGAATCTTGTCTCATGGGAAAGATGACAAAGACTCCGTTCACTGGACACGGAGAAAGAGCGAGCGAGCTCTTGGGACTCATACACAGTGATGTGTGTGGTCCAATGTCTACACATGCGCGAAGTGGTTATTCATACTTCATTACTTTCACAAATGATTTCTCTAGGTATAGGCATGTCTTCTTGATGAAGCACAAATCCGAGGCCTTTAAGAAATTTCAGGAATACAAGATTGAAGTTGAAAAACAAACAGGAAAAAGTATCAAAACACTAAGATCTGATCGAGGTGGTGAATACTTGAGTGCCGAGTTTCTGGGCTACTTAAAAGAGAATGGAATTCTCTCTCAGCTTACTCCTCCATACACACCACAACACAACGGTGTATCGGAAAGGAGGAATCGAACCCTATAGGATAAGGTTCGTTCCATGATGAGTAAGGCTGAGTTGCCGCGATATTTCTGGAGTTATGCACTAGAAACAGCTGCATATCTCTTAAACAAGGCTCCAACCAAGACTGTGCCTACCACCCCATATCAGATGTGGAGTGGGAAGAAACCCTGTCTTAAGTACCTTAAGACATGGGGATGTCCAGCTTTTGTAAAAAAGCAGCATGCGGACAAGCTCTAGGCACGCTCAGTACTGTGTAAGTTTGTGGGATACCCAAAGAACTCTAGGGGGTATCTTTTCTATTCCTCATAGGAACAAAAGGTTTTTGTTTCTCAGCATGCCCACTTCTTGGAAATTGAATTTTTAGAAAATCAGATAAGTGGGAGCGCAATAGAACTGGAAGAAATTCCAGAACCACAAGATATTACTGAAAGTTTGAAGGAACCAGAAGTTTCAAGAGAACCGGACATCCCAGCACCATTCCGCAGGAGTAGTAGGCAGTCTTATCCGCCCGAGAGATACTACGGTTTTCTCATAGACGGGGATAGAGAGGATTGCACTATGGACTATGGTAAGCCTACTAGCTTCCAGCAAGCTATTCAGAGCGGTGACTCGGTAAAATGGCTGGATGCAATGAGGACCGAGATGGAGTCCATGTACACTAACAAAGTTTGGACTTTGGACTTTGCTCCAGAAGGGGTAAAACCCATAGGATGCAAATGGATCTTCAGAAAGATGATTGGTGTAGATGGGCAGGTTGAAACCTATAAAGCTAGACTTGTTGCGAAGGGTTTTCATCAAAGACCTGATTTGGACTATGACGAGACTTTTTCTCCAGTGGCTATGCTGAAATCCATTCGGATCCTTCTTGCCATTGCTGCTTTCCACGATTATGAAATCTGGCAGATGGACGTAAAGACGGCTTTCCTAAATGGAAATTAAGAAGAGTGCGTCTATATGGATCAGCCGGAGGGATTCATTCAGAGTGGGAGCAGCGGTAGAGTGTGCAAGTTGCTAAAGTCCATCTATGGACTGAAGCAGGCATCGCGGAGTTGGAACGTCTGCTTCGATGATACTGTCAAAGAATTCGACTTTATCAAAAAACCAGATGAACCATGCATTTACAGTAAGATTGTAGGGAGAACTATGGTATTCCTCATCTTGTACGTGGATGACATTCTCCTAATAGGAAATGATATTACTATGTTACAGTCAGTAAAGGATTCTTGTCGCAGAGGTTCTCTATGAAGGACCCGGGCGATGCCAACTACATTCTGGGGATCCAGATCTATCGTGATAGATCTAAGAGGATGTTGGGACTTTCACAATCCAGGTACATTGACACCATACTTAAAAGATTCAGTACGGAAGATTTAAAGCGCGGTAATCTACCGGCTTGTCACGGAATCACCCTCTCTAAAGAGATGTCTCCCAAGACTGATTTGGGAAGGGATCGCATGTCTATTATACCCTACGCTTCTGCGGTAGGCTCTATAATGTATGCGATGTTATGTACAAGACCAGATGTAGCATACGCATTGAGCGTTGTAAGCCGGTATCAGTCGGACCCAGGGAAGAAACACTGGATAGTGGTGATGAACATTCTCAAGTACCTGAGAAGGACTAAGGAGATGTTCTTGGTGTATGGCGGAAAAGACCTCCAGATCGAGGTCTTTGCTGACTCTAGCTTCCTGAGTGACAAGGATGACTCCAAGTCCATGTCGGGTTATGTCTTTACCCTCAATGGAGGGGCGGTTTGCAGGAAGAGTTCCAAGTAGGAAACCGTTGCTGACTCAACTATGGAAGCGGAGTACATAGCTGCTTGCGATGCCGCAAAGGAAGATGTATGGATGAAGAAGTTCCTCACGGAGCATCAGGTGGTTCCTACCATTGTTGATCCAATATCGCTGTATTGCGAAAACAATGGAGATATAGCTTTAGCGAAGGAACCCAGGTCCCATCAGAAGTCCAGGCACATTTTGAGGCGGTACCACCGGATCAGGGAGATCGTAGATCGCCGGGAGATCGAAGTGAAGAGAGTAAATTCAGAGAATAACACTGCAGGTCCACTCACGAAGGCCATACCCCAGACTCAGTTCGAGCGGCTGATCGAGATGATAGGTCTTCGATACGCCAGTACATGGCCTTAGTGTAAGTGGGAGATTGTTAGTGTATATGCCCTAGAGGCCATTACTGTATCATACTAGCTTGTATATTACTTAATGGAAGCTTGGGATATTCACAGTTGTATTGACAGCCTTGCTCAAAATGGTAGTATGCTACTTGGTTTGTCTCTACTTCAATATGTGCATGTGTTTCTTTTAGCATATCGCTTATATACATATTAGTGGAGCCCTTAGGATCTTTGCGTGATTACCAGCGTTGTGATGGCAGTCACACTTGTGGGGGCTGGGTAATCTATAAGCACATCCTTATACAGGTCCCTAGTTGTTGGACTATCGAGACAGGGCATCGATACTCCGGAGTAAACTAGCGTATGCGCTTCTCATCCCAGCAGGGGAGATGGTCTGTCCCACAGCCATCAGTACGTCGTACTGGAGATAGTATGCGGGTGCTCGTTAGGTTATGAGTACACTGGACAGGACTCGTCGGGGACTGTTGGTTGGTATTATACCTATCGTCAGTTATCAGTTCCCAGGTGACATGAGTACAGCTTAGTCCGCTGACTTGACACTGTCACTTCGCCTCGAGTGCGTTCCCACTGTACTTAGATTACTACCCTACCACGGCTCAAAGGAGTCGTGCAAACAGGTAGTAGTTGGGTGCAGTCCCGAAGCACTTGGAGGCAGTGATGGTTAGACAGGATTCGTCTCTCCCGGTATTGGGGGTTGACATCGCGCTGTGTCTAGGAGATGTTGGAGATAGTGCCCTCAGAGTCAATTATTAGGTCACAGGTACGTGATTGCAATGATTGATGGAGGACCTATCCCGGTAGGACAGTCTTACTCGAGATGATAGTATGCTATCTGGTTTACCTTTATCATCGTGTACTGTTTTAGGTGACCTGACAAGTTGCTATTACACGTTGATAGAGCCCCTAGGATTCTTGCTTGACCACCAGCAGTATGAGGGCGATCATATAAGTGGGAGCTGGGGGTCTATAAGCATATCCTTAAATGGTCCCTAGTCGTGAGAGTTTCGAGACAGGGTATCGATACTCCAGAGTAGACTAGTGTATACAGTCGAGACCCCGACGAGGGGCGGTGGCCGGTCTCACAAGCCACTGGTGTCAGTTGGTTCACCTAAGATGTATACAGGTGCTCATTGGGTTATGAGTACACCGGACAGGACTCGCCGGGAACATGCTAGTTGGTCATATACCAGACGTCAGATGGCAGTTCCCTGGTGACATGTGTGCAGGTTAGTTCATCGACCTGGGGATCGTCATTTGTCTCGTGTGAGTTCCCACTGTACTTTGATTACTACCCTACCACGGCTCAAAGGAGTCGTGCAAACAGGTTTTAGTTGGGTACAGTCCCGAGCCACATGGAGGCAGTGAGCGTATCTTCAGGGGTTCGTCTCTCCCGGTATTGGGGGTGAGGTCGTGCTGTGTCTAGGAGAGCCATTACACGAAGCCCTCGGCCGAGGCAAGGAGATTTACTGGTAGGTATTCCAGTAGTATCTCAGGGTGTTCTGGGCTACACTCCGACACGACTTGTACCGCTTTTGGGGGTCTGACTTTTACCAACCCCCTAGGCCCGCCATGCGATGCTCATAGACGAACGGACCGGACTGTACGGATATTGTCACTGACAGGCTCAGTAGGGTTGTCAGGCTGAGTTCGCTCACAGACGTCCCTTTTAGTCAATACCTGGTAGCCCGTTACGTATTGGCTTATACCTCTGACGTGCTAGTGGTTAAATCCATAACCAAGGTGTTGACGAGTCTTTAGAGTCCCCCACATTCTGTTACTCAGCTTTCGGGCGAAAGGTTGTAGAGGCCGTATGGAGATATGGCAGGGTCCGATCAGATACGTGCGGTATTGCACGGATCAGGATCCGACAGTTTGTACTATAGGCCGTATGGTTATATGGCAGGGTTCGATCAGATACGTGCGGTATTGCACGGATCAGGATCGAACGGATATTACTAGCCGGCTTTGGTTATAGCCGGATCCTAGTATAGTACAGTGTAGATTTTGTCTCATTGCATTTGTATTTCGGTCGGAATACAAATGCGGGTGTGTATGCACAGTATCGGGGTTTTCCTGTAATTTATTACGGGACCAGTTTTCTGGAGTTGCCAGTTTGCTTTCCGTTTCGGCCGATTTCCTTTGTATCGTTCATTGGCCGAAGATTGGTGGAGGAGGGCTTATTTGCATTGTTGCAAATAAGCATTTGTGGAGGGGGTCTTTGCTTTTTGTTGTATCATGATAGCTTTTCCTTGACCTTGACTTCTAGCTTTATCATGATGGCTTGACTTTGTTGACAATCATGGTTGTTGATGATTGTTGGTGGAGTGTGGGTTTGGGTTTGTAATCATCTCTTGATATCATGACCTTTCTCTCTCTCCCTTGCATTATGGTTGTGGCTATCCTCTTTCATTTGAGCACTCACTCCATTCTCTCCTCTCACCAAGCCATGGCCGGCCACTCTCTTGGTGGGGCTGTCAAAACATTTTGGTGTGGGATTTTGCTTCATTTCATGTTGCAAAAATCCCACAAGATCAATCCCAAAAGCTCCAAGTATCATTCCTCCACCAAATGGCAATTCCACAACCCCAAAGTGAGACTTGAGGACTACATATTCTACAGCGAACCTTGGGCACGTCGAGTAGCCGGCTTCGTGCCCGAGTTGCCTCGGCATTGAGGTGGGAGCCCGTAAAAGAAGTAGGCGATGTGGTGCACTTCCGACGACGAGGTGGAGATCGGAGCTTCCGCGGGAGATCGGGACGATGACGAGAAGACCGGAGGACTCAGATCTGTCGGTATATCTCTATTCCCTTTCTTGTAGTTAGCTAGGACTAATTAATGGTTCGATCCGGGTATTAGTGCGCGGCGGTTTGCCAGTTCAAGAAAAATTAAAGTTTATCACCGCTTCCGCATTTGGCCGTCGGATTGACGGCCGGGGCGCCGCCGTGCACTTACAGGAGACCCATTACACGAGTAGTCCCTGGCTAGGGCAAGCGAGATATACTGGTAGGTTTCCAGTGTTATCTCAGGGTGTTTTGGGCTACACTCCGACACGACTTGTACCGCTATTTGGGGACTGACGTTCACCACCCCCTAGGCCCGCCATGCGATGTATCAGACGAACAGAACGGACTGTACTGAGATTGTCACATACAGGCTCAGTAGGAGTTCGGATGGGTTTACCTCATCGGCCTTCTTATCGACATCTACCTGGGGACCGTTACGTACAGCTAGTGCCGCTTGCGGTCTGTGGTTAAACCCACTGCCAGCATACTGTCGAGTCTTTAGAGTCCCACACAGAGAGTTTCCCTGCACTGAGCGAAACGTGTAAAGGCCGTATGGTTTTACGGCAGGGCTGCGATCACTTACGTGCACTTGTGTGCGTATGCTGTTCGGGCAAGCAATACTAGTGGGCTTTGGTTTAAGCCGGATCCTAGTATTGCACAGATGGATTTGTTTTGTCTTCTGTGCATTCGCATTCTACGGAATGCGGATGCGGGTGTGTATGCACAGTTTTGAGGAGCGATGAAGGAGGAGGTGCCTCATTAGGGTTTTGGCAGTTGGTTCGGCCAAAACCGTTATGTTGCAGGCTCATTAGGGTTTTGACAATTCGTTCGGTCAAAACCATTATGAGCCGGAGACATTGTTTACTAATCCTTTATTGATAATTTTGTGATGGCTAATTGCTTTTACCATTTGACCACCTTGACCACTCTTGACTTTGTTGACCCGTTGACCAAAGTTGACCATTGACCTTCATGAGAGGTCTACACTCTTCTTTGGTTTTCTTTTTCTTTAATTGTTATGAAAATGGTCATTTCAATGTAAGCATCAACTTTATCATGATAAGATTTGTAATGATGTTGTTTTAGTTTTATTGCAACCATGGTGCCTTTTATCTTGAGTTGATAATTTCATTTCTCTTTTCTCATTCTCTCTCTTGCTAGTGAGAAGAAAAGAAAAGCTCCATGGTTGCTAGTGTTTCTCCTTCATCTTCCTCCTCTTGATAAATTCTTTTGATCTCCTGTGTTGAGAGAAAAAGAATCCACATAGACAAACACCTCCATCTTTCTCTTCTACACAACCTAGGACATCAAGACTTGCAATCTTGTTGCCCTAGTTGCCTCGGCTACAGGAGGAGCTCGGTGTACATCTCTCGGGTGGATCGTCTTCGACTCAAGGAGGCCGCGGAGGTGACCAAGATCCGGATCGTTCCTTGGAGCTTGGATGGATGAGCGGGACAGCGGAATGAAGACCCGAAGGACCGGTTTCGTGAGGTATAATTTCTACGGCATAGTAGTTAAAGCCTTTAGTAGTTTGCTAGTTTCTAGTTTAGCAAAGATCCGGCTTTTAGTCCATGTTGCCTTTGTGCTAAATAATTGTTTTTCGCCGTTTCCGCCATCCCGTAAGAACCGGGGTGAGCAACGTGGACTTACAGCAAAATCCTATACAGGTCCCTGGTTGTTGGATTATCGAGATAGGGCAGACTAAATGTGTACGCTTCTCATCCCAGTTGGGGAGATGGTCTGTCCCACAGCCATCAGTACGTCGTACTGGAGATAGTATGCAGGTGCTCGTTAGGTTACGGGTACACCGGACAGGACTCGCAGGGGAACTGATTGGTTGGTATTATACCCATCGTCAGATAACAATTCCCAGATGACATGAGTACAACATAGTCCGCAGACTTGACACTGCTACTTCGCCTCAAGTGTGTCCCACTGTTCTTAGATTGCTACCCTACCACGGCTCAAAGGAGTCGTGCAAACAGGTAGCAGTTGGGTGCAGTCCCGAGCACTTGGAGGCAGTAGTGGTTAGATAGGATTCGTCTCTCCAGGTATTGGGAGATGATATCGCGCTGTGTCAGAGAGCCATTACGCAAAATCCCTGGCCAGGGCAAGCGAGATATACTAGTAGGTTCCAGTAGCTTCTCAGGGTGTAATGGGCTTCGCTCCGACACGACTTATACAGCTATTAGGGGACTGACGCTTGCCGCCCCCTAGGCTTGATATGCGATAGTCTTAGACGAACAGACCGGACTGTATGGAGATTGTCACATCAGGCTCAGTGGGAGTTCGGATGATTTTCCTCATCGGCCTTCTTATCGACATCTACCTGGGGACCATTACGTACAGCTAGTGCCGCTTGCGGTCTGTGGTTAAACCCACTGCCAGCATAGTGTCGAGTCTTTAGAGTCCCACACAGAGAGTTTCCCTGCTCCAGACGAAATGATATAGAGGTCGTATGGTTTTACGACAAGGGTTCGGACGCATACGTGTGTTTACGCACGTACGACTTTTTCGGACAGTTTTTACTAGTCGGCTTGGGTTTAAGCCAGATTCTATTATCGGGTTACTGGATTTATACAGTCTAAAGCTTTTCCGTGTTTTCACGGATTTGAGGGGCATTCTCGTAATTTGTCGAGAAGCTTCTAGAAGAGTGGTGACTAAGGGGTTAAAGTGGCATTGCATTAAATGAGATTAGTGACTCATTTGTGTGATTCATCCAAGTCATTAATGCATCATAAATGCTTAATGACTCATGGAGATGAATCACTCATAGATATTTGTGAAGCATGGTTGTTAATTCCATTTTTTGATTTTTGGATAAATAATAATGCTTCATATATATTATGATAAGATCATCATCTCATTTCATTCTCATGCTCATCTTCTCTCTCCTCAAGCTCTCTCTCTTGAAACCCTAATCCTCCCCTCTTATGTGTTGAGATCAAGGATTAGCTAGACTAATACATCCATAACCTCACTCTATATCCCCTAGGTAGCTTAGATTGGCACTTTAAGCAATCTAGTTATCTCAAGTTAGAGATTAAGCTTGGCGTAGGAGCTGTCGGGTGGATCGTCTTTGACTCGAGGAGGCCGTTGAGGTGCCGATGTTCTAAGGAGCCTACGAGTAGTGGAGGACCGCGATGAAGACCCGAAAGACTAGTATCGTGAGGTATAACTTTGTATCCGAGTTGTTAAACCTCTAGTTGATAGTTAGCAATGGTTTAGATAACGATTTATGCGCTCAAGTCCGTGTTACGAAGCATTGATAATCGTTTTTCATATATTCCGCCTCCCCGCAAGTTCGTGGGGTGCGTGACATGGACTTACAGTGGTATCAGAGCCAACTAAAGCATTACTAGCTTGTTAGCAACTAATTAGAAGTTCGATCGATGGAAAACACGAAAACGAATCCCCGGGATCCGTAAGTTTCTGTTAATTTTAAACATGTCTGGAAAATTATTTTGATATGCCTTAAAATTCACAGCAGGGAAATATAAGAATACTGGGAAAATACGAGCCCCTAACTCGGCAATACGGCCGTGGATCCGCGGCAAGAAGGTGCTTTTGGCCGAGGATCCGCCGCCGAGTCAACGCCGAGTTGACTCGGATTTGTTATGTTATTCATATTTATTGGTGTTTTGGTTTCCTGTATGCTCTGTTTCTACCCAGGTTGCTTCAGTGCAGGTTTGATTTTGGGGTAAACACCGAATATGGTAATCGATCGATATTCTAAGATATTTGCTAATTGGGTTTTTATCTGTAATGTTTAATGTGTTCGTAAACCTCCCCTAACTGCTAGTATGTCGGTTGGCAGGGGGTTGCACATTTCTGAAATGTTTACTGTTTGTGTATATGAACTGTGTTGGACTGTTGTGATGATTAGCCGGGGTTTGAGATGTGTTTAATATTCATTCATTCGATGTAAATGTAATATGATGTAATATTCTTTTGCGGGGCACATCCAGGTTGCGGTTGTAGCCTGTATTATTTATTTTTACCTTATTTGCTCCTAAGATAGACCCAAGGCGGGGTACACAAACTACCGGGTACTTTGAAGTGTTTAGTGGCCTACTCACTTTGTTGAGGGAGACCGCTTCACTTCTGGTACTTGGCGGGTAGTTTGCCGTACCCGTAGGGGTCTAGAGTGGGGTAATGGCTATTTATCACAACTGTGGAATCCGTCTTTTATTGCAGGCTCAAAGCAAATGCGGATTGCTAGTAAATCTAATAAAGTTCATCTGTGATCTGGAATGCTTATTATTGCGTCTGACGAATGTACAATATCTATATATGATAGCTGTTAGACGCCACTTATGTTTTACACCCGCGCTAGCTTAGCCCCCGCTCTGTCGTTAGTTAAGTAACCTAACGGGTGATGACGGGACCCAGTGGCGAATGCGGATGGCATAAGAGGACGTGGTATTTTTGTTGTTTTCTGCAATGATAGGATAAATGATGGGACGCATTGTTATAATGCAAAGAAAATAAACCAAAGTTAAATCGCTGGAACAAATTTAAAAGAAACCTGATTGTCACGATCTAACTGTGTCGTGTTTAAAAAGAATTCTGAAATTACCGCAATCAAAACGGTGTCGCTTGTAGCGAGCCGCGATGAATACGGGTCGTCCGCAGGGAGATGGTAAGTTTCTTATTGCTTGTTTTAACGAGTTAATACCTTGTTTTGATTTGTTGGTTAACTAATTATCGTAACAAAGATATGAATAAAAAGGACTTGTTAAGGGTAGTAATAAGTTAGATTGTATGAAGGTGATGTTTGCCAATTCCTTATAGCTCCGACTTGGTATTGATACTAAAGAAATAGGTAACAACGCGGATTAGGGAACTTGAAATACGGTATTTGCGGTATTTCGCTAAATCCGTTTTCCTTGTCCCTTGTCCTTCCGTTGTTATCTCTTGATTTTAGCCTTCGGCAAACCACGGGCAATCCGGTCATGATTAGAAATCATCACTATCGGGGTAGGATAGGATGCCTGGTGAGCGGAGTTGCGGATGATTTGCACGAAGTTTCAATAGGCAAGTTTTAGGTTTTAAAGTTTGGACAAAGAAAATCTTCGAATACGATCTAACATATTACACCCTTAACAAGTGAAAAGATTACTCACACATATTTACAAATTAACAAGAAAGAAAAGAGAAGATACATAAAAACATGCAATGAAATAAAGAGGAAAAGAGAACCGATGAGTTCAAGCGTTTTCTCTCCCAGTGTTCAATCCCCGGCAACGTGTGAGATCCAAATACCAAGCTTTAAGGTTGCAAGCTCACTTAAGAGGTGGCAAGATCAAAGCAAAGCATGAATTTCACAATTGAAATCATGTAAAATGGAACAAGACATGTAATAAAAATACGAACTTTTATTGAAGAACAAACTTGTTTCAAGAGATCTTGAAGTCAAGAACCTAAGCCTTAAGCTTGCAAGTTCTAAATGAGAAGTTGCAAGGTCAAGACAAAGGGGCAAGAGCTCAAGAAAGAAAAGAAAAATTACAAGAATTCTAAGATAGAACTAAAGAAAAAGCTACCCTTTCCTCTTGCCTCTGGTCTCTATTTATAGGCTCAGAAAGAAATATTCATATCTGTCCCATTATGGCTCATGCTGATTTGTTTGATTGCCTTTGATTTGAACACATGCTTTTTAGTCTTGAATGCATATAATATCATATGCATATAAAATCATATCCTTGATTGCATATAAAATCATATCCTTGATGATTGCATATTAAATCATATCCTTGATTGCATATAGAATCATATCCTTTATTGCATATAGAATCATATTCTTGATTGCATATAGAATCATATCGTTGATTGCATATAAAATCATATCCTTGATGATTGCATATCGAATCATATCCTTGATTGCATATAGAATCATATCCACATGTGCTTAAAAGTCTTGTGTACACACTTGTTCTGTTGGACCATTTAGAAAAAAAATGTGTACACAACTTGTTGCGTACAGGAACTCCTGAAGTATCAGTCGGTTAGCGTTTCTGGTCGCAGTGTCTTCCCTCGAGTGATATATCCATGCTGTTGGATGCATTTCCAGTATTTTGTCATGGATACCTGTAATCTGTAATGCTGAGCAGACACTGGTCAATAATACCGATAAATACAACAATTAGATAATGAATGAGCGGTATTAGAATGCAATTTTCTGATATGAACAAATACCCCCAAACTTATCTATTGCTCATCCCGAGCAAAACCATTTATTCACAAACGAAAATCCTAACCGCACTTTCGCAGGGAACGCGATTGCACTGAGCATGTGCAACAAGCCGTTTAACCTCTAGGTGTCCCTAGTAGGAGGAGTGTTGTCTCCTGAGGGTTTTCAGCGGATACCACCCACAAAATCCCGTCAATTTGGCTTATCGACTTTTATTCTCCAATTAGGTTTTCTAACAAGGAACTCTATTATCTTCTACTTGTAAATTATCCACCCACATTCTTCACGCTTCCTCATCATTTAATTTAAGATTATATATGTTCTATAGATTTACTTAGCTTTTGGCATTTCTTAAGTTTTCCTTCAAAGGTTCCATCTCCACTTAGGAATTTTTATCAACTCTACTAAAGATACAAGTTCTATTCTTCATTCTTTTCTCTTATCTAAACTCTAATCACATATCCCCACGTGTGTGTATAAATCACCCCTACACTTGGAAATTCAAATCAAGCAATCATACCCTTGTCCGTTGTCCAAAGCACTTATTAATTGGTGAGTTTTGCTTACACATCCTTCATGCGACCGTTAATACTTCTTGAGGTACCAACGACTGATTACAAGATGCGTTTGCACTTTTAAAGCATACTTCCCAGTCTTGTAACACCCAAGGCTTTTAGCAGTGTCTCCCAAACCAGTTGGTCTAAGGCACTAGGTGATGAAGCACCCTCGCTAAATATTTTTCTAGTTTTAGCCTTAAATAATCACAAAACCAGTGTTCAATTTTTTTTATTCACTTTTGTATTTTTCATTTTCTTCGTACTAAGGACTTTTAGACAAGAGCATTTCAAGGTCTCCTCTACTATTCCAAACTTCAAGGTGCGTGATTGTGCAATTTTGTAGGGTATACATTTTCAGAATCTATACTTAAGCCAGGAATTATTTTTCAAACTTATACTCTAATAATAATCAATACTTTTTCCTTTATTTTAACTTAGCCCAAGAAGTGAACCAAAAATTTTCCTATTTCTAAATAAACTACAAAGACATATACTTTCTACCGATAAACTTTAAGGAAGGTTATTTTTAGGGTTTATAATTTACTAAGTCTAAGATCTAGTTGTTCGTAGCCAGTTAACCTATTTGTCAAACTCAAGTTAAATATGGCCAAAATTGAATACAATATTTTTTATAATTTTTGAAAATTTTCAATTTTTATGAGTTTTTAAAATAAGTATGCAAATACAAAAATATGTACAAATGAATGCGAAGGAAGAAGACGTACCGTGCATACCCCCAAACTTAAACTTGACAGTGTCCTCACTGTCATGCTATACCAAGAAGGTTAAAATGCCGGCACTTCCCTGTTTATTTATTTATTTTTTTTATTTTATTGTTAAAACAAAAATATATACAGAAAGGTCCCCCCAAACTTCATTTAAACAATGTTAGACAGTACTGCCAAACTTTGCATAAACCAAATGTCAACATCAACCAGTTGAAAAATTTATCTGTAAAGAGTATCAGTTGGTGGAAGAATATGTTGTACCAATCCAAAAAGAATTGGGGAAGATAGAAGAGGTGGTATGGAAAGTGTGGAAGTGAATAGACAGGAGGTGGTGATGAATCAAAACGAGAATGCGAATGATCAGCAATCAGTGGAGTATTGGCATTCTCGTAACTTATTAAAAGAAATGAGGGTGGATCAACTTCCAAAGGAGAAGGTTGACTAACCACACTATCCCCAAGATATCTCTGTAGATCCTTCATCGACTTGGCATCATCCATCATATGCATATGATATTCAATTATGAGGGAACTAATCTCCTCGATGTCTGCCATATTCCAGCCGAGAGCTTGCCGCCTATCTTGTAAGAGCATTAAAAGGGCGTTCCCTTGCTCGAGGGCTAGAGAGGCCGATATGATAACGGGAAAGGTCTCATTCTCACCTATGTAAGCATATTTAATGTGAGACGGCAAGGGCATGAGTTCGTGTTTCGGAGGCAAAAGAATCATAGGCAAAATTGGGGAATCTACCTCGAACTCAAAGGACTCCAACACAGGTTCGAAATCACTGCAAACAACCGATTCGGATGGTTCAACTAAGTCATCCAAAAATTCAAAAGACTCATATTCGGGTTGTGAGTCGTTATCAACCGAAAAAGTGAAACATTCATAATCCATATCGGTTGTGTCAACGGTGGTAGGCTCAAGGAGGGACGCACTAGTGGCGTCAAAACTATTCTCATCAAACAAGAATCTTTCAAACTCGCAGTCCTCCTGCGTGATTTCGTGAATAGAGCAAACTTCTCGTGTACTAGTATTAGGCACGGGGGGCAGACTTCCTAACTTGGAAATATTGAACTCACTAGACGTCTTCCCGAAGGATAGAGTCATGGAGCCATTGCGACAGTTTATTACGGCATTGGAAGTGGCCAAAAATAGTCGACCGAGGATCACCGGAATTTGGTTCCGTGAGTTAGCAACAGGTTGTGTGTCCATAACAATAAAATCAACTGGGAATATGATCTCCCCAACTTTGATCAACACATCCTCTAGCTCACCCTTTGGATGGGTGATTGATCGATCGATCAGCCATTTGGAGAGTACAGTGAGTGGGCTTAAGCTCTCCAATGCCTAATTGCTCGTACACAGAATAAGGTAGCAAATTGACACTAGCACCAAGATCTAGTAGTGCTCTATTGATGTTCTTGTCCCCAATTGTTATCGAAATAGTAGGACAACCGGGGTCCTTTTGCTTTTGGGGTAAAGAATTGACAAGAGAATCGCTAATAGCACTAGCCACAAAAACTTTCTTTTGTACTTGTGACTTCCTCTTTTTGGTGCACAAGTCCTTTAAGATTTTTGCATATGAAGGAACTTGTTGGATTGCATCCAAAAGAGGGATATTTATGATAACCTGTTTGAACAGATCAACAATCTTCTCCATTTGTGGGGTTGGTTTATTGGATCTCAACCGGTTTGGAAAAGGAGCATTTTGAAATGTTGTTGAGTCCAATTTTTGCGGATCAGATTGTTGAGTTAGAACGGAACCCCGTGCAGATGTGTTCGTGTTGTGAGAAGTGGGTCCGCTTGAGCTAGAAGGAGTAGAGCCTTGTGAATGATGGAGAACAGGCTCTAACGAAGAAGAAGGTGAAGAAGAACCACCGGCAGGGGTGTCATCGTGAATACCCACATTGTTTTGCAACATTTTTCCCGATCTCAACGTGGTCACAGCGTTTACGTTATGAGTTTGCTGTTGATATGCAGCATGTGCGTGACCAGGATTGGGCAATGGTTGAGATGGGAGCTTTCCTTTTTCTCGCTCGCTCAATGCTGCATTGAGTTGTGCAATTTGTGCCTCAATAGATTTGATGCTTTGATCGTGTGAGGCACTGTTTTGCACCAAAGATTGAATAGAAGTCTCTAATCTTGCTTTAGATTATGTAGATTACTTTAGGAACGCATCTAGACTTCTTTCGAGCGAGCTAACCTTGTCATTATTAGGTTGAACAAAATTGTTTGGCGGGTAAGCAGTGTTAGGCACAAAATTGTTCACTTGATTAGGGTAAGGTTGCTGTTGGAAAGGTTGTTGAAATTGAGTTTGTGGAGGTGCTTGTTGTTGTGGAGGAGGAGGCCTTTGAAAATTGTTATTTCCTTGGAATTGTTGATTTTGGTTCCAAGAGAAATTTGGGTGACTCCTCCAACCCGGATTGTATGTAGAAGAGTATGGATCGTTTCTTTGTCGTTGCTGAAAGGCAGCATTGACTTGATCCTGTCCTTGAGTAGATGCATTGTAAGGACACTCTTCGGTGAGATGTGATGGATCCGAACAGCAAGCACAAACAGTTCGTGGAGGCACAACATGGGCAGGAGAAGGCGATGAGATTTTGGTCTCAATCGCTTCTAGCTTTTTCGTAAGAGCGGCCATCTCGGCCTTCATAGCAATCGACATCTCTAATTGATGTATGCCTGCCCTAGACTGACCACTAGAAGAAGATGATGTGGTCTTGGTGCTCTCCCACTGAATTGTTTGTTCACTAAGGTCCTCAAGGAACTGCCACGCTTCTTCACTAGATTTGGATAGAAAGTGACCTTGACAAATGGTTTCTAGCAACTGCTTCGTTGCCGAGTTCAATCCCTCATATAATGTTTGGCAAAGTTGCCAACTTTCGATCCCATGGTGAGGGCATTGAACGAGTAGGTCTTTGAATCTTTCAAAACACTTCCAAAATGGTTCGGAAGGAAGCTGTGAAAATTGTATAATCTCGTTACGGATTCTAGCAGTTTTGTGATGAGGACAGAACTTTTTAAGAAAAGCTTTCACAAACTCGTCCCAATTTCTAATTGAATGTGATGCGGTGCTGTATAGCCACTTCTCGGCTAGGTCAAATAAGGTGAAAGGAATGACCCTTAGCCTTATAGCGTCATCACTTAATTGGGTTGTTTTCATCATAGCGCAAACGTTTTGGAATTTATTGATAAAAATATACGCATCTTCTGATTCCAATCCATGAAATTTTGGCAGCATATTGATGAAGTGGGGTTTTATTTCAAAATTGTCCCCATTTGCCGGTGGGGGTGAAAGACAGGTGGGTAGAGAGGTGCGGACAGGGTAGAAGAGATCCTGGAGCGCGACTCGTGTGGGCGCTTCAACAGGCGGTTGATTCGGGTTATTCGCACCCAGATTAGGTGGAGTCAGTCCCTGGGCAGGTGGAGGGGTGTTAGGATTAAATCCTGACATCTCAGAAGAAGAATTTGGTGATAAAGAAGGTGAAGTTGTATGAACAGAATCTCGGTCAACGTCGGAGTTGACCGGCAAAGGTAAAGGTGATAAAAGGGTGGAGGGATTTTCGGCGTTGGAGTCGATCGCGTAGTCCGTAGGGACTAACGAAACGCGGACTAAACGGGAACTAGGGTCCCTAGTCCAAGCGGACATACACTAAACGAGTTTAGTGTAGTCAAAGCGTAGAATGTGAGGGTAAGAAAATGAAAGTGGAGAAAAATTGGGTGATAGTGGTAAAAATGGCAATTTTTGTGTTTGTTTCAAAAGAATGGGAAAATGAAACGACTGTTCAACAAACACAATCACAAATGCACAGTCACAAATGCACAATCAATACCTAGACTAGGGTCCTCTAAGTCTACTAGACCTGCTCCTAACTGTTCCAAAGCGACAAATTGTGAGATAACCCTCAGATCGCCTCTTCACAGCCAGTTGTGGCCAGGTAAGCACAAGTGAGGTATGGAGGGATCCGCTCACGAATCACCGTGAGACGGGCCTTTTAAAGTTACCTCCTCACTTGTCTTGCCTAGGCACCACAAGAGTCATGTTTAGATAAACGATTGAATGCCCACAATCTTCCTTTGTCCTATTGAGCGCGACAAGTCCTTAGTGGGCTGAGTCTAGATATTTTTTATTAAACTTGAGGTGACACTTATGCAATTAGTGATTTCCGGGGTCTTAGGAAGGGTGATGAAATCCCCACCCAATCTGGATTGGTGTTAGAGCCCTTTAAGTCCGTATTAAATGATGCAATGCGCAAAATTCAACCAAGTTTTGTTTTCAAGCAATCAGTTATCGTTTTTTACTTTTAATGCGGCGCTGCAACAAATACGGTTAGTTTCTTTTTTTTTTGGCTTTTTGCGGCGATTTTTGCTAAGAATCCTGCAAAGACAAGAATATTGGAGCGTCGGGTTTGAGAGGGGAAGTTTAGAAAAATATGTACCAAAAAGTATCGAGTTTCAGAAACTCGTGTCGATATTGCCTCCGAGTGGTCGAATGGTTCGCTTGCGCGAGTCTAACTACCCGGATCTTTGGCACTGAGTGTTCACCCTCCTTTGCACTTGAAAATGCCCCTTTGTTCCGTATGATCGCTGCTCAAAATCCGTCAAATCTGCATATATTGGAAAAATACGGATATTTGAGCCAAAAAGCAATATTAACAACCACAATTCTGAACACAAATAATTAAGAAAATCAAATAATAAAAATGGAATTTATATCAAAACACTGGAAGCAACACAGAAAAACAAAAGTGAAAAGGCCACACCAAGGCCGGCGTGCTCGGTTTTTCAGGGTATGTCGCCGGTTTTTGTGTGAGGAAATTGGCTCAAATTTTGTGTGTTGTCTCAATGAAGAAATGTCATTCCAATTTTATAACTTGATTTATTTCTTTAGCATCAGAGTGTTAGCAGAATTCAAATCCAGAGAAGAAAAGAATTTTATTTGTGTTTGTGATTGGTTTCAAAAAGAATGGTTATTTGTTTGAATGTGTTAGAAGTTAGTTTTATACAGAATATGCACAAATTTTACCCGAGAATGCAAGTATAAAAAGCGTTACCGTCTCCCAGGCAACGGCGCCATTTGGTTGTCACGATCTAACTGTGTCGTGTTTAAAAAGAATTCAGAAATTACCGCAATCAAAACGGTGTCGCTTGTAGCGAGCCGCGATGAATACGGGTCGTCCGCAGGGAGATGGTAAGTTTCTTATTGCTTGTTTTAACGAGTTAATACCTTGTTTTGATTTGTTGGTTAACTAATTGTCGTAACAAAGATATGAATAAAAAGGACTTGTTAGGGGTAGTAATAAGTTAGATTATATGAAGGTGATGTTTGCCAATTCCTTATAGCTCCAACTTGGTATTGATACTAAAGAAATAGGTAACAACGCGGATTAGGGAACTTGAAATACGGTATTTGCGGTATTTCGCTAAATCCGTTTTCCTTGTCCCTTGTCCTTCCGTTGTTATCTCTTGATTTTAGCCTTCGGCAAACCACGGGCAATCCGGTCATGATTAGAAATCATCACTATCGGGGTAGGATAAGATGCCTAGTGAGCGGAGTTGCGGGTGATTTGCACGAAGTTTCAATAGTCAAGTTTTAGGTTTTAAAGTTTGGACAAAGAAAATCTTCGAATACGATCTAACATATTACACCCTTAACAAGTGAAAAGATTACTCACACATATTTACAAATTAACAAGAAAGAAAAGAGAAGATACATAAAAACATGCAATGAAATAAAGAGGAAAAGAGAACCGATGAGTTCAAGCGTTTTATCTCCCAGTGTTCAATCCCCGGCAACGTGTGAGATCCAAATACCAAGCTTTAAGGTTGCAAGACCACTTAAGAGGTTGCAAGATCAAAGCAAAGCATGAATTTCACAATTGAAATCATGTAAAGTGGAACAAGACATGTAATAAAAATACGAACTTTTATTGAAGAACAAACTTGTTACAAGAGATCTTGAAGTCAAGAACCTAAGCCTTAAGCTTGCAAGTTCTAAATGAGAAGTTGCAAGGTCAAGAAAAAGGGGCAAGAGCCCAAGAATGAAAAGAAAAATTACAAGAATTCTAAGATAGAACTAAAGAAAAAGCTACCCTTTCCTCTTGCCTCTGGTCTCTATTTATAGGCTCAGAAAGAAATATTCATATCTGTCCCATTATGGCTCATGTTGATTTGTTTGATTGCCTTTGATTTGAACACATGCTTTTTAGTCTTGATGCATATAATATCATATGCATATAAAATCATATCCTTGATTGCATATAAAATCATATCCTTGATGATTGCATATAAAATCATACCCTTGATTGCATATAGAATCATATCCTTGATTGCATATAGATGATTGCATATAGAATCATATCCTTGATTGCATATAGAATCATATCCTTGATTGCATATAAAATCATATCCTTGATGATTGCATATAGAATCATATCCTTGATTGCATATAGAATCATATCCACATGTGCTTAAAAGTCTTGTGTACACACTTGTTGTGTTGGGCCATTTAGAAAAAAAATGTGTACACAACTTGTTGCGTAAAGGAACTCCTAAAGTATCAGTCGGTTAGAGTTTCTGGTCGCAGTGTCTTCCCTCGAGTGATATATCCATGCTGTTGGATGCATTTCCAGTATTTTGTCATAGATACCTGTAATCTGTAATGCTGAGCAGACACTGGTCAATAATACCGATAAATACAACAATTAGATAATGAATGAGCGGTATTAGAATGCAATTTTCTGATATGAACAAAACCACTCGGTTATTTTAAAAGAGCAGAATTTTTAATTGCGGAGCTTTAACCACTCCTTTTAAAAAGTATCAGGTTCCTTCGATTATATCTAGTTCACTACGTTCACGGTTTTTCCAAAACCATTCGTAGCCCTCCGTCATTTCATTTGGGTATTCAGTAGTATTCAAGCTATGTATATTTGGCCCTTAGTCAAAACATAGAGTTTGGTAGCTGCTAGGGTATTCATTTGTTGCATAGATAGATGCGTTGGTTTGGGACAGTCGTATTACTTTTCTTGGCCATTAGTCAAGAGTATATACGGGTGGGTTCAAATTAACCTGGATAATGACGGGTAGAACTTGACATGTGACTTATGACATATTTGGCCCTTAGTCAAAGTCATAAGAGCATGGGGCAAAAATCCATATCAGGAGTTTCTAAAGAAACTGAAATTTGCTAGTGTTGCATACCATTTTGGAGTTTGATGAATGTTGGTAGGATTCCTTCAACATTATCATACGATAATATTTTGGATCCCGATCCTACTGTGAGTATATACTACTTATCAGGAGATTCGTCACTTAACGATCAATGCTATAAACCAAGTAGGTACCTAGAAAGGTGTCAGCGGGGTCACGCCCCCAGAGAAAAGAGGTTATTTAATTAAGGAACTTCGCGAAAGCGTTGGAAAACCTCCCTCGAAGTATCGACACTGGCCTGGCTGAACGGTTAAGCAAGTATTGTACGGTGAGGATTGTCCTGGCTAATTCCTATTTTATGGTTTGAGGAAGGATTCGAGAAACAGTGGGAGCCATCCTGTTTAGATAAATTAAAAACCAATCTAAACTTGCAACAGTATCATGCTAAAATGTTTTCTTCCCTCTCTCTTAATTGCAGCGACCTTGTGACCACACATAGGTTACATCTAGATAACAATTTGACTGAATCTGACTTATATGACTGGCAAAGGTCTGTCCAGATGTCCATTGCCTATGACAAGCTGGACCATCCTATTACTACTCAAGATCCCGCCGTCCCAGGTCCAGTTTCCACTGTTGCGGATATGGATATCCGTCAGACAAGGGAAAAAGATAAAGCGAAAGCTAAGTGCCTCGTGTTAGCTTCAGTTGATGGTAGATACCAGAAGCAGCACGAGAAGATGGACTTAGTTTCCATCTTTCTCCATAACAAAGATTTATATGGAGAGCAATCTCATATCACTAGATATGAAACATCGAACGAATTAATTCAAGCGAGGTTGGCTGACGGGTCATCTGTAGGGGACAACGTCTTTACAATGACTAGCTGTATTGATGAGCTCCAGGACCTGCAGACCACGTTAGGAAACGGGTCAGATACTGACTGAATTCTACAGTCTCTACCTTCTACCCTGAAGGAAACCAGGGAAGTAGAAGGAAAAAGAAGGGCAAAAGTTTAGGGACTGGATATAGTAAAAGAAGGACGTTCCTATTGTTATGGGATTGGGCATAGGAAGAAAGATTGCAGGGCTTTTAAAGCCAGTAGCCAGGATACGAAGCATGTTATGGCTTCAGCCTCAAGTGTGTTTGTAATTGAAGACTGTATGTCAATAAACTCTACATCCTGGGTACTAGATACTGGAGCAGGATCTCATATCTGTAATTCATTACATGCTTTGAGAAAAAGTAGAGTTATAAAGGTAGGTGATTGATCTCTCAGAGTTGCAAACGGAATGACAGTGAACGCTGAATCCGTGGGAGAATATCGCCTAGGTTTGACAAGTGGGCATATATTGATTTTACGTAACTGTTTATATATACCTAGTATGACTTGTAATATCATATCAGTGTCCTCACTTTCGAGAGAGGGATATGATTTTACATTCGAAAGCGATGTAGCTAACATCCACCTAAATCAAGTTCTGATTTGGTCAGGTACATTAGATAACGGTATATACGTATTAAGTCAAGCTCAGGTTTTCAATGTCCAGAACACTCTTAAAAGAATGTCTCCAGAGATAAATCAGGCTTTCTTATGGCATAGTAGACTAGGTCACATCATTGAGAGAAGGTTGACTAAGTTACATAGAGAAGGATATTTGAATCCGTTCGAATATCAATCTTATGCTACTTGTGAATCTTGTCTCAAAGGAAAGATAACAAAGACTCCGTTCACTGGACACGGAGTAAGAGCAAGCGAGCTCTTAGGACTTGTACACAGTGACGTGTGCGGTCCAATGTCTACACATGCGCGAGGTGGTTATTCCTACTTCATTACTTTTACGGATGATTTCTCTAGGTATGGATATGTCTTCTTAATGAAGCATAAATCCGAGGCTTTTGAGAAATTCCAAGAATATAAGAATGAAGTGGAAAAACAAACAGGCAAGAGTATAAAGACACTAAGATCTGATCGAGGTGGTGAATACTTAAGTGCCGAGTTCCTGGGTTACTTAAAAGAGAATGGAATTCTATCTCAGCTTACTCCTCCATACACACCACAACATAACGGTGTATCGGAAAGGAGGAATCGAACCCTATTGGATATGGTTTGTTCCATGATGAGTAACGCTAAGTTACCACGATCATTCTGGGGATATGCACTAGAATCAGCTGCATATCTTTTGAACCAGGTTCCCACCAAGACTGTGCCTACCACACCATATCAGATGTAGAGTGGGAAGAAACCCTATCTTCAGTATCTAAAGATTTGGGGATGTCCGGCTTATGTTAAAAAGCAGCATGCAGACAAACTCGAGGCACGATCAGTACTATGTAAGTTTGTGGGATATCCAAAGAACTCCAGGGGATATCTATTCTATTATGCAGAGGAACAAAAGGTTTTTGTTTCTCGTAATACCCATTTTCTAGAATATCAGTTTTTAGAAAAGGAAACTAGTGGGAGCGAAATAGATTTGGAAGAAATTCCAGAAGCATAAACTACTATTGAAAGTTTGGTAGAACAAGAAGGTTCAGGAGAACAGGACATCCCGACGCCACTCCGCAGGAGTAGTAGGCAATCTCATCTGCCCGAGAGATACTACGGTTTTCTCATAGACGGGGATAGAGACGATTGCACTATTGACTATGATGAGCTTACTAGCTTCCAGCAAGCCATTTAGAGCGGTGACTCAGTAAAATGGATGGATGCAATGCGGACCGAAATGGAGTCCATGTACACTAACAAAGTATGGACTTTGGACATTGCTTCAGATGGGGTAAAACCCGTAGGATGCAAATGGATCTTCAAAAAGAAGATTGGTGTAGATAGACATGTTGAAACCTATAAGGCTAGACTTGTTGCAAAGGGTTTCCGTCAAAGACCTGGTTTGGATTATGACGAAACTTTTTCTCCAGTGACTATGCTTAAATCTATTCGGGTCCTTCTTACTATTGCTGCCTTCCACGATTATGAAATATGGCAGATGGACATAAAGACGGCCTTTCTAAACGGTAATTTGGAAGAAAGCGTCTATATGGATCAGCCAGAAGGATTCATTCAGAGTGGGAGCAGCGGTAAAGTATGTAAGCTGCTTAAGTCCATTTATGGACTAAACCAGGCATCGCGGAGTTGGAACATCTGTTTTGATGATGCTGTCAAAGAATTTGACTTTATCAAAAATCCAGATGAACCATGCATATACAGTAAGATTGTAGGGAGAGCTGTAGTATTCCTTGTCTTGTACGTGGATGACATTCTCCTAATAAGAAATTATATTCCTATGTTACAGTCAGTCAAAACATTCTTGTCACATAAATTCTCCATGAAAGACCTGGGTGATGCCACCTACATTCTGAGGATCCGGATCTATCGTGATAGATCAAAGAGGATGTTGGGACTTTCACAGTCTAGGTACATAGACACCATAGTAAAGAGATTCAGTATGGATGATTCTAGGTGCGGTAATCTACCAGCCTGTCACGGAATCACCCTCTCCAAAGAGATGTCTCCCAAGACTGATTTGGAAAGGGATCGCATGTCGATTTTACCCTACGCTTCTGCGGTAAGCTCTATAATGTATGCGATGTTATGTACCAGACCAGATGTAGCATACGCATTGAACGTTGTAAGCCGGTATCAGGCAAACCCAGGGGAGAAGCATTGGATAGCAGTAAAGAACATTCTCAAGTACCTAAGAAGGACTAAGGAGATGTTCTTAGTATATGGCGGAAAAGACCTCCAGATAGAGGCCTTTGCCGACTCCAGCTTCTAGAGTGACAAAGATGACTCCAAGTCCATGTCGGGTTATGTCTTTACCCTCAATGGAGGGGCGGTCTGTTGGACGAGTTCCAAGCAGGAGACCGTTGCCGACTCAACAATGGAAGCGGAAAACATAGCTGCTTGCGATGCCGCAAAAGAAGATGTCTGGATGAAGAAGTTCCTCACAGAACTTCAGGTGGTTCCTTCCAGTGTTGGTCCAATACCTCTGTATTGTGACAACAACGGCGCTATAGATTTAGAGAAGGAACCCAGGTCCCATCAGAAGTCCAGACACATCTTAAGGCGGTATCACCTGATCAGGGAGATCGTAGATCGCCGGGAGATCGAGGTGAAGAGAGTAGAGACGGAGAATAACATTGCTGATCCATTCACAAAGGCCCTTCCTCAGACGCAGTTCGAGAGGCTATTCGAGATGATAGGTCTACGATATGCCAGCTCATGGCCCTAGTGCAAGTGGGAGATTGTTAGTGTATATGCCTTAGGGGCCATTATTGTATCATACTAGATTGTATATTACTTAATGGAAGCTTGGGATATTCAGAGTTATATATACAGTCTTGCTAAAAATGGTAGTATGCTACTTGGTTTATGTCTACTTTAATATGTGCATATGTTTCTGTTAGTGTATATGCGCTAGAGGCCATTACTGTATCATACTAGTTTGTATATTACTTAATGGAAGCTTGGGATATTCACAGTTGTATATACAATCTTGCTCGAAATGGTAGTATGCTACTTGGTTTGTCTCTGCTTTAATATGTGCATGTTTTTCTTTTAGCATATTGCTGGTATACATATTAGTGGAGCCCTTAGGATCTTTGCTTGATTACCAGCGTTGTGATGGCGCTCGCACTCGTGGGAGCTGGGTAATCTATAAGCACATCCTTATAAAGGTCCCTGGTCGTCGGACTATCGAGACAGGGCATCGATACTCCGGAGTAGACTAGCGTATGCGCTTCTCATCCCAGTGTGGGAGACGGTCTGTCCCACAGCCGTTAGTACGTCGTACTTGGGATAGTATGCGGGTGCTCGTTAGGTTACGAGTACACTGGACAGGACTCGTCGGGAACTGTTGGTTGGTAATATACATATCGTCAGTTATCAGTTCCCAGGTGACATGAGTACAGCTTAGTCCGCTGACTTGACACTGTCACTTCGCCTCGAGTGTGTTCCCACTGCACTTTGATTACTACCCTACCACGGCTTGAAGGAGTCGTGCAAACAGGTAGTTTTTGGGTGCAGTCCCGAAGCACTTGGAGGCAGTGACAGTTAGACAGGATTCGTCTCTCCCGGTATTGGGGGTTGACATCGCGCTGTGTCCAGGAGAGCCATTACACGAGTAGTCCCTGGCCAGGGCAAGCGAGATATACTGGTAGGTTTCCAGTGTTATCTCAGGGTGTTCTGGGCTACACTCCGACACGACTTGTACCGCTATTAGGGGACTGACGTTCACCGCCCCCCTAGGCCCGCCATGCGATGTATCAGACGAACAGACCGGACTGTACGGAGACTGTCACATACAGGCTCAGTAGGAGTGCAGATGGGGTTCACCTCGTCAGTCTTCTTATCGACATCTACCTGGGGACCGTTACGTACAGCTAGTGCCGCTTGCGGTCTGTGGTTAAACCCACTGCCAGCGTAGTGTCGAGTCTTTAGAGTCCCACACAGAGAGCTATTCGCCTTTAGGCAAAATGAGTAGAGGTCGCATGGTTTTGCGACAGGGTTCGTTCACATTCGCGCACTTGTGCACGTTTGCTGTCCGGACAGTTTATACTAGCGGGCTTTGGTTTAAGCCGGATCCTAGTATATGATTTGAGATTGGTTTTTCTCATTGTGTTCGTGTTCCTCGGATCACGAATGCGGGTGCGTATGCACAGTTGCTTGAGATTGAGGGAGAGGACCTTGATTAGGGTTGATGGTTATTGTCATTTTATTAACCCTAATATTTATGTGTGTGTTATTGTTAATTAGTAATTAGTTTAATAATTATCCATGGTTGTGGTTGTTGACCTTTTGACTTCTTTGACTTGTTGACCAAGGTTGACACTTTGACCATCATAATTTCTTTTGGAAGATGCTTTTTGATCTTTGCAATTTGAAATGATAATGGTCATGTCATGATTTACCATGATAATTATCTAGCTAATTATTCAATTAAATTAATTCACACATATTAGTGAGAAGAGCTCTATTATTTTCTCATTCTCTCATATCATTTCTCTCTCTTGCTCATCCTCTCCCTCAAGCTCTCTCCCTCTCATGTGTTGAGAAACAAAAAGCTTGAGAAAAACCTTCACTTGATCCTCTCTACTCTCTTCTAGGGTTCAAGTCTTAGCATTTCTTGCACTCTAGTTACTCCTAGCTTGGAGTTGAAGCTAAAGGTGGTGGCTTTCAAGTGGATCTTTCTTTGACGGAAGAAGACAAGCAAGGTGAGGCCTTTCTACCATTCCGACGAGCAAGGAGAGAAGGACTAAAGACCAAAGGTATAACCTTTCCATCACTTAGCTACTTTGTAGTTAGGGTTAGCTAGTTTTCGTTTAGCAAAGATCCTCACAAGCATAGTCCATGTTGCCTAAGTCATTAGCAATCCGTTTTTTATTATGTTTTCCGCCTCCCCGTAAGCACCGGGGTGGGCAACACGGACTTACAGTGGTATCAGAGCCTAACTAAACCTAAACTAGCTAAGTAGTTAAGTGTAACGAAGTTTCGAAACCGAAAAACCCAAAAACCAAACTTTTCAAAATCCAAGTTTCTGTTAAACTTTTTTCTGGTCAAAATGAAAAACTTTATACTTGTAAAATTATCTCAGGGTTTTGTGTGAAACATCACCAAATACGAACCAGAGAGGAGTCCAGAGGACCGCGCTTCCGCGGCATAAGGAAGCTCTTGCCGCGGAAGCGCGGCCGTCTTGTCCCCTCTCTGCATCGTTTTTGGTGCAGTATTTTTCTTTGTTGGTTTTGGGATTTTTAGGATATATTATATGTGCCCAGATTTTCCAGAACTAAAATTTACTTTTGGGGGCCTATAAATCCGTATTTTTTCGGAACTTCGCTACACTTTAACTACATCGGTTATATCTGTAATGCTTGCATGTATTGAACGTCGGCTAATCGCTATAAGACGATTAGTCGGGGTTATACATGATCTGTGATTGTTATTGGTTTGTGGATATGAATGGATTGGATCGTCGCGGGTGAATAGCCGGGTTGGATGTGAGATGAGCGTTATTTTTCTTTCATTCATTTGTAACATGTAAATTGATGTAATAATATTCTTTGTATGGCCGCACAACCGGGTCGGGGTTGTAGCCGTCATTGTATAATTCTTTTTACTGTTTTTGCTCCTAGGATAGACCCATGGAGGGGGTGCACAAACTACCGGGTATCTCGAAGCGCCGAGTGGCCTACTCACGGTGGTGAGGGAGGTTGCTTCGCTTCGGGTGCTTGGCGGGTAGTTTGCCGCACCCGTAGGGGTCTTGGGTGGGGTATTGGCTATTCACCGCGACCGTGTAATCCGCTTTGCGTTGCAGGCTCGAACGCATTGCGGATTCCTAGTATATCCAATGTATTCATCTGTGATCTGTAATGTCTATCATTGCTATATATTTATATATAATAACTATTTAGGCGTTGCTTATGTTTTACAGCCGCGCTAGCCCAGCCCCCGCTCTGTCGTTAGTTAAGTAACCTAACGGGTGATGACGGGGCCCCGTGGCGAATGCGAATGGCATAAGCGTACGTCATATTTTGGTTGTTTTCTGCAATGGTAGGATTAAATGATGGGACGTATTAAAAGAACTAATGCAAGAAATAAACCAAGTAAAAGTCGATTGGAACACTTTGAAAACCACTCGGTTCTTTTCAAAACTAAACTTTTAAACGCGGAGCTTGAACCACTCCTTTTAAAAGCTATCTCGTTCCATCGATTATATCAAGTTCACTACGTTCACGGTTTCGCCAAAACCATTCGTAGCCCTCCGTCATTCCACATGAATGGTCAAAAGTATTCAAGCTATGTATTTTGGCCAAAGTCAAGGCATAGTGATTGGTAGCGTTTGGGTATTCATGTGCAGCATAGATAGATGCGTTGATTTAGGACAGTCGTGCTGCCATTTTGGCCAAAGTCAAGGGTAGGTACGGGTGGGTCCAAATTAACCAGGAGAATGACGGGTAGAACTTGACATGTGACTTATGATATTTTGGCCAAAGTCAAGGTCATAAGAGCATGGGGCAAAAATCCACATCGGGAGTTTCATAAGTACTGAAACTTGCTAGATTTGCATACCATTTGGAGTGTGATGATTCTGGTAGGATTCCTTCGGTTTTATCACGCGATGATATTTGGATCCCGATCCTACTGTGAGTATATGCTACTCCTCGGGAAAACTCTCACTTAACGATCAATGCTATAAACCTAGTAGGTGCCTAGAAAGGTGTTAGCGGGGCTACGCCCACAGGGAAAAGAGGTTACTTAATTAAGGAACTTCGCGAAAGCGTTGGAAAACCTCCCTCGAAGTACCGACACTGGCCTGGCTGAACGGTTAAGCAAGTATTGTACGGTGAGAATAATCCCGGCTAATCCTTTTCTTTACGGTTTGAGAAGGGATTCGAGAGACAGTGGGAGCCATCCAGTTTAGACAAACTAAAAACCACTCTAAACTTGCAAGAGCATCATGCTAAAGTGTTTCTTTTCTCTCTCCTAATTGCAGCGACCATTCAAGATGACCGGACTTAAGTTACTATTAGATAAAAACATATTGACAGGGCCAAACTACAAAGATTGGCTCAGGAATGTCAAGATGGCTATCACTTATGACAAGCTGGGGTATATACTTACCACCAAAGCTCCCCCTGTCCCAGGTCCCACCTCCAGCGTCGCGGATGTAGAAATCCGTAAGACATGGGAGATAGATTGCGCGAGGGCCAGATGCCTCGTACTAGCCTCGATGGACAACGAACATCAGAGGAGGCACGAGAATATGGACCTAGAGTCCATATTTCTCCATACAAAAGAACTGTATGGAGAGCAGTCTCGTATCGCTAGATACGAAGTGTCGAAGAAGCTCTTTTCGGCAAGGTTGGCCGTCGGATCATCGGTAGCGGACCACGTGCTTAAGATGATCGGCTACATAGAGGAGCTCACGGACCTTGGGACCACGTTGGAGAATGAACTCTATACCGATTTGATTCTCCAGTCCCTTCCTTCCACTTACGCCCAGTTCATTCTTAACTTCAACATGCAAGGAAAGGAGGTTGAACTTGCCGAACTTCTGAACATGTTGAGGACTGCTGAGGGCACCCTACAGAAGGGTAGGGAGACATCCACTTTGTTTATAGGAGGATCTTCCTCTTCTAGGTCCAGGGCGAAAGCCAAGGGCAAGAAGAAGAAAGCCCCAGCCAAACCAAGAGGCGGTGTCGGTAAAGTGGATACGAAGGGAAAGGGTAAAGCAACAAAGGTAGCGGGGAAGATGGTGGGGAAGGAAGAATGCTTCTATTGTCACAAAAGTGGTCACTGGAAACAAGATTGCAAGGCTTGGAAAGCCAGAACACAGGATTTGAAGCGAGTTGCAGCTTCAGCTTCAGGTGTGTATGTTATTGAAAACTGTCTATCAATAAACTCTACTTCCTGGGTATTGGATACCGGATCGGGATCTCATATCTGTAATTCTTTGCAGGCGTTGAGAAAGCGTAGAGTTTTGAAGGCAGGTGACATGACCCTCAGAGTTGCGAACGGTGCTAGCATGGATGCTGAGGCCGTGGGGGACTATCACCTGGGATTATCAGATGGACATTTTTTGGTTTTGCGTAGTTGTTATTATGTACCAAATGCAACCTGTAATATCATTTCTGTATCTTTATTATCTAAAGAAGGTTATGAATTTGCATTTGTAAGTAATGTAGTGAACATTCACCTTAATCAAGTGTTGATTGGGTCAGGTACATTGAACAACGGTATATACGTTTTAAACCAACCACAGATTTTCAATATCCAGAATACACACAAAAGAAAGTCTCCAGAAATTAATAAAACTTTCTTATGGCATTGTAGACTGGGTCACATCAACGAGAGAAGATTGACTAAGTTACATACTGAAGGATATTTAGATTCGTTCGAATATCAATCGTATGCAACTTGTCAATCCTGTCTCAAAGGAAAGATGACAAAGGCTCCGTTTTCTGGACACGGAGAAAGAGCGAGCGAGCTCTTGGGACTCGTACACAGCGACGTGTGCGGTCCAATGTCTACACATGCGCGAAGCGGTTATTCTTACTTCATTACCTTTACGGATGATTTTTCAAGGTACGGTTATGTCTTCTTAATGAAACATAAATCCGAGGCTTTTGAAAAATTCCAGGAATATAAGAATGAAGTAGAAAAACAAACAGGCAAAAGTATCAAGATCCTAAGATCGGATCGAGGAGGAGAATACTTAAGTGCCGAATTCCTGAACTATTTAAAAGAGAATGGAATTCTCTCTCAGCTTACTCCTCCATACACTCCGCAACATAACGGTGTATCGGAGAGACGGAACCGAACCCTATTAGATATGGTACGGTCCATGATGAGTAACGCTGAGTTACCGCGATCATTCTGGGGGTATGCGCTAGAAACAGCTGCATATCTTTTGAACCGTGTTCCCACTAAGACTGTGCCTACCACACCATATGAGTTATGGAGTGGGAAGAAACCCTATCTTAATCACATTAAGACATGGGGATGTCCAGCTTTTGTAAAAAAGCAGCATGCGGACAAGCTCGAGGCACGCTCAGTACAGTGCAAGTTTGTGGGATATCCAAAGAACTCCAAGGGATATTACTTCTATTACGAAGAGGAACAAAAAGTCCTTGTTTCTCGCCATGCCCACTTTCTAGAACATCAGTTCATAGAAAAGGAAATAAGTGGGAGCGCAATAGAACTGGAAGAAATTCCAGAACCACAAACTATTACTGAAAGTTTAGTGGAACCAGAAGGTTCAAAAGAACAGGACATTCCTACGCCGCTCCGCAGGAGTAGTTGGCAGTCTCATCCGCCCGAGAGGTACTACGGTTTTCTCATTGACGGGGATAGAGAGGACTGCATCATAGATTGTGATGAGCCTACTAGCTTCCAGCAAGCCATTCAGAGCGTCGACTCGGTAAAATGGCTGGATGCAATGCGGACCGAGATGGAGTCCATGTACACCAACAAAGTATGGACGTTGGACATTGCTCCAGACGGGGTAAAACCCGTAGGATGCAACTGGATCTTCAAAAGGAAGATTGGTGTAGATGGACAGGTTGAGACCTATAAAGCTAGACTGGTAGCAAAGGGTTTTCGTCAGCGACCTGGTTTGGACTATGACGAAACCTTTTCTCCAGTAGCTATGCTGAAATCCATTCGGATCCTTCTTGCCATCGCTGCTTTCCACGATTATGAGATTTGGCAGATGGACGTAAAGACAGCTTTTCTAAATGGTCATTTAGAGGAGTGTGACTATATGGACCAGCCAGAGGGTTTCATTCAGGATGGGAGCAGCGGAAAGGTGTGCAAGTTGCTCAAGTTCATTTATGGACTCAAGCAGGCATCGCGGAGTTGGAACATCTGTTTTGATGAGACGGTCAAAGAATTTGGCTTTATCAAAAATCCAGATGAACCATGCATCTATTGTAGATTTGTAGCGAGAACTGTAGTATTCCTCGTTTTATACGTGGATGACATTCTCTTAATAGGAAATGACATTCCTATGCTACAATCTGTCAAGGGGTTCTTGTCACACAGGTTCTCCATAAAAGACCTGGGTGATGCCTCCTACATTCTGGGTATCCGGATCTACCGTGACAGATCCAAGAGGATATTAGGACTCTCGCAGTCCAGGTACATCGACACCATACTGAAGAGATTCAGTATGGAAGATTCCAAGCGCGGTAATCTACCGGCTTGTCACGGGATCACCCTCTCCAAAGAGATGTCTCCCAAGACTGATTTAGAGAGGGATCGCATGTCTATTATACCCTACGCTTCTGCGGTAGGCTCTATAATGTATGAGATGTTGTGTACCAGACCGGATGTGGCTTATGCACTGAGTGTGGTAAGCAGGTATCAGTCAAACCCTGGGGAGAAACATTGGATAGCAGTAAAGAACATTCTCAAGTACCTGAGAAGGACTAAGGAGATGTTCTTGGTGTATGGCGGAAAAGACCTGCAGGTTGAGGCCTTTGCTGACTCCAGCTTCCAAAGTGACAAGGATGATTCCAAGTCCATGTCGGGTTTTGTCTTTACCCTCAATGGAGGGGCGGTGTGTTGGAAGAGCTCCAAACAGGAAACCGTTGCTGACTCGACTATGGAAGCGGAATACATCGCTGCATCTGATGCCGCAAAAGAAGCTGTCTGGATGAGGAAGTTCTTGAAAGAACTTCAGGTGGTTCCGTCCATTGTTGAACCAATACCTCTGTATTGCGACAACAACGGGGCTATAGCTTTAGCGAAGGAACCCAGGTCCCATCAGAAATCCAGACACATCTTAAGGCGGTATCACCTGATCAGGGAGATCGTAGATCGCCAGGAGATCGAGGTCCGGAGAGTTGCATCAGAGGATAACACAGCAGATCCATTCACGAAGGCCCTACCCCAGACTCAGTTCGAGCGGCTGATCGAGATGATAGGTCTTCGATACGCCAGTACATGGCCTTAGTGCAAGTGGGAGATTGTTAGTGTATATGCCCTAGAGGCCATTACTGTATCATACTAGTTTGTATATTACTTAATGGAAGCTTGGGATATTCACAGTTGTATATACAATCTTGCTCGAAATGGTAGTATGCTACTTGGTTTGTCTCTGCTTTAATATGTGCATGTGTTTCTTTTAGCATATTGCTGGTATACATATTAGTGGAGCCCTTAGGATCTTTGCTTGATTACCAGCGTTGTGATGGCGCTCGCACTCGTGGGAGCTGGGTAATCTATAAGCACATCCTTATAAAGGTCCCTGGTCGTTGGACTATCGAGACAGGGCATCGATACTCCGGAGTAGACTAGCGTATGCGCTTCTCATCCCAGTGTGGGAGACGGTCTGTCCCACAGCCGTTAGTACGTCGTACTTGGGATAGTATGCGGGTGCTCGTTAGGTTACGAGTACACTGGACAGGACTCGTCGGGAACTGTTGGTTGGTAATATACCTGTCGTCAGTTATCAGTTCCCAGGTGACATGAGTACAGCTTAGTCCGCTGACTTGACACTGTCACTTCGCCTCGAGTGTGTTCCCACTGCACTTTGATTACTACCCTACCACGGCTTGAAGGAGTCGTGCAAACAGGTAGTTTTTGGGTGCAGTCCCGAAGCACTTGGAGGCAGTGACAGTTAGACAGGATTCGTCTCTCCCGGTATTGGGGGTTGACATCGCGCTGTGTCCAGGAGAGCCATTACACGAGTAGTCCCTGGCCAGGGCAAGCGAGATATACTGGTAGGTTTCCAGTGTTATCTCAGGGTGTTCTGGGCTACACTCCGACACGACTTGTACCGCTATTAGGGGACTGACGTTCACCGCCCCCCTAGGCCCGCCATGCGATGTATCAGACGAACAGACCGGACTGTACGGAGACTGTCACATACAGGCTCAGTAGGAGTGCAGATGGGGTTCACCTCGTCAGTCTTCTTATCGACATCTACCTGGGGACCGTTACGTACAGCTAGTGCCGCTTGCGGTCTGTGGTTAAACCCACTGCCAGCGTAGTGTCGAGTCTTTAGAGTCCCACACAGAGAGCTATTCGCCTTTAGGCAAAATGAGTAGAGGTCGCATGGTTTTGCGACAGGGTTCGTTCACATTCGCGCACTTGTGCACGTTTGCTGTCCGGACAGTTTATACTAGCGGGCTTTGGTTTAAGCCGGATCCTAGTATATGATTTGAGATTGGTTTTTCTCATTGTGTTCGTGTTCCTCGGATCACGAATGCGGGTGCGTATGCACAGTTGCTTGAGATTGAGGGAGAGGACCTTGATTAGGGTTGATGGTTATAGTCATTTTATTAACCCTAATATTTATGTGTGTGTTATTGTTAATTAGTAATTAGTTTAATAATTATCCATGGTTGTGGTTGTTGACCTTTTGACTTCTTTGACTTGTTGACCAAGGTTGACACTTTGACCATCATAATTTCTTTTGGAAGATGCTTTTTGATCTTTGCAATTTGAAATGATAATGGTCATGTCATGATTTACCATGATAATTATCTAGCTAATTATTCAATTAAATTAATTCACACATATTAGTGAGAAGAGCTCTATTATTTTCTCATTCTCTCATATCATTTCTCTCTCTTGCTCATCCTCTCCCTCAAGCTCTCTCCCTCTCATGTGTTGAGAAACAAAAAGCTTGAGAAAAACCTTCACTTGATCCTCTCTACTCTCTTCTAGGGTTCAAGTCTTAGCATTTCTTGCACTCTAGTTACTCCTAGCTTGGAGTTGAAGCTAAAGGTGGTGGCTTTCAAGTGGATCTTTCTTTGACGGAAGAAGACAAGCAAGGTGAGGCCTTTCTACCATTCCGACGAGCAAGGAGAGAAGGACTAAAGACCAAAGGTATAACCTTTCCATCACTTAGCTACTTTGTAGTTAGGGTTAGCTAGTTTTCGTTTAGCAAAGATCCTCACAAGCATAGTCCATGTTGCCTAAGTCATTAAAAATCCGTTTTTTATTATGTTTTCCGCCTCCCCGTAAGCACCGGGGTGGGCAACACGGACTTACAGTTTCTTGTAACATATCACTTATACATATTAGTAGAGCCCATGGGATCTTTGCTTGATTACCAGCGTCGTGATGGCAGTCACACTAATGGGGGCTGGGTAGTCTGTAAGCCACATCCTATACAGGTCCCTGGTC
Source organism: Agapanthus africanus (assembly GCA_030015575.1). NCBI lineage: Eukaryota > Viridiplantae > Streptophyta > Magnoliopsida > Asparagales > Amaryllidaceae > Agapanthus > Agapanthus africanus. The sequence goes on along the minus strand of CM057345.1, from coordinate 336,709,321 downwards.
GTTTGATTATCGAGATAGGGCATCGATATTCCGGAGTAGACTAAGTGTGTACGCTTCTCATCCCAGTTGGGGAGATGGTCTGTCCTACAGCCATCAGTACGTCGTACTGGAGATAGTATGCTGGTGCTCGTTAGGTTATGGGTACACCGGACAGGACTCGCAGGGGAACTGATTGGTTGGTATTATACACATCGTCAGTTAACCGTTCCCAGATAACATGAGTACAACATAGTCCGCAGACTTGACACTGCTACTTCGCCTCGAGTGTGTCCCGCTGTTCTTAGATTGCTACCCTACCACGGCTCAAAGGAGTCGTGCAAAAAGGTAGCAGTTGGGTGCAGTCCCGAGCACTTGGAGGCAGTAGTGGTTAGATAAGATTCGTCTCTCCCGGTATTAGGAAATGATATCGCGCTGTGTCAGAGAGCCATTACGAAAAGTCCCTGGCCAGGGAAGCGAGATATACTGGTATGTTCCAGTTGCTTCTCAGGGTGTAATGGGCTTTGCTCCGACACGACTTATACAGCTATTAGGGGACTGACGCTTGCCGCCCCCTAGGCTTGATATGCGATAGTCTTAGACGAACAGACCGGACTGTATGGAGATTGTCACATCAGGCTCAGTGGGAGTTTGGATGATTTTCCTCATCGGCCTTCTTATCGACATCTACCTGGGGACCGTTAAGTACAGCTAGTGCCGATTGCGGTCTGTGGTTAAACCTACTGCCAGCGTAGTGTCGAGTCCTTAGAGTCCCACACAGAGAGTTTCCCTGCTCCAGACGAAACGATATAGAGGTCGTATGGTTTTACGACAAGGGTTCGGACGCATACGCGTGTTTACGCACGTACGACTTTTTCGGACAGTTTTTACCAGTCGGCTTGGGTTTAAGCCGGATTCTATTATCGGGTTACTGGATTTATACAGTCTAAAGTTTTTCCGTGTTTTCACGGATTGGAGGGGCGTTCTCGTAATTTGTCGGGAAGCTTCTAGAAGAGTAGTGACTAAGGGGTTAAGGTGGCATTGCATGGGATGAGATTAGTGACTCATTTGTGTGATTCATCCAAGTCATTAATGCATCATAAATGCTTAATGACTCATGGAGATGAATCACTCATAGATATTTGTGAAGCATGGTTGTTAATTCCATTTTTTGATTTTTGGATAAATAATAATGCTTCATATATATTATGATAAGATCATTATCTCATTTCATTCTCATGCTCATCTTCTCTCTCCTCAAGCTCTCTCTCTTGAAACCCTAATCCTCCCCTCTCATGTGTTGAGCTCAATGATTAGCTAGACTAATACATCCATAACCTCACTCTATATCCCCTAGGTAGCTTAGATTGGTACTTTAAGCAATCTAGTTACCTCAAGTTAGAGATTAAGCTTGGCGTAGGAGCTGTCGAGTGGATCGTCTTTGACTCGAGGAGGCCGTTGAGGTGCCGATGTTCCAAGGAGCCTACGAGGAGTGGAGGACCGCGATGAAGACCCGAAGGACTAGTATCGTGAGGTATAACTTCGTATCCGAGTAGTTAAACCTCTAGTTGATAGTTAGCAATGGTTTAGATAACGATTCATGCGCTCAAGTCCGTGTTACGAAGCTTTGATAATCGTTTTTCATATATTCCGCCTCCCCGCAAGTTCGTAGGGTGCGTGACATAGACTTACAATCACTTGATCTTATTTGGAGAATCCTTGTGATAAGCGGAGATTGACCGAGCGTAGCATAGGAAACTCCTTCCCTATCAAGAGTATGTCATCTACGTACTCTACGAGGATCACCACCATACTCTCTACTACCTTTTTGTATATACAAGGTTCATCTACCATTTTGATGAAGTCAAACTCTTTGACTACCACATCAAAACAGACGTTCCAACTCCGCGATGCCTGCTTTATCACATAAAACATCTTGCACAGATTTCCGCTGCTCCCACTGTCTATGAAGCCCTCTGGCTGTGTACTTTTAGACGCTCTCTTCCAAATCATCATTTAGAAAAGCAGTCATGACACCCAACCGCCAGATATCGTAGTCATGGTATATAGCAGTGGCAAGTAGGATCTTGATGCACTTAAGCATAGCTTTGAAAGTCTCGACTTTTCCATATACACCAAGTAATCTTCTCAAGATATACTTGCTTCTGATGGGGATTTAACCCTTCAGATAAAGCAACCAAAGTCCATACTTTGTTGGTGGATAAGGATTCCATTTCAGATCGCTAAGCATCCAGCCATTCTTACAGAGTCCGACTCCTGATGGCCAGCTCGAAATAAGTTGGGTCATCATCTCATGATGCAATCCTCGCTCCCACTGTCATAGAGAAACCGAAGTATCTCTCAGGTGGGTGAGGAACCCTACTAGATCGGCGGAGAGGCTGAGCTTTGTTGGAAACTATTGAATCATTTGGTTCTACCAAATCATCTGCTGTAGTTTGTATAGTGTTAGTTATATGTATGCCCTAGAGGCCGTTACTGTACATTGGATGTATATTGTAGTGGATGCTGGGACATATATAGGTAGGACATTCTTGCTCGACATGATAGTACGCTATCTGGTTGCTCTTTATCTTAACATGTATACTTTCTGTCTCTCTGTTACATGTTGATAAAGCCCTTAGGATGTGTACTCGACTTCCAGGAATATGATGTAGATCATACTAGTGGGGCCTGGGTAGTCCATGAGTACATCCTTCAATGTTCCTAGTCGTGGTAATATCGAGACGGGGCATCGATATTCCACAGTAGACTAGCGTGTATCTTCTCGACCCATGCGATGGGCGATGGATGATCTCAAATCCATTGGTGTTTGACATCAGAGATGGTATGAGGGTGCTCAGTGGAGACTGGGTACACTGAACGGACTCGCCGAGAACTCCCAGATGGTATTGCACCTCACGTCAGATGGCAGTTCTCTGGTGACACTGGTACAGCTTAGTCTGTTGACCCGAGATCGTCATAGAGTCTTGTGTGTCTCCCACTGTGCTTTGATTTTCACCCTACCATGGCTCTACTGAGTCGTGCAAGCAGGTGGTTTTTGGGTACAGTCCCGATTCACATGGAGGCAATGAGCGACAGGAGGGGATTAGTCTCTCCCGGTATTGGGGGTTGATGTTGCGCTATGCTCGACTGGCCATAACTGGAAATCCCTGGCCAGGGTTGCTGTGATATACTGGTAAGAGTTATCAGTAGTTTCACACTTGTTATGGACCTTACGTCGGCATGACTTATCAAGCTACTGCGGTCTGACGTTTACCACCCCTAGGCGAGATATGCGACATATCAGACGAACAGACCGGACTGTACGGTAAGTGTTGCTGGTTGGATTCACAGGAGTGTGAGTGGGCTTGCTCGTTGATCTTCTGATCGCTCAATACCCGGGTGGCCGTTACGTTTAGCAGACCGCTTGCGGCTTGTGGGTGTTTGATATGATCATCATCTACTGCCGGCGTATTGACGAGTCTTTAGAGTCCTACACAGAGGTTTCCTGGCTCAAGCAAAACGAAATAGGAGCGCATATGAGATATGTACGGGACCGAGAATAATACCAGTATGTGATACTGAATTCTATTCTCTCGATTTGTATCATCGGACAGTTATATATGATATAGCTGGGTTACCGAATCAAGTGTTGATTCGATACATTGATATACTTGATATTAGTCGGTTATGTGCAGTATGACCGGATCATTAAATCAAGTGTTGATTTAATGATTTAATATATAATTATATATTTGATATATTACTTTACATTAACTAATATTGGTTCATTTAAGATTGATTTTCTCATTTGAATGTGCACATTGTTTATATGTGATATATGCAAGTGTACATGTTTGTATCATGCTTGATGATACATACAAGTTGTGTGTATGAGACTTAGACCAAATTGAGGTTAAATTAGGGTTTACTAATTTCCTAATAAATAACAAAAGAAATAAGACTTTGGTCAAAGTTATCAAGCTTCATGAAGCTTAAAGAAACTTTGAGAAAGTCAATTCCTTTTGTCATTTCCTTAAGATGCTAGTTAACCCAACCCTTAACCCAAGTCTTTGGTTAAATCTCTACACAAGTTAAGCATGAGAGCTTAACTTAACCATGGTACCATAATTAAAAGGATAAGTTTCATTCTTATTTCATTTATCCTTTTAATTCTTTCTTCTTCTTCATGTTCATCAAGCTTCATGAAAGCTTGCTAGCTCCAATGGTGCCATGAGAAAAAGAGTGAGAAATCCAAATCCAAAGTGAACCCACTTCCTATTTCTTCATCCTCTACCACATGCCATGTTGTATTGGGTGTTTTCTTCACAAGGTTCATGACCAAGTGAAGACGGAGCTTGAGTTTGAGTTGCCTCGACGTAGATCATCTTCGGCATCGAAGTCAATGACCTAGCCCGATCATTTCTCCGACGAAACCATCGCTAGAGTCCGCGATCCAATGATCGCAGCGAAGGGACGTCGTCATGGAGCTTTGGAAGTGGAGGACATGATCTACAAAGGTTGTAGTCCCTTTCACTTTTAGTTAAAGTTGTTAACTTGCATGTTCTTTCGCCTTACCTCTAGTATCGATCTTATTTAGGGTTTCTCGGCACATAGAAAATTTTGAATTGGACATGTTTGATCAGTTGTAGAACCGCTTGAGTGTGCCTAGGAACCCTACATATAGCTGGAACTCTTTCCAGTTCTACAGAACTGACTTTGCCTCGAGCTTGTCCGGATTATGCTTTTAGACATAGGCTGGACAACCCCAAATCTTAAAAAACTTAAGATATGGGCTCTTCCCATTCCATATCATATATGAAGTCGTAGGAAACTGATTTGATTTGAACCCTATTCAATAGGTATGCAGCTTCTCAAGTGCATAACTCCCAAAAGGAAATAGGAAACTCAGTAGTATTCATTATAGAGCACACCATATCACATACGGTGCTATTGCTCCGCCCCGATATACCATCGTGCTATGGTGTATACGGAGGAGTAATGCTGAGAGAGTATCTCATTCTCTTTTAGAATAGTCCAGGAATCTCCGTGCTCAAGTATTCTCTTCCTTGATCTCATCAAAGGACATAATACTTATACCCGTTTTTGGTTCTCTACTTCTAACTTATATTCATTGAATTTCTCAAAAGTTCCAGACTTGTGTTTCAACAGGAACATATGTCCAGATCTCGAGAGATAATCAGTGAATGTAATGAAGTACAAAGAACCGGTCTTGGCATGTGTAGACAGGGGACCTTCATACATCAGTATGTATCAATCCCAAGAGTTCACTAACTCTTTCTCTGTTTCCAATAAACAGAGCTATGGTCATTTTATCTTTGTGACATGACCGGCAAGTTTCATAAGATGTAAATTCAAACTAATTTAAATATGCATCTAAATGTAACTTGGCTAGTCGGGTCGCATTGATATGACCTAGTCTACAATATCTCAAGAAGGATTCGTACATTTCTGAACTATTCCTCTTGTGTGTGTTCTGTATACTAAGAACTGTAGTTTGATTTAGAACGTCTATGCTTTTAGATAACGTACCTGAACCGATCAACTCTTAATATAGGAAATGTTCAAAATATTATCCAACAATACAAAATTATATCTTTTCTTTACTAATAAAGAGACTGATATGATATTGTATATCAGGTTCGGTATCTAATAACATTCGTTCAGAATCAATGTATTCTGGTAATACAGGATGATAGTGACCAACAGACTTGGCTGCAACACTTGCACCATTTCTATCTCATGAAACTTATCACCCGTTCTCAGTTCTCTACCTATCTGTAGCCCATCTAACAAATTACATATGTGGGATCCTGATCCGGTATCAAATACCCAGGACGTAAAGAATACCGAGAAACAGTTCTCGGTAATGAACACACCCGAAGAAGATGCATCAACATGTACTTTCTTCGTTTGGGTGGCATGGGAATTCTGGTAATCCCCTATTTCCTGCTCTGTCTTATAACAATTATAAGTAGGAGCGGGACCAACGTTCCTTAGCGCAGTATAACAAGCGAGTTCGGTTAATACATCCGGATTATTATCTTGATTAAGTCGTGACATAGTCGTAACCAGGAAAGAGAGAGAAGAAAACACTCAGCGTACGTTTTTACAAGATTAGATTGGTTATCAATTTATCTAATCAGGATGTCTCCCACTGTTTTAGTCAAATCTTCCTTCAAACTCTGAAAGGAAAGACTAGCCGGGATTAATTACACCCTACAAGTTCGCCAATCTTTCTGCCAGGCCAGTGTCTGTAGGGTTATTAGGCACTCTAACAAGGCTCTACAAGGCATCGACCATGCCAAAATTAAATTTTTATGTGCCGAACAACCCTAAGCAAGATCGTATACTAGAGTTTAGGCGAAACTATAAGTAAGTATACAACTTTACTTCTAAAGGAACACGAAATACAACCTTTGTAGATCGGTACTTCGCTACTTTAGCTCCTTGTTGAAGTCTCTTCGCTGCGATCGTGGTTCTCCCGGACCCTTACATGGCTTCACGAGGCGAAAGACGCGTGCTTGCTTGAAGTCTTCGAGGCCGAAGATGATCTACGTCGAGGGGATGCCAACTCAAGCTTCTACTTCACTAACATGAGAATTAGTGAAGCAAACACCCTAAACTAAAGTGCTAGTCTAGTAGAGGATGGAGAAATAGGAAGTGGGTTCTCTTTAGAATTTTATTTCTCACAAAGTTTCACTCCTTTTCAAAACCCTAGCAAGTTTTTCTTCTGCTCAATGAAGAAGAAGATGAACAAAAGAAAAGAATGAGGATAATGATCAAGTGTGAAGGGTAACCATGGTGAGTGAGTATCATATACTAACCCTTGTAGAGCCATAACCATAGCTAATTGATTATGGTTGGGTTAAAAGGAATCTAAGGTAAAGACAAAGCTAGTAGACTTTGTCAAAGCAATGTAAGCTTCTACAAGCTTCATGCTCATTCCAAAACTCCACTAATTTTGTAATTATCTAAAATAATCATAACCCACCATAATTCATAGAACGGTGTATGCCTCATACACACATGAATGTTGTATCATCAACCATGATACAATAAGATAACACATTTTAACATATATCATATATATGTTAATGTAGTAGTGTACATGTGAGAAAAACCCTAAAGTGTACAAGTGTTAGTAAATGTAAATTAGTATATCTAATATACAATTATACACTTAATTATTAAATCAACACTTGACTTAATAATCCGGTCATATCTCATATAACCGGGTAACATCCATTGTATCAACTTATCGAATCAACACTTGATTCGATAACCCGGCTATATTATATATAACCGACTGATACAAAAAGTTGCGAGAATAGAATACGGTATCACATACACGCATTATTCTCGGTCTCGCACATATCACATATGCGCTCCTATTTCGTTTTGCCTGAGCTGGTAAAACCTCTATGTAGGACTCTAAAGACTCGTCAATACGCCGGCACTAGGTGATGATCACATCAAGCACCCACAAGCAGTCAGCGGTACTAGCTGGACATAACGGCTACCCAGGTATTGAGCGATTAGAAGATCAGCAAGCAAGCCCGCTCCAACTCCTGTAAAAGCCTGCCGGTAACACTTCCCGTACAGTCCGGTCTCCTCGTCTGATATGTCGCATATCAAGTCTAGGGGTGGTAAACGTCAGACCCCAATAACCGATAAGTCGTGCCGATATGAGGCTCATAACGGGTCGAGAAACTACTGGTAACACTTACCAGTAAATCTCTGAATCAGCCCTGGCTAGGGACTTCCCTGTTACGACCAATCGAGCACAGCGCAACTTCAACCCCCAATACCGGGAGAGACGAAACCCCTCCTATCGCTCATTGCCTCCATGTGACTCGGGACTGTACCCAAAAACCACCATTTTGCACGCCCTCATGGACATGGTAAGGTGGAAATCAAAGCACAGTGGGAATCACACAAGTCTCTATGACGATCTCGGGTCTACAGACTAACCTGCATAAGCGGCACCAGAGAACTGCCATCTGACGTGAGGTATAATACCATCTGGGAGTTCTCGGCGAGTCCGTCCAGTGTACCCAGTCTCCACTGAGCACCCATATACCATCTCTGATGTCAAACACCAATGGATATGGGATCATCCATCGCCCATCTCATCGGTCGAGAAGCATATACGCTAGTCTACTCTGGTATATCGATGCCCCGTCTCGATACACCCACGACTAGGGACCTTGAAGGATGTACTTATGGACTACCATGTCGCAACTGGTATGATCTGCATCATAGTCCAGGTAGTCAAGTACACATCCTAAGGGCTTTACCAACATGTAACTATAAGACAGTATAAAGAGACTAGTATACATGTTAAGATAAAGAGCAATCAGATAGCATACTATCATATCGAACAAGAAAGTCCTCTCTATATATGTCCAAGCATCCAATATAATATACATCATCTGTACAATACTGGCCTCTAGGGCATACATACAACTAACAATCTCCCACTTGCACTAGGGCCAGCTGCTGTAGTATCGCATACCGAGCATCCCGAAGAGTCTCTCAAACTGTATCTGGGGAATGGCCTTCGTGAGTGGATCCGCTGTGTTATTCTTCGTGTCAACCCTCCTGACCTCGATCTCCCGGCAATCAGCTATCTCCCGGATCAGGTGATACCGTCTCAGAATATGCCTGGATCGCTGATGGGACCTGGGTTCCTTAGCCAAAGCCACCACTCCATTGTTATCGCAATACAAAGGTATTGGATGCTCAATGGATGGAACCACTCCAAGTTTAGTAATGAACTTCTTGATCCAGACAGCCTCTTTGGCAGCATCGTTGGCAGCGATGTATTCAGGATCCATCGTCGAGTCTGCCACGGTTTCCTGCTTGGAACTCTTCCAGCTAACCGCCCCTCCGTAAAGGGTAAAGAAAAATCCCGACTGCGACATAGAGTCGTCCTTATCACTCTGGAAGCTCGAATCGGTAAAGGACTCCACTTGGAGTTCTCCGTTACCATACACCAAGAGCATCTCTTTAGTCCTTCGTAAGTACTTGAGAATGCTCTTCACAGCTGTCCAGTGACTCTCTCCAGAATCGGCTTGATACCTTCTCACTACACTTAGTGAGTATGCAACATCGGGTCTGGTACATAGCATCGCGTACATGATAGAGCCTACTGCCGAAGCATTGGGTATCCCTTGCATGCGAGCTCTCTCCAAATCAGTCTTGGGAGACTTCTCTTTGGAGAGAGTGAGCCCTGAAATCGTGGGTAAAAACCCACGTTTGGACTCTTCCATACTAAACCTCTTTAGTATGGTGTCAATGTACCTGGATTGGGACAATCCCAATATCCGTTTAGATCTATCTCTATAGATCATAATTCCCAATATGCAGGAGGCATCACCAAGATCTTTCACTGAGAACTTTGTGATAAGAAGAGCTTGATCGATTGCAGCATGGGAATGTCATTTCCTATCAAGAGTATGTCGTCCACGTACAATACGAGGAAGACAACCTTACTCTCTGCCACCTTCTTGTAGATAAAAGGTTCATCTACGTTTTTGACGAAATCAAACTCTTTGATAACGACGTCAAAGCAGATGTTCCAACTCCGCGATGCTTGCTTTAATCCATAAATGGATTTAAGCAGCTTGCACACCTTCCCGCTGCTCCCACTATCTACGAAGCCCTCTGGCTGAGTCATGTACACGCACTCTTCTAAATCACCGTTTAGAAAGGCGGTCTTAACATCCATTTGCCAGATTTCGTAGTCATGAAATGGAGCGATGGCAAGCATGATCCGGATGGATTTAAGCATAGCCACTGGAGAAAAGGTTTCGTCATAGTCCACACCTGGTCTTTGACGAAAACCATTTGCAACAAGTCTAGCTTTGAAAGTCTCCACTTTCCCATCTACACCAAGTTTTTTCTTGAAGATCCACTTGCTTCCAATGGGTTTTACCCCTTCAGGAGCATCTTCCAAAGTCCATACTTTGTTAGTGTACATGGATTCCATCTCGGACCGCATTGCATCCAGCCATTTCACTGAGTCCCCACTCGTGATGGCCTGCTCGAAGCTAATTGGGTCATCATCAACCATGATGCAATCCTCGCTCCCACCATCTATGAGAAAACCGTAGTATCTCTCAGGTGGGTGAGGAACCCTACTTGATCGGCGGAGAGGCTGAGGTTTGTTGGGAACTACCGAATCCTCTGGTTCCACTAAATGTTCAGTTGCAGTTTGTGTATCTGGAACCTCTTCCAGTTCTACCACTTTGCCACTAATTTCTTTTACAAGAAATTCCTTTTCAAAAAAGGTGGCATATTGAGCAACAAACACCTTTTGTTCCTCACTGTGGTAGAAAAAATATCCATATGAATTCTTTGGATATCCCACAAACTAGCAAAGAACTGACCGTGCCTCGAGTTTGTCCGGATTTTGTCTTTTGACATAGGCCGGACAACACCATATCTTAACTCGTTTAATATATGGTCTCTTCCCACTCCATATCTCATATGGTGTGGTAGGTAAAGATTTATATGGAACTTGATTTAATAGGTATGCTGCTGTCTCCAGCGCATACCCCCAGAAGGAAATAGGTAACTCAGCTGTGCTCATCATAGAGCGCACCATATCTAATAGGGTGCGGTTCCTCCGTTCAGATACACCGTTGTGCTGTGGTATATATGGAGGAGTCAGCTGAGAGAGAATCTCATTCTCTTTTAGGAAGTCCAGGAATTCAATGCTCAAGTATTCACCTCCTCGATCAGATCATAGGATTTTAATACTTTTCCCGGTTTGGTTCTCGACTTCTTGTTTATATTCTCTAAATTTCTCAAAAGCTTCTGATTTGTGTTTCATCAGGAACACATATCCGAATCTAGAGAGATCGTCAGTGAATGTAATGAAGTACGCAGAACAATTCCTGGCATGTGTAGACATGGGGCCGCATACATCACTATGTACCAGTCCCAAGAGTTCCGTAACTCTTTCTCTGTGTCCCGTAAACGGAGTTTTGGTCATCTTGCCTTTGAGACATGACTGGCAAGTGTCATAAGATGAAAATTCAAACGGATTCAAATATCCATCTTTATGCAACTTAGCTAGTCGTGTCGCATTGATGTGACCCAGTCTACAATGCCATAAGAAGGATTTGTTCATTTCTGAACTCTTCCTCTTGTGTGTGTTTGTTATGCTCAGAACTGTTGATTGATTTAGAACATAAATGCCATTGCACATCGTGCCTGATCCAACCAACTTTTGGTTAAGGAAAATGTTCATAACATTATCCTGTAATACAAAATTATATCGCTCTTTACTCAACAAAGAAACAGATATAATGTTGCATATCAGGTTCGGCATGTAATAGAATTCAATCAGAATCAATGTATTACCAGTTGGCAATACAAGGTGATATTCCCCGACGGTTTTAGCTGCAACGATTGCCCCATTTCCAACCCTTATGTCTTTATCACCTTCTCCAAGTTCTCTACATTTCCTAAGCCCATGTAACTGATTACATATATGGGATCCTGACCCGGTATCTAATACCTAGGACGTAGAGGAAATGGAGAAACAGTTCTCTGTAATGAACACACCCGAAGAAAATGCATCAATATGTACTTTTTTCATACGGGTGGCATGGGAATCCTGGTATTCCCCTATATCCTGTTCAGTCCTATAACTCTTATAAGAAAAAACGGAACCAACGTTCCCCAGCACAGTATAATATGTGGGTTCGGTCAATACATCCATATTATTATCTTGATTAAGGCATGATATGGTCGCTACCTGGAGTGAGAGAGAAGAAAACACTTTAGCGTATGCTCTTGCAAGATCAGATTGGTTATTATTTTATCTAATCAGGATAGTTCCCACTGTTTTTATCAAATCTTCCTTCAAACCCTAAAAGGAAAGACTAGCCGGGATTAATTACACCCTACAACTTCGCCAATCTTTCAGCCAGGCCAGTGTTGGTACTTTGAGGGAGGTTTCCCATGCTTTCGCACGGACCTAATTAAAGTAAACCTCGTTTTCCCAGAGGCGTAACCCCGTTGACACCTTTCTAGACACCAACTTGATCGGCTAATTTTCCTGTGTAAAACTCTCCAGGGAGTAACAATTACTCGAAGTGGGTATCGGGATCCAACTATCTCATAGAAGGTATGCAATCACATTGCAAATTTCAACACTTGAAATTCCCGATAATATTTTGCCCCAAACGATCTATGACCTTGAGAAGGTCAACAAACCATAGACCGTAAGTCAAGTTCAACCCGTCATTTCTTGATTGAATTAAACCCACCCGCACGACCCTTAACAAGGTCAACAAGGCCGTATGACTACCCTAAAACAATCTGCATCATATGCATAAACAGATAAATACTGGTCAGCTACCGCACACTACGCCTTGACAAGGTCAACAAACGCAGCACGAATACTAAGCAGGACTTATCAGAAATGACGGAGGTCTACGATAGGTTTTTCTGAAAACCTATTGCGTAATGAACTTGATATCGTCGTAGAATCATGTGAATTTTGAAATGGAGTGATTTTGAGGCTTTTATTAGTTTTGCTAAAGAGGTCACTCCCGCTGAAGGGATCTCGGCTCTTTCCTTATGGAATAAGGTGCATGATATATCATATACATTACTATGCAAAGCAAAACTCCAAAAGCAGTCAAAAGTCAAACCGTGTTTTGTAGCATCTGCCAGTTTTGCTAAAGAGGTCACTCCCGGTGAAGGGATCTAAGCTCTTTCCTCATCGAATAAGGTGCGGGATATATCATATATATCGCTATACAAAGAAAAACTGTAGCTACCCTTTTTTTGAAAAATTTGATTCTACAACATCTTTTAGGTTTCTTTTATTTCATTAATCACATTAATGAAGTCCCATCATTTAAGTCACCTAAACATCACAAATAAATACGACGTACACTTATGCCATCCGCATTCGCCTCGATGTCCCCTCGTGCACCGTTAGGTTAGGTAACTAACGGCAGAGCGGGGCAGGGCTAGCGCGGGTGTAAAACATAAGTAACGCCTATATAATATATCATATATACTATATACAGTATTTATCACAGCACAACAAATGATCACATCACAGATATCGCAGCAGAATAAATATATGAAACATTGGATATACTAGGACGTCCGTGTTTTATTTTGAGCCACTATAAAACACGGATTCCACGGTCGCGATGAATAGCCAAACCCACACCCCTAGACCCCTACGAGAGCGGCAAGCAACCCTACCAATTCTAGAGTTAGGAGACCCGGACTCGACTCCTCGAGTTGGTCTCCCACTGGACTCCAGAACTCGGTTACTTGTGCTTTCCTCCTTGGGTCTATCCTAGTAAGGAAAAGTAAATAATATACAAATGGTGACAACAACCTCATCCCTAAAGTTCCCCAATAAAAGAATATTACATACAATTAATTTTACATGAATGAAAATAAAAACTCTCATCTCACATAACCCCCCCTCCCCCCGGCTATTCAGAACGCGACGATCCAATATAACATATCCAGCAACACATAACATCACATGTCATCAACGTAAGTAAATATGCGCATCCCAATTGTCGTTGACATATAGCAACGAAACCGGTGATATCACATATTACACTTACGGTCACAGAAAAGAAAGTGTAAAACTACAACATTTGGAATCCACAATCTCTTTAGACATCGTAAATCCGAAATATCACATATTTCGCATTTCATGCCTAACCGTGTGAATTCCACATATTGTATCACATTCCCGATAAATAGACAGTATTAAACTTTCCGATCGAATAATCAAATACCAAAGATTTCCTAAATAGCTCAACACTTGAGCGGAGTTCAAAAATTCCAGAATACGTCACATTAGCAACGGTCCAGCCATAGAAGGGTCAAGCCAACGCCTCACATGTGCCACGCCGTACTGCCCCAAACCCTAAGGTTCAATGGGCAGTTCAAGACGGTCACATAATCGAGTTAAGGTTTGTTGTCTTCTAGAGGTTCCATCGCGTCACATGCACGTATTTCCGAAAGATTTAAACCCGAGAAAAATTCAACACTTGAATGTTTTTCGTACCGGGAAAAATTGAGTTAATGATATCCGTTCGAACATTTTAATACTTTCTAATTATCCGGAATAACATAACAAAATTAAATTCTCCGATCGAATCGACGATTTCAAAATAAACCACAAAATACTCAACACTTGAGTCAGAATACAAAATACCCAGAAAGATATACTCACAGAAATAAACATTAGTGCAGAAAATTCAAAGCCCATAGTTACAGTACTGCCGCGGATCCGCGGCCCAAGAGAGGTTTGGCCGCGGTTCCGCGGTGGGCTTTACTGTTCATGGGCTGATTTTCTATATTAATGTTTATATTTACCTCCTGATTTTTTTAGGTATTTTTAATTAAGAAAAATCACAGTTTTTGAGAAAAGTCCAGAGAGGGGGTTAAATTTGCGTATTCGGGTTCGTTCGGAGTTTTAACTTCGTTAACTCATCGCCTAATGCTCTAGCTAGGCTCTGATACCACTGTAGGGTTATTAGGCACTCTAACAAGGCTCTACAAGACATCGACCATGCCAAAATTAAATTTTTATGTGCCGAACAAGCCTAAGCAAGATCGTATAGTAGAGTTTAGGCGAAACTATTAGAAAATAAACAACTTTACTTCTAAGGGAACACGAAATACAACCTTTGTAGATCGGTCCTTCGCTTCTTTAGCTCCTTGTTGAAGTCCCTTCGCTGCGATCGTGGTTCTCCCGGACCCTTGCATGGCTTCACGAGGTGAAAGACGCGTGCTTGCTTGAAGTCTTCGAGGCCGAAGATGATCTACGTCGAGGGGATGCCAACTCAAGCTTCTACTTCACTAACTTGAGAATTAGTGAAGCAAACACCCTAAACTAAAGTGCTAGTCTAGTAGAGGATGGAGAAATAGGAAGTAGGTTCTCTTTAGAATTTTATTTCTCACAAAGTTTCACTCCTTTTCAAAACCCTAGCAAGCTTTTTCTTTTGCTCAATGAAGAAGAAGATGAACAAAAGAAAAGAATGAGGATAATGATCAAGTGTGAAGGGTAACCATGGTGAGTGAGTATCATATACTAACCCTTGTAGAGCCATAACCATAGCTAATTGATTATGGTTGGGTTAAAAGGAATCTAAGGTAAAGACAAAGCTAGTAGACTTTGTCAAAGCAAAGTAAGCTTCTACAAGCTTCATGCTCATTCCAAAACTCCACTAATTTTATAATTATCTTAAATAATCATAACCCACTATAATTCATAGAATGGTGTATGTCGCATACACGCATGAATGTTGTATCATCAACCATGATACAATAAGATAACATATTTTAACATATATCATATATATGTTAAAGTAGTGTACATGTGAGAAAAACCCTAAAGTGAACAAGTGTTAGTAAATGTAAATTAGTATATCTAATATAAAATTAAACACTTAATTATTAAATCAACACTTGATTTAATAATCCGGTCATATCTCATATAACCGGCTAACATCCATTGTATCGACTTATCGAATCAACACTTGATTCGATAACCCGGCTATATCATATATAACCGACCGATACAAAAAGTCACGAGAATAGAATACGGTATCACATACACGAATTATTCTCGGTCTCACACATATCATATATGCGCTCCTATTTCGTTTTTCCTGAGCCAGTAAAATCTCTATGTAGGACTCTAAAGACCCGTCAATACGCCGGCAGTAGGTGATGATCACATCAAGCACTCACAAGCCGTCAGCGGTACTAGCTGGACGTAACGGCTACCCGGGTATTGAGCGATCAGAAGATCAGCAAGCAAGCCCGCTTCAACTCCTGTAAAAGCCTGCCGGTAACACTTCCCGTACAGTCCGGTCTCCTCGTCTGATATGTCACATATCAAGTCTAGGGGTGGTAAACGTCAGACACCAATAACCGATAAGTCGTGCCGATATGAGGCTCATAACGGGTCGAGAAACTACTGGTAACACTTACCAGTAAATCTCTGAATCAGCCCTGACCAGGTACTTCCCTGTTACGGCCAATCGAGCACAGCGCAACATCAACCCCCAATACCGGGAGAGACGAAACCCCTCCTATCGCTCATTGCCTTCATGTGACTCGGGACTGTACCCAAAAACCACCGTTTTGTATGCCCTCATGGATGTGGTAAGGTGGAAATCAAAGCACGGTGGGAATCACACAAGACTCTATGATGATCTCGGGTCTACAGACTAACCTGCACAAGTGGCACCAGAGAACTGCCATCTGACGTGAGGTATAATACCATCTGGGAGTTCTCGGTGAGTCCGTCCAGTATACCCAGTCTCCATTGAGCACCCGTATACCATCTCTAATGTCAAACACCAATGGATATGGGAACATCCATCGCCCATCTCATGGGTCGAGAAGCGTATACGCTAGTCTACTCTGGTATATCGATGCCCCATTTCGATACACCCACGACTAGGGACCTTGAAGGATGTACTTATGGACTACCATGTCCCCACTAGTATGATCCGCATCATAGTCCAGGTAGTCAAGTACACATCCTAAAGGCTTTACCAACATGTAACTATAAGACAGTATAAAGAGACTAGTATACATGTTAAGATAAAGAGCAACCAGATAGCATACTATCATATCGAGCAAGAAAGTCCTCTCTATATATGTCCAAGCATCCAATATAATATACATCATCTGTACAATACTAGCCTCTAGGGCATACATACAACTAACAATGTCGGTACTTTGAGGGAGGTTCCCCGTGCTTTCGCACGGACCTAATTAAAGTAAACCTCGTTTTCCCATGGCCGTAACCCCGTTGACACCTTTCTTGACACCTACTTGATCGGCTAATTGTAATGTGTAAAACTCTTCCAGGAGTAACTCTTACTCGCAGCGGGTATCGGGATTCAACTATCTCATAGAAGGTATGCAATCTCATTGCAAATTTCAACACTTGAAATCCCTAATAATAATTTACCCCTAGCGTCCTATGACCTTGACGGAGGTCAACAAACCACATGCTGGTAGTCAAGTTCTACCCGTCATTTCCTGATTGAATTAAACCCACCCGCACGACCCTAGACGGAGGTCAACAAGGCCGCACGACTACCCTAAAACAATCTGCATCATATGCATAAACAGATAAATACTAGTTAGCTACCGCACACTACGCCTTGACGGAGGTCAACAAACATAGCATGAATATTAAGTAGGACTTATCTGAAATGACGGAGGGCTATGACAGGTTTTCAAGAAAACCCTTTGTGTAATGAACTTGATATCATTGTAGAATCGAGTGATTTTAAATGGAGTGTTTTTTGAGGCCTTTTCTAGTTTTGCTAAAGTGGTCACTCCCGGTGAAGGAATCGTCGGCTCTTTTTTCTCATCGAATAAGGTGCAGGGTATATCATATATACCACTATGAAAAACAAGAACTATAGAAGCAATCAAAAGACAAACCGAGTTTGTAGCATCTGCTAGTTTCACTAAAGAGGTCACTCCCGATGAAGGGATCTTGGCTCTTTTCTTATCGAATAAGGTGCTGGATGTTCTACAAGGAACACCGCTATGCAAAGTAAGAACTAGAGCTACCAGTTTTTAAGCAAGTTTCTACAACATCTTAGGTTTCTTTTGTTTCATTAATCTCATTAATGAAGTCCCATTTTAATTATGCTACACAAGCATCAGATATAAAACGAAATCAACAATATATAATATATATCTCATATATATAATATAAACATTCATCTCAGGCAGTGATATGATCTCATCACAGAACATTACAGCAGAAGAACATATATGAAATATTAGATATACTAGGACGTCCGTGTTTTTAATACGAGCCTATATAAAACACGGATTCCACGGTCGCGATAAATAGCCAAACCCACATCCCTGGACCCCTACGAGAGCGGCAAGCATCACTGCCAATTCTAAGGTTAGGAGACCCGTTCTTGACTCCTCGAGATGGTCTCCCACTGGACCCTAGAACCCGGTTACTTATGCTCCCCGCTTTCGGTCTACCTAACGCGGAAAAGTAAATAATATACAATGGTGACATCATCCTCAGCCCGGAAGTGCCCCAATAAAAGGATTTACATACAAATGAATTTTATATGAATGAAAAAAGAAAAACTTTCATCTCACATAAACCCCCGGCTATTCAGAACGCGACGATCCAATACAACATATCACAGCAACACATAATATCTCATATCATCAACGTAAGCAAGTATGCGTATCCCGATTGTCGTTGATGTATAGAAACGAAGCCAGTGATACACCACATACTACGCTTACGGTCACAGAAAAGAATGTGTAAAACTACAACAGTTGGAATCCGCAACCTTCTTAGACATCGCATGCCTAACCAAATGAATTCCTTAGACATCGCATGCCCAACAATTATAAACCCCGCATTTTAGTCTCATTATCGAAAACTCTTTTCAATATCAAGTCGGGCAATTCAACAAGATTTCCGACATCCTGATTGAATGCTCGTCGCAAACTTCAGTAGACGGCCTCACCCCCGGATGCCGTGGACGAAGTGCACTAAGGCGGAACACCGCTGCCGCGAGCACCCAAATGGATGCTTTTGGCGACGGGGTTCTCCTATAGTCAACTGGTCGGGGCTATGGAGCATGGCTGTCTATTAAGTTTACCCGATGAGTATCCGCGTACGCTACATGATTGCGACGGACTTTTGATCACATCAAAATTCCGTGGCAACCGATCAATTGAGACTGAACTGCTAGATTTATAACATTGAAATTAGTTATCTCATAACTACTTGTGGATTCCAAATATTGTATCACTTTCCAGATAAATAGACAGTGTTAAACTTTCCGATCGATTAAACAAACACCCAAGATTTCCCAATTAGCTCAACACTTGAGCGGAGTTCAAAAAATATCCATCACGTGCAACAATACCAATGGTCCAGACGTAGAAGGGTCAAGCCAACGACTCACATATGGCAACGCCGTACTGCTCCAAACCCTAAGGTTCAGAGGCGGCTCAAGAAGGTCACATAATCGAGTTAAGGTTTGTTGTCTTCTAGAGGGTCTACCGCGTTACTTGCACGTTTTTCCGAAAGTTTCAAACTCGAGAAAAATCTAACTTTTGAAAATTTTCCAACAGGGGAAAAAGTGAGTTATTGATATCCGTTCGATCTTTTTAACAGTTTCTAAAAATTATCCGGAAAAAATTAAACGAAGTTAAAATATCCGATCGAATCAACGAGTCCTCAATACACCCAAAAAAACTTAACACTTGAGTGGAATTAAAGATTCCCAGAATAATACAAAAGAACCAACAAATATTACTGTGAAGCAGTAGGCCCCAATATCACTATTCAACCGCAGAACCAAGGCCACGTGCGTGGTTTGACCGCGGTTCCGTGGTCACGTGATCGAATTGGGTGTCTGTACTGCACAGTAATTCTTAGATTCTCCTGCTTAATTTTCTGAGCATTTTTAATTAGAAAAAATCAACATTTTAAAAAAATATCCAGAAACTAGGGTTAAATGGGGTTTCGGGGTTCGATCGGACTTTAAACTTCGCCTAGACTTCGCCTAAAGCTCTAGCTTGGCTCTGATACCACTGTAGGGTTGCTAGGCATGCGCACAAGGGTCTACGAGGCATCAACCATACCCGATTTAAAATTTAGCCGTGCCGAACAACCCAAAGACGGATCTTTAAACTAGAGTTTATGCGAAAACAAGCATGTTACACACTTTAACACTATGTGAGAGGGATTAAAACCTTTGTAGATCCGGTCCTTCACTTCTTAAGCTCCGTGTTGAGGTCCCTTCGCTGCGATCATCGTGTTCCGGACTCTCGAGAGGCTCTGTGAAGAGAAAGATGCAAGCTTGCTTCCGATCTTCGATAACAAAGATGATCTACCTTGAAGTTTCATTAACACAAGCTAACACTCACTAAATGAAGTGAACACTCTCATCTAAAGGGCAAGGGTAGATTAGGATGATGAAGTAGGATTTTAGCTCTCATTTATAATCTTTTTCTCACACATAATCATCACTTACAAAAACCTAGAAAGCTTTTTTCATGAAGCTCAAGGAAGAAGATGAATGAATAATGAATTAAAACCTTTTGTGATGAATAATGAAAAGATAATAATGATGAATAATGCAACCATGGTTAACTAAACCTTTTTAGAGATTTAACAAGGGCCAGGGTTTGGGTTGGGTTAAGAATGAGTCATTTGAAAATATCTTAGCAAAAACAAAAAGAAACCTTCTAGAAGGTTCATGAATGTACTAACCCAAATCAAACCCTAACCTTATTTAATTTCCACTAAACAAGTTGCATTAGTTATCATATCATGTTACAATATTATATATCACATATATAATATTTATTGTAACAAAATAAAATAATACAATTAACATATATCGCATATATATCAATGTATTACCCGAGTGAGAAAAAGAATCTTTTAGTGAGCTAATATTAGTTAATGTAATTTAATATATCATATATATTATTATACATTAAATTATTTAATCATCACTTGATCCGACAATCCGGCTATATCGCATATAACCGACTAATATTTCATTTACCGATTCATCGAAGCAACACTTGATCCGATGACCCGGCTGATATCAAATATCGCAAGAATATAATACGGTATCTCATATCGTGTTATCCTCGGTCCTGCACATATCACATATGTGCCCCAACTCCATTTTGCCTGAGTCAAGAAACCTCAGTGTAGGACTCTAAAGAATCGTCAATACGCCGACAGTAGGTGATGATCATATCAAACACCCACAAGCTGCAAGCGGTCAGTTAAACGTAACAGCCACCCAGGTATTAAGCGATCAGAAGATCAACAAGCAAGCCTATACATTCTCCTACGAATCCAATCAGTAACACTCCCGTACAGTCCGGTCTCGTCGTCTGATATGTCGCATATCTCGCCAAGGGGTGGTATACGTCAGACCCAGTAGCTTGATAAGTCGTGTCGATATGAGGTCTATAACAGTTCGGGAAACTACTGATAAAACTTACCAGTAAATCTCAGCAATCCTGGCCAGGGATTTCCAGTTATAGCCAATCGAACATAGCACAACATCAACTCCCTATACCGGGAGAGACGAATCCCATCCTATCGCTCATTGCTTCCATGTGATTCGGGACTGTACCCAAAAGCCACCTTTTTGCACGCCCTCTTGGACGTGGTATTATGGAAATCAAAGCAGAGTGGGAATCACACAAGACTCTATGACGATCTCGGGTCAACAGACTACTCTGTACCAGTGTCACCGAAGAACTGCCATCTGACGTAAGGTATAATGTCATCTGGGAGTTCTCGGCGAGTCCGTCCAGTATACCCAGTCTCCACTGAGCACCCGTACACCATCCTTGATGTCAAACACCGATGGATATGGGATCATCCATCGCCCATCATATGGGTCAAGATGCGTATACGCTAGTCTACTCTGGTGCATCGATGCCCTGTCTCGATACACCCTCGACTAGGAACAGTTATAGGATGTACTCGTCGACTACCATGGCCCCACTAATATGATCTCGTCATAGTCCCAGTAGTCGAGTACATATCCTAAGGGATTTATCAATATGTAACATAGAGACAATCATAGTACATGTTAAGATAAAGTACAACCAGATAGCATACTATCATGTCGAGCAAGAAAGTCCTCCTTATATATGTCCAAGCATCCATTACAATATACATCGTATGTACAGTAATGGCCTCTAGGGCGTACATATAACTAACATATTCTAGGGTAAGGTTGTTAGGCCGAGCTTTCTGGATAAAGCCACGTGCTATTTTAGGAGTCTTCTGGAAGCTAGGCCGTTATACAGAGACACGTGGAGGAATCTGGGCCACTGAGGTGCTAATAATGCTGCGGATCCGCGGCCTTCTTGGTGAGTCACTGCATGAAATTTCTGTGCTATTATGTGTTGGCTTTTTGGCACTTCATGGGATGCTTGGAATCTTTTTATTCTTTCAGAATCATTGCCAGATTACAAGTCTTGGACTTGGTGTATTTTATCAGCACTTTGAGCAGTTCCGGCTCTTTTACCTGAAGAATTTCCTGCACACAATCTCGAGACAAGGATTGATATATACAAATCACAGCGATTAGTAATAAACACGTAATTTCCCATTAGAATGTCGATTATAACTATAACACGTGTTATTTGGTATTTTACAGATGAATTCGTAATCCGTGTTATAATTACAATAAACACCCTTATATGATTAATAAGAGTAGGGAAATTGACGTATTGAGAATGCAATATTTTCGACTGATCAAATTCCCCCAAACTTAATTTTTGTCGTCTCGAGAAAACAACTTTATTTAAAAAGAAGGAGAAAATAATGAAAGAGACAAACTAACTAGTACACTTTCGTAGGCAACACGATTGCACTGAGCACGTGCAACAAGCCTATAAACCTCTAGGTGTCCCTAATAGGAGGAGTGTTGTCGCCTAAGGGTTTTCAGCGGATTGCACCCACAAAATCCAATAATAAAAGGAAGATTGTGAAAGTTACATATAAAGATAAGAATTGTAAAAGAAAGACTTTGAAAATCAGAGTTTCCAACTAATACTAGTTTTTCGGTTGTCATGAGCCCTATCTTAATAGTCATGAAAAGATATTAGAAATCACATCATTCCTCAATAAAACATCGTCTTTATTCTTCATTCCTACCTTTCTTCCAAATATCGATCATATAACCCTACGTGTGTGTAAAGGACGTCCCTACACTCGGAGAATTCAATTCATGCTATCATACTCTTGTCCATCTACCTCAATACTTTTTAATTAATATTTAGATGGATTTGCTCACACATTTCTCATGCGACCGTTAATACTTCTTAAGATACTAACCGACCGATTGCTCATGTGATCGCTTATACGGTGTATTCAATATTTTCCTCGTCCTACACCACCTAAGACTTAGCAGTGACTCCTAAACCAGTGTTCATTTTTCGACACCATTTTATCTTTTATTTTTCTTTTATTATTTCCTTCATACTTTGGATTTTAGACAAGAGCATTTCAAGGGATCCTCTACTATCCCGAGTTTCAAGACGTGTGTAAGTGCGAATAGTAGGGTATCAACATTCAATTGTTTGGCTTCCAGAATAGAAACTATTTTTCAGACTTATTTTTATCCTCAGATTAGTGACTTCTTTCATCTTACTAACCCTTGGGACAACGGCTCATAACTACTTATTACTAGTTTCGTTTAAAAAAACTTCTAACTTTCTTTGTTTTCTTAAACTATTCTAATCTTTTGGATGTAATTTTTCACTATCTAATCTTTTATTATCTTATTTATGTACAATTTTTTTTGTATTATTTTTTTATATGTTTTTTGCTTATGCAAAGTATGATGCAATGATGTGTAAATAAGCACAAACCTCCCCCAAACTTGTTTTCAACAGTGTCCTCACTGTTGCTATCTGTTAAAGCTCAAAAACCTGTAAGTTTGGGAGGACATTTATTAACGGGGCCAATAAAAATATGAAAGTAAAAACCCTCCCCCAAACATATTTTTGGCTCATAATTTTGAGGACAACAGTTATGTTCAAGAGCCAAAAATATACCCCCACTCAAACATGAGTTGGACAATATTAAGCATTTCAAGAGGAGGTAAGTCATTTGGTCAAAATAAGACTTTACAAATACCAACCATTCAAAGATTTTATCAGTGTAGCGTATAGGTCGGTGGAAGAACATGTTGTATAGAGTCAGGAAGAAATGAGGAAGAGATAAGTGGTGGTCTGGAAAGGGTTTGAGTTTTAAATTAGAGAAATGAAAGAATGAGGAAGAATGTGATTGATTAGGAAGAAGGAGTGGTGGCAGTTCTGTTAGAGATTGTGCCCTCGGAGTCAATTATTGGATCACAGGCATGTGATTGCAATGATTGAGGGAGGACCTGTCCCAGTAGGACAGTCTTACTCGAGATGATAGTATGCTATCTGGTTAACCTTTATCATCGTGTACTTCTTTAGGTGACCTGACATGTCTCTATTACACGTTGATAGAGCCCCTACGATTCTTGCTTGACTGCCAGCAGTATGAGGGCGATCATATACGTGAGAGCTGACAGTCTATAAGCACATCCTTAAAAGGTCCCTATTCGTGGGAGTTTCGAGACAGGGCATCGATACTCCAGAGTAGACTAGTGTATACAGTCGAGACCCTTACGAGGGGTGGTGGCCGGTCTCACAAGCCATTGGTGTCAGTTGGATCACCTAAGATGTATACAGGAGCTCATTGGGTTATGAGTACACCGGACAGGACTCGCCGGGAACATGCTAGTTGGTCTTATACCTGACGTCAGATGGCAGTTCCCTGATGACATGTGTACAGGTTAGTTCATCGACCTGAGGATCGTCATTTGTCTCGTGTGAGTTCCTACTGTACTTTGATTACTACCCTACCACGCTCAAAGGAGACGTGCAAACAGGTTTTAGTTGGGTACAGTCCCGAGCCACATGGAGGCAGTGAGCGGATCTTCAGGGGTTCGTCTCTCCCGGTATTGGGGGTGAGGTCGCGCTGTGTCTAGGAGAGCCATTACACGAAGCCCTCGGCCGAGGCAGGAGATTTAGTGGTAGGTATTCCAGTAGTATCTCAGGGTGTTCTGGGCTACACTCCGACACGACTTGTACCGCTTTTGGGGGTCTGACTTTACCAACCCCCTAGGCCCGCCATGCGATGCTCATAGACGAACGGACCGGACTGTACGGATATTGTCACTGACAGGCTCAGTAGGGTGTCAGGATGAGTTCGCTCATCGACGTCTCTTTTGGTCAATACCTGGTGGCCCGTTACGTATTGGCTTATACCTCTGACGTGCTAGTGGTTAAATCCACAACCAAGGTGTTGACGAGTCTTTAGAGTCCCCCACATTCAGTTGCTCAAGTTTTCGGGCGAAAAGCTGTAGAGGCCGTATGGAGATATGGCAGGGTTCGATCAGATACATGCGGTATTGCACGGATCAGGATCGAACAGATATTACTAGCCGGCTGTGGTTTAAGCCGGATCCTAGTATAGTACAGTGTAGATTTTGTCTCATTGCATTTGTATTCGGTTGGAATACAGATGCGGGTGTGTATACGCAGTATTGGGGTTTTCCTGTAATTTATTACGGGACCAGTTTTCTGGAGTTGCCGGTTTGCTTTCCGTTTCGGCCATTTTCATTTGTATCGTTCATTGGTCGAAGATTGGTGGAGGAGGGCTTATTTGCATTTGTGCAAATTAGCTATTTGGAGGGTTGTCTTTGCATACTTTTGTATCATGATGCTTTCATGATGGAGCCCCATCCCTTGACCTTCCATGGTTCATGATTGCTTAACTTTTTGTAGCAATCATGGTTGTTGATTTGTTGATGGAGTGTGGTTTTGCTTGTGATGATGATTCTTGCATGATGACCATTCCTCTCACTTGCATAATTCTTGTGGCTATCTCTTTTTCACTCACTCCCTCTCTCTCATTCTCTCCTGATCCACCATCATGGCCGGCCAAGCATGATAGGGGCTGTCCCAAATTTGTTGTGGGGGTTTTCATCTCTTTTGGCTTGGAAAAATCCCCACAAGTTCCATCTCCAAAAGCCAAGTTCATTACCTCCACCAAAGGCAACATCCACTACCCCAAAAATGAGACATGAGCACTACACATTCTACAGCAAACCTTAGGCACGTCGGCTCGCCAACTTCGTGCCCGAGTTGCCTCGGTATAGAGGCGGGAGCCCGTAAAAGAAGCCGGCGACATGGTGCCCTTCCGGCGACGAAGTGGAGACTAGAAATTCCGCGGTGGATCGGGACGACGACGAGAAGACCGGAGGATACGGATCAGTCGGTATATCTCTCTTCCCCATCTTGTAGTTAGCTAGGACTAGTTAATGGCCCGATCCGGGTTTTTAGTGCGTGGTGGTGCCGGTTCAAGTAAAATTAAAGTTAACCATCGCTTCCGCATTTGGCCTCGGGATGGAGGCCGGGGCGCCGCCGTGCACTTACAGTGGTATCAGAGCCTCGCCATTAACATAGTCTAGCTTTGTCTAATGTGTTTTACATTTCCGATCGAACAATTTTCCGAAAACCGTATTTTTCTTCACATCAGTTTCTGTTGAAATTTTTTGAAGTCCAAAAATTTTTCAGGTTGTTTCAGAATGATGTGTAGGACAATCTAAGAGTTCTGGAAAAATTTGGTCTCGTGAATAGTCTAAACGACCGCGGAACCCCGGCCAAACCCATGCTTGGGCCGCGGTTCCGCCGCGACTTGAACTGATCAGTGTACCAAAATTTTCCAGAAAGCTCCTGAGTTGAAAATATGGGTTTTGGAATATTAATTTTGGGCCTAGAATTTCTTGATGTGCTACAGCAGTACTTAGGGCCCACTTGTTATAATTTTGATCGATCGGATATTATAAACACATTTGTTCACAGTATTTACATTATATCTGCGACCGTGAATGTCACTTGATCGGTAAATCCTGTCTAACTGCTATAGCACGGTTAGACGGATTTGCGAACGTGACTTTCACGTTGATGTTCTGTGTATTGCTGTGATGTTGCGGATCGGTCGTGGGGGATAGCCTGGTTGCAGTGGTAGTACAGTTTTGTTGTATTATGTACATTTGATATTGCGGGGTAAGCGTCCGACATGTGGACTGCCGTCACTGCCTGTTTGTATTATTATTTTGGGGCACGGCCAGGTTGCGGTCGATGTACCCGTTGAATGTATATTTTACTTTCTGTACTAGGATTGCCCCGCGAAGGGGTGCACGGATAGCCGGATTCTAGAGGGCAACAAGCCCGCATCTCATGGCATTGAGACGGAGGGGGCTTCACTCTAGAATTGGCGGGCTATTCGCCGCACTCGTAGGGGGTACAGGTTGACCCAGGAGGGGTTCCCAACTTACCGGATTCCGTGATGTGCTGGGTGGTCCATTCACGTTGCTGAAGGGGGCTGCCTCACTTCAGGTTTTGGCGGGTAACTTGCCGCGCCTGTAGGGGTCTAGGAATTCATTGCACAGGCTATCCACACGACTAGGGGAACGTCTGGTTTCAGTAGTGGCTCTATGAAACCCGGGGATCCCAGATATCTGTTTTGTTCTGTGATGCTGTACATTTCTGTGATGTTGCATTTTATCACGCCTTGAGCGAAAATTATATATTGGTATATATATTAGTAGATGTTGTATATGTTTTGCATCCGCACTAGTCCAGTCCCTGCTCTGTCGTTAGTTAGCTAACCTAACAGGTAATGACGGGACCCAGTGGCGAATGCGGATGGCATATACGTACATCAGTATATTTTCGTTCTTTTTGGTGTGATCAATTGATGGGACTGCGTCAATGCAAGTTAAACAAACCTAATTTGATGTTGTTGGAACACTTTTCAAAAAGCTGTTATTGCAAGGACGTTCACTTTTGTTTTGCATCGTGGTATTCAGTTGGAATATCCTGCTCCTCAGTCGACGAAGCAAGGGCCGAGATCCCTTCACCGGGAGTGACCCCTTGGACAAAAAGTTTGTGTCAGGGCATTCACTTCACTATAGCCGATTACTTTTTCTTTACATCGTGGTATTCAGTTGGAATATCCTACACCTCATTCTACGGGGAAAGAGCCGAGATCCCTTCACCGGGAGTGACCTCTTTAGCAAAGGTTTTCGTCACTATATTTCATACAAGCTATTAGTTCCTTCAACGATATCAAGTTCTTTACGTTAAAGGTTTTCGCCAGAAACCATTCGTAGCCCTCCGTCATTTCAGACGGGTAGCACGTAGTATTCATGTAGGTTTCCTAGGCACTCTAGTGAAGTCTCACAAGTGATCAAACACGCTAATTTCTAAAAATTACGGTGCCGAGAAAACCTTGAACGGATCGTTAACTAGATATTTAGGCAAAGCAAGCATGTAAACGGAAATATAGAAATAGGGAAGGGGCTACAACCTTTGTAGATCCGGTCCACCACTTCGTAAGCTCCGCGATGATCTCCCTCCGCTGTCCAAATCGAACCCATGACTCTAGCATCGTCATCATCGAAGAATGGGCGGGCTTGATCGTCGGTTCGATGCCGAAGATTATCTACGTCGAGGCATCGCAAGAATAAGCTCCAACTTCACCAAGTCGGGAAAACCTGTGAAGGAAACACCCTATACTACTTGGCAAGAGGTAGAGGATGAAGAAATAGGAGTTGGGTTGACTTTAGATTTGGATTTCACACACTTTTTCATCAATCACCATTGATGTAGCAAGCTTTTTTCCATGGAGAGAAGAAGATAAAAAAGAAGAAGATGATATGATATTCTCTTTTAAAAAGAAAAGAAAATATAATCCTTATCATATCATTAACCATAGTTAGATGTAGAGAATTGACCAAGGTTAATTTGAAGAGTTAGGGTTAAGAAAGAAGACAAAATGGTTACTTAGTCAAAGTTTCAAGAAACTTCAACTACAAACAAAATAAGCCACCATTTCATTTTCTTTATCATTTTCTTTTTCCAAAATAAATAAATAAATAAATAAGAAAAAGAAAACCCTAATCTTAATCTTAATCATGGTCAAATTCTTTACACTAACCCTAGCTTGCATGTATCATCAAACATGATACAATCATGTGCACAAAATATATCACATATGCAATGTGCACAAACTAAGTGAGTGAATCCATTTAAAGTGAACCAATACTAGTTAATGCAAAGCAATATATCAAATATATAATTGTACATTAAATCATTAAATCAACACTTGATTCAATGATCCGGTCATGTCGCATATAACCGGCTAGTATCCAATGTATCGGCTTATCGAATCAATCCTTGATTCGATAACTAGGTTATATCGCATATAACCAATCGATACATTCGTCGCGAGAATGAAATACGGTATCACATACACGAATTATTCTCGCTCCCGCACATATCTCATATGCGCTCCTATTTCGTTTCGCTTGAACTAGGAAACCTCTGTGTAGGACTCTAAAGACTCGTCAATACGCCGGCAGCAGATGTTGATCATATCAAACACCCACAAGCCGCAAGCGGTCTGCTAAACGTAACGGCCACCCGGGTATTGAGCGATCAGAAGATCGATGAGCAAGCCCGCTCACACTCCTGCGAATCCAACCAGTAACACTTACCGTATAGTCCGGTCTGTTCGTCTGATATGTCGCATATCTCGCCTAGGGGTGGTAAACGTCAGACCCCAATAGCTCGATAAGTCATGCCGACTTGAGGTCCATAACATTCGTGAAGCTACTGATAACTCTTACCAGTATATCACAGCAACCCTGGCCAGGGATTTCCTGTTATGGCCAGTCGAGCATAGCACAACATCAACCCCCAATACCGGGAGAGACGAATCCCCTCCTATCGCTCATTGCCTCCATGTGAATCGGGACTGTACCCAAAAACCACCTTTTTGCACAACTCAGTAGAGCCGTGGTAGGGTGGAAATCAAAGCACAGTGGGAGACACACAAGACTCTATGACGATCTCGGGTCAACAGACTAAGCTGTACCAGTGTCACCAGAGAACTGCCATCTGACGTGAGGTATAATACCATCTGGGAGTTCTCGGCGAGTCCGTTCAGTGTACCCAGTCTCCACTGAGCACCCGCATACCATCTTCGATGTCAAACACCAATGGATATGGGATCATCCATCGCCCATCGCATGGGTCGAGAAGATATGCGCTAGTCTACTCTGGAATATCGATGCCCCGTCTCGATATTCCCACGACTAGGAACATTTCAAGGATGTACTCATGGACTACCCAGGCCCCACTAGTATGATCTGCATCATAGTCCTGGAAGTCGAGTACACATCCTATGGGCTTTATCAACATGTAATCAGAGAGACAGAAAGTATACATGTTAAGATAAAGTGCAACCAGATAGCGTACTATCATGTCGAGCAAGAAAGTCCTACCTATATATGTCCCAGCATCCACTACAATATACATCCAATGTACAGTAATGGCCTCTAGGGCATACATATAACTAACAATCTCCCACTTGCACTAGGGCCATCTGTAGCAGTGGTTGCAGTATCACATACTCAACCATCCCCTAAATTGTCTCTCTTTGGGAAAAAGGCCTTCGTGAGTGGATCCGCCGTGTTGTCCTCTGAGTCTTCTATCCTAACCTCGATCACCCTGGAGATCAACTATCTCCATGATCAGGTGATGCTGCCTCAGAATTTGTCTGGGTCGCTGATGGGACCAGGGTTCCAGGGCCGAAGCCACACTTCCATTGTCATACAATGGCAGGAACCTAGTTCATCTTATGAACCAATATACACCCAAACTTCCTCTTTGGTAGTATCTTCAATAGCGATGTTACCAGCCTTTATCGTCTAGTTTGCCACGGTATCTAGCTTGGAACTCTTCCAACATACCGTCCCTTTACTGAGGGTAAAGACAGTGCCTGTGACTGACATTCAGTCGTCTTTATCACCGTGGAACCCTTCCAGTGATTCTCCCCAGGATCGATTGATACCGTCTCGCTACATCTAGTGAGAATCCTAGCATCCAATTACATCTATCTCATAGGTGAAAACTCAGGATTTAGGAGGTATCACTTTGATCCTATTTGGAGAATCCTAGTGATAATAGGAGATTGACCGATCGTTGTATAGGAAACTCTTTTCCTATCAAGAGTATGTTGTCTACGTACAATACGAAGATGACCACCTTACTCTCTACTACCCTTTTTTATATACAAGGTTCGTCTACCATTTTGATGAAGTCAAACACTTTGACTATTACATCAAAACAGACGTTCCAACTCCGCGATGCCTGCTTCATTATGTAAAGCAACTTGCACACGTTTCCGCTGCTCCCACTGTTTACGAAGACCTCTGGCTGTGTTCTTATAGACGTTCGCTTCTAAATCAGTATTCAGAAAAGCAGTCATGGCACCCAACCGCCAGATATCGTAGTCATGGTATGTAGCCGTGGTAAGTAGGATCTGGATAGACTTAAGCATAGCTACTGGAAAAAGGTTTCATCATTATCCACGCCTGGTCGATGACGAAAACCTTTAACAAGTCTAGCTTTGAAAGTCTCAACTTTTCCATCTACACCAAGTAATCTTCTCAAGATATACTTGCTCCTGATGGGGATTTAACCCTTCAGATATAGCAGCTAAAGTCCATACTTTGCTGGTGTACATGGATTCCATCTCAGATCGCTAAGCATCCAGCCATTCTTACAGAGTCCCTACTCTCGATGGCCTGCTCGAAACTAGTTGGGTCATCATCTCATGATGCAATCCTTGCTCCCACTGTCATCGAGAAACCGAGGTATCTCTCAGGCGGATGAGGAACCCTACTAGATCGGCGGAGAGGCTGAGGTTCGTCGGGAACTATAGAATCTTATGGTTCTGTCAAATCATCAACTGCAGTTTTGTATAGCTGGAACCGTTCCAGTTCTACAGAACTGATCCTGCCTCGATCTTGTCCGGATTTTGCTTTAGACATAGGCCGGACAATCCCAAATCTTAACTTACTTAAGAGATAGGATCTTCCCATACCATATCTCATATGGAGTGGTAGGCATTGATTTGATTCAAACCTAATTCAATAGGTATGCAGCTTCTCAAGTGCATAACCCCAAAAAGGAAATAGGTAAATCAGTAGTACTCATCATAGAGCACACCTTATCATATAGGGTGTGATTGCTCCGCCCCGATATACCAACGTGCTATGGTTTATGCGGAGGAGTAATGCTGAGAGAGAATCTCATTTTCTTTTAGAATAGTCCAGGAATGCTATGCACAAGTATTCTCCTCCCTGATCTGATCATAGGACATAATACTTATACCCGTATTTTGGTTCTCTACTTCCTACTTATATTCTGTGAATACCTCAAAAGGTTCGGACTTATGTTTCAACAGGAATATATGACTGAATCTTGAGAGATTATCAGTGAATATAGTGAAGTATAAAGAACCAGTCCTGGCATGTGTAGACTGGAGACCTTACATACATCATCATGTATCAGTCCCAAGAGTTTACCAACTCTTTCTCCGTTTCCAGTAAACAGAGCTGGTGTCATTATATCTTTGTGACATGACTGGCAAGTTTCACAAGATGTAAATTCAAACTGATTTAAATATGCATCTAAATGTAACTTCAGCTAGTCGGGTCGCATTGATATGACCTAGTCTACAATACCTTAAGAAGAATTCGTTCATTTCTGAACTCTTCCTCTTGTGTGTGTTCTGTATACGAGGAACTGTAGTTTGATTTAGAACGTCAATGCTTTTAGATAACGTGCCTGAACCGATCAACTTTTGATATAGGAAATGTTCAAAACATTATCCATCAATACAAAATTATATCATTTCTTTACTAATAAAGAGACTGATATGATTTTGTATATCAGGTTCGGTATCTAATAGCATTTGTTCAGAATCAATGTATAAGTAATACAGGGTGACAGTGACCGACAGACTTGGCTGCAACTCTTGCCCCGTTTTCTGCCTCATGAAACTTATCACCCGTTCTCAGTTTTTCTACCCTTTTTGTAGCCCTATGTAACAGATTACATATCTGGGATCCTGATCCGGTATCTTATACCCAGGATGCAGAGGATGCTGAGAAACAGTTCTTTGTAATGAACACACCCGAAGGAGATGCATCATATGCACTTTCTTCGTTTGGGCGGCATAGGAATTCTGGTATTCCCCTATTTCCTGCTCTGTCTTATAACAATTATAAGTTGGAGCGGGACCAACGTTCCCCAGCTCAGTATAACAAGCGGGTTCGGTCAATACATCCGTATTATTATCTTGATTAAGGCGTGATATGGTCGC
The DNA here is from genome assembly GCA_030015575.1 of Agapanthus africanus. Taxonomy (NCBI): domain Eukaryota; kingdom Viridiplantae; phylum Streptophyta; class Magnoliopsida; order Asparagales; family Amaryllidaceae; genus Agapanthus; species Agapanthus africanus. Next base: position 336,676,482 of record CM057345.1, on the reverse strand, counting down.
TACCAGGAGAGAGAGAGAAGAAAACACTCTGCGTGCGCTCTTGCAAGATCAGATTGGTTATATATTTTATCTAATCAGGATGGCTCCCACTGTTTTTATCAAATCTTCCTTCAAACCTTAAAAGGAAAGACTAGCCGGGATTAATTACACTCTACAAGTTCGCCAATCTTTCAGCCAGGCCAGTGTCGGTACTTTGAGGGAGGTTCCCCGTGCTTTCGCACGGACCTAATTACTGTAAACCTCGTTTTCCCAGAGGCGTAACCCCGTTGACACCTTTCTAGACACCTACTTGATCGGCTAATTGCAAAGTGCAAAACTCTCCCAGGAGTAACAATTACTCGCAGTGGGTATCGGGATCCAACTATCATATAGAAGGTATGCAATCTCATTGCAAATTTCAACACTTGAAACTCCCGATAAAGATTTTTACCCCTAGCACCTATGACCTTGGCTAAGGTCAACAAATCATAGGTACTAGTCAAGTTCTACCCGTCATTTCGTGATTAATTAGACCCACCCACATGACCCTTGGCTAAGGTCAACAAAGCCACATGACTGTCCTAACTAATCGCATCATATGCGGTGTAGGAAGACATCACTTAGCTACCGTACACTGTGCCTTGACTATGGTCAACAAACACAGCACGAATACTAAGTACTCTACTTCCTAAAATGACGGAAGGTTGCGACTGGTTTTTGTGAAAACCTTTAACGCTTTGAACTTGATCTCGTTGCGGAATCAAATGGTTTTAAATGGAATGTTTTCGAGGCTTTTCTAGTTTTGCTAAAGGGGTCACTCCCGGTGAAGGGATCGTCGGCCCTTTCCTCGTCGAATGAGGTGCGGGATATATCATATATATCACTGTGCAAAGCGGAAACTATAGAAGCGATCAAAGACAAACCGAGGGTTGTAGCATCTGCCAATTATTGCTAAAGGAGTCACTCCCGGTGAAGGGATCTCGGTCCTTTCCTCATCGAATAAGGTGCAGGATGTTCTATAATGAACACCTCGATGCAAAGCAAGAACTGTAGCTACCTGTTTTATTTTGAAATTTGATTCCACAACATCAATTAGGTTTATTTTCTTTCATTAATCTTATTAATGAATATCCCATCATTTAAATTACCTAAACATCACAGATAGATATGACGTACACTTATGCCATCCGCATTCGCCTCGATGTCCGCTCGTGCACCGTTAGGTTAGGTAACTAACGGCAGAGCGGGGCAGGGCTAGCGCGGGTGTAAAACATAAGTAACGTCTATATAATATATCATTTATACTATAATATCTGTCACAGAGCACAGAATATCGCATGATCACAGATAAAACACAGCAGAAGAAACATATGAAATATTGGATATACTAGGACGTCCGTGTTTTCAATACGAGCCAGTATAAAACACGGATTCCACAGTCGTGATGAATAGCCAATCCCACACCCCTAGACCCCTACGAGAGCGGCAAGCAACCCTACCAATTCTAGGGTTAGGAGACCCGGACTCGACTCCTCGAGTTGGTCTCCCACTGGACCCCAGAACCCGGTTACTTGTGCTCCCCTCCTTGGGTCTATCCTAGTGCAGAAAAGTAAATAATATACAACAACGGTGACAACTTCCGCAACCTGGAAGCGCCCCAATAAAAGAATATTACATACAAGTTTTTACATGAATGAAAATGAAAAATACTCATCTCACATAAAAAAAACCCCGGCTATTCAAACACGACGATCCAATATAACATATCCAGCAACACATAACATCACATGTCATCAACGTAAGTAAATATGCGCATCCCAATTGTCGTTGACATATAGCAACGAAACCGGCGATATCACATATTACACTTACGGTCACAGAAAAGAAAGTGTAAAATTACAACAGTTGGAATCCGCAACCTCCTCAGATATCGCATGCCTGACCAAATGAATTACTTTAGACATCGCATGCCTAACAATTATAAACCCCGCATTTTAGTCTCATTATCGAAAACTCTTTTCAATATCAAGTCGGGCAATTCAACAGGATTCCCGACATTCTGATCGAATGCTCGTCGCAAACTTCAGTAGACGGCCGCACCCCTGATACCGTCGACGAAGTGCACCAAGGCGGAACACCGCTACCGCGAGCACCCGAACGGATGCTTTCGGCGACGGGGTTCTCCTACAGTCACTTGGTCGGGGCTATGGAGTGAGACTGTCTATTAAGTTTACCCGACGAGTATCCGCGTACGCTACGTGATTGCGACGGACTTTTGATCACATCACAATTCCGTGGCAACCGATCAAGTGAGACCAAACTGCTATGTTTATAATATTCATTCCGTTATCTCATAACTATTTGCGAATTCCAATTATTGTATCAAATTCCGGATAAATAGAAAATGCTAAACTTTTCGATCGAACAATCGAACACCCAAGTTTTCCCGATACAGCTCAACACATGAAATAAGTCTAACAACATTCAGTTCGTGCCTCAGTAGTAACGGTCCAGCCGTAGAAGGGTCAAGCCAACGCCTCACATGTGGCACGCCGTACTGCCCCAAACCCGAAGGTTCAAAGGGCAGTTCAAGACGGTCACATAATCGAGTTAAGGTTTGTTGTCTTCTAGAGGGACCATCGCGTTACTTGCACTACTTAGAACGTCGTTAAACTACGGAAAAATCCAACAATTGGAAATTTCCCGGCAGAGGAAAAAGTGGGTATTTATACCCGGTCGAATTTTTTAACATATTCTAAAAATACCCGGAAAAGCACACCGACAAAATTAGACAGTCCGATCGAATACACCGAGTCCCCAATACAACTCAGAAAATACAACTCTGGAAAAATTATTAAAAATTCCCAGGAAAATCAGCATAGAAAAATAAGAATTACTGTGCAGAAATAAATTCACAAACCGACAAAGTAGCCGCGGATCCGCCGCATGAGCCTTCTTTAAGGCCGCGGATCCGCGCCTACTTCATGGAATCATTACCACGAATTTTACAGTTTCTCTTAGATCTTTCTGCTAATTTTACTGCATATTTTTAATGTGGAAAAATCCTCGAAATTAGAAAATGTACAGAGAGCATATTCTTAGTCGGGTTTTTGGGTCGATCGGACTTCTGATTCCGTCGGGACTTCGCCTAAGGCTCTAGCAAGGCTCTGATACCACTGTAGGGTTCCTAGGCACTCTAGTGAAGTCTCACAAGTGATCAAACACGCTAATTTCTAAAAATTACGGTGCCGAGAAAACCTAGAACGGATCGTTAACTAGATATTTAGGCAAAGCAAGCATGTAAACGGAAATATAGAAATAGGGAAGGGGCTACAACCTTTGTAGATCCGGTCCACCACTTCGTAAGCTCCGCGATGATCTCCCTCCGCTGTCCAAATCGAACCCATGACTCTAGCATCGTCATCATCGAAGAATGGGCGGGCTTGATCGTCGGTTCGATGCCGAAGATGATCTACGTCGAGGCATCGCAAGAATAAGCTCCAACTTCACCAAGTCGGGAAAACCTGTGAAGGAAACACCCTATACTACTTGGAAAGAGGTAGAGGATGAAGAAATAGGAGTTGGGTTGACTTTAGATTTGGATTTCACACACTTTTTCATCAATCACCATTGATGTAGCAAGCTTTTTTCCATGGAGAGAAGAAGATAAAAAAGAAGAAGATGATATGATATTCTCTTTTAAAAAGAAAAGAAAATATAATCCTTATCATATCATTAACCATAGTTAGATGTAGAGAATTGACCAAGGTTAATTTGAAGAGTTAGGGTTAAGAAAGAAGACAAAATGGTTACTTAGTCAAAGTTTCAAGAAACTTCAACTACAAACAAAATAAGCCACCATTTCATTTTCTTTATCATTTTCTTTTTCCAAAATAAATAAATAAATAAATAAGAAAAAGAAAACCCTAATCTTAATCTTAACCATGGTCAAATTCTTTACACTAACCCTAGCTTGCATGTATCATCAAACATGATACAATCATGTGCACAAAATATATCACATATGCAATGTGCACAAACTAAGTGAGTGAATCCATTTAAAGTGAACCAATACTAGTTAATGCAAAGCAATATATCAAATATATAATTGTACATTAAATCATTAAATCAACACTTGATTCAATGATCCGGTCATGTCGCATATAACCGGCTAGTATCCAATGTATCGGCTTATCGAATCAATCCTTGATTCGATAACTAGGTTATATCGCATATAACCAATCGATACATTCGTCGCGAGAATGAAATACGGTATCACATACACGAATTATTCTCGCTCCCGCACATATCTCATATGCGCTCCTATTTCGTTTCGCTTGAACTAGGAAACCTCTGTGTAGGACTCCAAAGACTCGTCAATACGCCGGCAGCATATGTTGATCATATCAAACACCCACAAGCCGCAAGCGGTCTGCTAAACGTAACGGCCACCCGGGTATTGAGCGATCAAAAGATCGACGAGCAAGCCCGCTCACACTCCTGCGAATCCAACCAGTAACACTTACCGTATAGTCCGGTCTGTTTGTCTGATATGTCGCATATCTCGCCTAGGGGTGGTAAACGTCAGACCCCAATAGCTCGATAAGTCATGCCGACTTGAGGTCCATACCATTCGTGAAACTACTGATAACTATTACCAGTATATCACAGCAACCCTGGCCAGGGATTTCCTGTTATGGCCAGTCGAGCATAGCACAACATCAACCCCCAATACCGGGAGAGACGAATCCCCTCCTATCGCTCATTGCCTCCATGTGAATCGGGACTGTACCCAAAAACCACCTGTTTGCACAACTCAGTAGAGCCGTGGTAGGGTGGAAATCAAAGCACAGTGGGAGACACACAAGACTCTATGACGATCTCGGGTCAACAGACTAAGCTGTACCAGTGTCACCAGAGAACTGCCATCTGACGTGAGGTATAATACCATCTGGGAGTTCTCGGCGAGTCCGTTCAGTGTACCCAGTCTCCACTGAGCACCCGCATACCATCTTCGATGTCAAACACCAATGGATATGGGATCATCCATCGCCCATCGCATGGGTCGAGAAGATATGCGCTAGTCTACTCTGGAATATCGATGCCCCGTCTCGATATTCCCACGACTAGGAACATTTCAAGGATGTACTCATGGACTACCCAGGCCCCACTAGTATGATCTGCATCATAGTCCTGGAAGTCGAGTACACATCCTATGGGCTTTATCAACATGTAATCAGAGAGACAGAAAGTATACATGTTAAGATAAAGTGCAACCAGATAGCGTACTATCATGTCGAGCAAGAAGTCCTACCTATATATGTCCCAGCATCCACTACAATATACATCCAATGTACAGTAATGGCCTCTAGGGCATACATATAACTAACAATTCATGCTATGTTTGTTGGCCTTCGTCAAGGCATAGTGTATGGTAGCTGCTTGTTACCTTTCTGCTGCATAGATAGATGCGTTGGTTTGGGACAGTCGTATAGCCTTGTTGGCCTTCGTCAAAAGCTTGTACGGGTGGGTTCAAATTAACCTGGACAATGACAGGTAGAACTTGACATGTGACTTATGATTTGGTGGCCTTCGTCAAGGTCTAAGAGCATGGGGCAAAAATCCACATCGGGAGTTTCAAAAGAACTGAAACTTGCCAGATATGCGCATACCTTCTGGAGTGTGATAGCGTGAGCGGATTCCGTCACGTTATTATGTGATGATAGTTGGATCCCGATTCCCACTGATGAGTTGGTTTACTCCTCGGGTGATCCCGACTAATTCTTCTTCCAGGTTTGGAGGAGAATTTGACGTTACAGTGGGAGGTTTCCAGATTAGATAAATTGGTAAGCATTCTGATCTAGGTTAGAGTGCACGCTGAGTGTTTCTTTTCTCTCCCTCTTTGGCAGCGACCATTGACCCGACCTTAGACTATGACTCAGAGACCAAGTTGACCGAACCTTCTTATAAGACAGGCTTTTGGATTGTCAGAGTTGCAAACCTCATTGCCACTCCTACTTTTACCCTTTTCTCCAGGACACCATGTATTACTACGAACGTCCACATCCATTGGACAAAACCATCGTATGGTTATATACGAACTCGAAGGAATTTATTCGAGGATAGTTTCCGGTTCTGGAGAAAATAGATAGGATTATTCAGTTGTCTTTTCCTTTTACCTTTTCTCAAGTTCTGAGTACTCCTTGGTTTAGGAGATAGTACACCTATTACGCAAATTGGATAGTCTTCTTCCAAACCATAGGCAGGTGCCGACCGGTAGGGAATGAAGAAAACCAATTAGCCTAACGATGGTGTATAGAAGGTATTAAGTTAAAACAAAGAAAGGGATTAGTGAGAGGGCAAAGTAAATTGCGACTGATATTCACGACAAAACCAGGTATTTCATTAGCACTCCCACTTCACCTTTGTATTTCTCCAGGACACTCCGTATCACTACGAAGATCCACAGTTTATTGGATACTCCATCGTATGGTTATATACAAACTCGAAAGGAACTTCTTCCAGTTCGGGGATGGATTCTGGTTCAGGAGAAATAGGAATAAGGTTTATTCGGTTGTCTTCTATCTTCACCTTCTCTCGCATTGCGAGTGCTCCTAGGATTAGGACAGTACACCCATTATGCTTACTGGATAGTCTTCTTCCAAACCATAGGCTGGTGCCGAACGGTAGGGAAGGAAGAAAACCATTTGGCCTAAAGGGGTGTGCAGAAGGTAATGACTGAAGACATATAAAGGGATTTGGAGAGGTGGCAAAGAATTATACGGTTACAGTCGTGAATCCGGAAGAGGCATTACTAAGAATACCGGATACCCCATCGAAACATTTCAATGTTTCAGTTTCGCTGTGTACAGTTAAAGGAAAACTGATTTCCCGATTAGATACTTGCTCCAGGGTATGTATTTACCAGGTTTGATTCTCACATCTGTATGGCTTTACAGATGATGAGTGGGAGTGAGTTATTGGGAATTAGGTGATCATCCTCATTATATCGGGATTCGTTGTAATCGGTGATATTTGAGGAAATCATCTGGGCTGTTTGCCGGTCGGTAAATATTTGGTTTTGAATATCCGCTGTTATGCACCAATTTCAAATCGATATATCTGTACGTCTATTTTCATAGAGTGAGATATACCTTTTTGAAATTATGTCTATGACATTTACCTATATCAGTGGATGGTTAGGTAAGGAGCATTAAACAGCGGTGTAATTTTTCTTAACCATAAGTACAGTTTTCAACCTACGACACACAGTGAATGAGTTATCAGACTCAAGGGACTTATACAGAGTATTGTATGTTGTCCAGGGTCCATCAGGACAGAGGGGTTGGTTCTCGTACTATATTCGGTTTACTTATGACTTCTCTAGTTTTTAGACAGGTGTTTCGTGGAAACACAGGGTCCGAGTTTTGAGAAGTTATAGGTATTTGAATAAAGTAGAGAACCAAGTGTTGCAAGTATCGGGATTCTTCAAGTTGATCGAAAATGTAGATACTTGAGTATGGTATTCAGTTGATAGTAATGATTTAAGAGAACTTGCTTCTCTTTCAGGTTACTCATAATTGGAAGCATTCCTAAGTTGAGTAACGCTGATTGGCCTCTCTCCATTTAGTTGACATGCACTGGAGATAGCTGCATGATTTGAATCTGGTTCAATTAAATCAGTGCCTCTGGTTCTATATTGGATATAGAACAGTTCATATCTTAACGTTGTTAAGGTACGGGGAGTTTTCCGGTTTATGATTAAAACCAGACACTGGACAACTCAAGGCACGTTTCTGTAATGATTGTTTGTGGGTTGACCCAGGCTATGACGAGGATTGACTTTCTACCATCTGGAAGATCAATAGTGATATTGTTCTTGACTCGCCACAATTTTAATAAAAATGGATTTTTTCAGAAAACAGTAGTGCGAGTATGGTAGAACTGGAAGTGATTCCAGAACCACAAACAATTACTGAAGATTTGATAGGAACATAAAGATTCAATCTGGTTTGACATTCCATTGGCCACTCCGCAGATGTGGTGGGTAACTTCAGGCACCCGAGAGGTACTCCGGTAGCCTCAAGGACGGTGACAGGGAAGTTCTTGTTTACCCACACTTGCCATTGCTGTTGTTCCAGACTGTGAGACCCGGTGGGAAGATGAGTATAGCGTCGTTCAAAACTAGTTTTAGAAGTATACGTGTATATGACTCTGCCAGAGGGTTGTCTTAGTCAGTGGAAGCAGCGGAAGCATTGGTGGACAGGCAGCTTATGTCTATTTATAGACTAAAGCAGATATAGCGGAGATAGATCATCAATTTCTGATGTGAAAGTCATAGGTTTGACTTCATCAGAATAGAGGATGGATCTGTTGAGAAGGTAGTAGGGTTTGATGTCATGGTATTTGGATGACATACACAGAGTAGGAAGTGATATTCCTATACTACAATCGGTTATACTTTGGTCGTCACACAGTGGTTTCTCCACAAAGGAAATGGATTTTATATCAGACATACTGGTTACTAGATCTATGGTTTTAGATCTAGATTTGGGTGGTTTCCCAATTAAGGGTACTTAGACAGCATTCTAAGAGTATTTAGAATGGACGACTCCTGGCACGGTAGTGTACCTGCAGGTGATGGAGTCACCCTCTCTAAAGGTGTCTTACAGACTAAAGGGGAGAGGGATGTGCATGATTGGCAGATCACTTGCTCATACAATTGAGTCAATCACGAGATGTCAAGTACCACACCAGATGTTGTTCTTGCACTAGATGCAATAAGTTGATCCTATCCTAGAGAGACAGTCGGAAGCAGTTTTAGAACATAAGTGGATGTTCTAGGGATATGATAACGACAGCCTCATTCGGGAGACAGTTATCATTCCAGGCTTCCAAGGTGACCTGGACGACAAGGAGGTTGTCAGAGTTATAGTTTTCCCTCTGACGAGGGGCAGTATTTTGGACAGGTGGTCCAAGGCAATACTGAGGGAGGCATGGCGCAGGATACTGATTAAGTTCAGTTGACGATACAGTCTAAGAAGTTTGGATTTGGAGTTCATTTATGAGCTGGGTCCCATCAGACATCCAGACATATTCTCAGACAGGTATTGCTCATTTCGGGAGATGGTTTTCTCCGCGAACTTGAGATATAGAGAGACATAGAAAGAAACATCAAAGCGGATCCACTCACTGAGGCTATTCCTCGAACGCAATAGTTTCGCAAGCGAGCTTTGTGAGACTGACTAGTAAAGGAGTTGGGTGTTCGGTATCACACGGGCTGTGAGTATGCGACATCGCAATAATTAGCCTTGAGTGCAAGTGGGAGATTGTTGGAGATTGTGCCCTCGGAGTCAATTATTGGATCACAGGCACGTGATTGCAATGATTGAGAGAGGACCTGTCCCAGTAGGATAGTCTTACTCGAGATGATAGTATGCTATCTGGTTTACCTTTATCATCGTGTACTGCTTTAGGTGACCTGACATGTCGCTATTACACGTTGATAGAGCCCTGAGGATTCTTGCTTGACTTCCAGCAGTATGAGGGCGATCATATACGTGAGAGCTGACAGTCTATAAGCACATCCTTAAAAGGTCCCTAGTCGTGGGAGTTTCGAGACATGGGATCGATACTCCAGAGTAGACTAGTGTATACAGTCGAGACCCCGACGAGGGGCGGTGGCCGGTCTCACAAGCCATTGGTGTCAGTTGGATCACCTAAGATGTATACAGGTGCTCATTGGGTTATGAGTACACCGGACAGGACTCGCCGGGAACATGCTAGTTGGTCTTATACCTGACGTCAGATGGCAGTTCCCTGGTGACATGTGTACAGGTTAGTTCATCGACCCGAGGATCGTCATTTGTCTCATGTGAGTTCCTACTGCACTTTGATTACTACCCTACCACGCTCAAAGGAGACGTGCAAACAGGTTTTAGTTGGGTACAGTCCCGAGCCATATGGAGGCAGTGAGCGAATCTTCAGGGGTTCGTCTCTCCCGGTATTGGGGGTGAGGTCGCGCTGTGTCTAGGAGAGCCATTACACGAAGCCCTCGGCCGAGGCAGGAGATTTACTGGTAGGTATTCCAGTAGTATCTCAGGGAGTTCTGGGCTACACTCCGACATGACTTGTACCGCTTTTGGGGGTCTGACTTTACCAACCCCCTAGGCCCGCCATGCGATGCTCATAGACGAACGGACCGGACTGTACGGATATTGTCACTGACAGGCTCAGTAGGGTGTCAGGATGAGTTCGCTCATCGACGTCCCTTTTGGTCAATACCTGGTGGCCCGTTACGTATTGGCTTATACCTCTGACGTGCTAGTGGTTAAATCCACAACCAAGGTGTTGACGAGTCTTTAGAGTCCCCCACATTCAGTTGCTCAAGTTTTCGGGCGAAAAGCTGTAGAGGCCGTATGGAGATATGGCAGGGTTCGATCAGATACATGCGGTATTGCACGGATCAGGATCGAACAGATATTACTAGCCGGCTTTGGTTTAAGCCGGATCCTAGTATAGTACAGTATAGATTTTGTCTCATTGCATTTGTATTCGGTTGAAATACAGATGCGGGTGTGTATACGCAGTATTGGGGTTTTCCTGTAATTTATTACGGGACCAGTTTTCTGGAGTTGCCAGTTTGCTTTCCGTTTCGGCCATTTTCATTTGTATCGTTCATTGGTCGAAGATTGGTGGAGGAGGGCTTATTTGCATTTGTGCAAATTAGCTATTTGGAGGGTTGTCTTTGCATACTTTTGTATCATGATGGTTTCATGATGGAGCCCCATCCCTTGACCTTCCATGGTTCATGATTGCTTGACTTTTTGTAGCAATCATGGTTGTTGATTTGTTGATGGAGTGTGGTTTTGCTTGTGATGATGATTCTTGCATGATGACCATTCCTCTCACTTGCATTATTCTTGTGGCTATCTCTTTTTCACTCACTCCCTCTCTCTCATTCTCTCCTGATCCACCATCATGGCCGGCCAAGCATGATAGGGGCTGTCCAAAATTTGTTGTGGGGGTTTTCATCTCTTTTGGCTTGGAAAAATCCCCACAAGTTCCATCTCCAAAAGCCAAGTTCATTACCTCCACCAAAGGCAACATCCACTACCCCAAAAATGAGACATGAGCACTACACATTCTACAGCAAACCTTGGGCACGTCGGCTCGCCAACTTCGTGCCCGAGTTGCCTCAGTATAGAGGCGGGAGCCCGTAAAAGAAGCCGGCGACGTGGTGCCCTTCCGGCGACGAAGTGGAGACTAGAGATTCCGCGGTGGATCGGGACGACGACGAGAAGACCGGAGGACACGGATCAGTCGGTATATCTCTCTTCCCCATCCTGTAGTTAGCTAGGACTAGTTAATGGCCCGATCTGGGTTTTTAGTGCGCGGTGGTGCCGGTTCAAGTAAAATTAAAGTTAACCATCGCTTCCGCATTTGGCCTTGGGATGGAGGCCGTGGCGCCGCCGTGCACTTACAAGTTCAACTTCTATAGGTGGAGGTTGATTAATCACAAAATCTGTATTGTTTAGGAATGCTAGTTCGTCTGCTAAAAGTTCTTCAAAACTTTCATCATGGTGTGATCGAACATTTTGCTGTCAATAAATTTTGTGCCAGAATTTATCATACTTGATTTGTCAAAATACATGGAGGTAGAAGACTTGAAAAACTCATCTACCTCATTTTCAAAAGTATCCAAATCAAGTTGACTTTCTGGTATTATTGAACTTGAATTATCGGATTGTGATTCATCAACACTCGCTAACATTAAAAAAACAGAAGAAGAACCAGAGAGAGTGGAAGATGAAATGGGTAAACAAATTGGTGTGTCGAGTGTCTCTAAACGAGATGTGGGAGATGGAGGCTGAGTTTCGGTCTGCTCTTCGGTTATACCATTATCATCAACTTCAAGACGCATTTGGGATTCGGGAAGAATTAAAAGCTCAAGATGATGACTATAAGGAACTGAAAGGATCTGATGAATTGGTGGGACAAACTCATCCAAAATTTCGGGTTCATCAATCAATATATCCCCAACGTCAATCACCTCATTCAAGTGAAGGTTAAAATTCTCTACCACCTCATTCAAATTATGGTTCAAGAGTGGAGGTGTAGAGATCACAAGGATTTGGCATTGTTTCACTCGAAATGGACCCTTCACAGTCGGGTAAATCAAACACTGCATTATTACACAACTTCTCATACATTCTATCGTCCATTGGTGAATCATTTGGTGTACTCGATGAATCTGTGAAACTGGAGTTGTGGATTTCAGTTTGGAAAGGGAAGGTTTGATTAGGAAGGGTGTATAATTATATCTCACTACCCAAATTATCATTTTGTCCTATGCCTGAATTAGATATTGAAAAATTTTGGGCTGGTTTGAAATTATTTGCTTGCCCCCACTCTGTTATTTCCTTCCTAAATAGGTTTGACAATTCCAGATATTTTTCTAATGTCTTCTCAAGACTAGACTTTGGTCGATATGGGGTTTCAGGATAAGATTGAAATTCTTGTGGACAATTAAAACTCCCAAATGACTGATTAGAAGGACTGTCTAGAGAAGATGGAAAAGTCGGATTGGATTGATAGGAATAGAATGGTTGCGAAAATTGTGTAGGAGTAGGATCAACATTATGATAAGAAGAATATTGATATTGGTTGGTCGGTTGGTTAATGGACATCATACATGCCACAAACCGATTATGAAATTCTTCTTTGGAAAGTGGAGGTGATGGTTGATATTGGTCCGAGTTGAAACTTTGGCCTTTAGCCCTAGCTATATACTCGGCAATGGACATGCGTCTAGGGGCATCCTCACTCGGAGTATCAATAGAAACGGATGTAGAATAAGGATATGTTTGATATTGATCCGGATTGAAACTTTGGCCTCTAGCACTAGCTATATGCTCAGCAATGGGCATGCATCTAGGGGCATCCTCACTCGGAGTATCAACAGAAACGGATGTAGAATTAGGATACTGTTGATAAGACATGGACTGAGGTCGCCAACTGTTTCTACTCGCTTGTTCTATCCGATCTCTTAAGGACATGGGAGAGTCGGATGGTATACCGAAGGGATTACGAAAACAAGAAATATCTGGTTGTGGACAGCAAAGCTCGGCAAGAGTTCTTCTGTTTGGGTCACCTATTATAAGAAGAGAAGAGGGGGAAAAGGTTAAAAAGGGGAGAAAATAATTGGTTTGTTTTGAAAAAGGACGGATTTATGAAAATTCACACAAACATGCAAACACAACCCTAAATCTAATGGTCACCTAGGTCAAGTCTCTAGACCGCTCCTAGACTTCCCGAAGACAAATCGCAGGACAAATCCTCTACTGCCTCTTTATCCCTCCTATGGCCAGGTAAGTGCCAGGTAAGTGGGAGGTTATCCTCTACGTAAGTAGCGGGCCTAATTAAGTAACCACTTGCCTTAGACACACTTGACTTAGACACCACAAAAGAAATGCGGATATGCTATAGATTACCTACGACCTCCTTCTGTCCTAATTGAGCGCGACGGTTCTTAGAGTCTTGTCTAGATATTTTTTAATTAATGAGGGTGATGCGGATGCAAGTTTCGTGATTTTTGGGGCTTAGGAAGGGTAATGAAATCCCCATCTAATCTGAATTTGGTTTTTTCCCCTTAATTTCCGTATTAAAAATATGCAAACAACCAATTTCAAGAATGGCAACAAATTTATTTTTTAGCGGCGCTGAATTTTGCAAAGAATCCTATAGGAAATTGATATTGGACAAGATCAGAGAGAAGAGGAGAACACAGAGAGCAAACCTGAGAAATTTGGCACAGTGAACACCCTAAACGGCGGCGAAACACCCGCAAAAACACCACTATGGCCGCGGATCCGCGGTGCTACGGGGGAATTAGTGTTTAAATTTTCTCTGCAAGTCCCTGTGCTTCTCTGGATTCTTCAGATCTTCTCTGAATCTTGATCTCACTACTAAAATGATTCCAGATTCCCTCGCAAAAATTCAAACACTAAACGTTAAGCACTTGAAGGGAATCTTGGATGAAAATTTGTTGGAATAATAATTTTTCAACTCAAATAACAAAAATGAACAAAATAGCACACATCCTCGGCAACGGCGCCATTTGATTGATCGTTTAAGTTGTGGTAGAATGAAAAGTAATCACAATCAAAAATATTTAGACCGCAATCAATTAACGGTGTCGGTGTAGCGCGTTTATGAATACGGATCGTCCACTGAGATGTGTGTTTTGATCGATTTTGTTTTAGATGAGTCGAAATGAAAAGATAAAAGAAAATTGCAAGAAAGTTGATTCAAGATTTGTAATATTTGATTTCAAGAAAACAATAAGAATATAGATCTAGAATCAAGAATCAAGAAATGTCCCAATCAATTTAGTTATCAAGATTTGAAGAGAGGCTTGTCCGAATCAATTGAATCGATAGTGATGATTGATGCTTTTAATTACAAATTCTTATCTATTGAAAATTTGTTGCTAGATCGATGACAATCAACGAGATTTAGTGATCTATTGAAAAAACTAAGGTTTCTTCATCCTCATCCCTTGTCTTTTTGTTAATTAGCATTCAAATTCTAGCCTCTAGAAAATTCAATCATCGATTGTTGATCTCTAATTTAGAGCGAAAACATTCAAGAAAGCATCTCGCTCAAAACTAAGTTATCTTTGATTCAATTTCATAGGGTTTACAAAACTCATAAGACATAAGAATCGTTCAAGAATTCATCAACATCATCTACCTATTCTTTCGATTCCGATTCAAGCGGAGTTTACTCACGCATCATCATAAAGTAATCAAGAATGAAGATTATCATAATGCGAGAATGAATAGAAAGCAAGAATAAAGATTGCCACCTTTTATTATTCGATGTTTCGTTACAATACACTCAAAGACTACAAGAATTGAGGAGGAACAAAAATCATCGAACTAGCTTCGCATCGTCTTCTTGAGTCGCGGATCATCGTGGATCTCTTTCTCGGATGAAGATCGGCGTCGCTTCAAAAGGCTCATGGATGCTTGCTTGATTTTGAACTCGATGAATCTTGATTTGTCTTTTTGAAATGGATTTGGGTCTAGGGTTTAGAAATGCAAGTTGTGTCCTCAACTTGTGGAAATTTGGTTCAATATTCAACAACCCTAATTATGTAACCTCCAAAACCCTAGATCTAGATCTCTTTTTATAACCACCTCATTTGAATTTTCCCTCCAATGCTAGGTTGTTATAGAGAGTCTTCTAGAAGAAGTTTGTTGGAGGGAATATTCTAGAATGAGGAATATTCAAGGGTAAGGTTGTTAGGCTGAGCCTTCTGGAAAAAGCCACGTGCTATTTTAGGAGTCTTCTAGAAGCTAGGCCATTACAGAGAGACACGTGGAGGAATCTTAACCACTGAGGAGCTAACAATGCCGCGGATCCGCGGCGGATAGGCCAACTTGGCCGCGGTTCCGTGGCCTTCTTGGTGAGTCACTGCATGAAATTCCTGTGCTGTTATGTGTTGGAATTTTGGTATTTCGTGGGATGCTTGGAATCTTTTTATTCTTTCAGAATCATTGCCAGATTACAAGTCTTGGACTTGGTGTATTTTATCAGCACTTTGAGCAGTTCCGGCTCTTTTACCTGAAGAATTTCCTGCACACAATCTCGAGACGAGGATTGATATATACAAATCACTGCGATTAGTAATAAACACATAATTTCCCTTTAGAATGTCGATTATAACTATAACACGTGTTATTTGGTATTTTACAGATGAATTCAGAATCCGTGTTATAATTACAATAAACACCCTTATATGATTAATAAGAGTAGGGAAATTGACATGTTGAGAATGCAATATTTTCGACTGATCAGCATGCATCGGTAGTTACTGAAGGGATTTCCAAAAAGGAGCTATAGACTCAATATTTTACCTACGTGTCCGAGATGACACGAAACTTTTCGCAAAAAGGAAACCCTTCTAAATTACTTTCAAAACGACGGGACGTGTATATTAAACAAAGGATATATATATAGTTATCTTTTTACAATAAACATCCGCTACTTGTGCCGTGATATGCGCATCACACGACAACTTGAAAAAGATTGGCATGTATTTCTTTTCAGATGTTTTGATCAATTTACGACAATGCGTACTATGTACATGTTATAGTTTTGAGTATATCATGTTGATTTTCATATCGGACTTTGACATTTGTGTCTTCTCCATAACTCCGATGATTGCGGGAGGCTTGACGGAGTTTTGATTTTTTAGTTATACACTTTTTTTCATGTGCATGCATTGCGCTACGATATGTTTTGTGTATGTATGATTTCGGAGCCCCGGCGACTTGATCATTTTACTGAAATGTTTTAGTATTTGAGAGATTTAAATTTAAATTCGGGGACTGAATTTAATTAAGGGGGGAAGACTGTAACATTTCAGAAAAATAAAATATTATTTTTGGGAAGTTATACAATTAAATAATAAATATTATGAATATTTTAATGATATGGTATAATTATATATCGATAGTTTGGAAAATATCGGAAAATTAAATTGAATGGTGATTTTTGGAGGGATTTATGTGATTTAGGCAAATTATAAATTTTTATAACTAATTATATATAAGTTTATCATAAACTTGATTAATGTTCACTAATCACACATTGATGGTATTTTGTGCATGTGACATACACCATGTCATATACACATTTGTCACATTTTTCTACCATGGCTTCTTTCTTTTTGTTCATGCATGGCTTTGTTTTAAATGAGATGAAAAAGATAATTGAAAAGAAATGAAAAGAATAAAGAATGGGGAGACAAGGAGGTATGGGCCTGGATAAGAAAGAGAGAGAGGGTGAGGGGTCTTCCCTTGACCATGACATTGTTCTCACTTCATCATCTTCATCATTTCTTCTTCCCTTTCCTCCATGGCTGCCGCCTCTCCTCCACCCCCTCCACCTCTTCACAACACCCCTTAAAACACCTCAAAACACCTATTTTCTTTCACAAAAAGGTGCATAAGCTCACTACAAGCATGAGGAACCAAGAAAGTTGGGATTTTGAAGACTTGGAGCAACTCAAGAATTTTCTTGAGTTGCCAAATGAGGTAATTCTTTCACCATTAGAGTAATAATCCATTTCCTTTAGCTTCCATGTCAGTTTAAAATTGTTTATGTGAGGTTTAGTGAACATGGAAAATTCCAAGTTGAGGTTAGGGTTTGATTTGAATTGAGATGGTGCAATTGAGGTTTAGTAGTGACCTTAAACCCGTTTTAGTGTTAAGATTCTGGACAAAACCAGAGATTAAAACCCTGAGACATGAACTTAGAAACTACGATATCGGAAATTTATGGAAATTTGGTTGTTGTTTCGAGATCTGCTATCATCCGGGGGCTCTATAAGTAAAGTAGCAATTACAGAGAGATGTGCAGTCAACCTAGAAGCTAACCCCAAAACCTGAGGCCCCCACTCCATGTTAAGGCCGCAAATAATTCCTTTTTGGCCGCAAATTGCGGCCTTGGTGTGAGCAAATTGGTTCGTGCTTGGTCTATGGCTCCATTTTCAGTAAATTAGATCTATCAATATGCAACTTTTCCTAATTGTCACCTGAGGCAAATCTGGGAGCGTTTTCTTGAGTCGCTGTTATGGTTTTGCGACTTTTTAATGATTTTAGTTTTGGTATTGTGTTTTGTCTCGGTCACTTGACGTTTGTACGTCGATATCGGGAGTTGTTGGGTTATTCTTGCATGCGCAGATCATAGGTTTTAACCTATGTGTGATTCGTGTTCCGTTTTGGTTTTTATCCGTGATTTCGGTTTACGATATTATATGTGTTATGACATGTAGGTACCTCCACGTGAACTTCGAGACGACAAGCAAGGGCAAGGAGGCATCGACTTCGGCAAGCAAGGATCAAGGTGAGTAGATGTATATCTACGGGGGAAGTCGGGTGGATGGCGTATAGTACCCCTGCAATTTCGTAGCATTTGATGCCTTATGTATATATATATATATATGTTATATTATGAGATGTGTATACTTAGCAAGAAATGCTTTAGGGGACTTTGGGTTAATGTTAGTGTATTTGAAGATAATGATTTAGTTTAGTTCTTAGTCGCGAAACCCTAGAATATAGTTGTTACACACACACACACATGCACACACGTGATATGTTTGGGGTGTATATGGTTATATGTATGTGTGTGTGTGTGGATGCGTTGGTGCATATATATACATATACGTATACGCGGATGATGAGGATAGTATATAATATTTGGAGATGAGTCGATCTTATTTGGGCATGATGCCGTGAGATCGGTGATGTAAATTGGGTCGTGTTATGATATACTACATGATATTATAGTGGATCGATCGGCGATGTGTTTTATTCACACGGGGACATATATTTGGTGGTATCGGAATGTACTAGACTGTAGATCAGTACTCCTAGTTCAGGATATATTGATAATGATACTAGATAAATAGCGAGTTATATGTGATATTTGACCCGTACCCCGATTTGAAATGTCGTACGATGGATTTTTACCGTACGATGTATAATGATGATGATTGACCCGCACTCTTGACTCGAGGATGTCGTATTATATATTAAATCGTACATGACGCTATTGAGGCGGGATCACCGACTACTAGATATATCGACTCGGACTTAGGTGGATTTCCTTACCTTTTGGCTAGTCTCTTAGTTTAGTGATGTAGTTATCAGGTAGATGTTAGACTGGGCTCGAGTCATACTTATTTTCAAAACCAATGAATCGTGAGTATTTTAATGATGGCCGAGGGATACTATGGATATTTCAAAGGACGTACCTTTCTTAAAAACACCGTAGCCCCTATTTTCTAAAATCATGATTCGTACTGTTTCAAATGCCAAAATTGTATGACTCGTATATATAAATGTATATTATCCAATGTTGCATTTACTATTCATTATCCGTTATTTTTATGTTCTCATTACATTGCATGTTTATACATGTGTTTCATTAATTATGATGATATCGACTGTTAGGACACCAGCACCATTACCGATGATGCGTATGCCCACATACACTTGCTTGCCGGCTCACACCCATCATCATCGGTAATTTTCATGTCACGTACGCACTAGAAATAATATTTTATTGATATAGCCTGCTAGCTAGTTGTTCAACATATTAGTAGTATGCTTGCTTTCATGTGCTAAATTAGATATTGCATTCTTTTACTTAGATATCCATGCATGTGTAATTATCTATTGGTCATGAAATGTTATGGAGCTTTATGCCGGTAAATAACTGTTTATTTACTCCCGATTTTGGGATTTGATATTTCCATGAGATTTCTGGATTTGAAGAAACCGCAAGAATTTTATAAACTCATTTTCATTTCTAAAAGATAGAAATTGTGGTTTTCTCGTGATATGATTTGAGAGGTGTCAACCATGAGTTTTCTCGGCTCTTGAGCGGTATCATACACCTGATTCGAGGAGGAGGAGGAACCGTCTGCGGGTGCATGGTAGACCCGGTGCGGTACCCCGGGGCAAGATGGTCGCAGATGACGGCGTTGAGCCTGACAGGGGAGCACTACCGACCGGTTATTTGTGACACGGCGGATATTCGGAGGATACCGACGTTCTCGTGAGATTTGATGATTTGGGGCAGTCGGGATTGCCGGAGCCCAGGGGCCAGTCCGGATTGCCGGAGCCTAAGATATTGAGACATTGAGATATTGAGTTTCATGATAGGGGCCAGTCCGGATTGCCGGAGCCCGAGATATTGGATATTTGGATATATGTTTTGTGTCGATGCTTGACACGGATTCTATGTTGATTTCATTGATGATACCCCTATTTTTATATACAGAAATCTCACTAAATTAAGAAAACAGTTTTCTCATTAATGATGTATTCTGTTTTCATTTGTAATGCATCCATACATCATATATGTGATATGTTTCTACCTGAAGCACTGACACGAGCACTTGGTATTGCACTATAGTAGATGTATACTTCGCCATTATTAGATGCTTCAGGCTATAGTATATTGAGGATATATTATTTTGGTATGACATAGGATAGAGTCATACATGCGATTTCTGCTCGGTGATGTTTTCTACTCACGAGTTGGCAACTCATCCCCGTTGTGCCACAGTTTCTTGCAGGTTTCACCGTATAGGTTCCCTTGGCGGCTTTACTGGCACACTGCTTCCTTCCGGGTGATTGCTTGGGTAGGTGGATTCATTTGCATCGTGACCACCGTTGTACACTTATTTATTTCTGTTGTATCTAGAAAACTCCATCAACCAGACTTGTATATTGATAGACCTAGAAACCAGTTGTTTATTCTTTCGACCTTAGAGTCGCACGCTTGTATTATTATGGGTTTTTCTTTGGTTTCTTTCTGAGTTTTGATCCTCGCCCTTCGACGTTGTATATTATATTGCATTGCGTGGTTGTGTCCGCCAATTGGCGAAGAGCTAGCTCCCGCTTGGGGATGCCTTTATATTATGCATGTTTGTACCCATTTGGGGCCAGTATTTATAAAGGAAACTCTACCGAAATTTTTGGAAGAGACTTGCTGTTCTAAAAATGCTTACTATGACTTTCAAAGTGATTTATATGCAAACTTTTAAACAAATTTTCCTTCTCCTTCTTTTCAAATGGTTTAGATTTCTGGGCTTTAGCTGACTTGAATCGGGTAGGGTCCTATAGACTTCACATGACTCAAGTACCGGTCACGTGCTATTTCGGGTCGTGACAACTATATGCGCAAAATCAAAATCAAGTATATCGGAGTGCATAAAATCAAAATCGAGTGCAATGGGTATGCACGAAAATGAAAATCAGTACAACTGATATATAAAAATATGAATCAAGTGCATTTGTGGTGCACATATGAAGTATCTGCTAAGTGCGGCTATAGTACAAGAAAATATCAATCATGAAACTAAATCCTCAAAACTTAAAAGCCTAAAACGATAAGAGCGCGATACTCGGATCACTAAACACGAATCAAAATAAATGACATTGAGGTACACCTCCTGTTAGGAATATGTATGCTCTAGAGGCCATTATTGTATGATATATTGGATGCTTGGACATATATAGAGGACTTTCTTGCTCAACATGATAATATGCTATCTGGTTGCTCTTTATCTTAACATGTACACTTATATTAGTATACTGTCTCTCTGATACAGGTTGATAAAGCCCTTAGGATGTAGGATTGACTACAAGGACTGTGATGCAGATCATACTAGTGGGGCTTGTGTAGTCCGCAAGAACATACTTTAACAGTTCCTAGTCGAGGGAATATCAAGATATGGCATCGATATTCCATAGTAGACTAGTGTGTACGTTTCTTGACCCTATATAGGGCGATGGTTGATCCCACAACCATTGGTCTTTGACATTAATGATTGTGCACAGGTGCTCATTAGAGAACGGGTACACCGTGTTGGGTTATGCCAGCGCCCTGGCCATCAAACTGTGGCCGATCGCGGAACAAATATTTTACAAACTGGCTCTAGAACAACCCACGAATACGGATCTACAATTAACCATAAACCTAGCAAGCTATAAAAAGAGTTGAGATGGTTATGCCGAATGATCCATGTGCTTCGGTCTTTAACCTCTTTCCCAAGCTCCTAGTGGCTACCATGATCAAGTTTGATCTCCGGTCTCCCTCCATTAAAGATGATCCACCTGAGAGTCTATGAATCGAGCTCCTACCTCATAACCGAGTTAACTAGGGTACCTAGTTCGCTAAACTAGATAGCCCAGAATATGCAGAGTCTAATGATGGATTGATTTGTCTCTAAACACCCTAGGTTTCTCAACACTTGAGACATTAAGAGTGGAGGTAGAAGAAGAAGCCTTGAGAGATGAGAGTGTTAAGCTTTTTAGCAACTCAAGGAAGAATGGCTAAGTGTTGTGAGTGACAATGAATCAAGCAACGAAAGAAAATATCTCACAACCCTTATCAAAATCAAGCCGCCACAATAGTGTTTTTATGAGTCACCAAGTGTGCCATGCTTCATTTAAATCGAAACACAACCCATCCCTCTAC
Source organism: Agapanthus africanus (assembly GCA_030015575.1). Classification (NCBI taxonomy): domain Eukaryota; kingdom Viridiplantae; phylum Streptophyta; class Magnoliopsida; order Asparagales; family Amaryllidaceae; genus Agapanthus; species Agapanthus africanus. Next base: position 336,654,438 of record CM057345.1, on the reverse strand, counting down.
CTCATTTAATCATTTATCAAAAATGATTAAATCAAAACTGAGGTGGCAACTTCTAGAATCTATCTCGTTAAAAATTACAAGAGTACCCTTCATCCGTATATACATACCCGTATCCGTATTTCGAAAAATACGAATACAAAAGAGACGAAAATAATCCAACAATATAATACTAGAATCCGGCTTAAACCAAAGGCACTAGTATAAACTGTCCGAATCATGATACGTGCATAAGTACACGTATATGATCGAACCTTGCCGTAATCAATTAAAAACCCTACATTATATATAGCATGGTGTAAGTCACACACACCCCCAGAAACCATGTATCATCTAGCATGACACAAAATATTTACACTAATATATATCACATATATACTAATGCACACTTGTGAGAAAAACAAATCATAAGTGAGCTAATATTAGTTAATGTAACTTAATATATCATATATATAATTATACATTAAATTATTAAATCAACACTTGATTTAATAATCCGGCTATATCACATATAACCGACTAATATCATGTGTATCAACTTATCGAATCAACACTTGATCCGATAACCCAGCTATATCACATATAACCGACCGATGTCACAAATCGCGAGAATAGAATACGGTATCTCATACACGTATTAATCTCGGTCCCGCACATATCACATATGTACTCCTACTTCGTTTTGCACGAACCAAGAAACCTCTGTGTAGGACTCTAATGACTCGTCAATACGCCGGTAGTAGATGATGATCATATCAAACACCCACAAGCCGAAAACGGTCTGCTAAACGTAATGGCCACCCGGGTATTGAGCGATCAGAAGATCAACAAGCAAGCCTGCTCATACTCCTGTGAATCCAATTAGTAACACTACCGTACAGTCCGGTCTCTTCGTCTGATATGTCGCATATCTCGCATAGGGCTGGTAAACTTCAGACCCCAGTAACTCGGTAAGTCGTGCCGATATGAGGCTCATAACGGATCGAGAAACTACTGATAACACTTACTAGTAAATCTCAGAAACAGCCCTGGCCAGGGACTTACTGTTATGACCAATCGAGCACAGCGCAACATCAACCCCTATACCGGGAGAGACGAATCCCCTTCTATCGCTCATTTCCACCATATGACTTGGGACTGTACCCAAAAACCACCTTTTTGCACGATCTCTTGACCGTGGTATGGTAGAAATCAAAGCACAGTGGGAATCACACAAGGCTCTATGACGATCTCAGGTCAACAGACTAACCTGTACCAGTGTCACCAGAGAACTGCCATCTGACGTGAGGTACAATACCATCTAGAAGTTCGTGACGAGTCCGTCCAGTGTACCCAGTCTCCACTGAGCACCCGTACGTCATCTCTGATATCAAACACCAATGGATATGGGATCATCCATCGCCCATCTACATGGGTCGAGAAGCTATATGCTATTCTACTCTGGTATATCGATGCCCCATCTCGATACACCCACGACTAGGGACATTAAAAGATGTACTCACGGACTACCTTTGTCCCACTAGTATGATCTGCATCATAATCCTGGTAGTCAAGTATACATCCTAAGGGCTTTATAACAGAGAGACAATCAATGTACATGTTAAGATAAAGTGCAACCAGATAGCATACTATCAGCAGTGGTTGTAGTATCCCATACTCAACCATCCCATAAAAGTCTCTCTTGGGAAAAGGCATTTGTGAGTGGATTCGCCGTGTTGTCACCTAAGTCTACTCTCCTAATCTCGATCTCCCTGGAGATCTACCATCTCCATGATCAGGTGATACGGCCTTAGAATATGTCTGGATCACTGATGGGATGGGGGTTCCTAGGCATAAGCCACAACTCTATTGTCACACAATGGTAGGAACAAAGTTCATCTCATGAACTTATATACACCCAGACTGCCTCTTTGGTTAGTATCGTTGGGAGCGATGTATCGAGCCTTTATCATCTAGTTTGCCACGATATTTAGCTTGGAACTCTTCCAACATACCGTCCCTCCACTAAGGGTAAAGACAATGCCTGTGACTGACATTCAGTCGACCTTACCACCCTGGAAGCTATCCAATGATTCTCCCCAGGATCGATAGATACCATCTCACTACACCTAGTGAGAATCTTAACATCCACTTAGATCTATCTCATAGATCCAAAAACCCAGGATTTAGGAGGTATCACCTTGATCCTATATGGAGAATCCTTGTGATAAAAGGAGATTGACCGAGTGTAGCATAGGAAAATCCTTTCCTATCAAGAGTATGTCATCCACGTACTATACGAAGAATACCGCCATACTCTCTACTACCTTATTGTATATACAAGGTTCATCTACCATTTTGACGAAGACAAACACTTTGACTACCACATCAAAACCGACGTTCCAACTCCGCGATGCTTTCTTTAACCCGTAAAGCAACTTGCATATGTTTCCGTTGCTCCCACTGTCTACGAAGCCCTCTGGCTGTTTACTTATAGACGCTCTGTTCTAAATCTGTTACTTATATGTATGCCCTAGAGGCCATTACTGTACATACGATGTATATTGTAGTGGATGCTTGGACATATATAGGGAAGATTTTCTTGCTCAACATGATACTATGCTCTGATTGTTGTTCACAACAGAATACTGCATTTTATACCGCCCATTCTTATGCTCGTGTGTTTATAGGTAGGTACTTTTAATCCGTGTTTGTTACATATTTACAGAGTACAGGTTTTCAGTCCAAACATTGCAAATCAAGACAAAATCTCCACAGTTACACCAAATACAGAACATCTGTTACAGCAGATAAAAGCCGGGTTCCGGTCATCCATATCCGTCCAGTGCCGAGTACCAGTTCCAGAGACAAGACATATGACAGTGGTCATTCGTGTCTCGGACAAGCACAGAGCACGAGGGGGCAGCACAAGAATCAATGGGTGCGCGGAGCTCGAGGGAGAGAGAAGTCAAAAGTGAAAAAGATAATGCAATCTTGGACTTGGATATCTGCTGTTATTCCAGAAGACTTTTGTGCATTTTGAAGTTTGCAAACACGAGGAAACATCCAACCAGGGACCCCGACCAAATCCCACGACATGACTCACCTAGGGAGCCGCGTTTCCGCGGCCAATTGGGGGTATTGGCCGCGGAAACGCAGCCATTACGGCGCCTCATCTGGTGGGTTTTTGGGGGTATTTTGGGTGTTTCATTTTATATCTGATTGTTGCCCTAGATCTTCAACTCCCTGCCTATAAATACAGCAGAACTTGCCAAAGCCAAGGGTCATTCTTTGTTCTCCATTCTTTTGTAGTTTTAGTTCTTTTTCTTCTTCTTCTTCATTCTTTTTCCATGAAAATTGTAGTGAGAGCTTTTTGAGTGGAAGATTAATGAAGATGAGGCTTTTGTATCATTCTCTTTTGTTCTTTCTTCCCCTTGAGATTCTTGCTTTCTCTTGATCATTCAACCTCTTCATTGAGCTTGAATAGTTAAGGGTTAGTTATTGATCTCAAGGGTCGTATTCTTTCATGGAATTAGCACTTCATTTCACATGCGTTCTCTACCCTTCCCTTGATCTTGCAACCTCTTCATTGAGCTTGCAAGTTTAAGGGTTGGCTATTGATCACATGCTTGTCTTGAGTCCTAGTTTCGTGTTCTTTTTATTGCTTTTTATTACTTGCAATTTATTTCCATGCACTTTAATTACTTGCAATTTATTTCATGCACTTAATACTTGTAATCTTTTCTTTTCTTTGTTCTTTTCTTTTGCTCTCTTTGTTGTTCATTTTGTGAATGTTGTATTTATTGTTGTTGTTAAGAATCCATATGATATTGTAAGTTAACATTTCTTTACCAATTCCTTTTCCCGTTATTTTCCATTTGAACTTCGCCCAAACCATACGCAAGCGCTCCGTTAGGCACCCTACCCTGACAAGGTAACGGTGATTTCTAACCACGACCGGTTGCGTTCGGTTTGGCCGGAGGCGAAAGCAAGAGACAAGAACGGAAGGACAAGGGTAAATAAGCCGTATTCCACGAATACCGCGCTTAAATCCCCTAATCCACGTTGTTGCCGATTGCTCTAGCTTCAATTGGTCAAGATTCGGCTCAAAGGTTTTGAGTACGGATTTCTTTAGCTTATAATCTCGTATCTTTTTCTTCACAACTTTATACTTGCAAATAATACACTTAGGATAGAATCGAACAACTCATACACAAATTCTTTATTGACTCGTCTAAAACAAGAAAGGACATACAACCATCTCCCTGTGGATCGATCCGTGCTCAACCGGCTAGCTGCATAGCGACACCGTCTTGATTGCGGTAAACTCTAATTCTTTCAATCAATTGTCTCTATGTCACATGTTGATAAAGCCCTTAGGATGAGTACTTGACTACCAGGACTATGATGCAGATCATACTAGTGGGGACAATGTAGTCGCCAAGTACATCCTTCAAATGTTCCTAGTCGTGGGAGTACCGAGACAGGGCATCGATACTCCAGAGTAGACTAGCGTATGTGCTTCTTGACCCATATGATGGGCGATGGATGATCCAAAACCCATTGGTGTTTGACATCAGTGAAGGTATATGCCTGCTCAGTGGAGACTGGGTACACTGGACGGACTTGCCGAAAATTCCCAGATGGTATTATACCTCACGTCAGATGGTAGTTCTCTGGTGACACTGGTACAGGTTAGTCTGTAGACCCGAGATCGTCATAGAGTCTTGTGTGATTCCCACTATGCTTTGATTTCCATCATACCACGTCCAAGAGGGCATGCAAAAAGGTGGCTTTTGGGTACAGTCCCGAATCACATGGAGGCAATGAGCGATAGGAGGGGTTTCGTCTCTCCCGGTATAGGGAGTTGATATTGCGCTGTGTTCGATTGGCTATAACTGGAAATCCCTGGCCAGGGTTGCTGATATTTACCGGTAAGTGTTATCAGTAGTTTCTCGAACTATTATAGATCTCATATCGACACGACTTATCAAGCTACTGGGGTCTGACGTTTACCACCCCTAGGCGAGATATGCGACATATCAGATGAAGAGACCGGACTGTACGGTAGTGTTACTGATTGGATTCGCAGGAGAAAGTACAGGCTTGCTTGTTGATCTTCTGATCACTCAATACCTGGGTGGCTGTTACTTTTGGCTGACCGCTTGCAGCTTGTGGGTGTTTGATATGATCATCACCTACTGCCGGCGTATTGACGATTCTTTAGAGTCCTACACAGAGCTTTCCTGGCTCGGGCAAAATAGAGTAGGAGCACATATGTGATATGTGCGGGACCGAGAACAATACGTGTATGTGATACCGTACTAGATTCTCGCGTTATGAGATATCGGCCGGGTATATGTGATATAGCCGGGTCATCGGATCAAGTGTTGATTCGATGAACTGATACAGATTATATTAGTCGGTTATTTATGAAATAGCCGGATTATCGGACCATGTGTTGATTCGATAATTTAATGTATAATTATATATTTGATATATTAAATTACATTAACTAATATAAGTTCACTTTAAGATTCTTTTTCTCACTCGGGTAATACACTGATATATATGTGATATATGTTAATTGTATTATTTTATTTTGTTACAATAAATATTGTATATGTGATATATAATATTGTAACATATTAGGGTTATAAATGCAACATGTTTTGTGGAGTTTAATTGTGTTTAGGGTTTGGATTAAGGTTAAGCATGCATGAAGCTTCTTGAAGCTTTGGCTTTGACTTTTGATATTTTGTGTAGATATTTGCTTAACCCAACCCAACCCTTCACCATAGTTAACTCTCTACATGGGTTAAGACTTCATTCTTAACCCATGGTTGTATTTCTAACCTCACTTGAGTTTCATTATTCATCACAAAGAGATTGCTTCTACTTCTTTCTTCTTCTTGCTTGAAAAAAAAAAGCTTTCTAGCTTTTTGTGATGTGATAAAAATGAGTGAGAAATAGAAAACAAATGAGAGCTAAATTCCTACTTCATCATCCCCATCTGTTTTAGCCACTTAGATTAGGGTGTTTGCTTTGCTAATACTTGATTAGCAAAGAAAGAGCTTGGGTTTGAGTTTCTTCAAGGTAGATCATGTTTGTTATCGAATATCGGAAGCAAGCTTGCATTTTTCTTTTGTGGAGCCTCTCGAGAGTTCGGATACTCGATGATCGGAGCGAAGGGACCTTAACACGGAGCTTTAGAAATGAAGGAACGAACTATAAAGGTTGTAATCCCTAACTCTTAGATGTAAAGTTTTTTACATGCCTTGTTTCGCCTAATCTCTAATCTAAGATCTTGGTTAGGGTTGTTCGGCACGTCTAAATTTTAAATCGGGCATGGTTGATACCTTATAGACCCTTGTGAGAGTGCCTAGTAACCCTACAGTGGTATCAGAGCCAAGCTAGAGCTTTAGGCGAAGTCTAGGCGAAGTTTAAAGTCCGATCGAACTACGAATACCCGATAAAACCTAGTTTCTGGAAAAAATTTCAAAAGTTGACATTTTCATATTAAAAACACTCAGAAAATTAAGCAGGGAAATCTAAGAATTACTTTGAAGTACGGACCACCAACTCACCAATATGACCGCGGAACCGCGGCCAAACGACGCGTTTGGCGGCGGTTCCGTGGCCAAACAGTGAAGTTGGGGCCCACTACTTCAGGTATATATTCTTGGGTCTCTTTTTCATTGTTCTGGGAATGTTTTATTCTACTCAAGTGTTGAGCTTTTTATGATGTATTGGGAACTCGTTGATTCGATCGGAAAGTTTAACTTCGTTTAACTTTTTCCGGGTAATTTTAGAACGTGTTAAAAAGTTCGAACGGATATCAATAACTCACTTTTTCCTCTGCCGGAAAATTTCCAAGTGTTGGATTTTTCCGTAGTTTAAGAACGTTCTAAGTCGTGCAAGTAACGCGGTGGACCCTCTAGAAGAACACAAACCTTAACTCGATTATGTGACCGTCTGAACCGCCTCTAAACCTTAGGGTTTGTGGCAGTACAGCGTTGCCACATGTGAGGCGTTGGTTTGACCCTTCTTCGGCTGGACCATTGGTACTGTGGTATGTGATGGATGTTTTTAAACTAATTTCAAGTGTTGAGAATTATTTGGGAAATCTTGGGTGTTTGTTTATTCGATCGGAAAGTTTAACATTGTCTATTTATCTGGAATATGACACAATATTTCGAATCCACAAGTAGTTATAAGATAACTAATTTGAATGTTATAAATCTAGCAGTTCAGTCTCAGATAATCGGTTGCCATGGGATTTTGATGCGATCAAAAGTCCATCACAATCACGTAGCGTACGCGGATACTCCCCAGGTAAACTTAATAGATAGCCACGCCCCATAGCCCTGACCAAGTGATTGTAGAGAACCCCGTCGTCAAAAGCGTCCGTTCAGGTGCTCACGACAGCGGTGTTCCGCCTTAGTGCACTTCGTCGACGACACCTGGGGGTGCGGCCGTCTACTAAAGTTTGCGACGAGCATTCGATCAAGATGTCGGGAATCTTGTTGAATTGCCCGACTAGATATTGAAAAGTGTTTTTGAGATCGAGACTAAAATACGGGGTTTATAATTGTTAGGCATGTGATATCTAAGGAATTCATTTGGTTAGGCATGATATGTCTAAGGAGGTTGCGGATTCCAACTGTTGTAGATTTACACTTTCTTTTCTATGACCGTAAGCGTAGTATGTGGTGTATCACCGGTTTCGTTGCTTTACATCAACGACAATCGGGATACGCTTGCTTGCTTACGTTGATGATATGAGTTATTATGCCTTGCTGTGATATGTTATATTGGATCGTCGCATTTTGAATAGCCGGGAGTTTTATATGAGATGAGCGTTTTTATTTTCATTCATGTAAAATTCATTGTATGTAATATTCTTTTATTGGGGCACTTCCGGGCTGAGGATGATGTCACCATTGTATATTATTTACTTTTCCGCATTAGGTAGACCCAAGGCGGGGAGCACAAGTAACCGGGTTCTAGGTTCCAGTGGGAGACCATCTCGAGGAGTCGAGACCGGGTCTCCTAACCCTAGAATTGGCAGTGCTGCTTGCCGCTCTCGTAGGGGTCTTGGGATGTGGGTTTGGCTATTCATCGCGACCGTGGAATCCGCGTTTTATACAGGCTCTCATAAAACACGAAAATTCTAGAATATCTAATATTTCATATTTTATCTTCTGCTGCAATGTTCTGTGATGAGATCATATTACTGCCTGAGACGAATGTTTATATTATATATATGAGATATATGTTATAATGCAGATTTCGTTCCAAATTTGATGCTTGTGAAGTATAATAAAATGGGGCTTCATTAATGAGATTAATGAAACTAAAAGAAATCTAAAGATGTTGTAGAAACTTGTTTAAAAACTGGTAGCTCTAGTTCTTTCTTTGCATAGCGGTCTTCCTTGTAGAACATCCAGCACCTTATTTGTAAGTCCACGGTAGCGCCCCGGCCGTCTAACACACGCCAAATACGGAACAAAAACTTTTAACGAAACTGGCGCTATCGTGTACCATAACCCGGATCTGCCATTAAAGCTAAACTAACAAACTACAAAGGGGTAGAAACGTTATACCGAATGATCCGAGTCCTTCGGTCTTTAACCATCATCCCACGCTTTGTTGCGGCTGCTTCGATCTCCTGAATCTCCAATCTTGTCGTCCAGGTGGCACCACGTCGACGGATCTTTAAACGGGCTCCCGCCTCTGAACCGAGGCAACTCGATCGTCAAGTTTGCTAAAAGAGACGACCAAGATGAAGTAGAGAATGAGTAGAACACTTTATCTCATTACGTCCAGGGTCACGGACGAACGGTTATGGAAGTTGCCTTTTGGATCGGGTGAAATGAGAAAGAGGCTATCTATTTTTCGTGGACCCGAATCTATCATAATCTTTTTCTAATGAACAACAACCATTTCTCAAGTGAGTGAGAGAGAGGGGACGGGCCGGCCATTATATATAGAGGAGAGGGTGAGTGTAGGAGCAAGGGAGGTAACACTAAGCAAAATATCTAGTTTGAACACAAAGTATGAATGCATTAAAAGCAAACTAATCATATTTAACTTAGTCATCCTCCATCATTAATGAACCATTAATGACACTAATGAGTCACTAGCTTAGTCATCACATCTAGAAGCATCTGGAACACTGACTCACCTCATCAAGAAAAGATAAATCCGTATTTAACCGACTGTTAAATACGGCTGATAGAAAACTGGAAACTGGCAACTTCCAAAAGTGATCCTGAAACGAATTTCAGGATAACCCCGTATCAGTATAAACATACCCGCATTTGTATTACGACCGAATACAAATGCAACTGAGACAAAGATATTATATCTACACAGTATAATACTGGGTTCCGGCTTAAACCAAAACCTACCAGTATTATCTGGCCGAAAAACGACACGTGCGAAAACGCACGTGCTTTTTCGGAACCTTGCCATATCACCATACGGCCTCTACAACGTTTCGCCCGAACTTGGGAAAGTGTCTGTGGGGGACTCTAATGACTCATCAACACATCGGCACTGGGTATAACCCCTAGCACGTCAGAGGTACAAGCTGTACGTAACGGTTTGCCTATGTATTGATTGGAAGGGAAGCTGACGAGCGAACTCATCTATAAACCCTACTGAGCCTGACAGTGATAATGTATATACAGTCCGGTCCATTCGTCTAAAGAGTATCGCATATCGAGTCTAGAGGGGTGGATAAAGTCAGACCCCTAATAACGCGATAAATCGTGTCGGCATGAAGCCCATCACCACCTGAGAAACTACTAATCCAAATCAGTAATTCTCCACTACCTCGGCCGAGGGTTTCTAGTGATGGCCACCCGTGCACTGTGCGACATCAACCCCCAATACCGGGAGAGACGAATCCCCGAGATCCGCTCACTTGCCTCCAATGTGGCTCGGGACTGTACCCAACTAAAACCTGTTTGCACAACTCCTTTGAGCGTGGTAGGGTAGTAATCTAAGCACAGTGGGAACTCACATGAGACAAACGACGATCTCAGGTCGATGAACTAACCTGTACACATGTCACCAGGGAATTGCTATCTGACGATATGTATAATACCAACTAGCAGATTCCCGGCGAGTCCTGTCCGGTGTACTCATAACTCAATGAGCACCTGTATACATCTTAGGTGATCCAACTGACACCAGTGGCTTGTGAGACCGGCCACCGCCCCTCGTCGGGGTCTCGACTGTATACACTAGTCTACTCTGGAGTATCGATGCCCTGTCTCGAAACTCCCACGACTAGGGACACTTTAAGGATGTGCTTATAGACCCCAGCTCCCACGTATATGATCACCATCATATTGCTGGCTGTCAAGCAGAATCCTATGGGCTTTATCAATCATGCAATAGCATGTATACGATGATAAAGACAAACCAGATAGCATACTATCATCTCGAGCAAGACTGTCATATCGGTATAGGTCCTGCCTCAATCATTGCAATCACGTACCTGCGATCCAATAATTGAATTTGAGGGCACTATCTCCAACAATCTCCCACTTGCACTCAAGGATAATTATTGCGATGTCGCATACTCACAGCCCGTGTGATACCGAACACCCAACTTCTCTACTGATCAGTTTCACAAAGCTAGTTTGTAAAACTCTTGTGTTCGAAAAATAGCCTCAGTGAGTGGATCTGCCCTAATGTTTCTTTCTATATCCCTCTCAATCTCAAGTTCGCGGAGAAAGCCATCTCCCGAATTGAGTAATACCTGTCTTAGAATATGTCTGGATATCTGATGGGACCTCATTCATAAATGAACTCTAAATCCAAACTTCTTAGACTGTTTTGATAACTGAACCTAATCAGTATCCAGCACCATGCCTCCCACAGTATCCTCTTGGACCACCTGTCCATAATACTATCCCTTGTCAGAGGGAAAACTATAACTCTGACAATCACTCTGTCATCCATGTCACCTCTGAAGCCTGGAATGATAACCGTCTCCCGAAGGAGGCTGCCGTCATCAAATCCGTAGAACATGCACTTATGTTCTAAAACTGCTTCATTATGTTTCTTTAGGATTGGATTAATATAAACTTATCGTATCTAGTGCAAAAACAACATTTGGTGTGGTACTTGACATTTCATGATCGACTCAATTGCCTAAGCAAGTGATCTGCCAATCATGCACATCCCTCTCTGCTTTAGTCTATAAGACACCTTTAGAGAGGGTGACTCCATCACCTGCAGGTACACCACCATGCCAGGAGTCATCTATTCTAAAATACTATTAGAATACTGTCAAATTACCCACATTGGGAAACTACCCAAATCTAGATCTAAAACCATAGATCTAGAAACCAGAATGTTTGATATTATATCGATATCCTTTGTGGAGAAACAACTGTGTGACGACCACAGTACAACCGATCGTAGTATAGGAATTTTACTTCCTACTGTGTGTATGTCATCCAAATACCAGGACATCACACCCTACTACCTTCTTAACAGATCCATCCCCTATTCTGATGAAGTCAAACCCATGACTATCACATCAAAATTAGATGATCTTTTTCCGCTATATCTGCTTAAGTCTATAAATAGACATAAGCTACTTGTCCACTATACTTCCGCTGCTCCCACTGATTATGACAACCCTCTGGCAGAATAATATCTACGTACACTTCTAAAGCTGGTTTAGAACGACGTTATACTTATCCTCTTGCCGTGTCTCATAGTCTGGAACAACAGTAGTGTCAAGTTTGGGTAAACAAGAACCTCTCTGTCACCGTCCTTGAGGTTACCGGAGTACCTCTCGGGTGTCTAAGGTTACCCACCATATCTGCGGAGTGGCTATTGGAATGTCAAACCTGATTGAATGTATAGGTTCTATTAAATTTTCCGTAATCGTTTGCGGTTCTGGAATCACTTCCAGTTCTACCATACTCCCACTACTGTTTTCTGAAAAAATCTATTTTAATAAAACTATGGCGAGTCTAGAACAATATCACTATTGATCTCCCAGATGGTAGAAATGTCAACCCTCGTCAAAGCCAGGGTCAACCCACAAACTGCCATTACAGAAACGTGCCTTGAGTTACCCAGTGTCTGGTTTTAGGCATAAGCTGGACAACTCCCCGTATCTTAACATCGTTAAGATATGAACCATTCTATATCTAATATAGAAATAGAGGCACTAATTTAATTGGAACCAGATTCAAATCATGCAGCTGTCTCCAGTGCATATCAACTTAATGGAAAGTGGCTACTAAGCATTACTCAACTTAGGAATCCATCCAATTATGAGAAACCTGAAAAAAAGAAACAAGTTTCTCAATACCATTACTATCAACTGAATACCAATCACAAGAATCTACATCTCAATCTCTTTGAAGAATCCCGATACTTGCGATACCTGGTTCTCTACTTTATTCTTATACTCATAACTTCTCAAAACTTAGACATTGTATTTCTACGAAACACTTGTCTAAAAACTTGAGAAATCACAAGTAAACAGAACATAGTATGAGGACCTACCCCTTTGTCCTGACGGACACTGGACAACATACAATACTCTGTATAAGTCCTCTTAGTTGAATAACTCAAAACCTGTGCATCGTAGGTTGAAAACTGTACCCAGGCGATTTCCTCAAATATCACTAATTACAACGAATTCCGATATAATGAGGATGATCACCTAATTCCCATTAACTTACTCCCACTCATCATCTGTAAAAACCATACAGATATGAGAATGTAACCTGGTAAATACATACCCTGGTGTAAGTATCTAATTGGGAAAACAGTTTTTCTTTTAACAATGCGCAGTGAAACTGAAACATTAAAATGTCTCGTAGGGGTATCCTGGTATTCATAGTAATGCTTCTTCCATAATCCAATTCATGACTATAACCGTATATTTCTTTGCCATCTCTCCAAATCCCTTTATTTGTCTTTAGTCGTTACCTTCTGTACACCATCGTTAGGCTAAATGGTTTTCTTCCTTCCCTACCGTTCGGCACCAGCCTATGGTTTGGAAGAAGACTATCCAGTAAGAATAATAGGTGTACTCTCCTAATCCTAGGAGTACTCGTAACTTGAGAGAAGGTGATGATAAAAGACAACTGAATAATACCTTATTCTATTTCTCCCGAACTGGGGAAAAAGCAAAGGTGAAATAGGAGTAGCGATGAAGTACGCGGTTTGGTCGTGAATGATAACAGTCGCAATTTACTTTGCCCTCTTTCTAATTCCTTTATTTTGTCTTTAGTTATTACCTTCTGTATACCCTACTTAGGCTAATTGGTTTTCTTCATTCCCTACCTTTCGGCACCAGCCTATGGTTTGGAATAAGACTATCCAATAAGCATAATAGGTGTACTCTCCTAAACGAAGGAGCCCTCGCAACCTGAGAGAAGGTGATAATAAAAGACAACTGAATAAACTAATTCTATTTCTCCTGAACCTGGATCCATCATCGAAGAAGTCCCTTCGAGTTCGTATATAACCATACGATGGATCTATCCAATGGAAGTGGATTTCCGTAGCAATACGGGGTGTTCTGAGAAATACAAAGGGTAAAAGAAGGAGCGGCAATGACTTATGCAACTTGGACAATCCAAAAGCCAGTATTTTAAGAAGGTTCGGTCAACTTGGTCACTGAGTCATAGTCTAGGGTCAGTCAAAAGGCGCTGCCAAAGAGAGAGAGAGAAAAGAAACACTCTGCGTGCACTCTAACCTAGATCAGAATGGTTATCACTTTATCTAATCAGAAAACCTCCCACTGTAATCTCAAATTCTCCTCCAAACCTGAAAGAAGAATTAGTCGGGATCACCCGAAGAGTAAACCAACTCATCAGTGAGAATCGGGATCCAACTATCATCGCATGATAACTTGATGGAAGCCACTCAAGTTATCACACTCCAGAAGGTATGCGCATGCCTGGCAAGTTTGCTTTATGTTTGAAACTCCCGATATAAATTTTTTTCCCATGCTCTTATTGTAGGGTTCCTAGGCACGCTAATGAGGTCTCTCAAGGCATCAACCATGCCAATTTCAAATTTTACGGGTGCCGAGAAACCCTAATACGGATCGTTAACTAGAATTCTAGGCGAAACCGATAACAAGTTAACAACTTAATTATGAGTTAACGAAAATACAACCTTTGTAGATCCGGTGCTCCACCTCCATAGCTCCGTGATGATGTCTCCTCGCTGCGATCATCGGATCCTGGGCTCTAGCGTTGGTTTCATCGGAGAAAAAGCGGACTAGGTCATCGACGACGATGCCGAAGATGATCTACGTCGAGGCATCACAAGATCAAGCTCCACCTTCACCAAGCCATGAAAACTTATGAAGGAAACACCCTATACTACTTGGCAAGAGGTAGAGGATGAAGAAATAGGAGGTGGGTTCACTTTAGAATTGGATTTCTCACTCATTTTATCAAGTTGCCATTGATGGAGGCAAGCTTCATCTTGAAGAAGAAGAAGAAGAAGATGAAGTATATTATGATAAGTATGTTTCAAAAAGAAAATAAAATGAATACTTATCATAATCCAACCATGGTCAAGTGTAGAGAATGAACTAGGGTTAAGTGGAATGGTTAGGGTTAAGCATGAGACAAATGGTGACTTAGTCAAAACTTCATGAAGCTTCAATATCAAACAAAGAAAGCCACCATTTTCTCTTTATCATTTTCTTTTGTGAAAATGAACAAAAGAAATAAATAAATGAATAAGAAAATAAACCAAAACCCTAACCACTCATATAACCATGGTTTAATCTTTACACAAACTCAAGTAAGCATGTATCATCAAACATGATACAATCATGTGCACAAAAGTATATCACATATACAACTTGTGTACAACAAGTGAGAAAATCCATTTAAAGTGAACCAATACTAGTTAATGCAAAGTAACATATCAAATATATAATTATACATTAAATCATTAAATCAACACTTGATTTAACGATCCGGTCATATCGCATATAACCGACTAGTATCCTATGTATCGGTTTACCGAATCAATCCTTGATTCGATAACTAGGTTATATCGCATACAACCATATCGATACATTCATCGCGAGAATAGAATACGGTATCACAAACACGCATTATTCTCGGTCCCGCACATATCTCATATGCGCTCCTATTTCGTTTCGCTTGAGCCAGGAAACCTCTGTGTAGGACTCTAAAGACTCGTCAATACGCCGGCAGCAGGTGATGATCATATCAAACACCCACAAGCCGCAAGCGGTCTGCTAAACGTAACGGCCACCCGGGTATTGAGCGATCAGAAGATCGACGAGCAAGCCCGCTGTCACGACCCGAAAGTACGGAACGTGACCGGCACTTAGATTACGAAGCGTCTAGAGACGCCACCTAACCTAAGTAAGCCGAAGCCCAGAAATCTAAACCATAAAAGAAGAAGAAGAAGAAAAAGGAAAACAAGTTTAAAAGCATCAGCAAATTTTCTCAAAAATTTCGGCAGAGTCTCCTCTGTAAAAACTGGCCCCCAAACGGGTACAACAAGTATAATATAAATAAACAATAAAAAGCATCCCCAAACGGGTGCTAGCTCAATGCTAACAGGCGGAAACAACCACAACAAACACAATAATATACAACGCCAAAGGGCGAGGCTCAAAACTCAAAAGAAAACAAAACCACCAGATCAGAATAATACATGCGCGACTCTAAGGTCGAAATAAAAGACTGGTCCAATAAACTTATCAAGTAATACAAGTATGGTTGATGGAGCTTACTATATACAAATGAATGAATAAAAGTACAATGGTGGTTCGGATACAAGTGAACCAACCTACCGTGCAAATCACCCTGAAGAAAAGATGTGCCAACAAGCTGCCACGGAAACCTGTACATCGAACCTGAAATAAAATTTAGCACAACGGGGGTGAGTTGCCAACTCGTGAGTAGAACACATCTACGAAAAGAAATCGAATGCACGACGCTATCCTAGGTCATAATAATACACTATAATATCCCAATCATCTAGTAATAGCAGGGTAAAACTACGTGTAAGTGCAGATACTCCGTGCTTGTGTCAGTGCCTCATATAATACTATGTCATATGAAATGAAATGCATGCACCATGAATGTAAAGTAACAAATCCTGAAATCCAGATATATATGTATAAGAAATCTTTAGCTGTTATCATAGTAAAATGTGTATAAGAATCTGAAATCTCAACAATGAAATCCATGGAAATCCGTGTCAAGCGTCGACACAACACATGTAATCTCAAGTCTCAATATCTCGGGCTCCGTCAGTCCGGATCGGCCCATATCATCAAATCTCACGACAACGGTCGGTATCCTCCGGATATCCGCCGCGCCAGACATCACCGGTAGGTAGCCTTCCCCTGCCAGGCTCATCGTCTACAACTCGATCTTCTTGCCCCGGGGTACCATACCGGGCCCACCATGTACCCGAGACGGTTCATCCACTCCTCGAATCGGGTCTCGAAATCCAACAGAAAACATGAAATCTCATGGTGGACGACACATACATCACAAGCAAACCGCATCTTATGTTTTTAAAAAGAGAGGAGGGGGAGAGAGAGAAGTTTTTTACATATTCTTGCGGTTTTCCCCAAAATCCAGAAATCTCATAGAAATCCAAATCTCAAAATCATGAGTAACTATATGATAAGTGTCGGCATATGCCCATAATACTGCATGATAACATGAAAATATGAATACATGAATGTCTAAGTAATAAATATCATGTCTATACTAACATCAGAGAAAAATCACAATATTATATCGGTCTAGTTGTTAACTGATTCTATCCATAAAAGACAATATGATCTAAAGTGTACGTGACATAGCAATTACCGATGATGATGTGTGTGAGCCGGCAAATAAGTGTGCGTGGAATATGCGCATCATCGGTAATGGTGCTGGTGTCCTAATAGGTAAAGTTTATACTGATTATAGCAACATATGTAAGAACATGCAACATTATGATTACAATGTTAAAGTAAAGACGGATGTGTGTTATCCATTCATTTGATATACAATTACCACTACCACTATATGACTCGAACCTAACGTAGTGTCCATCTAACCCCCCCTAAGGAAAACTAAACCTAAGAACTGGTCGATAGATGTATACCTAAAGCCTGAGTCCATATCTCTAATAGTCGGCGATCCTGCCTCAATAGCGTCACGTACATAGTACGACTTCCTCAAATCAAGAGTGCGGATCAATCATCACATCTATGCCTTGTACGGTAAAATCCATCGTACGGCATCCCAATATCGGGGTACGGGTCAAATATCACCTACATGTCTCATTATTCGTATAATATCATCATCAACACATGTCATGATCGAGGTGCTATTCTGTAATCGCATACATCAATTATATAACATTGCCATCATAAATATACCTCATTAATTTATCCTGAGAAATAGCATGTCATATGTATCATGTTGTGATCAAGTCATACTGATATCATATCGTCATCAAGTCACACCTATATGATATCGACATCAGATCACACCTATATGATGTCGTAATCAAGTCATACATATATCATATCGTGATCAGTCACAAGTTACAGTTCGGGTTCTATTTTAGAGTCCCATGTACTTCAATATCATCACTACCCATTATAATTTAGATATACCTGTTCATTATCTCATTCTCTAATGATCCGCTAACACTTTAATACGACTGTATAGTCAAGAATCACGGCATCAAGCCCAGTTATCCTGTTTCATTCCCGTGTATCAATGTATCCCACATACGTGTTGTATATATCTATATATATACCTATACCTAGTCCTATATATATATATACACATACCCGTATACACCATGTCGAGTTTCAGTGTGTGCGTGTGTGTGTTTCTACCTGAAACCTACGAACCTCTTCCAGGGTATTCATCCTCTGGTATGGTCTTCCTAAATCAGTCTGGTCCAGCCTAGGGTCATTACTAGGGTCCTACTCATTAAGAATCTAGGGTCACATCTGGTTTCCTAATGTCAATAAGTACTATTCCTATTCTACGTTGCGGGGGTGCTAAACGCCATCCACCCGACTTCCCCCCGTAGATATGCATCTACTCACCTGGTCCATGTCTGCCGAAGACGGTGTCGCCATCATCCTCTTCATCGCCCGCAGTCCACGTGAGGGGTACCTAAACGCAAACATATAAATAGTATCGTAAACTGAATCACATACAAAAGTCAAAACGACGCAAGGAACAAGCATAGGTTAAAACCTATGTCCCGTCCACGCAAAAGAACCAAATATCGCTCGATATCGGCGTACAAACTCCGATGGATCGAGATAAACATCAACAAATAACTCGTAGTTTTAAAACACCTTACTTATATTATAAAACATGATTAAATCTATCGAAACCCTAAAATCCATCAAACCGTCCAATTTCGTAAAACCCGAAAATACCAATTTACCGTTTTTCATCAAAACTTGACATTTAAATGAAACCAATGGTCATAAAACTCATTAAATAGCATAACTAGACTATACAAACCATTACTATATTTTTATTACACAAATTTGTATTAATTTAAAATTTCTAGTTTGCAACCTTTAACAATTTTCAACATTTTTCAAGCAAAATACCTAAATTCCACCACAAAACATGATTTTGCATGAATTAATATACTAAACTACAATTCATGATGATAATGATATGATGAAACCATAATTATATTTTTAATTTCATTTATATAGGAATTTCCAAAATCTAGTTTACAAAATACTAGCATTTTATTACTATTTTCCAATTATCAAAGGAAACTAGTGATCAAACTAAGTTTTTCTTTCCTTTAATATGCTAATATTCTCATTAAAACTACCATCTAATGATAACAAGCTTAATAAGAATTTTATTTTACCCACAAACACATTTTTGAAAAATCTAGTTAGCTAAATAGCTTAATTAAAACAATTTGAATAAACAATTTATTATACAACAACCATACAATATTTTTCCACTCTAAAAGATGTTAAACTAGCTATTATAACCTTATTTAATTAATAAAAACCACAACTTGAATTTACAAACCCTAACTTTAATTTTAAAATTTGCAACTAGAATTAATATATTAAATCTAATTATGCTTTAAAAGAAACATCTAATAGAAATAAAACAAAAGAAGAAAATTTATACCTTCAAAATATGAAACCCAAACATGAAAATGAGCCTCCAAAATGTATGCTTTCCATCTCCAAAATCCATGCTAAATAAGTCAAAGGAAAATGGTAGAGGTTGAATGTTGATTTTTGAGATTTATTTTTGGAATTTTTGATGAATTTTGATGATTTTTATTGCAAAAATGATGGGGGGAAAATTTTGGGGCTACCCATGGAGGGGAGGCCGGCCATGGAGAGGGAGGAGGGTGGAGAGAGAGAAAAAATGTGTGGTATTGTGTAGAAAGTTCATAAATAATGCATTTTTTCACTTAAACCCTTTATTATCTAACTTTTTCAATTTAATCCTTTTCCTAGAAATTTCTAGAACCATGGAGAGATTTTGGAAAAGATTTTGCATATTACACACTTGATTCTAATATACCATGGCTCATTTTTACAAATTAAAACCATTCAAATTTGTAATTTACACTAATTTAGTTTAAAAAATAAAGCTTATGTTAATATTTAAAATAATTAATTTAGGAAAAATATTTAATTAAAATAAAAATTTATAAGTGGCTAAATAAACACCATTTACTAGTAATTACATAATTAAAATATGTATTTTTGAAATTATAATGAAAAACAATTACGGTTTAATTTTACGAAAAATACATTTTACTTTACCGAAATTCATAAAATTCACTTAAACAATTTTATTCATTTAATTATTTATTTAATTATTTTTAAAACGTTACAATCTTCCCCCCTTTAAGAAATTCGGTCCCCGAATTTAAATTAAAACTCCCCCTCCAAATACTAAAACATTTAGCAAAACACTCAAATCGTCGGGGCTCCAAAATCATCAATATATAACAAAAATCAACTCCGTCAAGCATAACGCAATCACCGGAGTTATGGCGAGAATAAAATATCAAAACCCAATATGAAAACCAACATAATATACATCAATCTACAACTTATATATAGTGTGCATCATAGTGAAATCACCTAAATATCATAATAAAGAAACATACGAAAACCCCTCTTGAAAATCTCCGTGCAATGCACGTGTCACGGCATAAGTAGCGGACGTTTATTTAAAAAAAAATAACTATATATATATATATATATTATTTAACATACACGTCCCGTCTGGTTACTAAATCAAATAATAATGATTATGAAACATACTGCTCAAACTGAAATCAATCCCAATCACATCAATAAAATATCATGTGCGTCCAGTGCGCACTGAAATCGAAACCAAATACAGATATCATGAATACACACAAAAACAAAATAAGTGCAACAGGTGTGCACCAAAACATCTGTCAAGTGCAACGGGCGTGCACGACTCACTATCAGGTGCATCTAATCTGCACAAAACCCCGATTTAGTGCATCTGGTGTGCACAAAATAGCATCAAGTGCGCCAAGTATGCGCAAGAATCCTAATCAGGTGCACATGGTGCACGAAAACATACATCGAATATCAGAATCGAAATCACAATACGAAAATGGATAAAAACTAGGTCGAAGCATATATTAAAATCATGTGTAACCCATATGCACGAAATCAAAAAATAAAAAAAAATCTCAAAATATATAAAACCAAATCAAGTGTACCGGGTGTATACTAAGCAACATCAATACAGCTGATATGTGAAACACGGATAGAATGCAATGAAGGTACACATAAGAAATACCAATCGTAGAACAAAATCCTCAAAATACCAAAATCCAATAACAGAAATATGAAATTCAAATCACCAAGTCACATCGTAATCACTATCGTCAATGTGCGCCTCTTTCCTCTGATGTCGATTGCTTCAAACTTATCTCTTCATAAGTGTGCTGACTGCGCTACCGACGGCAATACTCATATCTAGAGTCTCCCACGTAGTCGATCCCTTCACTTGATATCCGGACTACATTAAACCTTTCGATCGATCCATCAAATCCCATAATTCCCCGAGAGCTCAACACTTAAGTACAGTTTAAAATATCCGGTACATACCCCAGCATCGATGATCCAGCCGTAGAAGGGCAAACCCAAGCCTCACTAATGGCACCGCGGAACTGCCGTAAACCCTAAGGTTCAAGGGCGTTCTCGTGGTCATTATGTCGAGTTAGGGTTTCATTCTTCTAGAGGGTCCATCGAAATACCTGCATGTTCTTCCGAATATCTTAAACTTGGGAAAATGGTTTTCTGATAATCGTTCGAACACTTTAACTTCATCCGGACAGCCTGTGAATACCCTTTATCCGCATGCTAAGCAATGCTTCAATCCTCAAGAATAACCAATACTCTAATGGTTATCGCATTCGAGCCGCAGCTCCTTCTGCCAGTGTGCCCGTGGTTAACAGAAACCACCCTCCAACATTGACGAAGATAGATCAAAAGAACGAATGGAATACGGTGCAAACAATTGTACATCCTAAGGCTCCTTAAGCAGAGTAGCGTATCGTAAGTATGCCGCGGACCATACCCACGGTACGTTACTCTACCTAAATCGCCTACTCCATCAACCAAGGGTCACCTAGACTTATACAAGGTTAAATCTAGCGCTCTGATACCAACTTTGTCACGACCCGAAAGTACGGAACGTGACCGGCACTTAGATTACGAAGCGTCTAGAGACGCCACCTAACCTAAGTAAGCCGAAGCCCAGAAATCTAAACCATAAAAGAAGAAGAAGAAGAAAAAGGAAAACAAGTTTAAAAGCATCAGCAAATTTTCTCAAAAATTTCGGCAGAGTCTCCTCTGTAAAAACTGGCCCCCAAACGGGTACAACAAGTATAATATAAATAAACAATAAAAAGCATCCCCAAACGGGTGCTAGCTCAACGCCAACAGGCGGAAACAACCACAACAAACACAATAATATACAACGCCAAAGGGCGAGGCTCAAAACTCAAAAGAAAACAAAACCACCAGATCAGAATAATACATGCGCGACTCTAAGGTCGAAATAAAAGACTGGTCCAATAAACTTATCAAGTAATACAAGTATGGTTGATGGAGCTTACTATATACAAATGAATGAATAAAAGTACAATGGTGGTTCGGATACAAGTGAACCAACCTACCGTGCAAATCACCCTGAAGAAAAGATGTGCCAACAAGCTGCCACGGAAACCTGTACATCGAACCTGAAATAAAATTTGGCACAACGGGGGTGAGTTGCCAACTCGTGAGTAGAACACATCTACGAAAAGAAATCGAATGCACGACACTATCCTAGGTCATAATAATACACTATAATATCCCAATCATCTAGTAATAGCAGGGTAAAACTACGTGTAAGTGCAGATACTCCGTGCTTGTGTCAGTGCCTCATATAATACTATGTCATATGAAATGAAATGCATGCACCATGAATGTAAAGTAACAAATCCTGAAATCCAGATATATATGTATAAGAAATCTTTAGCTGTTATCATAGTAAAATGTGTATAAGAATCTGAAATCTCAACAATGAAATCCATGGAAATCCGTGTCAAGCGTCGACACAACACATGTAATCTCAAGTCTCAATATCTCGGGCTCCGTCAGTCCGGATCGGCCCATATCATCAAATCTCACGACAACGGTCGGTATCCTCCGGATATCCGCCGCGCCAGACATCACCGGTAGGTAGCCTTCCCCTGCCAGGCTCATCGTCTACAACTCGATCTTCTTGCCCCGGGGTACCATACCGGGACCACCATGTACCCGAGACGGTTCATCCACTCCTCGAATCGGGTCTCGAAATCCAACAGAAAACATGAAATCTCATGGTGGACGACACATACATCACAAGAAAACCGCATCTTATGTTTTTAAAAAGAGAGGAGGGGGAGAGAGAGAAGTTTTTTACATATTCTTGCGGTTTTCCCCAAAATCCAGAAATCTCATAGAAATCCAAATCTCAAAATCATGAGTAACTATATGAAAAGTGTCGGCATATGCCCATAATACTGCATGATAACATGAAAATATGAATGCATGAATGTCTAAGTAATAAATATCATGTCTATACTAACATCAGAGAAAAATCACAATATTATATCGGTCTAGTTGTTAACTGATTCTATCCATAAAAGACAATATGATCTAAAGTGTACGTGACATAGCAATTACCGATGATGATATGTGTGAGCCGGCAAATAAGTGTGCGTGGAATATGCACATCATCGGTAATGGTGCTGGTGTCCTAATAGGTAAAGTTTATATTGATTATAGCAACATATGTAAGAACATGCAACATTATGATTACAATGTGAAAGTAAAGACGGATGTGTGTTATCCATTCATTTGATATACAATTACCACTACCACTATACGACTCGAACCTAACGTAGTGTCCATCTAACCCCCCCTAAGGAAAACTAAACCTAAGAACTGGTCGATAGATGTATACCTAAAGCCTGAGTCCATATCTCTAATAGTCAGCGATCCTGCCTCAATAGCGTCACGTACATAGTACGACTTACTCAAATCAAGAGTGCGGATCAATCATCACATCTATGCCTTGTACCGTAAAATCCATCGTACGGCATCCCAATATCGGGGTACGGGTCAAATATCACCTACATGTCTCATTATTCGTATAATATCATCATCAACACATGTCATGATCGAGGTGCTATGCTGTAATCGCATACATCAATTATATAACATTGCCATCATAAATATACCTCATTAATTTATCCTCAGAAATAGCATGTCATATGTATCATGTTGTGATCAATTCATACTGATATCATATCGTCATCAAGTCACACCTATATGATATCGACATCAGATCACACCTATATGATGTCGTAATCAAGTCATACATATATCATATCGTGACCAGTCACAAGTTACAGTTCGGGTTCTATTTTAGAGTCCCATGTACCTCAATATCATCACTACCCATTATAACTTAGGTATACCTGTTCATTATCTCATTCTCTAATGATCCGCTAACACTTTAATACGACTGTATAGTCAAGAATCACGGCATCAAGCCCAGTTATCCTGTTTCATTCCCGTGTATCAATGTATCCCACATACGTGTTGTATATATCTATATATATACCTATACCTAGTCCTATATATATATACACATACCCGTATACACCATGTCGAGTTTCAGTGTGTGCGTGTGTGTGTTTCTACCTGAAACCTACGAACCTCTTCCAGGGTATTCATCCTCTGGTATGGTCTTCCTAAATCAGTCTGGTCCAGCCTAGGGTCATTACTAGGGTCCTACTCATTAAGAATCTAGGGTCACATCTGGTTTCCTAATGTCAATAAGTACTATTCCTATTCTACGTTGCGGGGGTGCTAAACGCCATCCACCCGACTTCCCCCCGTAGATATGCATCTACTCACCTGGTCCATGTCTGCCGAAGACGGTGTCGCCATCATCCTCTTCATCCCCCGCAGTCCACGTGAGGGGTACCTAAACGCAAACATATAAATAGTATCGTAAACTGAATCACATACAAAAGCCAAAACGACGCAAGGAACAAGCATAGGTTAAAACCTATGTCCCGTCCACGCAAAAGAACCAAATATCGCTCGATATCGGCGTACAAACTCCGATGGATCGAGATAAACATCAACAAATAACTCGTAGTTTTAAAACACCTTACTTATATTATAAAACATGATTAAATCCATCGAAACCCTAAAATCCATCAAACCGTCCAATTTCGTAAAACCCGAAAATACCAATTTACCGTTTTTCATCAAAACTTGACATTTAAATGAAACCAATGGTCATAAAACTCATTAAATAGCATAACTAGACTATAAAAACCATTACTATATTTTTATTACACAAATTTGTATTAATTTGAAATTTCTAGTTTGCAACCTTTAACAATTTTCAACATTTTTCAAGCAAAATACCTAAATTCCACCACAAAACATGATTTTGCATGAATTAATATACTAAACTACAATTCATGATGATAATGATATGATGAAACCATAATTATATTTTTAATTTCATTTATATAGGAATTTCCAAAATCTAGTTTACAAAATACTAGCATTTTATTACTATTTTCCAATTATCAAAGGAAACTAGTGATCAAACTAAGTTTTTCTTTTCTTTAATATGCTAATATTCTCATTAAAACTACCATCTAATACCTGCATGAATTAATATGCTAATATTCTAAGGTTCAAGGGCGTACTCGTGGTCATTATGTCGAGTTAGGGTTTCATTCTTCTAGAGGGTCCATCGAAATACCTGCATGTTCTTCCGAATATCTTAAACTTGGGAAAATGGTTTTCTGATAATCGTTCGAACCCTTTAACTTCATCCGGACGGCATGTGAATACCCTTTATCCGCATGCTAAGCAATGCTTCAATCCTCTAGAATAACCAATACTCTAATTGTTATCGCATTCGAGCCGCAGCTCCTTCTGCTAGTGTGCCCGTGGTTAACAGAAACCACCCTCCAACATTGACGAAGATAGATCAAAAGAACGAATGGAATACGGTGCAAACAATTGTACATCCTAAGGCTCCTTAAGCAGAGTAGCGTATCGTAAGTATGCCGCGGACCATACCCACGGTACGTTACTCTACCTAAATCGCCTACTCCATCAACCAAGGGTCACCTAGACTTATACAAGGTTAAACCTAGCGCTCTGATACCAACTTTGTCACGACCCGAAAGTACGGAACGTGACCGGCACTTAGATTACGAAGCGTCTAGAGACGCCACCTAACCTAAGTAAGCCGAAGCCCAGAAATCTAAACCATAAAAGAAGAAGAAGAAGAAAAAGGAAAACAAGTTTAAAAGCATCAGCAAATTTTCTCAAAAATTTCGGCAGAGTCTCCTCTGTAAAAACTGGCCCCCAAACGGGTACAACAAGTATAATATAAATAAACAATAAAAAGCATCCCCAAACGGGTGCTAGCTCAACGCCAACAGGCGGAAACAACCACAACAAACACAATAATATACAACGCCAAAGGGCGAGGCTCAAAACTCAAAAGAAAACAAAACCACCAGATCAGAATAATACATGCGCGACTCTAAGGTCGAAATAAAAGACTGGTCCAATAAACTTATCAAGTAATACAAGTATGGTTGATGGAGCTTACTATATACAAATGAATGAATAAAAGTACAATGGTGGTTCGGATACAAGTGAACCAACCTACCGTGCAAATCACCCTGAAGAAAAGATGTGCCAACAAGCTGCCACGGAAACCTGTACATCGAACCTGAAATAAAATTTGGCACAACGGGGGTGAGTTGCCAACTCGTGAGTAGAACACATCTACGAAAAGAAATCGAATGCACGACGCTATCCTAGGTCATAATAATACACTATAATATCCCAATCATCTAGTAATAGCAGGGTAAAACTACATCTAAGTGCAGATACTGCGTGCTTGTGTCAGTGCCTCATATAATACTATGTCATATGAAATGAAATGCATGCACCACGAATGTAAAGTAACAAATCCTGAAATCCAGATATATATGTATAAGAAATCTTTAGCTGTTATCATAGTAAAATGTGTATAAGAATCTGAAATCTCAACAATGAAATCCATGGAAATCCGTGTCAAGCGTCGACACAACACATGTAATCTCAAGTCTCAATATCTCGGGCTCCGTCAGTCCGGATCGGCCCATATCATCAAATCTCACGACAACGGTCGGTATCCTCCGGATATCCGCCGCGCCAGACATCACCGGTAGGTAGCCTTCCCCTGCCAGGCTCATCGTCTACAACTCGATCTTCTTGCCCCGGGGTACCATACCGGGCCCACCATGTACCCGAGACGGTTCATCCACTCCTCGAATCGGGTCTCGAAATCCAACAGAAAACATGAAATCTCATGGTGGACGACACATACATCACAAGAAAACCGCATCTTATGTTTTTAAAAAGAGAGGAGGGGGAGAGAGAGAAGTTTTTTACATATTCTTGCGCTTTTCCCCAAAATCCAGAAATCTCATAGAAATCCAAATCTCAAAATCATGAGTAACTATATGATAAGTGTCGGCATATGCCCATAATACTGCATGATAACATGAAAATATGAATGCATGAATGTCTAAGTAATAAATATCATGTCTATACTAACATCAGAGAAAAACCACAATATTATATCGGTCTAGTTGTTAACTGATTTTATCCATAAAAGACAATATGATCTAAAGTGTACGTGACATAGCAATTACCGATGATGATGTGTGTGAGCCGGCAAATAAGTGTGCGTGGAATATGCGCATCATCGGTAATGGTGCTGGTGTCCTAATAGGTAAAGTTTATACTGATTATAGCAACATATGTAAGAACATGCAACATTATGATTACAATGTGAAAGTAAAGACGGATGTGTGTTATCCATTCATTTGATATACAATTACCACTACCACTATACGACTCGAACCTAACGTAGTGTCCATCTAACCCCCCCTAAGGAAAACTAAACCTAAGAACTGGTCGATAGATGTATACCTAAAGCCTGAGTCCATATCTCTAATAGTCGGCGATCCTGCCTCAATAGCGTCCCGTACATAGTACGACTTCCTCAAATCAAGAGTG
The DNA here is from genome assembly GCA_030015575.1 of Agapanthus africanus. Classification (NCBI taxonomy): domain Eukaryota; kingdom Viridiplantae; phylum Streptophyta; class Magnoliopsida; order Asparagales; family Amaryllidaceae; genus Agapanthus; species Agapanthus africanus. Next base: position 336,626,759 of record CM057345.1, on the reverse strand, counting down.
CGGATCAATCATCACATCTATGCCTTGTACGGTAAAATCCATCGTACGGCATCCCAATATCGGGGTACGGGTCAAATATCACCTACATGTCTCATTATTCGTATAATATCATCATCAACACATGTCATGATCGAGGTGCTATGCCGTAATCGCATACATCAATTATATAACATTGCCATCATAAATATACCTCATTAATTTATCCTCAGAAATAGCATGTCATATGTATCATGTTGTGATCAAGTCATACTTATATCATATCGTCATCAAGTCACACCTATATGATATCGACATCAGATCACACCTATATGATGTCGTAATCAAGTCATACATATATCATATCGTGATCAGTCACAAGTTACAGTTCGGGTTCTATTTTAGAATCCCATGTACCTCAATATCATCACTACCCATTATAATTTAGGTATACCAGTTCATTATCTCATTCTCTGATGATCCGCTAACACTTTAATACGACTGTATAGTCAAGAATCACGGCATCAAGCCCAGTTATCCTGTTTCATTCCCGTGTATCAATGTATCCCACATACGTGTTGTATATATCTATATATATACCTATACCTAGTCCTATATATATATACACATACCCGTATACACCATGTCGAGTTTCAGTGTGTGCGTGTGTGTGTTTCTACCTGAAACCTACGAACCTCTTCCAGGGTATTCATCCTCTGGTATGGTCTTCCTAAATCAGTCTGGTCCAGCCTAGGGTCATTACTAGGGTCCTACTCATTAAGAATCTAGGGTCACATATGGTTTCCTAATGTCAATAAGTACTATTCCTATTCTACGTTGCGGGGGTGCTAAACGCCATCCACCCGACTTCCCCCCGTAGATATGCATCTACTCACCTGGTCCATGTCTGCCGAAGACGGTGTCGCCATCATCCTCTTCATCGCCCGCAGTCCACGTGAGGGGTACCTAAATGCAAACATATAAATAGTATCGTAAACTGAATCACATACAAAAGCCAAAACGACGCAAGGAACAAGCATAGGTTAAAACCTATGTCCCGTCCACGCAAAAGAACCAAATATCGCTCGATATCGGCGTACAAACTCCGATGGATCGAGATAAACATCAACAAATAACTCGTAGTTTTAAAACACCTTACTTATATTATAAAACATGATTACATCCGTCGAAACCCTAAAATCCATCAAACCGTCCAATTTCGTAAAACCCGAAAATACCAATTTACCGTTTTTCATCAAAACTTGACATTTAAATGAAACCAATGGTCATAAAACTCATTAAATAGCATAACTAGACTATACAAACCATTACTATATTTTTATTACACAAATTTGTATTAATTTGAAATTTCTAGTTTGCAACCTTTAACAATTTTCAACATTTTTCAAGAAAAATACCTAAATTCCACCACAAAACATGATTTTGCATGAATTAATATACTAAACTACAATTCATGATGATAATGATATGATGAAACCATAATTATATTTTTAATTTCATTTATATAGGAATTTCCAAAATCTAGTTTACAAAATACTAGCATTTTATTACTATTTTCCAATTATCAAAGGAAACTAGTGATCAAACTATGTTTTTCTTTCCTTTAATATGCTAATATTCTCATTAAAACTACCATCTAATGATAACAAGCTTAATAAGAATTTTATTTTACCCACAAACACATTTTTGAAAAATCTAGTTAGCTAAATAGCTTAATTAAAACAATTTGGATAAACAATTTATTATACAACAACCATGCAATATTTTTCCACTCTAAAAGATGTTAAACTAGCTATTATAACCTTATTTAATTAATAAAAACCACAACTTGAATTTACAAACCCTAACTTTAATTTTAAAATTTGCAACTAGAATTAATATATTAAATCTAATTATGCTTTAAAAGAAACATCTAATAGAAATAAAACAAAAGAAGAAAATTTATACCTTCAAAATATGAAACCCAAACATGAAAATGAGCCTCCAAAATGCATGCTTTCCATCTCCAAAATCCATGCTAAATAGGTCAAAGGAAAATGGTAGAGGTTGAATGTTGATTTTTGAGATTTATTTTTGGAATTTTTGATGAATTTTGATGATTTATGTTGCAAAAATGATGGGGGGAAAATTTTGGGGCTACCCATGGAGGGGAGGCCGGCCATGGAGAGGGAGGAGGGTGGAGAGAGAGAAAAAATGTGTGGTATTGTGTAGAAAGTTCATAAATAATGCATTTTTTCACTTAAACCCTTTATTATCTAACTTTTTCAATTTAACCCTTTTCCTAGAAATTTCTAGGACCATGGAGAGATTTTGGAAAAGATTTTGCATATTACACACTTGATTCTAATATACCATGGCTTATTTTTACAAATTAAAACCATTCAAATTTGTAATTTACACTAATTTAGTTTAAAAAATAAAGCTTATGTTAATATTTAAAATAATTAATTTAGGAAAAATATTTAATTAAAATAAAAATTTATAAGTGGCTAAATAAACACCATTTACTAGTAATTACATAATTAAAATATGTATTTTTGAAATTATAATGAAAAACAATTACGGTATTGTGTAGGAAGTTCATAAATAATGCATTTTTTCACTTAAACCCTTTATTATCTAACTTTTTCAATTTAACCCTTTTCTTAGAAATTTCTAGAACCATGGAGAGATTTTGGAAAAGATTTTGCATATTACACACTTGATTCTAATATACCATGGCTCATTTTTACAAATTAAAACCATTCAAATTTGTAATTTACACTAATTTAGTTTAAAAAATAAAGCTTATGTTAATATTTAAAATAATTAATTTAGGAAAAATATTTAATTAAAATAAAAATTTATAAGTGGCTAAATAAACACCATTTACTAGTAATTACATAATTAAAATATGTATTTTTGAAATTATAATGAAAAACAATTACGGTTTAATTTTACGAAAAATACATTTTACTTTACCGAAATTCATAAAATTCACTTAAACAATTTTATTCATTTAATTATTTATTTAATTATTTTTAAATCGTTACACCCGCTCACACTCCTGTGAATCCAACCAGTAACACTTACCGTACAGTCCGGTCTGTTCGTCTGATATGTCGCATATCTCGCCTAGGGGTGGTAAACGTCAGACCCCAATAGCTCGATAAGTCGTGTCGATATGAGGTCTATAACAGTTCGAGAAACTACAGGTAACACTTACCAGTAAATCTCAACAACCCTGGCCAGGGATTTCCGGTTATAGCCAATCGAACACAGCGCAACATCAACTCCCTATACCGGGAGAGACGAATCCCCTCCTATCGCTCATTGCCTCCATGTGACTCAGGACTGTACCCAAAAACCACCGTTTTGCACGCCCTCTTGGACGTGGTAAGGTGAAAATCAAAGCACCGTGGGAACCACACAAGACTCTATGACGATCTCGGGTCAACAGACAACTCTGTACCAGTGTCACCAGAGAACTGCCATCTGACGTAAGGTATAATACCAGCTGGGAGTTCTCGGCGAGTCCGTCCAGTGTACCCAGTCTCCACTGAGCACCCGTATATCATCTCTGATGTCAAACACCAATGGATATGGGATCATCCATCGCCCATCTGTATGGGTCGAGAAGGTATACACTAGTCTACTCTGGTATATCGATGCCCCGTCTCGATATACCCACGACTAGGGACTTTGAAGGATGTACTTATGGACTACCATGTCCTCACTAGTATGATCCGCATCATAGTCCAGGTAGTCAAGTACACATCCTAAGGGCTTTACCAACTGTTGGAGGTAGTGCCCTCAGAGTCAATTATTGGATCACAGGTACGTGATTGCAATGATTGAGGGAGGACCTATCCCGGTAGGACGGTCTTACTCGAGATGATAGTATGCCATCTGGTTTACCTTTATCATCGTGTGCTGTTTTAGGTGACATGACACGTCGCTATTACACGTTGATAGAGCCCCTAGGATTCTTGCTTGACCACCAGCAGTATGAGGGCGATCATATAAGTGGGAGCTGGGGGTCTACAAGCATATCCTTAAAAGGTCCCTAGTCGTGGGAGTTTCGAGACCGGGCATCGATACTCCATTAGTAGACTAGTGTATACAGTCGAGACCCCGACGAGGGGCGGTGGCCGGTCTCACAAGCCACTGGTGTCAGTTGGATCACCTAAGATGTATACAGGTGCTCATTGGGTTATGAGTACACCGGACAGGACTCGCCGGGAACATGCTAGTTGGTCATATACCAGATGTCAGATGGCAGTTCCCTGGTGACATGTGTGCAGGTTAGTTCATCGACCTGGGGATCGTCATTTGTCTCGTGTGAGTTCCCACTGTACTTTGATTACTACCCTACCACGGCTCAAAGGAGTCGTGCAAACAGGTTTTAGTTGGGTACAGTCCCGAGCCACATGGAGGCAGTGAGCGTATCTTCAGGGGTTCGTCTCTCCCGGTATTGGGGGTGAGGTCGTGCTGTGTCTAGGAGAGCCATTACACAAAGTCCTTGGCCAAGGCAAGGAGATTTACTGGTAGGTATTCCAGTAGTATCTCAGGGTGTTCTGGGCTACACTCCGACACGACTTGTACCGCTTTTGGGGGTCTGACTTTTACCAACCCCCTAGGCCCGCCATGCGATACTCATAGACGAACGGACCGGACTGTACGGATATTGTCACTGACAGGCTCAGTAGGGTGTCAGGATGAGTTCGCTCATCGACGTCCCTTTTAGTCAATAGCTGGTGGCCCGTTACGTATTGGCTTATACCTCTGACGGGCTAGTGGTTAAATCCACAGCCATTGTATTGACGAGTCTTTAGAGTCCCCCACACTTTCAGTTACTCAGCTTTCGGGCGAAACGCTGTAGAGGCCGTATGGAGATATGGCAGGGTTCGATCAGATACGTGCGGTATTGCACGGATGGTGATCGGACGGTTTTTTACTAGCCGGCTTTGGCTTAAGCCGGATCTTAGTATTTGATAGTGTAGTTTTGTCTTTTTACATTTGTATTTCGGTCGAAATACAAATGCGGGTGTGTATGCACAGTATCGGGGTTTTCCTGTAATTTATTATGGGACCTGTTTTCTGGGGTTGCCAGTTTGCATTCCGTTCCGGCCGGTTTTTTCTTTTTCCTTCCCGGTCGGACTTTTCGTTGGAGGGTGTTAATTGCAAGTTTGCAATTAACATTTTGTTGAGGGGGTTTATTGCAAAAGGATTGATATGATTGCATCTTTTCTTTTGGACCATTCTTGCATTAATTGAGACTTGATAGAGTATGGTTTGTGAATGATTTTGTGTTGGAAATTGTGTTGGGCCGGCCACTGTTGGGGATGGGAGTGAGGTTTTATTTTGTGGAATGGAATTTAAATATGTGTGCTGGAGTTGTTTTAAAGGATTGTTGAATTAATGCATAGATTGCATTATTTGGTATATGATGGCTTTGAGATTATTTGATGAGATTTTTTTTTTCTTTCCACAGCAAGAGAGAGAGAAGTGCTTCATTTCATTTTCAGTGAGCATTCCTTTTGGCCGAGCTCATTTTTGCTTTGATGCTCCATTCTTCATCTAGCATCAATCCATGAAAATCTTTGTGCAAAATTCCTCCATACATGGCAACCTCATAACCCCAAAGAGACAACGATTCTACATTATTCTACAGCAAATCTTGGGCGCGTCGGCTAGCCAACTTCGCGCCCGAGTTGCCTCGGTATAGAGGCGGGAGCCCGTAAAAGATGCAGGCGATGTGGTGCCCTTCCGGCGAGGAGGCGACAGACGGAGATCCCGCGAGGAGATCGGAGTGGAGATGAAGACCGGAGGACTCGGATCAGTCGGTACATCTCTTCCCTTTCTTGTTAGTTAGCTAGACTAGTTTAATGGTTACGATCCGGAGTTTAGTGCGCGGTGGTGCCGGTTTGCAAAGTCCGTAAAATTAAAGTTTTTCACCGCTTCCGCATTCCGGCGTCGGATTGACGGCCGGGGCGCCGCCGTGCACTTACAGTGGTATCAGAGCCTCGCCATTAACTTAGTCTAGCTTTGTGTATTGTGTTTGCATTTCCGATCGATCAAAAAGTCCAAAAACCCGTATTTTTGCACATCAGTTTCTGTCGAATTTTTTTTTTTGAGTCCAAAAAATTTTCAGGTTCTCTCAGAGTGATGTGCAGGGAATTTTAAGGTCACTGTAAAAATTTGGTTCCACGAACTTACCATACCGCCGCGGAAGGGCGGCCAAACCCCTGCTTTGGCCGCGCTTCCGCCGCGGAGTTAACTGTTCACCCCCTCGAATTTTTGCAGTGTGTTCCTGAATAGAAAATATGGTTTTTGGGATATTAAAATTGGGCCAATTATTTCTGTGAGTGCTACAGTTTTCTTTGGGGCCCACTTGTTAAGGTTTGATCAATCGGAAAATTTTAAACACATTTTTCACAGTATTTACATTATATCTGCGACCGTGAATGTCACTCGATCGGTAAATCCGGTCTAACTGCTATAGCCCGGTTAGACGGATTTGCGAACGTGACTTTCACGTTGATGTTCTGTTTTTGCTGTGATGTTGCGGATCGGTCGTGGGGATAGCCTGGATGCAATGCTAGTACAGTGCTGTTGTATTATGTACATTTGTTTTTGCGGGGCGAGCGTCCGACATGTGGACTGCCGTCACTGCCCGTTTGTATTATTATTTTGGGGCACGACCTGGTTGCGGTCGATGTACCCGGTGTATGTATATTTTACTTTCTGTACTAGGATTGCCCCGCGGAGGGGTGCACGGATAGCCGGGTTCTAGAGGGCAACAAGCCCGCATCTCATGGCATTGAGACGGAGGGGGCTTCACTCTAGGATTGGCGGGCTATTCGCCGCACTCGTAGGGGGTACAGGTTGACCCAGGAGGGGTGCCCAAGTTACCGGATTCCGTGAAGTGCTGGGTGGTCCATTCACGGCGCTGAAGGGGGCTGCCTCGCTTCAGGTTTTGGCGGGTAACTTGCCGCGCCCGTAGGGGTCTAGGATTTCATTGCACAGGCTATCCACACGACCAGGGGAACGTCGGGTTTCAGCGGCTCTGTGAAACCCGGGGATCCCAGATATCTGTATTGTTCTGTGATGCTGTACATTTCTGTGATGTTGCATTTTATTCACGCCTTGAGCGAAATACTATATATTGGTATATATATTAGTAGATGTTGTATATGTTTTTCATCCGCGCTAGTCCAGTCCCCGCTCTGCCGTTAGTTAGCTAACCTAACGGGTGATGACGGGACCCAGTGGCGAATGCGGATGGCATATACGTACGTCAGTATATTTTCGTTCTTTGTGGTGTGATCAATTGATGGGACTGCATTGATTCGGATCAATGCAAGTTAAAAACAAACCTAATCTGATGTTGTTGGAACACTTTTCAAAAAAAGCTGTTATTGCAAGGACGTTCATTTCTGTTTTGCATCGTGGTATTCATTTGGAATATCCTGCTCCTCAGTCGACGAGGCAAGGGCCGAGATCCCTTCACCGGGAGTGACCCCTTGGACAGAAGTTTGCGTCAGGGCATTAACTTCACTATAACCGATTACTTTTGCTTTGCATCGTGGTATTCAGTTGGAATATCCTGCACCCCATTCTACGGGGAAAGAGCCGAGATCCCTTCACCGGGAGTGACCTCTTTAGCAACGGTTTTCGTCACTATATTTTTAAAAGCTATCCGTTCCTTCGACGATATCAAGTTCATTACGTTAAAGGTTTTCGCCAGAAACCATTCGTAGCCCTCCGTCGTTTCAGACGGGTAGCACGTAGTATTCATGCTATGTTTGTTGACCTTCGTCAAGGCATAGTGTATGGTAGCTGCTTGTTACCTTTCTGCTGCATAGATAGATGCGTTGGTTTGGGACAGTCGTACAGCCTTGTTGACCTTCGTCAAGGGCTTGTACGGGTGGATTCAAATTAACCTGGAAATTGACGGGTAGAACTTGACATGTGACTTATGATTTGTTGACCTTCGCCAAGGTCATAAGAGCATGGGGCAGAAATCACATCGGGAGTTTCAAAAGTACTGAAACTTGCCAGATATGCGCATACCTTCTGGAGTGTGATACCGTGAGCGGATTCCGTCATGTTGTCATGCGATGAGAGTTGGATCCCGATTCCCACTGATGAGTTAGTTTACTCCTCGGGTGACCCCGACTAATTCTTCTTTCAGGTTTGGAGGAGAATTTGAGGTACAGTGGGAGGATTCCAGATTAGATAAATTGGTAACCATTCTGATCTAGGATAGAGTGCACGCTGAGTGTTTCTTTTCTCTCTCTCTCTCTGGCAGCGACCATTGACCCGACCCTAAGACTATGACTCAGTGACCAAGTTGACCGAACCTTCTTTACACTGGCTTTTGGATTGTCAGAGTTGCAGACCTCATTGCCACTCCTACTTTTACCCTTTTCTCCAGGACACCCCGTATTACTACGAACGTCCACTTCCATTGGACAAAACCATCGTATGGTTAGATACGAACTCGAAGGGATTCGAGGATGGTTTCCGGTTCTGGAGAAAACGGATAGGATTATTCAGTTGTCTTTTCTTTTCACCCTCTCTCAGGTTGCGAGTACTCCTTAGTTTAGGAGTAGTACACCTATTATGCAAATTGGATAGTCTTCTTCCAAACCATAGGCTGGTGCCGACCGGTAGGGAATGAAGAAAACTAATTAGCCTAAACGGTGTACAGAAGGTATTGAGTTAAGACAAAGAAAGGGATTAGTAAGAGGGCAAAGTAAGCTGCGACTGCTATTCACGACCAAACCAAGTATTTCTTCGCCAATCCTAAATCACCTTTGTATTTCTCCAGGACACTCCGTATCACTACGAAGATCCCATTTTATTGGATAATCCATCGTATGGTTATATACGAACTCGAAAGGAACTTGTTCCAGTTCGGGGATGGATCCTGGTTCAGGAGAAATAGGAATAAAGTACATTCAGGTGTCTTTTATCTTCACCTTCTCTCGCGTTGCGAGTGCTCCTAGGATTAGGACAGTACACCCTTTATGCTTTCTGGATAGTCTTCTTCCAAACCATAGGCTGGTGCCGAACGGTAGGGAAGGAAGAAAACCATTTGGCCTAAGGGGTGTGCAGAAGGTAACGACTAAAGACATATAAAGGGATTTGGAGAGGTGGCAAAGAATTATACGGTTATAGTTGTGAATCTGGATAATGGTAGAGGCATGACTAGGAATACCGGGATACCCCATCGAAACATTTCAATGTTTCAGTTCACTGTGTACAGTTAAAAGAAAACTGATTTCCCGATTAGACACTTACTCCAGGGTATGTATTTACCAGGTTTGATTCTCACATCTGTATGGTTTTACAGATGATGAGTGGGAGTAGGTTATTGGGAATTGGGTGTTCATCCTCATTATATCGGGATTCGTTGTAATCGGTGATATTTGAGGAGATCACCTGGGCTGTTTGCCGGTCGGCAAATATTTGGTTTTGAATATCCGCTGTTATGCACCAATTTCAAATTGATATATCTGTACGTCTATTTTCATAGAGTGAGATATACCTTTCTGAAATTATGTCTACGACATTTACCTATATCAGTGGATGGTTAGGTAAGGAGCATTAAACAGCGGTGTAATTCTTCTTAACCATAAGTACAGTTTTCAACCTACGACACACAGTGAAAGAGTTGTTAGACTCAGCGGACTTATACAGAGTATTGTATGTTGTCCAGTGTCCATTAGGACAGAGGGGTTGGTCCTCATACTATATTCTGTTTACTTTTAACTTCTCTAGTTCTTAGACATGTGTTTCGTAGAAACACAGGGTCTAAGTTTTGAGGAGTTATAGGTATTTGAATAGAGTAGAGAGCCAGGTGTAGCAAGTATCGGGATTCTTCAAGGTGATCGAAGATGTAGATACTTGTGTATGGTATTCAGTTGATAGTAATGATAAAGAGAAATTGCTTCTCTTTCAGGTTACTCATAATTGGAAATGCTTCCTAAGTTGAGTAACGCTGATCGGCCTCCTTCCATTTAGTTGACATGCGCTGGGGACAGCTGCATGATTTGAATCTGGTTCAATTATATCAGTGCCTCTGTTTCTATATTGGATATAGAACAGTTCATATCTTAACGATGTTAAGGTACGGGGAGTTGTCCGGTTCATGATTAAAACCAGACACTGGACAACTCAAGGCACGTTTCTGTAATGGCTGTTTGTGGGTTGACCCAGGCTATGACGAGGGTTGACTTTCTACCATCTGGATGAACAATAGCGATATTGTTCTAGACTCGCCACGGTTTTATTAAAAATGGATTTTTCAGAAAACAGTAGTGGGAGTATGGTAGAACTGGAAGTGATTCCAGAACCACAAACGATTACTGAAGATTTGATAAGGAACCTAAAGATTCAATCTGGATTGACATTCCATTGGCCACTCCGCAGATAAGGTGGGTAACTTCAGGCACCCGAGAGGTACTACGGTAGCCTCAAGGACGGTGACAGGGAAGTTCTTGTTTACCCACAATTACCATTGCTGTTGTTCCAGGTTGCGAGACCCGGTGGGAGGATGAGTATAGCGTCGTTCTAAACTAGTTTTAGAAGTGTACGTCTATATGACTCTGCCAGAGGGTTGTCGTAGTCAGTGGGAGCAGCGGAAGCATTGGTGGACAAGTAGCTTATGTCTATTTATAGACTAAAGCAGATGTAGCGGACATAGATCATCTATTTCTGACGTGACAGTCATAGGTTTGACTTCATCAGAATAGGGGATGGATCTGTTGAGAAGGTAGTAGGGTGTAATGTCATGGTATTTGGATGACATACACAAAGTAGGAAAAGAAACTCCTATACTACGATCGGTTATACTTTGGTCGTCACACAGTGGTTTCTCCACAAAGGAAGTGGATTTTATATCTGACATACTGGTTACTGGATCTAGGGTATTAGATCTAGATTTGGGTGGTTTCCCAATCAGGGTACTTGACAGCATTCTAAGAGTATTTAGAATGGACGACTCCATGCACGGTAGTGTACCTGCAGATAATGGAGTCACCCTCTCCAAAGGTGTCTTACAGACTAAAGGGGAGAGGGACATGCATGATTGGCAGATCACTTGCTCAGGCAATTGAGTCAATCGTGAGATGTCAAGTACCACACCAGATGTTGTTCTTGCACTAGATGCAATAAGTTGACATTAATCCAATCCTGGAGAAACAGTCGGAAGCAGTTTTAGAACATAAGTGGATGTTCTAGGGAGATGATAACGACAGCCTCATTCAGGAGACAGTTATCATTCCAGGCTTCCAAGGTGACATGGACGACAAGGAGGTTGTCAGAGTTATAGTTTTCCTTCTGATGAGGGGCAGTATTTTGGACAGGTGGTCCAAGGCAATACTGAGGGAGGCATGGCGCGCAGGATACTGATTAAGTTCAGTTGACGATACAGTCTAAGAAGTTTGGATTTGGAGTTCATTTATGAGCTATGTCCCCTCAGACATCCAGACACATTCTAAGACAGGTATTGCTCTTTTCGGGAGATGGGTTTCTCCGCGAACTTGAGATATAGAGAGACATAGAAAGAAACATCAAGGCGGATCCACTCACTAAGGCTATTCCTCGAACGCAATAGTTTCGCAAACGAGCTTTGTGAGACTGACTAGTAGAGGAGTTGGGTGTTCGGTATCACACGGGCTGTGAGTATGCGACATCGCAATAATTAGCCTTGAGTGCAAGTGGGAGATTGTTGGAGGTAGTGCCCTCAGAGTCAATTATTGGATCATAGGTACGTGATTGCAATGATTGAGGGAGGACCTATCCCGGTAGGACGGTCTTACTCGAGATGATAGTATGCCATCTGGTTTACCTTTATCATCGTGTACTGTTTTAGGTGACATGACACGTCGCTATTACACGTTGATAGAGCCCCTAGGATTCTTGCTTGACCACCAGCAGTATGAGGGCGATCATATAAGTGGGAGCTGGGGGTCTACAAGCATATCCTTAAAAGGTCCCTAGTCGTGGGAGTTTCGAGACCGGGCATCGATACTCCATTAGTAGACTAGTGTATACAGTCGAGACCCCGACGAGGGGCGGTGGCCGGTCTCACAAGCCACTGGTGTCAGTTGGATCACCTAAGATGTATACAGGTGCTCATTGGGTTATGAGTACACCGGACAGGACTCGCCGGGAACATGCTAGTTGGTCATATACCAGATGTCAGATGGCAGTTCTCTGGTGACATGTGTGCAGGTTAGTTCATCGACCTGGGGATCGTCATTTGTCTCGTGTGAGTTCCCACTGTACTTTGATTACTACCCTACCACGGCTCAAAGGAGTCATGCAAACAGGTTTTAGTTGGGTACAGTCCCGAGCCACATGGAGGCAGTGAGCGTATCTTCAGGGGTTCGTCTCTCCCGGTATTGGGGGTGAGGTCGTGCTGTGTCTAGGAGAGCCATTACACAAAGTCCTTGGCCAAGGCAAGGAGATTTACTGGTAGGTATTCCAGTAGTATCTCAGGGTGTTCTGGGCTACACTCCGACACGACTTGTACCGCTTTTGGGGGTCTGACTTTTACCAACCCCCTAGGCCCGCCATGCGATACTCATAGACGAACGGACCGGACTGTACGGATATTGTCACTGACAGGCTCAGTAGGGTGTCAGGATGAGTTCGCTCATCGACGTCCCTTTTAGTCAATAGCTGGTGGCCCGTTACGTATTGGCTTATACCTCTGACGGGCTAGTGGTTAAATCCACAGCCATTGTATTGACGAGTCTTTAGAGTCCCCCACACTTTCAGTTACTCAGCTTTCGGGCGAAACGCTGTAGAGGCCGTATGGAGATATGGCAGGGTTCGATCAGATACGTGCGGTATTGCACGGATGGTGATCGGACGGTTTTTTACTAGCCGGCTTTGGCTTAAGCCGGATCTTAGTATTTGATAGTGTAGTTTTGTCTTTTTACATTTGTATTTCGGTCGAAATACAAATGCGGGTGTGTATGCACAGTATCGGGGTTTTCCTGTAATTTATTATGGGACCTGTTTTCTGGGGTTGCCAGTTTGCATTCCGTTCCGGCCGGTTTTTTCTTTTTCCTTCCCGGTCGGACTTTTCGTTGGAGGGTGTTAATTGCAAGTTTGCAATTAACATTTTGTTGAGGGGGTTTATTGCAAAAGGATTGATATGATTGCATCTTTTCTTTTGGACCATTCTTGCATTAATTGAGACTTGATAGAGTATGGTTTGTGAATGATTTTGTGTTGGAAATTGTGTTGGGCCGGCCACTGTTGGGGATGGGAGTGAGGTTTTATTTTGTGGAATGGAATTTAAATATGTGTGCTGGAGTTGTTTTAAAGGATTGTTGAATTAATGCATAGATTGCATTATTTGGTATATGATGGCTTTGAGATTATTTGATGAGATTTTTTTTTTCTTTCCACAGCAAGAGAGAGAGAAGTGCTTCATTTCATTTTCAGTGAGCATTCCTTTTGGCCGAGCTCATTTTTGCTTTGATGCTCCATTCTTCATCTAGCATCAATCCATGAAAATCTTTGTGCAAAATTCCTCCATACATGGCAACCTCATAACCCCAAAGAGACAACGATTCTACATTATTCTACAGCAAATCTTGGGCGCGTCGGCTAGCCAACTTCGCGCCCGAGTTGCCTCGGTATAGAGGCGGGAGCCCGTAAAAGATACAGGCGATGTGGTGCCCTTCCGGCGAGGAGGCGACAGACGGAGATCCCGCGAGGAGATCGGAGTGGAGATGAAGACCGGAGGACTCGGATCAGTCGGTACATCTCTTCCCTTTCTTGTTAGTTAGCTAGACTAGTTTAATGGTTACGATCCGGAGTTTAGTGCGCGGTGGTGCCGGTTTGCAAAGTCCGCAAAATTAAAGTTTTTCACCGCTTCCGCATTCCGGCGTCGGATTGACGGCCGGGGCGCCGCCGTGCACTTACACCAACATGTAACAGAGAGACAATCAATGTACACGTTAAGGTAAAGATCAACCAGATAGCATACTATGATGTCGAGCAAGAAAGTCCTCCCTATATATATCCCAGCATCCACTACAATATACATCCTATGTATAGTAATGGCCTCTAGGGCATACATATAACTAACAATCTCCCACTTGAACTAGGGCAATCTGATAGCAGTGGTTGTAGTATCTCATACTCAACCATCCCATAAAAGTCTCTCTCTGGGAAAAGGCCTTTGTGAGTGGATCCGCCGTGTTGTCCTCTAAGTCTACTCTCCTAACCTCGATCACCCTGGAGGTCAATCATCTCCATGATCAGGTGACACTGCCTTAGAATATGTCTGGATCACTGATGGGACCGGCGTTCCTTGGCATAAGCCACAACTCCATTGTCTCACAATGGTTGGAACGTAGTTCATCTCATGAACCAATATACACCCAAACATCCTCCTTGGTAGCATCTTAAGTAGCGATGTATCCAGCCTTTATCGTCTAGTATGCCACGGTATCTATCTTGGAACTCTTCCAACATACCGTCCCTTTACTTAGGGTAAAGACAATGCCTGTGACTGACATTCAGTCGTCCTCATCATCCTGGAACCCTTCCAGTGATTCTCCCCAGGATCGATTGATACCATCTCACTACATCTAGTGAGAATCCTAATATCCAATTAGATCTATCTCATAGATCCAAAACCCAGGATTTAGGAGGTATCATTTTGATCCTATATGGAGAATCATTGTGATAGACGGAGATTGACCGAGCGTAGCATAGGAAACTCCTTCCCTATCAAGAGCATGCCATCCACGTACTTTACGAGGATCGTCACTATACTCCCTACTACCTTTTTGTTTATACAAGGTTCATCTACCATTTTGATGATGTCAAACTCTTTGACTACTTCATCAAAAACAGACGTTCCAACTCCGCGATGCCTGCTTTATCCTACAAAACATCTTGCACACGTTTCCGCTGCTCCCACTGTTTACGAAGCCCTCTGGCTGTGTACTTATAGACGTTCTCTTCTAAAACATCATTTAGAAAAGCAGTCATGGCACCCAACCGCCAGATATCGTAGTCATGGTATGTAGCCATGGCAAGTAGGATCTGGATGGACTTAAGCATAGCCACTTGAAAAGGTTTCATCATAATCCACGCCTGGTCGATGACGAAAAGCTTTAACAAGTCTAGCTTTGAAAGTCTCAACTTTTCCATCTACACCAAGTAATCTTCTCAAGATATACTTGCTCCTGATGGGGATTTAACCCTTCAGATATAGCAACCAAAGTCCATACTTTGTTGGTGTACATGGATTCCATCTCAGATCACTAAGCATCCAGCCATTCTTACAGAGTCTCACTCCTGATGGCCAGCTCGAAAATAGTTGGGTCATCATCTCATGATGCAATCCTCGCTCCCACTGTCATAGAGAAACAGAAGTATCTCTCAGGTGGATGAGAAACCCTACTAGATCGACGGAGAGGCTGAGGTTCGTTGGTAACTATTGAATCCTTTGGTTTTAGCAAATCATCTGCTATAGTTTGTATAGCTGGAGCATTTCCAGTTCTACATAACAGACCTTGCCTCGAGCTTGTCCGGATTATGCTTTTAGACATAGCCCGGACAACCCAAATCTTAACCAACTTAAGATATGGGCTCTTCCTTTTCCATATCACATATGAAGCGGTAGGCAACTGATTTGATTGGAACCCAATTCAATTGGTATGCAGCTTCTCAAGTGCACAACTCCCAAAAGGAAATAGGAAACTCAGTAGTACTCATCATAGAGCATACCATATCACATAGGGTGCTATTGCTCCGCCCTGATATACCATCGTGCTATGGTGTATACGGAGGAGTAATGCTGAGAGAGAATCTCATTCTCCTTTAGAATAATCCAGGATTTCCGTGCTCAAGTATTCTCCTCCTCGATCTCATCAATGGACATAATACTTATACCCTTTTTGGTTTTCTACTTCTAAATCATATTCTGTGAATATCTCAAAAGGTTCGGACTTGTGTTTCAACAGGAACATATGTCTGAATCTAAAGAGATTATCAGAGAATGTAATGAAGTACAAAGAACCGGTCTTGGCATGTGTAGACAGGGGACCTACATACATCAACATGTATCGTCCCAAGAGTTTACCAACTCTTTCTCTGTTACCAGTAAACAGAGCTATGGTCATCTTATCTATGTGACATGACTGGCAAGTTTCATAAGATGTAAATTCAAACAGATTTAAATATGCATCTATGTGCAACTTAGCTAGTCGGGTCGCATTGATATGACCTAGTCTACAATACCTCAAGAAGGATTCGTTCATTTCTGAACTCTTCCTCTTGTGTGTGTTCCGTATACTAAGAACTGTAGTTTGATTTAGAACATCAATGCTTTTAGATAACGTGCCTGAACCGATCAACTTTTGATATAGGAAATGTTCAAAACATTATCCAACAATACAAAATTTTATCATTTCTTTACTAATAAAGAGACTGATATGATTTTGTATATCAGGTTCGGTATCTAATAACATTCATTCAGAATCAATGTATTGTAATACAGGGTGACAGTGACCAACAAACTTGGCTGCAACACTTGCCCCGTTTTCTGCCTTATGAAACTTATCACCCGTTCTCAGTTCTCTACCTTTCTGTAGCCCTATGTAATAGATTACATATCTGGGATCCTGATCCGGTATCTAATACCCAAGACGTAGAGGATACTGAGTAACAGTTCTTCGTAATGAACACACCCGAAGATGATGCATCAGCATGCACTCTCTTCGTTTGGGCGGCACGGGAAATCTGGTATTCCCCAATTTCCTGCTCTGTCTTATAACAATTATAAGTTGGAGCGGGACCAACGTTCCCCAGCTCAGTATAACAAGAAGGTTCGGTCAATATTCCGTATTATTATCTTGATTAAGGCGTGATATGGTCGCTACCTGGAGAGAGAGAGAAGAAAACACTCAGCGTATGCTCTTGCAAGAATAGATTGGTTATTATTTTATCTAATCAGGATGGCTCCCACTACTTTTTATCAAATCTTCCTTCAAACCTACAAAGGAATGACTAGCCGGGATTAATTACACACTACAAGTTCGCCAATCTTTCAGCCAGGCCAGTGTCGGTACTTTGAGGGAGGTCGCCCGTGCTTTCGCACGAACCTAATTAATGTAAACCTCGTTTTCCCAAAGGCGTAACCTCGTTAACACCTTTCTAGACACCTACTTGATCGGCTAATTGTAATGCGTAAAACTCTCCCAGGAGTAACTCTTACTCGCAGCGGGTATCGGGATCCAACTATCTCATAGAAGGTATGCAATCTCATTGCAAATTTCAACACTTGAAATTCCCGATAATTTTGCCCCTAACCTCCTATGACCTTGACAAAGGCCAACAAACCATAGGATGCTAGTCAAGTTCAACCCGTCATTTCCTGATTGAATTAAACCCACCCGCACGGCCCTTGACAAAGGCCAACAAGGTCGCACGACTACCCTAATCCAATCTGCATCATATGCATAAGCAGATAAGCACCAGTTAGCTACCGCACACTGCGCCTTGACAAAGGCCAACAAACGCAGCACGAATACTAACTATTACTTATCTGAAATGACGGAGGGCTACGACAGGTTTTTCTGAAAACCTATTGCGTAATGAACTTGATATCGTTGTAGAATCAAATGATTTTAAATTGGAGTGTTTTTGAAGCTTTTCTAGTTTTGCTAAAGGAGTCACTCCCGGTGAAGGGATCGTCGGTCCTTTCCTCGTCGAATGAGGTACGGGATATATCATATATATCACTGTGCAAAGCAGAAACTATAGAAGCAATCAAAAGACAAACCGAGGGTTGTAGCATCTGCCAGTTATTGCTAAAGGAGTCACTCCCTGTGAAGGGATCTCGGTCCTTTCCTCATCGAATAAGGTGCAGGATATATCATATATACCGCTGTGCAAAGCAAGAACTGTAGCTACCTATTATATTTTGAAATTCGATTCTACAACATCTTAGGTTTCTTTTATTTCATTAATCACATTAATGAAGTCCCATCATTTAAATACCTAAACATCACAGATAAATACGACGTACACTTATGCCATCTGCATTCGCCTCGATGTCCCCTCATGCACCGTTAGGTTAGGTAACTAACGGCAGAGCGGGGCAGGGCTAGCACGGGTGTAAAACATAAGTAACGTCTATATAATATATGATATATACTATATACGGTATCTATCACAGAACATCACATGATCGCATCACAGATATCGCAGCAGAAGAAACATATGAAATATTGGATATACTAGGACGTCCGTGTTTTCAATACGAGCCAGTATAAAACACGGATTCCACGGTCGTGATGAATAGCCAAACCCACACCCCTAGACCCCTACGATAGCGGCAAGCAACCCTATCAATTCTAGAGTTAGGAGACCCGGACTCGACTCCTCGAGTTGGTCTCCCACTGGACTCCAGAACCCGGTTACTTGTGCTCCCCTCCTTGGGTCTATCCTAGTGCGGAAAAGTAAATAATATACAAACGGTGACATCTTCCGCAACCTGGAAGTGCCCCAATAAAAGAATATTACATACAAGTTTTTACATGAATGAAAATGAAAAACACTCATCTCACATAAAAACCCCCCGGCTATTCAAACACGACGATCCAATATAACATATCCAGCAACACATAACATCACATGTCATCAACGTAAGTAAATATGCGCATCCCAATTGTCGTTGACATATTGCAACGAAACCGGCGATATCACATATTACACTTACGGTCACAGAAAAGAAAGCGTAAAACTACAACAGTTGGAATCCGCAATCTGCATAGACATCGCATGCCTAATCAAATGAATACCTTAGACATCGCATGCCTAACTATTATAAACCCCGCATTTTAGTCTCATTATCGAAAACACTTTTCAATATCAAGTCGGGCAATTCAGCAAGATTCCCGACATCCTGATCGAATGCTCGTCGCAAACTTTAGTAGGCGGCCGCACCCCCGATACCGTCGACGAAGTGCACCAAGGCGGAACACCGCAACCGCGAGCACCCGAACGGATGCTTTCGGCGACGGGGTTCTCCTACAGTCACTTGGTCGGGGCTATGGAGCGAGGCTGTCTATTAAGTTTACCCGGCGAGTATCCGCGTACGATACGTGATTGCGACGGACTTTTAATCACATCAAGATTCCGTGGCAACCGATCAAGTGAGACTAAACCGCTAGATTTATAACATTCATTCAGTTATCTCATAACTACTTGTGAATTCCAATTATTGTATCACATTCCAGATAAACAGAAAATGTTAAACTTTCCGATCGAACATTTAAACACCCAAGTTTTCCCGATACAGATCAACACAGGAAACAAGTCTAAAAACATTCGGTTTGTGCCTCAGTACCAACGGTCCAGCCGTAGAAGGGTCAAGCCAACGCCTCACATGAGGCACGTCGTACTGCCCCAAACCCGAAGGTTCAAAGTGCAGTTCAAGACGGTCACATAATCGAGTTAAGGTTTGTTGTCTTCTAGAGGGACCATCGCGTTACTTTCACTACTTAGAACGTCTTTAAACTTCGGAAAAATCCAACACTTGGAAATTTCCCGACAGGGGAAAAAGTGGGTATTTATATCTGGTCGAACTTTTTAACATATTCAAAAATTATCCGGAAAATACATAGACAAAGTTTGATAATCCGATCGAATATACGAACTCCCAATACAACCCCAGAACACTCAACTCTTGAGTCAAATAAAAAATTCCCAGAAAATACAGCATTAAAATGTAAGAGTTACTGTGCAAAAAGTACTGGGAGAAAGGACAAACTTGCCGCGGAACCGCCGCATTAGCCATGCTAATGCCGCGGTTCCGCCGCATTGTAGTGGAATCATGATCTCGTTTTTCACAGTTTTTCTTAGAAAACCCTGCTGAATTTTCTGCATATTTTTAATATTGAAAAATCCACATTTTCAAAAAATGGACAGAGAGTGGTCTCGGATTAGGGTTTCGGGTTCGTTCGGGTTTCAAACTTCGTCTACGCATCGCCTAAGGCTCTAGCTAGGCTCTGATACCACTGTAGGGTTCCTAGGCACGCTAATGAGGTCTCTCAAGGCATCAACCATGCCAATTTCAAATTTTACGGGTGCCGAGAAACCCTAATACGGATCGTTAACTAGAATTCTAGGCGAAACCGATAACAAGTTAACAACTTAACTATGAGTTAACGAAAATACAACCTTTGTAGATCCGGTGCTCCACCTCTATAGCTCCGTGATAATGTCTCCTCGCTGCGATCATCGGATCCCGGGCTCTAGCGTCGGTTTCATCGGAGAAAAAGCGGACTAGGTCATCGACGACGATGCCGAAGATGATCTACGTCGAGGCATCACAAGATCAAGCTCCACCTTCACCAAGCCATGAAAACTTGTGAAGGAAACACCCTATACTACTTGGCAAGAGGTAGAGGATGAAGAAATAGGAGGTGGGTTCACTTTAGAATTGGATTTCTCACTCATTTTATCAAGTTGCCATTGATGGAGGCAAGCTTCATCTTGAAGAAGAAGAAGAAGAAGATGAAGTATATTATGATAAGTATGTTTCAAAAAGAAAATAAAATGAATACTTATCATAATCCAACCATGGTCAAGTGTAGAGAATGAACTAGGGTTAAGTGGAATGGTTAGGGTTAAGCATGAGACAAAATGGTGACTTAGTCAAAGCTTCATGAAGCTTCAATATCAAACAAAGAAAGCCACCATTTTCTCTTTATCATTTTCTTTTGTCAAAATGAACAAAAGAAATAAATAAATGAATAAGAAAATAAACCAAAACCCTAACCACTCATATAACCTTGGTTTAATCTTTACACAAACTCAAGTAAGCGTGTATCATCAAACATGATACAATCATGTGCACAAAAGTATATCACATATACAACTTGTGTACAACAAGTGAGAAAATCCATTTAAAGTGAACCAATACTAGTTAATGCAAAGTAACATATCAAATATATAATTATACATTAAATCATTAAATCAACACTTGATTTAACGATCCGGTCATATCGCATATAACCAACTAGTATCCTATGTATCGGCTTACCGAATCAATCCTTGATTCGATAACTAGGTTATATCGCATACAACCATATCGATACATTCATCGCGAGAATAGAATACGGTATCACATACACGCATTATTCTCGGTCCCGCACATATCTCATATGCGCTCCTATTTCGTTTCGCTTAAGCCAGGAAACCTCTGTGTAGGACTCTAAAGACTCGTCAATACGCCGGCAGCAAGTGATGATCATATCAAACACCCACAAGCCGCAAGCGGTCTGCTAAATGTAACGGCCACCCGGGTATTGAGCGATCAGAAGATCGACGAGCAAG
Source organism: Agapanthus africanus (assembly GCA_030015575.1). Lineage (NCBI taxonomy): Eukaryota > Viridiplantae > Streptophyta > Magnoliopsida > Asparagales > Amaryllidaceae > Agapanthus > Agapanthus africanus. The sequence goes on along the minus strand of CM057345.1, from coordinate 336,605,396 downwards.
CCCGCTCGTACTCCTGTGAATCCAACCAGTAACACTTACCGTACAGTCCGGTCTATTCGTCTGATATGTCGCATATCTCGCCTAGGGGTGGTAAACGTCAGACCCCAATAGCTCGATAAGTCGTGTCGATATGAGTTCTATACCAGTTCGAGAAACTACAGGTAACACTTACCAGTAAATCTCAACAACCCTGGCCAGGGATTTCCGGTTATAGCCAATCGAACACAGCACAACATCAACTCCCTATACCGGGAGAGACGAATCCCCTCCTATCGCTCATTGCCTCCATGTGACTCAGGACTGTACCCAAAAACCACCGTTTTGCACGCCCTCTTGGACGTGGTAAGGTGGAAATCAAAGCACAGTGGGAACCACACAAGACTCTATGACGATCTCGGGTCAACAGACAACTCTGTACCAGTGTCACCAGAGAACTGCCATCTGACGTAAGGTATAATACCAGCTGGGAGTTCTCGGTGAGTCCGTCCAGTGTACCCAGTCTCCACTGAGCACCCGTATATCATCTCTGATGTCAAACACCAATGGATATGGGATCATCCATCGCCCATCTGTATGGGTCGAGAAGGTATACGCTAGTCTACTCTGGTATATCGATGCCCCGTCTCGATATACCCATGACTAGGGACTTTGAAGGATGTACTTATGGACTACCATGTCCTCACTAGTATGATCCGCATCATAGTCCAGGTAGTCAAGTACACATCCTAAGGGCTTTACCAACATGTAACAGAGAGACAATCAATGTACACGTTAAGGTAAAGATCAACCAGATAGCATACTATCATGTCGAGCAAGAAAGTCCTCCCTATATATATCCCAGCATCCACTACAATATACATCCTATGTATAGTAATGGCCTCTAGGGCATACATATAACTAACACTTATGACCTTGACTAAGGGCCAAATATCTCATAAGTCACATGTCAAGTTCTATCTGTCACTATCCAGGTCAATTTGAACCCACCCGCACATGCCCTTGACTAAGGGCCAAGTATGACAGAACGACTGTCCCAAACCAACTCATCTATCTATGCAACAAATGAATACCCAGCAGCTACCAAACACTATGCCTTGACTAAGGGCCAAGCATGCATAGCTTGAATACTACTGAATACCAAAAAGAAATGACGGAGGGCTACGGCTGGTGTTTGGCGAAAAACCTTTAACGTAATGAACTTGATCTCGTTGAAGGAAACTGATAGCTTTTTATAAAATATAGTGACGAAAACGTTTTGCTAAAGAGGTCACTCCCGGTGAAGGGATCTCGGCTCTTTCCTCGTGGAATGAGGTGCAGGATATTCCATCTGAATACCGCGATGCAAAGCAACTTGTAATCGACTATATTAAAGTTATTACCCTGACGTAAATTTCTGCCCAAGGGGTCACTCCCGGTGAAGGGATCTCGGCCCTTGCCTCGTGGAATGAGGTGCGGGATATTCTAACTGAATATCACTATGCAAAACAAAAGGAAACATCTTTGTAATAACACCTTTTTAAAATTTGTTCCAACAACATCAAATATAGGTTTGTTTTATCCTTGCATTGATTAGAATCAATGCAGTCCTATCAATCAATCACACCAGAAAAGAACGAAAATATAATATACGTATATGCCATCCGTATTCGCCACTGGGTCCCGTCATCACCAGTTAGGTTACTTAACTAACGACAGAGCGGGGGCTGGACTAGCACGGGTGTAAAACATATACAACATCTAATAGTATATATACCAATATACAATAATCACTCCAGGCGTGATAATATGCAACATTACAGAAAAGTAATAAGCATCATAGAACAATACAGATAATCTGGGATCCCCGGGTTTCACAGAGCCGCTGCTGAAACCTGACGTTCCCCTGGTCGTGTGGATAGCCTATGCAATGAAACCTAGACTCCTACGGGTGCGGCAAGTTACCCGCCAAAACCTGTAGCGAGGTAGTCCCCACAACATAGTGAATGGAACACCCGGCACTTCACGGAATCCGGTAAATTGAGCACCCCTCCTTGGGCCAACCTGTACCCCTTACGAGTGCGGCGAATAGTCTGCCAATTCTAGAGTGAGGTCCTTTTGCCTCTCAATGCCATGAGATACGGACCCGTTGCCCTCCAAAACTCGGCTATGCGTGCACTCCTTCGCGGGATAAACCTAGTACAGAATTAAAAATAGTACAACAGGTACATCGACCGCAACCTGGTCGTGCCCCAAAAGAATATTATACAAACAGGCAGTGACGGCAGTCCACATGTTGGACGCTCGCCCCGCAATATCAAATGTACAAATAAATCCAAACTGCACTATCATTGCACCCTGCTATCCACCACGACATATCCGCAACAATACAGCATAACACAGAACATCAACGCGAATGTCACGTTAGCAAACCCGTCTAAAAGAACTATAGCAATCAGACGTGGTTTACCGATCAAATGACATTCCCGGTCGGAGATATAATGTAAATACTGTAAACTAACAAATTTAAAATTTCAATCGACTAAATTTCCAGAAGTGGGCCCCACGAAAAACTGCTGTACAGTAACAAAATCTGGGCCCAAAAAATATATACCAAAAACCCCAATTTCCAGTAAAAAATCCACTGTGCAAATTTGGTGCACTGATCTCACAGAATGGCCGCGGAAGCGCGGTCAAACCATAGGTTTGACCTCGATTCCGCGGCGGTCTTGTGAGATCACGTGACCAAATTTTGACGGTGAGCTTAGAAAACCCTGCTGAATATTCTGTGATATGTAGAATTATTTTTAGACACTGTTTAAAATTAACAGAAACTCAGTGGCCTGAAAAATGTAGTTTTGCGAAATTCGTTCGATCGATCTTTTAAACGTGTTAGCACAAGTTAGTATAGCTTAATGGTGAGGCTCTGATACCACTGTAAGTCCACGGTAGAGCCCCGGCCGTCTAACAGACGCCAAATGCGGAACAAAAACTTTTAACGAAACTGGCGCTATCGTGTACCGTAACCCGGATCTGCCATTAAAGCTAAACTAACAAACTAGAAAGGGGTAGAAACGTTATACCGAATGATCCGAGTCCTTCGGTCTTTAACCATCATCCCACGCTTTGTTGCGGCTGCTTCGATCTCCTGAATCTCCAATCTTGTCGTCCAGGTGGCACCACGTCGACGGATCTTTAAACGGGCTCCCGCCTCTGAACCGAGGCAACTCGATCGTCAAGTTTGCTAAAAGAGACGACCAAGATGAAGTAGAGAATGAGTAGAATACTTTATCTCGTTACGTCCAGGGTCACGGACGAACGGTTATGGAAGTTGCATTTTGGATCGGGTGAAATGAGAAAGAGGCTATCTATTTTTCGTAGACCCGAATCTATATAATCTTTTTCTAATGAACAACAACCATTTCTCAAGTGAGTGAGAGAGAGGGGAGGGGCCGGCCATTATATATAGAGGAGAGGGTGAGTGTAGGAGCAAGGGAGGTAACACTAAGCAAAATATCTAGTGTGAACACAAAGTATGAATGCATTAAAAGCAAACCAATCATATTTAACTTAGTCATCCTCCATCATTAATGAACCATTAATGACATTAATGAGTCACTAGCTTAGTCATCACATCTAGAAGCATCTAGAACACTGACTCACCTCATCAAGAAAACATAAATCCGTATTTAACCGACTGTTAAATACGGCTGATAGAAAACTGGAAACTGGCAACTTCCAAAAGTGATCCTGAAACGAATTTCAGGATAACCCCGTATCAGTATAAACATACCCGCATTTGTATTACGACCGAATACAAATGCAACTGAGACAAAGATATTATATCTACACTGTATAATACTGGGTTCCGGCTTAAACCAAAACCTACCAGTATTATCTGCCCGAAAAACGACACGTGCGAAAACGCACGTGCTTTTTCGGAACCTTGCCATATCACCAAACGGCCTCTACAACGTTTCGCCCGAACTTGGGAACGTGTCTGTGGGGGACTCTAATGACTCATCAACACATCGGCACTGGGTATAACCCCTAGCACGTCAGAGGTACAAGCTGTACGTAACGGTTTGCCTATGTATTGATTGGAAGGGAAGATGACGAGCGAACTCATCTACAAACCCTACTGCGCCTGACAGTGACAATGTATATACAGTCCGGTCCATTCGTCTAAAGAGTATCGCATATCGAGTCCAGGGGGGTGGATAAAGTCAGACCCCTAATAACGCAATAAATCGTGTCGGCATGAAGCCCATCACCACCTGAGAAACTACTGATCCAAATCAGTAATTCTCCATTACCTCGGCCGAGGGTTTCTAGTGATGGCCACCCGTGCACTGTGCGACATCAACCCCCAATACCGGGAGAGACGAATCCTCGAGATCCGCTCACTTGCCTCCAATGTGGCTCGGGACTGTACCCAACTAAAACCTGTTTGCACAACTCCTTTGAGCGTGGTAGGGTAGTAATCTAAGCACAGTGGGAACTCACATGAGACAAACGACGATCTCAGGTCGATGAACTAACCTGTACACATGTCACCAGGGAATTGCTATCTGACGATATGTATAATACCAACTAGCAGATTCCCGGCGAGTCCTGTCCGGTGTACTCATAACTCAATGAGCACCTGTATACATCTTAGGTGATCCAACTGACACCAGTGGCTTGTGAGACCGGCCACCGTCCCTCGTCGGGGTCTCGACTGTATACACTAGTCTACTCTGGAGTATCGATGCCCTGTCTCGAAACTCCCACGACTAGGGACACTTTAAGGATGTGCTTATAGACCCCAGCTCCCACGTATATGATCACCATCATACTGCTGGCTGTCAAGCAGAATCCTATGGGCTTTATCAATCATGCAATAGCATGTATACGATGATAAAGACAAACCAGATAGCATACTATCATCTCGAGCAAGACTGTCATATCGGTATAGGTCCTGCCTCAATCATTGCAATCACGTACCTGCGATCCAATAATTGAATTTGAGGGCACTATCTCCAACATTATTCGATAAGAAAAGAGCAGAGATCCTTTCACCGGGAGTGACCTCTTTAGCAAAACTAGCAGATGCTACAAACTCGGTTTGTCTTTTTATTGTTTTTATAGTTTTTGCTTTGCATAGTGATATTTGTGAAATATCCTGCACCTTATTCGATGAGGAAAGAGCCGACGATCCTTTCACCAGGAGTGACCTCTTTAGCAAAACTAGAAAAGGCCTCAAAAACATTCCATTAAAAATCACTCGATTCTACAACTATATAAAGTTCATTACGCAAAGGATTTTCTTAAAAACCTGTCGTAGCCCTCAGTCATTTCAGATAAGTAGTATTTAGTATTCGTGCTACGTTTGTTGACTTAGTCAAGGCGTAGTGTGCGGTTGCTGATTAGTGCTTATCTGTAAAGCATATGATGCGATTGGATTAGGGTAGTCGTGCGGCCTTGTTGTCTTAGTCAAGGGTCGTGCGGGTCGGTTTAATTCAATCGGAAAATGACGGGTTGAACTTTACTTACGGTCTATGGTTTGTTGACTTAGTCAAGGTCATAGATCGCTTGGGGTAAAATATTATTGGGAATTTCAAGAGTTAAAATTTGCAATGAGATTGCATACCTTCTATGAGATAGTTGGATCCCGATACCCGCTGCGAGTAAGAGTTACTCCTGGGAGAGTTTTACACATTACAATTTGCCGATCGAGTAGGTGTCTAGAAAGGAGCTAACGGTGTTATGCCTCTGGAAAAACGTGGTTTATTTTAATTAGGTCCGTGCGAAAGCACGAGGAACCTCCCTCAAAATACCGGCACTGGCCTGGCTGAAAGATTGGCGAACTTGTAGAGTGTAATTAATCCCGGCTAGTCTTTCCTTTTAGGGTTTAAAGGAAGATTTGACTAAAACAGTGGGAGACATCTTGATTAGATATATTGATAACCAATCTAATCTTGCAAGAGCATACGCTGAGTGTTTTCTTCTCTCTCTCTCTCCTGGTTGCGACTATGTCACGACTTAATCAAGATAATAATACGGCTGTATTGACCGAACCCGCTTGTTATACTGAGCTAGGGAACGTTGGTCCCGCTCCAACTTATAATTGTTATAAGACAGAGCAGGAAATTGGGGATTACCAGAATTCCCGTGCCGCCCAAACGAAGAAAGTGCATGCTGATGCATCATCTTCGGGTGTGTTCATTACACAGAACTGTTTCTCAATATCTTTTACGTCCTGGGTATTTGATACCGGATCAGGATCCCACATATGTAATTTGTTACATGGGCTAAAGATAGGTAGAGAACTGAGAACGGGCGATAAGTTTCATGAGATAGAAACGGTGCAAGTGTTGCAGCCAAGTCTGTTGGTAGTTATCACCCTGTATTACCAGAATACATTGATTCTGAACGAATGTTATTAGATACCGAACCTGATGTACAAACATCATATCAGTCTCATTATTAGTAAAGAAGGATATAATTTTGTATTGTTGGATAATGTTTTGAACATTTCCTATATCAAGAGTTGATCGGATCAAGCACGTTATCTAAAAGTATAGACGTTCTAAATCAAACCACAGTTCTTAATGTACATAACGCACACAAGAGGAAGAGTTCAGAAATGAACGAAACCTTCTTGAGCTATTGTAGACTAGGTCATATCAATGCGACCCGACTAGCTGAAGTTACATAAAGATGCATATTTAAATTAGTTTGGATTTACATCTTATAAAACTTACCAGTCATGTCACAAAGGTAACATGACCATGGCTCCGTTTATTGAAAACAAAGAAAGAGTTAGTGAACTCTTGGGATTGATACATGCTGATGTATGAAGGTCCCCTGTCTACACATGCTAGGACCGGTTCTTTATACTTCATTACATTCACTAATGATCTCTCAAGATTAAGACATATGTTCCTGTTGAAACACAAGTCCGAAACTTTTGAGATAATCACAGAATATAAGATAGAAGTAGAGAACCAAAAACGGGTCTAAGTATTATGTCCTTTGATGAGATCAAGGAGGAGAATACTTGAGCACGGGATTCCTGGACTATTCTAAAGGAGAATGGGATTCTCTCTCAGCATTACTCCTCCGTATACACCACAGCACGTCGGTGTATCGGGGCGAAGAAATCACACCTTATTCGATATGGTGCGCTCTTTGATGAGCACAACTGAGTTTCCTATTTCCTTTTGGGAGTTATGCACTTGTGAAGCTGCATACCTATTGAATAGGGTTCTAATCAAATCAGTTGCCTACCACTTCATATGTGATATGGAATGGGAAGAGCCCATATCTTAAGTAGGTTAAGATTTGGGGTTGTCCGGCCTATGTCTAAAAGCAAAATCCGGACAAGCTCGAGGCAAAGTCAATTATGTGGAAGTTTGTTGGATATCCCAAGCATTCGCAAGGGAATATCTTCTAGCAAACCGAGGAACAAAAGATGTTTTGTTTCTCAGTATGCCACCTTTGTGAAAGGGAATTTCTTGTGAAGAAATTATTGTTCATGACTTAGAACTGGAAGAAGTTCCAGCTATACAAACTGCAGCTGATGATTTGATAGAACAAAAGGATTCAATAGTTTCCAACGAACCTCAGCCTCTCCGCCGATCTAGTAGGGTTCCTCACCCACCTGAGAGATATTTCGGTTTTCTCTATGACAGTGGGAGCGAGGATTGCATCATGAGATGATGACCCAACTAGTTTCGAGCTGGCCATCAGGAGTGGGGACTCTGTGAGAATGGCTGGATGGTTAGCGATCTGAGATGGAATACTTATACACCAACAAAGTATGGACTTTGGTAGCTTTATCTGAAGTGTTAAATCTCCATCAGGAGCAAGTATATCTTGAGAAGATTACTTGGTGTACATGGAAAAGTTGAGACTTTCAAAGCTATGCTTAAGTCCATCCAGATCCTACTTGCCACGGCTACATACCATGACTACGATATCTGGCGGTTGGGTGTCATGACCGCTTTTTCTAAATATTGATTTGGAAAAGAGCGTCTATAAGTACACAGCCAGAGGGCTTCGTAGATAATGGGAGCAGCGGAAACGTGAGCAAGATGATTTATGCGATAAGTCAGGCATCGCGGAGGTAGAACGTCTGTTTTGATGTGGTAGTCAAAGAGTTTGACTTCATCAAAATGATAGATGAACCTTATATATACAAAAAGGCAGTAGAGAGTATGGTGATGATCCTCGTAGAGTACGTGGATGACATACTCTTGATAGGGAAGGAGTTTCCTATGCTACGCTCGGTCAATCTCCGCTTATCACAAGGATTCTCCATATAAGATCAAGTGATACCTCCTAAATCCTGGGTTTTGGATCTATGAGATAGATCTAATTGGATGTTAGGATACTCACTAGTTGTAGTGAGATGGTATCGATCAATCCTGGGGAGAATCACTGGAAAGGTTCCACGGTGATAAGGACGACTGAATGCCAGTCGCAGGCATTGTCTTTACCCTCTATGGATGGTCGGTATGTTGGAAGAGTTTCAAGTTAGATACCGTGACTTACTAGACGATTAAAGGCAAGATACATCGTTACGAAGGATTCTACCAAAGAGGCAGTCTGGATATATTTTAGTTCATAAGATGAACTTCCTTCCTGCTATTGTATGACAATGGAGTTGTGGCTTATGCCAAGGAACACCCGTCCCATCAGAAATCCAGATATAATTCTTAGGCAGTATCACCTGATCATGGAGATGGTTGATCTCCAGGGAGATCAAGGTTAGGAGAGTAGACACAGAGGACAACAGCGCGGATCCACTCATAAAGGCCTATTTCCCAGTAGAGACTTTTGTGGGATGGTTGAGTATGAGATACTTCAAACACAGCTGATTGTTCGGTATGCGATACCACAACAGATGGCCCTAGTGCAAGTGGGAGATTGTTAGTTATATATATGCCCTAGAGGCCATTACTGTACATATGATGTATATTGTAGTGGATGCTTGGACATATATAGGGAAGACTTTCTTGCTCGACATGATAGTATGCTATCTGGTTACCCTTTATCTAAACATGTGCTCTAATTGTCTCTATGTCACATTTTGATAAAACCCTTAGGATGAGTACTTGACTACCAGGACTATGATGCAGATCATACTAGTGGGGACAGTGTAGTCGCCAAGTACATCCTTCAAATGTTCCTAGTCGTGGGAGTACCGAGACAGGGTATCGATACTCCAGAGTAGACTAGCGTATACGCTTCTTGACCCATATTATGGGCGATGGATGATCCCATATCCATTGGTGTCTGACATCAGAGAAGGTATGCGGGTGCTCAGTGGAGACTGGGTACACTGGACGGACTCGCCGAGAACTCCTAGATGGTATTATACCACACGTCAGATGGCAGTTCTCTGGTGACACTGGTACAGGTTAGTCTGTAGACCCGAGATCGTCATAGAGTCTTGTGTGATTCCCACCGTGCTTTGATTTCCATCATACCATGTCCAAGTGGCCGTGCAAAAAGGTGGCTTTTGGGTACAGTCCCGAATCACATGGAGGCAATGAGCGATAGGAGGGGTTTCGTCTCTCCCGGTATAGGGAATTGATGTTGCGCTGTGTTTGATTAGGTATAACTGGAAATCCTGGCCAGGGTTGCTGAGATTTACTGGTAAGTGTTATCAGTAGTTTCTCGAACTGTTATAGAACTCATATCGACACGACTTATCAAGCTACTAGGGTCTGACGTGTACCACCCCTAGGCGAGATATGCGACATATCAGACGAAGAGACCGGACTGTACGGGAGTGTTACTGATTGGATTCACAGGAGAAAGTACATGCTTGCTTGTTGATCTTCTGATCGCTCAATACCTGGGTGACTGTTACGTTTAGCTGACCGCTTGCAGCTTGTGGGTGTTTGATATGATCATCACATACTGCCGGCGTATTGACGATTCTTTAGAGTCCTACACAGAGGTTTCCTGGCTCGGGCAAAATGGAGTAGGAGCACATATGTGATATGTGCGGGACCGAGAACATTACGTGTATGTGATACCGTACTAGATTCTCGCGATATGAGATATCGGCCGGGTATATGTGATATAGCCAGGTCATCGGATCAAGTATTGATTCGATGAACTGATACAGTTTATATTAGTCGGTTATTTATGAAATAGCCGGATTATCGGATGAAGTGTTGATTCGATAATTTAATGTATAATTATATATTTGATATATTAAATTACATTAACTAATATAAGCTCACTTAAAGATTCTTTTTCTCACTCGGGTAATACATTGATATATATGTGATATATGTTAATTGTATTATTTTATTTTGTTACAAAAAATATTGTACATATGATATATAATATTGTAACATATTAGGGTTATAAATGCAACATGTTTTGTGGAGTATAATTGTGGTTAGATTTTGGATTAGGGTTAAGCATGCATGAAGCTTTCAAGAAGCTTCTTGATGCTTTGACTTTGACTTTGGATATTTTGTGTAGATATTTGCTTAACCCAACCCAACCCTTCACCATAGTTAACTCTCTACATAGGTTAAGACTTCATTTTTAACCCATGGTTGTATTTCTAACCTCACTTGAGTTTCATTATTCATCACAAAGAGATTGCTTCTTCTTCTTCCTTTTTCTTGCTTGAAAAAAAAACTTTCTAGATTTTTGTGATGTGATAAAAATGAGTGAGAAATAGAAAACAAATGAGAGCTAAATTCCTACTTCTTCATCTTCATCTATTCTAGCCGCTTAGATTAGGGTGTTTACTTTGCTAATACTTGATTAGCAAAGGAAGAGCTTGGGTTTGAGTTTCTTCAAGGTAGATCATCTTTGTTATCGAAGATCGGAAGCAAGCTTGCATCTTTCTTTTGTGGAGCCTCTCGAGAGTCCAGATACTCGATGATCGCAACGAAGGGACCTCAACACGGAGCTTTAGAAGTGAAAGAATGGACTATAAAGGTTGTAATCCCTAATTCTTAGATGTAAAGTTGTTTACATGCTTTGTTTCGCCTAATCTCTAGTCTAAGATCTTGGTTAGGGTTGTTCGGCACGTCAAAATTTTAAATCGGGCATGGTTGATGCCTTAAAGACCCTTGTGAGAGTGCCTAGTAATCCTACAAAATCAGTATTTAGAAAAGCAGTCATGATACCCAACCACCAGATATCGTAGTCATGGTATATAGCAATAGCAAGTAGGATCTGGATGGACTTAAGCATATCCACTGGAGAAAAGGTTTCATCATGAACCATACCTGATCGATGACGAGAACCTTTTGCAACAAGTCTAGCCTTGAAAGTCTCAACTTTTCCATCTACACTAAGTAATCTTCTCAAGATATACTTGCTCCTGATGGGAATTTAACCCTTCAGATAAAACAACCAAAGTCCATACTTTGTTGGTGTACATAGATTCCATCTCAGATCGCTTAGCATCCAGCCATTCTTACAGAGTCTCCACTCTTGATGGTCTCCTCGAAAATAGTTAGGTCATCATCTCATGATGCAATCCTCGCTCCCACTGTCATAGAGAAAACCGAAGTATCTCTCAAGTGGGTGAGGAACGCTACTAGATCGGCGGAGAGGCCGAGGTTCGTCTGGAACTATTGAATCCTGCAGTTCTACCAAATCATCAGCTGTAGTTTGTATAGCTGGAACTCCTTCTAGTTCTACCTCATGACCACAAATTTCTTTCCAAAATAAATTCCTTTTCTAAAAAGGCGGCATGCCGAGAAATAAAACACCTTTTGTTCCTCGGTGTGGTAGAAGATATTTCCTTGCGAATGCTTGGGATATCCAACAAACTTCCACGGAACTGACATTGCCTCGGGCTTGTCCGGATTTTTCTTTTGACATAGGCCGGAAAACCACAAATCTTAACTTACTTAAGACGTAGGCTCTTCCCATACCATATCACATTTGGAGTGGTAGGCACCTGATTTAGTTGGAACGCTATTCAATAGGTATGCAGCTTCACAAGTGCATAACCCCCAAAAGGAAATAGTCAACTTATTAGTACTCATCATAGAGCACACCATATCTAATAGGGTGTGATTGCTCCGCCCCGATATACCGTTGTGCTGTGGTGTATACGGAGGAGTAATGCTGAGAGAGAATCTCATTCTCCTTTAGAACAGTCCAGGATCTCAATGCTCAAGTATTCTCTTCCCTGATCACATCAAAGGTTATAATACTTATACCCGTTTTGGTTCTCTACTTCTAACTTATATTCATTGAATTTCTCAAAAGCTTCAGACTTGTGTTTCAACAGAAACATATGTCCGAATCTTGAGTGATCATCAGTGAATGTAATGAAGTACAAAGAACAGGTCGTGGCATGTGTAGACTGGGGACCTACATACATCATCATGTATCAATCCCAAAAGTTTACTAACTCTTTCTTTGTTTCCAATAAACGGTGCTATGGTCATTTTATCTTTGTGACATGACTGGAAAGTTTCACAAGATGTAGATTCAAATTGATTTAAATATGCATCTTAATGTAACTTAGCTAGTCGGGTCGCATTGATATGACCTAGTCTACAATGCCTCAAGAACGATTCGTTCATTTCTGAACTCTTCCCCTTGTGTGTGTTCTGCACGTCAAAATCTGTAGTTAGATTTAGAACGTATATGGTTTTAGGTAACATGCCTGAACGGATCAACTCTTGATATAGGAAATGTTCAAAACATTATCCAACAATACAATATTATATCCTTCTTTAGTAAATAAAGAGACCGATATAGTGTTGCATATCAGGTTCGGTATCTAATAACATTCATTCAGAATCAATGTATTTGGCAATACAGGGTGATAACCGCCAATACCTTGGCTGCAACAATTGCACCGTTTCCAACTCTTGAAACTTATCACCCATTCCCAGTTCTCTACCTATCTGTAGCCCATGTAACAGATTACATATGTGGGATCCTGTTGCGGTAACTCATACCCAGGACGTAGTGTACACTGAGAAACTGTTCTCTGTAACGAACAAACCCGAAGAAGATGCATCATCATGCACTTTCTTCGTTTGGGCGGCACGGGAATCCTGGTATTCCCCTATTTCCTGCTCGGTCTTATAACAATTATAAGTTGGAGCGGGACCAACGTTCCCCAGAACAGTATAACAAGAAGGTTCGGTTAATACATCTACACTATGATCTTGATTAAGTCGTCACATGGTCGCTACCTATAGAGAGAGAAAGAGAGAAGAAAACACTCAGCGTATGCTCTTGCAAGATTAGATTGGTTATTATTTTATCTAATCAGGTGTAAGTCCACGTTGCCCACTCCGGTTCTTACGGGGAGGCGGAATAGGTAAAAAACAATTTTTATACAAGGCAACATGGACTAGAAACAAAAGATCTTTGCTAAACAAAAACCTAGCAAACTAACTACAAGTTTAGCTACTCGGTTAGGGGGTTATACCTAAGTCTTGAACTCCTTCTCTTCTTGCTCCTTGGACTGGTTTGAACGGCCCCTCCTCGTAGTCTTCTCTTTGTCGTAGAAGGATCCATCCGAAGGCCTCTACCTTAAGCTCCTACCTCAACCTAGAGGTAACTAAAGTGCTTGGCTTGCTAAACCTAGAACCCTAGAATGAGTAGAGAGGAGTTATGGTGGTTTTACCTCAAGAGCTCATGGTTCTCAACACATGAGAGATGAGAGCTTTGAGAGAGAGGAAGAGGAAGAGCAAAAACTATGAGAGAGAAAGTGTCACGACCCGAAATTGGCACGTGACGGCCCTAATACTAAGCAACGTCTACAGGCGTAACGCAGTAAAAGAAAGCCAAAACCTAGAAATCTAAACCAGTAAAAGACAAGAAAAGTTAAGAAACATTGTTTAAAAGTCTTTGAAATCACAACCCAAATTCTTTAAAAGTCCAACTTTATTTCCTTTAAAATTTTGGCAGCACCACCTTTGTAAAAGCTAGCCCCAAAAATGGGTACAACATAAATATAATGTAAAGCATCCCTAACGGGAGCAAATCCACGCACAAAGCCGGAAAACAACCACCACAACAAATATACGACGCCGTAGCGAAGAAAAAGAAGACGATAGAAAGGAAACTGTATAAAAGACAACAAATCCACAATTTATACAATATCGTCCTCACCAAGTCTCTAAGTCAACAACATAATAGTAGATGGAGAGTACAAGATACAATGAATATACAACACAAATACAGATAACCACCAAAACCCACCTGAACAAAACAGCACACTGTGAGCCGATGCAGTATCTGTAGCAAAAGATGATAGATGAATAGCCAGCCTCGACTACTCTGAGGAACACTCTACAACACCTGTGGCACAACGGGGGTGAGTTGCCAACTCGTGAATAGTAAATAACATATGCAGGTAATCGCAGGAATGTACGTACAGCATGAATCTACGATATGCAATTTACAGTAATAACAGGTCATATGAATGTAGAATAATGGAAAGTACACTAACAAGTACAACGAATATATATAAAGCAATAATGACATGACACAGTATGCAATAATTATGCAATGGGGGTATGAGAATGTAAATGTGCAACACTCATGAAAGGAACACTAACAGGTATTCCTAATACATGAAACAGTGCACAAATAGATAATGGTGAGGTATGGAGTGAAATATGTCATTTCCACGAAATCCTGACATCGTGGTAGGATCACAATCCATCAAGACGAATCAAATCCCAATTCCTCAAATCAGCCCCCAAATTGGCTCTCATATCATCTAAGTATCGCTTTCTCCTCAATTTCACAATATTAAGTATATCTCGTATATCCCGTGTAGGGTTCCTAGGCACTCCCAAGAGGTCTCACAAGGCATCGAACATGCCATTTTCAAATTTTATGGTGCCTACAAACCCTAAACTACGGATCGATAACTAGATGTCTAGGCGAAAAAGAACTAGTTAACAAATTAACTAATGAGAATACGGAAATACAACCTTTGTAGATCCGGTGCTCCACCTCCATAGCTCCGCAACGAGGTCCTCTCCGCTGTCCAAATCAAATCCGGGCTCAAGCGTCGGCTTCTTCGGAGAATGGGCAAGCTAGGTCGTCGATGTCCATGCCGAAGATGATCTACGTCGAAGCATCGCAAGATCAAGCTCTCACTTCACCAAGTCATGAAACTTGTGAAGAAAACACACTCTACTACTTGGCAAGAGGTAGAGGATGAAGAAATAGGAAGTGGGTAGACTTTAGAATTGTATTTCTCACTCATATGCATCAATCACCATTGATGGAGGTGAAGCTTTTCTTCTTGAAGTCAAGGAAGAAGAAGAAGAAGCTTATATGATAAGATTAATTAAAAAGAAAAAGTAAATCAATACTTATCATACATTCAACCTTAGTTAAGTGTAGAGAAAAGACCATGGTTAATGGAATGGTTAGGGTTAAGGATAAGAACAAAATGGTCACTAGGTCAAAGTCTTCAAGAAGCTTCAATATGAAACAAAATTAGACACCATTTTCTCTTTATGCCTTTTCTAATTATTTCCAAAATGAATAAATAGATAAATAAATAAGAAAAGGAAATAAAACCCTAATCATATAAATAACCATGGTTTATTCTTAACATACACTTAAACAATCATGTATCATCAAACATGATACAAGCAAATGTACAAATGTATATCACATATACAATGTGCACAATACAAGTGAGAAAATCCATATAAAGTGAACCAATACTAGTTAACGCAAAGTAATATATCAAATATATAATTATGCATTAAATCATTAAATCAACACTTGATTTAACGATCCGGTCATATCGCATATAACCGACTAATATCAACAGTAACAACTTATCGAAACAACACTTGATCCGATAACCCGGCTATATCGCATATAACCGATCAATGTCACATTACGAGAATCGAATACAGTATCACATACTAGTATTATTCTCGGTCCCGCACATATCTCATATGCGCTCCTATTTCGTTTCGCTTGAGCCAGGAAACCTCTGTGTAGGACTCTAAAGACTCGTCAATACGCCGGCAGCAGGTGATGATCATATCAATCACCCACAAGCCGCAAGCGGTCTGCTAAACGTAACGGCCACCCGGGTATTGAGCGATCTGAAGATCGACGAGCAAGCCCGCTCACACTCCAGTGAATCCAACCAGTAACACTACCGTACAGTCCGGTCTGATCGTCTGATATGTCGCATATCTCGCCTAGGGGTGGTAAACGTCAGACCCCAATAGCTCGATAAGTCGTGTCGATATGAGGTCTATAACTGTTCGAGAAACTACTGGTAACACTTACCAGTAAATCTCAGCAACCCTGGCCAGGGATTTCCTGTTATAGCCAATCGAACACAGCGCAACATCAACCCCCTATACCGGGAGAGACGAATCCCCTCCTATCGCTCATTGCCTCCATGTGACTCGGGACTGTACCCAAAAACCACCGTTTTGCACGCCCTCTTGGACGTGGTAAGATGGAAATCAAAGCACAGTGGGAACCACACAAGACTCTATGACGATCTCGGGTCAACAGACTACTCTGTACCAGTGTCACCAGAGAACTGCCATCTGACGTGAGGTATAATACCATCTGGGAGTTCTCGGCGAGTCCGTCCAGTGTACCCAGTCTCTACTGAGCACCCGTATATCATCTCTGATGTCAAACACCGATGGATATGGGATCATCCATCGCCCATCTGTATGGGTCGAGAAGGTATACGCTAGTCTACTCTGGTATATCGATGCCCCGTCTCGATACACCCACGACTAGGGACTTTGAAGGATGTACTTATGGACTACCATGTCCCCACTAGTATGATCCGCATCATAGTCCAGGTAGTCAAGTACAGATCCTAAGGGCTTTACCAACATGTAACAGAGAGACAATCAGTGTACACGTTAAGGTAAAGTGTAACCAGATAGCATACTATCATGTCGAGCAAGAAAGTCCTCCCTATATATGTCCCAGCATCCACTACAATATACATCCTATGTACAGTAATGGCCTCTAGGGCATACATACAACTAACAATCTCCCACTTGCACTAGGGCCATCTGTAGCAGTGGTTGCAGTATCTCATACTCAACCATCCCATAAAAGTCTCTCTCTGGGAACAGGCCTTTGTGAGTGGATCCGCTGTGTTGTCCTCTGAGTCTACTCTCCTAACCTCGATCCCCTGGAGATAAACTATCTCCATGATCAGGTGATACTGCCTAAGAATATGTCTGGATCACTAATGGGACGGACGTTCCTTGGCATAAGCCACAACTCCATTGTCACACAATGGGAGGAACTAAGTTCATCTCATGAACCAATATACACCCAGACAGCCACTTTGGTAGCATCTTAAGTAGCGATGTATCCTGCCTTTATCGTCTAGTATGTCACGGTATCTAGCTTGGAACTCTTCCAACATACCGTCCCTTTACTGAGGGTATAGACAATGCCTGTGACTGACATTCAGTCGTCTTTATCACCCTGGAACCCTTCCAGTGATTATCCCTTGGATCGATTGATACCATCTCACTACTACTAGTGAGATACCTAACATCCAATTAGATCTATCTCATAGATCCAAAATCCAGGATTTAGTAGGTATCACTTTGATCCTAAGTGGAGAATCATTGTGATAAACGGAGATTGATCGAGCGTAGCATAGGAAACTCCTTTCCTATCAAGAGTATGTCATCCACGTACTCTACGAGGATCGTCACCATACTCCCTACTACCTTTTTGTTTATACAAGGTTCATCAACCATTTTGATGATGTCAACTTCTTTGACTGCTTCATCAAAACAGATGTTCCAACTCCGCGATGCCTGCTTTGTCATATAAAACATCTTGCACACGTTTCCGCTGCTCCCACTGTCTACGAGGCCCTCTGGCTGTGTACTTATAGACGCACTCTTCTAAAACATCATTTAGAAAAGCTGTCATGACACCCAACCACCAGATATTGTAGTCATGGTATGTAGCCGTGACAAGTAGGATCTGGATGGACTTAAGCATAG
The DNA here is from genome assembly GCA_030015575.1 of Agapanthus africanus. NCBI lineage: Eukaryota > Viridiplantae > Streptophyta > Magnoliopsida > Asparagales > Amaryllidaceae > Agapanthus > Agapanthus africanus. Next base: position 336,587,439 of record CM057345.1, on the reverse strand, counting down.
CTACTTGAAAAGGTTTCATCATTATCCATATCTGGTCAATGATGCAAACTTTTAACAAGTCTAGCTTTGAAAGTCTCAACTTTTCCATATACACCAAGTAATCTTCTCAAGATATACTTGCTCCTGATGGGGATTTAACCCTTCAGATATAGCAACTAAAGTCCATACTTTGTTGGTGTACATGGATTCCATCTCAGATCGCTAAACATCCAGCCATTCTTACAGAGTCTTACTCCAGATGGCCAGCACGAAACCAGTTGGGTCATCATATCATGATGCATTCCTCGCTCCAACTGTCATAGAGTAACCGAAGTATCTCTCAGGTGGATGAGGAACCCTACTAGATCGGCGGAGAGGCCGAGGTTCGTTGGTAACAATTGAATCCTTTGGTTCCATCAAATCATCTTCTGTAGTTTGCATAGCTGGAACCTTTCCATTTCTACATAACTGACCTTGCCTCGAGCTTGTCCAGATTTTGCTTTTAGACATAGGCCGGACAACCCCAAATCTTAACTAGCTTAAGACATGGGCTCTTCCCTTTCCATATCTCATATGGAGTGGTAGGCAACTGATTTGATTGGAACCCTATTCAATAGGTATGCAGCTTCTTAAGTGCATATCCCCAAAAGGAAACAGGTAACTCAGTAGTACTCATCATAGAGCACACCTTATCACATAGGGTGTAATTGCTCCACCCCGATATACCATCATGCTATGGTGTATGCGGAGGAGTAATGCTGAGAGAGAATCTCATTCTCCTTTAGAAAAGTCCAGGATTTCCGTGCTCAAGTATTCTCCTCCTAGATCACATTAAAGGACATAATACTTATACCCGTATTTTGGTTCTCTACTTCTAACTTATATTCTGTGAATATCAGAGAACGTAATGAAGTGTAAAGAACCAGTCCTGGCATGTGTAGACAGGGGACCTTACATACATCAACATGTATCATCCCAAGAGTTCACTAACTCTTTCTCTGTTTCCAATAAACAGAGCTATGGTCATCTTATCTTTGTGACATGACTGGCGAGTTTCACAAGATGTAAATTCAAACTGATTTAAATATACATCTATATGTAACTCTAGCCAGTCGGGTCACATTGATCTGACCTAGTCTACAATACCTCAAGAAGGATTCGTTCATTTCTGAACTCTTCCTCTTGTGTGTGTTCCGTATACTAAGAACTGTAATTTGATTTAGAACATCAATGCTTTTAGATAACGTGCCTGAATCGATCAACTTTTGATATAGGAAATGTTCAAAACATTATCCAACAATACAAAATTTTATCATTTCTTTACTGATAAAGAGACTGATATGATTTTGTATATCAGGTTCGGTATCTAATAACATTCGTTCAGAATCAATGTATTGATAATACAGGGTGACAGTGACCGACAGACTTGGCTGCAACTCTTGCCCCGTTTTCTGCCTCATGAAACTTATCACCCGTTCTCAGTTCTCTACCTTTCTGTAGCCCTATGTAACAAATTACATATCTGGGATCCTGATCTGGTATCACATACCCAGGACGTAGAGGATACAGAGAAACAGTTCTTTGTAACGAACACACCCGAAGATGATGCATCAGCATGCACTCTCTTCGTTTGGGCGGCACGGGAATTCTGGTAATCCCCAATTTCCTGCTCTGTCTTATAACAATTATAAGTTGGAGCGGGACCAACGTTCCCCAGCTCAGTATAACAAGCGGGTTCGGTCAATATTCCGTATTATTATCTTGATTAAGGCGTGATATGGTCGCTACCTGGAGAGAGAGAGAAGAAAACACTCAGCGTGCGCTTTTGCAAGAATAGATTGGTTATTATTTTATCTAATCAGGATGGCTCCCACTGCTTTTTATCAAATCTTCCTTCAAACCCTAAAAGGAAAGACTAGCCGGGATTAATTACACACTACAAGTTCGCCAATCTTTCAGCCAGGCCAGTGTCGGTACTTTGAGGGAGGTCCCCCGTGCTTTCGCACGAACCTAATTACTGTAAACCTCGTTTTCCCAGAGGCGTAACCCCGTTGACACCTTTCTAGACACCTACTTGATCGGCTAATTGTAATGTATAAAACTCTCCCAGGAGTAACTCTTACTCGCAGCGGGTATCGGGATCCAACTATCTCATAGAAGGTATGCAATCTCATTGCAAATTTCAACACTTGAAATTCCCGATAATATTTTGCCCCTAGCACCCTATGACCTTGACGGAGGCCAACAAACCATAGGCTACTAGTCAAGTTCAACCCGTCATTTCTTGATCGAATCAAACCCACCCGCACGACCCTTGACGGAGGCCAACAAGGTCGCACGACTACCCTAACTCAATCTGCATCATATGCATAAGCAGATAAATACTGGTTAGCTACCGCACACTGCGCCTTGACGGAGGCCAACAAACGCAGCACGAATACTAAACAACACTTATCTGAAATGACGGAGGGCTACGACAGGTTTTTATGAAAACCTATTGCGTAATGAACTTGATATCGTTGTAGGATCGAATGAATTTTGAAATGGAGTGCTTTTGAGGCTTTTCTTGTTTTGCTAAAGGAGTCACTCCCGGTGAAGGGATCGTCGGTCCTTTCCTCATCGAATGAGGTGCGGGATATATCACATATATCACTGTGCAAAGCAAAAACACTTAAAAGCAATCAAAAGACAAACCGAGTGTGTAGCATCTGCCAGTTATTGCTAAAGGAGTCACTCCCCGTGAAGGGATCTCGGTCCTTTCCTCATCGAATAAGGTGCAGGATATATCACATATACCACTGTGCAAAGCAAGAACTGTAGCTACCTGTTTTATTTTGAAATTCGATTCTACAACATCTTAGGTTTCTTTTATTTCATTAATCACATTAATGAAGTCCCATCATTTATGTACCTAAACATCACAGATAAATACGACGTACACTTATGCCATCCGCATTCGCCTCGATGTCCCCTCATGCACCGTTAGGTTAGGTAACTAACGACAGAGCAGGGCAGGGCTAGCGCGGGTGTAAAACATAAGTAACGTCTATATAATATATCATATATACTATATACTGTATCTATCAGAGAACATCACATGATCACATCACAGATATCGCAGCAGAAGAATCATATGAAATATTGGATATACTAGGACGTCCGTGTTTTCAATACGAGCCAGTATAAAACACGGATTCCACGGTCGTGATGAATAGCCACACCCACACCCCTAGACCCCTACGAGAGCGGCAAGCCACCCTACCAATTCTAGAGTTAGGAGACCCGGACTCGACTCCTCGAGTTCGTCTCCCACTGGACTCCAGAACCCGGTTACTTGTGCTCCCCTCCTTGGGTCTATCCTAGTGCGGAAAAGTAAATAATATACAAACGGTGACAACTTCCGCAACCTGGAAGTGCCCCAATAAAAGAATATTACATACAAGTTTTTACATGAATGAAAATGAAAAACACTCATCTCACATAAAAACCCCCGGCTATTCAAACACGACGATCCAATATAACATATCCAGCAACACATAACATCACATGTCATCAACGTAAGTAAATATGCGCATCCCAATTGTCGTTGACATATAGCAACGAAACCGGCGATATCACATATTACACTTACGGTCACAGAAAAGAAAGTGTAAAACTACAACAGTTGGAATCCGCAACCACCTCAGACATCGCATGCCTGACCAAATGAATTCCTTAGACATCGCATGCCTAACAATTATAAACCCCGCATTTTAGTCTCTTTATCGAAAACACTTTTCAATACCAAGTCGGGCAATTCAACAGGATTCCCGACATTTTGATCGAATGCTCGTCGCAAACTTCAGTAGACGGCCGCACCCCCGACGCCGTCGACGAAGTGCACCAAGGCGGAACACCGCTACCGTGAGCACCCGAACGGATGCTTTCGGCGACGGGGTTCTCCTACAGTCACTTGGTCGAGGCTATGGAGTGAGGCTGTCTATTAAGTTTACCCGGCGAGTATCCGCGTACGCTACGTGATTGCGACGGACTTTTGATCACATCAAAATTCCGTGGCAACCGATCAAGTGAGACTAAATTGCTACGTTTATAACATTCATTTAGTTATCTCATAACTTTTGTGAATTCCAATTATTGTATCCCATTCCGGATAAACAGAAAATGTTAAACTTTTCGATCGAACAATCGAACACCCAATTTTTCCCGATACAGATCAACACATGAAATAAGTCTAACAACATTCAGTTCGTGCCTCAGTACCAACGGTCCAGCCGTAGAAGGGTCAAGCCAACGCCTCACATGTGGCACGCCGTACTGCCTCAAACCCGAAGGTTCAAAGGGCAGTTCAAGACGGTCACATAATCGAGTTAAGGTTTGTTGTCTTCTAGAGGGTCCATCGTGTTACTTGCACTACTTAGAACGTCGTTAAACTACGGAAAGATCCAACACTTGAAAATTTCCCGACTGGGGAAAAATTGGGTATTTATATCCGGTCGAACTTTTTAACATATTCTAAAATTTATCCGGAAAGCCACACAGACAAAATTTGATACTCCGATCGAAACACCGAATCCCCAAAATAATCCCAGAAAATACAACTCTGGAATTAATTTTAAAAATACCCAGAAAATCCAGCATCAGAAAAAATGATTTACTGTACAAAAAGTAGATGATGACGTCACATTATTGCCGCTTATCCGCTGCATAGTCCAAGCTTATGCCGCGGATCCGCGCAAAGATGTACTGTTCATCAGAAAATTTTTGTGCTGAAATTCTTATATTTCTCTGCTGGTTTTTCTGCATATTTTTAATTTGAAAAAATCCACGTTTTCTGAAATCGTCCAGAGAGCATATTTTGGGGTCGTGTTTTGGTTCGATCGGACTTCAAAATCCGTCTAGACTTCGCCTAAGGCTCTAGCTAGGCTCTGATACCACTGTAGGGTTCCTAGGCACTCCCAAGAGGTCTCACAAGGCATCGAACATGCCATTTTCAAATTTTACGGTGCCTACAAACCCTAAACTACGGATCGATAACTAGATGTCTAGGCGAAAAAGAACTAGTTAACAAATTAACTAATGAGAATACGGAAATACAACCTTTGTAGATCCGGTGCTCCACCTCCATAGCTCCGCAACGAGGTCCTCTCCGCTGTCCAAATCAAATCCGGGCTCAAGCGTCGGCTTCGTCGGAGAATGGGCAAGCTAGGTCGTCGATGTCCATGCCGAAGATGATCTACGTCGAAGCATCGCAAGATCAAGCTCTCACTTCACCAAGTCATGAAACTTGTGAAGAAAACACACTCTACTACTTGGCAAGAGGTAGAGGATGAAGAAATAGGAAGTGGGTAGACTTTAGAATTGGATTTCTCACTCATATGCATCAATCACCATTGATGGAGGTGAAGCTTTTCTTCTTGAAGTCAAGGAAGAAGAAGAAGACGCTTATATGATAAGATTAATTAAAAAGAAAAAGTAAGTCAATACTTATCATACATTCAACCTTAGTTAAGTGTAGAGAAAAGACCATGGTTAATGGAATGGTTAGGGTTAAGGATAAGAACAAAATGGTCACTAGGTCAAAGTCTTCAAGAAGCTTCAATATGAAACAAAATTAGCCACCATTTTCTCTTTATGCCTTTTCTAATTATTTCCAAAATGAATAAATAGATAAATAAATAAGAAAAGGAAATAAAACCCTAATCATATAAATAACCATGGTTTATTCTTAACATACACTTAAACAATCATGTATCATCAAACATGATACAAGCAAATGTACAAATGTATATCACATATACAATGTGCACAATACAAGTGAGAAAATCCATATAAAGTGAACCAATACTAGTTAACGCAAAGTAATATATCAAATATATAATTATGCATTAAATCATTAAATCAACACTTGATTTAACGATCCGGTCATATCGCATATAACCGACTAATATCAACAGTAACAACTTATCGAATCAACACTTGATCCGATAACCTGGCTATATCGCATATAACCGATCAATGTCACATTACGAGAATCGAATACAGTATCACATACTAGTATTATTCTCGGTCCCGCACATATCTCATATGCGCTCCTATTTCGTTTCGCTTGAGCCAGGAAACCTCTGTGTAGGACTCTAAAGACTCGTCAATACGCCGGCAGCAGGTGATGATCATATCAATCACCCACAAGCCGCAAGCGGTCTGCTAAACGTAACGGCCACCCGGGTATTGAGCGATCTGAAGATCGACGAGCAAGCCCGCTCACACTCCAGTGAATCCAACCAGTAACACTACCGTACAGTCCGGTCTGATCGTCTGATATGTCGCATATCTCGCCTAGGGGTGGTAAACGTCAGACCCCAATAGCTCGATAAGTCGTGTCGATATGAGGTCTATAACTGTTCGAGAAACTACTGGTAACACTTACCAGTAAATCTCAGCAACCCTGGCCAGGGATTTCCTGTTATAGCCAATCGAACACAGCGCAACATCAACCCCCTATACCGGGAGAGACGAATCCCCTCCTATCGCTCATTGCCTCCATGTGACTCGGGACTGTACCCAAAAACCACCGTTTTGCACGCCCTCTTGGACGTGGTAAGATGGAAATCAAAGCACAGTGGGAACCACACAAGACTCTATGACGATCTCGGATCAACAGACTACTCTGTACCAGTGTCACCAGAGAACTGCCATCTAACGTGAGGTATAATACCATCTGGGAGTTCTCGGCGAGTCCGTCCAGTGTACCCAGTCTCTACTGAGCACCCGTATATCATCTCTGATGTCAAACACCGATGGATATGGGATCATCCGTCGCCCATCTGTATGGGTCGAGAAGGTATACGCTAGTCTACTCTGGTATATCGATGCCCCGTCTCGATACACCCACGACTAGGGACTTTGAAGGATGTACTTATGGACTACCATGTCCCCACTAGTATGATCCGCATCATAGTCCAGATAGTCAAGTACAGATCCTAAGGGCTTTACCAACATGAAACAGAGAGACAATCAGTGTACACGTTAAGGTAAAGTGTAACCAGATAGCATACTATCATGTCGAGCAAGAAAGTCCTCCCTATATATGTCCCAGCATCCACTACAATATACATCCTATGTACAGTAATGGCCTCTAGGGCATACATACAACTAACATCCCGAATGTACAACATCAAGTATATCTCACATATATCGAATGTACAGCATCAAGTATATATCACATATATCGAATGTACAACATCAAGTATATATCACATATATCGAATGTCCAACATCAAGTGGATCTCACATATCTCGTATGTACCATCTCAAGTATATCTCACGTATCTCGAATGTACAACAGCAAGTGGATCTAAAATATCTCGTATGTACCATATCAGGTATATCTCACATATATCTCCCGTATCCAATCTCAAATTAATCACTTATATCCCGAATCAAATCTCCAGCAAAATTCTAAAATCCTAAATATAATGGCATAATAAATATGATGATGTCAATACACATATATTAGCGTCCCATTCCCCTAATATTGGTGTAAGGGTATATATAACAGCGGCTCAATCCCCTGTTATATATACAAATGAGTAATTGGAAATATCATGAAACCAATGTGCCAAGCATCGACACAGAAATGCTGATCCATCCGGTGCTGTCTCCATGACTGGCCCCCCTGATGGGTACGTATCATACGCTATCCCGAGAGCTCTAGTGCCTAGTTCTGACCCTCGCCTCTCGACGTATCCATACGCACATGACTCCCGTCGGTACCCACTCGATAGCCGATAAGTCATTGGTCCTGTCACCGGATGGTATGGTTCCCGTAAGCCTCATCGCCTAGCACCGTGAAATCGTTCTTGCTTCGGGATACCCCCGGGCCCCACCATGTACTCACAGACGGTACCTTCTCACTCCTCGAATCGGGTATATATCAGAACAGATAAATCTCATGGTGGCTGCGGAAATATCAATATCAAGGAAACCGGGTCTTTCAAATAATGCATAATTTGATGAACTACCACGGTCCCCAAATCCAGAAAACATCATGAAAAATCCATATAACAATGCGAAAATCCACGAATATAATATGTGCGCCATATCGGAAATGCAATCATATAAAGGAAAAACCGCTAAGTAACTGCATCAAGTTAATACAAATATCATGCGGTTCCTATTTATCCACTTCTAAATAACATCAAGTGAAGGTAAACATGTAGCTAAAACCAGATGTATGTGAAATCAATAAGGTATAGCAAGATAATGTGTCTACCTATAAGCAATGATATAGTATACCCCCTGGGTATAAGAACAGTATGTGCAAGGTATACCTGTAGGTATGACAGGGAGGGTGTATGTACCTATCACTAATGGTACAATACTCTATAGGAATACAGGTATGCTAAATGCCATATATGATAAGCAGTATGAATCAATGTCATAATGTCCCTAACCAAGCAATATAACATCTATAAGTGGTTTGTGTGTGACATGGCAATTATTGACGGTGTGTGTAGCATATAATCAGTGCTCATGCAACATGAATCGTCAATAATATGTGCAGTGTCCTACTACTACTAGTCCAGGCACAACTACATCTAAGTAATAGGGTAAAGGCACAATTCTAACAATAACGTAGAATATGCAACAAGTAATAAAATCTCTATCCCTGACGCATAACGCCATGCGGGCGATTCCCCTGTAGATGTTAAATCTACTCACCAACGTTCAAGCTAGGTGAAGCCTACCGCCTGTTTTCCACTTGTCGTAGCGTCCGAAGTCCCCGCTTGTGAACCTAAAATTTCACAAACACAACACATAAGCAAATATCCTGCATCGACGAAAAGACAACGAAACGCGATGAAAACGCCCGGAAAATTACACTGCGCGCTTAGCGCATCTATCGCGCACAATACCGGCCAAAAACCCTAATTGGGGTCGCTAAACTACAAAACACCAAGACTGGACCCCGATCGTTCCGATCGCGCAACACAACATAAGAATTACGAGGAATACAATAGATATAACCTCGCAACGACCAATCGAACCCACGCCGGAAAAATCCCGAAATCTAGTAAGCAACCTATCGCAAAATTCCGCACTAGTTTCAAGCTAATGCGTATCTAGTGATAATAAACACCTTAAAATAGCTTAACTAAGCTACCTAAACCATTACTATATTTTTAACACTCGCTAATTATGTTTTAGCAAAAACCTAGTAAGCTAATTGCATAATTAAACAAAGTGATCATTACCAAAAATTAACATTTTCTACTAGGTTAATCTTCTCCAAAACACAAATTAACACTTCAAAAGAACACTAAACACATAAACAAAATTTAACTCTAACATGAATTTCTTAAACCAAAAATAAATGAATTAATCATAATGTAAAAACTAAACTAAACACAAAATTAGCTAACTAAACTAGCTAGAATAAGATTAAAGCAAATATAAAAGGATTAAGGTAAGAATTATACCTCCCCAAGAACACAAAATGAAACTTAATCCAACATCTGAGCATAAAAAACCAAGCTTTAATGAAGATCCATGAAGGATTAGTGAAGGAAATGAAGGGAAAATGATTATATTTGAATTTGTATGAATTAAATTGGATTTTTCATGATTTATTTGATGAAAAATGAGTTGAAAATGGGTGGAAATGATGGAGGTCAGCAAGGGGAAGGGAAGGGCCGGCCAAGAGGAGAATGGGGGGATTTTTGGTGAAGTGTGTGGAATTTTCTAGCAAAAGAAAACAATTAATGCACATTTAATGCAAAAATACCACCTTTTATTCATTTTCTATTCTTTTAAAAAAAATAATTCCCTTTGACCAAAAAAATATCTAGATATTTAAAAAGAAGGTTCTAAAATAATTTTAGTGATGATTCTCAAAAAATTTCATTTAGAAATTTTTTTCCGATTTACGCGCATATTTTACCGGCTAAAATAATATTTTATTTGGGAAAAATTCTATCTGAACCAAAACCTCCCAAATAGCCCTAAAGTTCGCGCACAAGCTTTATTTTAGCTAAACTAGGTGCCGGTAAGCTTATACGGACGTTTGATCGAAATCGGGTTAAAACGGGAAAAACCGACAATTTTGCCCTAAAACGGAAAAATTCGCAAAACGATTTCTGAAACGTTACAATCTTCCCCCTTAAAGAAATTCGGTCCCCGAATTAAAATTCATCTACACGTACCTTCAAGAAGATGAGTACAAAACTCCCAAATCTCGCTCGTAACCTCCCAAGCGATCACTTCACAAAACGGCTACGTCCAAGAAAAACCCTCCACAGATAGCAAGACCCTTGACCGAAGTTTCCCCACCTGCCGAACCATTTACACCAATGGCTGCCGGTGAACGAAAAGATCGCGTCAAAACTAAATGGTCTGATGCTGAATCATGTGGGAAGTCATGAAGGTAATTGCAAAAATCAATACAAAGAATACGGGGTGAATAATCAAAATCTGGGCGGAAGTGCCAAATTAAAGGCAACGAACTAACTCGCTTAAAGGATCTCAAAAGGACCTAAAATTCTGGGATAAGCTTCCCAAAACTCAACACGTCATTCATCGGAAAAATCCGTAGGAATACATGATCTCCCCAATGCGAACTCAAGTTTACGACCAACACGGTCGACATAAGACCTCTGTCTGCACTGGGCTACTCATCCTGACCTGAACCAACTGGATCATCTCCGAAGTCTAGAGACTAGCTGAGGTCCCAAAATCCTACTACGCAGAGTCAGAAAACAGATTGGTGATCGACACGACCTAACTAAACCTAAAGGTTGCCAATTGGAGTGTCTCCTGATAACAACTATCGAAGGAGAACCCTAACAATGGCTAGTGACGATCCACAACTACCGACAACAACTAACACAAACATACAACAAGACAAACACCTTGAAACGAAACCTGAAATTTCTCTTTACATTCCTGTCCACCTGTAACTATCTCACAAGTCACGTCAATGTTGGCGGAACTTGAATGAATACAGAGAATTGACAGATGTGCCAGCTCTAGGATTTCACGTCTCTACCCGATAATATCAGGTACACAAACGCATTCCTAACTTAGCATACCCTTGTCACAATCAAAGACTCCGAATCATTACCCAGCCGAGTATGCTCAAGTATCTCTAACAAACGAGCGTCGGCGGCAGTGTCACAACCACACACAATCGAGCCACTTTCGTGAAACATTACAGTTAAATCACAAAGTCGCCTGAACCAAAAGCAAAGAACTGATGAAGTTGCTAACCGAATCTCCAACTGCCGAAAACTCCGTACACATGCCTCAGTCCAAACAAAAGAACCTCCATTCCGGACATTCCAGTCAACTGTGGAGCAATACACTAGTAATCCTGCACGAAACGGTGGTAAAAACCTGCTAAGCACAAAATCAAAGGACCTCTGTCCGTACACAAGTCTGGGCCTAAGCTGTACGGTCTCGATCATCCTCGGAACCATACGAAATCGTCTCCCGTAACTACAAGACCTAGGAGTCAACACAAACAAGCCTAAAGGAACACTCCAAGAATCTAGCAAACAGCTGGGGCTCTCCCAATGTCTGCAAAACAAATCCTCAAGTGTTGCTCCTGTTCCTTAAGACACAAAGTATAGACCAGAATGTCGTCAATAACACAACAATAGCTGGTCGAAGAACGGCCTGAAGAAATCTGGTTCATTATATCTACGAATGCTGCTACGGCATTGGCGAGTCCAACGACACCACCAAGACACAAACTTCCCGTAGCACGCACAAAAGCAGTATTCGGAATGCCATCACTCCAAACCCGCAACGATGATGACCTAATCCCCAACAACTCAGAAAAAGTCTCGCACTTAGGAGCCGATCGAAGAAATCATCAAAGCGAGGTAAATGATACCTATCCGCACCGTAAGCCGGTTCAATTGACGATCCATCAATCAACAACCGCACACTGTCGTCTTTCTCCTTGACAAAAAAAAAAATAGGAGCTCCCAAAAGAGAAACACTCGGACACACAAACCTCCCTAACAACAACTCTGCAGCAGATCCTTAAGCTCCCTAAGCTTCGCCAGCTTATCTGGAACGTCGGAAAACTCTTGTACGAAAGGAACCCGGTCCAACAATCCCACTGTGGCTCCGGTATCTCGAATAAACGCCAAGAATTCACGACATCTCCTCTAAAAGCTGACTAGCGAAAAAGGCTGAATTCAAGCTGTGAGAGGCGGCACAACTATCCACCTGCACAACAAGAACTGACTCGCCGGGAAAACAATTTCTGACTGTTTCCTCACGGTAGTCCACAGACGCCTAACACGTTGCTAACCAATCCATGCCCAGGAGAACGTCAAATCCAACCTCTCTAGAAGGATCAAGTGACGGATGAATCTCCTAACCGATTGGCATACGACTGAAATACGTGCCGCGCAACAAAAGAATCGCTGACAGAAATTAACACAACAAACGGCTGATCTAACTAACACGATCCTCGTCCCAACCACGGCACAAAGTGTGAAAACCAACAAGTACATCAAACGAACAGGTGAATAAAGGATACCTGAAAACTCTGCATTGGACGCCTAAGCATCTCGATAAGTAGAAGCAAACTCCTGTGTCTGCCTCCTACCCGCAGCTGTCAGAACCCTTCCTCTGCTAGACTGACCCCTCAGAGCAAACCATCCGCGCCCACGACCTCTTAGAACACGACTCTGACGCGGTGCTAAGGAACAGTCCATAATGAAGTGATGAAGGCTCCCGCATCGAAAACATCCATACGACGGCTACTGGCCCTCCAAGGGATGAGAGCTGAACGACTGACCTCGTCCTAAGCCTCTTCCACTCCCACGACGGTCACGAAATCTATCTCGATGACTAGGCCTCTGTCCCTAGACTGGCACACCGGTACTGGTCCTCCACTGTCCTGGAACTCGCAAAGTCTCTGGAATACGTGTCTCGTCAACTAGGGCTGCATCCACTGGTGCTATGTAACTGACGGAAAGCTGTGTGCTGATCGCAAGGAACAACTGGGTAACAGGGGTGACAACCTTCTGTCGCTGCGCTCGAATGGTCTCCACCAAAGAACTCATCGTCTGGCGCAAGTCCTGCATCTCTGCCACAAGCCTAGCGATACTATCTGTCGAAGGCGGATCCGTCTGCACCTGTGCAACGAGCCTGCCATCCTGGTCAGTCCTCGCTTTCCCCGAGTCAATACTGACCTCGGCCCTTGCTGCACCTCACTGAGTCCCCATAGTCGTCGTCGGCAAAGGCTATAAATAGGAATAGGATTCGATATGAACACGGAAATCGAATCATAAGGATATGAATCATCAAGGAAGGAATTTCAAGTAATTGTACTTAGGTCACTTTAGACGGAGTACTGCATCGTGAGTATGCTGCAGACATACACACACTATGTTACTCTGCTTAAGCTACCTACTCCATCATATAAAGGTCATCCTACACTCCGTAAGGTAAAAACCTAGCGCTCTGATACCAACTTTGTCACGACCCGAAATTAGCACGTGACGGCCCTAATACTACGCAACGTCTACAGGCGTAACGCAGTAAAAGAAAGCCAAAACCCAGAAATCTAAACCAGTAAAAGACAAGAAAAGATAAGAAACATTGTTTAAAAGTCTTTCAAATCACAACCCAAATTCTTTAAAAGTCCAACTTTATTTCCTTTAAAATTTTGGCGGCACCTCCTTTGTAAAAGCTATCCCCAAAAATGGGTACAACATAAATATAATGTAAAGCATCCCCAACGGGAGCAAATCCACGCCCAAAGGCGGAAAACAACCACCACACAAATATACGACGCCGTAGCGAAGAAAAAGAAGACGATAGAAAGGAAACTGTATAAAAGACAACAAATCCACAATTTATACAATATCATCCTCACCAAGTCTCTAAGTCAACAACATAATAGTAGTTGGAGAGTACAAGATACAACGAATATATAATACAAATACAGATAACTACCAAAACCCACCTGAACAAAACAGCACACTGTGAGCCGATGCGATATCTGTAGCAAAAAATGATAGATGAATAGCCAGCCTCGACTACTCTGAGGAACACTCGGCAGCACCTGTGGCACAACGGGGGTGAGTTGCCAACTCGTGAATAGTAAATAACATATGCAGATAATCGCAGGAATGTACGTACAGAATGAATCTAAGATATGCAATTTACAGTAATAACAGGTCATATGAATGTAGAATAATGGAAAGTACACTAACAAGTACAACCAATATATATAAAGCAATAATGATATGACACAGTATGCAATAATCGTGCAATGGGGGTATGAGAATGTAAATGTGCAACACTCATGAAAGGTACACTAACAGGTACTCCTAATACATGAAACAGTGCACAAATAGATAAAGGTGAGGTATGGAGTGAAATATGTCATTTCTACGGAATCCTGACATCGTGGTAGGATCACAATCCATCAAGACGAATCAAATCCCAATTCCTCAAATCAGCCCCCAAATTGGCTCTCATATCATCTAAGTATCGTATTCTCCTCAATTTCACAATATTAAGTATATCTCGTATATCCCGAATGTACAACATCAAGTATATCTCACATATATCGAATGTACAACATCAAGTATATATCACATGTATCGAATGTACAACATCAAGTGGATCTCACATATCTCGTATGTACCATTTCAAGTATATCTCACATATCTCGAATGTACAACAGCAAGTGGATCTCACATATCTCGTATATACCATATCAGGTATATCTCACATATATCTCCAGTATCCAATCTCAAATGAATCTCTTATATCCCGAATCAAATCTCCAGCAAAATTCTAACATCCAAAATATAATAGCATAAATATGATGAGGTCAATACACATATATTAGCGTCCCATTCCCCTAATATTAGTGTAAGGATACATATAACAGCGGCTCAATCCCCTGTTATATATACAAATGAGTAATTGAAAATATCATGAAACCAATGTGCCAAGCATCGACACAGAAATGCTGATCCATCAGGTGCTGTCTCTATGACTGGCCCCCCTGATGGGTACGTATCATACGCTATCCCAGGAGCTCGAGTGCCTGCTCTGACCCTCGCCTCTCGACGTATCCATACGCACATGACTCCCGTCGGTATCCACTCGATAGCCGATGAGTCATTGGTCCTGTCACCGGATGGTATGGTTCCCCTAAGCCTCATCGCCTAGCACCGCGAAATCGTTCTTCCTTCGGGGTACCCCGGGCCCCACCATGTACCTACAGACGGTGCCTCCTCACTCCTCGAATCGGGCATATATCAGAACCGATAAATCTCATGGTGGCTGCGGAAATATCAATATCAAGGAAACTGGGTCTTTCAAATAATGCATAATTTCATGCACTATCACGGTCCCCAAATCCAGAAAACATCATGAAAAATCCATATAACAATGCGAAAATCCATGAATATAATATGTGCGCCATATCTGAAATGCAAGCATATAAAGAAAAAACCGCTAATTAACTGCATCAAGTTAATACAAATATCATGCGGTTCCTATTTATCCACTTCTAAATAACATCAAGTGAAGGTAAATATGTAGCTAAAACCAGATGTATGTGAAATCAATAAGGTATAGCAAGATAATGTGTCTACCTATAAGCAATGATATAGTATACCCCCTGGGTATAAGAACAGTATGTGCAAGGTATACCTGTAGCTATGACAGGGAGGGTGTATGTACCTATCACTAATGGTACAATACTCTATAGGAATACAGGTATGCTAAATGCCATATATGATAAGCAGTATGAATCAATGTCACAATGTCCCTAACCAAGTAATATAACATCTATAAGTGGTTTGTGTGTGACATGGTAATTATTGACGGTGTGTGTAGCATATAATCAGTGCTCGTGCAACATGAATCGTCAATAATATGTGCAGTGTCCTACTACTACTAGTCCAGGCACAACTATATCTAAGTAATAGGGTAAAGGCACAATTCTAACAATAACGTAGAATATGCGAAAAGTAATAAAATCTCTAGCCCTGACGCATAACGTCATACGGGCGATTCCCCTATAGATGTTAAATATACTCACCAACGCTCCAAGCTAGGTGAAGCCTACCGCCTGTTTTCCCCTTGTCGTAGCGTCCGAAGTCCCCGCTTGCGAACCTAAAATTTCACAAACACAACACATAAGTAAATATCCTGCATCGACGAAAAGACAACGAAATGCGATGAAAACGCCTGGAAAATTACACTGCGCGCTTAGCGCATCTATCACGCACGATTGTCACGACCCGAAAGAGCACGTGAATGGCCCTTGAACCATAGGAAGTCTATAGGACCCCATCTGATCCAAGTAAGCCAAAAGCCCAGAAATCTAAAACCATTTAAAGAGTAAATAAGGAAAACTGGTTTTTAAGAAGTAAAGAAATCGTGTTTCAAAAATCCAAGCTTTTAAATAACTAAGCCGAATATGTATTTTTAAAATGTGTAACCTTTCCTAAAAATTTCGGCAGAGTTTCCTTTGTAAAAACTGGCCCCGAACGGGGTACAACAAGAATAATATATATGAAATGATAAAAGGCATCCCCAAGCGGGAGCTAGCTCTTCGTCAAATGACGGTCACAACCACGTAAGCAATAATAATATACAACGCCAAAGGGCGAGGATCAAAACCCAAAAAGAAACTCAAAACAGCCAGAAAACCGTAATACTACAAACGCGACTCCAAGGTCGAAATAATACAATACTGTTTTCTAAGTCTGAAGCAATATACAAGTTTTGGTTGATGGAATTCTAGATACAATAAACAATACAGGAACAATGGCGGTTCTGATACAAAAGAACCCACCTACCAACGCAAGTCACCCATATGGAAGCAGTGTGCCAGAAATGCCGCTATGGAATCTGTACGGCAAAAACCTGCAAGGACTGTGGCACAACGGGGGTGAGTTGCCAACTCGTGAATAGAAAATATCTACAAGCAGAGATCGAATGCATGACCCAACCTAGGTCAATACGATCAGATATAAATAAACCTCAACATGAATAAAGCTGAAGCATGCTAAACTGGCAATGTAATCTCTATACATGAGTGTAGTGCCAAGTACTCGTGCTAGTGCCTCAGGTAATAGCATATCATGAATGTGAGGTATGATCAATGTAATCAAATCTGCATATACGTGGATCCCGTCCACTCGTCACCCAATGACAATAACCATCATGCATGTAAATATCATCAGCATATGCATGGAAATATGAGTATATAAACCACCCGTGTCCCTCGCGACACGTCAAAATCATGGAACCGGAGTGCCCAGCATCGGCACTCGAAAACATCATGAAAACTGTGCCCAGCATCGGCACATAAATCCTCATACATCGGGCTCCGTCAGTCCGGATCGGCCTACGGGCTCTGTCTGCGGTATCGGCCCTCGGCCCCGGCAGTACGCCCATATCCATCTATCGACTCTGGTCAGTATCCTCCGGATAACTGCCAGGTCTAACCAATCACCGGTAGGTACTCGCCCGCCTCCAGGCTCAATCGGCAAAATCCTTCGATCATCTTGCCGAGGGGAACCTGTAGGGTTCATAGGCACACTATAGAGGTCTCACAAGGCATCGAACATGCCAATTTCAAATTTTATGGGTGCTGAGAAACCCTAATACGGATCGTCGGCTAGATTTCTAGGCGAAACTATAAACTAGTTAACAAATTAACTAAAGGTTAGATGCTACAACCTTTGTAGATCCGGTAATCCTCTTCCTTGGCTCCACGTAGGCATCCTCTCGCTGTCCTTTTCGAATCCTAGACTCGTTCATCGGCTTCATCGGGAAAACGAGCGGAATTGGTCGTCAGCTTCGTGTCAAAGACGATCTACGTCGAGGTTGCACAAGCTCAAGCTCCGACTTCACAAAGTTATGAAACTTGTGAAGAAAACACCCAAAACCACTTGGCAAGAGGTAGAGGATGAAGAAATAGGAGGTGGGTTCACATTAGATTTGGATTTCTCTCACTAGAACTCAAGTTGCCATTAAAGTAGCAAGCTTTTCTTTTGAAGAAGAAGATGAAGAAGATGATAGAATATGATAAAAAACTTAATCAAAATAGAAAAGAAAATGATATTTATCATATCCGAACCATGGTCAAGTGTAGAGAATTGACTATGGTTAGTGGGAGTGGTTAGGTTTAAGTATGAAGACAAAATGGCATCATTAGTAAAAGCTTCATGAAGCTTCACCATTCTTCATGATAAATGAAACCATTTTATTTTCATAAAACCAATTAATAAATAATGAATGGATTAAATAATAAGTGAATAAATCATAAACCCTAACCACTCTCATAAACATGGTTCAATTCTTTTACACAAAGTCAAGTCAACATGCATCATCAAACATGATACAATCATGTGCACAAAAGCATATCACATATACAATGTGCATCAAGTGAGAAAAATCCGTTTAAAGTGAACCAATACTAGTTAATGCAAAGTAATATATCAAATATATAATTATACATTAAATCATTAAATCAACACTTGATTCAATGATCCGGTCATGTCGCACATGACCGACTAGTATTCAATGTATCGACTTATCGAATCGATCTTCGATTCGATAACTAGGTTATATCATATACAACCAATCGAAACATTAATCGTGAGAATCAAATACGGTATCACATACACGCATTATTCTCGGTCCCGCACATATCTCATACGCACTCCTATTTCATTTCGCTTGAGCTAGGAAACCTCTGTGTAGGACTCTAAAGACTCGTCAATACGCCGGTAGCAGATGATGATCATATCAAGCACCCACAAGCCGCAAGTGGTCTGCTAAACGTAACGGCCACCCGGGTATTGAGCGATCAGAAGATCGACGAGCTAGCCCGCTCACACTCCTGCGAATCGACCAGTAACACTTACCGTACAGTCCGGTCTCTTCGTCTGATATGTCGCATATCAAGTCTAGGGGTGGTAAACGTCAGACCCCAATACTCGATAAGTCTTGCCGATGTGAGGCTCATAACGGGTCGAGAAACTACTGGTAACACTTACCAGCAAATCTCTGATCAGCCCTGGCCAGGGACTTCCCTGTTACGGCCAATCGAGCACAGCGCAACATCAACCCCCAATACCGGGAGAGACGAAACCCCTCCTATCGCTCATTGCCTCCATGTGTCTCGGGACTGTACCCAAAGACCACTGTTTTGCACGCCCTCATGGACGTGGTAAGGTGGAGATCAAAGCACAGTGGGAATCACACAAGACTCTATGACGATCTTGGGTCTACAGACTAACCTGCACAAGTGTCATCTGAGAACTGCCATCTGACGTGAGGTATAATACCATCTGGGAGTTCTCGGCGAGTCCGTCCAGTGTACCCAGTCTCCACTGAGCACCCGTATACCATCTCTGATGTCAAACACCAATGGATATGGGATCATCCATCGCCCATCATATGGGTCGAGAAGCATATACGCTAGTCTACTCTGGTATATCGATGCCCCGTCTCGATACACCCACGACTAGGGACCTTGAAGGATGTACTTATGGACTACCATGTCCCCACTAGTATGATCTGCATCATAGTCCAGGTAGTCAAGTACGCATCCTAAAGGCTTTACCAACATGTAACTACAAGACAGTATAAAGAGACTAGTGTACATGTTAAGATAAAGAGTAACCAGATAGCATACTATCATATCGAGCAAGAAAGTCATCTCTATATATGTCCAAGCATCCAGTATAATATACAACATCTGTACAATACTGGCCTCTAGGGCATACATACAACTAACAGAACCATACCGGGTCCACTATGTACCCACACTCGGCTCGTCCACTCCTCGAATCGGGTTTCACATGTCGCTCTCAGCACCGAGAAAACACATGGTGGACGCACTGAAATATCATATCACGGGTAACCGGGTTTTTAAAACAATTACATATCCTCTTTGAAACACCCACGGTTCCTAAAACCAGAAATATCATGGAAACAGCATATCTCAATGCGTATAATCAGAAAACAGCATGTATGCGGCATATAGCGGAAAGGTAAGCATATCAATATGTCGTGCAAGGGTCATATCCTGAATGCAACAGTACTACAGTGTAGTGACATGGCAATTATCGATGATGAAGTGTGTGAGCCGGCAAACAAGTGTACGTGGAACATACGCATCATCGATAATTGTGCTGGTGTCCTAGCAGCATGACTGAAATATATCTACAATATAAACGATGCAATGCAAACAGCATGAATATACGGAATCGAGTAATCACGCAACAGTAAAGAACCTGCCTCAATAATTATATCATGCAACCTTGCCTTTTGAAATAAGACGAATCAGGGCTTTTGGGTAAAATAAGGGCTACGGTGTTTTAAGAAAAGATGCGTCGTTTGAAAATATCCGTATAAACCCTTTTTGCCTATCTTTAAAATATCCCCGATTCGTTACTTTTGAAATAGGTATGACTCGGGTCTAGCCTAACGCCTACTATGCGAACTACGAACCCAACAATCAAGCCAATCGAGAGGGGTATGAAAACCACCTAAATCTGAGTCGATATCACACTATCTCATCGCATGACAGGTATCACTACCATCATATCGCATCTCCAATACGAACTCTGTCATGTCGCCAAATCTCACGGTCTCAATCGCATCTCATCGACTCATCTCAATCCCACGTATCATCCTCAAAACTCGTATATGAACACATAGTCCCATACCCATGTGTAGATATACACACCATCATATGCGCACAGATAATGAAAGAATGTATTCAAGTATGTGTGTATGTATGAGTGCACCCCCTACTCTAGGGTTTCGCACTACTAAACCAATACATCCTTATTATCAATAATCCTAAACAACACATAATAAATATATGTGTGTATACGTATTCGTATACATCACCACGGACTGCGGGGGTGCTATACGCCATCCACCCGACTTCTCCCCGTAGATATAAATCTACTCACCTTGCTTCTCATGTGTCGGTGCCGATGTCGCCATCTTCATCTTCCTTGCCTCACATCTCGTAGGGTACCTACAAGGATATCACAAACGCTAAAGCACATGAAAATCACATCGGAAACCAAAACGGCACACGCTACGCCTATAGGTAAAAACCTATAACCTCGCATGCAAACACGATCAATATCCACTTGTCGTTGACGTCCAAACGCCACCCGACAGGAACGAAACACCAAATACCAAAATCCATACTAACACAAGTCGTAAACCATGCACCAACATAGGAAAATCAACCCAGATTTCACCCTAGATGGAATCAGTCAAAACTAGACATACCCAGGGTCAAGAATATAGGAAATGGGGCCATGCACAAAAATCGAGGCAATTCCCTCCTGCTCTGGCCGCAATTTGCGGCCAGAAGGAATTAATTGGCGGCCTCAGTTTTGAGTTGGGGGCTAGGGTTTGGTGTGGTGGTTCATTGGTGCCTGCACATCTCACTGTCAACTCAGTTTTATTTTTGGGGTCTCGGGGTAATAGCAGATTACACAAAGCACTTCCAGATTTACAGTTTTCCCCGACATCGATTCCGTAATTCCGTATTCTGGTTTCAAGTTCAGGTTCGGGTCCAAATTATCATCACACAAGGGATTCTAAGGTCACCACAATCCTCAATTCCATCTTTGATTTCAGTTTTACCCTAAACCCTAACTTGAATTCTCTAAAGTCCACAAACAACACAATATCGATATGAAACTAGAATTGATGCACAAGGAATTTGAAATACTACAAGAGGGTGCAGAAATTACCTCCTTTGGCAACTCAAGAAAATTCTTGAGTTGCTCAAAGTTCTCCAAATCCAATCTTGCTTGGTTCAATGTGTAGCTAGTGAGCTTGGGAGTAAGTTTTGTGAAGTGGGAATGGGGTTTTGGCTTTGTTTTCATGGTGGATCTAGGGTTTTAATGAAGAGGGTAAGAGAGGGGGAGAGAGCAGCAGCAGCTCCAACAAGGGGAGGGAGAGAAAATGAGAAGGGAAATGATGGGGGGGGCATGGGTCAAAAGAGGTGAAGGTTGACTTGGTCCCTTTCTCTCTCTCATCATACTACTTTTTCTTTTCTTTTCTTCACTAAACTCTTCTCACTTGAATGGTGGACCCAAAAGAAAAGCCATGGTAGAAATGCACAAGCAACACAAGTGTAGAAAATGATATGTGCACATTTTTGCACAAAAATGCTAAAAATCCAATTAGCGATTCTTAATCGCGATTAGCACTAAATTAGCATATAACTAATCTTAAAAACTTTAGAATGGCATAATTCCATAAAATACCTTATTTTAGAATTTTCCATAATTTTTCCCCATTTATTTGTATTTAATTATACCAGAATATTAAAATATTTATTAAAATAATATTAAATTATAAAATTTCCCAAAAATCATATTTTATTATTATGGAAACGTTACAACGATACCGGCCAAAAACCCTAATTGGGGTCGCTAAACTACAAAACACCAAGACTGGACCCTGATCGTCCCGATTGCGCGACACAACACAAGAATTACGAGGAATACAATAGATATAACCTCGCAACGACCAATTGAACCCACGTCGGAAAAATCCCGAAATCTAGTAAGCAACCTATCGCAAAATTCCGCACTAGTTTCAAGCTAATGCATATCTAGCGATAATAAACACCTTAAAATAGCTTAACTAAGCTACCTAAACCATTCCTATATTTTTAACACTCGCTAATTATGTTTTAGCAAAAACCTAGTAAGCTAATTGTATAATTAAACAAAGTGATCATTAACAAAAATTAACATTTTCTACTAGGTTAATCTTCTCCAAAACACAAATTAACACTTCAAAAGAACACTAAACACATAAACAAAATTTAACCCTAACATGAATTTCTTAAACCAAAAATAAATGAATTAATCATAATATAAAAACTAAACTAAACACAAAATTAGCTAACTAAACTAGCTAGAATAAGATTAATGCAAATATAAAAGGATTAAGGTAAGAATTATACCTCCCCAAGAACACAAAATGAAACTTAATCCAACATCTTAGCATCAAAAACCAAGCTTTAATGAAGATCCATGAAGGATTAGTGAAGGAAATGAAGGAAAAATGATTATATTTGAATTTGTATGAATTAAATTGGATTTTTCATGATTTATTTGATGAAAAATGAGTTGAAAATGGGTGGAAATGATGGAGGGCAGAAAGGGGAAGGGAAGGGCCGGCCAAGGGGAGAATGGGGGGATTTTTGGTGAAGTGTGTGGAATTTTCTAGCAAAAGAAAACAATTAATGCACATTTAATGCAAAAATGCCACCTTTTATTCATTTTCTTTTTTTTAAAAAAAATAATTCCCATTGACCAAAAAAATATCTAGATATTTAAAAAGAAGGTTCTAAAATAATTTTAGTAATGATTCCCAAAAATTTTCATTTAGAAAAATTTTCCCGATTTACGCGCATATTTTACTGGCTAAAATAATATTTTATTTGGGAAAAATTCTATCTGAATCAAAACCTTCCAAATACCCCTAAAGTTCGCGCACAAGCTTTATTTTAGCTAAACTAGGTGTCGGTAAGCTTATACGAACGTTTGATCGAAATCGGGTTAAAACGGGTAAAACCGACAAATTTGCCCTAAAACGGAAAAATTCGCAAAACGATTTCTGAAACGTTACAGAAAGTGCAAGAAAGAATGAGGATAATTTAGCAACCATACTCTCATATTCGAAATAATGATAATAATAATAATAATAATAATTAAGAAATTGTGATGGTTAGTTTATGAATGACCATTATCATTTCATCATTTAATGCATTTGCAAAGAACAAGAAGCATCTTTGAAATGAAATGATGATGATCAACAAGTCCACAATGGTCAACCGGTCAACAAAGTCAACAAGTCAACAAAAGTCAAATGTTCAACTCAACCATGGCACAATAATTCTTAACTAATATTATTAATCATATTTCTCATTCTCATTAGAGTTTAGAAAAAGTCAACGGTCAACAACCCTAATGAGAATCTTCTGTCTCTGCCTCTGTCAACTGTGCATAAACACTCGCATCCATGTTCCGAGGAACACGAATACAATGAGATAAAACCAATCCCAAAACATATACTAGGATCTGGCTTAAACAAAAGCCCGCTAGTAATAACTGCCCGGACACCAAACGTGCACAAGTGCGCGGATGTGAACGAACCCCGTCGCAAAACCATGCGACCTCTACTCTGTTTTGCCCACTGGCGAACAGCCCTCTGTTAGGGACTCTAAAGACTCTACACTACGCTGGAAGTGGGTTTAACCACAGGCTGCAAGCGGTACTATTTGTACGTAACGGTCCCCAGGTAGATGCCGATAAGAATACTGATGAGGTGAACCCATCCGAACTCCTACTGAACCTGAATGTGACAATCTCCGTACAGTCTGGTCTATTCGTCTGAGAGTATCGCGTGTTGGGCCTAGGGGGGCGGTAAACGTCAGTCTCCTAATAGCGGTACAAGTCGGATCGGAGTGTAGCCCAGAACACCCTGAGATAATACTGGAAACGCTACCAGTATATCTCGTTTACCCTGGCCAGGGACTTTGTGTAATGGCTCTCCTCGACAGAGCGCGATATCAACCCCCAATACCGGGAGAGACAAATCCTGTCTAACCATCACTGCCTCCAAGTGCTTCGCGACTGCACCCAACTGCTACCTGTTTGCACGACCCATTTGAGCCGTGGTAGGGTAGCAATCTAAGAACAGTGGGAACACACTCGAGACGAAGTGACAGTGTCAAGTCAGCGAACTAAGATGTACTCATGTTGCCCGGGAACTGATAATTGACGATAGGTATAATACCAAACCAACAGTTCCCAGCGAGTCCTGTCCAGTGTACTTGTAACCTAACGAGAACCTGCATACTATCTCAAGTACGACGTACTGATGGCTGTGGGACAGACCATCTCCCCTCCTGGGATGAGAAGCGTATACACTAGTCTACTCTGGAGTATCGATGCCCTGTCTCGATAATCCTATGACTAGGGACCTGTATAAGGCTGTGCTTGTAGATTACCCAGCCCCCACTAATGTGACTGCCATCACAACGCTGGTAATCAGGCAAAGATCCTAAGGGCTCCACTAATGTGTATAGGCGATATGCTAAAAAAACACATGCACACATTAAAGTAGAAACAAACCAAGTAGCATACTACCATTTCGAGCAAGATTGTCTATACAACTGTGAATATCCCAAGCTTCCATCAAGTAATATACAAACTAGTATGATACAGTAATGACCTCTAGGGCATATACACTAACAATCTCCCACTTGCACTAAGGCCATGTACTGGTGTATCGAAGACCTATCATCTCGATCAGCCGCTCGAACTGAGTCTGGGGTAAGGCCTTCGTGAATGGATCTGCAGTGTTATCTTCTGTAGCAACCCTCCGAACCTCGATCTCCCGGCGATCCACGATCACCCTGATCAGGTGATACCGCCTCAAGATGTGTCTGGACTTCTGATGGGACCTGGGTTCCTTCGCTAAATCTATAGCCCCGTTGTTGTCACAATACAGGGGTATTGGAGAAACAATGGACGGAACCACCTGAAATTATGTCAAGAACTTCCTCATCCAGACGGCTTCTTTTGCGGCATCAGATGCAGCGATATATTCCACTTCCATCGTCGAGTCAGCAACGGTTTCCTGTTTGGAACTCTTCCAACACACCACCCCTCCATTGAGGGTAAAGACATAACCCGACATGGATTTGGAGTTATCCTTGTCACTCTGGAAGCTGGAGTCAGCAAAGGGCTCCAATTGGAGGTCTTTTCCGCCGTAAACCAAAAACATATCTTTAGTCCTTCTCAGGTACTTCAGAATGTTGTTTACCGCTATCTAGTGTTTCTCCCCAGGGTTTGACTGGAGCCCTTTGCTGACTCCAGCTTACCACACTCAGTGCATAAGCTACATCTGGTCTGGTACACAACATCGTATACATTATAGAGCCTACCGCAGATGCGTAGGGTATAATAGACATGCGATCCCTTTCCAAATCAGTCTTGGGAGACATCTCTTTGAAGAGGGTGATCCCGTGACAAGCCGGTAAATTACCGCGCTTGGAATCTTCCATACTGAATCTTTTCAGTATGGTGTCGATGTACCTGGACTGTGAAAGTCCTAATATTCTCTTGGACCTATCACGATGGATCCGGATCCCCAAAATGTAAGAGGTATCACCCAGGTCTTTCATGGAGAACCTGTGTGATAAGAACCCTTTGACAGATTGTAGCATAGGAATGTCATTTCCTATCAAGAGAATGTCATCCACGTATAAAACGAGGAATACGACAGTTCGTGCTACAATTTTACTATAGATGCATGGTTCATCTGGATTTTTGATAAAATCAAATTCTTTGACCGTCTCATCAAAACAGATATTCCAACTCCGCGATGCCTGCTTTAGTCCATAAATGGACTTAAGCAACTTGCACACTTTCCCGCTGCTCCCACTCTGAATGAAACCCTCTGGCTGGTCCATATAGACACAGTCCTCTAAATTTCCGTTTAGAAAAGCGGTCTTTACGTCCATCTGCCAAATCTCATAATCGTGGAAGGCAGCAATGGAAAGAAGGATCCGAATGGATTTGAGCATAGCCACTGGAGAAAAGGTTTCGACATAGTCCAAACAAGGTCTTTGACGAAAACCCTTTATAACAAGTCTAGCCTTATAGGACTCAACCTGTCCATCTACACCAATCTTCCTTTTGAAGATCCATTTGCAGCTTACGGGTTTTACCCCTTCTGGAGCAACGTCCAAAGTCTATACTTTGTTGGTGTACATGGACTCCATTTCGGTCCGCATTGCATCCAGCCATTTTACCGAGTCAGCGCTCTGAATGGCCTGCTGGAAGCTAGTCGGCTCATCATTATCAATGATGCAATCCTCTCTATCCCCGTCTATGAGAAAACCGTAGTATCTCTCAGGCGGATGAGACTGCCTACTACTCCTGCGGAGCGGCACAGGAATGTCCCGTTCTTTCGAACCTTCTTGTTCTACTAAGCTTTCAGTAATAGCATGTGGTTCTGGAATATCTTCCAGTTCTATTGTGCTCCCACTTATCTGATTTTCCAAAAATTCAGTTTCCAAGAAGCAGGAATAACGAGAAACAAAAACCATTTGTTCCTCAACGCAATAGAAGAAATATCCCTTGGAGTTCTTTGGATATCACACAAACTTGCACTGTACTGAGCGTGCCTCGAGTTTGTCCGCATGCTGCTTTTTGACAAAAGCTGGACATCCCCATGTCTTAATGTGCTTAAGATAGGGTTTCTTCCCACTCTACATCAGATATAGTGTGGTAGGCACTGTCTTAGTTGGAACTCGGTTCAAAAGGTATGCAGCTGATTCTAGTGCATATCCCCAGAATGATCGCGGTAACTCAGCGTTACTCATCATGGAACATACCATATCCAATAGGGTTTGGTTCCGTCTCTCC
Source organism: Agapanthus africanus (assembly GCA_030015575.1). NCBI lineage: Eukaryota > Viridiplantae > Streptophyta > Magnoliopsida > Asparagales > Amaryllidaceae > Agapanthus > Agapanthus africanus. Next base: position 336,559,975 of record CM057345.1, on the reverse strand, counting down.
GATACACCATTATGTTGTGGGGTGTATGGAGGAGTAACTTGAGAGAGAATTCCATTCTCTTTTAAGTAATCCTGGAACTCAGCACTCAAGTATTCACCACCTCGATCAGATAACAGTGTTTTTATACTTTTGCCTGTTTGTTTTTCTACTTCATTCTTGTATTCCTAGAATTTTTCAAAGGCTTCAGATTTATGTTTCATTAAGAAGATATATCCGTACCTTGAAAAGTCATCCGTAAAAGTAATGAAGTAAGAATAACCGCTTCGCGCATGTGTAGACATTGGACCGCATACATCGCTGTGTACGAGTCCCAAGAGCTTGCTCGCTCTTACTCCGTGTCCAGTGAACGGAGTCTTTGTCATCTTTCCTTTGAGACATGATTGACAAGTTGCATATGATTGATATTCGAACGGATCCAAATATCCTTCTTTATGTAACTTAGTCAACCTTCTCTCATTGATGTGACCCAGTCTACAATGCCATAAGAAAGCTTGATTTATTTCTGGAGACTTTCTTTTGTGTGTATCCTGGACATTGAAAATCTGTGGTTGGTTTAATCCGTATTTACTGTTGCTTAATGTACCCGACCCAATCAGAACATGATTAAGGTGAATGTTTACAACATTGCTTACAAATGCAAAATCATAACCTTCTTTAGACATTAAAGATACTGATATGATATTACAAGTCGCATTAGGTACAAAATAACAATCACGCAAAACCAAAGCATGTCCATCTGACAATCTAAAGTGATAGCCCCAACGAACTCAGCATCCATGCCAGCTCCGTTTGCAACTCTGAGGGTCATATCACCTGCCTTCAAAACCCTACGCTTTCTCAGTGCCTGCAAAGAATTACAGATATGAGATCCTGATCCGGTATCCAATACCCAGGAAGTAGAGTTTACTGATAGACAGTTTTCAATAACATACACACCTGAAGCCGAAACCACAACTTGCTTCGGGTCCTGGTTCTTGGCCTTCCAAGCCCTACAATCTTTCTTCCAGTGTCCTTTCTTATGACAATAAAAGCATCTTCTTTCCCCACAAGCTGTCCCGCTACCTTTTCCATTTTTGCATTTCCCTTGGCTTCTACTTTACTAACAACGCCCCTTGGTTTGGTGGGGGCTTTCTTCTTCTTTCCTTTGGCTTTCACCTTGGACCTAGAAGAAGAAGGTCCTCCAACAGACAAAGCGGGTGTTTCCCTTACTTTCTTCAGGGTGCCCTCTGCACTCCTCAACATGTTAAGGAGTTCCGGAAGTTCAACTTCCTTTCCTTGCATGTTGAAGTTCAGGATAAACTGGGCATAAGTGGAAGGAAGGGACTGGAGAATCAAGTCAGTGTAGAGCTCATTCTCTAACGTGGTCCCGAGGTCCGCGAGCTCTTCAATGTTGGCAATCATCTGAAGCACGTGTTCTGCTACAGACGATTCGACGGCCAATCTCGCCGAAAATAACTTTTTCGAGACTTCGTATCTGGCAATACGGGATTGCTCTCCATACAGATCTTTTGTATGGAGAAATATGGATTGTAGGTCCATATCCTCGTGCCTCCTCTGATGTTCATTGTCCATAGAGGAAAGCACGATGCACTTGGCCCTCGCGCAATCAATCTCCCTGGTCTTACGGATTTCCTTATCCGCGACGCTGGATTGAGGACCTGGGACAGGGGGAGCTTTGGTGGTAAGAAGATACCCCAACTTGTCATAAGTGATTTCCATTTTGACATTCCTGAGCCAATCTTTATAGTTTGGCCCTGTCAGTATATTTTTTTCTAATAGTAACTTAAGTCCGGTCATGATGTTTGGTCACTGCAATTAGGAGAGAGAGAAGAAACACTTTAGCATGATGCTCTTGCAAGTTTAGAGTGTTTTTTAGTTTGTCTAAACAGGATGGCTCCCAATGTTTCTCGAATCCTTCCTCAAACCAAAAAGGAAGAATTAGTCGGGATCAATCACACTGTACAATACTTGCTTAACCGTTCAGCTAGGCCAGTGTTGGTACTTCGAGGGAGGTTTTACGATGCATTCGCGAAATTCCTTAAATAAATAACCTCTTTTCCCTGTGGGCGTAGCCCCGCTAACTCCTTTCTAGAACCTACTTGGTTTATAGCATTGATCGTTGAGAAAGTTCCCGAGGAGTAGCATATACTCACAGTAGAATCAGGATCCAAATATAATTTTGTGATAAAACTGAAGGAATCCTACCAGAATCATCACACTCCAAATGGTATGCAGCACTAGCATGTTTCAGTTTCTTTAGAAACTCCCGATGTGGATTTTTGCCCTATGCTCATATGACCTTGACTTTGGCCAACAAATCATAAGTCACATGTCAAGTTCTACCCGTCATTTTCCAAGTTAATTTGAACCCCCCGTACCTACCCTTGACTTTGGCCAATAAGGCAGTACGACTGTCCCAAACCAACGCATCTATCTATGCAACATATGAATATCCAATAGCTACCAATCACTATGCCTTGACTTTGGCTAACAAACACAGCTTGTATACTATTGACTATCCATATGAAATGACGGAGGGCTACGAATGGTTTTGGCGAAACCGTGAACGTAGTGAACTTGATATAATCGAAGGAACGTGATAACTTTTAAAAGGAGTGGTTTAAGCTCCGCATTTAAAAGTTGTTTTGAAAAGAAACCGAGTGGTTTTGAAATTGCTCCAACGACTTTACTTTGGTTTATTTTCTTGCATTAATTTAATGCGTCCCATCAATTAAACCTACCATTGCAGAAAACAACAAAAATATGACGTACGCTTATGCCATCCGCATTCGCCACGGGGCCCCGTCATCACCCGTTAGCTTACTTAACTAACAACAGAGCGGGGGCTGGACTAGCGCGGATGCAAAACATAAGCAACGCCTATTAGATATCATATATAGATATATACATTCGTCAGATGCATTGATAGCCATTCCAGATCACAGATCAACACATTGGATATTCTAGGAATCCGCATTTCGTTCGAGCCTGCAACGAAAGACGGATTACACGGTCGCGATGAATAGCCAAAACCCTACCCTAGACCCCTACGGGTGCGGCAAACTACCCGCCAAGTACCCAAAGTGAAGCAACCTCCTTCAACAACGTGAGTAGGCCACTCGGCACTTCGAGGTACCCGGTAGTTTGTGCACCCCAACTTTGGTCTATCATAGGAGCAAAAACAGTAAAAGAAATAATATACAATGGCGGCTACAACCTCATCCCGGATGTGCGGCCATAAAAATAATATTACATCAATTTACATATTACATCAAATGAAAGATAAAGAAAACTCTCATCTCACAACCCCCGGCTATTCATGCGCGACAATCCAACGAGTTAATATACACAATCCAACAACATTACAGATCACAGATATGCACAACCCCCACTAATCGACGTATAGCGATTAGTTGACGTTCAGTGCATATATCACATCACAGATATAACCAATTAGCTAAAGTCTACAGAACTTCGATCAAAAATACGGATTTGTAACTACCCCAAACACAACTTTGTTCTCTAGAAATTCTAGGTAGAAACAAAATACTTTAAAAATCACAAAACGTCAAAATAAGAACACTGCAACAAACCCTTGTCGCGACTGAGTTGACTCGGCCGCGGATCAGCGGCGAAACGCATGGTTTCGCCGCACTTCCACGGCGGTCTGGTCGAATCGTTGACTCGTTTTTCTTGTGTCTTCCCAAAAAACCCTGCACGGATTTTTAAGATGTGTGGAATAATTTTTAGAGCTGTTTTAAAAATTGGCAGAAACTTGAGGATTTTGACGTGTTTTGCGATTTTTTCAGGGATCGAAATACTAAATACTTTGCTAACATGCTAGTTGTTGTTTAGCAAGGCTCCGATACCATTGTAAGTCCACCCCGGTTCTTACGGGGAGGCGGAATAGGTAAAAAACGATTTTTATACAATGCAACATAGATTAGAAACAAAGGATCTTTGCTAAACAAAAACCTAGCAAACTAACTACAAGTTTAGCTACTCGGTTAGGGGGTTATACCTAAGTCTTGAACTCCTTCTCTTCTTGCTCCTTGGAGTGGTTTGAACGGCTCCTCCTCGTAGTCACCTTTTTGTCGAAGAAGGATCCATCCGAAGGCCTCTACCTTGAGCTCCTACCTCAACCTAGAGGTAACTAAAGTGCTTGGCTTGCTAAACCTAGAACCCTAAAATGAGTAGAGAGGAGTTATGGTGGTTTTTACCTCAAGAGCTCATAGTTCTCAACACATGAGAGATAAGAGCTTTGAGAGAGAGGAAGAGGATGAGCAAAAACTATGAGAGAGAAAGTGCAAGAAAGAATGAGGATAATTTAGCAACCATACTCTCATATTTGGAATAATGATAATAATAATAATAATTAAGAAATTGTGATGGTTAGTTTATGAATGACCATTATCATTTCATAATTTAATGCATTTGCAAAGAACAAAAAGAATCTTTGAAATGAAATGATAATGATCCACAAGTCCACAATGGTCAACCGGTCAACAAAGTCAACAAGTCAACAAAAGTCAAATATTCGACTCAACCATGGCACAATAATTCTTAACCAATATTATTAATCATATTTCTCATTCTCATTAGGGTTTAAAAAAATTCAACGGTCAACAACCCTAATGAGAATCCTCTGCCTCTGCCTCTGTCAACTGTGCATACACACCCGCATCCATGTTCCGAGGAACACGAATAAATGAGATAAAACCAATCCCAAAACATATACTAGGATCTGGCTTAAACAAAAGCCCACTAGTAATAACTTCCCGGACACCAAACGTGCACAAGTGCGCGGATGTGGACGAACTCCGTCGCAAAACTATGCGACCTCTACTCTGTTTTGCCCAAAGGCGAACAGCCCTCTGTGTGGGACTCTAAAGACTCGATACTACGCTGGCAGTGGGTTTAACCACAGGCCACAAGCGGTAGTAGCTGTACGTAACGGTACCCAAGTAGATGCCGATAAGAAGACTGATGAGGTGAACCCGTCCGAACTCCTACTGAGCCTGAATGTAACAATCTCTGTACAGTCCGGTCTGTTCGTCTGAGAGTATCGCATGTCAGGCCTAGGGGCGGTAAACGTCAGTCCCCTAATAGCGGTACAAGTCGTGTCGGAGTGTAGCCCAGAACACCCTGAGATAATACTGGAAACTCTACCAGTAGATCTCGCTTGCCCTGGGCAGGGACTTTGTGTAATGGCTCTCCTAGACACAGCGCGATATCAACCCCCAATACCGGGAGAGACGAATCCTGTCTAACCGTCACTGCCTCTAAGTGATTCGGGACTGCACCCAACTGCTACCTGTTTGCATGACTCATTTGAGCCGTGGTAGGGTAGCAATCTAAGAACAGTAGGAACACACTCGAGGCAAAGTGACAGTGTCAAGTCAGCGGACTAAGCTGTACTCATGTCACCCGGGAACTGATAACTGCGATAGGTATAATACCAAACCAACAGTTCCCAGCGAGCCCTGTCCAGTGTACTCATAACCTAACGAGTACCTGCTTACTATCTCCAGTACGACGTACTGATGGCTTTGGGACAGACCATCTCCCCTCCTGGGATGAGAAGCGTATACACTAGTCTACTCTGGAGTATCGATGCCCTGTCTCGATAATCCTACGACTAGGGACCTGTATAAGGGTGTGCTTGTAGATTACCCAGCCCCCACTAATGTGACTGCCATCACAACGCTGGTAATCAAGCAAAGATCCTAAGGGCTCCACTAATGTGTATAGGCGATATGCTAAAAGAAACACATGCACACATTAAAGTAGAAACAAACCAAGTAGCATACTACCATTTCGAGCAAGAATGTCTATACAACTGTGAATATACCAATCTTCCATCAAGTAATATACAAACTAGTATGATACAGTAATGGCCTCTAGGGCATATACACTAACATCAGGATTGCTCCTACTGTTTTTATCAAATCTTCCTTCAAACCCTAAAAGGAAAGACTAGCCAGGATTAATTACACCCTACAAGTTCGCTAATCTTTCAGCCAGGCCAGTGCCGGTACTTTGAGGGAGGTTCCCCATGCTTTCGCATGGACCTAATTAAAATAAACCTCGTTTTCCCAGGGGCGTAACTCCGTTAACACCTTTCTAGACACATACTTGATCAGCTAATTGTAATGTGTAAAACTCTCCCAGGAGTAACTCTTACTCGCAGTGGGTATCGGGATCCAACTATCTCATAGAAGGTATGCAATCTCATTGCAAATTTCAACACTTGAAATTCCCGATAGTTTTGCCCTTAGCAGGCTATGACCTTGACGCAGGCCAACAAACCATAGTCCACTAGTCAAGTTCAACACGTGCATTTCATGATTGAATTAAACCTACCCGCACGACCCTTGACGCAGGCTAACAAAGTCGCACGACTACCCTAACTCAATTGCATCATATGCTTTAGCAGATAAGCATAAATAGCTACCACACACTATGCCTTGACGCAGACCAACAAACGTAGCATGAATACTATGAAGTATTTATCTGAAATGACGGAGGGCTACGATAGGTTTTTAAGAAAACCATTCGCGTAATGAACTTGATATCGTTGTAGAATCAAATGATTTGAAATGGAGTGTTTTCGAGGCTTTTGCTAGTTTCGCTAAAGAGGTCACTCCCGGTGAAGGGATCTCGGCTCTTTCCTCATCGAATGAGGTGCAGGATATTCACAATACCACTATGCAAAGCAAGAACAAGAAAAGCAATCAAAAGACGAAACCAAGGGTTATAGCATCTGCAAGTTATTGCTAAAGAGGTCACTCTCGGTGAAGGGATCTCGGCTCTTTCCTTATCGAATAAGGTGCTGGATATTCTATAAGGAATACCGCTATGCAAACAACTAGAGCTACCTGTTTTTGAAAATTCGATTCTACAACATCGTTAGGTTTATTTTCTTTTACTAATCTCATTAATGAAGTCCCATCATTTAAGTTACCTAAACATCATAGATAAATACAACGTACGCTTATGCCATCCGCATTCGCCTTGAAGTCCCGTCTTGCTCCGTTAAGTTAGATAACTAACGGCAGAGCGGGGCAGGGCAAGCACGGGTGTAAAAGATAAGCAACGTCTATATAATATATCATATATACTATATGCAGTATCTATCTCATCATATAAAGTGATCACATCACAGAATATCACAGCAGAAATCAACATATGAAATATTGGATATACTTTGATTTCCAGGTTTTAAATTAAGCCTGTATAAAACACGGATTCCACGGTCGTGATGAATAGCCAAACCAACATCCTTAGACCCTTACGAGAGCGACAAGCAACCCTACCAATTATAGAGTTAGGAGACCCGGACTCGACGCCTCGAGATGGTCTCCCACTGGACTCTAGAACCCGGTTACTTGTGCTCCCCTCCTTGGATCTATCCTAATACGGAAAGGTAAATAATATACATCAACGGTGACATCTTCCTCAACCCGGAAGTTCCCCAATAAAATAATATTACATACAAGCTTTTACATGAATGAAAATGAAAAAAACTCTTATCTCACATAAAAAAAACCTGGGTATTCAAAACACGACGATCTAATATAACATATCACAGCAACACATAACATCTCATGTCATCAACGTAAGTAAATATGCGTATCCCAATTGTCGTTGACATATAGCAACGAAACCGGCGACACACCACATATTACACTTACGTTCGCAGAAAAGAAAGTGAAAAACTAAAACAATTGGAATCGTCACTGCCCTTAGACATCATAAACCCGGAATATCACATATTCTGGATTTCATGCCTAACAATGCAAATCTTACATTTAGGTCTCAACTATAAAAACACTTTTCAAAAGAAGTCAGGTAATTCAACAGGATTCCCGATTTCACCCGAGACCGAAATGTTAAACTTGCACGCAACTAAATAGATTCCAATTATTGTATCACTATCAAAAATAGCTAGACGAAATTAAACTTTTCGATCGAATAAGCAAGCACCCAAAATTTCCAAACAAGCTCAACACTTGAGCGGAATTCAAAAAGTTCCCAGAAACTGCCACAGCTCCTATGAACCATATGTAGAAGGGCCGACCCATGCGTCACTCATGTCGCCACGGTACTGCAGCAAACCCTAGAGTATGACCGCGGTTTCGCGATCCAAGAGAGTCGAGTTTGGGTATCGTTCTTCTAGAGGGTCCACAGAATCACTTGCATGATGTTCTGAAAATTTTAAACTTGGAAAAATCCAACTCTTGGAAAATTTCAGTGAGGGAACATATGGGTTAGTGATATCCATTCAAACTTTTTAACATCGTCTAAATAACCTGAAAACATGTTAGAATTACGTTTGCGAAACACTCCGAGTTGCCTTTGCAGAAAGTTAACATCACATGAAAATTTGGCAAAAACAAACAACACCTGAAATACTAAAACCTAGAGACTGGAACACCATGAAAATTTGAAGCCCAAACTCCAAAAAAGACCCGAGCACACCGGTTTTAAGCCCTATGTGGCCGGCCACTTTTGCTCCAAATTTCTTCAATTTTTCACCGTGGTCATGTTATATCACAAACAACAATCTTTACTTGTTTAAAAATTATTTTTAAGACTTTATAAAATCGACAGAAAGCAAGTTCAAGTGTTTCAAGTTTCTGAGTCGTTTCGGTTTCGTAATCTAACCAACATCGTCTAATTTTCTAGCATGGCTCTGATACCACTGTAGGGATGCCTAGCAAGGCAGCAAGGTTTCGGGAGGCATCGTCCATGCCATTTTCAAAAAATTGTCGTTCTAGCTAACCCTAACCCTAGAATCTTTACTAGAAAATCTGACGAAAGCATATGTAAACTACTTTACATCTAAGTGAATGAGGAATTCAATCTTTGTAGACCGGTCCTTCACTTCTAAAGCTCCATGTAGTAGTCCCTTCGCTGCATGTAATGAACTCCTGACCTCTTGTATGGGTTCCCTTAGAGAAATGAACAAGCTTGCTTGAAGTCTTCGAGGCCGAAGATGATCTAGGTCGAGGAGACATAAGCTCATGCTACCTCTTCACTAATGGTAGATTAGTGAAGCAAACACCCTAAACTAAATGGCTAATATAGTAAAGGATGACGAAGTAGGAAATATGCTCACTTTAGATTTTATTTTCTCACAATATTTCATCACTTGATCAAAAGCTAGAAAGCTTTCAAGAGGAAGAAGAAGATGATGAAGTGATGAAGAGAATAAATCTTATGAGGTTAGAAAAATAACCATGGGTGAGTATATGACATACCGTAAACTTTGTAGAGAGTTAACCATGGCTAATTATAATGGTTGGGTTTATAAATATTTTAAGTAAAACAAAACTTGTGAACTTAGTCAATGGTTATCCAAGCATCTACAAGCTTCTAGCCATGACCAATATCCATGCATTTTTGAATTACGTAATCAATTAAAAACCCTACATTATATATAGCATGGTGTAAGTCACACACACACACCCATAAACCATATATCATCTAGCATGACAGAAAATATTGTACACAAATATATAACACATATATACTAATGCACACTTGTGAGAAAAAGAAATCATAAGTGAGCTAATATTAGTTAATGTAACTTAATATATCATATATATAATTATACATTAAATTATTAAATCAACACTTGATTTAATAATCCGGCTATATCGCATATAATCGACTAATCATGTGTATCAACTTATCGAATCAACACTTGATCCGATAACCCGGCTATATCACATATAACCGACCGATATAACAAATCGTGAGAATAGAATCCGGTATCACATACACGTATTAATCTCGATCCCGCACATATCACATATATGCTCCTACTCCGTTTCGCATGAACCAGGAAACCTCTGTGAAGGACTCTAAAGACTCGTCAATACGCCGGCAGTAGGTGATGATCATATCAAACACCCACAAGCCGCAAGCAGTCTGATAAACGTAACGGCCATCGGGGTATTGAGCGATCAGAAGATCAACAAGCAAGCCCGCTCATACTCCTACAAATCCAATCAGTAACACTACCGTACAGTCCAGTTTCTTCATCTGGTATGTCGCATATCTTGTCTAGGGGTGGTAAACATCAGACCCCAGTAACTCAATAAGTCATGCCGATATGAGGCTCATAATGGGTTAAGAAACTACTGATAACACTTACCAGTAAATCTCAGAAACAACCCTGGCCAGGGAATTACTGTTATGGCTAATCGAGCACAGCGCAACATCAACCCCCTATACCGGGAGAGACGAATCCCCTCCTATCGCTCATTGCCTCCATGTTACTCGGGACTGTACCCAAAAACCACCTTTTTGCACCATCTCTTGACCGCGGTATGGTGGAAATCAAAGCACAGTAGGAATCACACAAGACTCTATGACAATCTTGGGTCAACAGACTAACTTATACCAGTGTCACCAGAGAACTGTCATCTAACGTGAGGTATAATACCATCTAGGAGTTCTCGGCGAGTCCGTCCAGTGTACCCAGTCTCCACTGAGCACCCGTATATCATCTTTGATGTCAAACACCAATGGATATGGGATCATCCATCGCCCATCTACATGGGTCGAGAAGCTATACGCTAGTCTACTCTGGTATATCGATGCTGTAACGTTTTGAAAATCGTTTCGGTGAAATTTCGAAAAAAACGGTAAAATAAGGGGGTTTTCTGTAAAAAGTCAAAATACAAATATCTTATTATAAAAATTAAATATACATATTCTAGCTATGTAATTGCTAGTATTTGGTGTTTATTGACCCACTGGTGAAATTTCAAATTTTCTGAATTTTTTTTCCGGAATTAATTATTTTAATATTATTTTAAGCCGTCACTATTACATTTAATTGGTGATAAATACAAATTGGAACAGGTTAATTTAACAAAGTGAACTATGACATGTTGGAATCATAGTTTGTAGCAGGTTTTAATTGGAAACTTGTCTCAACGTTCTAGTTAGTTTTATGCTAAGTAGATAATAAAAGAAAAATAAATTAATATAGGTAATAATGAAGCTTTCTACAATTAACCACACATACCCACACTCTCTTTCCCCACTTCATGGCCGGCCTTGGTACAGTGCAGCCCCCCACCCCTCACTTCACCACTTCATTCTCCTCAAATTTAAAAGAAAAAAAATAAAGAAAAGATTAAAGAATTGATTTAAATGAGGTATGGTGTGAGGTGATTGAAGTATGGGCTTTCTTTTCTTTGACATGGAATTATTTACTACACTCAAACCTCACTCTCTCCCCTCGTCTTCCTGCTGGCCGAGCAAGGAAGCCCCCCCAAATCCCCATTTTTCCCACTCCAATTATCATGAAAATCCTATAAAATTCATCAAAAAAAAAAATCAATGCTAAACCTCACCAATTCTTTACTTAACCTTCATCCAATTTTCCTTGGCCATTCAAGCGTGGATTTTGGGAGCAAGAGAGCATTTTGGAATGGTTAAGTTGCAAGCTAGATTTAAGGTTTGTGAGGTATAATTCCTAACTAAATTGTTAATGAGTTGCTAATTACTTCATTTTGTTTAATTTGGGTTCTATCTCCAATCTTGAAATTCTAGAAAAGGGAAATTGTTACCTAGTGAGGGTTTTTATCATTGATCATGGTTTAATGGTGTAGCTATCATGCTAAGCTATAGAAAAATTAATCTAGTTGTCAATTTCTAAATTTGTAACATTTAAAATGTCCAAACTAAGCATTTTTGCTAACTAGGTTTAGTGAAATACATATATAATTGAGATTAAAATCTAATTAGGGTATTCATTGTATTATTAACATTTTAAAGTGTAGTTTAATACTTTAGTTCATGAAAATCCAAGCTAGATTGTAATTTGTGCATTTTTTCTATAAAATTGTTAAAATTTAGGTATTTTGTAAACTAGAATTTTAGGGTTTTTAGAATTTAACGAGATTAAATTATGGGAATTGTTTTTATGACTTATTTAAGATATTTAGTGAATATTGTAGCCGCTAGATTCGTTTATACATCGAGTTTTGTACTAAAACAGTGATTTGTGCTTGCTAGATTTTCGGAAAAAATGACTTTTTAAGTGAAATTGGGGTTTGTGTGAATTTTAAGCTATTTTATATTATAGTTAGTGCTTGTAATTGTACAAATGAGTGTGTTGGGAGCTTTCTCGATGGTTTGGCGTTTGTACGGCGACGTCGAGGGTTTTTGGGTTGGTTTGTGGAAGCAACCATAGGTTTTGACCTATGTGAGATTCGTGTGTCGTTTTGGTCATGAGTCGGATTTTAATGCGATATGGTGCGTTATGATATGTAGGTACCCCATGTGGACTTCGAGACGACAAGCAATCGCGTGGCGACGTCGGCACCGGCGAGCGAGGACCAGGTGAGTAGATTTATATCTACGGGGAGAAGTCGGGTGGATGGCGTATAGCACCCCGCAGTCTGTGGTGGTGTATACGGATGCGTATACACACCAACAATTATTATATGTTATTTGGGATTAATAACGATGTTTAGGATGGATATTGGTGTGTTGGATTATTTTAGTGTTGCGAACCCTAGGGTAGTGTTGCACTACACATACACACATACATACTTGCATACATTCCTATTTATATGTGCTCATGTGATTCTTTATAATTATGTGATCACATGGGTATAGGACTATGTGTTCACTTACGGTTTTGAGGATGATACATGGGATTGAGCTGAGTCGATAAGATTTGTTTTGTAGTTGTGATATCGGTGTTATGGCAGGATTCGTACTTGAGGTACGCCCTGGTGTTATAGCGGATCTTGGGGCGGCGATACGGGTGAATAGTGTTATAAATAAAATGGTCGACATGTGATCGTGATATGAGGCATGATATGCAAGGATATTGATATTAGGCCGTATCGGGCGATGTATACCCTTGATGATGCTATGTGCTGACGGTATCGGTTTGTACGAGATTGTCGATCTGTAGTCAGATCATGAGTATATTGAGGATATTAGTATTGTACTAGACATAGGTCAGTACCCTAGACTATGATCTTGAATAAAGAGGATACCAGAGGAATGGTGTGGGGAATATGATATTGACCCGTACCCAAATCTGGGGATGCCGTACGACGGATTTACGTACGAGCTATATCTTGATAATTGATCCGTACTCTTGACTTGGGATGTCTGATTGTAGATATGGTATCGGATATGATATTATTGAGGCGGGATCACCGACTAATATATATACAGGTATGTATATGGATCGACTCAGATGTTAAGCGGTTTCCTTACCTGTAGTCCAGCTTGTTAGCTTAGCCCTTTAGTTTAGTTTAGTTGTTAGATTAGATTCGATTCTTACCTATTTCAAAAACTAACGAATCGTGGGTATTTTAAAAGACAGCCCAATGGATCCTACGGATATTTCAAAAGAGGTATCTTTTCATAAAAACACCGTAGCCCCTATTTTCAAAACCCCATGATTCGTGTTATTTCAAAAGGCACCATTTGTAGGACTTATATTAGATTAATGCAGGTTAGTTACAGTTGCGTCTAGTATTCAGCTCCTGCTTATTATTGTGGTTCGCTTCGCATCGCATACTTATGTTATAATTTCTTATTGCAATGTTGATATCATATTGTTAGGACACCAGCACCATTACCGATGATGCGTATGTACCACGTACACTTACTTGCCGGCTCATACACATTTTCATCGGTAATTGCCATGTCACGTACACCTTAGAAAATATTATTGCTTGACTTAGCTTGTTAGTTAGTAATTTGACATGATATTAGTGTACCTGCCTTATATGCCAGCTTAACATTGTGGTTATTACTTGTCACTTCATGCATACTGTTATTCATTGTTATGCGTATATTCATAGTTTTACATGCTATTGATGATTTGGATTCGGATTTCCATGAAATTTTCTGGATTTGGGGGGTGGAGGGAAATCGAAAAACTTATATAAACTGATTTCTCTCTTTTTTAAAATAAAAAAGTGCGGTTTTTCCCATGATTTATGAGTCGTCCACCATGAGTTTGCTGATGGATTTCGAGACCCGATTTGAGGAAATGGATGAACCATTTCGGGTACATGGTGGACCCGAAATGGTACCCCGGGGCAAGAAGCGCGTGATGATGACGATGTGAGCCTGGCAGGGGAGCACTACCTACCGGTGATTTTACCCGACGCGTCGGATATCCGGAGGATACCGTCGTGGTCTTGAGATGGATGGTAGGGGCCGGTCTGGACTGACGGCGCCCTAGATATTGTTATTGAGACATTGAGATTTCGAGATATTGAGGTACAGAGACTGTGATACAGAGGTATCGAGATATCGGGATTACGTTTTGTGCCGATGCTAGGCACTGTTTTATGCTGATTTCATTATGATACCTCATTTTAAAAATACAAAGAAAATCTCACTAAATTATGAAAACAGTTCTTCATTACATGTATTTTGTTTTCATGCATTCATACCTCATTCATATGATATATTGCTACCTGAGGCACTGACACGGGCACATGAGATTACACTCGGGTTAGATATTTACCCTAGCCTTGTTATAGGTTGCATGTTATATATATAATTGAGGGTATATTATGATCTTTGACCTAGGTTGCGTTATTTATGCGTTTTATTTCCGTAGATGTTTTTCTATTCACGAGTTGGCAACTCACCCCCGTTGTGCCCCAGTTTCTTGTAGGTTTGCCGTAAAGGTTTCATTACGGCTTGCGGGCATAGTTTCCTTCGGGTGATTTGCTAGTAGGTGGGTTTACTTGTATCGTACCCCCATTATATATCTTGTATATTATTATTCTGTTGTATCTAGAAGTTTCATCAACCAAACATGTATTTATTTGAGATAGAGACCAGTGATGTTATTCCTTCGACCTTAGAGTCGCGCGTTATATTTCTGTTGTTTTCTTGTGGTTTTGAGTTTCCTTTTGAATTTTGATCCTCGCCGTTGGCGTTGTATATTATATTGCTTGTGTGGTTGTGACCGTCGATTGACGAAGAGCTAGCTCCCGCTTGGGGATGCCTTTTTATTGATTTCGTATACTATTCATGTTGTATCCCGTTTGGGGGCCAGTATTTACAAAGGAGACTCTGCCGAAATTTTTAGGAAATTTTTGATGTTTTTTAAAAACCGCATAATTCGGCTTATGCTATTGAAACTACTTGCTTTAAGTTTGTTTTTCCTGCACTCTACATCTTTTCTTAGTTTGGATTTCTGGTTTTTCGGTTTACTTAGATTACGTACGCCTCGAGGCGTTCGTAGTTTAAGTGCCGGTCATGTTCCGTACTTTCGGGTCGTGACAGATGCCCCGTCTCGATACACCCACGACTAGGGACATTAAAGGATGTACTCACGGACTACCTTTGTCCCACTAGTATGATCTGCATCATCATCCAGGTAGTCAAGTACACATCCTAAAGGCTTTATAACAGAGAGACAATCAATGTACATGTTAAGATAAAGTGCAACCAGATAGCATACTATCATGTCAAGCAAGAAAGTCCTCCCTATGTATGTCCAAGCATCCACTATAATATACATCTCATGTACAATAATGGCCTCTAGGGCATACATATAACTAACAAACCATACGGCTTCTACATTGTTTCCCCCGAAGCAGGGAAACCCTCTGTGTGGGACTCTAAAGACTCGTCAATACGCTGGAAGTGGGTTTAACCACAAGCACGTCAGCGGCACTAGCTGTACGTAATGGCTACCCAGATATTGAGTGAAAGGAAGGCCGATAAGCAAACACATCCTGACCCCTACTGAGCCTGTCCATGATAATATTCGTACAGTACGGTCTCTTTGTCTAAGAGTATCACATATCGAGTCTATGGGGTGGATAATGTCAGACCCATAATAACGCGACATTTAGTGTCGGTATGAAGCCCATTACAACCTGAGAAACAACTGTTCCAAATCAATAATTCTCGACTACCTTGATTAAGGATTTCTGGTGAAGGCTACCCATGCACAACGCGACATCAACCCCAAATACCGGGAGAGACGAATCCCTAACGATCTGCTCACTGCCTCCATGTGGCTCGGGACTGTACCCAACTAAAACCTATTTGCACGACTCCTTTGAGCCGTGGTAGGGTAGTAATCAAAGCATAGTGGGAACACACACGAGACAAATAACGATCTCAGGTCAACAGACGAATCTGTACACATGTCACCAGGGAACTGCTATCTGACAATAGGTATAATACCAACTAGCATGTTCCCGGCGAGTCCGTCCAGTGTACTCATAACCCAATGAGCACCTGCATACTATCTTAGGTGGAAAACAAACACTGAGACCGGCCACCGCCTCTCGTTGTGGTCTCGATCAGTACACACTAGTCTATTCTGGAGTATCGATGCCCAGTCTCGATACTCCCACGACTAGGGAAATTTAAGGATGTGCTAACATACCACCCATCTCTCACGTATATGATCGCCATTATAATGATGGTAGTCAAGCAAGAATCCTATGGGCTCTATCAACATGTAATAGTGATCTGTAATACCACCTAAAGCATGTACATGATGATAAAGATAAACCAGATATCATACTATCATTTTGAGTAAGCCTGTTCTATCCATATATGTCCTCCCTCAATCATCGCAATCGTGTGCCTGCGATTCAATAATTGACTTGAGGGCACTATAGCCAACAATCTCCCACTTTCACTTAAGGCTAATTATTGCAGTGTCGCATACTCACAGCCCGTGTGATACCGAAAACCCAACTTCTCTACTAATCAGTTTTACAAAGCCTGTTTGTGAAACTATTGCTTTCGAGAAATAGCCTCAGTGAGTGGATCCGCTCCAATGTTTCTTTCTATATCTCTCTATATATCAACTTCGCGGAGAAAGACTATCTCCCGAAAAGAGCAATACCTGTCTTAGAATTTGTGTGGATATCTGATGGGACCCAGTTCACAAATGAACTCCAAATCCAACAAACTTCTTAAACTGTATCATCAACTGAATTTAATCAGTATCCCATGCCATGCCTTCCTCAGTATCCACTTGAACTACCTGTCCAACATATTGTCCCTCTAAAGAAGGAAAACTATAACACCGACAGTCACTCTGTCATCCAGGTCACCTTGGAAGCCAAAAATGATAACCGTTTTCTGAAGGAGGCTGCCGTTATCATATACTAAGAACATTCACTTATGTTCATAATTGCTTCCCAATGTTTCTCTTGGTTTGGATTAATATATACTTTTTGCATCCTGTGCAAAATCAATATCTGGTGTTGTACTTGACATCTCATGATTGACTCAATTGCCTAAGCAAGTGATATGCCAATCATGCAAATCACTCTCCTCATCGATCTAGAAGACATCTCTTTAGAGTGGGTGACTCATCACCTGTGGGTACACCACCACGCCAGGAGTCGTCCATTCTAAAACACTTTAGAATAGTGTTAAGTACCCGAATTGGGACACTTCCCAAATCTAGATCTAAAACCATAGATCTAATCACCAGAATCCCTGTTATTATATCCATATCCTATATGGAGAAACAACCTTGTGACAACCATAGTATAACCGATCGTAGTACAGGAATATCTCTTCCTATTTAGTGCATGTCATCCAAATACCAGGACATCACTCCCTACTACCTTCTTACAAGATCCATCTCTTATTCTGATGAAGTCAAACTCTATGACTGTCACATCAAAAATAGATGATCTATCTCCGCTATACCTGCTTTAGTCAATAAATAGACATAAGCTACTTGCCCACTATGCTTCCGCTGCTCTCACTGACCACAACAACCCTCTGGTAGAGTCATATACACGTGCACTTCTAAAGCTAGTTTAGAGTGACGTTATACTCTGTTGGAGATAGTGCCCTCAGAGTCAATTATTGGATCACAGGCACGTGATTGAAATGATTGAGGGAGGACCTGTCCCAGTAGAACAGTCTTACTCAAGATGATAGTATGCTATCTGGTTTATCTTTATCATCGTGTACTGCTTAGGTGACCTGACAGGTCGCTATTACACGCTGATAGAGCCCCTAGGATTCTTTCTTGACCAACAGCAGTATGAGGGCGATCATATAAGTGGGAGCTGGGGGTCTATAAGCACATCCTTAAATGGTCCCTAGTCGTGCGAGTTTCGAGACAGGGCATCGATACTCCAGAGTAGACTAGTGTATACAGTCGAGACCCCGACTAGGGGCGATGGCCGGTCTCACAAGCCACTGGTGTCAGTTGGTTCACCTAAGATGTATACAGGTGCTCATTGGGTTATGAGTACACCGGACAGGACACCCCGGGAACATGCTAGTTGGTCTTATACCAGACGTCAGATAGCAGTTCCAAGGTGACATGTGTACAGGTTAGTTCATCGATCTGAGGATCGTCATTTGTCTCGTGTGAGTTCCCACTGTACTTTGATTACTACCCTACCACGCTCAAAGGAGACGTGTAAACAGGTTTTAGTTGGGTGCAGTCCCGAGCCACATGGAGGCAGTGAGCGTATCTTCAGGGGTTCGTCTCTCCCGGTATTGGGGGTGAGGTCGCGCTGTGTCTAGGAGAGCCATTACACGAAGCCCTCGGCCGAGGCAGGAGATTTACTGGTAGGTATTCCAGTATGTTAGTTATATGTATGCCCTAGAGGCCATTACTGTACATAGGATGTATATTGTAGTGGATACTGGGACATATATAGGGAGGACTTTCTTGCTCGATATGATAGTATGCTATCTGGTTGCTCTTTACCTTAACGTGTATATTGCTTGTCTCTCTGTTACATGTTGGTAAAGCCCTTACGATGTATACTTGACTACCTGGACTATGATGCAGATCATACTAGTGGGGACAGATAGTCTATAAGTACATCCTTCAAAGTCCCTAGTCGTGGGTGTTTCGAGACGGGGCATCGATATACCAGAGTAGACTAGCGTATACCTTCTCGACCCATACAGATGGGCGATGGATGATCCCATATCCATTGGTGTTTGACATCAGAGATGATATGCGGGTGCTCAGTGGAGACTGGGTACACTGGACGGACTCGCCGAGAACTCCCAGATGGTATTATACCTTACGTCAGATGGCAGTTCTCTGGTGACACTGGTACAGAGTAGTCTGTTGACCCGAGATCGTCATAGAGTCTTGTGTGGTTCCCACTGTGCTTTGATTTCCACCTTACCACGTCCAAGAGGGCGTGCAAAACGGTGGTTTTTGGGTACAGTCCCGAATCACATGGAGGCAATGAGCGATAGGAGGGGATTCGTCTCTCCCGGTATAGGGAGTTGATGTTGCGCTGTGTTTGATTGGCTATAACCGGAAATCCCTGGCCAGGGTTGCTGAGATTTACTGGTAAGTGTTACCAGTAGTTTCTCGAATTGTTATAGACCTCATATCGACACGACTTATCAAGCTATTGGGGTCTGACGTTTACCACCCCTAGGCAAGATATGCGACATATCAGACGATCAGACCGGACGGTACGGTAGTGTTACTGGTTAGATTCACTGGAGTGTGAGCGGGCTTGCTCGTCGATCTTCTGATCGCTCAATACCCGGGTGGCCGTTATGTTTAGCAGACCGCTTGCGGCTTGTGGGTGTTTGATATGATCATCACCTGCTGCCGGCGTATTGACGAGTCTTTAGAGTCCTACACAGAGGTTTCCTGGCTCAAGCGAAACGAAATAGGAGCGCATATGAGATATGTGCGGGACCGAGAATAATGCGTGTATGTGATACCGTATTCTATTCTCGCGATGAATGTATCGAAAGGTTGTATGCGATACAACCTAGTTATCGAATCAAGGATTGATTCGATAAGCCGATACATTGGATATTAGTCGGTTATATGTGATATGACCGGATCGTTAAATCAAGTGTTGATTTAATGATTTAATGTATAATTATATATTTGATATATTACTTTGCCTTAACTGGTATCGGTTCACTTTAAATGGATTTTCTCACTTGAAGTTCACAAGTTGTATATGTGATATACTTTTGTGCACTTGCATGTATCATGTTTGATGATGCATGTTTGCTAGGGTTTGTGTAAAGAATTAAACCTTGGTTAAGTAAATGGTTAGGGTTTTTATTTTGTTATTTATTCATTTATCTTTTTAATTGGATTAAAAAGAAATGGATAAGAAAACAAAATGGTGGCTTTCTTTGTTTGCATCTTGAATCTTCATGAAGCTTTGACCAAAGTCACCACTTTGTCTTCATCTTTAACCCTAACCATTCATCTAACCTTAGTCAATTCTCTACACTTGACCATGGTTGATTATGACAAGTATTCTTTTATTTTCTATTTTCTAAAAACTTATTATAATATTATCTTCATCTTCTTCTTCTTCTTCACTTGAAGAAAACCTTTCTTCATCAATGGTGATTGATGAAAATGAGTGAGAAATCCAATTCTAAAGTCTACCCACTTCCTATTTCTTCATCCTCTACCTCTTGCCAAGTAGTAGAGTGTGTTTCCTTCACAAGTTTTCTTGACTTGGTGAAGTTGGAGCTTGATCTAGCGATGCCTCGACGTAGATCATCTTCGGCACGAAGCCGACGACCTTGCCCGCCCATTTCTCCGATGAAGCCGACGCTAGAGCCTGGATTTTGATTTGGACAGCGGAGAGGACTTCATCACGGAGCCGTGGAGGTGGAGGACCGGATCTACAAAGGTTGTATTTCCGTATTCTTGTAGTTAAGTGTTAACTAGTTTGCTTTTTCGCCTAAATATCTAGCCAACGATCTTGTTAGGGTTTCTCGGCACCATTAAATTTTGAAATTGGAATGGTTGATGCCTTGTGAGACCTCATTAGGGTGCCTAGGAACCCTACAGTGGTATCAGAGCCTAGCTAGAGCCTTAGGCGATGTCTAGACGAAGTTTGAAACCCGAACGAACCGAAACCCTAACACAATCCATGCTCTCTGGACTTTTTCTAAAAACTGGGATTTTTCCAGATTAAAAATTCTTAAAAAATTCAGCAGGAAGATCTAAGAGTTATGGTGCAAAACGACATCCTAATTCATCTAAACCACCGCGGTTCCGCGGCATGAGCATAGCTCATGCGGCGGTTCCGCGGCCGTACGGTCGTATCTCACTGTAATTGTTGCACAGTAACTCCTCTTTTCTGATGCTGGATTTTATGGGAATTTTTAAATTTTATTCAACAGTTGAATTTTCTGGGGTTGTTTTGGGGATTCGGTGTTTCGATCGGAGTATCAGATTTTTGTCTATTTGGCTTTCCGGATAATTTTTGAATATGTTAAAAAGTTCGACCGGATATAAATACCCAATTTTTCCCCTGTCGGGAAATTTCCAAGTGTTGGATTTTTCCGAGGTTTAATAACGTTCTAAGTAGTGCAAGTAACGCGATGGTCCCTCTAGAAGACAACAAACCTTAACTCGATTATGTGACCGTCTTGAACTGCCCTTTGAACCTTCGGGTTTGGGGCAGTACGGCGTGCCACATGTGAGGCATTGGCTTGACCCTTCTACGGCTGGACCGTTGGTACTGAGGCACGAACCGAATGTTTTTAGACTTGTTTCATGTGTTGATCTGTTTTGGGAAAACTTGGGTGTTCGATTGTTCGATCGAAAAGTTTAATATTTTCTATTTATCCGGAATGGGATACAATAATTGGAATTCACTAGTTATGAGATAACTGAATGAATGTTATAAACATAGCACTTTAGTCTCACTTGATCGGTTGCCACGGAATTTTGATGTGATCAAAAGTCCGTCGCAATCACGTAGCGTACGCGGATACTCGCCGGGTAAACTTAATAGACAGCCTCACTCCATAGCCCCGACCAAGTGACTATAGGAGAACCCCATCGCCGAAAGCATCCGTTCGGGTGCTCGCGGCAGCGGTGTTCCGCCTTGGTGCACTTCGTTGACGGCGTCGGGGGTGCGGCCGCCTACTAAAGTTTGCGACGAGCATTCGATCAGCATGTCGGGAATCTTGTTGAATTACCCGACTTGATATTGAAAAGAGTTTTCGATTTTGAGACTAAAATGCGGGGTTTAGAATTGTTAGGCATGCGATGTCAAAGGAATTCATTTGATTAGGCATGTGATGTCTATGCAGGTTGCGGATTCCAACTGTTGTAGTTTTACACTTTCTTTTCTGTGACCGTAAGTGTAATATGTGATATCGCCGATTTCGTTGCTATATGTCAACGACAATTGGGGTGCGCATATTTACTTACGTTGATGACATGTGATGTTATGTGTTGCTGGATATGTTATATTGGATCGTCGTGTTTGAATAGCCGGGGGTTTTTATGTGAGATGAGTGTTTTTCATTTTCATTCATGTAAAAACTTGTATGTAATATTCTTTTATTTGGGGCACTTCCAGGTTGCGGAAGATGTCACCCTTTGTATATTATTTACTTTTTCCGCACTAGGATAGACCCAAGGAGGGGAGCACAAGTAACCGGGTTCTGGGGTCCAGTGGGAGACCAACTCGAGGAGTCGAGTCCGGGTCTCCTAACCCTAGAATTGGTAGGGTTGCTTGCCGCTCTCGTAGGGGTTTAGGGGTGTGGGTTTGGCTATTCATCACGACCGTGGAATCCATGTTTTATACTGGCTCGTATTGAAAACACGGACGTCCTAGTATATCCAATATTTCATATGATTCTTCTGCTGCGATATCTGTGATGTGATCATGTGATATGTTCTTTGATGGATACTTTATATAGTATATATGATATATTATATAGACGTTACTTATGTTTTACACCCGCGCTAGCCCTGCCCCGCTCTGCCGTTAGTTACCTAACCTAACGGTGCACGAGGGGACATCGAGGCGAATGCGGATGGCATAAGTGTACGTCGTATTTATCTGTGATGTTTAGGTAACTTAAATGATGGGACTTCATTAATGTGATTAATGAAATAAAAGAAACCTAAGATGTTGTAGAATCGAATTTCAAAGTTAAAACAGGTAGCTACAGTTCTTGCTTTGCACAGAGGTATATGTGATATATCCTGCACCTTATTCGATGAGGAAAGGACCGAGATCCCTTCACCGGGAGTGACTCCTTTAGCAAAAACTGGCAGATGCTACACACTCGGTTTGTTTTTTGATTGCTTTTAAGAGTTTTTGCTTTGCACAGTGATATATATGATATATCCCGCACCTTATTCGATGAGGAAAGGACCGATGATCCCTTCACCGGGAGTGACTCCTTTAGCAAAACTACAAAAGCCTAAAAAACACTCCATTTTAAAAACATTTGATTCTACAACGATATCAAGTTCATTACGCAATAGGTTTTCAGAAAAACCTGTCGTAGCCCTCCGTCATTTCAGATAAGTAGTAGGTAGTATTCGTGCTACGTTTGTTGGCCTGCGTCAAGGCGTAGTGTGCGGTAGCTAACTAGTATTTATCTGCTTATGCATATGATGCAGATTGGATTAGGGTAGTCGTGCGACTTTGTTGGCCTGCGTCAAGGGTCGTGCGGGTGGGTTTAATTCAATCAGGAAATGACGGGTTGAACTTGACTAGCGCACTATGGTTTGTTGGCCTGCGTCAAGGTCATAGGACGCTAGGGGCAAAATGTTATCGGGAATTTCAAGTGTTGAAATTTGCAATGAGATTGCATACCTTCTATGAGATAGTTGGATCCCGATACCCGCTGCGAGTAAGAGTTACTCCTGGGAGAGTTTTATACATTACAATTAGCCGATCAAGTAGGTGTCTAGAAAGGTGTTAATGAGATTACGCCTCTGGGAAAACGAGGTTTACATTAATTAGGTTCGTGCGAAAGCACGGGGGACCTCCCTCAAAGTACCGACACTGGCCTGGCTGAAAGATTGGCGAACTTGTAGTGTGTAATTAATCCCGGCTAGTCTTTTTCTTTTAGGGTTTGAAGGAAGATTTGATAAAAAGCAGTGGGAGCCATCCTGATTAGATAAAATAATAACCAATCTATTCTTGCAAGAGCGCACGCTGAGTGTTTTCTTCTCTCTCTCTCCAGGTAGCGACCATATCACGCCTTAATCAAGATAATAATACAGAATATTGACCGAACCCGCTTGTTATACTGAGCTGGGGAACGTTGGTCCCGCTCCAACTTATAATTGTTATAAGACAGAGCAGGAAATTGTGGATTACCAGAATTCCCGTGTTGCCCAAACGAAGAGAGTGCATGCTGATGCATCATCTTCGGGTGTGTTCGTTACACAGAACTGTTTCTCTGTATCCTCTACGTCCTGGGTATATGATACCGGATCAGGATCCCAGATATGTAATCTGTTACATAGGGCTGCAAAATGGTAGAAAAACCGAGAACGGGTGATAAGTTTCATGAGGCAGAAAACGGGGCAAGAGTTGCAGCCAAGTCTGTTGGTCACTGTCACCCTGTATTACAAATACATTGATTCTGAACGAATGTTATTAGATACCGAACCTGATATACAAAATCATATCAGTCTCTTTATAAGTAAAGAAATGATAAAATTTTGTATAGTTGGATAATGTTTTGAACATTTCCTATATCAAAAGTTGATCGGATCAGGCACGTTATCTAAAAGCATTGATGTTCTAAATCAAACTACAGTTCTTAGTATACGGAACACACAAAAGAAGAAAAGTTCAGATATGAACGAATTCTTCTTGAGGTATTGTAGACTAGGTCATATCAATGCGACCCGACTAGCTGAAGTTTCATAAGATGCATATTTAAATCAGTTTGAATTTACATCTTATGAAACTTGCCAGTCATGTCACAGAGATAAGATGACCAAAGCTCCGTTTACTGGAAACGGATAAAGAGTTAGTGAACTCTTGGGATGATACATGTTGATGTATGTAGGTCCCCTGTCTACACATGCCAAGACTGGTTCTTTGTACTTCGTTACATTCTCTGATAATCTCTCAAGATTCAGACATATGTTCCTGTTGAAACACAAGTCCGAACCTTTTGAGATATTCACAGAATATGAGTTAGAAGTAGAGAACCAAAATACGGGTATAAGTATTATGTCCTTTGATGAGATCAAGGAGGAGAATACTTGAGCACGGAAATCCTGGACTATTCTAAAGGAGAATGAGATTCTCTCTCAGCATTACTCCTCCATATACACCATTGCACGATGGTATATCGGGGCGGAGCAGATGCACCCTATATGATATGGTGTGCTCTATGATGAGTACTACTGAGTTACCTATTTCCTTTTTGGCAGTTATGCGCTTGAGAAGCTGCATACCTATTGAATAGGGTTCCAATCAAATCAGTTGCCTACCGCTTCATATGTGATATAGAAAGGGAAGAGCCCATATCTTAAGTTGGTTAAGATTTGGGTTGTCCGGGCTATGTCTAAAAGCATAATCCGGACAAGATCAAGGCAAGGTCTGTTATGTAGAACTGGAAATGTTCCAGCTATACAAACTGCAGCTGATGATTTGATAGAACCAAAGGATTCAATAGTTACCAACGAACCTCAGCCTCTCCGCCGATCTAGTAGGGTTCCTCACCCACCTGAGAGATACTTCGGTTTCTCTATGACAGTGGGAGCGAGGATTGCATCATGAGATGATGACCCAACTAGTTTCGAGCTGGCCATCAGGAGTGGGACTCTGTAAGAATGGCTGGATGCTTAGCGATCTGAGATGGAATCCATGTACACCAACAAAGTATGGACTTTGGTTGCTATATCTGAAGGGTTAAATCCCCATCAGGAGCAAGTATATCTTGAGAAGATTACTTGGTGTAGATGGAAAAGTAGAGACTTTCAAAGCTAGACTTGTTAAAGCTTTTCGTCATCGACCAGGCGTGGATAATGATGAAACCTTTTCAAGTGACTATGCTTAAGTCCATCCAGATCCTACTTGCCACGGCTACATACCATGACTACGATATCTGGCGGTTGGGTGCCATGACTGCTTTTCTAAAATGATGTTTTAGAAGAGAACGTCTATAAGTACACAGCCAGAGGGCTTCGTAAACAGTGGGAGCAGCGGAAACGTATGCAAGATGCTTTATAGTATAAAGCCGGCATCGCGGAGTTGGAACATCTGTTTTGATGGATTAGTCAAAGAGTTTGACATCATCAAAATGGTAGATGAACCTTGTATAAACAAAAAGGTAGTAGGGAGTATGGTGGTGATCCTTGTAGAGTACGTGGATGATATACTCTTGATAAGAAAGGAGTTTCCTATGCTACGCTCGGTCAATCTCCGCATATCACGAAGATTCTCCATATAGGATCAAGATGATACCTCCTAAATCCTGGGTTTTGGATCTATGAGATAGATCTAAATGGATGTTAGGATTCTCACTAGTTGTAGTGAGATGGTATCAATTGATCCTGGGGAGAATCACTGGAAGTGTTCCAGGGTGATAAAGACGACTGAATGTCAGTCACAGGCATTGTCTTTGCCCTTGGTAAAGGGACGGTATGTTGGAAAAGTTCCAAGCTAGATACCGTGGCATACTAGACGATAAAGGCTGGATACATCGCTATTTGAGATGCTACCAAAGAGGAAGTCTGGGTGTATATTAGTTCATAAGATGAACTACGTTCCAACCATTGTGAGACAATGGAGTTGTGGCTTATGCCAAGGAATGCCGGTCCCATCAGTGATCCAGACATATTCTAAGGCAGTATCACCTGATCATGGAGATGATTGATCTCCAGGATGATCGAGGTTAGGAGAGTAGACTCAGAGGACAACGCGGCGGATCCACTCACAAAGGCCTTTTCCCAGAGAGAGACTTTTATGGGATGGTTGAGTATGAGATACTGCAACCACTGCTACAGATGGCCCTAGTGCAAGTGGGAGATTGTTAGTTATATGTATGCCCTAGAGGCCATTACTGTACATAGGATGTATATTATAGTGGATACTGGGACATATATAGGGAGGACTTTCTTGCTCGACATGATAGTATGCTATCTGGTTGTTCTTTACCTTAACGTGTATATTGCTTGTCTCTCTGTTACATGTTGGTAAAGCCCTTAGGATGTATACTTGACTACCTGGACTATGATGCAGATCATACTAGTGGGGACAGATAGTCTATAAGTACATCCTTCAAAGTCCCTAGTCGTGGGTGTATCGAGATGGGGCATCGATATACCAGAGTAGACTAGCGTATACCTTCTCGACCCATACAGATGGGCGATGGATGATCCCATATCCATTGGTGTTTGACATCAGAGATGATATGCGGGTGCTCAGTGGAGACTGGGTACACTGGACGGACTCACCGAGAACTCCCAGATGGTATTATACCTTACGTCAGATGGCAGTTCTCTGGTGACACTGGTACAGAGTAGTCTGTTGACCCGAGATCGTCATAGAGTCTTGTGTGGTTCCCACTGTGCTTTGATTTCCACCTTACCACGTCTAAGAGGGCGTGCAAAACGGTGGTTTTTGGGTACAGTCCCGAATCACATAGAGGCAATGAGCGATAGGAGGGGATTCGTCTCTCCCGGTATAGGGAGTTGATGTTGCGCTGTGTTTGATTGGCTATAACCGGAAATCCCTGGCCAGGGTTGCTGAGATTTACTGGTAAGTGTTACCAGTAGTTTCTCGAATTGTTATAGACCTCATATCGACATGACTTATCAAGCTATTGGGGTCTGACGTTTACCACCTCTAGGCAAGATATGCGACATATCAAACGATCAGACCGGACTGTACGGTAGTGTTACTGGTTGGATTCACTGGAGTGTGAGCGGGCTTGCTCGTCGATCTTCTGATTGCTCAATACCCGGGTGGCCGTTACGTTTAGCAGACCGCTTGCGGCTTGTGGGTGTTTGATATGATCATCACCTGCTGCCGGCGTATTGACGAGTCTTTAGAGTCCTACACAGAGGTTTCCTGGCTCAAGCGAAACGAAATAGGAGCGCATATGAGATATGTGCGGGACCGAGAATAATGCGTGTATGTGATACCGTATTCTATTCTCGCGATGAATGTATCGAAAGGTTGTATGCGATACAACCTAGTTATCGAATCAAGGATTGATTCGATAAGCCGATACATTGGATATTAGTCGGTTATATGTGATATGACCGGATCGTTAAATCAAGTGTTGATTGAATGATTTAATGTATAATTATATATTTGATATATTACTTTGCATTAACTGGTATCGGTTCACTTTAAATGGATTTTCTCACTTGAAGTTCACAAGTTGTATATGTGATATACTTTTGTGCACTTGCATGTATCATGTTTGATGATGCATGTTTGCTAGGGTTTGTGTAAAGAATTAAACCTTGGTTAAGTAAATGGTTAGGGTTTTTATTTTGTTATTTATTCATTTATCTTTTTAATTGGATTAAAAAGAAATGCATAAGAAAACAAAATGGTGGCTTTCTTTGTTTGCATCTTGAATCTTCATGAAGCTTTGACCAAAGTCACCACTTTGTCTTCATCTTTAACCCTAACCATTCATCTAACCTTAGTCAATTCTGTACACTTGACCATGGTTGATTATGATAAGTATTCTTTTATTTTCTATTTTCTAAAAACTTATCATAATATTATCTTCATCTTCTTCTTCTTCTTCACTTGAAGAAAACCTTTCTTCATCAATGGTGATTGATGAAAATGAGTGAGAAATCCAATTCTAAAGTCTACCGACTTCCTATTTCTTCATCCTCTACCTCTTGCCAAGTAGTAGAGTGTGTTTCCTTCACAAGTTTTCTTGACTTGGTGAAGTTGGAGCTTGATCTAGCGATGCCTCGACGTAGATCATCTTCGGCACGAAGCCGATGACCTTGCCCGCCCATTTCTCCGATGAAGCCGACGCTAGAGCCCGGATTTTGATTTGGACAGCGGAGAGGACTTCATCACGGAGCCGTGGAGGTGGAGGACCGGATCTACAAAGGTTGTATTTCCGTATTCTTGTAGTTAAGTGTTAACTAGTTTGCTTTTTCGCCTAAATATCTAGCCAACGATCTTGTTAGAGTTTCTCGGCACCGTTAAATTTTGAAATTGGCATGGTTGATGCCTTGTGAGACCTCATTAGGGTGCCCAGGAACCCTACACAGTAGTATCTCAGGGTGTTCTGGGCTACACTCCGACCGACTTGTACAGCTTTTGGGGGTCTGACTTTTACCAATCCCCTAGGCCCGCCATGCGATGCTCATAGACGAACGGACCGGACTGTACGGATATTGTCACTGACAGGCTCAGTAGGGTGTCAGGCTGAGTTCGCTCACAGACGTCCCTTTCGGTCAATACCTGGTAGCCCGTTACGTATTGTCTTATACCTCTGATGTGCTAGTGGTTAAATTCACAACCAAGGTGTTGACGAGTCTTTAGAGTCTCCCACATTCAGTTACTCAAGCTTTCGGGCGAAAAGCTGTAGAGACCGTATGGAGATATGGCAAGGTCCGATCAGATACGTGCGGTATTGCACGGATCAAGATCGGACAGTTAGTAGTAGAGGTCGTATGGATATATGGCAGGGTTCGATCAGATACGTGCGGTATTGCACGGATCAGGATCGGACGGATATTACTAGCCGGCTTTGGTTTAAGCCGGATCCTAGTATAGTACATTGTAGACTTTGTCTTATTGCTTTTGTATTTCGGTCGGAATACAAATGCGGGTGTGTATGCACAGTATCGGGGTTTTCCTGTAATTTATTACAGGACCAGTTTTCTGGAGTTGCCAGTTTGCTTTCCGTTTCGGCCGATTTCCTTTGTATCGTTCATAGGCCGAAGATTGGTGGAGGAGGGCTTATTTGCATTTGTGCAAATAAGCAATTTGGAAGGGGGTCTTTGCATATTGTTGGATCATGATGGTGCACCATCCATTGACCTTGCTTCACTTCTATCTTCATGATGGCATGACTTTTGGAAGTGATGATTAGCTTGTTGGAGTGTTGGTTTTGGTGCTATCATGGTTGTTGATGATTGATTGGTGGAGTATGGGTTTGATTTTGTGATCATTGCTTTTTCGTGATAACTTTGTTTTCTCTCTTGCATTATTGATCAAGCCAAGCACTCCCTCATTCACTCTCCCTCTCTCATTCTCACTCCCACCATGAGCCAAGGCCGGCCACTAGAGAGGAGGGGCTGTCCAAAATTTTGTAGTGGGGATTTTCTCTCTTCATGCTTGCTAAAATCCCAAGTTCATCACAAAATTCCACCATTTCAATTTCTCCACCAATAAGGCAATTCCATAAACCCCAAAATGAGACTTGAGCACTACACATTCTACAGCAAATCTTGGGCAAGTCGACTAGCCAGCTTCGTGCCCGAGTTGCCTCGGTATTGAGGTGGGAGCCCGTAAAAGATGCAGACGATGTGGTACCCTTCCGGCAAGGAGGCGACGACCGGAGTTTCCACAGGAGATCGGGACGACGACGAGAAGATCGGAGTACTTGGATCAGTCGGTATATCTCTCTTCCCCATCTTGTAGTTAGCTAGGACTAGTTAATGGTTCGATCCGAGTTTTAGTGTGCGGTGGTGCCGGTTTGCTAGTTTGCAAAATTTAAAGTTAACCATCGCTTCCGCATTTGGCCTCGGGATTGAGGCCGGGGCGCCGCCGTGCACTTACAGTGGTATCAAAGCCTCGCCATTAACCTAGTCTAGCTTTGTCTAATGTGTTTACATTTCCGATCGACCAAAATTCCAAAATCCGCGTTTTTCACATGCATCAGTTTTCTGTTGAAATTTTCTGGAGTCGAAAATTTTTTCAGGTTGTAGAAAAGTGATGTACTGGAAATTCTAAGAACACTGTAGAAATTCGATACAGTGACTCCACAATAGGAGCGCGGAACCGCGGCCAAACCCCCCTTTAGGCAGCGGTTCCGCCGCACTATGTTGAGATCACTGCATCAAATTTCATCAGTTGCTTTCTGGGTTTAAATTAGGATTTTTGGAATATTAATTTTGGGCCCAGAATTTCTTGATGTGCTACAGTAGTACTTGGGGCCCACTTGTTAAAATTTGATCGATCGGATATTTTAAACACATTTTTTCACAGTATTTACATTATATCTGCGACCGTGAATGTCACTCGATCGGTAAATCCTGTCTAACTGCTATAGCCCAGTTAGACGGATTTGCGAACGTGACTTTCACGTTGATGTTCTGTGTATTGCTGTGATGTTGCGGATCGGTCGTGGGGGATAGCCTGGATGCAATGCTAGTACAGTTTTTGTTGTATTATGTACATTTGATATTGCGGGGCGAGCGTCCGACATGTGGACTGCCGTCACTGCCTGTTTGTATTATTATTTTGGGGCCCGACCAGGTTGCGGTCGATGTACCCGTTGTATGTATATTTTATTTTCTGTACTAGGATTGCCCCGCGGAGGGGTGCACGGATAGCCGGGTTCTAGAGGGCAACAAGCCCGCATCTCATGGCATTGAGACGGAGGGGGCTTCACTCTAGAATTAGCGGGCTATTCGCCGCACTCGTAGGGGGTACAGGTTGACCCAGGAGGGGTGCCCAAGTTACCGGATTCCATGAAGTGCTGGGTGGTCCATTCACGTTGCTGAAGGGGGCTGCCTCGCTTCAGGTTTTGGCGGGTAACTTGCCGCACCCGTAGGGGTCTAGGATCTCTTTGCACAGGCTATCCACACGACCAGGGGAACATCGGGTTTCAGCGGCTCTGTGAAACCCGGGGATCCCAGATATCTGTATTGTTCTGTGATGCTGTACATTTCTGTGATGTTGCATTTTTTTCACGCCTTGAGCGAAATATAATATATTGGTATATATATCAGTAGATGTTGTATTGTAAGTCCATATTGCGACCCCCGGTACTTACGGGGAGGCGGAAACGGTATAAAAAACGAATTTTTATCGCAAGAGGCAACATGGACTAAACTATGTCGGGATCGTTGTCTAAACTAAAACTAGTTAACAAGCTAAAGAGAGTTAGCTACTATGGAGGATGGTTATACCTAAACTTGAACTCCTTCTCTTCTTGTTGTTGTTCTTCTTTCTTGTTCTTTGTTGAAGCTTGAATGGTTCTCTTCTCGTCGCCTTCTTCTTGCCGAAGATAGATCCACCTTGAAGGTTCGACCTTTGGGCTCTTCCTCGATCTTTGAGTGAGCTAGGGTTTCCGGCTTGCTAAACCTTCATCCTAGAATGAGTAGAGAGTGATTAGGGTTTGCTTTTCTATCTAAAGAGAATGATTCTCAACACATGAGAAGGTTTCTCTTTTCAAGAGGAAGAAGAAGATGAAATGAGGAGAGAGAGTGAGAATGATAGAATGAGCTCAATAATTTCTTTCTTGCAACCATATTGCAAAAGAAAAATGAATTATCTAAATGATAATAATTGAAATAAGAATAGTTGATGGTTATTTTGGAATGACCACTATCATGCTTCTTTAAATGAAGTGTAAGCATGAATCAAGGAAGACTTTCAAGGCATGAAAGTGGTCAATGGTCAACAAGTCAACCAAGGTCAACAAGTCAACAAAAAAACAACCATAACATAATTCTTATTTAATTACTATTATTAATAGATAATATACAAATCCATTAGGGTTTGGAAAATGATAACTGTCAACTGTGCATACGCACCCGATCCGAAACCCTAATGAAAAACCTCATTCTCCGCCTCAAGCAACTGTGCATACACACCTGCATTCTCGTTCCGAGGAACAAGAATACCAAGATATAAAAGCAACCCCCAAAACATATACCAGTATCTGGCTCAAACCAGAGCCTGCCAGTATAATCCGTCCGGACTCCAAACGTGCACAAGTGCGCGGATGAGAACGAACCCTGTCGCAAAACCATGCGACCTCTACTCTGTTTTGCCCAGAGGCGAATACCCTCTGTGTGGGACTCTAAAGACTCGACACTACGCTGGCAGTGGGTTTAACCACAGACCGCAAGCGGCACTAGCTGTGCGTAACGGTCCCCAGGTAGATGCCGACAAGAAGGCTGACGAGGTGAAACCCCATCTGAACTCCTACTGAGTCTGAATGTGACATTCTCCGTACAGTCCGGTCTGTTCGTCTGATACATCGCATGGCGGGCCTAGGGGGCGGTAAAACGTCAGTCCCCCAATAGCGGTACAAGTCGTGTCGGAGTGAAGCCCAAAACACCCTGAGATAACACTGGAAACCTACCAGTATATCTCGCTTGCCCTGGCCAGGGACTACTCGTGTAATGGCTCTCCTAGACACAGCGCGATGTCAACCCCCAATACCGGGAGAGACGAATCCTGTCTAACCGTCACTTCCTCCAAATGCTTCGGGACTGCACCCAACCACCACCTGTTTGCACGACTCCTTTGAGCCGTGGAAGGGTAGTGATCAAAGTGCAGTGGGAACACACTCGAGGCGAAGTGTCAGTGTCAAGTCAGCGGACTAAGCTGTACTCATGTCACCTGGGAACTGATAACTGACGATAGGTATAATACCAACCTGTCAGTTCCCGACGAGTCCTGTCCAGTGTACTCGTAACCCAACGAGCACCCGTATACTATCTCCAGTACGACGTACTGATGGCTGTGGAACAGACCATCTCCCACACTGGGATGAGAAGCGCATACGCTAGTCTACTCCGGAGTATCGATGCCCTGTCTCGATAGTCCTACGACTAGGGACCTGTATAAGGATGTGCTTATCGATTACCCAGCCCCCACTAGTGTGACTGCCATCACAACGCTGGTAATCAAGCAAAGATCCTAAGGGCTCCACTAATGCGTATAAGTGATATACTGAAATAAACACAAGTACACATTGAAGTAGAAACAAACCAAGTAGCATACTACTATATTGAGCAAGATTGTTTATACAAGGTGAATATCCCAAGCTTCCATCAAGTAATATACAAACTAGTATGATACAGTAATGGCCTCTAGGGCATATACACTAACAATCTCCCACTTGCACTAAGGCCATGTGCTGGCGTATCGAAGACCTATCATCTCGATCAGCCGCTCGAACTGAGTCTGGGGTAGGGCCTTGGTGAATGGATCTGCAGTGTTCTCTTCTGAAGCAACCCTCCGAACCTCGATCTCCTTGCGATCCACGATCTCCCTGATCAGGTGATACCGCCTCAAGATATGCCTGGATCTCTGATGGGACCTTGGTTCCTTTGCTAAAGCTATAGCCCCGTTGTTGTCGCAATACAGAGGTACTGGGTCAACAATGGACGGAACCACCTGAAGTTCTTTTAAGAACTTCCTTATCCAGACAGCTTCTTTTGCGGCATCAGATGCAGCGATGTATTCCGCTTCCATAGTCGAGTCTGCAACGGTTTCCTGTTTGGAACTCTTCCAACACACCGCCCCTCCGTTGAGGGTAAAGACAAAACCCGACATGGACTTGGAATCATCCTTGTCACTCTGGAAGCTGGAGTCAGCAAAGGCCTCAATCTGGAGGTCTTTTCCGCCATACACCAAGAACATCTCCTTAGTCCTCCTCAGGTACTTGAGAATGTTCTTTACTGCTATCCAATGTTTCTCCCCAGGGTTTGACTGATACCGGCTTACTACACTCAGTGCATAAGCTATATCCGGTCTGGTACACAACATCGCATACATTATAGAGCCTACCGCAGAAGCGTAGGGTATAATAGACATGCGATCCCTCTCCAAATCAGTCTTGGGAGACATCTCTTTAGAGAGGGTGATCCCGTGACAAGCCGGTAAGTTACCGCGCTTGGAATCTTCCATACTGAATCTTTTCAGTACGGTGTCGATGTACCTGGACTGTGAAAGTCCTAATATCCTCTTGGATCTATCACGATGGATCCGGATCCCCAGGATGTAAGAGGCATCACCCAGGTCTTTCATGGAGAACCTGTGTGACAAGAAACCCTTGACAGATTGTAGCATAGGAATGTCATTTCCTATTAAGAGAATGTCATCCACGTATAAAACAAGGAATACCACAGTTCTCGCTACAAATCTACTATAGATGCACGGTTCATCTGGATTTTTGATAAAGTCAAATTCCTTGACCGTCTCATCAAAACAGATGTTCCAACTCCGCGATGCCTGCTTTAGTCCATAAATGGACTTAAGCAACTTGCACACCTTTCCGCTGCTCCCACTCTGAATGAAACCCTCTGGCTGATCCATATAGACACACTCCTCTAAATTTCCATTTAGAAAAGCGGTTTTTACGTCCATCTGCCAAATCTCATAATCGTGGAAGGCAGCAATGGCAAGAAGGATCCGAATGGATTTCAGCATAGCCACTGGAGAAAAGGTTTCGTCGTAGTCCAAGCCAGGTCTTTGACGGAAACCCTTTGCTACAAGTCTAGCTTTATAGGTCTCAACCTGTCCATCTACACCAATCTTCCTTTTGAAGATCCACTTGCATCCTACGGGTTTTACCCCGTCTGGAGCAATGTCCAACGTCCATACTTTGTTGGTGTACATGGACTCCATTTCGGTCCGCATTGCATCCAGCCATTTTACCGAGTCAAAGCTCTGAACGGCCTGCTGGAAGCTAGTAGGCTCATCATAGTCTATGATGCAATCCTCTCTATCCCCGTCTATGAGAAAACCGTAGTATCTCTCGGGCGGATGAGACTGCCTATTACTTCTGCGGAGCGGCATAGGAATGTCCTGTTCATTTGAACCCTCTGGTTCCATTAAGCTTTCAGTAATAGTCTGTGGTTCTGGAATTTCTTCCAGTTCTACTGCGCTCCCACTTAATTCTTTTTCTAAGAACTGATGTTCTAGAAAGTGGGCATGACGAGAAACAAGAACTTTTTGTTCCTCTTCGTAGTAGAAGAGATATCCCTTGGAATTCTTTGGATATCCCACAAACTTACACAGTACTGAGCGCGCCTCGAGCTTGTCCGCATGCTGCTTTTTAACAAAAGCTGGACTTCCCCAAGTCTTAATGTGACTGAGATGGGGTCTCTTCCCACACCACATCTCATATGGTGTAGTAGGCACAGTCTTAGTAGGAACTCGGTTCAAAAGGTACGCAGCTGATTCTAGTGCATACCCCCAGAATGATCGCGGTAACTCAGCGTTACTCATCATGGACCGTACCATATCCAATAGGGTCCGGTTCCGTCTCTCCGATACACCGTTATGTTGCGGGGTGTATGGAGGAGTAAGCTGAGAGAGAATCCCATTCTCTTTTAAATAATTCAGGAACTCGGCACTTAAGTATTCTCCACCTCGATCCGATCTTAGAATCTTGATACTTTTGCCGGTCTGTTTTTCTACTTCATTCTTAAATTCCTGGAATTTTTCAAAAGATTCTGACTTATGTTTCATTAAGAAGACATAACCGTATCTTGAAAAATCATCCGTAAAAGTAATGAAGTAAGAATAACCGCTTCGTGCATGTGTAGACATTGGACCGCACACGTCGCTGTGTACGAGTCCCAAGAGCTCGCTCGCTCTTACTCCGTGTCCAGTGAACGGAGTCTTTGTCATCTTTCCTTTGAGACAGGATTGACAAGTGGCATATGATTGATATTCGAACGGATCCAAATATCCTTCTGTATGTAACTTAGTCAACCTTCTCTCATTGATGTGACCCAGTCTACAATGCCATAAGAAAGTCTGATTAATATCTGGTGACTTTCTTTTGTGTGTATTCTGGACATTGAAAATCTGTGGTTGGTTTAATACGTATATACCATTGCTCAATGTACCTGACCCAATCAGAACTTGATTAAGGTGAATGTTAACAACATTACTTACAAACGCAAATTCATAACCTTCTTTAGAAACCAAAGATACAGAAATGATATTACAAGTTGCGTTGGGTACAAAAAAGCAATTACGCAAAACCAAAATATGTCCATCTGACATTCCTAGGTGATAGTCCCCCACGGCTTTAGCATCCATGCTAGCTCCGTTCGAAACTCTGAGGGTCATGTCACCTTCCTTCAAAAACCTACGGTTTCTCAACGCCTGCAAAGAATTACAGATATGAGATCCTGATCCGGTATCCAATACCCAGGAAGTAGAGTTTATAGAAAGACAGTTTTCAATAACATACACACCTGAAGCTGAAGCTGCAACCTGCTTCAGTTCCTGTGTCCTGGCTTTCCAAGCCCTGCAATCTTTCTTCCAGTGTCCACTCTTGTGACAATAGAAGCATTCCTCTTTACCAACAAGCTTCCCCGCTATCTTTGTTGCCTTTTCCTTTCCCTTCACACCCACTTTACTAACACCGCCCCTTGGTTTGGCGGGGGCTTTCCTCTTCTTTCCCTTGGCTTTCGCCCTGGACCTAGAAGAAGAAGATCCTCCTACAAACAAAGTGGATGTATCCCTACCCTTCTGTAGGGTGCCCTCTGCGCTCCTCAGCAGGTTGAGGAGTTCTGAAAGTTCAACTTCCTTTTCTTGCAAGTTGAAATTCAGTATGAACTAGGCGTAAGTGGATGGAAGGGACTGGAGAATTATATCTGTGTAGAGTTCACTATCCAACGTGGTCCCAAGTTCCGCGAGCTCCTCAGTGTAGCCAATCATCTTAAGCATGTGGTCCGCTACCGATGATCCGACGGCCAACTTAGTCGAAAATAACTTCTTCGACACTTCGTATCTTGCGATACGAGACTGCTCTCCATACAGTTCTTTTGTATGAAGAAATATGGATTCCAAATCCATATTCTCGTGCCTCCTCTGATGGTCATTGTCCATCGAGGCAAGTACGAGGCATCTGGCCTTCGCGCTGTCAATCTCCCAAGTCTTACGGATTTCCTTATCCGCGACGCTGGAGGTGGGACCTGGGACGGGGGGAGCTTTGGTGGTAAGAAGATACCCCAGCTTGTCGTAAGAGATTGCCAATTTGACATTCCTGAGCCAATCTTTGTAGTTTGGCCCTGTCAATATGTTTTTATCTAGAAGTAACTTAAGTCCAGTCATTTCGATTTGGTCGCTGCAGGGGGAGAGAAGAAACACTTAGCACGATACTCTTGCAAGTTTAGAATGGTTTTTAATTTGTCTAAACAGGATGGCTCCCACTGTCTCTCGAATCCCTCCTCAAACCACAAAGGAAGAATTAGCCGGGATCAATCCCACCGTACAATACTTGCTTAACCGTTCAGCCAGGCCAGTGTCGGTACTTCGAGGGAGGTTTTCCAACGCTTTCGCGAAGTTCCTTAATTTAAGAACCTCTTTTCCCTGGGGGCGTAGCCCCGCTAACACCTTTCTAGGCACCTACTAGGTTTATAGCATTGATCGTTTAGTGAGAAATTTCCCGAGGAGTAGCATATACTCACAGTAGGATCGGGATCCAAATATCATCGCGTGATGAAAATGAAGGAATCCTACCATAATCATCACACTCCAAATGGTATGCAAATCTAGCAAGTTTCAGTACTTATGAAACTCCCGATGTGGATTTTTGCCCCATGCTCTTATGACCTTGACTTTGGCCAAAATATCATAAGTCACATGTCAAGTTCTTCCCGTCACTTTCCAGGTTAATTTGGATCCATCCGTACATACCCTTGACTTTGGCCAAAATGGCAGCACGACTGTCCCAAACCAACGCATCTATCTATGCTACACATGAACACCCAATAGCTACCAATCACTGTGCCTTGACTTTGGCCAAAATACACAGCTTGAATACTATTGCCTATTCATGCGAAACGACGGAGGGCTACGAATGGTTTTGGTAAAACCGTGAACGTAGTGAACTTGATATAATCGATGGAACGAGATAGCTTTTAGAAGGAGTGGCTCAAGCTCCGCATTTAAAAGTTAGTTTTGAAAAGAACCGAGTGGTTTTTCGAAAGTGTTCCATCGACTTAAACTTGGTTTATTATCTTGCATTAGTTCTTTTAATGCGTGATATTCTTGCATTAGTTCTTTTAATGCGTCCCATCATTTAATTCCTACCATTGCAGAAAACAACCAAAATATGACGTACGCTTATGCCATTCGCATTCGCCACGGGGTCCCGTCATCACTCGTTAGGTTACTTAACTAACGACAGAGCGGGGGCTGGGCTAGCGCGGCTGTAAAACATAAGCAACGCCTAAATAGAAAGCAATGATAGACATTACAGATCACAGATGAATACATTGGATATACTAGCAATCCGCATTCCTTTCGAGCCTGAAATGAAAAGCGGATAACACGGTCGCGGTGAATAGCAAATACCCCACCCAAGACCCCTACGGGTGCGGCAAACTACCCTCCATGTTCCCGGTAGTTTGTGCACCCCACCATGGGTCTATCCTAGGAGCAAAAACAGTAAAAAGAATTATACAATGACGGCTACAACCCCGACCCGGTTGTGCGGCCAAACAAATAATATAATTACATCAATTTACATTTACAATGAATGAAAGAAAAACAAAAGCTCATCTCACATCCACCCCGGCTATTCACCCGCGACAGTCCAACACATTCATATACACATTCCAGAACATTACAGATCATGTATAACCCCGACTAATCGACTTATAGCGATTAGCCGACGTTCAATACATGCAAACATCACAGATATAACCAACATAGCCAAAGTGCAGTGAAGTTCGGAAAAAAATACGGAATTATAGGACCCCAAAAGTGAATTTCAGTTCTGGAAAATCTGGGTACATATAATATATCTTAAAAATCCCAAAACCAACACAGAAGAACACTGCATGAAAAACGATGCAAAGATGACACCAACTTGCGGCGGTTCCGCGGCCAGATGAGTAGGTGAGGCCGCGGAAGCGCGGCGGTTTGGAGGTAACATGATATCGTTTTTCTTGTGTGTTCTTAGAAAACCCTGAGACGATTTTACAAGTATAAAGTTTTTCAATTTGAGCAGAAAAAATTTCAACAGAAAGTTAGGGTTTTGATTTTCCGGTTTTGCGATTTTTTCGGTTCCGAACTTCGTTACACCTTACTACCAAGCTAGTTTAAGTTTAGTTAGGCTCTGATACCACTGTAAGTCCATATTGCGACCCCCGGTACTTACGGGGAGGCGGAAACGGTATAAAAAACGAATTTTTATCGCAAGAGGCAACATGGACTAAACTATGTCGGGATCGTTGTCTAAACTAAAACTAGTTAACAAGCTAAAGAGAGTTAGCTACTATGGAGGATGGTTATACCTAAACTTGAACTCCTTCTCTTCTTGTTGTTGTTCTTCTTTCTTGTTCTTTGTTGAAGCTTGAATGGTTCTCTTCTCGTCGCCTTCTTCTTGCCGAAGATAGATCCACCTTGAAGGTTCGACCTTTGGGCTCTTCCTCGATCTTTGAGTGAACTAGGGTTTCCGGCTTGCTAAACCTTCATCCTAGAATGAGTAGAGAGTGATTAGGGTTTGCTTTTCTATCTAAAGAGAATGATTCTCAACACATGAGAAGGTTTCTCTTTTCAAGAGGAAGAAGAAGATGAAATGAGGAGAGAGAGTGAGAATGATAGAATGAGCTCAATAATTTCTTTCTTGCAACCATATTGCAAAAGAAAAATGAATTATCTAAATGATAATAATTGAAATAAGAATAGTTGATGGTTATTTTGGAATGACCACTATCATGCTTCTTTAAATGAAGTGTAAGCATGAATCAAGGAAGACTTTCAAGGCATGAAAGTGGTCAATGGTCAACAAGTCAACCAAGGTCAACAAGTCAACAAAAAAACAACCATAACATAATTCTTATTTAATTACTATTATTAATAGATAATATACAAATCCATTAGGGTTTGGAAAATGATAACTGTCAACTGTGCATACGCACCCGATCCGAAACCCTAATGAAAAACCTCATTCTCCGCCTCAAGCAACTGTGCATACACACCTGCATTCTCGTTCCGAGGAACAAGAATACCAAGATATAAAAGCAACCCCCAAAACATATACCAGTATCTGGCTCAAACCAGAGCCTGCCAGTATAATCCGTCCGGACTCCAAACGTGCACAAGTGCGCGGATGAGAACGAACCCTGTCGCAAAACCATGCGACCTCTACTCTGTTTTGCCCAGAGGCGAATACCCTCTGTGTGGGACTCTAAAGACTCGACACTACGCTGGCAGTGGGTTTAACCACAGACCGCAAGCGGCACTAGCTGTGCGTAACGGTCCCCAGGTAGATGCCGACAAGAAGGCTGACGAGGTGAAACCCCATCTGAACTCCTACTGAGTCTGAATGTGACATTCTCCGTACAGTCCGGTCTGTTCGTCTGATACATCGCATGGCGGGCCTAGGGGGCGGTAAAACGTCAGTCCCCCAATAGCGGTACAAGTCGTGTCGGAGTGAAGCCCAAAACACCCTGAGATAACACTGGAAACCTACCAGTATATCTCGCTTGCCCTGGCCAGGGACTACTCGTGTAATGGCTCTCCTAGACACAGCGCGATGTCAACCCCCAATACCGGGAGAGACGAATCCTGTCTAACCGTCACTGCCTCCAAATGCTTCGGGACTGCACCCAACCACCACCTGTTTGCACGACTCCTTTGAGCCGTGGAAGGGTAGTGATCAAAGTGCAGTGGGAACACACTCGAGGCGAAGTGTCAGTGTCAAGTCAGCGGACTAAGCTGTACTCATGTCACCTGGGAACTGATAACTGACGATAGGTATAATACCAACCTGTCAGTTCCCGACGAGTCCTGTCCAGTGTACTCGTAACCCAACGAGCACCCGTATACTATCTCCAGTACGACGTACTGATGGCTGTGGGACAGACCATCTCCCACACTGGGATGAGAAGCGCATACGCTAGTCTACTCCGGAGTATCGATGCCCTGTCTCGATAGTCCTACAACTAGGGACCTGTATAAGGATGTGCTTATCGATTACCCAGCCCCCACTAGTGTGACTGCCATCACAACGCTGGTAATCAAGCAAAGATCCTAAGGGCTCCACTAATGCGTATAAGTGATATACTGAAATAAACACAAGTACACATTGAAGTAGAAACAAACCAAGTAGCATACTACTATATTGAGCAAGATTGTTTATACAAGGTGAATATCCCAAGCTTCCATCAAGTAATATACAAACTAGTATGATACAGTAATGGCCTCTAGGGCATATACACTAACATGTATATGTTTTGCATCCGTGCTAGTCCAGTCCCCGCTCTGTCGTTAGTCAGCTAACCTAACGGGTAATGACGGGACCCAGTGGCGAATGCGGATGGCATATACGTATGTCATATTATTTTCGTTCTTTGTGGTGTGATCCATTGATGGGACTGCGTTGATTCGGATCAATGCAAGTTAAAAACAAACCTATTCTGATGTTGTTGGAACACTTTTCAAAAAGTTGTTATTGCAAGGACGTTCACTTTTGTTTTGCATCGTGGTATTCAGTTGGAATATCCTGCTCCTCAGTCGACGAGGCAAGGGCCGAGATCCCTTCACCGGGAGTGACCCCTTGGACAGAAGTTTACGTCAGGGTATTAACTTCACTATAGCCGATTACTTTTGCTTTGCACCGTGGTATTCAGTTGAAATATCCTGCACCTCATTCTACGGGGAAAGAGCCGAGATCCCTTCACCGGGAGTGACCTCTTTAGCAAAGGTTTTCGTTACTATATTTTCTAAAAGCTATCCGTTCCTTCAACGATATCAAGTTCATTACGTTAAAGGTTTTCGCCAGAAACCATTCGTAGCCCTCCGTCGTTTCATATGGGTGGTCAATAGTATTCAAGCTGTGTATGTTGGCCAAAGTCAAGGCACAGTGATTGGTAGCTATTGGGGTATTCATATGCAGCATAGATAGATGCGTTGGTTTGGGACAGTCGTACTGCCATTTTGGCCAAAGTCAAGGGTAGGTACTGGTGGATTCAAATTAACCTGGAGAATGACGGGTAGAACTTGACATGTGACTTATGATATGTTGGCCAAAGTCAAGGTCATAAGAGCATGGGGCAAAAATCACATCGGGAGTTTCAAAAGAACTGAAACTTGCCAGATATGTGCATACCTTCTGGAGTGTGACACCGTGAGCGGATTCCGTTACGTTATCATGAGATGATAGTTGGATCCCAATTCCCACTGATGAGTTAGTTTACTCCTCGGGTGATCCCGACTAATTCTTCTTTAAGGTTTGGAGGAGAATTTGAGGTACAGTGGGAGGTTTCCAGATTAGATAAATTGGTAACCATTCTGATCTAGGTTAGAGTGCATGCTGAGTGTTTCTTTTCTCTCTCTCTTTGGCAGCGACCATTGACCCGACCCTAAGACTATGACTCAGTGACCAAGTTGACCGAAGCTTCTTTAACACTGGCTTTTGGATTGTCAGAGTCGCTAACCTCATTGCCACTCCTACTTTTACTCTTTTCTCCAGGACACCCCGTATTACTACGAACGTCCACTTCCATTGGACAAAACCATCGTATGGTTATATACGAACTCGAAGGAATTTATTCGAGGATGGTTTCCGGTTCTGGAGAAAACGGATAAGATTATTCAGTTGTCTTTTCCTTTTACCTTCTCTCAGGTTGCGAGTACTCCTTGGTTTAGGAGTAGTACACCTATTACGCAAATTGGATAGTCTTCTTCCAAACCATAGGCAGGTGCCGAACGGTGGGGAATGAAGAAAACCAATTAGCATAACAATGGTGTGCAGAAGGTATTAAGTTAAGACAAAGCAAGGGATTAGTAAGAGGGCAAAGTAAATTGCGACTGATATTCATGACCAAACCAGGTATTTCATTACCATTCCCAAATCACCTTTGTATTTCTCCAGGACACTCCGTATCACTACGAAGATCCACAGTTTATTGGATATTCCATCGTATGGTTATATACGAACTCGAAAGGAACTTGTTCCAGTTCGGGGATGGATTTCAGGTGTCTTTTATCTTCACCTTCTCTCGCATTGCGAGTGCTCCTAGGATTAGGACAGTACACCCATTACGCTTATTGGATAGTCTTCTTCCAAACCATAGGCCGGTGTCGAACGGTAGGGAAGGAAGAAAACCATTTGGCCTAAAGGGGTGTACAGAAGGTAATGACTAAAGACATATGAAGGGACTTAGAGAGGTGGCAGAGATTTATACGGTTACAGTTGTGAATCTGGAAGAGGCATTACTAGGAATACCGGGATACCCCATCGAAACATTTCAATGTTTCAGTTTCACTGTGTACTGTTAAAGGAAAACTGATTTCCCGATTAGATACTTACTCCAGGGTATGTATTTACCGGGTATGATTCTCACATCTGTATGGTTTTACAGATGTTGAGTGGGAGTAAGTTATTGGGAATTAGGTGATCTTCCTCATTATATCGGGATTCGTTGTTTTCAGTGATATTTGAGGAAATCACCTGGGCTGTTTGCTGGTCGGCAAATATTTGGTTTTGAATATCCGCTGTTGTGCACCATTTTCAAATTGATATATCTGTACGTCTATTTTCATAGAGTGAGATATACCTTTTTGAAATTATGTCTATGACATTTACCTATATCAGTGGATGGTTAGGTAAGGAGCATTAAACAGCGGTGTAATTTTTCTTAACCATAAGTACAGTTTTCAACCTACGACATACAGTGGATGAGTTATCAGACTCAAGGGACTTATACAGAGTATTGTATGTTGTCCAGGGTCCATCAGGACAGAGGGGTTGGTCCTCGT
The DNA here is from genome assembly GCA_030015575.1 of Agapanthus africanus. Lineage (NCBI taxonomy): Eukaryota > Viridiplantae > Streptophyta > Magnoliopsida > Asparagales > Amaryllidaceae > Agapanthus > Agapanthus africanus. The sequence goes on along the minus strand of CM057345.1, from coordinate 336,515,558 downwards.
ACTATATTCTGTTTACTTATGACTTCTCTAGTTTTAGACAGGTGTTTCGTGGAAACACAGGGTCCGAATTTTCAGAAGTTATAGGTATTTGAATAGAGTAGAGAACCAGGTGTAGCAAGTATCGGGATTCTTCAAGTTGATCGAAGATGTAGATACTTGTGTATGGTATTCAGTTGATAGTAATGATTAAGAGAACTTGCTTCTCTTTCAGGTTACTCATAATTGGAAACATTCCTAAGTTGAGTAACGCTGATCGGCCTTCTTCCATTTAGTTGACATGCACTGGAGACAGTTGCATGATTTGAATCTGGTTCAATTAAATCAGTGCCCCTGGTTCTATATTGGATATAAAACAGTTCATATCTTAACGATGTTAAGGTACGGGGAGTTGTCCGGTTTATGATTAAAACCAGACACTGGACAACTCAAGGCACGTTTCTGTAATGGCTGTTTGTGGGTTGACCCAGGCTATGATGAGGGTTGACTTTCTACCATCTGAAAGATCAATAGTGATATTGTTCTAAACTCACCACAGTTTTAATAAAAATGGATTTTTCAGAAAACAGTAGTGGGAGTATGGTAGAACTGGAAGTGATTTCAGAACCACAAACGATTACTGAAGATTTGATAGGAACCTAAAGATTCAATCTGGTTTGACATTCCATTGGCCACTCCGCAGATTAGGTGGGTAACTTCAGGCACCCGAGAGGTACTCCGGTAGCCTTAAGGACGGTGACAGGGAAGTTCTTGTTTACCCACACTTGCCATTACTGTTGTTCCAGACTGTGAGACCCGGCAGGAGGATGAGTATAGCGTCATTCTAAACTTGCTTTAGAAGTAAACGTTTATATGACTCTGCCAGAGGGTTGTCATGATCAGTGGGAGCAGCGGAAGCATTGGTGGACAGGTGGCTTATGTCTATTTATAGACTAAAGCAGATGTAGCGGAGATAGATCATCTATTTCTGATGTGACAGTTATAAGTTTGACTTCATTAGAATAGGGGATGGATCTGTTAAGAAGGTAGTTGGGTGTGATGTCATGGTATTTGGATGACATACACAGGTGCTCATTGGGTTATGAGTACACCGAACAGGACTCGCCGGGAACATGCTAGTTGGTCTTATACCAGACGTCAGATAGCAGTTCCCAGGTGACATGTGTACAGGTTAGTTCATCGACCTGAGGATCGTCATTTGTCTCGTGTGAGTTCCCACTGTACTTTGATTACTACCCTACCATGCTCAAAGGAGACGTGCAAACAGGTTTTAGTTGGGTGCAGTCCCGAGCCACATGGAGGCAGTGAGCGTATCTTCAGGGGTTCGTCTCTCCCGGTATTGGGGGTGAGGTCGCCCTGTGTCTAGGAGAGCCATTACACGAAGCCCTCGGCCGAGGCAGGAGATTTATTGGTAGGTATTCCAGTAGTATCTCAGGGTGTTCTGGGTTACACTCCGACACGACTTGTACCGCTTTTGGGGGTCTGACTTTTACCAATCCCCTAGGCCCGCCATGCGATGCTCATAGACGAACGGACCGGACTGTACGGATATTGTCACTGACAGGCTCAGTAGGGTGTCAGGCTGAGTTCGCTCACAGACGTCCCTTTCGATCAATACCTGGTAGCCCGTTACGTATTGGCTTATACCTCTGATGTGCTAGTGGTTAAATCCATAACCAAGGTGTTGATGAGTCTTTAGAGTCCCCCACATTCAGTTACTCAAGCTTTCGGGCGAAAAGCTGTAGAGGCCGTATGGAGATATGGCAAGGTCCGATCAGATACGTGCGGTATTGCACGGATCAGGATCGGACAGTTAGTAGTAGAGGCCGTATGGATATATGGCAGGGTTCGATCAGATACGTGCGGTATTGCACGGATCAGGATCGGACGGATATTACTAGCCGGCTTTGGTTTAAGCCGGATCCTAGTATAGTACAGTGTAGACTTTGTCTTATTGCTTTTGTATTTCGGTCGGAATACAAATGCGGGTGTGTATGCACAGTATCGGGGTTTTCCTGTAATTTATTACAGGACCAGTTTTCTGGAGTTGCCAGTTTGCTTTCCGTTTCGGCCGATTTCCTTTGTATCGTTCATTGGCCGAAGATTGGTGGAGGAGGGCTTATTTGCATTTGTGCAAATAAGCAATTTGGAAGGGGGTCTTTGCATATTGTTGGATCATGATGGTGCACCATCCATTGACCTTGCTTCACTTCTATCTTCATGATGGCATGAATTTTGGAAGTGATGATTAGCTTGTTGGAGTGTTGGTTTTGGTGCTATCATGGTTGTTGATGATTGATTGGTGGAGTATGGGTTTGATTTTGTGATCATTGCTTTTTCATGATAACTTTGTTTTCTCTCTTGCATTATTGATCAAGCCAATCACTCCCTCATTCACTCTCCCTCTCTCATTCTCACTCCCACCATGAGCCAAGGCCGGCCACTTGAGAGGAGGGGCTGTCCAAAATTTTGTAGTGGGGATTTTCTCTCTTCATGCTTGCTAAAATCCCAAGTTCATCACAAAATTCCACCATTTCAATTCCTCCACCAATAAGGCAATTCCATAAACCCCAAAATGAGACTTGAGCACTACAAATTCTACAGCAAATCTTGGGCACGTCGACTAGCCAGCTTCGTGCCCGAGTTGCCTCGGTATTGAGGTGAGAGCCCGTAAAAGATGCAGACGATGTGGTGCCCTTCCGGCAAGGAGGCGACGACCGGAGTTTCCGCAGGAGATCGGGACGACGACGATAAGATCGGAGGACTTGGATCAGTCGGTATATCTCTCTTCCCATCTTGTAGTTAGCTAGGACTAGTTAATGGTTCAATCCGGGTTTTAGTGCGCGGTGGTGCCGGTTTTCTAGTTTGCAAAATTTAAAGTTAACCATCGATTCCGCATTTGGCCTCGGGATTGAGGCCGGGGCGCTACCGTGCACTTACATACTCATCATCCTGCCAGATCTCATAGTCTAGAACAGCAGCATTGGCAAGTTTGGATAAACAAGAACCTCCCTGTCACCGTCTTTGAGGAGACCGAAGTAGCTCTCGGGTGACTGAGGTTACCCACCAAATCTGCGGAGTGGCTAATGGAATGTCGAATCTAATTGAATCTTTAGGTCCTACTAAATTTTCAGTAATCGTTTGTGGTTCAGGAATCACTTCCAGTTCTACCATACTCCCACTAATGTTTTCTGAAAAAGAATCTATTTTACTAAAACTGGTGATGAGTGAAGAAAAATATAACCATTGATCTTCCATATGGTAGAAAGTTAACCCCCGTTAAAGCACGAGATAACCCACAAACTGCCATTACTGAAACGTGCCTTGAGTTTTTCCAGATTCTGGTTTTAAGCATCAGCCGGACAACTCCATATACCTTAACATCATTAAGATATGAATTCATTCTATATATCCAATATAGAAACAAATGCACTAATTTAATTGGAACCAGATTCAAAAATCATGTAGCTGTTTCCAGTGCATATCAACCAAATGGAAGGATGCCAATAAGCATTACTCATCTAGGAGTGCATCCACATATGAGTAATCTGAAAGAGAAGCAAGTTCTCAAAACCATTACTTACAACGGAATACCAAACACAAGTATCTACATTTTCGATCACCTCGAAGAATCCTGATACTTGCAACATATGGTTCTCCACTTTATTCTAATACCTATAACTTCTCAAAGTCTGGACCTTATATTTCAACGAAAAACTTGTCTAAAACTGGAGAAGTCACAAGTAAACAGCATATAATACAAGTACCATCCCTTTTTTACTAATGGAAACTGGACAACATACAAAACTTTATATAAGTCCCCTGAGTTAAATAACTCATATCCCGTGCATCTTAGGTTAAAAACTGTACTATTGTTAAGAAGAATTACACCGCTGTTGAATGCTCCTTACCTAATCACCAACTGATATAGGAAAATGTCATAGATATAATTTAAAAAAGTTATATCTCACTTTATAAAATAAACGTACAGATATATCAGTTTGAAATTGGTGCATAACAACAGATATTTTAAACCAAATATTTGCCGTTAGGCAAAACCCAGGTGATTTCCTCAAATATCACTAATTACAAAGAATTCTGATATGTATTGAGGGTCTAATCATCCAATTCCCAATATCTTACTCCCGCTCACCTTCTGTAACGCCATACAGATGTAAGAATCAAATCTGGTAAATACATACCCTGGAGTTAGAATCTAATTGGGAAAACAATTTTCAATTAACACTGCACAGTGAAACTGAAATATGAAAATGTTTCGAAGGGGTATCTGAATATTCCTAGTAATGCCTCTTCCACTATCCAGATTCTTGAATATGACCGTATATTTCCTTGCCCTCACTCGAATCCCTTTATATGTCTTTACTTATTACCTTTTGTACACCGCACTTAGGCTAAATGGTTTTCTTCCTTCCCTACCTTTCGGGAGTAGGCTAAAGTTTAGAAGAAGTCTATCCAATACACGTAATAGATGTACTCTCCTAATCCTAGGAGCCCTCACAACCTGAGAGAAGGTAAAGAAAAAAGACAACCCAAATAATCCCATTCGATTTCTCCTGAACCGGAAACCATCCACGAACTGAAACAAGTTTCGTCGAGTTCGTATGTAACTATACGATGGCATATCCAATAAATATGGATTTTCGTAGTGATACCGAATGTTCCGGAGAAAAACAAAGGTGAAGTAGGAGTGGCGATGATATACGCGGCTTCGTTGTGAATGATAGCAGTTGCAATTTCCTTTTGCCCTCTTTCAAATCCCTTTATATGTTTTTAGTTATTACCTTCTGTACACCATATAAGTCCATGATGCACACCCCACGGCTTGCGGGGAGGCGGAATACTTGAAAAACGATTTTCTCTTCACAAAAGAAATATGTTTTAGCTATGCATCATGAACTTGTTCCACTTTTGGATCTTGTTTAAACCTTAGATAACAAAAAACTAGACTAAGAGAGAGAGCTAACTACGAAGTAAAGGAGTTATACCCTCGTTCCTAGTCCTTCGGGTCTTCAAGTTGCTCCTTGCTCCTTGGTTCAAGCTCCTTCTTCTTGATCTCCTTGCTTTGGCTTTTGAACCATCTCGGTTGCCGGTCTCCTTTGTGTCAAAGATGGATCCACCCGAGGGCTATGTTCAAGCTCTATCCTCCATGAGATAACTTAGTGATCTAACTTGCTAAGAGAGAAGACTAAGTTGATGTAGAGTGAGTGTATTGGATTATTTGATCTCAAAGCTCATGGTTTTGCAACACATGCAAGTGTATGAGCTTGAGGAAGAAGGAGAGAAGAAAACCTAGGAGAGAGAATGCTTTTGTGATAATGATAATAGAATTGAGAAGAGAGAATGGTTAAGTCTTAAGCCAATAATTCAACCATGGCATTATTAAATCATATAATCTACAACCATGCTTGAATAGTTGCTCCAAATGAAATAAACAAATACTTAGCCATTCTTCAACCCATGCCTCCTAATTTCCACCTCATTAATTCTTTAACGAAAAAGAATAAAACAATAATGAGGTGTCTACTTCTAGAAGGTCAATCTTGTGAATTTACAATAATGCCCTTTTTCCGTATTTTCATACCCGTATCCGTATTCCGAAAAATACGGATACACTGAGATCAGTATAATCCAATACTACAATACTAGTATCCGGCTTAAACCAAAGCCTACCAGTATAATCCGTCCGATCGTCATTCGTGTAGCCAGTACACGAATGCGATCGAAACCCTACCGTAAGACCATACGACGTCTACATCGTCTCGCCTGATCCAGGGAAACCCTCTGTGTGGGACTCTAAAGACTCAACAATACGCTGGCAGTGGGTTTAACCACAAGTCCGTCAGTGGCACTAGCTGTACGTAACGGCAACCCAGGTACGTGTCGAAAAGGAGGCCGACGAGCGAACTCGTCCGTTACCCCTACTGAGCCTGTCCGTGACAATATCCGTGCAGTCCGGTCTGTTCATCTAAGAGTATCATATGTATGGTCTAGGGAGGTGGTAAATGTCAGACCCCTAACAACCGTACAAGTCATGCCGGTGTGGCTCAAGACCATCCGAGAATCTACTTCTCAGTCCACCAGAAATTCTCTATCAGCCCTGGCCAGGGACTTATGGTAATGACCAAGCGATCACAGTGCGATATCAACTCCCTATACCGGGAGAGATGAATCCCTAACAGTCGCTCACTGCCTCCATATGGCTCGGGACTGTACCCAACTAAAACCTGTTTGCATGACTCCTATGAGCCGTGGTAGGGTAGTAATCAAAGTAAAGTGGTAAATCACACGAGACAAATGACAACCTTAAGTCGACAGACTATCTGCACACATGTCACCTGAGAACTGCTATCTGACATTAAGTATAATACCATCCAGTCAGTTCTCGACGAGTCCTGTCCGGTGTACTCAGACTTAGTGAGCATCTGTATATAATCTTAGGTGCACATCACCAATAGTTGCGGGACCAATCCATCGCCCCTTGTCAGGGTCAGATATGTATACCCTAGTCTACTCTGGAGCATCTATGCCCAGTCTCGATACTCCTGCGACCAGGGACATTCAAGGATGTGCCTATTGACTATCCAGCTCCCACAAGTATGATTGCCATCACAACGCCGGTAGTCAGGCAAACACCCTACGGGCTTTATCAACATGTATATAAATACAAAGTAAAAAATATCACACGTTAAGATAAAGACCAACCAAATAGCGTACTATCATATCAAGCAAGATTGTCATGTATATACATATCCCTAGTATCCTATACAATGACGGCCTCTAGGGCATATATATCTAACAATCTCCCACTTGCACTAAGGCCTGTAATTGGCACAATGAGTACCCACTGTCTGCACTAGATCCAGTTGCTGCCGTATCGCATGCCCAACATCTCAAACAGCTTCTCGAATTGGACTTGAGGGATGGCCTTGGTGAATGGATCTGACGTGTTGTCTTTTTTGTCCACTCTCCGCACCTCGATCTCCCTGCGATCCACGATTTCCCTGATCAGGTGATACTGCCTCAAGATATGCTTGGATTTCTGATGGGACCTTGGTTCCTTCGCTAATACTACAGCCCCATTGTTATCACAATACAAAGGTATTGGATTGGCAATGGACGGAACCACCTGAAGTTCAGAGATGAACTTCTTCATCCAGACAGCCTCTTTCGTGGCATCGTTAGTAGCTATATACTCAGCCTCCATAGTTGAGTCTGCGACGGTATCTTGTTTGGAACTCCTCCAACATACCGCCTCTCCATTGAGCGTAAACACAAAACCCGAAATGGATTTAGAGTCATTTTTGTCACTTTGGAAGCTGGAGTCAGTAAAGGCCTCGACCTGTAGGTCCCTATTACCGTAAACCAAGAACATCTCCTTAGTCCTTCTCAAATACTTGAGAATGTTCTTTACCACTATCCAATGCTTCTCACCTGGGTCAGACTGATACCTGCTTACCATACTAAGTTCGTAAGCTATATCTGGTCTGGTACATAACATCGCATACATTATGGATCCTACTGCCGAAGCATAGGGTATAATGCCCATGCGAGCCCTCTCTTCATCAGTCTTTGGAGACATCTCTTTGGAGAGGGTGATCCCTTGACAAGCGGGTAAATTACCGCGCTTGGAATCTTCCATACTAAATCTCTTTAGTATAGTGTCAATATACCAGGACTGTGAAAGTCCCAACATCCTTTTGGATCTATCACGATAGATCTTAATGTCCAGAATGTTGGATGCATCTCCCAAGTCTTTCATGGAGAATTTCTATGACAAGAAGAGCTTTACTGATTGTAGCATAGGGACACCATTCCCTATCAGTAGTATGCCGTCGACGTACAAAACGAGGAAGACTACTGCCCCTTCTACAATTTTCCTATAAATGCATGGTTCATCTACATTTTTTATAAAGTCAAATTCTTTGACCGTCTCATCAAAGCAGATGTTCCAACTCCGTGATGCTTGCTTTAATCCGTAAATGCATTTAAGCAACTTCCACACCTTTCCGCTGCTCCCGCTGTCTAAGGAACCTTCTGGTTGATCCATGTAAACACTTTCTTCTAAATATCCATTTAGAAAAGCTGTTTTTACGTCCATCTTCCAGATTTCATAGTCATGGAAGGCATCAATGGTAAGCAGGATCCCAAGGGATTTAAGCATAGCTACTGGGGAAAAGGTTTCGTCATAGTCCAATCCTGGTCTTTGAAAAAACCTTTTGCAATGAGTCTAGCTTTGTAGGTTTCCACTTGTCCAAATGTACCAATCTTCTTTTTGAAGATCCATTTGCATCCAACTGGTTTCACCCCAGGAGGAGCAACATCTAAAGTCCAAACTTTATTGGTGTACATGGATTCCATTTCGGATCTCATAGCATCCAGCCACTTCACCGAGTATTTACTCGTGATAGCCTGCTAAAAATTAGTAGGCTCATCATCATCGATGATGCAATCCTCTCGATCCCCATCTATAAGAAACCCATAGTATCTTTCAGGAGGACGAGAAATCCTACCAGATCAGCGGAGCGGCGTAGGTTCGTCGGGCTCTATTGAAACCTGAGGTTCTATTAAGTCCTCGGCAGTAGTTTGAGGTTCTGGAATTTCTTCCAGCTCTACCGTGCTCCCACTAATTTCTTTTGCAAGAAATTCGCTCTCTAAGAAGACAATGTGGTGAGTGACAAACACCTTTTGTTCTTCAGTGTGGTAGACAATATATCCCCTTGAATGCTTGGGGTATCCCACAAACTTGCACAAAACCGATCGTGCCTCGAGCTTGTCCAGATTATGCTTTTTAACAAATGCCGGACACCCCCATATCTTGATATACTTGAGACATGGTCTCTTCCCGCTCCACATTTCATACGGAGTTGTAGGCACAGACTTAGTCAGAACTCTATTCAATAGGTATGCTGCTGATTCTAGCGCAAAACCCCAGAAGGAAAAAGGGGCAACTCAGCACTACTCATCATTGAACACACCATGTCCAGTAGCGTGCGATTCCTCCTTTCTGATACACCATTATGCTGAGATGTATAAGGTGGAGTAAGCTGAGAGAGAATTCCATTCTCTTTTAAGCATTCATGGAAACTGGTACTTAAGTATTCTCCACCTCGGTCAGATCGAAGTGTCTTGATGCTTTTACCAGTCTGTTTCTCCACTTCATTTTTATACTCCTTAAATTTCTCAATAGCCTCGGATTTATGCTTCATCAAAAACACATATCCATACCTCGAGAAATCATCAATAAAAGTGATGAAGTAGGAGTGACCGCTTCGTGCATGTGTAGACATCGGACCACATACATCGCTGTGTACAAGTCCCAAGAGTTCGGTGGCTCTTTCTCCGTATCCGGTGAACGGAGATTGGTCATCTTTCCTTTGATACATGATTGACAAGTTGCATATGATGAATATTCAAACGGATCTAAATATCCATCTTTATGTAACTTAGTCAACCTTGTTTCATTTATATGACCAAGTCTACAATGCCATAGGAAGGCTTGGTTTGAATCTGGAGCTTTCCTTTTAAGCGTGTTTTGAATATTGAAAACTTGAGGTTGATTAAGTATGTATATGCCATTTTCCAGTGTGCCAAACCCAATCATTTCTTTATTTAGGAGAGTGTTCATGACATTTCTTTCAAGTGCAAAATTATATACTTCATTAGATAACAAAGATACTGATAATATTACACAGCATACCGGGAATACAAAAACAGCTGTACAATACCCAAATGTGCCCACTAGTCAACCCCAGGTGATATTCCCCCATTGCAACAGCATCTACGTGTATTCCATTGCCCATCTGGAGAGTCATATCACTTGTCTTCAGTGCTCTACGGTTTCTCAGAGTCTGCAACGAATTACAGATGTGAGAACCAGAAACGGTATCAAGTATCCATGATGTAGAGTTTACTGAAAGACAATATTCGATTACAAACACACCTGAAGCAGAGGCAGCAGCTTGCTTCGTGTCCTTGGCTTTGAAAGCCATGCAATCCTTCTTCCAGTGCCCTTGGTTGTGACAATAATAGCATTCATTCTTATCCGCCTTCACCCTTCTTGCCTTGTTCGTTCCCTTCACCTTCTTGACCCCGCCTTTCGGTTTGGTGGCTTTCATCTTCTTCTTCCCTTTAGCTTTCGCTTTAGATTTAGAAGAAGATGATTGGCCAACATACAGAACGGGGGTCTTCTCCTTTTTCATGAAGGTCTCTGCTATCCTCAGCATGTTGAGGAGCTTTGGAAGATCAGCTTCCATTTCGTGCATATTGAATTTCAGCACGAACTGAGAGAAGGTGTGGGGAAGGGACTGCAAAATCAAGTCGATGTACAAATCATTCTCTAGCACGCATCTTAGGTTTGCGAGTTCCTCAATGAGGCTGATCATTTTCAGGACGTGCTCTCCTACAGGTGATCGTGGAGCTAACCTCATCTGGAACAGTTTCCTTGAGGTCTCGTACCTCGCGATACGGGAGTGCTCTCCATACATATCCTTGCAATGGAGAAAGATGGATATAATATCCATACTCTCGTGCTGTTTCTGGAGTTCATTGTTCATGGACGCTAACACGATACACTTAGCACTCTCACAATCTAGATCAAAAGTTTTGCGAACCTCCTTGTCGGCAACTGAGGAATCTGGTCCTGGGATAGGGGAGGAACAACGGTAGTAACATATGAAACTTTGTCATAAGTCAGTGCAATGTTGACGTTCCTTTGCCAATCTTTATAGTTTGGTCCGGTCAGTGTATTCTTTTCAAGTAATAGTTTTAGTCCTGTCATGGTAGCTGCTAGAGAGAGAGCAAAGAAACACTCAGCATATGCTCTTGCAAGTTTAGATTGGTTTATTAGTTTATCTAAACAGGGTGGCTCCCACTGTTTCCTCAAATCCTTTTTCAAACCCTAAAAGAAGAATTAGTCAGGATTAATCACACGTCACAATACTTGTTTAACTTTTCAGCCAGGCCAGTGTTGGTACTTCGAGAGAGGTTTTCCAACGCTTTCGCGAAGTTCCTTAATTATGTAATCTCTTTTCCGTGGAGGCGTAGCCCCACTAACACCTTTCTAGACACCTACTTGGTTTATAGCATTGATTGTTAAGTGAGAAAATCTCCCGAAAGTAGTCCTACTCATCAGTGGGATTGGGATCCAACTATCATCGCATGATGCCCTAGATGGAAGCCACTCTAGTCACCACACTCCAGAAGGTATGCTAAATCTGCAAGTTTCCTTTATGTTTGAAACTCCCGATGTGATTTTTACCCCAAGCTCTTATGATCTTGACGTAGGCCAACAAATCATAAGATGCAAGTCAAGTTCTACCCGTAGTTGTCCTGATTAATTTAGATCCATCCGTACTCGCCCTTGACGTAGGCCAACAAGGCTGTACGACTGTCCTAAACTAATGCATCTATCTGTGCAACAAATAAGCAACACATTGCTACCATTCACTATGCCTTAACGTAGGCCAACAAACATAGCATGAATACGATGTGCTGTTTATTTGAAACGACAGAGGGTTACGGCTGTTTTTTGGCAAAACCATTAATGTAATGAACTTGATATGATCGAAGGAAACATGATAGCTTTTTAAATGGAGTGGTTTAAGCTCCGCATTTAAAATTTTCTTTTTGAAGAAAACCGAGTGGTTTTGAAATTGTTACAACGATTTAGTTAAGGTTTATTTTCTTTGCATTAATGAATTAATGTTGTCCCATCATTTAATCCTACCATTGCATAAAATAATGAAAATACAACGTACGCTTATGCCATCCGCATTCGCCACTGGGCCCCGTCATCACCCGTTAGGTTACTTAACTAACGACAGAGCGAGGGCTGGACTAGCGCGTGTGTAAAACATAAGCAATGCCTAATAAATATCATATATAGATATATCCATTCGTCGCACGCAATAATCAGCTTTCCAGATCAAATATGAACATATTGGATATACTAGGAATTCCGCACTTCGTTTAATCCCATAACGAAGGACGGGTTCCACGGTCGTGATGAATAGCCAAAATCCCACCCTAGACCCCTACAGGTGCGGCAAACTACCCGCCAAGTACCAGAAGTGAAGCAGTCTCCCTCAACAACGTGAGTAGGCTACTTAGCTCTTCAAAGTACCCGGTAGTTTGTGCACCCCACCTTGGGTCTATCCTAGGAGCAAAAATAGTAAAACAAATAATACAACGGTGGCTACAACCTCAACCCGGATGTGCCCCGCAAAAATAATATTACATCATTTTTACAAATTACATTGAATGAAAGAAAAGAAGACACTCGTCTCACACACCCCGGCTATTCATCACGACGATCCAATAAGATTCATATACACAAACCAATCATCACAGATATGTGCAACCCCCACTAATCGTTATATAGCGATTAGCAGACGTTTCAAAACACATATAACATTACAGAAGAACCGATTAGCTAAAGCAATTAGAATTTCGATCGATTAAGCAAATTTGAATCTATCCCCAGTTTAACACAGTACACAAAATATCTGGGCTGAAACAAAATATCCCAAAAATCACAATTCCAGAAAATAAGAATAACAGAAAAAGTTTGGACTGAATCGGAGTCAACTCGGCTGCGGATCGACGGCAGAACGCATGGTTCTGCCGCGGATCCACGGCGTTCTGACCGATTCATGAGTCCAAATTTTTTCTGTGTTCTTAGAAAAGCCTGCACGAATTTTTAAGCCTTCTGAAAAAAATTTAGACCATATTCAAAATCGACAGAAACATGCATTTTTGGATGTGATTTCGGGATTTTTCCGGCGATCGAATTTCTAACACTTTGCTAACAAGTTAGTTAAGGTTTAATATGGCTCTGATACCAGTGTAAGTCCATGATGGACACCCCACGGCTTGCGGGGAGGCGGAATACTTGAAAAACGATTTTCTCACCACAAAAGAAACATGTTTTAGCTTTGCATCATGAACTTGTTCCACTTTTGAATCTTGTTTAAACCTTAGCTAACATAAAGCTAGACTAAGAGAGAGAGCTAACTACTAAGTAAAGGAGTTATACCCTCGTTCCTAGTCCTTCGGGTCTTCAAGTCGCTCCTTGCTCCTTGGTTCAAGCTCCTTCTTCTTGATCTCCTTGCTTTGGCTTCTGAACGATCTCGGTTGCCGGTCTCCTTTGTGTCGAAGATAGATCCACCCGAGGGCTATGGTCAAGCTCCAACCTCCATGAGATAACTTAGTGATCTAACTTGCTAAGAGAGAAGACAAAGTTGATGTAGAGTGAGTGTATTGGATTATTTGATCTCAAAGCTCATGGTTTTGCAACACATGCAAGTGTATGAGCTTGAGGAATAAAGAGAGAAGAAAACCTAGGAGAGAGAATGCTTTTGTGATAATGCTAATAGTAATGAGAAGAGAGAATGGTTAAGTCTTGAGCCAATAATTCAACCATGGCATTATTAAATCATATAATCTACAACAATGCTTGAATAGTGGCTCCAAATGAAATAAACAAATACTTAGCCATTCTTCAACCCATGCCTCTTAATTTCCACCTCATTAATTCTTTAATGAAAAAGAATAAAACAATAATGAGGTGTCTCATTCTAGAAGGTCAATCTTGTGAATTTACAAAAATGCATTTTTTTGTATTTTCATTCCCATATCAGTATTCCGAAAAATACAGATACACCGAGATCAGTATAATCCAATACTACAATACTAGTATCCGGCTTAAACCAAGCCTACCAGTATAATCAGTCCGATCGTCATTCGAGTAACCAGTACATGAATGCGGTCGAAACCCTGCCGTAAGACCATACGGCGTCTACATCGTCTCGCCTGATCAAGGGAAACCCACTGTGTGGGACACTAAAGACTCGACAGTACGCTGGAAGTGGGTTTAACCACAAGTCCGTCAGTGGCACTAGCTGTACGTAACGGCAACCCAGGTACGTGTCGAAAAGGAGGTCGACGAGCGAACTCGTCCGTAACCCCTATTGAGCCTGTCCGTAACAATATCCGTGCAGTCCGGTCTGTTCGTCTGAGAGTATCGCATGTAAGGTCTTGGGAGGTGGTAAACGTCAGACCCCTAACAACCGTACAAGTCGTGCCGGTGTGGCTCAAGACCATCCGAGAATCTACTGGTCAGTCCACCAGTAATTCTCTATCAGCCCTGGCTAGGGACTTATGGTAATGACCAACCGATCACTGTGCAATATCGACTCCCTATACTGGGAGAGACGAATCCCTATCAGTCACTCACTGCCTCCATGTGGCTCGGGACTGTACCTAACTAAAACCTGTTTGCACGACACCATTAAGCCGTGGTAAGGTAGTAATCAAAGTACAGTGGGATTTCACACGAGACAAATGACGACCTCAAGTCGACAGACTATCTGCACACATGTCACTTGAGAACTGCTATCTGACGTTGGTATAATACCATCCAGTCAGTTCTCGGCGAGTCCTGTCCGGTTTACTCACACTCGGTGAGCATCTGTATACAATCTTAGGTGCACATCACCAATGGCTGCGGGACCAATCCATCGCCCCTTGTCAAGGTCTAGATATGTATACACTAGTCTACTCTGGAGCATCGATGCCGAGTCTCGATACTCCTGCGACCAGGGACATCCAAGGATGTGCCTATTGACTATCCAGCTCCTATAAGTATGACTGCCATCACAACGCCGGTAGTCAGGCAAACACCCTACGAGCTTTATCAACATGTATATAAATACAAAGTAAAATATATCACACGTTAAGATAAAGACAAACCAAATAGCGTACTATCATATCAAGCAAGATTGTCATGTACATACATATCCCTAGCATCCTATACAATGAAGGCCTCTAAGGCATATATATCCAACACACCACACTTAGGCTAATTGGGTTTCTTCTTTCCCTACCCTTCGGCACCGGCATATGGTTTGGAAGAAGACTATCCAATAAGCGTAATAAGTGTACTCTCCTAAATACCAGGAGTCCTCGCAACCTAAGAGAAGGTAAAGGAAAAAGACAACTGAATAATCCTATTCTATTTCTCCAGAACCAGAAACCATCCTCGACCTGAAACAAGTTTCTTCAAGTTCATATCTAATTATACGATGGAATATCCAATAAATGTGGATCTTTGTAGTGATACAGAATGTTTCGGAGAAAAGCAAAGGTGAAGTAGGAGTGGCGATGATATACACGACTATGACAATCCAAAAGCCAAAGTTTTTTAAGAAGGTTCGGTTAACTTGGTTTATGAGTTTTAGTTTAGAGTCGGGCCATAGTCGCTGCCAAAGAGAGAGAGAGAGAAAAGAAACACTCAGCGTGCACTCTAACCTAGATTAGATTGGTTAATTGTTTTATCTAATCAGTATGGCTCCCACTGTTTCATCGAATTCTCTATCAAACCCTAAAAGGAGAATTAGTCGAGATCATCTAAAATCACCCGAGGAGTAACACCTACTCATCAGTGGGAATCGAGATGATAACTTGATAGAATCCACTCAAGTCACCACACTCCAGAATGTATACACATGCCTGGCAAGTTTCCTGTATGTTTGAAACTCCCGATGTGATTTTTACCCCTAGGACCCAAGTGACCTTGACGGAGTCAACAAATCAAGGAGTCCTAGTCAAGTTCAACCCGTCATTATCTTGATTGCATTAAACCCACCCATACAAGCCCTTGACGGAGTCAACAAGGCCGCACGACTGTCCTAACCAATCGCATATTCATGCTACAAACAAGCACCATCCAGCTACCGTACACTATGCCTTGATGGAGTCAACAAACACAACACGAATACTAAGTACTACTCGTAGGAAATGACGGAGGGCTACGGCTGGTTTTTGGCGAAAAACCTTTAACGTAATGAACTTGATCTCGTTAAAGGAACTGAGTGGTTTTACAAATATATAGTGTCACAAACTTTTGCTAAAAAGGTCACTCCCTGTGAAGGGATCTCGACTCTTTCCTCGTTGAATGAGGTGCAGGATATTCCCAATTGAATACCATGATACAAAGAAAAAGAATCGACTATAGTAAAGTTGTTACGTTGACAAAAACTTCTGCCCAAGGGGTCACTCCCAATGAAGGGATCTCGTCCCTTGCCTCGTCGAATGAGGTGCAGGATATTCCCAATTGAATGCCACGATGCAAAGCAAAAGCAACGTCTGTAATGTCTGTTTTTAAAACTTGGTTTCAACAACATCATATAGGTTTGTTTTTCCTTGCCTTAATCAGAATTAATGCGGTCCCATCAATTAAAACAAATCACACAAGATAAAGGAATGAAAATATAATGTACGTATATGCCACCCACATTCGGCACTGGGCCCCGTCATCATCCATTAGGTTACTTAACTAACGGCAGAGCGGGGGCTGGACTAGCGTAGATGCAAAACATATACAACATCTACTAGTATATATATAAATATATATAACATTCGTCCCAGGCATGATATAAAGTAAGATCATAGAATCTCAGCCAAGCAACACAGAGTGGTGAATAAACCTGGATCCTTAGGTTTCACTTGAGCCGCAAATGAGACCTGACGTTCCCTGTTGTGTGGATAGCTTGTGCAATGAAAACCTAGACCCTTATGAGTGCGTCAAGTTACCCGCCAATCCGAAAAATGTGGCAACCCCAAACAACAACGTGAATGGGCCACCCAGCACTTCACAGAATCCGGTAACTTGAGCACCCCTCCGTGGGTCAACCTGTACCCCCTACGAATGCGGCAAATAGCCAGCCAATTCTAGAATAAGGTCCCCTCCATCTCAACGCCATGAGATGCCGACCCGTTGCCCTCTAGAACCCGGCTATTCATGCACTCCGCCTTGGGGTAATCCTAGTACAGAAAAGAAAAAAATTGTACAACGGTGACATCGACCTCAACTCGGTCGTGCCCCAAACAAATAATATACAAACTGGTAGAGCTGACAATCCACATGTCGGATGCTCGCCCCACAATATCAAATGTACAAATGAAACTAAATTGTACTACCATTGCACCACTGGTTATCCACCACGACGATCCAACCACAACCACAGAACAACACAGAACATCAACGTGAATGTTATGTTCGCAAACCCGTCTAATAGACATATAGCAGTTAGACGAGTTGTACCGCTCTAATGACATTAACGGTCGCAGATAGTAATGTATGTACTGAAAACTTTTAAACAGTGTTAAAAAAAACGACTTCGAAATACCCCGAATTGCCCCCAAAAAAAAGATAACACAATATCCAAACTGGGCAAAACAAACACTACCATAAACCAAATTTTCCAGAGACCAGAACACCAAAAAAAAAAAATCAAGTCCTAACTTGCATTCTGGACCGGCCAGGGCGGGCATTTACATGATCTCGCTAGCCAATATTTGCTCATTGGGCCTCGTGTTTTTAGGGTGTTCTAGTTGTCACATAAATAGCCTTCTGCAATTGTTTAATTTTTTTTTTGAAGACAAGAAAAAATCGACAGAAACTGGATGATTATGGGTATTATTTCGGAGTTGTTTCAGTTTCGATACTTTAAACGTTGTTTAAACTGCTAGATAAGGGTTTATGGGTTGGCTCTGATACCATGAAAGTCAGACAGCCCCCTATCCAATAGGGTCGCCGTGGCACCTACAGGTCCATCGGCAGCTACTTTTTACGCATGCCCCCTCGCGAGGACTACAACCCGCCGGAACACCTTCCATTCTCGGGATACCCTGGGGGTAAGAGCCTATGCTTCGCCACACTGTCACACTGTGAGAACCCCCTATAGGTCGACATCCAATGCCTAGTAGCTCTGATACCATGTTGGGTTATGCCAGCGCCCTGGCCATCAAACCGTGGCCAATCGCGGAATAAAAATTTTACAAACTGGCGCTAAAACAACCCACGAATACGGATCTACCATTTACCCTCAACCTAGCAAGCTATATAAAGAGTTGAGATGGTTATACTAAATGATCTGTGTCCTTCGGTCTTTAACCTCCTTCCCAAGCTCCTAGTGGCCACCATGATAAAGTTTGATCTCCGGTCTCCCTCCATCGAAGATGATCCACTTGAGAGTTTATGATCGAGCTCCTACCACATAACCGAGGTGACTAGGGTACCTAGTTCGCTAAACTAGATAGTTTAGAAGATGTAGAGTCTAATGATGGATTGATTTGTCTCTAAAAACCCTAGGTTTCTCAACACTTAAGACATTAAGGGTGGAGGTAGAAGAAGAAGCCATGAGAGATGAGAGTGTGAAGCTTTTTAGCAACTCAAGAAAGAATGGCAAAGTGTTGTGAGTGAGAATGAATCAAGCAACCAAAGAAAATATCTCACAACCCTTATCAAAATCAAGCATGCCACAATAGTGTTTTTATGAGTCACCAAGTGTGCCATGCTTCATTTAAAGACAAGCACAACCCATCCCCCCACCGCATTTAATCATTTATCAAAAATGATTAAAACAAAAATGAGGTGGCAACTTCTAGAATTTATCTTTTAATAAA
Source organism: Agapanthus africanus (assembly GCA_030015575.1). NCBI lineage: Eukaryota > Viridiplantae > Streptophyta > Magnoliopsida > Asparagales > Amaryllidaceae > Agapanthus > Agapanthus africanus. Next base: position 336,497,075 of record CM057345.1, on the reverse strand, counting down.
TTACAAGAATACCCCTCATCCGTATATACATACCCGTATCCGTATTCCGAAAAATAGGAATACAAAAGAGACGAAAATAATCCAACAATATAATACTAGAATCTGGCTTAAACCAAAGCTACTAGTATAAACTGTCCGAATCATGATACTTACACATATGATCGAACCCTGCCATAAAACCATACGGCCTCTACATCGTTTCGCCCGAAACAGGGAAACCCTCTGTATGGGACCCTAAAGACTCGTCAATAAACTGGGAGTGGGTTTAACCACAAGCACGCCAGCGGCACTAGCTGTACATAACGGCTATCCAGGTATTGAGCGAAAGGAAGGCCGACGAGCAAACAAATCCTGACCCCTACTGAGCCTGTCCGTGACAATATCTGTACAGTACGGTCTCTTCGTCTAAGAGTATCGCATATCGAGTCTAGGGGGTGGATAAATTTAGACCCCTAATAACGCGACATTTAGTGTCGGTATGAAGCCCATCACAACCTGAGAAACTACTGATCCAAATCAATAATTCTCGACTACCTTGGTCAAAGATTTCTAATGATGGCCACCCGTACACAACGCGACATCAACCCCTAACACTGGGAGAGACGAGTCCCCGAAGATCCACCCACCTCCTCCATGTGGTTCGGGTCTGTACCCAACACTAACCTATTTGCACGACTCCTTTGAGCCGTGGTAGGGTAATAATCAAAGCACAGTGGGAACTCACACGAGACAAATGACGATCTCAGGTCAACAGACTAATCTGTACACATGTCACTAGGGAACTGCTATCTGATAATAGGTATAATACCAACTAGCATGTTCCCGGCGAGTCCGTCCAGTGTACTCATAACCCAATGAGCACCTGCATACTATCTTAGGTGAACAAAAAACACCAATGACTTGTGAGACCGGCCACCGCCCCACGTCGAGGTCTCGATCAGTACACACTAATCTACTCTGGAGTATCGATGCCCAGTCTCGATACTCCCAAGACTAGGGACATTTAAGGATGTGCTTACAGACTACCCAGCTCCCATGTATATGATCACCATCATAATGCAGGTAGTCAAGCAAGAATCCTATGGGCTCTATCAACATGTAATAGTGATCTGTAATACCACTTAAAGCATGTACATGATGATAAAGATAAACCAGATGTTACGACCCAAAATTGGCCCGTGACGGTCCTAATACTACGCAACGCCTAAAGACGCAACATAGTAAAAGAAAGCCCAACCCAGAAATCTAAACCAAGAAAATACGGAAAAGATAATACAAGTTTCTGAAACAATTGAAATCACAACCCAAATTCTTTAAAAGTCTTACTTTCTTTCTTTAAAAATTTAGCAACACCCCCTTTTTATAAAGACTAGTCAAGATGAATACAACAGAAAATAAAGGCAGTGGAGAAAAAGCTGTATATAAAATACATCAAATCCACAATAATACACATAACGTCCTCACCAAGTCTCTAAGCCAACAATACAATAGTAGATGGAGAGTACAAAATACAACGAAGGTACAATATGAAATACAGATAATCATCAAACCCACCTAAGCAAAATGGTACTGTGAGCTGATGCGGTATCTGTAGCAAAAGATGATAGCTGGATAGCTGAATAGAGGAATAGCCTGCCTCGACTACTCTGGGGAACAACCTGAAACACCTGTGGCACAACGGGGTGAGTTGCCAACTCGTGAATAGTAGATAACATATGCAGGTAATCGCAGGAATGTACGTACAGCATGAATCTAAGATATGCGATTACAGTAATAACATGTCATGCAAATGCTGAAATAAGGAAAGTACAGTAGCCGGTACAATCAAAATGTGAAGCTATAGTAACATGACAGTAATATGCAATAAGGATATAAAAATGTAGATGTGCAACTATCATAAGGGTACACAACGGGTACTATCACTATATGAATCCGTGCATAAGGTAGATAAGCGTGAGGTATAGGGGGAATATGTCATTTCCACGGAAACCTGACATCGTGATAGAATCACAATCCATCATGACACTCACATCCCAAATCGTCAAATCGGCCCCCAACTGGGCTCTCACATCACATAGATCTCACATCATCTCAAGTACAATATCGAATAGCTCTCCTATATCTCGAATATACAAATCGACCATATCTTTCATATCCAATATCCAATCTCGATGAATCACCTAATAACCCAAGTCAAATCTCAAATAATCTCTAACATCCTAAACACATATATATACAGAAATAAATATGATGGGGGCAATACACATATATTAGCGTCCCATTCCACTAATATTGGTGTAAAGGTATATATAACAACGGCTAAATCCCCTGTTATATATACAAAGGTATTAAAAGAAATATCATGAAAACAGTGTACCAAGCATCGACACAGAAATCCTCGTATATTGGGCTCCGTCAGTCCGGATCGGCCCACGGGGTCCGTCTGCTGTGTCGACCCTCGGCCCCGGCAGTACAGATCATCCAGCATCCATCTCTCGACTCTGGCCAGTATCCTCCGGACAACTGCCAGGTCCAACCAGTCACCGGTAGGTACTCGCCCGCCTCCAGGCTCAATCGGCAAACCCATCGATCTTCTTGCCGAGGGGAACCATACCGGGCTCCACCATGTACTCTCATACGGCAACCACACCTCGTATGGGGTATATAATCAGCACCGATAAAACTCATGGTGGACGCGCAAATATCATATCAAGGAAACCGGGTTGTTCAATGTATGCATAATTTCATGAACTCCCGCGGTTCCCAAATCCCGAAAACATCATATAAAATCCAAATAAACAATGCGCAAATCCAGGAATAAATATATGCGATATATCTGAATGCGAGCAGGTAAACAAAAGTATATAGCTGAACCAGATGTATTCAAAATCAATAAGGTACAGCCAAGTATAGGTATCTACCTATAAGTAAAGGATGCCGTATACCCCCCTGGGTATAAGTAACATATGTAGGAAATCCCCCCCGGTATAACTAAAATATGTGCATGGTATACCTGTAGCTGTATCTCTAGATGTATATGTACCTATCACTAAAGGTATGATACACTATAGGTATGCCATAAACTAGATGTCAAGTGTGATAGGAAATATAGTATCAATAAGGGGTTGTGTGTGACATGGCAATTATTGACGGTGTGTGTGTAGCATACAATCCGTGCTCGTGCAACATGAACCGTCAATAATGTGTGCAGTATCCTACGGCTGCTAGTCACAGTACACTATATCAAGGAATAAAGTAAAGGCGCAATTCTACAATGACGTAGAATGTGCGACAGGTATTTGAATTCTAGCCCAGACGCATAACGCCATGCGGGCGATTCCCCTGTAGATGTTAAATCTACTCACCTACACTCCACGCTAGGTGAATCCTACCATCTGCTCCCTCTGTAGTTGTGTCCGTAGTCCCTGTCTGTAAACCTGCAAATAAGACACGGAAATCACATATAAGCCAAATATTCCGCGAAACGCGATATCGAACCAAAACGAGAAACTCGCGTCGCGAACTAAACGCGCGTGTGCACGATATGCTGAAACGTGTGTGTGCGCGTCTAAAACCATCGCGACACGCCGCGATACGCTGGATCACAGAACCCTCTCACGTATCGCGCGTATCGCGCAAACATAACGGACACAAAAACGATATATAGTCCCAGATTTTCCTACAGGTGAAATATTACAAAACTAGACATGCCAAAACACTACACAACACTGCAGACTACCCTACACAAAACCCCAACACCCAGAACCCCTTCCTGGCAGCAAATTGCGGCCAAATGGAATTAATTGGCGGCCAGAAAATGGGGGTTGGGGCTCGTGTTCATGTGGTGTTCTCTAGACCTAGGTAGCATGTTCCAGTCTTCTCAATTTTACTCTGTAAGGTCCGGGTCCATAGCAGATTACAAAAGTCACAAATGTCGCTTAAATTCACCAATTTGCACAAAAAGGAAAATCTATGGTATTTTAGTGTAATCTGGCTATTTCTCAGTTGAAGTGGCCCTATTAACACTTAAATAAACTAGGGTAGCTAACACAATCAACAATTTCCCAAAATTCCACTTAAACACTATAATCTAGCACTAAATTAGCTAATTTAACACTAATCGAGCTAATTAACACACAAGCTACACAAACAAGAAATGGGGGTCGGAAAATATACCCAAGGAACCCTAAGAAGCAGGAAAAGAAGTGAGAGGAGCTGCTCCAAGTTGCTGGAGCTCTAGCTGCTGCTGTTGCTGCCTGCTGCTGCTGCTGATGTCTGCTGTTGCTGCTGCTGCTGCTGCTGATCTTGTTGTTGTTGTTGTAGATGATGATGATGCTGCTGCTGTTGCTTCTGGTGCAGGTGAGTGTGTGTGTGTGTTTGAGACTGAGGGAATGAGAGATGGAAAATGAGAGGAGAATGAGAGCAAGCAACCAAGACCCCCCCTTTCTCTTTCTCTTTCCTCATTAAATGAGGCATGGGTAAAGCCATGATGCCCCATACTCTCTCTCTCTCTCTCTCAAAGTCAACCATGAACCAAAACATAAATTCAAAATAAAACCCTTTTTAAAATCATTTTCACTTTTAAAACTATCATTACTAATTACAACCATGACACTTAAACAAATATTAAAACTAGATTAGGGAGAAATGGTTAGTTAACCATGGTTTCTAATCATGTTTAACCCCAAAAACAACCCTAGTTATCATGCACAAGTGTGTGCAAGCCTAACAAAATTCCAATAAAATACACAATAAATAGGATAAAATATTTAAAACTTAATTTGGTAAACTTTTATTAAAAACCATACTTTAAAAAATATAATTAGCTACAAACACATTCTAAGGTGTTACACCAGATAGCTTATTATCATTTTGAGTAAGACTGTTCTATCCGTATAGGTCCTCCCTCAATCATCGCAATCGCGTGCCTACGATTCAATAATTGACTTAAGGGCACTATAGCCAACACACCGAACAAGACTCGCCGAGAACTCCTAGATGGTACCATACCTATCGTCAGATAGCAGTTCTTTGATGACACTTGTACATGTTAATATGTAGACCCGAGATCGTCATAGTGTCTTGTGTGGTTTCCACTGTGCTTTGATTTCCTCCCTACCATGGCTCAAAGGAGAGGTGAAAACAGGTGGATTTTGGGTACAGTCTCGAGCCACATGGAGGCAGTGAACGATAGGAGGGGTTTCGTCTCTCCCAGTACAGGGAGTTGATATTGCGCTATGCTCGATTGGCTATAACAGCAAGTCCCTAGCCAGGGCTGATGAGATTTACCGGTAAGTGTTATCAGTAGTTTCTCGAACGGTTATAGGCAATACATCAGCATGGATTATCAAGTTACTAGGGTTTGATGATTCCACCACTCGACTCGATATGCGACATATCAGACGAAGAGACCGGACTGTACGGTAAGTATTGCTTATAAGCTTTATGGGAGTTTGGACAAGCTTGCTTGTTGATCTTCTATTCGTTCAATACCTGAGTAGCAGTTACGTCCAGCTAGTACCGCTGATGGCTTGTGGTATCTGATGTGATCATGACGTACTGCTAGCATATTGACGAGTCATTAGAGTCCCATATAGAGGTTTCCTAGCTCAAACGAAAGAAGTAGGGCACATATGGAGATATGTGCGGGAGCTTGATTAAATACGAGTATGTGATACCGTATTATAATCTGGCGATATTTGATATCGGTTAGGTTATATGTGATATAACCGGATTATTGAATCATGTGTTGATTCAATGATTTGATTTACATATATATATTTGATATTGGCCGGTTGTATATGATATGACTGGATTATTGAATCAAGTGTTGATTTAATATCTAGTATTGAATATTAGACGGTTATATGTGATATAACCGAATTATTAAATCAAGGGTTGATTTAATAATTTGATATACATACATATATATATAAATATATATATATATATATAATATTAGTCAGTTATATATGATATAACTGAATTATTGAATCAAGTGTTGATTTAATAATTTGATATATTTTAATATATTTGATATATACATATATATATGAGATATATATTAATATAGGTATTTACATAATGTATCATGGTTGATGATACATAGAACATGGGTGTATGAGACAAGCACTAGAGCTAAATATTATTGGGGTGATTTAATTTTTGAGTAAAATAATAAAGGGTGGAAAATGAGTCAGGGATTTGGATGCTTGGAGAAGCATTGAAAAGCCATGACTCATCTCCTCCTTTTGTTTTACTCTAAGATATTTATTCATCCCAACTCTTATCTCTAGCTCATGGTTCATTCTCTCATTCACAGCCTCACACACCTAAGTTCATCTTCTTTCTTCTCTAGAGTTTTTCTTGAGTTGGAAAAAGAAAGAGAAAAAGATTTCTAAAGTGAGCAAAATTCCTAGTTCATCAACCTACACTAATCTAGCCCATTAGTTTAGGTTTTTTGCTTCACTAATATCTAGATTAGTTGTCACGATCCGAAATTTAGTTCGTGACCGGCACTTAAATCATGCAACGTCTAAAGGCGTAACGTAAATTAAGTAAGACGAAGCCCAGAAATCTAAAACATTTAAAGAAAATAAAGGATGTGAAGTTTTGAAATAAAGGTATGATGAAATCAAATGTTTTCCTAAATGCATAGATAATGGAACATGAAAATGCAAGTGGATTTTTACTTGTTGAAAAACATGTTTCGTCTTTTTAAAAATTCGGGCAGCACCTCCCTTGTATATTTTGATCCAAAACAACATATACATGATAATATAAAAGGCATCCCCAAGCGGGAGCTAGCTCTTTACCAATCGGCGGAATCACAACCACGCAAGTCAGAAATATAAGTATACGATACCCAACGACGAAGATCAACACAAAGAATAATGAATAAAGCAAGACATCAACCCACCAAGCGAACATATAACCCATCGCTCTAAGTCTCACAACCATAAGTCTCTTCTAAGTCTTACTACTTATACAAATACTAGTTTCTAATTGATAGAGTTAACTAGATACAACAGGAATAATAAATACAAGAGCGGGCATGATCCAATATGTCCCACCTACCAAAGCAAATCACCCGAAACAAGCTGTATGCCAGCGATACCACTACTGATCCATGCGGACAACCTGCAAGAACTGTGGCACAACGGGAGTGAGTTATCAACTAGTGAGTAGAAAACATCAGCAGGTAGAAATCGAATAAAATAACGACTCCTAGGTCAACTATATCATAAAGGTAGTACTATGATATCTAGGGTGACCGTATCTGCATATATGCCAACACTATAATCAATGCCGGTATGCATGTGGATATCATCCACGTGTCCATCAATAACACAACAACATCATGGAACCTGAGTGTCCAACATCGACACTTGAAACATCATGAAAGCATATGCATATAAATATGAGGATATCAACTAACGTGTGTCCATCAAGGACACATCAAAATCATGGAACCTGAGTGTCCAACATCGAAACTCGAAACATCATGAAACCCGTGTCCAACATCGACACATAAATCTTCATATCTCGGGCTTCGTCAGTCTGGATCGGCCCACGGGCTCCGTCAGTCCGGATCGGCCCATATCATCTCACGACTCCGGTCGGTATCATCCGGATAACCGCCGAGCCCAAATACTATCACTGGTAGGCAATGTTCCCTCTGCCAGGCTTATCGGCTACTCCACGACAATCATTTCTTGCCCCGGGGTACCATACCGGGTCCACCATGTACCCGCAGACGGTGCCTATCGCTCCTCGAATCGGGGTTCACATGCCAATCTCAGAACTGAGAAAACACATGGTGAACGTCTTGAAATATCATATCAAGAGAAACCGTGTTTTTAAAACAATACATAAGTTCTTTTGAAATTTAACCACGGTTCTCAAATCCAGAATCTCATTAAAACTGTATCTCAATGTGTATAATCATAAAGCATGATGTATGCAAACATAGAACAGAAATGTGAGCATATCAAGTATATCATGCGACATAGTATAGTGATGTGACAATTCGACTGTGTAAGTGACATAGCAATTATCGATGATGAAAGTGTGTGAGCCGGCAAATCTGTGTAAGTGTAACATACGCTTCATCGATAATGGCGGAGGTGTACTAGCACAGGTATATGTAATGCAGTGAGAATATCATGAAAGTAGCATAAAGTACATCGTAAGCGAAATGCTATAAGGTATACGTATCTACAATATATCCGAGTCGGTGAATCTATCAATCGACATCCATCCTCACAACATCACAAACGGTATAATACATCGTACGGCATGCTCTAGTCAAGGGTATGGATAAATCATCAGGTAATACTCATCACGTACAGTAATCCATCGTACGGCGGCATTAAACAATTAGGGATTCTATCAACCTATATGACAATGAGGGTACGGATCTAAGTCTCGTACGGCATATCACTCATTATTATCATAATATATCTATATACCTATATCTCAGGTCACATCCGTATCAATCTCAAATCAAGGGACCGACAAAGGTATCAATTATCTCATATCGACTCGCATCCGTATAATGACATATCAACCCAAGTCATCATATCTCATCGTATACTCTTTTCATCACATCAATATCTCACATCAAGTCATCTTCTTAATCTCATATCATATTTATCAACCTCGTAACATGCCACTATAATCTCATACTGATTCTCTTTCACTACATATATATATATATATATATATATATATATATATATATATATATATCGTGACTCACATTCACGTTTCACATCCTTATATATCAATTCGAGACCTCATTTCTATCATATCATGTCACACAAAACCATAAACTATAACCTTAAGTCATGGTATATCTTGTCTCCTACTAATTCCTTAACCCTATCCATAAGTTTCTAACATGGTTTCCTTAACCATATTGTATATATCGGTTTCCGTTATAATTTGCGGGGGAGCTATAGCCATCCACCCGACTTCCCCCGTAGATATAAATCTACTCACCTGAGGAACTCCTTGTTCAGCATTAGTCGATGTTCTTCATCGTCTCGGAATCCACGTGAAGGTATCTACAAATCAACACATATCGCAACGTTATGAAAACCAAATCCAGAAAACCGATATGGCACACAGTGTGCTCATTGGTTAGAACCTATAGCCTACGTATGCAAAACAACCAAACAACCCTCGTCGTTGACGTACAATCATCCAACGACCCAATACAATATCAAATACCAAAACCAAGAATTCCAATATCGGAAAACATAACCCAAAACCACCCCAATCTGCTCCCAGATTTTAGCTCAGGTAATCTGGGACGAAAAGAAAAATACAGTAGCTATGTTATAAGGTATGTGAGCTACAGCCAAAACCCCAACACCAGAGCTGGTATAGTAACCGACCTAGCTGCTACAGTAACCGCCCCTGCCGGCTTACCTTGGAGTTTGGGCCTCGTCTTCTCCTGGTGGTCTCCTATTGGTCTAACTAGGTTAATGTATATTTTTGATTATTTTATAAAGGTCCCGGGTTGCTACAGATTCCATGTAGACCTCCAAAAATATCATAAAACCGACACGGAAAGTTTCTAAGTTCCTATTTTGGTTTCTAATCCGTGTTCTTGGCCATAAAACATTACTAAGGGTTATGTAAACACCCACTACAGATCATAATTCCACACAATCACCCAAACCCTCTCTTGGAATTTCCAAACATCGCAAATCAACATCGATTTAACTCTAAACTAACAATAGGATAAACTAAACACAATAACTTAACTAGGGTCTAGAATTATACCTCATTTGGAAACTCAAGAATTTTCTTGAGTTGCTCAAAGTCTTCAAAATCTAAATTTGAAAGGTCCAAAGTGTTGAAGATGAAGTTGTGCATCTTTTTAATGAAGAGAGTATAGGGTTTTGGTGAAGATTTTGTGATGAATCATGAGGGTAGAAGTGAGGGGAGCTTGAAGAAGGAGTTGAAGAAAAATAATGGGGGAGGAAAATGATGGCAGCCCTCTCCCCCTCTCTCTCTCTTATTCTCACCCTCTCTCTCTCAATTATTCATGCCATGTCACCCTCTCTCTCTCTTGCCCATTCATATTATTATATTCTATTTCCTTTTCTATTTTTCTTTTAAAGCCAAATTTCAACAAATACCAATGAAACAACATGCAACAAAAATGCAACATGTCATGGTGCACTAACCATGGAAAAATGTAGAAATACGGATTTGGCTTAATCGCGATTAGTAGTGCACTAATCAATTTTTATTTAAACTGCATATAATTAATTATAAAAATACCAAATCCAATAAATATATATTTAAATGAATAAATCATTTTAATCTCCTATTATTTTCCAAATATTGATATATAATTATACCATTTTACGAATATCCCCATTTCGCAAATCGACTAGTTTTCGCGAAATATATTATTTTAAATATTAAATTCCAAAAATAATATTTTATATTTCTGAAATGTTACAATCTTCCCCCCCTTAAATAAATTCAGTCTTCGAATTTAAGTTTAAATCTCCAAATACTAAAACATTTCAGTAATCAGCTCAAATCACGGGGCTCCGAAATCACGGAAGATACAGAAATATCACAGCGCATCGTGTGCACCTGAAAAACGAGTATGAAACTCAAAATCGAACTCCATCGAGCGTCACGCAATCATCAGAGTTACAATGGAGATACAGATCTCGAAATCCACTACTAAAATCCAATATACTCTAGTCGAGTACTATAATATGTATATAGTACGCATCCTTGGAAAAATCTCCTAAAACTGAATAAAACACATTCAAAATCTTTTCTGAATCGTCGTGTGATGCGTAACTCACGGCACAAGTGACGGACACTCATATGTAAAGTAATAAATATACGTTCATATATGTTTTGCTCAAATATTCGCTCCGCCGTTTTGAAATATCCTAAAAGGTTTTCCTTTATAAACGTTCGTGTCGCTCGCGGACACGTAGGAAATAGCGAGACTATAGCTCCTTTTTGAAAACCACTTGTTTAAATTTTTAATTCATGCAAAGGACTCAGGTACTGTCCTCAGATCATTCATGTTCGGCTACAACATAATATAGTGCCCATCATGAAAACAATGTGCTCAAGAGAAAAATTAGCCTCGAAAGGCGTATCTAACAATCACGTGCGTCTGGTGCGTATGGAAATCAAGCCAAATACAAGTGCTACAAATGTGCACAAAACCAAATTAAGTGCAACGGGTGTGCACGAAAGCATCTGTCCAGTACAACGGGTGTGCAGTACAATAATATCAAGTGCATCTATAGTGCACAAAATCACATCTCATATCATGCGTCCAACATTCACGAAAATCCAAATCAAGTGCATCCTTCATGCACGAATGAAATCTAAATCAAGTGCATCCAACATGCACGAATAAAATCTCACTCAAGTGCATCTGATGCGCACAAAATCCAATACCAGGCGCCTAATATATGCAAAAATCCAACCCAAGCGCGTCAGGTCCGTATAAAGCATCTAGTGCAGTAGCATGCACGAAAACGAACGTCAAGTGTAAACATGCACAAAAACATAAATCTGGTAAAACAAATGCTCAAATACATAAATCGGGTGCAACCAATGTACGGAGTATAAATCTAGTGCAACCAATGCACAAAATACCCATCTGGCGCAACAAATGCACGAAATGCAAATCTAGAGCAAAAAATGCACGAAATACGAACCTGGTGCAACAAATGCACAAAATACAAATCCGATGCAACAAGTGCACGGAAACTCATCAATAACTCAAATGCAAATAAAAAGCAACACCGAGTGTACCAAGGTGTATAAAATCATAAACGTGTGCAACTGCGTGCATAAAACATGTATCAATGCACTGCAAGCACATATAAGCTATACCGAGTCCATACGTAAAGGCAAGTGCATACAACATGCACGAAATCAAATCAACCGTATGAAATCCACGAAATCATAAACACGTGCATCCAAGGAACAAAATCAATATCGAGTGCAACTGATACGCACAAATCACAAACGAAATGTAGCTGTGTATAAACATAAGTCGAGCGCAATAACTGTGCACAAAATGAAATCCCCAGTGGGTGCAGCCATAGTGCACGAAAACAATATCATGAAACTCAATCATCAAAACTCAAATCCAAGCGATATAAGCATGATACTAGGATCAGAAAACACAAATCGGAATAAATGACAATGAGGTTGTCACGACCCGAAAAGTACGGAACATGACCGGCACTTAAATTACGAAACGTCTCGAGGCGTACGTAATCTAAGTAAGCCAAAACCCAGAAATCAAAACCAAAGAAGCAGTAGAGTGAAGGAAAAACCAATTTAAAGTGAGTAGTTTTAACAACATAGGCCGAAATATGTATTTTTAAAATCTCAAGTATTTTCTGAAAATTTCGGCAGAGTCTCCTTTGTAAATACTGGCCCCAAACGGGATACAACATGAATTGTATACGAAATAATTAAAAAGGCATCCCCAAGCGGGAGCTAACTCTTCGTCAATCGACGGTCACAACCACGCAAGCAATATAATATACAACGCCGAAAGGCGAGGATCAAAACATAAAAGGAAACACAAAACAGCATGAATACCATAATAATAAAACGCGTGACTCTATGGTCGAAATAATAACAAGTCTGGTCTTTTATCTCTATCAAATATACAATCTGGTTGATGGAGTTTCTAGATACAACTGAAATAATAAATAACAATGGTGGTTCTGATGCAAAGAACCCACCTACCAAAGCAATCACCCGGAAGGAACAGTGTGCCAACAAAGCCGCAATGAAACCTGTACGGCAAAACCTGCAAGGAACTGTGGCACAATGGGGGTGAGTTGCCAACTCGTGAGTAGAAAACATCTACGAGTAGAAATCGCATGCATAACGCTATCCTAGGTCATATCAGGTAATATCCTCAAATAATATTCTGATCCATCTACATATAAGTGCAATACCACGTGCTCGTGTCAGTGCCTCAGATAGCAACATATCAGATATATATGATGTATGAATGCATTACGAATGGAAACAGAATATATCATGAGTGAGACAACTGTTTTCTTTAATCAATGAGATTTCTATATGTATATCAATCAAGTATCATCAATGAAAGCAACAGAGAAATCAGTGTCAGCATCGACACAAAACATAAGTCTCAGTATTTCAATATCAATCTCAATATCTCACATATCTCAAATATCAATATCTCAGGCATCCGTATCATCTGCGGGATCGGCCCGCGGCTCCAGCAGAACGTATCAGCCCGTATCCAACTCATGACTCCGGCCGGTATCCTCCGGATAACCGACGAGTCCAAATAATATCACCGGTAGGTAGTGCTCCCCTACCAGGCTCATCGAATACAACTTGAGCTTCTTGCCCCGGGGTACCATACCGGGACCACCATGTACCCGAGACGGTTCATCCAGATCCTCGAATCGGGTCTCGAAATCCAACAGCAATCATAAAAACTCATGGTGGACGACTCATACATCATGAGAAAACCGCAATTTGCATTTAAAAAATGATGATACTAAGCTTTTATTAAATTCTTGCGGTTTTCCCCCAAATCCAGAAATCTCATGTAAATCCGAAATCATCAAAATCATGATACCAATAAACAGTGAATACCGGCATAAATCTCCATAATACTGCATAACCAATGAATATATGAATGCACCTAATATCATGCAATGAATGCAATATTTAAACTAGCATATGGAAGCTATAACATATTGCGACTATCAGTTATGAAGCTATGTCAATGAAACGATATTTTCTAAAGTGTACGTGACATGACAATTACCGATGATGATGTCTGTGAGCCGGCAAGTAAGTGTATGTGGAACATACGCATCATCGGTAATGGTGCTGGTGTCCTGATAGCATGGTTCATAATCACTAAGTACACAATAAACATGCAATGAGACGATAACAACATGATAAATGGCAATGAATAGTAATTACAACAATAATATGCGGAACATAAATGATAACGTAACAATAAGAATCTACATCGCTATACCTGTGTTATACTATTTTGCCATTTGAAATAGTATGAATCGTGGTGTTTTGAAAATAAGGCTGCGGTGTTTTTAAGAAAAGGTACGTCTTTTGAAATATCCGCAGTATCTCTTGACATGTCTTTAAAATCTTCACGATTCGTTAGTTTTGGAAATAGGTATGACTCGGGTCCAGTCTAAATCAACTAGGTAAACTAAAGGTCTAACTAACAACCAATCGAAAGGGGTATGGAAACCACCTAGATCTGAGTTGAGATATATATACATGTATAATAGTCGGTGATCCCGCCTCAATGGTAACCCATACGATACCCTATATAATATGACATCCTCGAGTCAAGAGTGCGGATCTATCATCAATATATAGCTCGTACGGTAAATCCGTCGTATGGCCTCCCAAATCTGGGTACGGGTCAAATATCACATTTATCTCATTACTAGTCTGGTATCCTTTCCATCATATACCATGATCTAGTGTACTGAACTAAGTCTAGTACAACACTGATACCATCTATGTAATGCATGCATGTGTATGAAAACACCATGCCAAAAGAACCCGCTAAAATATCATGTCGTATCTCAAATACGAACCATATCATATCACCGATCTCATGGCCCTACGCCCAATCTCATCGACTCATCTCCAAGTCCAAGTACTTATCCTCAAAATCCATGTATATGTATTTATATACACACACACACACATATTTCCATATACGCATAAGTAAAATAAATGTATGCATGTGTGTGTATGTGCGGGTAAAAACCTGTCCTAGGGTTCGCGACTAAGAAGCTAAATTAAGCTACTTCTAACTATCCTAAACTAAACCATAACCACAAAATCATATCTTGATAATCATCCTCGTATCATAAAACACCTATATAAACATATATATCATAAACTATACTACGGACTGCGGGGGTGCTATACGCCATCCACCCGATTTTCACCGTAGATATAATCTACTCACCTGATCTTCGCTTGCCGGTGCCGACGTCGCCACGCTCTTGCTTGTCGTCTCGAAGTCTACATGGGGTACCTACATGTCACAACGTATCGTATCGCTTAAAAACCCAATTTGAAATCGAAACGGTATACGAAAACCAAATCGGCACGCGTTTCACGCATAGGTCAAAACCTATCGCCCACGCATGCAACAATATCCAACCCAACCCTCGATGTCGATGTACAAACGTCAAATCATCGAGAAAAACCCAAACACCTCAATCGTGTTTTCACAAATCACTAATTATATATGAAATAAGGTTTAAATCATCAAAACATTAAAATTAATCATATCGTTTTATTTCCCAAAAACCTAGTTAGCACAAATTCCCATTTCTGTTCAAAACTTGATGTTTTAACCAAATATAAAAAATTTAACGATTCTAATGGCCAAAATGCTCACTTAATATTATAATTAGGTCACACAAATATTCGCTACTAATTTATCTCACTAAAATATATACATTTTAAAAACCTAGTTTGCAATTTTATCCAATTTCAACCATTTTATAGCAAAAATGCACAAACAACTATTTAGCTTGGATTTGCATGATCTAAGTATTAAACTAAAACTTATAATGTTAATAATGTGATAAAAACCCTAACCATATTTTAATCTCACATATATATGTATTTCATAAAAACCCTAGTTTGCATAAAAAGCTTAATTTGGACATTTTACAAGTAATGATTTGTAATTAGCAACTAGATTAGTTTTTAACAAGTCTTAAGCTGCTAGCCCACATCACACAACCCTAATCAAAATACTCAAAACCCTAACTCGATCCAAACTCTTTTCTAGAATTTCCAAACTTTCCATTAAAACCAAATTAACACTTAATTAACTTAGATTAAAGCAATAATCAACAATTTAACTACATGTTTAAGATTATAACTCCACATTTTTTGTAGATCCCACTTGCCACTAGCCTCCCAAAATGCAAACTTTTCACCAAGATCAATGCTTGATAGGCTAAGGAAAAATGGGTAGAGAGTGGATTTTGATTTTGAGGTTTTAATCTATGGATTTTGTAGAATTTTTTTGATGGGAAAAAGAAGTTGATTTGGGGGAGGGGCTGCTGCAGTTGGGGAGGGGGGGCTCAGCCTGAAGAGGGGCGAGGGGAGAGTGGGTGTGGTGATGTTATGAAGTCATGAATTGACCAAAGTCAACAAAGCCCATACTTACATATATTTATTCTTTTCATTTCTTTTCTTTTCATTTGTTTTCTTTAGCAATTCAAGTGTGGAAATGAGGGGCAACTTGGGGCTTCTGTTGATTTAGTGAGAGGAAAGAGGGTGTGGATGAGTGTGGGTGAGGGAAAAATGATAAATGTTATACCCCAGTTTCCATTTACACTAATTTCACTATTTAAGCCTTTTTCTTCGATATTTTCTAACACCGTTTTACAGTTTTATTTCATTTCAAAAACAATATTTTACATGTTAGTTTAGTGTGTCATGATACACAAAATTTGTATTAACCCATTCCAATTTGTAATTTTTCCTAATTAAATGTATTAGTGACGGCTTAAAATAATATTAAAATAATTAATTTCCGAATTTTTTTTCATTAAATTAGAAATTTTACAAGTGGCTCAATAAATACCAAATACTAGCAATTACATAACTAGAATATGTATATTTAATTTTATATTAAAAGATATTTATATCTTGATTTTTACGGAAAACACCCGTTATTTTACCGATTAACCGAAATTTCACCTAAACGAATTTCAAAACATTACAATCTTCCCCCCTCAGAGAAATTCGGTCTCCGAATTTAAATTAAAACTCCCCCCAAATACTAAAACATTTAAACAAGACCATCAAGTCGTCAGGGCTCCGAAATCATAAATACATGAAATACATCGTAGCGCAATGCATGCGCATAAAAAACGGATATATAAACCAAAAATCAAAACTCCGTCAAGCATCCTGCAATCATCAGAGTTATGGGGAAGACATCAATGTCAATATCCAATACAAAAACCAACTTGATGTACATCATTAAAACATCTGGAAGCAATGCACGCCAAACCTTTTCAAATCGCTGTGCGATGTGTGTATCACTGCACAGTGGCGGACATCCATTGTGAGAAAATAACTATATATATATATCCTTTGTTATACATACACGTCCCGCCATTTTGAAAGTAGTTTAGAAGGGTTTACCTTGTAAAAATTTCGTGTCATCATGGACACGTAGATAAATACTTAGACTATAGCTCCTCTTGGAAATCCCTTCGATAACTATCAATGCATGCAAAAATATACTCAGGTACTGTCCTCTGACTAGTCCTGCTCAGTACTAAACCAAATAGCAAGTATCATAAAATATACTGCTCCATAAGAAATCAATCCCAAATATATATATGAATGCCACGTGCGTCTGGTGCGCACGGAAATCGAAATCCATGCCATACATGTGCACATAAATAAAATCTGAGTGCAACGGGTGTGCACGAAAACACCTGTCAAGGGCAACGTTTGTGCCCGACTGCAAAACCAGGTGCATCTGATATGCACGAAGAATCTCGATTTAGTGCATCTGGTGTGCACCAAAATCGCATCAAGCTCGTCAAATATGCGCAAAATCCAAGTCAAGTGCACAAGGTGCACGAAAAAAAATATCGAATATCACAATCAAAATCGACGGTATACAACATATCTCAATCTAAATCTAAATCAGGTATAGCGTGGTATATAATCTCACAACTATGTGTATCAGCATGCACAAAAATCGAATCGAAATACTAAAAGTGCATGAAAACTATGCCGAAGCATAAGTCAAATCATATGCATGCCCTAGACATGAAATCAAATATCATGAAACCCGGTCATCAAAACTCAATCATGAAATAAATCACCTGTAAATACTGAAATCCAAGGTGACGGATACGTGATAGTCAATCACAAAATCACAAATCATAAATGCTGTCGTCGATATGTCCATCCTTCAAGGTCAAGAAGGGGTCGGTGCATCCAATGCTAGCAGAGCAAGATATCTACTTGCCTTCTTATCATGGCCTATCGCTTAGTGCCCTCAGGCTCTCGTCTCTCACTGCAAATTGCTAAGTACATAGCTTCTCGGCTCAACGGTCCAATATGGAAACGATAATGGAAGTAGTCCGCTATGGCACATCTTCTAAAGATCTATGGCCATCTCTTATGGTCACTCATAACATGTCTCGTCGACGATGGTGAACTCTGGCCTGCTGGGTATGCGTCATATGACCGCTCCTAGGTCCAGGTCTTCTCATTCAGTATTTCCAGAAAGGTCCTGTCGAAGTCTCTCCCAAGTCTCATTTCTGTCGAACTGCCCAGAAGTCATCATCCTTACCAAATCTATTTCTTGTTCCGGAACGGCTGCATACTCATCACGACTCTTTCTGGAAGATATATCCATAGTCAACGCTTCTGCTTGCGTATCACATCACTGATGTCGGCGGAGTGTAACGTCATCTCATCAAGATCTCGTATGAACCTCTTACTCCACTTTTCTCTAATGTCGACCGATTCGGACTCGCCTCCTCATAGCTACATGGACTGCACTCCAACGGCTATACTCATATCTGGAATCTTCCAAGCAATGTATCATATCACATGATATCCGAATGAAGTCGAACTATCCGATCGATTGTCAAAACCTCATAATCCCCCAAGAGCTCAACATCTTGGGTACATTTTAATAGTATCGAATATATGCCACAGCACCTATGGACCAACCGTAGAAGGGCAAACCCAAGCCTCATTAATGGCACCGCTGAACTGCCGCAAACCCTAAGGTTCACCGGCGTTCCATGGTCATTAAGTCGAGTTAGGGTTTCATTCTTCTAGAAGGTCCGTAGAATTGCTTGCATTGTCTTCCGAATACTTTAAACTTGGAAAATGGGTCCCTGACATTCGATCATCTCTATCGACTCTCAACGTATCAGCGTGAAGTCATCTCTAGCTGGAATCAATCTATCTGATGACCTCGCATCGGGGTAGGCAATGAATCACATGTCCTAGTCTTTCATCTCTGGTGACTAGCGATCTTCTATCATATCTCGAAGTATAACTCGTGCGGCATTAGATTCAAACATCTGGAACGATATCTTTCCATTCGCCGAAATCACTGGCTCATTCGTTCGCACACTGAACAGTGCCTCAATCATCAAAATAATTTGTGCTCTGACGGTCATCACAATCTGGCTGGCCTCTTGAAGTGGCCCAATCCTCTGGTGCTGATCTGCACGTCCGAGAAATCTCGTAAAAGCGATCCATCAAACGGTCGTGGCGCGAAAACACAATGAAACGATGCCTCCCTATGCAATCGTATGTCCCTGGAATCACGCCCTGGTCAGTCCTCGTCGATGACGAGCTCATGCTGACCGCAACACTAGCCGTAGCTCTCCATGCCCGTAGAACCGTGATAACAAAACCATAAACTGGTACCGATGAGGCTAGATCATAGGAAGGAATATAATGCTGTGCAAGAAATGTACATCCTAAGGCTTCGTATATGGAGTATCGTATCGTAAATATGCCGCGGAACATACGTATGGTACGTCAATCTACTCAAGCTACCTACTCCATTAACCAAGGGTCGTCCTACACTCCGAAGGTAAAAACTAACGCTCTGATAACAACTTTGTCACGACCCGAAAAGTACGGAACATGACCGGCACTTAAATTACAAAACGCCTCGAGGCGTACGTAATCTAAGTAACCCAAAACCCAGAAATCAAAACCAAAGAAGCAGTAGAGTGAAGGAAAAACCAATTTAAAGCAAGTAGTTTTAACAACATAGGCCGAAGTATGTATTTTTAAAATCTCAAGTATTTTCTGAAAATTTCGGCAGAGTCTCCTTTGTAAATACTGGCCCCAAACGGGATACAACATGAATAGTATACGAAATAATTAAAAAGGCATCCCCAAGTGAGAGCTAGCTCTTCGTCAATCGACGGTCACAACCACACAATCAATATAATATACAACGCCGAAGGGCGAGGATCAAAACTCAAAAGGAAACTCAAAACAACATGAAAACCATAATAATACAACGCGCGACTCTAAGGTCGAAATAATAACAAATCCGGTCTTCTATCTCTATCAAATATACAATCTGGTTGATGGAGTTTCTAGATATAACTGAAATAATAAATTGTAAGTCCATGTCACGCACCCCACATGCTCGCGGGGAGGCGGAATATATGAAAAACAATTATCAAAGCTTCGTAACACGGACTCGAGCACACAGATCGTGTCAAAACCATTGCTAGCAAACTACGAGAGGTTTAACTACTCGGATTCGAAGTTATACCTCACGTTACTTGTCCTTCGGGTCTTCATCGCCGTCCTCCACACTTCGTTGGCTCTATGGAACATGGGCACCTCAACGGCCTCCTCGAGTCAAAGACGATCCACCCGAGAGCCTATAGTCCGAGCTTCTATCTCGAATCTGAGATAACTACGGCTTCTGGTTTGCTAATCTAGAAGTCCTAGAGGGTGTATAGTATTTAAATGGATTACTTAGTCACTTAAACCTTAGGATTCTCAACTCATGAGAGCTTTTAGGGTTTGAGGAAGAAGATGAAGACTTGAGGAGAGAGAAAGCTTTTGTGATAATGATAATGAATAATACTCATGAAAAAATATAATGAAGCATACAAATATCTCTTGATAAATATCTAGAAATATCTTGTGAACTTCAATTAATCCTAAGGGTGAATCACCTCATGAGTCATTAAGCATTTAATGAAAACTTATAACTCATCTCTCCACCTCATTTGTGTTTAATCCAAAAGAAATAAATACAAATAAGTCATCTTCTTCTAGAAGCTTCCCGACAAATTACGAGACTGCCCCTCCCATCCGTATTTCCGAAAAACACGGATAAACTTTGATTGAATAAATCCATCTGTATAATACTAGAATCTGTCTTAAACCAAAGCCCGCTAGTATTATCTGCCCGATCATAATACGTGCACAAGTGTACGTAAGTGATCACGTCCCTACCGTAAAACCATACGGCCTCTACACCTTTGGCCCGGTGCAGGGAAACTCTCTGTGTGGGACTCTAAAGACTCGACACTACGGTGGCAGTGGGTTTAACCACAGGCCGCAAGCGGTACTAGCAGTACGTAACGGTCCCCAGGTAGATGTCGATAAGAAGGACGATGAGGAAGCCCATCCGAACTCCAACTGAGTCTGATGTGACAATCTCCGTACAGTCCGGTCTGTTCGTCAAGGACTATCGCATATCAGGCCTAGGGGCGGTAAACGTCAGACCCCTAATAGCGGTATAAGTCGTGTCGGAGTGAAGCCCATTACACCTTAAGAAACTACTGGAACCTACCAGTAAATCTCGTTTGCCCTGGCCAGGGACTTTGCGTAATGGCTCTCCATACACAGCGCGATATCAACCCCCAATACCGGGAGAGACGAATCCTGTCTAACAGCCACTGCCTCCAAGTGCTTCGGGACTGCACCCAACTACTACCTGTTTGCATGACTCCTTTGAGCCGTGGTAGGGTAGTAATCTAAGAACAGTGGGAACACACCCGAGACGAAGTAGCAGTGTCAAGTTGACGGACTAAGCTGTACTCATGTCACCTGGGAACTGCTATCTGACGATAGGTATAAAACCAACCTACAGTTTCCAGCGAGTCCTGTCCGGTGTATTCGTAACCTAACGAGCACCAGCATACTATCTCTAGTACGACGTACTGATGGATGTGGGACAGACCATCTCCCTATGCTGGGATGAGAAGCGTACATACCAGTCTACTCCGGAGTATCGATGCCCTATCTCGATAATCCTATGACCAGGGACCAGTATATGATGTTTCTTATAGACTACCCAGCCCCCACTAGTGTGATTGCCATCACAACGCCGGTAATCAAGCAAAGATCCTAAGGGCTCTACTAATATGTATAAGCGATATGTTAAAAGAAACACATGCACATATTAAAGTAGAAACAAACCAAGTAGCATACTACCATTTTTAGCAAGACTGTTAATACAACTGTGAATATCCCAAGCTTCCTTTATGTAATATACAAACTAGTATGTTACAGTAATGGCCTCTTGGGCATAAACACTAACAATCTCCCACTTGCACTAGGGCCATGTACTGGCATATCGCAAACCTATCATCCCGAATAGCCTCTTGAGCTGCGTCTGAGGAATGGCCTTTGTGAATGGATCAGCAGTGTTATTCTCCGTATCTACTCTCTTCACCTCGATCTCCCGGCGATCTACGATCTCCTTGATCAGGTGATACCGCCTTATGATTTATCTGGACTTCTGTTGGGACCTGGGTTCCTTCGCTAAAGCTCTAGCGTCGTTGTTGTCACAATACAGAGGTATTGGATCAACAGTGGTAGGAACCACCTGAAGTTCTGTTAGGAACTTCTTCATCCAGACAGCTTCTTTTGCGGCATCGCAAGCAGCTATGTACTCCGCTTCCATTGTTGAGTCAGCAACGGTGTCCTTCTTGGAACTCTTCCAACAGACTGCCCTTCCATTGAGGGTAAATACATAACCCGACATGGACTTGGAGTCAACCTTGTCACTCTGGAAGCTGGAGTCAGCAAAGGCCTCGATTTGGAGGTCTTTTCCGCCATACAACAAGAACATCTCCTTAGTCCTCCTCAGGTACTTGAGAATGTTCATTACTGCTATCCAGAGCTTCTCCCCTGGGTTTTCCTGATACCGGCTTACAACGCTTAATGCGTATGTTATATCTGGTCTGGTACATAACATCACATACATTATAGAGCCTACCGCAGAAGCTTAGGGTATAATCGACATGCGAGCCCTTTCCAAATCAGTCTTGGGAGACATCTCTTTGGAGAGGGTGATTCCGTGACAAGCCGGTAGGTTACCGCGATTAGAATCATCCATACTGAATCTTTTCAACATGGTGTTTATGTACCTGGACTGTGATAGTCCCAACATCCTCTTTGATCTATCACGATAGATCTGGATCCCCACAATGTAGGTGGCATCACCCATGTCCTTCATGGAGAACTTCTGTGACAAGAATCCTTTGACTGACTGTAGCATAGGAATGTCATTTCCTATTTGGAGAATGTCATCCACGTACAAGACGAGGAATACTACAGCTCTCCCTACAATCTTACTGTATATGTTCATATGGATTCTTGATAAAGTCGAATTCTTTGACAGTATCATCAAAACAGATGTTCCAACTCCGCGATGCCTTCTTTAGTCCATAAATGGACTTAAGCAACTTGCACACTTTACCGCTGCTCCCACTCTGAATGAATCCCTTTGGCTGATCCATATAGACGCATTCTTCAAAATTACCATTTAGAAAAGCCGTCTTTACGTCCATCTGCCAGATCTCATAATCCTGAAAGGCAGCAATGGCAAGAAGGACCCGAATGTATTTGAGCATAGCCACTGGAGAAAAGGTTTCGTCATAGTCCAAATTAGGTCTTTGACGAAAACCCTTTGCAACAAGTCTAGCCTTATATCTTTCAACCTGTCCATCTACACCAATCTTCTTTCTGAAGATCCATTTGCGTCTTTGTCACGACCCGAAATAGCCCGTGACTGGCACTTGAATCATATGAAGTCCATAGGACCCCATCTAATCCAAGTAATCCAAAAAGCCCAAAAGTCTAAAACCATTTAAAATAATAAATGAAGGAAAATAGTTTTTAGTAGTGAAGAAAGAATGTTTCAAGCAAGGTTTTTAAATAATTAAGACGAATATGCATTTTAAAATGTATAATCTTTTCTAAAAATTTCGACAGAGTTTCCTTTGTAAATACTGGCCCCGAACGGGGTACAACAAGAATAATATATATGCAATGATAAAAGGCATCGCCAAGCGGGAGCTAGCTCTTCGTCAATCGACGGTCACAACCACGCAAGAAAAATAATATACAACGCCCAAGGCAACAAGAAACTCAAAATAACATGAAAACCGTAATACTACAGCGTGACTCTACGGTCGAAATAATACATAATAGATTATTAAGTCTGAAACAAAATACAAGTTTTGGTTGATGGAATTTCTAGATACAATGAATAATGCATCAACAATGTTGGTTCTGATTCAAAAGAACCCACCTACCAAGCAAATCACCCGCAAAAGAATCAGTGTGCCAGAAATGCCGCCATGGACCCTGTACGGCAAAACCTGCAAGAAGTTGTGGCACAACGGGGGTGAGTTGCCAACTCGTGAATAGAAAATAGCTACAAGTAGAAATCGAATGCATGACATACTCCTAGGTCAATACGATCAGATATATATAAACCTCAAAAGTTTAAGTCTGAAGCATGGTAAGGTGGCAATGTAACATCTATACATGTATGTAGTGCCAAGTGCATGTGCCAGTGCCTCAGGTAATAACATATCATAAATACAAGGTATGTCTGCATGAATAAGTATGATGAAGTATCTAATATCAATACACATATATTAGCGTCCCATTGCACTAATATTGGTGTAAGGGCATATATAATAGCGTCCTCATCCACTGTTATACATACAAATGAGGTATGATCAATGTAATCAAAGTCTGTATGTGATCAATGACTGTATATATGTGGATCCCGTCCACCTGTCACCCAATGACAATAAGC
Source organism: Agapanthus africanus (assembly GCA_030015575.1). Classification (NCBI taxonomy): domain Eukaryota; kingdom Viridiplantae; phylum Streptophyta; class Magnoliopsida; order Asparagales; family Amaryllidaceae; genus Agapanthus; species Agapanthus africanus. Next base: position 336,472,417 of record CM057345.1, on the reverse strand, counting down.
ATCATGCATGTAAATATCGTAGAGCATATGCATGGAAATATGAGGATATAATCAAATCATGGAATCGAGTGGCTAGTATCGACACTTGAAAACATCATGAAAACCTGTGCCTAGCATCGACACGTAAATCCTCATGCATCGGGCTCCGTCTGCGGTATCGGCCCTCGGCCCCGGCAGCACGGGTCGGCCCCTATCCATCTCTCAACTCCGGTCGGTATCCTCCGGATATCCGCCGAGCTCAAATACAATCACCGGTAGGTAGTAGTCCCTCTGCCAGGCTCACCGTCTACTACACAGCGATCCGTTCTCGCCCCGGGATACCATACCGGGCCCACCATGTACCCGCAATCGGCCTCATCCGCCTTCTCGAATCGGGTTTCACATGTCGCTATCAGCACCGAGAAAATACATGGTGGACGCACTGAAATATCATATCAAGGGTAACCGGGTTTTTAAAACAATTACATATTTTCTTTTGAAATATCCACGGTTCCCAAATCGAGAAATATCATGGAAACAACATATTTCAATGCGTATAATCAAAAGCATGATATATGCGACATGTAAAAGAAATGCAAGCACATCTGTCTATCATGCAACCTGGAATAGTAATATGGACATATTGAGGGAAACCGCTCTTTTAAAATGAATCGGTTTTAAAGAGTATCTTGCGATTCCCAAATCTAGAATATCATCTATGTACGTGCAAATATGTATGTGTACAAGTATAAGTGTACAACAGGTAGGTGCACAAGTATGAGTGTACAGTAAGTATGTGTACAAGTATAAGTGTACAATAAGTATGTGTACAAGTATACCATGTAAGGGTCATATCCTGAATGCAACAGTACTATAGTGTAGTGACATGGCAATTATCGATGATGAAGTGTGTGAGCCGGCAAGCAAGTGTACGTGGAACATACGCATCATCGATAAGGGTGCTGGTGTCCTAACAGCATGGTCCTAATATAGAAATAACACATGCAATGTGATGCAATGCAAACTGTAAGAATGTGCGGAATCGTATAATAAACGCAACAGTAAAGAATCTACATCCATATGTATATGTCATGCAGTTTTTCCATTTGAAATAAGACGAATCGGGGTTTTAGTAAAATAAGGGCGACGGTGTTTTTATGAAAAGGTGCGTCTATTGAAATATCCTTAGAATCCCTTAGAAATACTCCCGACCCGTTAGTTTTGAAATAGGTATGACTCGGGTCTTGTCTAATGTCTACTAAGTAATCTACATCTAACTATCAAGTCAAACGGGAGGGATATGGAAACCACCTAAATCTGAGTCGATATAATATAAATATAAATATAATAGTCGTTGATCCCGCCTCAATAGTATCGCGTACTATATCGTATATCATCTGACATCCTCGAGTCATGAGTGCGGATCAGTCATCAATATAAAGCTGGTACGGTAAATCGTCGTACGGTATCCCAATAGCTGGGTGCGGGTCAATATCATAATCATCACATCAATTATCTGGTATCCTTACCATCATATCACATAATCTGGGGTACTGATCTAAGTCTAGTACCAATCGATACCATCTATATAACTGTATGTGTAAACACACGTCCAAAGGCCCACTAGAGATCACATGTCATATCCCAAATACGAATCACATCACATCACCGATATCACGGCACTATGCCCAAACTCATCGACTCATCTCCAATGTCATCCACTATCCCCGTCATCACAATATAAGTATAGCAAATAAGCATGTGTGTGCGTGTGGGTGTAAACCTATTCTAGGGTTCGCGACTAGGAACTACACTAGTTTACTTCTAATCCAAATATATCTATTTTACACCTAACACAAGAACCACGACACACTATAGACTATCATATATATAATATATACATATATAGTATACCAACTACGGACTGTGGGGGTGCTATACGCCATCCACCCGACTTCCCCCGTACATATAATCTACTCACCTTGCTTCCCGTGTGCCGATGCCGATGTCGCCATCTTTATCTTCAACGCCTCGACGTCACATGGGGTACCTACAAGTATATCACAAACGCTAAAGCACATGAAAATCACATCGGAAAACCAAAATGACATACGCTACGCCCATAGGTTAAAACCTATAGTCTCGCATGCAAACACGACTGATAACCCTTTGCCGTTGACGTTCAAACGCCACCTGACAGAAATGAATCACCAAATATCAAAATCCATGCTAAAACAAGTCATAAACCATGCGCCAACACAAGAAAACTACCCCAGATTCTACCCTTGATGGAATCAGCCAAAATTGCACATGCCAAGGGTCAAGTTTACTAGTAATATGGCCCAGAAACAAAAACGAGGCCAAACCCACCTGCTCTGGCCGCAAATTGTGGCTAGATAGGATTTATCTGCGGCCTGAAAGATGGGTTAGGGGCTAGGGCTTTGGGTGGTGGTTCCTGGGTGCCTGCACATCTCACTATTAAATCAATTTTATTTTCAGGTGTCTCGGGTGAAAGCAGATTTAGAAAAACACTCCCAGATTTACAGTTTTTCTAGATATCGATTCACTAAATCCGTATTCTGGGTTTTAATTCAGGTTTGGGTCCAAAATAACATCACAACATGGGTTCTAAGGTCACAACAAGCCTCAATTTCACCTTTGATTTCAGATCAACCCTAAATCCTAACTTGGAATTTCTCAAGTCCACAAAACGACACAATAACGACATGAAACAAGTATAGATGCACAAGGAATTAGAATACTATACTGAGGGTGCAGAAATTACCTCCTTTGGCAACTCAAGAATTTTCTTGAGTTGCTCAAAGTCCTCCAAATCCATTCTTTCTAGGTCCAATATGTAGCTAGTGAGCTTGGGGACATTTTTTGTGAAATGGGAATAAGGTTTTGGGGTTGTATTCATGGTGGATCTAGGGTTTTTGTGAAGTGGGAGAGAGAGGGATAGCAGCTGCAGCAAGGGGGAGGAGAGGGGAGAGGAAATGGTGTGAAGAAATGAAAGGGAATGGTTCTACAAGTCAAAAAGTAAACCCCATGCCTACCTTCCTCTCTCCTAATCATTCTTACCTTTTTCTTTTCTCCAAATTCCTTCACACTCAAATAGTAAACCCTAAGCAACCATGCACCCAAAACATGTGAGAAAATGTGACAAGTGTGGAAAAATGATATGTGCACCTTTTTGCACAAAAATGCTAAAAATCCGATTAGCGATTTTTAATCGCGATTAGCACTAAATTAGCATATAATTAATCATAAAAACTTAAAAATGGAATAATTCCATAAAATACCCTATTTTATAATTTTCCATAATTTTTCCAAAATATTCCCCATTTATCGGTATTTAATTATACCGAAATATTAAAATATTCATTAAAATAATATTAAATTATAAAAATTCCCAAAAATAATATTTTATTTTTTTAAAATGTTACAATCTTTCCCCCTTAAAGAAATTCGGTCCCCTAATTTAAATTTAAACCCCTAAATTCTAAAACATTTCAAAAGAAATCCAAATTGTCGGGGCTCCGAAATCATCAATACATAAAACGCATCATAGCGCAATGCATGCGCATAAGTAATGAGCAGATAACTCAAATTCGAAACTCCGTCAAGCATCCCGCAACCATCAGAGTCATGATAAAGAAACAAATGTATAATCCAAAGCAAAATCAATATGATATAAATCCGAATTATACATGTACATAGCTGAAGTAAAAGCATGCAAAATATATCCCGGTACTGTCATCTGACCAGTCCTGCTCAGTATGAAAACACATAGCAAATATCATAAAAATGTACTGCTTCATAAGAAATCAATCCTAAAAATGTATATAAGAATACCCTGTGCGTCTGGTGCGCACGGAAATCAAAATCCATATATGTGCCATACATTTGCACAAAACAACATTTAAGTGCAATGGGTGTGCATGAATCATCTGTCATAGGCAATGTGTGTGCCTGACAGCAAAATCAGGTGCATCTGACATGCACAAAGAATCTCGATTTAGTGCATCTAGTGTGCAGCAAAATCGTATCTCAAAACATGCGCCCAACATGCGCGAAAATCCAAATCAAATACACGAAGTGCAAGAAATCAATGTAAATATCAAAATCGAAATCGACAGTATACAATACGACTAAATCTAAATCAGGTATACCGTATGTATAAATTCACAACCATGTGCATCAAATCGAATCAAAACACTATAAGTGCATGAAAACGACGCTGGAAGCGTAAATCAAATCACCGGCATAAAATAGACATGAAATCACAATCCATACCTTAAGAGTAATAACTATGCGCAAGGTATAAATACCCAGTAGGTGCAACCATGGTGTAAGAAAACAATTATCATGAAACTCAGCCATCAAGACTAAATCATGCGAACAGAACGCCCAAAATACTGAAATCTAAGGTGACGGATACGTGATAACCGAATCACAAAATCACAAATCATAAATACCGTCGTCGGTAGTCCTTCCTTCAAAGTCGAGAAGGTGTCAGTGCATCCAATGCTAGTAGCGCAAGACATCTACTTGCCCCTTACTCACGGTCTGGCGTCCTCCGTCTCTGGGTCCTTATCTTCTCTACGGATTACCTATCTCGCAATCAATCGGCCCATCAGCCCTGTCAGGCGTGCTAACGGGGATGATCCTGTTCTGGCACTTCTCTGGTCATCTCTCGGTCAATCATCATGACCACTCGTAAAGAAGCATGTCACTAGCATCGGCCTCTGGCTCTGTGAATGCACGTGACACATCTGATCCTGGGTGCAAATATCATTGCAGCAGTGTCCTGGAAGGAATCCTGCTCAGGGTCTCTTCCGATCTTGCCTATGCCGAACTGTACAGAGGCTGGTACTCTTACATCATCTTTTCTTGTTTTCTGGACATCTGCGTGTTCCGCACACATTTCCTCGGAAACTGGCCGTACCCCAACGCCTCTGTAAGCCTATCAGGCCTCTAGTCTCGACGGGAAGTAATGACACCTCGTCAACGTCTCGCATGAACCTCTTGTCCCGCTTGTTTTTATCATCGTCCACTATGACGTCACGCCGTGCTATCTACGCACTGCAACTGTTCTCGGCCACGGTCAATCCGAAGTCTCTCGCACGGACTCGAAATCGCGTACTCTATAGCTTCATCATTCTGTAGAAGATGTCTAGCCGAACAGGTCCTCAGGAACGCGTCCCAACAATCGGAGGAATACTCAATACTCGTCCGTCCTCGATCAACTCATAACGCATCTGGGTGAGGTCCTTTAGCCGAACCTAGTCAACTATCTCGTCGACGATGCCGAACTTTGGCCTGCTGGGTGTGCGCAATATGACCACTCCAGGGTCCAGGTCTTCTCGTATAGTATTCCAGAAAGGTCCTGTCGAGGTCTTTCTCGAATCTCGTTTTTGCCGAATTGCCCGGAAGTCATCATCCTTTACTGAAGCTAATTCTTGTTCCGGAACGGCTGCATACTCATCGCAACTCCTTCTGGAAGGTATATCCATATACTACGCCTCTGCTTGTGTATCGCATCTCTGATGTCAGCGGAGTGGAACGTCACCTCGTCGAATTCTCGTGCGAACTCTTTACTTCACTCGGCTCCAACGTCGACTGATTCGGATTCGTCTTCTCGTGGCTGCATGGACTGCGCTCCAATGGCTATGCTCGTATATGGAGTCTCCCAAGCAGTGTGTCCTATCAAATGATATCCGAATGATGTCGAACCATCCGATCGACTCGTCAGAACCTCATAATCCCCCAAGAGATCAACATCATGGGTACAGTTTAATAGTATCGAGTACATACCACAGCATCAGTGGTCCGGCCGTAGAAGGGCAAACCCAAGCCTCACTAATGGCGCCGCGGAACTGCCGCAAACCCTAAGGTTCAAAGGCTTTCAAATGGTCATTATGTCGAGTTAGGGTTTCATTCTTCTAGAGGGTCCATAGAATCACTTGCACGTCTTTCCAAATACTTTAAACTTGGAAAATATGCTCCTGACATTCGATCGTCTCTATCGACTCTCAACGAATCTGCGTGAAGTCGCCTCTAGCTGAAATCAATCTATCTGATGACCTCGCATCGGGGTGAGCGAACGAACCACATGTCCTAGTCATTCATCCTCGGGTGACTAGCGACCTTCCATCATATCTCTAAGTATATACTCATGCTGCAGTAGCTTTAATCATTTGGGCGATACCTCGTCATCTGCAGCAACAACTGGCTCCTTCGTCTGTACGGTGAACAGCGCCTCAATCCTCCAGGAAAGGCGATACATTGGCGGTCATCTCTAAATCGGTCTGCTCTAGATCTGAGTAAGACTCTCCACACTGGAAATCTTCAACTCAACCGGGCCTGCTCCGGCGCATAAATCGGACGAATCACCTTCGTCTCTCAAATCGGGGTAGACTAGCTATCATCTGTCTCATATCTGCCTGCAAGCTCCGGCGATCTCAGCTCGTAAGCTCCGGAAGCGACATCCTATCAATCTGAGCAATAGCTGGTTCATCTGTCTGCACGGTAGGCGACATCATAATCACTTAGGTATGCTGTACATCAACAGTCCTCTCTTACTGGCAGCTCTAACAATGGCCCGATCATCCGATGTAAAACCAAGCACTCGCCTCCACAAGAGGTCACCGTCATCAATACTAACTCGAGACGTTCCCATGTCACCAGAAAACACAATGGTCGGCCCTCGTACCAGACGAGCTCGCCCTAACCGTAACACTAGCAGCAGCTGAAACTGCGCTCAAACAATGGCGACAGGAACCTCAACCGAGTATCGAAAATAGCAGATCAATGACAAGAAAGAAAACAACAGATCCAGAATGGATACATGATCATAAGAAGGAACAGCATCAATGAAAGTATGATCATGGAACTAATAGAATCGAGGATCTCAAATGGATATATAATCATGGATATGAAGAGAATCACTGATCTCGAAAATATGTACATCCTAAGGTTTCTTAAGCGGTGTGGCGTGTCGTAAGTATGCCGCCGAACATACACACGGTACGTCACTCTACTGAAGTCACCTACTCCATCAACCAAGGGTCATCCTACATGACGAAAGTTCGAGTCTAATACCCTCTCGACTAAGTCTAAGTTCCGTAAGGTCAAGCCTAAGTTCCGTATATATATAAACGCCTTAGGCTCCACATAGTCAAACTTAGACTCGAACCAAGGTCAACCTAGCGCTCTGATACCAACTTTGTCACGACCCGAAATAGCCCGTGACTGGAACTTGAATCATATGAAGTCTATAGGACCCTATCTAATCCAAGTAAGCCAAAAAGCCTAGAAATTTAAAACCATTTTAAATAATAAATGAAGGAAAATAGTTTTTAGAAGTGAAGAAAGCATGTTTCAAGCAAGGTTTTTAAATAACTAAGCCGAATATGCATTTTAAAATGTATAATCTTTTCTAAAAATTTCGGCAGAGTTTCCTTTGTAAATACTGGCCCCGAACGGGGTACAACAAGAATCATATATATGCAATGATAAAAGGCATCCCCAAGCGGGAGCTAGCTCTTCGTCAATCGACGGTCACAACCACGCAAGCAAAATAATATACAACGCCCAAGGGCGAGGATCAAAACTCACCAAGAAACTCAAAATAACATGAAAACCGTAATACTACAGCGCGACTCTACGGTCGAAATAATACATAACAGGTTACTAAGTCTGAAACAATATACAAGATTTGGTTGTTGCAATTTCTAGATGCAATGAATAATACATCAACAATGGTGGTTCTGATGCAAAAGAACCCACCTACCAAACAAATCACCCGCAAAAGAATCAATGTGCTAGAAATGCCGCCATGGACCCTGTACGGCAAAACCTGCAAGAAGCTGTGGCACAACGGGGGTGATTTGCCAACTCGTGAATAGAAAATGTCTACAAGTAGAAATCGAATGCATGACATACTCCTAGGTCAATACGATCGGATATATATAAACCTCAAAAGTTTAAGTCTGAAGCATGGTAAGGTGGCAATGTAACATCTATACATGTATGTAGTGCCAAGTGCTCGTGCCAGTGCCTCAGGTAATAACATATCATAAATACAAGGTATGTCTGCATGAATAAGTATGATGAAGTATCTAATATCAATACATATATATTAGCGTCCCATTCCACTAATATTGGTGTAAGGGCATATATAACAGCGTCCCCATTCACTGTTGTATATACAAATGAGGTATGATCAATGTAATCAAAGTCTGTATATGATCAATATCTGTATATATGTGGATCCCGTCCACTTGTCACCCAATGACAATAAGCATCATGCATGTAAATATCGTAGAGCATATGCATGGAAATATGAGGATATAATCAAATCATGGAACCTGAGTGCCTAAAATCGACACTCAAAAACATCATGAAAACCTGTGCCTAGCATCGACACGTAAATCCTCATACATCGGGCTCCGTCTGCGGTATCGGCCCTCGGCCCCGGCAGCACGGGTCGGCCCCTATCCATCTTTCAACTCCGGTCGGTATCCTCCGGATATCCGTCGAGCTCAAATACAATCACCGGTAGGTAGTAGTCCTTCTGCCAGGCTTACTTTCTACTACACAGCGATCCGTTCTCACACCAGGGTACCATACCGGGCCCACCATGTACCCGCAATCGGCTTCATCCGCCTACTCGAATCGGGTTTCACATGTCGCTCTCAGCACCAAGAAAACACATGGTGGACGCACTGAAATATCATATTAAGGGTAACCGGGTATTTAAAACAATTACATATTTTCTTTTGAAATATCCATGGTTCCCAAATCCAGAAATATCATGGAAACAACATATCTCAATGCGTATAATCAAAAGCATGATATATGCGACATGTAAAAGAAATGCAAGCACATCTGTCTATCATGCAACCTGGAATAGTAATATGCACTTATTGAGGGAAACCACTCTTTTAAAATGAATCGGTTTTAAAGAGTATCTTGCGGTTCCCAAATTTTGAATATCATCTATGTATATGCAAATATGTATGTGCACAAGTACGAGTGTACAACAGGTAGGTGCACAAGTATGAGTGTACAATAAGTATGTGTACAAGTATAAGTGTACAATAAGTATGTGTACAAGTATGACATGCAAGGGTCATATCCTGAATGCAACAATACTGCAGTGTAGTGACATGGCAATTATCGATGATGAAGTGTGTGAACCGGCAAGCAAGTGTACGTGGAACATACGCATCATCGATAAAGGTGCTGGTGTCCTAACAGCATGGTCGTAATATAGCAATAACACATGCAATGCGATGCAATGCTAACTGTAAGAATATGCGGAATCGTATAATCAACGCAACAGTAAAGAATCTACATCCATATGTATATGTCATGCTGTTTTGCCATTTGAAATAAGACGAATCAGGGTTTTAGTAAAATAAGGGCTACGGTGTTTTTAAGAAAAGATGCGTCCTTTGAAATATCCTGGAATTCCTAAACGAGAATGGGATTTTCTCTCAGCTAACTCCTCCATATACACCACAGCACAACGGTGTATCGGAACGGAGGAACCGCACCCTATTAGATATGGTGCGCTCTATGATGTGTATAGCTGAGTTACCTATTTCCTTCTGGGGATATGCACTGGAGACAACAGCATACATACTGAATAGGGTTCCTACCAAATCTGTGCCTACCACCCCATATGAGATATGGGAGGGGAAAAGACCATATCTTAATTTTATTAAGATATGGGGTTCCCCGGCTTATGTCAAAAGACAAAAACCGGACAAACTCGAGGCAAGGACTGTTTTGTGTAAGTTTGTTGGATATCCCAAGCATTCGCGAGGGTATATCTTCTACCACAGTGAGGAACAAAGGGTGTTTGTTGCTCAACACGCCACCTTTTTAGAAAAGGAATTTCTTGCAAAAGAGATTAGTGGCTCTGAGGTAGAACTGGAAGAGGTTCCAGCTGTACAAACCATAACATAAGATTTGGTAGAACCAGAGGATTCGGTAGTTCCCGATGAACCCCAGCCACTCCGCAGATCTAGTAGGGTTCCTCACCCAACTGAGAGATACTACGGTTTTCTCATGGTTGGTGGGAGCGAGGATTGCATCATGGTTGATGATGACCCAACTGGCTTCGAGCAGGCCATCACGAGTGGGGACTCAGTGAAATGGCTGGATGCAATGCGGTCCGAGATGGAATCCATATACACCAACAAAGTATGGACTTTGGAAGATGCTCCTGAAGGGGTAAAACCCTATTGGGAGCAAGTGGATCTTCAAGAAAAAACTTGGTGTAGATGGGAAAGTGGAGACTATCAAAGCTAGACTTGTTGCAAAGGGTTTTCGTCAAAGACCAGGTGTGGACTATGACGAAACCTTTTCTCCAGTGGCTAGCTTAAATCCATTCGGATCATGCTTGCCATTGCTGCATATCATGACTACGAAATCTGGCAAATGGATGTTAAGACCGCCTTTCTAAACGGTGATTTAGAAGAGTGCGTGTACATGACTCAGCCAGAGGGCTTCGTAGATAGTGGGAGCAGCAGGAAGGTGTGCAAACTGCTTAAATCCATTTATGGATTAAAGTAAGCATCGCGGAGTTGGAACATCTGCTTTGACGTCGTTATCAAAGAGTTTGATTTCGTCAAAAACGTAGATGAACCTTGTGTCTACAAGAAGGTGGCAGAGAGTAAGGTTGTCTTCCTCATATTGTACGTGGACGACATACTCTTGATAGGAAATGACATTCCTATGCTGCAATCGGTCAAGCTCTTCTTATCACAAAGATTCTCAATGAAAGATCTAGGTGATGCCTCCTGCATACTGGGAATTATGATCTATAGAGATAGATCTAAAAGGATATTGGGATTATCCCAATCCAGGTACATTGACACCATACTAAAGAGGTTTAGTATGGAAGAGTCCAAACGTAGATTTTTACCCACGATCTCAGGACTCACTCTCTCCAAAGAGATGTCTCCCAAGACTGATTTGGAGAGAGCTCGCATGCAAGGGATACCCTATGCTTCGGCTGTAGGCTCTATCATATACACGATGCTATATACCAGACCCGATGTAGTATACTCACTAAGTGTAGTGAGTAGGTATCAAGCTGATCCTGGAGAGAGTCACTAGACAGCTGTGAAGAGCATTCTCAGGTACTTGCGAAGGACTAAAAAGATGCTCTTGGTGTATGGTAACGGAGAACTCCAAGTGGAGTCCTTTACCGTTCGAGCTTTCAGAGTGATAAGGACGACTCTAAGTCGCACTCGGGATTTGTCTTTACCCTTTGCGGAGGGGCGGTTAGCTGGAAGAGTTCCAAGCAGGAAACCGTGGCAGACTCGACGATGGAGGCTGAATACATCGCTGCCAACGATGCTGCCAAAGAGGCTGTCTGGATCAAAAAGTTCATCACTGAACTTGGAGTGGTTCTATCCATTGAGCATCCAATACCTTTGTATTGCAATAACAATGGAACGGTGACTTTGGCCAAGGAACCCAGGTTCCATCAGCGATCCAGGCATATTCTGAGGCGATATCACCTGATCCGGGAGATAGTTGATAGCCAGGAGATCGAGGTCAGGAGGGTTGACACGAAGAACAACACTGCGGATCCACTCACGAAGGCCATTCCCCAGATACAGTTTGAGAGACTCTTCAGGATGCTAGGTATGCGATACTACAGCAGCTGGCCCTAGTGCAAGTGGGAGATTGTTAGTTGTATGTATGCCCTAGAGGCCAGTATTGTACAGATGATGTTTATTATATTAGATACTTGGACATATATAGAGAGGACTTTCTTGCTCGATATGATAGTATGCTATCTGGTTGCTCTTTATCTTAAAATGTATTCTTGTCTCTTTATACTGTCTTATAGTTACATGTTGGTAAAGCCCTTAGGATGTGTACTTGACTACCTAGACTATGATGCGGATCATACTAGTGGGGACATGGTAGTCCATAAGTACATCCTTCAAGGTCCCTAGTCGTGGGTGTATCGAGACGGGGCATCGATATACCAGTGTAGACTAGCGTATACGCTTCTCGACCCAAGAGATGGGGAATGGATGATCCCATATCTATTGGTATTTGACATCAGAGATGGTATATGGGTGCTCAGTGGAGACTGGGTACACTGGACGGACTCGCCGAGAACTCCCAGATGGTATTATACCTCACGTCAGATGGCAGTTCTCTGTTGACACTTGTGCATGTTAGTCTGTAGACCCGAGATCGTCATAGAGTCTTGTGTGATTCCCACTGTGCTTTGATTTCCACCTTACCACGTCCATGAGGGCGTGCAAAACGGTGGTTTTTGGGTACAGTCCTGAGTCACATGGAGGCAATGAGCGATAGGAGTGGTTTTGTCTCTCCCGGTATTGGGGGTTGATGCTGCGCTATGCTCGATTGGCCATAACAGGGAAGTTCCTGGCCAGGGCTGAGTTAGAGATTTACTAGTAAGTGTTACCAGTAGTTTCTCGACCCGTTATGAGCCTCACATCGGCACGACTTATCGGTTATTGGGGTCTAACGTTTACCACCCCTAGACTTGATATGCAGCATATCAGACGAGGAGACCGGACTGTACGGGAAGTGTTACCGTCAGGCTTTTACAGGAGTTGGAGCGGGCTTGCTTGTTGATCTTCTGATCGCTCAATACCCGGGTAGCCGTTACGTCCAGCTAGTACCGCTGACGGCTTGTGCGTGCTTGATGTGATCATCACCTACTGCCGGTGTATTGACGAGTCTTTAGAGTCCTACGTAGAGGTTTTACTGGCTCAGGCAAAACGAAATAAGAGCATGTATGTGATATGTGCAGGACCGAGAATAATGCGTGTATGCGATACCGTATTCTATTCTCGCGACTTTATGTATCGGTCGGTTATATATGATATAGCCGGGTTATCGAATCAAGTGTTGATTCAATAAGACGATACATTGGATGTTAGTCGGTTATATGTGATATGACCGGATTATTAAGTCAAGTGTTGATTTAATAATTTATTGTATAATTGTATATTTGATATACTAGTTTACATTAAGTAACACTTGTTCACTTTAGGTTTTTTTTTCCACATGTGCACACTTTAATATATATATGTGATATATATTAAAAAGTGTTTTTCTTTTTGTATCATGGTTGATGATACACTAGACATGGGTGTGTAAGACATACACCATTCTATTTTATATGGTGGGTTATAATTATTTAAGGTAATTACAAAATTAGTGGAATTTTGGAAAGAGCATGAAGCTTGTAAAAGCTTGCTTTGCTTTGACAAAGTCTACTAGCTTTGTCTTTACTTTAGATTTTTTGTTAACCTAACCATTTGGATTAGCCTTGGTTATGTCTCTACATGAGTTAGTATATGATACTCACTCACCATGGTTAGCTCACTCACTTGATCATTATCTTTCTCATTTCATTTTCTTCATCTTCTTCCTTGAGCTAAAAAGCTCTCTAGGGTTTGATCCAAAGTGAGAAGCATTGTGAGAAATAAAATTCTAAAGAGAACCCACTTCCTATTTCTCCATCCTCTACTAGACTAGCACTTTAGTTTAGGGTGTTTGTTTCACTAATTCTCTAGTTAGTGAAGTAGAAGCTTGAGTTGGCATCCCCTCGATGTAGATCATCTTCGGCCTCGAAGACTTCAAGCAGGGACGCTCCTTTGCCTCGTGAAGCCATGCAAGAGTCCGGGAGAACTACGATAGCAGCGAAGGGACTTCAACAAGGAGCTAAAGAAGTGAAGGACCGATCTACAAAGGTTGTATTTCGTATTCACTTAGTCATAGATGCTAATTACTTGCATGTTAAACCCTAATTTTCTAGCAACGATCTTATTTAGGGTTATTCGGCATGACTAAAATTTTAAACGGGCATGGTTGATGCATTGTAGAACCTTATTAGAGTGCCTAGTAACCCTACAATTATCGCGTACTATACCGTATATCATCTAACATCCTCGAGTCATGAGTGCGGATCAATCATCAATATAAAGATCGTACGGTAAATCGTCGTACAACATCCCAATAGCTGGGTGCGGGTCAATATCACAATCATCACATCAATTATCCGGCATCCTTATCATCATATCACATAATCTGGGGTACTGATCTAAGTCTAGTACAAATCGATACCATCTATATAACTGCGTGTGTAAACACACGTCCAAAGGCCCGCTAGAGATCACATGTCGTATCCCAAATACGAATCACATCACATAACCGATATCATGGCACTATGCCCAAACTCATCGACTCATCTCCAATGTCATCCACTATCCCTGTCATCATAATATAAGTATAGCAAATAAGCATGTGTGTGCGTGTGGGTGTAAACCTATTCTAGGGTTCGCGACTAGGAACTACACTAGTTTACTTCTAATCTAAATCTATCTATTGTACACCTAACACAAGAACCACGACACACTATAGACTATCATATATATAATATATACATATATAGTATACCAATTACGGACTGTGGGGGTGCTATACGCCATCCACCCGACTTCCCCCGTAGATATAATCTACTCACCTTGCTTCCCGTGTTCCGATGCCGATATCGCCATCTTTATCTTCAACGCCTCGACGTCACGTGGGGTACCTACAAGTATATCACAAATGCTAAAGCACATGAAAATCACATCGGAAAACCAAAACGGCATACGCTACGCCCATAGGTAAAAACATATAGTCTTGCATGCAAACACGACTGATAACCCTTTGCCGTTGACGTTGAAACGCCACCCGACAGAAATGAATCACCAAATATCAAAATCCATGCTAAAACAAGTCGTAAACCATATGCCAACACAAGAAAACTACCCCAGATTCTACCCTAGATGGAATCAGCCAAAATTGCACATGCCAAGGGTCAAGTTTAATGGAAATATGGCCCAGAAACAAAAACGAGGCCAAACCCACCTGCTCTGGCCTCAAATTGCGGCCAGATGGGATTTATTTGCGGCCTAAAAGATGGGTTAAGGGCTAGGGCTTTGGGTGGTGGTTCCTGGGTGCCTGCACATCTCATTGTTAAATCAATTTTATTTTCAGGTGTCTCGGGTGAAAGAAGATTTAGAAAAACACTCCCAGATTTACAGTTTTTCCCGATATCGATTCACTAAATCCGTATTCTGGGTTTTAATTCAGGTTTGGGTCCAAAATAACATCACAACAGGGGTTCTAAGGTCACAACAAGCCCCAATTTCACCGTTGATTTCAGATCAACCCTAAATCCTAACTTGGAATTTCTCAAGTCCACAAAACGACACAATATCGACATGAAACAAGTATAGATGCACAAGGAATTGGAATACTATACTAAGGGTGCAGAAATTACCTCCTTTGGCAACTCAAGAATTTTCTTGAGTTGCTCAAAGTCCTCCAAATCCATTCTTTCTAGGTCCAATGTATAGCTAGTGAGCTTGGGGACATTTTTTGTGAAATGGGAATAGGGTTTTGGGGTTGTATTCATGGTGGATCTTGGGTTTTTGTGAAGTGGGAGAGAGAGGGATAGCAGCAGCAGCAAAGGGGAGGAGAGGGGAGAGGAAATAGTGTGAAGAAATGATAGGGAATGGTTTTACAAGTCAAAAAGTAAACCCCATAGCTACCTTTCTCTCTCCTAATCATTCTTACCTTTTTCTTTTCTCCAAATTCCTTCTCACTCAAATAGTAAACACTAAGAAACCATGCACCCAAAACATGTAAGAAAATGTGACAAGTGTGGAAAAATGATATGTGCACCTTTTTGCACAAAAATGCTAAAAAAAACCGATTAGCGATTTTTAATCGCGATTAGCACTAAATTAGCATATAATTAATCATAAAAACTTTAAAATGGCATAATTCCATAAAATACCCTATTTTAGAATTTTCCATAATTTTTCCAAAATTTTCCCCATTTATCGGTTTTTAATTATACCGAAATATTAAAATATTCATTAAAATAATATTAAATTATAAAAATTGCTAAAAATAATATTTTATTTTTTTGAAATGTTACAGTCCTACGGGTTTTACCCCATCTGGAGCAACGTCCAAAGTCCATACTCTGTTGGTGTACATGGACTCCATTTCGGTCCGCACTGCATCCAACCATTATACCAAGTCGCCGGTCTGAATGGCTTGCTGGAAGCTAGTAAGGTCATCATTATCAATGATGCAATCTTCTCGATCCCCGTCTATGAGAAAACTGTAGTATCTCTCGGGCGGATGAGACTGCCTACTACTTCTGCGGATAGGCACTGGTATGTCCCTTTCTTCTGAAACTTCTACTTCTACCATACTTTTAGTAACAGCTTATGGTTCTGGAATTTCTTCCAGTTCTATTGCGCTCCCACTCTTCTGATTTTCTAAAAATTCACTTCCAAGAAGTGGGCATGACGAGAAACAAAAAACTTTTGTTCCTCCGCGTAATAGAAATAATACCCCTTGGAGTTCTTTGGATATCCCACAAACTTACACTGTACTGAGCGTGCCTCGAGCTTGTCCGGATATTGCTTTTTTACAAAAGCTGGACATCCCCATGTCTTCAGGTACTGAAGATAGGGTTTCTTCCCACTCTACATCTGATATGGTGTGGTAGGCACAGTTTTAGTTGGAACCTTGTTCAAAAGATATGCAGCTGATTCTAGTGCATAACCCCAGAAAGATCGCGGTAACTCAGCCTTACTCATCACGGAATGAACCATATCCAATAGGGTTCGATTCCGCCTTTCCGATACACTATTGTGTTGTGGTGTGTATGGAGGGGTAAGCTGAGAGAGAATTCCATTCTCTTTTTGTAGGGTTCTTAGGCACCCTAATGAGGTCTCACAAGGCATCGAACATGCCAATATAAAAATTTATGGGTGCCGAGAGACCCGACTACGGATCGTTTGCTAGAAATCTAGGCGAAAAAGCTAACTAGTTAACACTTAACTACAAGATACGGAAATACAACCTTTGTAGATCCGGTGCTCCACCTCCATAGCTCCGCAACAAGGTCCTCTCCGCTGTCCAAATCAAATCCGGGCTCAAGCGTCGGCTTCGTCGGAGAATGGGCAAGCTAGGTCGTCGATGTCCATGCCGAAGATGATCTACGTCGAAGCATCGCTAAATCAAGCTCCGACTTCACCAAGTCCAAAAACTTGTGAAGAGAACACACTCTACTACTTGGCAAGAGGTAGAGGATGAAGAAATAGGAAGTGGGTAGACTTTAGATTTGGATTTCTCACTCATTTCCAACACTTGCCATTGATGGGGCAAGCTTTCTTCACTTGAAGAATGAAGAAGAAGAAGGAAATAGTTATGATAAGTTAATTAGAAAAAGAAAAGAATAATCAAAACTTATCATGACTAAACCATGGTAAAGTGTAGAGTATTAATCATGGTTGAAGCAATGGTTAGGGTTAAGCTAGAGACAAAATGATCACTTAGTCAAAATGTTCATGAAGCTTCATGAACAAGACAAAACCAAGCCACCATTTTCTCATTTGAATTTCTTTTATCCATTTATCAAAAAGAATAAATGAATAATTAAGAAAATAAAACCCTAAACATAAACACAACCATGGTTCAAACTTTACACATAACCAAAGTGGTATGCATCATCAAACATGATACAAACATGTGCACATAAACATATCGCATATACAATGCGCACACCCGAGCGAGAAAATCCATCTTAAGTAAACCGATACTAGTTGATGCAAAGCAATATATCAAATATATAAATATGCATTAAATCATTAAATCAACACTTGATTCAATGATCCGGTCATGTCGCACACAACCGACTAGTATTCAATGTATCGGCTTATCGAATCAACGCTTGAATCGATAACTAGGTTATATCGCATACAACCATTCGATACATTCATCACGAGAATGAAATACGGTATCACATACACGCATTATTCTCGGTCCCGCACATATCTCATATGCTCTCCTATTTCGTTTCGCTTGAGCCAGGAAACCTCTGTGTAGGACTCTAAAGACTCGTCAATACGCCGGCAGCAGGTGATGATCATATCAAACACCCACAAGCCGCAAGCGGTCTGCTAAACGTAACGGCCACCCGGGTATTGAGCGATCTGAAGATCGACGATCAAGTCCGCTCACACTCCAGTGAATCCGACCAGTAACACTACCGTACAGTCCGGTCTGATCGTCTGATCTGTCGCATATCTCGCCTAGGGGTGGTAAACGTCAGACCCCAATAGCTCGATAAGTCGTGTCGATATGATGTCTATAACAATTCGAGATACTACTGGTAACACTTACCAGTAAATCTCAGCAACCCTGGCCAGGGATTTCCTGTTATGGCCAATCGAACACAGCGCAACATCAACTCCCTATACCGGGAGAGACGAATCCCCTCCTATCGCTCATTGTCTCCATGTGACTCGGGACTGTACCCAAAAACCACCGTTTTGCACGCCCTCTTGGACGTGGTAAGATGGAAATCAAAGCACAGTGGGAACCACACAAGACTCTATGAAGATCTCGGGTCAACAGACTACTCTGTACCAGTGTCACCAGAGAACTTCCATCTGACGTGAGGTATAATACCATCTGGGAGTTCTCGGCGAGTCCGTCCAGTGTACCCAGTCTCTACTGAACACCCGTATATCATCTCTGATGTCAAACACCAATGGATATGGGATCATCCATCGCCCATCTGTATGGGTCGAGAAGGTATACGCTAGTCTACTCTGGTATATCGATGCCCCGTCTTGATATACCCTCGACTAGGGACTTTGAAGGATGTACTTATGGACTACCATGTCCCCACTAGTATGATCCGCATCATAGTCCAGGTAGTCAAGTACAGATCCTTAGGGCTTTACCAACATGTAACAGAGAGACAATCAGTGTACACGTTAAGGTAAAGAGTAACCAGATAGCATACTATCATGTCGAGCGAGAAAGTCCTCCCTATATATGTCCCAGCATCCACTACAATATACATCCTATGTATAGTAATGGCCTCTAGGGCATACATATAACTAACAATCTCCCACTTGCACTAGGGCCATCTGTAGCAGTGGTTGTAGTATCTCATACTCAACCATCCCATAAAAGTCTCTCTCTGGGAACAGGCCTTTGTGAGTGGATCCGCTGTGTTGTCCTTTGAGTCTACTCTCCTAACCTCGATCTCCCTGAAGATCAACCATCTCCATGATCAAGTGATACTGCCTTAGAATATGTCTGGATCACTGATGGGACCTGCGTTCCTTGGCATAAGCCACAACTCCATTGTCACACAATGGGAGGAACCTAGTTCATCTCATGAACCAATATACATCCAAACAGCCTCTTTGGTAGCATCTTAAGTAGCGATGTATGCTGCCTTTATCGTCTAGTATGTCATGGTATCTAGCTTGGAACTCTTCCAACATACCGTCCCTCCACTGAGGGTAAAGACAATGCCTGTGACTGACATTCAGTCGTCTTTATCACCCTGGAACCCTTCCAGTGATTCTCCCCAGGATCGATTGATACCGTCTCACTACAACTAGTGAGAATCCTAACATCCATTTAGATCTATCTCATAGATCCAAACTCAGGATTTAGCAGGTATCATCATGATCCTATGTGGAGAATCATTGTGATATTCGGAGATTGATCGAGCGTAGCATAGGAAACTCCTTCCCTATCAGGAGTATGTCATCTACGTACTCTACGAGGATCATCACCATACTCCCTATTACCTTTTTGTATATACAAGGTTCATCTACCATTTTGATGATGTCAAACTCTTTGACCGCTTCATCAAAACAGATGTTCCAACTCCGCGATGCCTGCTTTATCCTATAAAGCATCTTGCATACGTTTCCACTGCTCCCACTGTCTACGAAGACCTCTGGCTGTGTACTTATAGACGCTCTCTTCTAAATCATCATTTAGAAAAGCAGTCAAGACACCCAACCACCAGATATCGCAGTCATGGTATGTAGCCGTGGCAAGTAGGATCTGGATGGACTTAAGCATAGTCACTTGAAAAGGTTTCATCATGATCCACGCCTGGTCGATGACGAAAAGCTTTAACAAGTCTAGCTTTGAAAGTCTCAACTTTTCCATCTACACCAAGTAATCTTCTCAAGATATACTTGCTCCTGATGGGGATTTAACCCTTCAGATATAGCAACTAAAGTCCATACTTTGTTGGTGTATAAGGATTCCATCTCAGATCGATAAACATCCAGCCATTCTTACAGAGTCTCACTCTTGATGGCCAGCTCGAAACTAGTTGGGTCATCATCTCATGATGCATTCCTCGCTCCCACTGTCATAGAGCAACCGAAGTATCTCTCAGGTGGGTGAGGAACCCTACTAGATCGGCGGAGATGCTGAGGTTCGTTGGAATCTACTGAATCCTTTGGCTCTATCAAATCATCTGCTGCAGTTTGTATAGCTGGAACATTTCCAGTTCTACATAACAGACTTTGCCTCGAGCTTTTCCGGATTTTGCTTTCAGACATAGGCCGGTCAACCCCAAATCTTAACTAGCTTAAGACATGGGCTCTTCCCTTTCCATATCACATATGAAATGGTAGGCAACTGATTTGATTCGAACCCTATTCAATAGGTATGCAACTTCTCAAGTGCATAACTTCCAAAAAGGAAATAGGTAACTCAGTAGTACTCATCATAGAGCACACCTTATCATATAGGGTGTTATTGCTCCGCCCCGATATACCATCGTGCTATGGTATATACGGAGGAGTAATGCTGAGAGAGAATCTCATTCTCCTTTAAAATAGTCCAGGAATTCCGTACTCAAGTATTCTCCTCCCTGATCTCATCATAGGACATAATACTTATACCCTAATTTTGGTTCTTTACTTCTAGCTTATATTCTGTGAATATCTCAAAAGGTTCGGACTTGTGTTTCAACAGGAACATAGGTCTGAATCTCGAAAGATCATCAGAGAATGTAATGAAGTATAAAGAACCAGTCCTGGCATGTGTAGACAGGGGACCTACATACATCAACATGTATCATCCCAAGAGTTCATTAACTCTTTCTATGTTTCCAGTAAACGGAGCTATGGTCATCTTATCTTTGTGACATGACTGGCGAGTTTCACAAGATGTAAATTCAAACTGATTTAAATATGCATCTATATGTAACTCTAGCTGGTCGGGTCACATTGATCTGACCTAATCTACAATGCCTCAAGAAGAATTCGTTCATTTTTGAACTCTTCCTCTTGTGTGTGTTCCATATACTAAGAACTGTAGTTTGATTTAGAACATCAATGCTTTTAGATAACGTGCCTGAACCGATCAACTTTTGATATAGGAAATGTTCAAAACATTATCCAACAATACAAAATTATATCGTTTCTTTACTAATAAAGAGACAGATAAGATTTTGTATATCAGGTTCGGTATCTAATAACATTCGTTCAGAATCAATGTATTCTGGTAATACAGGGTGACAGTGACCAACAGACTTGGCTGCAACTCTTGCCCCGTTTTCTGCCTCATGAAACTTATCACCCGTTCTCAGTTCTCTACCTATCTGTAGCCCTATGTAACAGATTACATATCTGGGATCCTGATCTGGTATCACATACCCAGAACGTAAAGGATACTGAGAAACAGTTCTATATAATGAACACACCCGAAGATGATGCATCAGCATGCATTCTCTTCGTTTGGGCGGCACGGGAAATCTGGTATTCCCCAATTTCCTGCTCTATCTTATAGCAATTATAAGTTGGAGCGGGACCAACGTTCCCCAGCTCAGTATAACAAGCGGGTTCGGTCAATAATCCGTATTATTATCTTGATTAAGCCGTGATATGGTCGCTACCTGGAGAGAGAGAGAAGAAAACACTCAGCGTGCGCTCTGTCAAGAATAGATTGGTTATTATTTTATCTAATCAGGATGGCTCCCACTGCTTTTTATCAAATCTTCCTTCAAACCCTAAAAGGAAAGACTAGCCGGGATTAATTACACACTACAAGTTCGCCAATCTTTCAGCCAGGCCAGTGTCGGTACTTTGAGGGAGGTCCCCCGTGCTTTCGCACGAACCTAATTACAGTAAACCTCGTTTTCTCAGAGGCGTAACCCCGTTGACACCTTTCTAGACACCTACTTGATCGGCTAATTGTAATGTATAAAACTCTCCCAGGAGTAACTCTTACTCGCAGCGGGTATCGGGATCCAACTATCTCATAGAAGGTATGCAATCTCATTGCAAATTTCAACACTTGAAATTCCCGATAATATTTTGCCCCTAGCTCGCTATGACCTTGACGGAGGCCAAACAACCCATAGTCCGCTAGTCAAGTTCAACCCGTCATTTCCTGATTGAATTAAACCCACCCGCACGACCCTTGACGGAGGCCAAACAACGCCGTACGAATACCCTAATCCAATCGCATCATATGCTAGCAGATAAGCACTAGTTAGCTACCGTACACTACGCCTTGACGGAGGCCAAACAACCGCAGCACGAATACTAACTAGTACGTATCTGAAATGACAGAGGGCTACGACAGGTTTTTCTGAAAACCTATTGCGTAATGAACTTGATATCGCTGTAGAATCAAATGATTTTAAAATGGAGTGCTTTTGAGGCTTTTCTAGTTTTGCTAAAGGAGTCACTCCCGGTGAAGGGATCGTCGGTCCTTTCCTCGTCGAATGAGGTGCGGGATATATCATATATATCGCTGTGCAAAGCAAAAACACTTAAAAGCAATCAAAAGACAAACCGAGTGTGTAGCATCTGCCAGTTATTGCTAAAGGAGTCACTCCCGGTGAAGGGATCTCGGTCCTTTCCTCATCGAATAAGGTGCAGGATATATCACATATACCTCTGTGCAAAGCAAGAACTGTAGCTACCCTTTTTATTTTGAAATTCGATTCTACAACATCTTAGGTTTCTTTTATTTCATTAATCACATTAATGAAGTCCCATCATTTAAATACCTAAACATCACAGATAAATACGACGTACACTTATGCCATCCGCATTCGCCTCGATGTCCCATCGTGCACCGTTAGGTTAGGTAACTAACGGCAGAGCGGGGCAGGGCTAGCGCGGGTGTAAAACATAAGTAACGTCTATATAATATATCATATATACTATATACTGTATCTATCACAGAACATCACATGATCACATCACAGATATCGCAGCAGAAGAAACATATGAAATATTGGATATACTAGGACGTCCGTGTTTTCAATACGAGCCAGTTTAAAACACGGATTCCACGGTCGTGATGAATAGCCAAACCCACACCCCTAGACCCCTACGAGAGCGGAAAGCAACCCTACCAATTCTGGAGTTAGGAGACCCGGACTCGACTCCTCGAGTTGGTCTCCCACTGGACCCCAGAACCCGGTTACTTGTGCCTTCCTCCTTGGGTCTATCCTAGTGCGGAAAAGTAAATAATATACAACAACGGTGACAACTTCCGCAACCTGGAAGCGCCCCAATAAAAGAATATTACATACAAGTTTTTACATGAATGAAAATGAAAAACACTCATCTCACATAAAAAAACCCCGGCTATTCAAACACGACGATCCAATATAACATATCCAGCAACACATAACATCACATGTCATCAACGTAAGTAAATATGTCCATCCCAATTGTCGTTGACATATAGCAACGAAACCGGCGATATCACATATTACACTTACGGTCACAGAAAAGAAAGTGTAAAACTACAACAGTTGGAATCCACAACCACCTCAGACATCACATGCCTTACCGAATGAATTCCTTAGACATCGCATGCCTAACAATTATAAACCCCGCATTTCAGTCTCATTATCGAAAACACTTTTCAATATCGAGTCGGGCAATTCAACAGGATTCCCGACATCCTGATCGAATGCTCGTCGCAAACATCAGTAGACAGCTGCACCCCCGATACCGTCGACGAAGTGCACCAAGGCGGAACACCGCTACCGCGAGCACCCGAACGGATGCTTTCGGCGACGGGGTTCTCCTACAGTCACTTGGTCGGGGCTATGGAGTGAGGCTGTCTATTAAGTTTACCCGGCGAGTATCCGCGTACGCTACGTGATTGCGACGGACTTTTGATCACATCAAAATTCCGTGGCAACCGATCAAGTGAGACTAAACTGCTAAGTTTATAACATTCATTCAGTTATCTCATAACTTATTGTGAATTCCAATTATTGTATCCCATTCCAGATAAACAGAAAATGTTAAACTTTCCGATTGAATATTCGAACACCCAAGTTTTCCCGAAACAGGTCAACACATGAAATAAGTCTAACAACATTCAGTTCGTGCCTCAGTACCGACGGTCCAGCCGTAGAAGGGTCAAGCCAACGCCTCACATGTGGCACGCCGTACTGCCCCAAACCCGAAGGTTCAAAGGGCAGTTCAAGACGGTCACATAATCGAGTTAAGGTTTGTTGTCTTCTAGAGGGTCCATCGCGTTACTTGCACTACTTAGAACGTCGTTAAACTACGGAAAAATCCAACACTTGGAAATTTCCCGACAGGGGAAAAATTGGGTATTTATATCCGGTCGAACTTTTTAACATATTCTAAAATTTATCCGGAAAGCCACACAGAAAAAATTTGTTACTCCGATCGAAACACCGAATCCCCAAAAACACAGCAGAAAAATTCAACTCTTGAATCAATTTAAAAATTCCCAGAAAACTCAGCACTTTGAACTAGGAATTACTGTGCAAAGGAACAGGGCTGACGTCATCAAGGGGCCGCTGATCCGCCGCAGAAGCCATGATTCTGCCGCTGATCCGCCGCGAAAATTACTGTTCATGAAATAATTTTTGCATCGTAATTCTTAGATTACCCTGCTGAATTTTTTAGTAATTTTTAATTTGGAAAAATCCCAGTTTTTAGAAAAAGGACAGAGAGCTATTTTGGGTTCAAAATTTCGGTTCGATCGGACTTCAAATCACGTCTAGACTTCGCCTAAGGCTCTAGCTAGGCTCTGATACCACTGTAGAGTTCCTAGGCACCCTAATGAGGTCTCACAAGGCATCGAACATGCCAATATAAAAATTTATGGGTGCCGAGAGACCCGACTACGGATCGTTTGCTAGAAATCTAGGCGAAAAAGCTAACTAGTTAACACTTAACTACAAGATACGGAAATACAACCTTTGTAGATCCGGTGCTCCACCTCCATAGCTCCGCAACAAGGTCCTCTCCGCTGTCCAAATCAAATCCAGGCTCAAGCGTCGGCTTCGTCGGAGAATGGGCAAGCTAGGTCGTCGATGTCCATGCCGAAGATGATCTACGTCGAAGCATCGCTAAATCAAGCTCCGACTTCACCAAGTCCAAAAACTTGTGAAGAGAACACACTCTACTACTTGGCAAGAGGTATAGGATGAAGAAATAGGAAGTGGGTAGACTTTAGATTTGGATTTCTCACTCATTTCCAACACTTGTCATTGATGGGGCAAGCTTTCTTCACTTGAAGAATGAAGAAGAAGAAGGAAATAGTTATGATAAGTTAATTAGAAAAAGAAAAGAATAATCAAAACTTATCATGACTAAACCATGGTAAAGTGTAGAGTATTAATCATGGTTGAAGCAATGGTTAGGGTTAAGCTAGAGACAAAATGGTCACTTAGTCAAAATGTTCATGAAGCTTTATGAACAAGACAAAACCAAGCCACCATTTTCTCATTTGAATTTCTTTTATCCATTTATCAAAAAGAATAAATGAATAATTAAGAAAATAAAACCCTAAACATAAACACAACCATGGTTCAAACTTTACACTTAACCAAAGTGGTATGCATCATCAAACATGATACAAACATGTGCACATAAACATATCGCATATACAATGCGCACACCCGAGCGAGAAAATCCATCTTAAATAAACCGATACTAGTTGATGCAAAGCAATATATCAAATATATAAATATGCATTAAATCATTAAATCAACACTTGATTCAATGATCCGGTCATGTCGCACACAACCGACTAGTATTCAATGTATCGGCTTATCGAATCAACGCTTGAATCGATAACTAGGTTATATCGCATACAACCATTCGATACATTCATCACGAGAATGAAATACGGTATCACATACACGCATTATTCTCGGTCCCACACATATCTCATATGCGCTCCTATTTCGTTTCGCTTGAGCCAGGAAACCTCTGTGTAGGACTCTAAAGACTCGTCAATACGCCGGCAGCAGGTGATGATCATATCAAACACCCACAAGCCGCAAGCGGTCTGCTAAACGTAACGGCCACCCGGGTATTGAGCGATCTGAAGATCGACGAGCAAGTCCGCTCACACTCCAGTGAATCCGACCAGTAACACTACCGTACAGTCCGGTCTGATCGTCTGATCTGTCGCATATCTCGCCTAGGGGTGGTAAACGTCAGACCCCAATAGCTCGATAAGTCGTGTCGATATGAGGTCTATAACAATTCGAGATACTACTGGTAACACTTACCAGTAAATCTCAGCAACCCTGGCCAGGGATTTCCTGTTATGGCCAATCGAATACAGCGCAACATCAACTCCCTATACCGGGAGAGACGAATCCCCTCCTATCGCTCATTGTCTCCATGTGACTCGGGACTGTACCCAAAAACCACCGTTTTGCACGCCCTCTTGGACGTGGTAAGATGGAAATCAAAGCACAGTGGGAACCACACAAGACTCTATGACGATCTCGGGTCAACAGACTACTCTGTACCAGTGTCACCAGAGAACTGCCATCTGACGTGAGGTATAATACCATCTGGGAGTTCTCGGCGAGTCCGTCCAGTGTACCCAGTCTCTACTGAACACCCGTATATCATCTCTGATGTCAAACACCAATGGATATGGGATCATCCATCGCCCATCTGTATGGGTCGAGAAGGTATACGCTAGTCTACTCTGGTATATCGATGCCCCGTCTCGATATACCCTCGACTAGGGACTTTGAAGGATGTACTTATGGACTACCATGTCCCCACTAGTATGATCCGCGTCATAGTCCAGGTAGTCAAGTACAGATCCTAAGGGCTTTACCAACATGTAACAGAGAGACAATCAGTGTACACGTTAAGGTAAAGAGTAACCAGATAGCATACTATCATGTCGAGCGAGAAAGTCCTCCCTATATATGTCCCAGCATCCACTACAATATACATCCTATGTATAGTAATGGCCTCTAGGGCATACATATAACTAACACTTTTAAGTAACCCAGGAACTCGGCACTTATGTATTTACCACCTCGATCAGATCTCAGTGTCTTGATACTTTTGCCTGTTTGGTTTTCCACTTCATTCTTGTATTCCTGGAATTTCTCAAAGGCCTCGAATTTATGCTTCATCAAGAAGATATGTCCATACCGATAGAAATCATCCGTAAAAGTAATGAAGTAGGTATAACCACCTCGCGCATGTGTAGACATTGGACCACACACATCGCTGTGTATGAGTCCCAAGAGCTCCCTCTCTCTTACTCCATGTCCAGTAAACGGAGTCTTTGTCATCTTTCCCATAAGACACGATTCACAGGTAGCATAAGATTGATATTCGAACGAATTCAAATATCCTTCTCTATGTAACTTAGTCAACCCTGTTTCATTGATTTGACCTAATCTACAATGCCATAAGAAAGCCTGATTTATTTCTGGAGACTTTCTTTTAAGTGTGTTCTGGACATTGAAAACCTGAGCTTGATTCAATACATATATACCATTATCTAATGTACCGGATCCAATCAGAACTTGATTTAGGTGGATGTGAACCACATCGCTTACGAATGTAAAATCATATCCCTCTCTAGAAAGTGAGGACACTGATATGATATTACAAGTCAAACTAGGTACATACAAACAGTTACGTAGAATCAATATCTGCCCACTTGTCAAACCTAGGCGATATTCTCCCACGGATTCAGCGTCCACGCTCATTCTGTTCGCTACTCTGAGAGACAAATCGCCCACCCTGATAACTCTACGGTTTCTTAAAGCATGTAATGAATTACAGATATGAAATCCTGCTTCGGTATCTAGTACCCAGGAAGTAGAGTTAATTGACAAACAATTCTCAATTACAAACACACTCGAGGCCGAAGCCACAACATGCTTCGAATCCTGGCTACTGGCTTCCAAAGCCCTGCAATCCTTCTGCCAATGCCCGTTCCCATAACAATAGGAACATCCCTCCTTACCTACACCAAGTCCCAAAACTTTTTCTCTTCCCTTTCCTTTTACTTCACTGACACTGTATATCGGCTTTGTGGAGGTTTTCGTCTTTTCACCCTTTGCTTTCGCCCTGGATGCAGAAGAAGAAAGTCCCCCATTATGTAGAACGGGTGTCTCCCTGGTTTCTTTCAGGGTGTAAGTAGAGGGTAGAGACTGTGGAAATAAGTCAGCATATGACCTGTTTCCCAACGTAGTCTCCAGGTCCGTGAGCTCATCAATATAGCTAGTCATCATAATGACGTTGTCCCCTACAAGTGACCCGACAGCCAACCTTGCTTGAAGCAATTCGTTCGAGGTCTTATATCTTGCGATACGAGATTGCTCACCATATAAATCTTTGTTATGGAGGAAGATGGAAACTAAGTCCATCTTCTCGTGATGCTTCTGGTATACAACATCAACTGAAGCCAACACGAGGCACTTGGATTTCGCACTGTCCTTTTCCCTACTCTGACGGATATCCATATCCGTGACTGTGGAAACTGGACCTGGGACGGCGGGGGCTTGAGTAGTAATAAGGTGGTCCAACTTGTCATAGGTAATGGACATCTGGACAGACCTTGCCAGTCGTATAAGTCAGATTCAGTCAACTTGTTATCTAGATGTAACCTAGTCATGGTCACAAGGTCGCTGCAAAGAGAGAGAGAGAACACTTTAGCATGATGCTCTTGCAAGTTTAGATTGGTTTTTAGTTCATCTAAACTGGATGGCTCCCACTGTTTCTCGAATCCTTCCTCAAACCATAAAAGAAGAATTAGTCAGGACTGATCTCACCGTACAATACATGCTTAACCGTTCAGTCAGGCTAGTGTCGGTACTTCGAGGGAGGTTTTACGACGCTTTCGCGAAGTTCCTTAATTAAATAACCTCTTTTCTCTGGAGGTGTAGCCCCGATGACACTGTTCTAGACACCTACTTGGTTTATAGCATTGATCGTTAAGTGAAGAATCTCCTGATGAGTAGCGGATACTCACGGTAGGATCGGGATCCAAATATTATCGTGTGATAAAGCTAAAGGAATCCTACCAAAATTATCACACTCTAAATGGTATGCAACTCTAGCAAATTTCAGTTTGTTTAGAAACTCCCGATGCGTATTTTTGCCCCATGCTCTTATGACCTTGACGAAGGCCAACAAATCAAAAGTCACATGTCAAGTTCTACCCATCATTATCATGTTAATTTGAACCCACCCGTACATACCGCTGACGTTGGCCAAATGGCAGTACGACTGGCCCAAACCAACTCATCTATCTATGCGACAAATGAATACCCCAGCAGCTACCAAACACTATCCCTTGATGAAGGCCAACCAACATAGCTTGAATACTACCGACTATCCATATGAAATGACGGAGGGCTACGACTGGTTTTGGCGAAACCGTGAATGTAGTGAACATGATATAATCGAAGGAACCTGATAGCTTTTTTTTTTAAAAAGGAGTGGTTAAAGCTCCGCAATTAAAAATTCTGCTCTTTTAAAATAACCGAGTGGTTTTTTTAAATTTGTTCCAACGATTCAACTTTGGCTTATTTTCTTTGCATTAATATAATGCGTCCCATCAATTAACCTATCATTGCAGAAAACAACGAAAATACAACGTCCTCTTATACCATCCGTATTCGCCACTGGGTCCCGTCATTCACCCGTTAGGTTACTTAACTAACGACAGAGCGGGGGCTGGGCTAGCGCGGGTGTAAAACATAAGTAACGCCTAATAGATATCATATATAGATATTGTACATTCGTCAGACGCAATAATAGGCATTCCAGATCACAGATGAACATTATTGGATATACAAGCAATCCGCGTTTCCTTTGAGCCTGCAACGAAAGACGGATTACACAGTTGTGATGAATAGCCATTACACCACCCTAGAACGCTACGGGTATGACAAACTACCCGCCAAGTACCCGAAGTGAAGCGGTCTCCCTCAACAACATGAGTAGGCCACTAAACACTTCAAACTACCCGGTAGTTTGTGCACCCCACCTTGGGTCTATCCTAGGAGCATAAAACAGTAAATGAAATAATACAACGGTGGCTACAACCTCAGCCAGGATGTGCCCCGCAAAAGAATATTACATCATATTACATTTTACATCGAATGAAAGAATATAAAAACTCATCTCAAACCCCGGCTAATCATCATAACTATCCAATGAAGTTCATATACACAAACCAATAAAAACCATTACAAAAATGTGCAACCCCTGCTAACCGACATACTAGCAATTAGGGAAGGTTTACGAACACATTAAACATCACAGATAAAACTTGATTAGCAAATAACATAGAATTTCGATCGACAACCTTTTTCCGTCTCTACCTCAAATGCAAGCCAGCACTGAAATAACCTGGGCAGAAACAAAATATACAGGAAAATAAAACACCAAAAAATAAGAGTTACTGTATAAATACGAGTCAACTCGGAGTTGACTCGGCCGCGGATCCGCGGTGGATAGCACCAATCCGCCGCGCTTCCTGTTGGATATAGTGCCCTCAGAGTCAATTATTGGATCACAGGAACGTGATTGCAATGATTGAGGGAGGACCTATGCCGGTAGGACAGTCTTACTCAAGATGATAGAATGCTATCTGGTTTATCTTTATCATCGTGTACTGCTTTAGGTGACGTTACAGGTCACTATTGCACGTTGATAGAGCCCCTAGGATTCTTGCTTGACTGCCAGCAGTATGAGGGCGATCATGTACGTGGGAGCTGGGGTCTATAAGCAAATCCTTAAAAGGTCCCTAGTCGTGGGAGTTTCGAGACAGGGCATCGATACTCCAGAGTAGACAAGTGTATACAGTCGAGACCCCGATGAGCGGCGGTGGCTGGTCTCACAAGCCACTGGTGTCAGTTGGTTCACCTAAGATGTATACAGGTGCTCATTGGGTTATGAGTACACCGGACAGGACTCGCCGGGAACATGCTAGTTGGTCTTATACCAGACGTAAGATAGCAGTTCCCTGGTGACATGTGTACAGGTTAGTTCATCGACCTGAGAATCGTCATTTGTCTCATGTGAGTTCCCACTGTACTTTGATTACTACCCTACCACGCTCAAAAGAGTCGTGCAAACAGGTTTTAGTTGGGTACTGTCCCAAGCCACATGGAGGCAGTGAGCGGATCTTCAGGGGTTCGTCTCTCCCGGTATTGGGGGTGAGGTCGCGCTGTGTCTAGGAGAGCCATTACACGAAGTCCTTGGCCAAGGCAGGAGATTTACTGGTAGGTATTCCAGTAGTATCTCAGGGTGTTCTGGGCTACACTCCGACACGACTTGTACCGCTTTTGGGGGTCTGGCTTTTACCAACCCGCTAGGCCCGCCATACGATGCTCATAGACGAACGGACCGGACTGTACGGATATTGTCGCTGACAGGCTCAGTAGGGTGTCAGGATGAGTTCTCTCATCGACGTCCCTTTTGGTCAATACCTGGTAGCCCGTTATGTATGGCTAATACCTCTGACGTGCTAGTGGTTAAATCCATAGCCAAAGTATTGACGAGTCTTTAGAGTCCCCCACAGACCGTTTCTCAAGATTCGGGCGAAACGTTGTAGAGGCCGTTTGGAGATATGGCAGGGTTCGATCATATACGTGCGGTATTGTACGGATCATGATCGGACGGATAATACTCACGGGTTTTGGTTTAAGCCGCATCCTAGTATTGTACAGTGTAGATTTTGTCTCATTGCATTTGTATTCGGTCGGAATACAAATGCGGGTATGTATATACAGTCGCGGGGTTTTCCTGTAATTTATTACGGGATCAGTTTTTTGATGTTGCCAGTTTGCATTCCGTTCCGGCCATATTTCCTTTGTTTCTTCATGGCTGGATTTTTCTGATGGAGGGGCTAATTTGCAAGTGTGCAAATTAGCAATGTGGAGGGGGTTTATTTGCAAATGGAGGATTATGATAATAATATCATCTTTGCTTTTTGTTCTCATCATGGCTAGCATTTAATGTGATAGGAAATGATAGGATTTTTGTTGTGACTTAATTTCCTAGTAATCTTCACATTTCCTTATGGTCACCCATTCATCCTTTTGTGCTCACCCCCTTGTATAATTTCGCTCCTCCACATACATTTGGCCGGCCACTTCTTGACGAGGGGAGAATGATTTTTGTGGTGTGGAAAAATTCTTCTTCTCATTTTAGTTTACACCAAAGTTCGAAAAGCTCATTTTTCCTCTTGTTCATTATTCACCACCTCCATCATGGCAACTTCTCAACCCCAATGAGACAAAGCTTTCTACACTTCATCTACAGTATTCTTGGACACGTCGACTCGCCAACTTCGTGTCCGAGTTGCCTCGGTCCAGAGTTAGGAGACCATAAAAGTACCCGGCGATGTGGTGCCCGTTCCGACGAGAAGATGAAGACCATAGATTTCGCGAGGAGATCGGAGTGGAGGCCGAAGACCAAAGGACACGGATCGCTCGGTATAGCCTTCTACCCTCTCTCTAGTTAGCTAGGAGTAGGTCAATGGCCCGATCCGGGTTTATAGTGCGCGGTAAAGCCAGTTTACAAGTTTTGTAAAATTTTCGTTTCCGCATTCCGCCGTCGGATTGACGGCCGGGGCGCTGCCGTACACTTACATTGGTATCAGAGCCACGCCATTAACCTTTTCTAGCTTGCTCTAACGTGTTTACAAGTTCGATCATTCAGATTTTCCAAAAACCGCGTTTTTCATGCATCAGTTTTCTGTCGAATTTTTTTTGGCTCGAAAATTTTTTTAGTACATTGCAGAAATACGTGCAGGGAATTCTAAGCATTCTGTGAAAATTTGGTCACGTGAAGTCACTTTTCCACCGCGGAACCGCGGCCAAACATACGCATTGGCCGCGGTTCCGCCGCCACTTTGACTGTTCATTGCATCAAATTTTTACAGTGGGCTTCTGAGTTGAAAATGGCGTTTTTGGAATATTCTTTTTGGGCCCAGATTTTCTTTGAGTGCTACAGTAGTGCTTGGGGCCCACTTCGGTAAATTTGATCGATCGAAAATTTTAAACATGTTAGTTCACCGTACTTACATTATATCTGCGACCGTGAATGCCATTTGATCGGTAAATCCTGTCTAACTACTATAGCCCTTTTAGACTGATTTGCGAACGTGACATTCACGTTGATGTTCTGTGTTGTGCCGTGATGTTGCGGATTTGTCGTGGGGATAGCCTGGATGCAGTGGTAGTACAGTTTTGGTATTATATGTACATTTGATATTGCGGGACGAGCGTCAGACATGTGGACTGCCGTCCTTGCCTGTTTGTATATTATTCTTTTGGGGCACGACCGGGCTGAGGTCGATGTACCCGTTGTATGTATATTTTACTTTCTGTACTAGGATTACCCCACGGAGGGGTGCACGGGTAGCCGGGTTCTAGAGGGCAACGGGCCCGCATCTCATGGCGTTGAGACGGAGGGGGCTTTGCTCTAGAATTGGCGGGCTATTCGCCACACTCGTAGGGGGTATAGGTTGACCCAAGGAGGGGTGCCCAAGTTATCGGATTCCGTAAAGTGCTGGGTGGTCCATTCACCTTGCTGAAGGGGGCGGCCTCGCTTCAGGTTTTGGCGGGTGACTTGCCACGCCCGTAGGGGTCTAGGATTTTCATTGCACAGGCTATCCACACGACCAGGGGAACGTCGGGTTTCAGTACCGGCTCTTTGAAACCTGGGGATCCCAGATATCTGTATTGTTCTGTGATACTTATTACATTTCTGTGATGTTGCATTTTATCACGCCTTGAGCGAATATTATATATTGATGTATATATACTGGTAGATGTTGTATATGTTTTGCATCCGCGCTAGTCCAGTCCCCGCTCTGTCGTTAGTTAAGTAACCTAACGGGTGATGACGGGACCCAGTGGCGAATGCGGATGGCATATACGTACATCATTATTTTCGTTCTTTTGTGGTGTGATCAATTGATGGGACTGCGTTGATTCGGATCAATGCAAGCTAAACAAACCTATTCTGATGTTGTTGGAACATTTTTCAAAAAGCTGTTATTGCAAGGGCGCTCTCTTTTGTTTTGCACAGTGGTATTCGGTTATGAATATCCAGCACCTCAGTCGACGAGGTAAGGGCCAAGATCCCTTCACCGGGAGTGACCCCTTGGACAGAAGTTTGCGTTAGGGCAATAACTTCACTATAGTTGTTTACTTTTTCTTTGCATCGTATTATTCAGTTGGAATATCCTGCACCTCATTCTACGGGGAAAGAGCCGAGATCCGTTCACCGGGAGTGATCTCTTCAGCAAAGGTTTTCGTCACTATATTTTTATAAAAGCTATCCGATTCCTTCAACGTTATCAAGTTCATTACGTTAAAAGTTTTTCGCCAAAAACCATTCGTAGCCCTCCGTCATTTCAGAAAGGTATCACTTAGTATTCATGCTTTGTATGTTGGCCTTCGTCAAGGCATAGTGTATGGTAGCTATTTGTTACTTTTCTGCAGCATAGATAGATGCGTTGGTTTGGGACAGTCGTACTACTATTTTGGCCTTCGTCAAGAGTATGTACGGGTGGATTCAAATTAACCTGGATAATGACAGGTAGAACTTAACATGTGACTTATGATATGTTGGTCTTCGTCAAGGTCATAAGTGCATGGGGCAAAAATCACATCGGGAGTTTCTAAAGAAACTGAAACTTGCCAGATATGCGCATACCTTCTGGAGTGTGATAACGTGAGTGGATTCCGTCACATTATCATGCGATGATAGTTGGATCCCAATTCCCACTGATGAGTTGGTTTACTCCTCGGGTGATCCCGACTAATTCTTCTTTCAGGTTTGGAGGAGAATTTGACGTTACAGTGGGAGGTTTCCTGATTAGATAAATTGATAACCATTCTGATCTAGATTAGAGTGCACGCTGAGTGTTTCTTTTCTCTCTCTGTTTGGCAGCGACCATGACCCGACCCTAGACTATGACTCAGTAACCAAGTAGACCGAACATTCTTAAACACTGACTTTTGGATTGTTAGAGTTGCATACCTCATTGCCACTCCTACTTTTACCCTTTTCTCCAGAACACCCGGTATTACTACGAACGTACAATTCCATTGGATAAAACCAACGTATGGTTATATACGAACTCGAAGGAATTTATTCGAGGATGGTTTCCGGTTCTGGAGAAAACGAATAGCACTATTCAGTTGTCTTTTCTTTTTACCTTCTCTCAGGTTACGAGTACTCCTTGGATTAGGACAGTACACCTATTACGCAAATTGGATAGTCTTCTTCCAAACCATAGGCAGGTGCCGACCGGTAGGGAATGAAGAAAACCAATTAGCCTAACGATGGTATACAGAAGTTATTATGTAAAGACAAATAAAGGGATTAGTAAGAGGGCAAAGTAAATTGCGACTGCTATTCATGACCAAACCAAGTATTTCATTACCACTCCCACTTCACCTTTGTATTTCTTCAGGACACTCGGTATCACTACGAAGATCCACAGTTATTTGGACACTCCATCGTATGGTTATATATGAACTCGAAAGGAACTTGTTCCAGTTCAGGGATGGATTTTGTTTCAGGAGAAATAGGAATAAGGTTTATTCAGGTGTCATTTATCTTTACCTTCTCTCGGGTAGCGAGTGCTCCTAGGATTAGGACAGTATACCCATTATGCTTATTGGATAGTCTTCTTCCAAACCATAGGCTGGGACCGAAAGGTAGGGAAGGAAGAAAACCATTTAGCCTAAGAGGGTGTACATAAGGTAATGACTAAAGACATATGAAGGGATTTGGAGAGATGGAAAAGATATATACGATTACAGTTGTGAATCTGGATAATGGAAGAGGCATTACAAGGAATACCCGGATACCCCTACGAAATATTTCAATGTTTCAGTTTCACTGTGTATTGTTCAAAGAAAACTGATTTCCCAATTAGTCCTTACTCCAGGGTATATATTTACCAGGTTTGATTCTTACATCTGTATGGTTTTACAGATGATGAGTGGGAGTAAGTTATTGGGAATTGGATGATTATCCTCATTATATCGGAATTCGTTGTAATTGGTGATATTTGAGGAAATCACCTAGGTAGTTTGCCGGACGGCAAATATTTGGTTTTGAATATTCGTTGTTATGCACCAATTTCAAATTGATATATCTGTACGTCTAGTTTTATAGAGTGAGATATACCATTTTGAAATTATGTCTATGACATTTACCTATATCAGTCGATGGTTAGGTAAGGAGTATTAAACAGCGGTGTAATTCTTCTTAACCATAAGTACAGTTTTCAACCTACGACACACAGTAAATGAGTTATTAGACTCAAGAGGACTTATACAGAGTATTGTATATTGTCCAGTGTCCATTAGGACAGAGGGGTTGGTCCTCGTACTATATTCGTTTTACTTATGAATTCTCTAGTTTTTAGACAAGTGTTTCGTAGAAACGCAAGGTCCGAATTTTGAGAAGTTATAAGTATAAGAATAAAGTAGAGAACCAGGTGTTGCAAGTATCAGGATTCTTCAAGGTGATCGAAGATGTAGATATTTGTGTATGGTTTTCAGATTATAGTAATGATTAAGAGAACTTGCTTCTCTTTCAGGTTACTCATAATTGGAAGTACTCTTAAGTTGAGTAATGCTGATCGACCTCTCTCCATTTAGTTGACATGCACTGGAGACAGCTGCATGATTTGAATCTGGTTCCAATTAAATCAGTGCCTCTGTTTCTATATTGGATATAGAACGGTTCATATCTTAACGACGTTAAGGTACGGGAAGTTGTCCGGCTTATGCTTAAAACCAGACTCTGGATAACTCAAGGCACGTTTCGGTAATGGCTATTTGTGGGGTGACACAGGTTATGACGAGGGTTGACTTTCTACCATCTGTAAGATCAATAGTGATATTGTTCTTGACTCGCCACAGTTTTAATAAAAATGGATTTTTTCAGAAAACAA
Organism: Agapanthus africanus; assembly: GCA_030015575.1. Lineage (NCBI taxonomy): Eukaryota > Viridiplantae > Streptophyta > Magnoliopsida > Asparagales > Amaryllidaceae > Agapanthus > Agapanthus africanus. The sequence continues at coordinate 336,435,313 of CM057345.1, read as the reverse complement.
TAGTGAGAGTATGGTAGAACTGGAAGTGACTCCAGAACCGCAAACGATTATTGAAAATTTGATAAGAACCTAAAGATTCAATCTGATTTGACATTCTATTGGCCACTCCGCAGATATGGTGGGTAACCTCAGGCACCCGAGAGGTACTCCGGTAGCCTCAAGGACGGTGACAGAGAGGTTCTTGTTTACCCAGACTTGCCATTGCCGTTGTTCCAGGCTGTGAGACCCGGCAGGAGGATGAGTATAGCGTTGTTCTGAACTAGCTTTAGAAGTGTACGTCTATATGACTCTGCCAGAAGGTTGTCATAGTCAGTGGGAGCAGCGGAAGCATTGGTGGACAAGTGGCTTATGTCTATTCAGAGACTTAAGCAGATATAGCGGAGATAGATCATCTATTTCTGATGTGACAGTCATAGGTTTGACTTTATCAGAATAGGGGATGGATCTGTTAAGAAGGTAGTACGGTGTGATGTCCTGGTATTTGGATGACTTACACAGAGTAGGAAATGAAATTCCTATACTACGGTTGGTTATACTTTGGTTGTCTAACAGTGGTTTCTCCACATAGGATATGGTTATTATATCAGATATTCTGGTTACTAGATCTATGGTTTTAGATCTAGATTTGGGTAGTTTCCCAATCTGGGTACTTAGACAACATTCTAAAGGTGTTTTAGAATGGACGTCTCCTGGCACGGTAGTGTACCTGCAGGTGATGGAGTCACCCTCTCTAAAGGAGACTTACAGACTAAAGGGGAGAGGGATGTGCATGATTGGCAGATCACTTGCTTAGGCAATTGAGTCAATCATGAGATATCAAGTACCACACCAGATGTTGTTTTTGCAGTAGGTGCAATAAGCTGATATTGATCCAATCCTGGAGAAACATTCGAAAGCAGTTTTAGAACATAAGTGGATGTTCTAGGGATATGATAACGACAATCTCATTCGGGAGACAGTTATCATTCCAGGCTTCCAAGGTGACTTGGATGACAGAGTGACTGTCAAAGATATAGTTTTCCCTCTGACGAGGGGCAGTGTTTCGGACAGGTGGTCCAGGCGGATACTGAGGGAGGCATGGCGCAGGATACTGATTAATTTCAGTTGACGATACAGTCTAAGAAGTTTGGATTTGGAGTTCATTTCTGAACTAGGTTCCATCAGACATCCAAACATATTCTAAGACAGGTATTGCTCATTTCCGGAGATGGCTTTCTTCGCGAACTTGAGATATAGAAAGACATAGAAAGAAGCATCAGGGCGGATCCACTCACTGAGGCTATTTCTCGAACGCAATAGTTTCGCAAACGAGCTTTGTGAGACTGACTAGTAGTGGAGTTAGGAGTTCGGTATCACACGAGCTGTGAGTATGCGACATCGCAATAATTAGCCTTGAGTGCAAGTGGGAAATTGTTGGATATAGTGCCCTCAGAGTCAATTATTGGATCACAGGCACGTGATTGCAATGATTGAGCGAGGATCTATGCCGGTAGGACAGTCTTACTCAAGATGATAGTATGCTATCTAGTTTATCTATATCATCGTGTACTGCTTTAGGCGACCTTACATGTCACTATTGCACGTTGATAAAGCCCCTAGTATTCTTGCTTGACTGCCAGTAGTATGAGGGCGATCATATACGTGGGAGCTGGGATCTATAAGCAAATCCTTAAAAAGTCCCTAGTCGTGGGAGTTTCGAGACAGGGCATCGATACCCCAGAGTAGACTAGTGTATACAGTCAAGACCGCGATGAGGGGCAGTGGCCGGTCTCATAAGCCACTAGTATCAGTTGGTTCACCTAAGATGTATACAGGTGCTCATTGGGTTATGAGTACACCGGACAGGACTCGCCGGGAACATGCTAGTTGGTCTTATACCAGACGTCAGATAGCAGTTCCCTGGTGACATGTGTACAGGTTAGTTCACCGACCTGAGAATCGTCATTTGTTTCGTGTGAGTTCCCACTGTACTTTGATTATTACCCTACCACGCTCAAAGGAGTCGTGCAAACAGGTTTTAGTTGAGTACAGTCCCGAGCCACATGGAGGCAGTGAGCGGATCTTCAGGGGTCCGTCTCTCCCGGTATTCGGGGTGAGGTCGCGCTGTGTCTAGGAGAGCCATTACACGAAGTCCTTAGCAAAGGCAGGAGATTTACTGGTAGGTATTCGAGTAGTATCTCAAGGTGTTCTGGGCTACACTCCGACACGACTTGTACCGCTTTTGGGGGTCTGACTTTTACCAACCACCTAGGCCCGCAATGCGATACTCATAGACGAACGGACCGGACTGTACGGATATTGTCACTGACAGGCTCAGTAGGGTATCAGGATGAGTTCGCTCATCGACGTCCCTTTTGGTCAATACCTGGTAGCCCGTTACGTATGGCTAATACCTCTGACGTGCTAGTGGTTAAATCCATAACCAAAGTATTGAAGAGTCTTTAGAGTCCCCCACAGACCGTTTCTCAAGTTTCGGGCGAAACGCTGTAGAGGCCGTATGGAGATATGGCAGGGTTCGATCATATACGTGTGGTATTGTACGGATCATGATCAGACGGATAATACTAGCGGGCTTTGGTTTAAGCTGGATCCTAGTATTGTACAGTGTAGATTTTGTCTCATTGCATTTGTATTCGGTCGGAATACAAATGTGGGTATGTATATACAGTCGTGGGGTTTTTCTGTAATTTATTACGGGGTCAGTTTTTTGAAGTTGCCAGTTTGCATTCCGTTCCTGCCATATTTCCTTTGTTCCTTCATGGCCGGATTTTTCTGATAGAGGAGCTAATTTGCAAGTGTGCAAATTAGCAATGTGGAGGGGGTTTATTTGCAAATGGAGGATTATGATAATAATAGTATCTTTGCTTTTTGTTCTCATCATGGCTAGCATTTAATGTGATAGGAAATGATAGGATTTTTGTTGTGACTTAATTTCCTAGTAATCTTCACATTTCCTTATGGTCACCCATTCATCCTCTTGTGCTCACCTCCTTGTATAATTTCCCTCCTCCACATACATTTGGCCGGCCACTTCTTGATGAGGGGAGAATGATTTTTGTGGTGTGGAAAAATTCTTCTTATTATTTTAGTTTACACCAAAGTTCCAAAAGCTCATTTTTCCTCTTGTTCATTATTCTCCACCTCCATCATGGCAACTTCTCAACCTTAATGAGACAAAGCTTTCTACACTTTATCTACAGTATTCTTGGGCACGTTGACTCGCCAACTTCATGCCTGAGTTGCCTCGGTCCAGAGGTGGGAGCCCGTAAAAGAACCCGGCGATGTGGTGCCCGTTCTGACGAGGAGATGAAGACCGGAGATTCCGCGAGGAGATCGAAGTGGAGGCCGAAGACCGAAGGACACGGATTGCTCGGTATAGCTTTCTACCCTCACTAGTTAGCTAGGAGTAGGTTAATGGCCCGATCCGGGTTTAAAGTGCGCGGTAACGCCGGTTTACAAGTTTTGTAAAATTTTCGTTTCCACATTCCGCCGTCGGATTGACGGCCGGGGCGCTGCCGTACACTTACACTTCCGCGGCAGTCTAACCGAGTTAGCACCTCGTATTTCTCCAGTATTCTTAGAATTCCCTACTGTGAATTTTCATACCTCTGAAATAATTTTTTCGACAGGTTTTAAATCGACAGAAACTTGAGGGGTCCGGGTTAAGTTTTCGTGTTTTTCCGACGATCGAAGTTCTACTAAGTTGCTAACGAGCTAGTAAAGGTTTAGTAAGCTTTGATACCACTGTATGTCCATGTCACGCACCCCACGTGCTCGCGGGGAGGTGGAATATATGAAAAACAATTATCAAAGCTTCATAACACGGACTCGAGCACACGGATCGTGTCTAAACCATTGCTAGCAAACTACGAGAGGTTTAACTACTCGGATTCGAAGTTATACCTCACGTTACTTGTCCTTCGGGTCTTCATCGCTGTCCTCCACACCTCATAGGCTCTATGGAATATAGGCACCTCAACGGCCTCCTCGAGTCAAAGACGATCCACCCGAGAGTCTATGGTCCGAGCTTCTATCTCGAATCTGAGATAACTACGGCTTCTAGTTTGCTAATCTTGAAGTCCTGGAGGGTGTAGAGTATTTAGATGGATTACTTAGTCACTTAAACCCTAGGATTCTCAACTCATGAGAGCTTTTAGGGTTTGAGGAAGAAGATGAAGACTTGAGGAGAGAGAAAGCTTTTGTGATAATGATAATGAATAATACTCATGAAAGAATATAATGAAGCATACAAATATCTCTTGATAAATATCTAGAAATATCTTGTGAGCTTCATTTAATCCTAAGGGTGAATCACCTCATGAGTCATTAAGCATATAATAAAAACGTACAACTCATCTCTACACCTCATTTGTGTTTAATCCAAAAGAAATAAATACAAATGAGTCATCTTCTTCTAGAAGCTTCCCGACAAATTACGAGACTGCCCCTCCCATCCGTATTTCCGAAAAACGTGGATAAACTTTGACTGAATAAATCCATCTGTATAATACTAGAATCTGGCTTAAACCAAAGCCTGCTAGTATTATCTGCCCGATCATAATACGTGCACAAATGTACATAAGTGATCGTGGCCCTGCCGTAAAACTATACAGCCTCTACACCTTTTTCCCGGTGCAGGGAAACTCTCTGTGTGGGACTCTAAAGACTCTACACTACGCTGCCAGTGGGTTTAACCACAGGTCGCAAGCGGTACTAGCAGTACGTAACGGTCCCCAGGTAGATGTCGAAAAGAAGGATGATGAGGAAACCCATCCGAACTCCAACTGAGTCTGATGTGACAATCTCCGTACAACCCGGTCTGTTCGTCTAGGACTATCGCATATAAGGCCAAGGGGGCGGTAAATGTCAGACCACTAATAGCTGTATAAGTCATGTCGGAGTGAAGCCCATTACACCTTGAGAAACTACTGGAACCTACCAGTAAATCTCGTTTGCCCTGGCCAGGGACTTTGCGTAATGGCTCTCTATTCACAACGCGATATCAACCCCCAATACCGGGAGAGACGAATCCTGTCTAACAGCCACTGCCTCCAAGTGCTTCAGGACTGCACCCAACTACTACCTGTTTGCATGACTCCTTTGAGCCGTGGTAGGGTAGTAATCTAAGAGCAGTAGGAACACACCCGAGGCGAAGTAGCAGTGTCAAGTCGACGGACTAAGCTGTACTCATGTCACCTGGGAACTGGTATCTGACGATGGGTATAAAACCAACCTGCAGTTCCCGGCGAGTCTTGTCCGGTGTACTTGTAACCTAACGAGCACCTGCATACTATCTCCAGTACGACATACTGATGGCTGTGGGACATACCATCTCCCTATGCTGCGATGAGAAGCGTACACACCAGTCTACTCTTGAGTATCGATGCCCTATCTGGATAATCCTACGACCAGAGACCTGTATAGGATGTTGCTTATAGACTACCTAGCTCCCACTAGTGTGACTGCCATCACAACGCTGGTAATCAAGCAAAGATCCTAAGGGCTCTACTAATATGTATAAGCGATATGTTACAAGAAACACATGCACATATTAAAGTAGAAACAAACCAATTCGCATACTACCATTTTTAGCAAGACTGTTAATACAACTGTGAATATCCCAAGCTTCCAATAAGTAATATATAAACTAGTATGATACAGTAATGGCCTCAAGGGCATAAACACACTACTACAAATAAGGCTTGCCCCTACGGATTTATCCGTAGGGGTGAAAAAATAACCTGTAGGTGCAAACGCCGTAGGTGCAAGTTACGGGCAAAAACTTGCCCCTACGGAGTTCGGTGTAGGTCCATTTTCACCTACGGAGTAGGTCGTAGGGAAAAAAAGTTATTTTATTTTCGTTTTTTTAAAATATATTAACTGTACCTACGGAGGTATCCGTAGGGCCAAGTACTATCCCCTACGGATACATGCGTAGGTACATGTCCGTAGGGGCAAGCCCAACCCCCTGATACTGAGATCAGGGGGGAAATATCAGTTAATGCTGATATTTTGCCCCTACGGTTTAAACCGTAGGGGCAACATGTGTACCTACGGATTAATCCGTAGGTACACATTATCTGTTTTTTTTAAAAAGGGCTACCTGATTTTTTCTCGTCCTGTGCACAATAATATATATATCAATAAAATATAAAATTAATCATCACACAACATATATCGCAGTATTCATAATCACATCTCACGCATATAATATACAAAAGAAACCCAAAAACTGAATATGATATAAATATAAACCAATATCAATATCAATATCAATATCGTTTCAAAATGTTGTACAATATGTATGATATAAATAAATACATGTTTCAAAAAATAAGAATCAAAAAGCTACCCTAGCTCGGTCCAGCTCCACCTCTGATAAACGATAGAATCTGGCGCGCCTGCTCCTCGGTCAATAAACCTTGCAATTCGGCGCGTGCGGGAGTCTGAGCGGCCTGTGGAGCTGGCGATGTGGTCTGCGCAGCCGCCGTCGAGGTAGTAGCTTGCGGAGCCGCGGCTGCGGGAGTCTGAGCGGGCGGTAGAGCTATAGGAGCTGTCTGCGGGACCGCAGCCGATGTAGTGGCTTGCGGAGCCACAGCCGAAGGAGATGCATGTGGAGGCTCGGCCGATGTACCCTGTCGTGTCTGGACCTAACGTGTGTAAGAAGCATGTAAGAACTGTGTATTATTCGAATTCGTATCATTATCAAGTTATTTCGAAACCCCATTTGGATATCTAGTTTGGAAAACCGTTGTTTATTTTAATTACATATGTATGTATGATTAATCAAACCTAAGTCTAAAATCAAATAAGCTCAAGCTATGTACTAATTATGGATATGTTGATATCTATAATATAACATGATATTTTACTATAAAGTAGTATAAATACCAGCATCTCTTTCAACTCCTGAACGGTGGGCCTCAAGCTCTCCAGTTCTTGCTGGACACGTCGCTCACTGGAGACGGAGGAAGTAACCGCCGGGGTGGAGTCCAACCTCATATGGGCCCTGCTAGGGCCCAGTCCCCGGCCTCTCTCCCAACCTCCGTGGTGACTTCCGTGTGCGGCATCCAAAACTGGGGTCAGCAGCCTCAGATCACTCTGTCCGGTAAAATCGATCCCCGAGGCCTCGGCCTGCTCAACCACCCGCTCCTACACCCACATTAAGCAGTAAAGTATAAGTATAAAATTTAAACTTGAACCTTCCAAAACTAAAATTTCAAATATGGGTAGAGTAAATATTAACACTTACGCAATACTCCTGGGTAGCGACGTCGGGATATCGAAGCTCGCCCGTGGCGGGATCTGTCGAGGTGCCGTGGACGGCAAGATATGCGGACAGCACGCTCGGTGTACCACCTTGCGCCACGGTCTGAGCTGTCTGCAATATTAGAAAATAACTCTTAATATTAGAAATATTAGAAAATAACTCTTAATATTGCAGAATATCACAAAGGTCGGTCTATTGTAATTTACCGATAACTCCATGGTTCGAGTAATATTCCTCGAGCCACCTGTATAAGTGGGGTGACCCCTCTTCGCCGACTTTCTGTTCTCTGTATTCTGAGCGGCCTATTTCTGCACAACGCATTAACATTTAGTTTTCTAATTAAGGAACACAAAAAAATAAATTATATCCTAAACAATGAATTACATTTAAAATACATACCTGTTTGCGTTGGGAGTCGAAATATTCGCACAATAGAGGCCATGTCTCTACGTCGACTCTCGCAAACGCCGGAGTGGATAGGAGGGCCGCTCTCTCTGCCTCGGGGGTCGCCATCCACAGGGAGTAGCAGTCGGCCTTCAGCTCATTCCTGTTGTATCGGACCTTGCTCTGCATGTTCTTCATCAGGCCATTGTACAGAGCATGAAGGTCGAGCACCCTCCCAGGGTGATCAGGGTCGGGTACAGGCTGAAAATCGTAATCCGACTGAAAATACGAAAAAAACATTGTTATTAGATTGCAAGTGTTAATAATAAATATATTGGATAAATTAAATGAAAATATATATTAATACGTACCCGAGCCTGATCAAAGAAGAGGGCGAATGAGCGCCGGTGCTGCTCGCCCCACTCAACGTGAAGTGGATAGTTCTTCACGAGCCGGCTCTCGTCCCCCATATACCGGCCGAACCTCTCGGCATGAGGACCGGTATAGCGATAGTCAAGGGTAAAAAAGAGGGGGAATGCTGCCTCCCCCCTAGCTCTGTCAGACCTCAGCCTATGGGACTGATTCGGGCCTCGAGTCCCCCTCTCGGGATAGGGAGGCCCTGCGTCTGCACGAAATATCAAGACAATCAATATTAAGACAAAGTTGTATTAAGAAATCAAGCTTAAACGAAAATTGAACTGTGATATATACCTCCGGTGACTATCGCACGAGCCTGGGCCCGGGCAGCAGCACGAGCGGGACGATAGTTCCTCCGGTGAGGAACAACCGGGGTCTCGGATGCGGACGCATCCCCTCCAACTAGAAAATAAACATTGACGCTAAATTTCCATGAAGTTCATATTTATTCTATAGAGCATATGTAAAATGAATAAATATTTTATATTTATTCATACTAACCTGCGGACGATGTGGATGGTATGGAGGGGCAGGAGTGGCCCCTGCGGAAGATGTGGACGCACCACCTATAAATAGACAATTAAAAATAGATTATATAAGTAATAGAAAAAAGAATGTGTAGATCAATAATATATCGTTCTAAATCAATATGCATGCACTATAGGATATATAAATATACCCACAGGTGCGGTGGTGTCACCACCTACAGCAAGACAATAATAAAAATTGCTAAGTAAGAGCATAAGGAATGTGTGTGTATTTATGATATAGCATTCTAAATCAATATACATGCACTATATGATATATAAACATACCTGGAGGAGCGGGGGTGGCCTCTGTCCCAGATGTGGACGCATCACCAACAACTAGACAATCAAACATTGACACTATAAGTAATTTTGACATAAACAGGAATGAATATCTGTAATATTACATTCAAAATGGATATGCGTGCAGTATACCTGGAGTTGTGGCAAAATCCACACGGAAGGAGGCATCCGAAGGGGTCTCCGATCTTGGTGCAAGACCGGCCCTCTGAAGCTCCCTACGAAGCTCTCCGGGTGGCAGAACCGCTCTGCCTCTGCCGCGGCTGGAGCTCCTGCCACCCTTCGCTGCTCCCGATATCGTCATCAAATCTAGATAAATGGTTCGTGGACGCATTAGACAATCATTAAAAGTATTAACTATATATGTATAGAGCGTAAAATGTGAAGTAATAATATAACATTACTGATAACCTTTTTCGTTTCGTGTGCGCATTATACATATCTACTTGGATTTCATCGTCGATGTCATTTCTGACTCTCGTAACTTCATGATCGGTCGAAGATAACCCATCCTTCGAAACAGACGGTCGGAGCACTTTATGCCTTCTCTCTTCTTCGTCCTCATCGCTGTCCTCGAATTCTGGGACATCGTAGACATCTCTGGGTTTCCATCGGCATACAACACTCCATCCCGGATGCTTCTGTTAGTTATATGTATGCCCTAGAGTCCATTACTGTACATACGATGTATATTGTAATGAATGCTTGGACATATATAGGGAGGACTTTCTTGCTCGACATGATAGTATGCTATCTGGTTGTACTTTATCTTAACATGTACTCTGATTGTCTCTATGTTACATATTGATAAAGCCCTTAGGATATGTACTCGACTTCTGGGACTATGATGAGATCATACTAGTGTGGCCACGGTAGTCGACGAGTACATCCTATAACTGTTCCTAGTCGAGGGTGTATCGAGACAGGGCATCGATACACCAGAGTAGACTAGCGTATACGCATCTTGACCCATATGATGGGCGATGGATGATCCCATATCCATCGGTGTTTGACATCAAGGATGGTGTACAGGTGCTCAGTAGAGACTGGGTACACTGGACGGACTCGCCGAGAACTCCAAGATGGTATTATACCTCACGTCAGATGGCAGTTCTCAAGTGACACTGGTACAGAGTAGTCTGTTGGCCCGAGATTATCATAGAGTCTTGTGTGATTCCCACTGTGCTTTGATTTCCATCATACCACGTCCAAGAGGGCGTGCAAAAAGGTGGATTTTGGGTACAGTCCCGAATCACATGGATGCAATGAGCGATAGGAGGGGATTCGTCTCTCCCGGTATAGGGAGTTGATGTTGTGCTATGTTCGATTGGCTATAACCGGAAATCTCTGGCCAGGGTTGCTGAGATTTATTGGTAAGTGTTATCAGTAGTTTCTCGAACTGTTATGACCTCATATCGACACGACTTATCGAGCTACTGGGGTCTGAAGTTTACCACCCCTAGACGAGATATACGACATATCAGACGACGAGACCGGACTGTACGGGAGTGTTAATGATTGGATTCACAGGAGAATGTACAGGCTTTCTTGTTGATCTTCTGAGCGCTCAATACCTGGGTGGCTGGTACGTTTAGCTGACCGCTTGCAGCTTGTAGGTGTTTGATATGATCATCACCTACTGCCGGCGTATTGACGATTCTTTAGAGTCCTACACAGAAGTTTCTTGGCTCAGGCAAAACGGCGTAGGGGCACATATGTGATATGTGCGGGACCGAGGATAATATGATATGAGATACCGTATTCTATTGTCGCGATATTTGATATCAGCTGGGTCATCGGATCAAGTGTTGATTCGATGAATCGGTACGGATAAATATTAGTCGGTTATATGCGATATAGCTGGATTGTCGGATCAAGTGTTGATTCGATAATTTAATATATAATAATATATATGATATATTAAATTACATTAACTAATATTTGCTCGCTAAAAGATTCTTTTTCTCACTCGGGTAGTACATTGATATATATGCGATATATGTTAAATGTATTATTTTATTTTGTTACGATAAATATTATATATGTGATATATAATATTGTAACATGATATGATAACTAATGCAACATGTTTAGTGGAGTTTAAACATGATTAGGGTTTGGATTAGGGTTAAGACTTCTAGTTTATTCTAGAAGCTTTTCTTTTGTCACGATAAAGATATTTGTGTTGATTTTTATCTATGACTCATACTTAACCCAACCCAAACCCTAGCCTTTGGTTAATTCTCTACAATGGTTTGGTCAACCATGGTTGCATTATTCATCATATTAATCCATTCATTATTCATCACAAAAAGGATTCCCTTCTTCTTCTTCCTTGAGTTCATTCTTGAAATAGCTTTCTAGTTTTGCTTTTGTGATGAAAGTGAGTGAGAAAAAGATTATAAATGAGAGCAAAAATCCTACTTCATCATCCTCATCTATCCTTGCCATTTAAATGAGGGTGTTCACTTCATTTCATGAGTGATAGCTTGTGTTAACGAAACTTCAAGGCAGATCATCTATGTTATCGAAGATCGAAAGCAAGGTTGCATCATTCTCTTCATGAAGCCTCTCGAGAGTCCGGAAAACGGTGATCGCAGTGAAGGGACCTCAACATGGAGCTTAAGAAGTGAAGGACTGGATCTACAAAGGTTGTAATTGATCTCACTTAGTGTTAAAGTGTTTAACATGTTTGTTTTCGCCTAAACCCTAGTTTAAAGATCCGACTTCGGGTTGTTCGGCACGGCTAAAATTTTAATCGGGCATGGTTGATGCCTCGTAGACCCTTATGCACGTGCCTAGCAACCCTACAGCGGTATCAGAGCCAAGCTAGAGTTTTAGGCAAAGTCTAGGCGAAGTTTAAAGTCCGATCGAACCCGAGAACCCCGATAAAACCCCTTCTCTGGATATTTTTTCAAAATGTTGATTTTTCTGAATTAAAAATACTCAGAAAAACAAGCAGGAAAAACTAAGAATTACTGTGAAGCACGGCCCTCTAATTCGCTAAAATGACCGCGGAACCGCGGCGAAACCAAGGGTTTGGCGGCGGTTCTGCGGCCAAAATTGTGACTTAGTCCCTGGAATTTCAAGTAATTATTCTTAGGTCCTTTGTTGTTAATTTTTTCTGGGAATGTTTTAATTCCACTCAAGTGTTGAGTTTTCTAGGGTTCTATTGGGGACTCGGTGATTCGATCAGATAATTTAACTTTGTTTAGTTTTTTCCGGATAATTTTTAGAAACTGTTAAAAAGTTTGAACGGATATCAATAACTCACTTTTTCCCCTGTCGGAAATTTTTTCAAAAGTTTGATTTTTTTTCTCGAGTTTAAGAACGTTCTAAGTCGTGCATGTAACGCGGTGGACCCTCTAGAAGACAACAAACCTTAACTCGATTATGTGACCGTCTTGAACTGCCTCTGAACCTTAGGGTTTGTGGCAGTACGACGTGCCATATGTGAGGCGTTGGCCTGACCCTTCTACGGCTGGACCAATGGTACTGTGGCATGTGATGGATGTTTTTAAACTGATTTCAAGTGTTGAGATATATTGGGGAAATCTTGGGTGTTTGATTATTCGATCGGAATGTTTAACATTGTCTATTTATCTGGAATGTGATACAATATTTGGAATCCACATGTAGTTATGAGATAACTGATTTGAATGTTATAATTCTAGCAGTTCAGTCTCAAATGATCGGTTTCCACGGAATTTTGATGTGATCAAAAGTCCGTCGCAATCACGTAGCGTACGCGAATACTCGCCGGGTAAACTTAATAGACAGCCATGTCCCATAGCCCTGACCAAGTGACTGTAGGAGAACCCCATCGCCAAAAGCATCCGTTCGGATGCTCGCGGCAGCGGTGTTCCGCCTTAGTGCACTTCGTCGATGGCATCCGGGGGTGCGGCCGTCTACTAAAGTTTGCGATGAGCATTCGATCAGGACGTCAGGAATCTTGTTGAATTGCCCGACTTGATATTGAAAAGAGTTTTCGATAATGAGACAAAAATGCGGGGTTTATAATTGTTAGGCATGCGATGTCTAAGGAATTCATTTGGTTAGGCATGCGATGTCTAAGGTGGTTGCGGATTCCAACTGTTGTAGTTTTACACTTTCTTTTCTGTGACCGTAAGCGTAGTATGTGGTGTATCGCCGGCTTCGTTGCTAAACATCAACGACAATCGGGATACGTATACTTGCTTACGTTGATGATATGAGATATTATGTGTTGCTGTGATATGTTGTATTGGATCGTCGCGTTTGAATAACCGGGGGTTTTATGTGAGATGAGAGTTTTTCTTTTTTCATTCATGTAAAATTCATTTGTATGTAATATTCTTTTATTGGGGCACTTCCGGGCTGAGGATGATGTCACCATTGTATATTATTTACTTTTCCGCATTAGGTAGACCCAAGGCGGGGAGCACAAGTAACCGGGTTCTAAGGTCAAGTGGGAGACCATCTCGAGGAGTCGAGACCGGGTCTTTTAACCGTAGAATTGCCAGTGTTGCTTGCCGCTCTCGTAGGGGTCTAGGGATGTGGGTTTGGCTATTCACCGCGACCGTGGAATCCGTGTTTTATACAGGCTCGTATTAAAAGCACAGACGTCCTAGTATATCAAATATTTCATATATGTTCTTCTGCTGCAATGTTCTGTGATGAGATCATTTTACTGCCTGAGACGAATGTTTATATTATATATATGAGATATATGTTATATTGCAGATTTCTTTTCAATTGTGATGCTTGTGAAGCATAATTAAAATGGGACTTCATTAATGAGATTAATGAAACTAAAAGAAACCTAAAGATGTTGTAGAAACTTGTTTAAAAACTGGTAGCTCTAGTTCTTGCTTTGCATAGCGGTGTTCCTTGTAGAATATCCAGCACCTTATTCGATAAGAAAAGAGCCGAGATCCCTTCACCGGGAGTGACCTCTTTAGTGAAACTAGAAGATGCTATAAACTCGGTTTGTCTTTTGATTGCTTCTATAGTTCTTACTTTGCATAGTGATATTTGTGAAATATCCTGCACCTTATTCGATGAGGAAAGGGCCGACGATCCCTTCACCGGGAGTGACCCCTTTAGCAAAACTAGAAAAGCCTCAAAAACACTCCATTTAAAATCACTCGATTCTACAATGATATCAAGTTCATTACGCAAAAGTTTTTCTTAAAAACCTGTCGTAGCCCTCCGTCATTTCAGATAAGTACTGGTTAGTATTCGTGCTGCGTTTGTTGACCTCTGTCAAGGCGTAGTGTGCGGTAGCTGATTAGTGCTTATCTGTAAAAGCATATGATGTGATTGATTTAGGGTAGTCGTGTGACCTTGTTGACCTCTGTCAAGGGTCGTGCGGGTGGGTTTACTTCAATCAGGAAATGACGGGTAGAACTTGACTAGCAGCCTATGGTTTGTTGACCCCTGTCAAGGTCATAGGACGCTTGGGGCAAAATATTATTGGGAATTTCAAGTGTTGAAATTTTCAATGAGATTGCAAACCTTCTATGAGATAGTTGGAACCCGATACCCGCTGCGAGTAAGAGTTACTCCTGGGAGAGTTTTACACATTATAATTAGCCGATCAAGTAGGTGTCAAGAAAGGTGTTAACGGGGTTACGCTTATGGGAAAACGAGGTTTACTTTAATTAGGTTCGTGCGAAAGCACGGGGGACCTCCCTCAAAGTACCGACACTCGCCTGGCTGAAAGATTGGCGAACTTGTAGCGTGTAATTAATCCCGGCTAGTCTTTCCTTTTATGGTTTGAAGGAAGACATGATTAAAACAGTGGGAGACATCCTGATTAGATATATTAGATAACCAATCTAATCTTGCAAGAGCATACGCTGAGTGTTTTCTTCTCTCTCCCTCCAGGTAGCGACCATTTCATGCCTTAATCAAGATAATAAAACGGATATATTGACCGAACCGCTTGTTATACTGAGCCGGGGAACGTTGGTCCCGCTCCAACTTATAATTGTTATAAGATAGAGCATGAAATAGGGGATTACCAGAATTCTCGTGCCGCCGAAACGAAGAAAGTGCATGCTGATGCATCTTCTTCGGGTGTGTTCATTATATAGAACTGTTTCTCAGTATCCTTTACGTCCTGGGTATTTGATACCGGATCAGGATCCCGCATATGTAATCTGTTACATGGGCTACAGATAGGTAGAGAACTGAGAACGGGTGATAAGTTTCATGAGATAGAAACGGTGCAAGTGTTGCAGCCAAGTCTGTTGGTCACTGTCACCCTGTATTACCAGAATATATTGATTCTGAACAAATGTTATTAGATACCGAACCTGATATACAGAATCATATCAGTCTCTTTATTAGTAAAGAAGGATATAATTTTGTATTGTTGGATAATGTTTTGAACATTTCCTATATCAAGAGTTGATCGGTTCAGGCACGTTATCTAAAAGCATAGACGTTCTAAATCAAACTACATTTCTTAGTATATACAGAACACACACAAGAGGAAGAGTTCAGAAATTAACGAATCCTTCTTAAGGCATTGTAGACTAGGTCATATCAATGCGACCCGACTAGCTAAGTTAAATTTAGATGCAAATTTAAATCTGTTTGAATTTACATCTTGTGAAACTTGCCGGTCATGTCACAAAGATAAGATGACCATAGCTCTGTTTATTGGAAACAGAGAAAGAGTTAGTGAACTCTTGGGATTGATACATGTTGATGTATGAAGGTCCCCTGTCTACACATGCCAAGACCGGTTCTTTGTACTTCATTACATTCTCTGATGATCTCTCAAGATTCAGACATATGTTCCTGTTGAAACACAAGTCCAAATCTTTTGAGATATTCACAGAATATAAGTTAGAAGTAGAGAACCAAATACGGGTATAAGTATTATGTCCTTTGATGAGATCAAGGAGGAGATTACTTGAGCACGGAATTCCTGGACTATTCTAAAGAAGAATGAGATTCTCTCTCAGCATTACTCCTCCGTATACACCACAGCACGTCGGTGTATCGGGGCGGAGCAATAACACCCTATGTGATATGGTGTGCTCTATGATGAGTACTACTGAGTTTCCTATTTCTTTTTGGGTGTTATGCGCTTGAGAAGCTGCATACCTATTGAGTAAGGTTCAAATCAAATCAGTTGCCTACCACTTCATATGTGATATGGAAAGGGAAGAGCCCATATCTTAAGTATGTTAAGATTTGGGGTTGTACGGACTATGTCTAAAAGCAAAATCCGTACAAGCTCGAGGCAAGGTCTGTTATGTAGAACTGGAAAGGTTCCAGCAATACAAACTGCAGCTGATGATTTGGTATAACCAAAGGATTCAATAGTTTCCAACGAACCTCAGCCTCTCCGCCGATCTAGTAGGGTTCCTCATCCATATGAGAGATACTTCGGTTTCTCTATGACAGCGGGAGCGAGGATTGCATCATGAGATGATGATCCAACTAGTTTCAGGCTGGCCATCAGGAGTGGGACTCTGTAAGAATGGGTGGATGCTTAGTGATCTGAGATGGAATCCTTATACACCAACAAAGTATTGACTTTTGTTGCTTTATCTAAAGGGTTAAATCCCCATCAGGAGCAAGTATATCTTGAGAAGATTACTTGGTGTACATGGAAAAGTTGAGACTTTCAAAGCTATGCTTAAGTCTATCCAGATCCTACTTGCCACGGCTACATACCATGACTATGATATCTGGCGATTGGGTGTCATGACTGCTTTTCTAAATGATGTTTTAGAAAAGAGCGTCTATAAGTACACAGCTAGAGGGCTTCGTAGACAGTGGGAGCAGCGGAAACGTGTGCAAGATGTTTTATGTGATAAAACAGGCATCGCGGAGTTGGAACATCAGTTTTGATGTGATAGTCAAAGAGTTTGACTTCCTCAAAATGGTAGATGGACCTTGTATATACAAAAAATGTAGTAGGGAGTATGGTGGTGATCCTCGTAGAGTACGTGGATGACATACTCTTGATAGGGAAGGAGTTTCCTATGCTACGCTCGGTCAATCTCCGCTTATCCCAAGGATTCTCCATATAGGATCAAAATGATACCTCCTAAATCCTGGGTTTTTGGATCTATGAGATAGATCTAATTGGATGTTAGGATACTCACTAGTTGTAGTGAGATGGTATCAATCGATCCTGGGGAGAATCACTGGAAAGGTTCCAGGGTGATAAGGACGACTGAATGTCAGTCGCAGGCATTGTCTTTACCCTCAGTGGAGGGACGGTATGTTGGAAGAGTTCCAAGCTAGATACCGTGACATACTAGACGATTAAAGGCAAGATATATCGTTACCAAAGACGCTACCAAAGAGGCAGTCTGGATATATATAAGTTCATGAGATGAACTTCGTTCCAACCATTGTGTGACAATGGAGTTGTGGCTTTAGCCAAGGAACTACCGTCCCATCAGAAATCCAGATATAATTCTTAGAAAGTATCACCTGATCATGGAGATGGTTGATCTCGAGGGAGATCGAGGTTAGGAGAGTAGACACAGAGGACAACAGCGCGGATCCACTCACGATGGCCTTTTTCCCAGTAGAGACATTTAAGGGATGGTTGAGTATGAGATACTTCAACCGCAGCTAATTGTTGGGTATGTGATACCACAACAGATGGCCCTAGTGCAAGTGGGAGATTGTTAGTTATATGTATGCCCTAGAGGCCATTACTGTACATACGATGTATATTGTAATGGATGCTTGGACATATATAGGGAGGACTTTCTTGCTCGACATGATAGTATGCTATCTGGTTGTACTTTATCTTAACATGTACTCTGATTGTCTCTATGTTACATGTTAATAAAGCCCTTAGGATATGTACTCGACTTCTGGGACTATGATGAGATCATACTAGTGGGGCCACGGTAGTCGACGAGTACATCCTATAACTGTTCCGGGTCGAGGGTGTATCGAGACAGGGCATCGATACACCAGAGTAGACTAGCGTATACGCATCTTGACCCATATGATGGACGCTGGATGATCCCATATCCATCGGTGTTTGACATCAAGGATGGTGTACGGGTGCTCAGTAGAGATTGGGTACACTGGACGGACTCGCCGAGAACTCCCAGATGGTATTCTACCTCACGTCAGATGGCAGTTCTCTGGTGAAACTGGTACAGAGTAGTCAGTTGACCCGAGATCGTCATAGAGTCTTATGTGATTCCCATTGTGCTTTGATTTCCATCATACCAGGTCCAAAAGGGCATGCAAAAAGGTGGCTTTTGGGTACAGTCCCAATCACATGGAGGTAATGAGCGATAGAAGGGGATTCGTCTCTCCCAGTATAGGGAGTTGATGTTGTGCTGTGTTCGATTGGCTATAACCGGAAATCCCTGGCCAGGGTTGCTGAGATTTACTGGTAAGTGTTATCAGTAGTTTCTCGAACTGTTATAGACCTCATATCGACACGACTTATCGAGCTACTGGGGTCTGACGTTTGCCACCCCTAGGCGAGATATGCGACATATCAGACGACGAGACCGGACTGTACTGGAGTGTTACTGATTGGATTCACAGGAGAATGTACAGGCTTGCTTGTTGATCTTCTTAGAGCTCAATACCTGGGTGGCTGTTACGTTTAGCTGACCGCTTGCAGCTTGTGGGTGTTTGATATGATCATCACCTACTGCCAGCGTATTGACGATTCTTTAGAGTCCTACACAGAGGTTTCTTGGCTCAGGCAAAACGGCGTAGGGGCATATATGTGATATGTGCGGGACCGAGGATAATACGATATGAGATACCGTATTCTATTCTCGTGATATTTGATATCAGCCGGGTCATCGGATCAAGTGTTGATTCGATGAATCGGTACGGATAAATATTAGTCGGTTATATGCGATATAGCTGGATTGTCGGATCAACTGTTGATTCGATAATTTAATGTATAATAATATATATGATATATTAAATTACATTAACTAATATTTGCTCACTAAAAGATTCTGTTTCTTACTCGGGTAATACATTGATATATATTAAATGTATTATTTTATTTTGTTACGATAAATATTATATATGTGATATATAATATTGTAACATGATATGATAACTAATGCAACATGTTTAGTGGAGTTTAAACATGATTAGGGTTTGGATTAGGGTTAAGACTTCTAGTTTATTCTAGAAGCTTTTCTTTTGTCATGATAAAGATATTTGTGTTGATTTTTATCTATGACTCTTACTTAACCCAACCCAAACCCTAGCCCTTGGTTAATTCTCTACAATGGTTTGGTCAACCATGGTTGCATTATTCATCATATTAATCCATTCATTATTCATCACAAAAAGGATTCCCTTCTTCTTCTTCCTTGAGTTCATTCTTGAAATAGCTTTCTAGTTTTGCTTTTGTGATGAAAGTGAGTGAGAAAAAGATTATAAATGAGAGCAAAAATTCTACTTCATCATCCTCATCTATCCTTGACATTTAGATCAGGGTGTTCACTTCATTTCATGAGTGATAGCTTGTGTTAACGAAACTTCAAGGTAGATCATCTATGTTATCGAAGATCGAAAGCAAGGTTGCATCATTCTCTTCGTGAAGCCTCTCGAGAGTCCGGAACACGGTGATCGCAGTGAAGGGACCTCAACACGGAGCTTAAGAAGTGATTGACCGGATCTACAAAGGTTGTAATTCCTCTCACTTAGTGTTAAAGTGTTTAACATGTTTGTTTTCGCTTAAACCCTAGTTTAAAGATCCGGCTTCAGGTTGTTCGGCACGGCTAAAATTTTAATCGGGCATGGTTGATGCCTCATAGACCCTTGTGTGCGTGCCTAGCAACCCTACAGCTTCAAACACTGTGAGTAGTATACTTGGAACTCTTGGTTCGGAAAGATAAACGGATCTTCCTGACCGTAAAATTGAAGTGTGTTCACACTGGTCAATCCATATTCATCTTTCCAAGTCCCAAGATTGCTTCTCCACTTGTCCGTATCGGTTCGCGTATCGTACCAAGTACACTGGAATATATAAAAGGATTCTGATCGTCCGGGATAGTGGATGCTGAGTATACAATTTAAGTACCCATAATAAATCACACCGTCCGATCCTACCGTCGCAATCCCACTATTCTGAGTGGTTCTAGATGTTTCTATGTCCTTAACTTCGAATTTGTATCCAAAGACACCAAATCCTTTGTAATATGCAACCTCCGTACTAGGAAATTGAGCTAAACATCTTGAATCACTCTCAAATGATGCAGACAAGTTCGGATCGTGGATCTAACAAAACAAATTTTACGACAAATACATAACGATACAAGTTTAGATTAAAACTGATAGCAATAAAATGTTATTCGAATAACTTACATGATCTGTGACCCAATCACAAAAATTATCCTGATGATATTTTTCCAATCGTTCTTCGTTCCAATCAGGATGCCCCTCACGTACCTCGTTAAAATGAATTCTGTTTTCGACAAATAATGGTGACATTAATATTATATCATTTCATACACACACAAACACAGATATAACAATTAATCCAAAAAAACTTACTCTCTAATTTGTTCAAGACATGCGCAATTAAGCAAGATAAACCGGTATATCTTGTTGATAAACATAGTGTCTACCCTCTTATACTCGGCTTTACCATATGGCCCGTCTTGAATTCTTCGTGGCCGGTTAAGCCTTGTCTCAATATTCTCGTCCAGATAGCGGGAACAAAATGTGGTTGCTTCATCAAGAAGATAACCTTGCATGATAGAATCCTCTGGTCGATTTTTATTGCGTTTATACTTCTTAAGAGTGTAGAGGCACCTAATGAAAATATGTTGAATAAATAAATACGGGCATACAGGACAACAATCAATTAATAAATTGCGCGAAACGAAAAATTGCACCTACCTCTCGACGGGATACATCCATCGATATTGTACCGGTCCGGCTAACTTCGCCTCAGTTGCAAGATGAACCGTCAAGTGTATTATGATATCGAAGAATGACGGTGGGAAAATACGCTCAAACTTGCAAAGTATCAACGCAATAGAATTTTCTATTTTATCGAGCGTCACAACCTCCAGTGTTTTAGCACACAACTCCCTGAAAAAACAACATAAGTCGTTGATTACTAGACCAACCGATTCGGGGAGAGAAGTCCTGAGGGCTAATGGAAGAAGGTGCTCCACGATAACATGGTGATCATGACTTTTCAGCCCATCAATCTTGCCTTTCATAATTTTTATTTTCTTGCTGAATGATCCTGAGAAACCTGTGGGAACTTTCAAATCATGCAACACCTGCAGGAATCTTTTTTCTCCGGTTGTGACATATGATAAGCCGCATTGGGAAGTACAAACTTGCCCGGTTTACCCGCTACCGGTCTAGGGGGCAATTCACTTCTTATTCCCCACTCTTGTAGATCCATCCGAGCATTCATGTTGTTTTTCGATTTCCCGTCTTTACAAAGAAGCAAGTTAAGTATGTGCTCTGATACTCCCTTCTCTATATGCATGACGTCCAGACAATGACGCACTGAATTTGTAGACCAGTATGGAAGCTCGAAGAAAATGCTTAACTTGTTCCAAAATGGTGGTTTGACCTGTTTCGTCGGATCCATCCCAAACGTCACATTATTGTAACCATCCCATTTAGCAGTCACGTCCTCTCCGGACAATGGGGATGGAGGTCCAAGAAGCTCTTGATGACCATGAAAGTGAACCGTATCTAACTTATAGGGGTGGTCTGGAGGCAGGAAACGTCGATGGCCGCAATAACAAACCTTCCTGCTAAAATTCAAGAATTTCGATGTTGTGTGTTCATGGCAATGAGGACATGCTTTGTGACCATGTACGGACCAACCTGATAGCATTCCATACGCAGGAAAGTCATTAATTGTCCACATTAGAGCCGCACGCAGTATGAAGGTTGTATTTGTGTTTGCATCATATGTCTCTACACCATCAATGAACAAAGATTTCAACTCCTCGATCAGAGGTCAGAGATAAACGTCAATATTGTTCCCCGGTGAGTTTGGTCCGTCGATAAGAAGAGGCATCATAAAGTATGATTGGTCCATAGCCAACCAAGGCAACAAATTATAAATTATCATTACAACGGGCTATGTGCTGTGACTTCCAGCCATATAGTTGAATGGGCAGAAGCCATCAGTAGCCAGTCCGAGCCGGACATTGCGAGGATCGCTAGTGAATATTGTGTGCCTCCTATCGAAATCCTTCCATGCCGATGAATCTCTTGGATGGCTCATTTTTCCATCTTCACTTGGAGGAGCACGGTGATGCCAAATCATTGCCTCGGCTGTTTTCTTGCACCTGAATAGCCTCTGTAGCCTCTGTGTTATGGGAAAGTATCGTGCTATCTTGACAGATATATCGTGCTTTTTATCAGAATCTTTCGGCTTATACCTGGCCTCTCCGCATGTTGGACACTCTTTCAAATCTGAATTCTCTTTTCGGTACAGCACGCAATTTTTAGGACATGCTTGAATCTTCTCGCACTTTAGACCCAAATCAGACATCATCTTCTGGGCTCCGTACCAGCTGTCGGGTACGTTATTTTCCGGAGGCATAGAATCTTTCAAGAACGAAAGAAGCATTGTGAATGACTAGTTGCTCCATCAATTTAGGCACTTAATCTGGAAAAGTTGGACGAACCATGAGAGGGTGGAATACTTCGCATTCTCACAAATTGGTTTCCTAGCATCATTCATGAAATTTTCATATTTATCTGCACGCGGTCCTTGACCGGAAGGAATGTCATCTTCGTTACGAATAGATTCACCTAGGGCAGCCCTACCATATTCTCCATTTTTTCTGATGGAAATAAATTACCGTTTTCTCCTTCTGCCTCATTACCGAATTCTTCTTCTTCTCCTGCCGCATTATCGTGTTCTCCTTCTTCTTCTGCCGCAGTACTGCATTCTTCTCCTTTCCCGTGATATTTCCAAGTTGTATAAAGTCTAGTAAACCCATATTTTACAATATGAAGCTCTGCCAATTCTACCTTATGCCAGTACTTATTGCCACATCTATCGCACGGACAGAGAATCTTCTCTATTATGATCTTATTATGCGCGCGTGCAAATTCAAGGAAAGCAGCAACTTCTGTGACAAACTTAGGTTGCATACGTTGTTGCCAATCCACATACATCCAGTCCTTAACTCTGACGTACTCATGGGCCATGTTAGACTGTATAACATATAAATTGTAGGTTATGCTGA
Source organism: Agapanthus africanus (assembly GCA_030015575.1). NCBI lineage: Eukaryota > Viridiplantae > Streptophyta > Magnoliopsida > Asparagales > Amaryllidaceae > Agapanthus > Agapanthus africanus. Next base: position 336,412,226 of record CM057345.1, on the reverse strand, counting down.
CAATATTGAGAAATATAAGAACGGGATAATAACTGACAAAGGAGAAAATCCGTGTATATGCTTTGTGTGTGTGTCTGTCGTTGAAAAGAATAAATTATCGCACGTATGTTAACCGATAGACGGGGACACAGTGGCGCTTTTAGTTTCATATATGAGTATCGATGAGAATATGAAGGTTTCATATTATCATCGAGAATCATATATTGGTTTTAATTTGAACATCTCGAATCACTCTCTAATTATGCGTTTGTTGTGTATTCTAGTTGTATGTGTGTGTTCCGGCTGTCGGGGGTAGGCTTCTATCCCATTAAGAATGTATAGAGCGAACACCCATCACTTGTGCTTTCAACCGTTTCGAGTAAATTTCGGCAGCACCTCCCCGCTGTTCTCTGAGTACACTGTAATAAAATAGATAATCATTTCAAAGCTGTGAAACAACGTGGAAATGAACATCTAATCTATCTTTGCACACGGAGAACAAGCGGAAAGGTACTGACGAAATATCTCGAAACGGATGAAAACACAAGTGAATGAAGGCGTTTGCTTTATACATTGTTAACTTGTCCACACGGGACAGATCTATCGGTTACCATACGATTGAATTTTCTCGTCGCGTAGACTATACGACGGTTGTTAGTATCGAGCTATACCGTCCGATATTTAACAACTTTCATATAGTTCTATATCACGACGAACATCGCACGTATGTTAACTGATAGACGGGGACTAAGTGGCGCTTTTAGTTTCATATATGAGTATCGATGAGAATATGAAGGTTTCATATTATCATCGAGTATCATATATTGGTTTTAACTTGAACATCTCGAATCACTCTTTAATGATGCATTTGTTATGCATTCGTGTTGTATGTGTGTGTTCCGGCTGTCGGGGGTAGGCTTCTATCCCATTAATAATGTATAGAGCGAACACCCATCACTTGTGCTTTCAACCGTTTGGAGTAAATTTCGGCAGCACCTCCCCGCTGTTCTCCGAGTACACTGTAATAGAATAGATAATCATTTCAAAGCTGTGAAACAACGTTGAAATGAACATCTAATCTATCTTTGTACACGGAGAACCAGCGGAAAGGTACCGACGAAATATCTCGAAACGGATGAAAACACAAGTGAATGAAGGCGTTTGCTTTATACATTCTTAACTTGTCCACACGGGACAAATCTATGGGTTACCATACGATTGAATTTTCTCGTCGCGTAGACTATACGACGGTTGTTAGTATCGAGCTATACCGTCCGATATTTAACAACCTTCGTATAGTTCTATGTCACGACGAACATCGCACATACGTGAACCGATAGACGGGGACTAAGTGGCGCTTTTAGTTTCATATATGAGTATCGATGAGAATATGAAGGTTTCATATTATCATCGAGTATCATATATTGGTTTTAACTTGAACATCTCGAATCACTCTCTAATTATGCGTTTGTTGTGTATTCTAGTTGTATGTGTGTGTTCCGGCTGTAGGGGGTAGGCTTCTATCCCATTAAGAATGTATAGAGCGAACACCCATCACTTGTGCTTTCAACCGTTTCGAGTAAATTTTGGCTGCACCTCCCCGCTGTTCTCCGAGTACACTGTAATAGAATAGATAATCATTTCAAAGCTGTGAAACAATGTTGAAATGAACATCTAATCTATCTTTATACACGGAGAACCAGCGGAAAGGTGACGAAATGTCTCAAAACGGATGAAAACACAAGTGAATGAAGACGTTTGCTTTATACATTCTTAACTTGTCCACACGGGACAAATCTATCGGTTACCATACGATTGAATTTTCTCGTCGCGTAGATTATACGACGGTTGTTAGTATCGTGCTATACCGTCTGATATTTAACAACCTTCGTATAGTTCTATATCACGACGAACATCGCACGTATGTTAACCGATAGACGGGGACTAAGTGGCGCTTTTAGTTTCATATATGAGTATCGATGAGAATATGAAGGTTTCATATTATTATCGAGTATCATATATTGGTTTTAACTTGAACATTTAACATGAATAGTTTTTACGTTTACGTTTCGTTATTAAGGGTTCGAAATTTCATGTTTAGGGTAAATTTTTCTTGCGTTTACGGTAAAGTTGTACATTTACGTTATAATCGAGTATCCTACTGCAATGAACTATTGTATCCTACTAAATAATAGTGCACCATAAACCAAAATAACCCAAATTAACCTAATTAACCACAATTAACCATAATCGTTACCCAAACACAAATTATCTCTAATTAACCTAAACTTAACCCAATTTACCCAAATTAACCTAATTAACCCTAATCAACCCAAGCATAACCAAATTAAACCTAATCAACACCATAACCCTTTCAAATTATCACTAATTAACCCAAATTAACCCTACCCTTTAATTAACCCAAATTAACCCTAACCTCTAACCCTAAACCCAAATTAACCCTAGCCTTTAATTAGAGTTGTTTTCAAGAAAAAACAACCCTAACCCCAACCCCAACCCCAATTCCGAACCCTAACTCTAACCCTAACCCTAATTCCGAACCCTAACCCTAACCCCAACCCCAACCCCAACCCTAAACCCAACCCCAACCGCAACAGAACCCTAATCCCAACCCCAACCGACCCCTAACCCTAACCCTAAACATAACCCTTACAGAAACTGACCCGATGCCTAACCCTAACACTCACCCATACCCGTACCCTGCCCTGAACTTAACATCATCAAAAGTGGGAAATAAAAGCATTAAATTAGAAGCAGATATTGGAGATTTACTAACCTTTTTCGCGGTGGAAGAGACGACAGAGGAGGCGACGAGGAAGTCGACGAGGCTCGGGATCGAGGCGCTGGAAGAAGTCGACGAGGATGTTATGAGTATGAAGAGACGACAGAGGAGGCGACGAGGAAGTCGACGAGGCTCGGGATCGAGGCGCTCGAGGAAGTCGACGAGGATGTTATGAGGAGACGACGGAGGAGGCGACGGAGGAGGCGACGAGGCGCGGGAGGAAATCGATCGCGAGGCGCGGGAAGATGATAAAGATTTTTGGGAATGGAGGAATTTTCTGTGCCATTTTTTTATTATTAATTAACCCATATACATGACCCTACGGACTAATCCGTAGGTCCTTTGTTTGCGGCTCCGTAGGGCCAAACATCAAATTACGATTAAATATTTTTAAATTAAAACGTAGAGAACCGTAGGGCTAAGTATATGGACCTACGGTTCTATCCGAAGGGGCAACGAATATTTGCCCCTACGGATTCCTTTATCCGTAGGGGCAGCCCCATATTGTAGTAGTGACACTAACATAAATAACAATGGTAGTCCTGATGCAAAGAACCCACCTACCAAAGCAATCACCTGGAAGGAACAGTATGCCAACAAAGCCGCAACGAAACCTGTACGGCAAAACCTGCATGGAACTGTGGCACAACGGGGTTGAGTTGCCAATTCTTGAGTAGAAAACTTTTAGTTATATGTATGCCCTAGAGGCTATTACTGTACATATGATGTATATTTTAATGGATGCTTGGACATTTATAGGGAGGACTTTCTTGCTCGACATGATAGTACGCTATCTGGTTGCTCTTTATCTTAACATGCACTATGATTATCTCTATTTTACATGTTGATAAAGTCCTTTGGATATGTACTCGACTACTGGGACTATGATGAGATCATACTAGTAGGGCCACGGTAGTCGACGAGTACATCCTATAACTGTTCCTAGTCGAGGGTGTATCGAGACAGGGCATCGATACATCAGAGTAGACTAGCGTATACGCATCTTGACCCATATGATGGGCGATGGATGATCCCATATCGATCGGTGTTTGACATCAAGGATGGTGTACGGGTGCTCAGTAGAAACTGGGTAAACTGGACGGACTCGCCGAGAACTCCCAGATGGTATTTTACCTCACGTCAGATAGCAGTTCTCCGGTGACACTGGTACAGGTTAGTCTGTAGACCCGAGATCGTCATAGAGTCTTATGTGATTCCCACTGTGCTTTGAAAGAACTAGAAGGTTCAAGAAAGAACTTACCCAAATCAAACCCTAATCTTGTTTAATCTCTGCTAAACATGTTGCATTAGTAATCATATCATTGTTTCATTATTCATCACATAAAGAAAACCTAGAAAGCTTTCTCAAAGCTCAAAGAAGAAGAAGAAGAATAGTAATTCTTTTGTGATGAATAATGAATTGTGTTGAGGTTAGAAATGTAACCATGGGTTAAGTATGATAACTTAACCCATTTAGAGACTTAACTATGGTCAAGGGTTGGGTTGAGTTAACAAACATCATAACAAACATCTTTAGAAAATATCTTTAGCAAGAAACAAAAGAAAAACTTCTAGAAGCTTCTAGAAAAAATTAACCCAAATCAAACCTTAATCATGTTTAATCCCCACAAATCATGTTGAATTAATAACCCTAATATGTTACAATATTATATATCACATATACAATATTTATTGTAACAAAATCAAATAATACAATTAACATATATCGCATATATATCAATATATTACCTGAGTGAGAAAAAGAATCTTTTAGTGAGATTATATTAGTTAATGTAATTTAATATATCAAATATATAATTATACATTAAATTATCGAATCAACACTTGATCCGATAATCCGGCTATTTCACAAATAACCGACTAATATAATCTGTATCAGTTCATCGAATCAACACTTGATCCGATGACCCGGCTATATCACATATACTCGGCCGATATCTCAGATCGTGAGAATCTAATACGGTATCACATACTCGTATTGTTCTCAGTCCCGCACATATCATATATGTGCTCCTATTCCGTTTTGCCTGAGTCAAGAAACCTTTGTGTAGGACTCTAAAGAATCGTCAATACGCCGGCAATAGGTGATGATCATATCAAACACCCACAAGCTGCAAGCGGCTAGCTAAACACAACAGCCACCCAGGTATTGAGCGATCAGAAGATCAACAAGCAAGCCTGTACATTCTCCCTTGATTTCCATCATACCACGTCCAAGAGGGCGTGCAAAAAAGTGGCTTTTGGGTACAGTCCCGAATCATGTGGAGGCAATGAGCGATAGGAAGGGGTTCGTCTCTCCCGGTATAAGCAGTTGATGTTGTGCTGTGTTCGATTGGCTATAACTGAAAATCCCTGTCCAGGGTTGCTGAGATTTACTGGTAAGTGTTATCAGTAGTTTCTCGGACTGTTATAGACCTCATATCGACACGATTTATCAAGCTACTGGGGTCTGACGTTTAGCACCCCTAGGCGAGATATGCGATATATCAGACGAAGAGACCGGACTGTACAGGAGTGTTACTAACTGGATTCACAGGAGAATGTACAGCCTCGCTTGTTGATCTTCTGATCGCTCAATACCTGGGTGGCTGTTACGTTTAGCTGACCGCTTGCAGCTTGTGGGTGTTTGATATGATCATCACCTACTGCCGGCGTATTGACGATTCTTTAGAGTCCTACACAGAGTTTTCTTGACTCAGGAAAAACAGAGTAGGAGCACATATATGATATGTGCGGGACCGAGAACAATAAGAGTATGTGATACCATATTAGATTCTCACGATATGAGATATCGGCCGGGTATATGTGATATAGCCGGGTCATCGGATCAAGTGTTGATTCGATGAACTGATACAGATTATTTTAGTCGGTTATTTGTGAAATAGCCGGATTACCGGATCAAGTGTTGATTCGATAATTTAATGTATAATTATATATTTGATATATTAAATTACATTTACTAATATAAGCTCATTAAAAGATTCTTTTTCTCACTCGGGTAATACATTGATATATATGCGATATTTGTTAATTGTATTACTTGATTTTGTTACAATAAATATTGTCTATGTGATATATAATATTGTAACATGTTAGGGTTATTAATGCAACATGATTAGTGAAGATTAAACATGATTAAGGTTTGATTTGGGTTAATTTTTTCTAGAAGCTTCTAGAAGGTTTTCTTTTGTTTCTTGCTAAAGATATTTTCTAAAGATATTTGTTATGATATTTGTTAACTCAACCCAACCCTTGATCATGGTTAAGTCTTTACATGGGTTAAGTTATCATACTTAACCCATGGTTGCATTTCTAACCTCAACACAATTCATTATTCATCACAAAGCAATTCATCTTCTTCTTCCTCTTTGCAAGCTTTCTTGCTTTTTGCTTAGTGATGATTTTGAGTGAGATTAAGAAAACAAATGAGAGCTAAAATCCTATTTCATCATCCTAATCTATCCTAGCCATTTAGATTAGGGTATTCACTTTATTTATAAGTGAGAGCTTGTGTTAATGAAACTTCAAGGTAGATCATCTTTGTTATCGAAGATCAGAAGCAAGCATGCATCTTTCTCTTCGTGGAACCTCTCTAGAGTCCAGGAAATCGATGATCGCAGCGAGGGACCTCAACACGGAGCTTATGACGTGAATGACCAGACTACAAAGGTTGTAATCCCAAACTCTTAGATGTTAAAGTATTTAACATGCTTTGTTTCGCCTAATCTCTACTTTAAAGATCTTGGTTAGGCTTGTTCGGCATGTCTAAATTTTAAATCGGGCTTGGTTGATGCCTTATAGTCCCTTGTCAGAGTGTCTAGCAACCCTACAGTGGTATCAGAGCCAAGCTAGAGCTTTAGGCGAAGTCTAGGCGAAGTTTAAGTCCGATCGAACTCCGAATACCCGTAAAACCCTAGTTTCTAGAAATTTTTCAAAAATGTGATTTTTTCTGCATTAAAAATACTCAAAAAAATCAGCAGGGAATTATAAGGATTTGTGTAAAAAACGAACCATTAATTCGCTTAAAGCGCCGCGGAACCGCGGCCGTACGATGGCTTGCGCGGAGCTTCCGCGGTGCTACAGTGGCATTAGGGTTTGAATTTTGTACAGTAAAATCTGTAGCTAATTTCTGATACTTCTGTGTATTTTTTATTTTACTCAAGTGTTGAGTTTTCTGGGTTGTATTGGGAGCTCGTTGATTCGATCGGAAAGTTTAACATCGTTTAATTTTTTCCGGGTAATTTTAGAACGTGTTAAAAAGTTCGAACGGATATCAGTAACTCACTTTTTCCCCTGTCGGAATATTTTTCAAAAGTTGGATTTTTTCTCGAGTTTGAAACTTCCGGAAAATCATGCAAGTAACGCGGTGGACCCTCTAGAAGAACAGAAACCTTAACTCGATTATGTGACCGTCTGAACCGCCTCTGAACCTTAGGGTTTATGGCAGTACGGCGTTGCCACATGTGAGGCGTTGGCTTGACACTTCTTAGGCTGGACCACTGGTACTGTGGCATGTGATAGATACTTTTTGAACTCCGCTCGAGTGTTGAGCTATTTGGGAAATCTTGGGTGTTTGATTATTCGATTGGAAAGTTTGACATTGTCTTTTTATCTGGAATGTGATACAATATTTGGAATCCACATGTAGTTATAAGATAACTAATTTGAATGTTATAAATCTAGCAGTTTAGTCTCAGATGATCGGTTGCCATGGGATTTTGATGCGTTCAAAAGTCCGTCGCAATCATGTAGCGTACGTGGATAATCGCCGGGTAAACTTAGTAGACAGCCACGCCCCAAAGCCCTGACCAAGTAACTGTAGGAGAACCCCGTCGCCAAAAGCATCCGTTCGAGTGCTTGCGGCAACGGTGTTCCGCCTTAGTGCACTTCGTCGACGGCATCCGGGGGTGCGGCCGTCTGCTAAAGTTTGCGACGAGCATTCGATCAGGATGTCGGGAATCTTGTTGAATTGCCCGACTAGGTATTGAAAATGTTTTCGATAATGAGACTAAAATGCGTGGTTTATAATTGTTAGGCATGAGATGTCTAAGGAATTCATTTGGTTAGGCATGCGATGTCTAAGGAAGTTGCGGATTCTAACTGTTGTAGTTTTACACTTTCTTTTCTGTGACCATAAGTGTAGTATGTGGTGTATCGCCGGCTTCGTTGCTATACATCAATGACAATCGGGATACGCATACTTGCTTACGTTGATGATATGAGATATTATGTGTTGCTGTGATATGTTATATTGGATCGTCGCGTTTTGAATAGCCGGGGGTTTTATGTGAGATGAGGGTTTTCTTTTTCATTCATGTAAAATTCATTTGTATGTAATATTCTTTTATTGGGGCACTTCTGGGCTGAGGATGATGTCACCATTGTATATTATTTACTTTTCCGCATTAGGTAGACCCAAGGTGGGGAGCACAAGTAACCGGGTTCTAGGGTCTAGTAGGAGACCATCTCAAGGAGTCAAGACCGGGTCTCCGAACCCTAGAATTAGCAGTGTTGCTTGCCGCTCTCGTAGGGGTCTAGGGATGTGGGTTTGGCTATTCATCGCGACGGTGGAATCCGTGGTATATACAGGCTCGTATTAAAAACACTGACCTCCTAGTATATCAGATATTTCATGTATGTTCTTCTGCTGCATTGTTCTATGATGAGATCATATTACTGCCTGAGACGAATGTTTATATTATATATATGTGATATATGCTATATTGCAGATTTCGTTTCAAATGAGATGCTTGTGAAGTATAATAAAATGGGACTTCATTAATGAGATTAATGAAACTAAAAGAAACCTAAAGATTTTGTAGAAACTTGTCTCAAAAACAGGTTGCTCTAGTTCTTGCTTTGCATAGCGGTGTTCCTTGTAGAACATCCAGCATCTTATTCGATAAGGAAAGAGTCGAGATCCCTTCACCGAGAATGACCTCTTTAGCGAAACTAGCAGATGCTACAAACACGGTTTGTCTTTTGATTGTTTCTATAGTTTTTGCTTTGCATAGTGGTATTTGCGATATATCCTGCACCTTATTCGATGAGGAAAGAGCCGAGATCCCTTCACCGGGAGTGACCTCTTTAGCAAAACTAGAAAAGCCTCAAAAACATAAAATCGCTCGATTCTACAACGATATAAAGTGCATTAAGCAAAGGGTTTTCTTAAAAACCTGTCGTAGCCCTCCGTCATTTCAGATAAGTAGTATTTAGTATTCGTGCTGCGTTTGTTGACTCAGTCAAGACGTAGTGTGCGGTAGCTGATTAGTGCTTATCTGCAAAGCATTTGATGCGATTGGATTAGGGTAGTCGTGCGGCCTTGTTGACTTAGTCAAGGGTCGTGCGGGTGGGTTTAATTCAATCGGGAAATGACGGGTTGAACTTTACTTGCGGTCTATGGTTTGTTAACTTAGTCAAGGTCATAGATCCCTTGGGGCAAAATATTATCGGGAATTTCAAGTGTTGAAATTTGCAATGAGATTGCATACCTTCTATGAGATAGTTGGATCCCGATACCCACTCCGAATAAGAGTTAATCCTGGGAGAGTTTTACACATTACAATTAGCCGATCAAGTAGGTGTCTAGAAAGGTGTTAACGGGGTTACGTCCTTGGGAAAACGAGGTTTACTTTAATTAGGTCCGTGCGAAAGCACGGGGACCTCCCTCAAAGTACCGGCACTGACCTGGCTGAAAGATTGGCGAACTTGTTGAGTGTAATTAATCCCGGCTAGTCTTTCTTTTTAGGGTTTGAAGGAAGATTTGACTAAAACAGTGGGAGACATCCTGATTAGATAAATTGATTACTAATGTAATCTTGTAAAAGCGCACGTTGAGTGTTTTCTTCTCTCTCTCTCCTTGTTACGACTATGTCACGCCTTAATCAAGATAATAATACGGATGTATTGACCGAACCCGCTTGTTATACTACGCTAGGGAACGTTGGTCCCGCTCCAACTTATAATTGTTATAAGACAGAGCAGGAAATAGGGGATTACCAAAATTCCCGTGCCACCCAAACGAAGAAAGTGCATGCTGATGCATCTTCTTCGGGTGTGTTCATTACCAAGAACTATTTCTCAGTATCCTTTACGTCCTGGGTATGAGATACCAGATCAGGATCCCACATATGTAATTTGTTACATGGGGTACAGATAGGTAGAGAATTAAGAACGGGTGATAAGTTTCATGAGATAGAAACGGTGCAAGTGTTGTAGCCAAGTCTATTGTTAGTTATCACCCTGTATTACCAGAATACATTGAATCGGAACAAATGTTATTAGATACCGAACCTAATATACAACATCTATCAGTCTCTTTATTAGTAAAGAAGGATATAATTCTGTATTGTTGGATAATGTTTTGAACATTTCCTATATCAAGAGTTGATCGGTTCAGGCACGTTATCTAAAAGCATAGATGTTCTAAATCAAACCACAGTTCTTAATGTAAAGAACACACAAAAGAGGAAGAGTTCAGAAATGAACGAATCCTTCTTAAGGCATTGTAGACTAGGTCATATCAATGCGACCCGACTAGCTGAAGTTACATAAAGATGCATATTTAAATTAGTTTCGAATTATATCTTGTAAAACTTTCCAGTCATGTCACAAAGATAAGATGACCACAGCTCCGTTTATTGGAAACAGAGAAAGAGTTAGTGAACTCTTGGGATTGATACATGCTGATGTATGAAGGTCCCCTGTTTATACATGCCAGGACCGGTTCTTTGTACTTCATTACATTCACTGATGATCTCTCAAGATTCAGACATATGTTCCTGTTGAAACACAAGTCCAAACCTTTTGAGATATTCACAGAATATAAGTTAGAAGTAGAGAACCAAAAACGGGTATAAGTATTATGTCCTTTGATGAGATCACGGAGGAGAATACTTGAGCATGGAATTCCTGGACTATTCTAAAGGAGAATGAGATTCTCTCTTAGCATTACTCCTCCATATACACCACAGCACGTCGGTGTATCAGGGCAGAGCAACCACACCCTATTTGTTATGGTGCTCTCTATGAAGAGTACTACTGAGTTTCCTATTTCCTTTTGGGAGTTATGCACTTGTGAAGCTGCATACCTATTGAATAGGGTTCCAATCAAATCAGTTGCCTACCACTTCATATGTGATATGGAATGGGAAGAGCCCATATCTTAAGTAAGTTAAGATTTTGGGATGTCCGGCCTATGTCTAAAAGCAAAATCCGGACAAGCTCGGGGCAAAGTCAGTTCTATGGAAGTTTGTTGGATATCCCAAGCATTCGCAAAGGAATATCTTCTACCAAACCGAGGAACAAAAGATGTTTTGTTTCTCAGCATGCCACCTTTGTGAAAGGGAATTTCTTGTGAAGAAATTATTGGTCATGAGGTAGAACAGGAAAGAGTTCCAGCTATACAAACTGCAGCTGATGATTTGGTAGAACCAAAGGATTCAATAGTTTCCAACGAACCTCAGCCTCTCCGCCGATCTGGTATGGTTCCTGATCCACCTGAGAGACACTTCAGTTTCTCTATGACAGTGGGAGCGAGGATTGCATCATGAGATGATGACCCAACTAGTTTCGAGCTGGCCATCAGGAGTGGGACTCTGTAAGAATGACTGGATGCTTATCGATCTGAGATGGAATTCTTATACACCAACAAAGTATTGACTTTGGTTGCTTTATCTGAAGAGTTAAATCCCCATCAGGAGCAAGTATATCTTGAGAATATTACTTAGTGTACATGGAAAAGTCTAGACTTTCAAAGCCATGCTTAAGTCTATCCAGATCCTACTTGCCACGGCTACATAACATGACTATGATATCTGGCGGTTGGGTGTCATGACTGCTTTTCTAAATGATGATTTGGAAGAGAGCGTCTATAAGCACACAGCCAGAGGGCTTCGTAAACAGTGGGAGCAGCGAAAACGTGAGCAAGACGTTTTATGTGATAAATCAGGTATCGCGGAGTTGGAACGTCTGTATTGATGTGGTAGTCAAAGAGTTTGACTTTTCAAAATGGTAGATGAACATTGTATATACAAAAAGGTAGTAAAGAGTATGGTGGTGATCCTCATAGAGCACGTGGATGACATACTCTTGATAGGGAAGGAGTTTCCTATGCTACGCTCGGTCAATCTCCTCTTATCATGAAGATTCTCCAAAAAGGATCAAAGTGATACCTCCTAAATCCTGGGTTTTGGATCTATGAGATAGATCTAATTGGATGTTAGGATTCTCACTAGTTATAGTGAAATGGTATCAATCGATCCTGGGGAGAATCACTGGAAAGGTTCCAGGGTGATAAGGATGACTGAATGTTAGTCGCAGGCATTGTCTTTACCCTCAGTGGAGGGACGGTATGTTGGAAGAGTTCCAAACTAGATACCGTGACTTACTAGACGACTAAAGGCAAGATACATCGTTACCAAGGATGTTACCAAAGAGGCAGTCTGGATATATAAGTTTATGAGATGAACTTCGTTCCAACCATTGTGTGATAATAGAGTTATGGCTTTGGCCTAGGAACCCCCGTCCCATCAGAAATCCAGATATAATTCTTAGGCAGTATCACCTGATCATGGAGATGGTTGATCTCCAGGGAGATCGAGGTTAGAAGAGTAGACACAGAGGACAACAACGCAGATCCACTCACAAAGGCCTTTTTCCCAGTAGAGACTCTTATGGGATGGTTGAGTATGAGATACTTCAACCACAGCTAATTCTTGGGTATGTGATACCGCAATAGATGGCCCTAGTGCAAGTGGGAGATTGTTAGTTATATGTATGCCCTAGAGGCCATTACTGTACATATGATGTATATTGTAATGGATACTTGGACATATATAAGGAGGACTTTCTTGCTCAACATGATAGTACGCTATCTTGTTGCTCTTTATCTTAACATGTACTCTGATTGTCTGTATGTTACATTTTGATAAAGCCCTTAGGATATGTACTCGACTACTGGGACTATGATGAGATCGTACTAGTGGGGCCACGGTAGTCAACGAGTACATCTTATAACTGTTCCTAGTCGAGGGTGTATCGAGACAGGGCATCGATACACCAGAGTAGACTAGCGTATACGCATCTTGACCCATATGATGGGCGATGGATGATCCCATATCCATCGATGTTTGAAATTAAGGATGGTGTACGGGTGCTCAGTAGAGACTGGGTACACTGGATGGACTCGCCGAGAACTCCCAGATGGTATTATACCTCACGTCAGATGGCAGTTCTCCGGTGACACTGGTACAGGTTAGTCTGTAGACCCGAGATCGTCATAGAGTCTTGTGTGATTCCCACCGTGCTTTGATTTCCATCATACCACGTCCAAGAGGGCGTGCAAAAAGGTGGCTTTTGGGTACAGTCCCGAATCACATGGAGACAATGAGCGATAGGAGGGGATTCGTCTCTCCCGGTATAGGGAGTTGATGTTGTGCTGTGTTCGATTGGCTATAACTGGAAATCCCTGGCCTGGGTTGCTGAGATTTACTGGTAAGTATTATCAGTAGTCTTTCAAACTGTTATAGACCTCATATTGACACGACTTATCACGCTACTGGGGTCTGACGTTTACCACCCCTAGGCAAGATATGCGACATATCAGACGAAGAGACCGGACTGTACGGGAGTGTTACTGACTGGATTCACAGGAGAATGTACAGGCTTGCTTGTTGATCTTCTGATCGCTCAATACCTGGGTGGCTATTACATTTAGCTGACCGCTTGCAGCTTGTGGGTGTTTGATATGATCATCAACTACTGCTGGCGTATTGACGATTCTTTAGAGTCCTACACAGAGGTTTCTTGACTCAGGCAAAATGTAGTAGGAACACATATATGATATGTGCGGGACCGAGAACAATACGAGTATGTGATACCGTATTAGATTCTCACGATATGAGATATCGGCCGGGTATATGTGATATAGCTGGGTCATCGGATCAAGTGTTGATTCGATGAACTGATACAGATTATATTAGTTGGTTATTTGTTAAATAGCATGATTATAGGATCAAGTGTTGATTCGATAATTTAATATATAATTATATATTTTATATATTAAATTACATTAACTAATATAAGCTCACTAAAAGATTCTTTTTCTTACTCGGGTAATACATTGATATATATGCGATATATGTTAATTGTATTATTTGATTTTGTTACAATAAATATTGTATATGTGATATATAATATTGTAACATGTTAGGGTTATTAATGAAACATGATTAGTGGAGATTAAACATGATTAAGGTTTGATTTGGGTTAATTTTTTTCTAGAAGCTTCTAGAAGGTTTTCTTTTGTTTCTTGCTAAAGATATTTTCTAAAAATATTTGTTATGATATTTGTTAACTCAACCCAACCCTTGATCATGGTTAAGTCTCTACATGGGTTAAGTTATCATACTTAATCCATGGTTGCATTTCTAACCTCAACACAACTCATTATTCATCACAAAGAAATTCTTCTTCTTCTTCCTCCTTGCAAGCTTTCTAGCTTTTTGCTTAGTGATGATTTTTAGTGAGATTAAGAAAACAAATAAGAGCTAAAATCCTACTTCATCATCCTAATCTATCCTAGTCATTTAGATTAGGGTGATCACTTCATTTATAAGTGAGAGCTTGTGTTAATGAAACTTCAAACTAGATCATCTTTGTTATCGAAGATCGGAAGCAAGCATGCATCTTTCTCTTCGTGGAAGCTCTCTAGAGTCCGGGAAATCGATGATCGCGGCGAAGGGACCTCAACACGGAGCTTATGAAGTGAAGAACCGTACTACAAAGGTTGTAATCCCAAACTCTTAGATGTTAAAGTGTTTAACATGCTTTGTTTCGCCTAATCTCTAGTTTAAAGATCTTGGTTAGGGTTGTTCGGCACGTCTAAATTTTAAATCGGGCATGGTTGATGCCTTATAGACCTTTGTGAGAGTGCCTAGCAACCCTACAAAAACATCTACGAGTAGAAATCGGATGCATAACACTATCCTAGGTCATATCAGGTAATATCCTCAAATAATATCCCGATCCATCTACATATAAGTGCAATACCACGTGCTCGTGTCAGTGCCTCAGATAGCAACATATCAGATATATATGATGTATGAATGCATTATGAATGGAAACAGAATATATCAAGATTGAGACAACTGTTTTCTTTAATCAATGAGATTTCTATATGTATATTAATCCAGTATCATCAATGAAAGCAACAGAGAAATCAGTGTCAGCATCGACACAAAACATAAGTCTCAGTATCTCAATATCAATATCAATATCTCAAATCTCAGATCTCAAATATCAATATCTCAGGCATTCGTATCATCTGCGGGATCGGCCCGCGGCTTCGGCAGAACGGATAAGCCTGTATCCAACTCATGACTTCGGCCGGTATCCTCCGGATAACCGACGAGTCCAAATAATATCACCGGTAAGTAGTGCTCCCCTGCCAGGCTCATCGAATACAACTCGAGACGCTTGCCCCGGGTACCATACCGGGCCCACCATGTACCCGAGACGGTCCATCCAACTCCTCAAATCGGGTCTCGAAATCCAACAGCAATCATCAAAACTCATGGTGGACGACTCATACATCATGAGAAAACTGCAATTTGCATTTAAAAAAATGATGATACTAAGCTTTTATTAAATTCTTGCGGTTTTCCCCAAATCCAGAAATCTCATGTAAATCCGAAATCCTCAAAATCATAATACCAATAAACAGTGAATACCGGCATAAATCTCCATAATACTGCATAACCAATGAATATATGAATGCACCTAATATCATGTAATGAATGCAATATTTAAACTAGCATATGGAAGCTATAACATATTGCGACTATCAGTTATCAAGCTATGTCAATGAAACGGTATTTTCTAAAGTTTACATGACATGGCAATTACCGATGATGATGTGTGTGAGCCGGAAAGTAAGTGTAGGTGGAACATACGCATCATCGGTAATGGTGCTGGTGTCCTGACAGCATGGTTCATAATCACTAAGTACACAATAAACATGCAATGAGACGATAACAACATGATAAATGGCAATGAATAGTAATTGCAACAATAATATGCGAAACATAAATGATAACGTAACAATAAGAATCTACATCGCTACACCTGTGTTATACTGTTTTGCCGTTTGAAATAGTATGAATCGTGGTGTTTTGAAAATAAGGTTACGGTGTTTTTAGGAAAAGGTACGTCCTTTGAAATATCTGTAGTATCCCTTGACATGTCTTTAAAATCGTCACGATTCGTTAGTTTTGGAAATAGGTATGACTCGGGTCCAGTCTAACATCTACTAGGTAAACTACAGGTCTAACTAACAACCAATCGAAAGGGGTACGGAAACCACCTAGATCTGAGTCGATATATATATATACATGTATAATAGTCTGTGATCCTGCCTCAATAGTATCCCATACGATACCCTATATAATATGACATCCTCGAGTCAAGAGTGCGGATCTATCATCAATATATAGCTCGAATGGTAAATCCGTCGTACGGCCTTCCAAATCTGGGTACGGGTCAAATATCACATTTGTCTCATTATTCGTCTGGTATCCTTTCCATCATATATCATGATCTAGGGTACTGATCTATGTCTAGTACAATACTGATACCATCTATGTAATGCATGCGTGTGTATGAAAACACCATGCCTAAAGAACCCGCTAAAATATCATGTCGTATCTCAAATACGAACCATATCATATCACCGATCTCATGGCCCCAAGCCCAATCTCATCGACTCATCTCCAAGTCCAAGTACTTATCCTCAAAATCCATGTATATGTATATATATATATATATATATACACACACACATACATATCTCCATATACGCATAAGTAAGATAAATGTATGCATGTGTGTGGGGGGGGGGGGGTAAAAACCTGTTCTAGGGTTCACGACTAAGAAGCTAAACTAAGCTACTTCTAACTATCCTAAACTAAACTATAACCACAAAATCATATCTTGATAATCATCCTCGTATCATAAAACACCTATATAAACATATATATCATAAACTATACTACGGACTGCGGGGGTGCTATACGCCATCCACCCGACTTCCCCCGTAGATATAATCTACTCACCTGATCTTCGCTTGCCGGTGCCGACATCGCCACACTCTTGTTTGTCGTCTCAAAGTCTATATGGGGGTACCTACATGTCACAACGTATCGTATCGCATAAAAACCCAATTCGAAATCGAAACGGCATACGAAAAGCAAATCGGCACGCGTTTCATGCATAGGTCAAAACATATCGCCCACGCATGCAAGAATAGCCAACCCAACCCTCGATGTCGATGTACAAACGTCAAACCATCGAGAAAAACCCAAACACCCCAATCGTGTTTTCACAAATCACTAATTATATATGAAATAAGGTTTAAATCATCAAAACATTAAAATTAATCAAATCGTTTTATTTCCCAAAAACCTAGTTAGCACAAATTCCCATTTCGGTTCAAAACTTGATGTTTCTGTAAGTCTACGGTAGCGCCCCGGCCGTCTGTCTGAAGCCAAAATGCGGAAACGAAAACTTTTTCAAAACTTTAAACTGGCGCTCTTGTATGCTTAAAACCCGGATCGAACCATTAACCTACAACTAGCAAACAAGAGAAGGGTTGGAAAAGCTATACCGATCGATCAGTGTCCTTCGGTCTTTGGCCACCATCCCAAGCTCCTCACGGCATCTCCGGTCTCGATCTCCTCATCGGAAAGGGCACCACATCTTCGATCCTTTTTACGAGCTCTCGATTCATCCGAAGCAACTCGGGCACGAAGTTCGCTAGCCGACGTGTCCAAGGTGAAGTAGGGAATGTTTGTGACAATTTTGTCTCTTGCATCCATTGTATGGATGGAGGTTGAAGGTGATGCCATCCATGGAAATGGTGAGCTAGAGGAGGAAGAAGAAGAAGCTCTTTTTCTTTTGTTGTGTTGATGTGAAGAAATGAGAGCTAGCATAATGATACAAGAGCTAACCTCTCTCATATGGCAGCCCCTTCTCTTTCTACCTCTCATTTCAACACTCAAATCACTCAATTAACATGACATGTTCACACAAAAAGAGACCATGAGTCACTAAAATGAACATGTCACATTAATTGCACATCATCATGATTTCTAGCTCATAATTTCTATATGCAAACATTAATCCAAATGTTTGCAACAATAAAAAGATACGGCAACATCTAAAGTAAACTCGTGGCGGATCACAAGGATACCCCTCACCTGTATATACATACCTGCATCCGCATTCCAACCGAATGCGAATGCGATGAGACTAAAGTAATCCAAAAAATCTAATACTAGGATCCGGCTTAAACCAAAGCCCATTAGTATGATCCGTCCGATCATGATCCGTGCACTACCGCACGTATATGATCGAACCCTGCCATATATCATACGGCCTCTACAAAGTTTCGCCCGAAACATGAAAGCTGTCTCTGGGGGACTCTAAAGACTCGTCAATACATTGGCTGTGGATTTCACCACTAGCACATCAGAGGTACTAGCCATACGTAACGGGCCACCAGGTATTGACCAAGAGGGAGGTCGATGAGGGAACTCATCCTGACATCCTAATGAGCCTGTCAGTGACAATATCCGTACAGTCCGGTCCGTTCGTCTATGAGCATCGCATGGAGGGCCTAGGGGGTTGGTAAAAGTCAGACCCCCAACGGTACAAGTCGTGTCGGAGTGTAGCCCAGAACACCCTGAGATACTACTGGAATACCTACCAGTAAATCTCCTGCCTTGGCCAAGGACTTCGTGTAATGGCTCTCCTAGACACAGCGCGATCTCACCCCCAATACCGGGAGAGACGAAACCCCTGCCGATCCGCTCACTGCCTCCATGTGGCTCGGGACTGTACCCAACTAAAACCTGTTTGCACGACTCCTTTGAGCCGTAGGCCTTCGACATGTATTCGCCACCATTATCACTCCTCAGGCATATCATTTTGCATTTTAATCAAAGCACTGTGGGAACTCACATGAGACAAATGACGATCTCAGGTAGATGAACCAACCTGTACACATGTCACCGAGGAACTGCTATCTGATGTCAAGTATAATACCAACTAGCATGTTCCCGGCGAGTCCTGTCCGGTGTACTCATAACCCAATGAGCACCTGTATACATCTTAGGTGATCCAACTGACACCAATGGCTTGTGAGACCATCCACCGCCCCTCGTCGGGGTCTCGACTGTATACACTAGTCTACTAATGGAGTTCGATGCCTAGTCTCGAAACTCCCACGACTAGGGACCTTTCAAGGATGTTCTTATAGACCCCAGCTCCCACGTATATGATCGCCACCATACTGCTGGTAGTCAAGCAAGAATCCTAAGGGCTCTACCAATGTGCAATAGTGACCTGTAAGGTCACCTAAAGCAGTACACGATGATAAAGACAAACCATGGTAGCATACTATTCTCTATCAACATGTAATAGTGAACAACAATGTCACCTAAAGCATGTACACGATAATAAAGACAAACCAGATAGTATACAATCCTCTTGAGTAAGACTGTCCTACCGGTATAGGTCCTCCCTCAATCATTGAATCACGTGCCTGTGATCCAATAATTGACTCTGATGGCACTATATCCAACAATCTCCCACTTACACTCAAGGCTAATTATTGCGATGTCGCATACTCACAGCCCATGTGATACGGAACACCTAACTCGTCTACTAATCAGTCTCACAAAGCCCGTTTGCGAAACTATTGTGTTCGAGGAATAGCCTCAGTGAGTGGATCCGCCCTGATATTTCTTTCTATGTCTCTCTTTATCTCAAGTTCGCGGAGAAGGCCATGTCCCGAAATGAGCAATACATGTCTTAGAATATGTCTGGATATCTGATGGGACCTAGTTCATAAATGAACTCCAAATCCAAACTTCTTAGATTGTATCGTCAGCCGAACTTAATCAGTATCTTGCGCCATGCCTCCCTCTATATCCTCTCGGACCACCTGTCCAAAATACTTCCCCTCGTCAGAGGGAAAACCATAACTCTGACAGTCACTCTGTCATCCAGGTCACCTTGGAAGCCTGGAATGATAACCGTCACCCGAAGGAGGCTGCCGTTATCATATCCCTAGAACATTCACTTATGTTCTAAAAGTGCTTTCGAATGTTTCTCTAGGATAGGATTAATATCAACTTATTGCATCTAGTGCAAAAACAACGTCTGGTGTGGTACTTGACATCTCATGATTGACTCAATTGCCTAAGCAAGTGATCTGCCAATCATGCACATCTCTTTCCCCTTTAGTCTGTAAGACACCTTTAGAGAGGGTGAATCCATCACCTGCAGGTACACAACCGTGCCAGGAGTTGTCCATTCTAAAACACCTTTACAATGTTGTCTAAATACCCAGATTGGGATACTACCCAAATCCAGATCTACAACCATAGATCTAGTTACCAGAATGTCTGATATAATATCCAAGCTCTTATATGGAGAAACCACTGTGTGACAACTAAAGTATAACCGATCGTAGTATGGGAATTTAACTTCCTACTCTGTGTATGTTATCCAAGTACCAGGACATCACACTCTACTACCTTCTTAACAGATCCATCCCCTATTTTGATGAAGTCAAACCTATGACTATCACATCAGAAACAGATGATCTTTCTCCGCTATGTCTACTTTAGTCTATAAATAGACATAAGCTTCTTGTCCAATATGCTTCCGCTGCTCCCTCTGACTACGACAACCCTCTGGCAGAGTCATATACACGTGCACTTCTAAAGCTAGTTTAGAACGACGCTATACTCATCCTCCTGCCGGGTCTCACAGTCTGGAACTACAGCAATGGCAAGTCTGGGTAAACAAGAACCTCCCTGTCACTGTCTTTGAGCATACCGAAGTACCTCTCGAGTGCCTGAGGTTACATAACATATCTGCGGAGTGGCCAATGGAATGTCAATCCAGATTGAATCTTTAGGTCCTATTAAATTTTCATTAATCGTTTGCGGTTCTGGAATCACTTCCAGTTCTACCATACTCCCACTACTGTTTTCTGAAAAAAATCCATTTTACTAAAACTGTGGAGAGTCAAGAACAATATCATTATTGATTTTCCAGATGGTAGAAAGTCAACCCTCGTCATAGCCCAGGTCAACCCACAAACAGCCATTGTAGAAACGTGCCTTGAGTTATCCAGAGTCTGGTTTTAAGCATAAACCGGACAACTCCCCGTACCTTAACATTGTTAAGACATGAACTATTCTATATCCAATATAGAAACAGAGGCACTGATTTAATTGGAACCAGATTCAAATCATGCAGTTGTCTCCAGTGCATGTCAACTAAATGGAGAGAGGCCGATCAACATTACTCAACTTAGGAGTGCTTCCAATTATGAGTAACCTGAAAGAGAAGCAAGTTCTCTTAATTATTACTATTAACTATTTACCATGTACAAGTATTTTCGAGCACCCTGAAGAATCCCGATACTTGCAACACATGGTTCTCTACTTTACTCTTATACCTATAACTTCTCAATACTTAGACCTTGCATTTCTACGAAACACATGTTTGAAAACTAGAGAAGTCACAAGTAAACAGAATATAGTACGAGGACCAA
Organism: Agapanthus africanus; assembly: GCA_030015575.1. Lineage (NCBI taxonomy): Eukaryota > Viridiplantae > Streptophyta > Magnoliopsida > Asparagales > Amaryllidaceae > Agapanthus > Agapanthus africanus. The sequence continues at coordinate 336,390,798 of CM057345.1, read as the reverse complement.
CCTCTCTGTCCTAATGGACACTGGACAATATACAATACTCTGTATAAGTCCCCTGAGTATAATAACTTATTCCCTGTGTGTCGTAGGTCGAAAACTGTACTTATGGTTAAGAAGAATTACACCGCTGTTTAATGCTCCTTACCTAACCATCCACTGATATAGGTAAATGTCATGGACATAATTTCAAAAAGTTAATCCTCACTTTATGAAAATAAACGTACAGATATATCAATTAGAAATTGGTGCATAACAACGGATATTCAAAACCAAATATTTGCCGTCCGGCAAACAACCCAGGTGATTTCCTCAAATATCACCAATTACAATGAATTCCGATATAATGAGGATGATCACCCAATTCCCAATAGCTTACTCCCACTCATCTTCTGTAAAACCATACAGATGTGAGAATCAAACTTGGTAAATACATACCCTGGAGTAAGGACTAATTGGGAAATCAGTTTTCCTTCTAACAGTACACTGTGAAACTGAAACATGTAAATATTTCGAAGGGGTATCCGGGTATTCTTAGTAATGCCTCTTCCATTATCAGATTCACAACAGTAACCGTATATTTCTTTGCCATCTCTCCAAATCCCTTCATATGTCTTTATTCATTACCTTCTGCACACCCCTTTAGGCTAAATGGTTTTCTTCATTCCCCACCGTTCGGCTCTAGCTTATGGTTTGGAAGAAGACTATCCAGTAAGCGTAATAGGTGTACTGTCCTAATCCTAGGAGCACTAGCAACCCGAGAGAAGGTAAAGATAAAAGACAACTGAATAAAACCTTATTCCAATTTCTCCTGAACCAGAATCCATCCCCGAACTGGAACAAGTTCCTTTCGAGTTCGTATATAACCATACGATGGAGTATCCAAATAACTGTGGATTTTCGTAGTGATACGGAGTGTCCTGGAGAAATGCAAAGGTGAAGTAGGAGTGGCGATGAAATACTTGGTTTGGTCATGAATAGCAGTCGTAGTTTACTTTGCCCTCTTACTAATCCCTTTATTTGTCTTTACTTAATACCTTCTGCACACCTTCGTTAGGCTAATTGGTTTTCTTCATTCCCCACCGTTCGGCACCTGCCTATGGTTTGGAAGAAGACTATCCAATTAGCATAATAGGTATACCATCCTAATCCAATGAGCACTCGCAACCTGAGAGAAGGTAAAAAGAAAAGACAACTGAATAATCCTATTCATTTTCTCCAGAACCGGAAACCATCCTCGAATCTGGAACAAGTTCCTTCGAGTTCGTATATAACCATACGATGGTTTTATCCAATGGAAGTGGATGTTCGTAGTAATACGGGGTGCTCTGGAGAAAAAGGTAAAAGTAGGAGTGGCAATGAGGCACGCAACTCTGACAATCCAAAATTCAGTGTTTAAGAAGGTTCGGTTAACTTGGTCACTGAGTCATAGTCAAGGGTCGGGCTGTGGTCGCTGCCAAAGAGAGAGAGAAAAGAAACACTCTGCGTGCACTCTAACCTAGATCATAATGGTTATCACTTTATCCAATCAGGAAACCTCCCACTGTATCGTCAAATTCTCCTCCAAACCTGAAAGAAGAATTAGTCAGGATGACCCGAGGAGTAAACCAACTCATCAGTGGGAATCGGGATCCAACTATCATCGCATGATAACTTGATGGAATCCACACAAGTCACCACACTCCAGAAGGTATGCGCATGCCTGGCAAGTTTCAGCTTCTTTAGAAACTCCCGATGTGTGTTTTTACCCATAGGACCCAAGTGACCTTGACACAGTCAACAAATCAAAGAGTCCTAGTCAAGTTCAACCCGTCATTATCCTGGATTGCATTAAACCCACCCATACGAGCCCTTGACACAGTCAACAAGGCCGCATGACTGTCCTAAACAATCACATTAATATGCCACAAACAAACACTACTTAGCTACCGCACACTATGCCTTGACACAGTCAACAAACGCAGCACGAATACTAAGTAATACTTGTAAGAAATGACGGAGGGCTACGGCTGGTTTTTGGCGAAAAACCTTTAACGTAATGAACTTGATATCGTTGAAGGAACTGCATAACTTTTATAAAAATATAGTGGCGAAAACCTTTGCTAAAGAGGTCACTCCCGGTGAAGGGATCTCGGCTCTTTCCCCGTAGAATGAGGTGCAGGATATTCCAACCGAATACCACGATGCAAAGCAAAAGACAATCGGCTATAGTGAAGTTATTACCCTGACGCAAACTTCTGTCCAAGGGGTCACTCCCGGTGAAGGGATCTCGTCCCTTGCCTCGTCGACTGAGGTGCTGGATATTCATAACCGAATACCACTGTGCAAAACAAAAGAGAACGTCCTTGCAATAACAGCTTGTTTTTTGAAAAATGTTCCAACAACATCAGAATAGGTTTGTTTAGCTTACATTGATCCGAATCAATACAGTCCCATCAATTAATAACACCATAAAAGAACGAAAATACGATGTACGTATATGCCATCCGCATTCGCCACTGGGTCTCGTCATCACCCGTTAGGTTACTTAACTAACGACAGAGCGGGGACTGGACTAGCACGGGTGTAAAACATATACAACATCTACTAGTATATATATCAATATATAATATTCGCTCAAGGCATGATAAAATGCAACATCACAGAGAGTAATAAGCATCACAGAACAATACAGATAATCTGGGATCCCCGGGTTTTATTGAGCCGCTACTAAAACCCGACGTTCCCCTGGTCGTGTGGATTGCCTGTGCAATGAAATCCTAAACCCTTACGGGAGCGGCAAGTTACCCGCCAAAACCTGAAGCGAGGCATCCCCCTTCAACAACGTGAATGGACCACTCAGCACTTCACGGAATCCGGTAACTTGAGCACCCCTCCTTGGGTCAACCTATACCCCCTACGAGTACGGCGAATAGCCCACCAATTCTAGAGTGAAGCCCCCTCCGGCTCAAAGCCATGAGATGCAGGCCTGTTGCCCTCTAGAACCCGTCTACCCGTGCACCCCTCCGCGGGGTAATCCTAGTACAGAAAGTAAAATATATACAACGGGTACATCGACCTCAGCCTGGTCGTGTCCCAAAAGAATAATATACAAACAGGCAGTGAAGGCAGTCCACATGTCGGACACTCGCTCCGTAATATCAAATGTACAAATATAACCAAACAGTAATACCATTGCATCCAGGCTATCCACCACGACAAATCCGCAACATCACAGCAGAACACAGAACATCAACGTGAATGTCACGTTCGCAAATCCGTCTAAAAGGGCTATAGCAATTAGACAAGATTTACCGATTAAATGACATTCACGGTCGCAGATATAATGTAAATACTGTGAACAAACATGTTTAAAATTTTCGATTGACAAAATTCCCGAAGTGGGCCCCAAATACAATTCCCAGTACTCAAAATAATCTGGGCTAAAACAAAAAATACCAGAAACCCCATTTCCAAGTCAGAGACCACCTGAAGAAATTTGGTGCGATGAAGTCCCAGGATGGCGGTGGAACCGCGGCCAAAAGGAGGGTAAGGCCGCGGTTCCGCGGCGTTACTGTTAAATCGTCCTACCAAATTTCTATAGTGCTCCTAAGAAACCCTGCCTGATTTTCTGATATACCTAAAAAAATTTTTAGAGCACAAAAAAAATTCGACAGAAACTTGACGACTTGGAATCGCGGTTTCGGAATTTTCGTTCGATCGAAGTTCTAAACACGTTAGAGCAAGCTAGTAAAGGTTATTGGCGTGGCTCTGATACCATTTAAGTCTACGGTACCGCCCCGGCCGTCTGTCTGAGGCCAAAATGCGGAAACGAAAACTTTTTCAAAACTTTAAACCGGCGCTATCGTATGCTTAAGACCCGGATCGAACCATTAACCTACAACTAGCAAACAAGAGAAGGGTTGGAAAAGGTATACCGATCGATCTGTGTCCTTCGGTCTTTGGCTACCATCCCAAGCTCTTCGTGGCATCTCCGGTCTCGATCTCCTCGTCGGAAAGGGCACCACATCTTCGAGTCTTTTTATGGGCTCCCGCTTCATCCGAAGCAACTCGGGCACGAAGTTCGCTAGCCGACGTGTCCAAGATGAAGTAGAGAATGTTTGTAAGAACTTTGTCTCTTGCATCCATTGTATGGATGGAGGTTGAAGGTGATGCCATCCATGGAAATGGTGAGCTAGAGGAAGAAGAAAAAGAAGAAGCTCTTTTTCTTTTGTTTTGTTGATGTGAAGAAATGAGAGCTAGCAAAATGATACAAGAGCTAACCTCTCTCATATGGCAGCCCCTTCTCTTTCTACCTCTCATTTCAACACTCAAATCACTCAATTAACATGACATGTTCACACAAAAAGAGACCATGAGTCACCAAAATGAACATGTCACATTAATTGCACCTCATCATGATTTCTAGCCTATAATTTCCATATGCAAACATTAATCCAAATGTTTGCAACAATAAAAAGATACGGCAACATCTAAAGTAAACTCGTGATGGATCACAAGGATACCCCTCACCTGTATATACATACCTGCATCCGCATTCCGACCGAATGCGAATGCGATGAGACTAAAGTAATCCAACAAATCTAATACTAGGATCTGGCTTAAACCAAAGCCCACTAGTATGATCCGTCCGATCATGATCCGTGCACTACCGCATGTATATGATCGAACCATACCATATATCATACGGCCTCTACAACGTTTCGCCCGAAACTTGAAAACTGTCTGTAGAGGACTCTAAAGACTCGTTAATACATTTGCTGTGGATTTAACCACTAGCACGTCAGAGATACTAGCCGTACGTAACGGGCCACCAGGTATTGACAAAAAGGGAGGTCGATGAGCGAACTCATCCTGACACCCTACTGAGCCTGTCAGTGACAATATCCGTAAAGTCCGGTCCGTTCGTCTATGAGCATCGCATGGCGGGCCTAAGGGTTTGGTAAAAGTCAGACCCCCAAAAGCGGTACAAGTTGTGTCGGAGTGTAGCCCAGAACACGCTGAGATACTACTGGAATACCTACCAGTAAATCTCCTTCCTTGGCCAAAGACTTCGTGTAATGGCTCTCCTAGACACAGTGCGATCTCACCCCCAATACCGGGAGAGACGAAACCCATGCTGATCCGCTCACTGCATCCATGTGGCTCAGGACTGTACCCAACTAAAACCTGTTTGCACGACTCCTTTGAGCCGTGGTAGGGTAGTAATCAAAGAACAGTGGGAACTCACACGAGACAAAAGACGATCTCAGGTTGATGAACTAACTTGTACACATGTCACCAGGGAACTGCTATCTGACGTCAGGTATAATACCAACTAGCATGTTCCCGGCGAGTCCTGTCCGGTGTACTCATAACCCAATGAGCACCTGTATACATCTTAAGTGATCCAACTGACACCAATGACTTGTGCGACTGGCCACCACCCCTCGTCGGGGTCACGACTGTATACACTAGTCTACTAATGGAGTATCGATGCCCAGTCTCGACACTCCCACGACTAAGGACCTTTCAAGGATGTGCTTATAGACCCCAGCTCCTACGTATATGATCACCACCATACTGCTGGTAATCAAGCAAGAATCCTAAGGGCTCTACCAACGTGCAATAGTGACCTGTAAGGTCACCTAAAGCAGTACACGATGATAAAGACAAACCATGGTAGCATACTATTCTCTACCAACGTGTAATAGTGAACAACAATGTCACCTAAAGCATGTACACAATGATAAAGACAAACCAGATAGTATACAATCCTCTTGAGTAAGACTGTCTTACCGGTATAGGTCCTCCCTCAATCATTGCAATCACGTGCCTGTGATCCAATAATTGACTCTTGGGGCACTATATCCAACAGTTTTAACCAAATATAAATATTTTAACGATTCTAATGACTAAAATGCTCGCTTAATATCATAATTAGGTCACACAAATATTCACTACTAATTTATCTCACCAAAATATATACATTTTAAAAACCTAGTTTGCAATTTTATCCAATTTCAACCATTTTATAGCAAAAATGCACAAACAACCATTTAGCTTGGATTTGCATTATCTAAGTATTAAACTATAACTTATAATGTTAATAATGTGATAAAAACCCTAACCAAGTTTTAATCTCACATATATATGTATTCATAAAAACCCTAGTTTGCATAAAAAGCTTAATTTGGACATTTTACAAGTAACGATTTGTAATTAGCAACTAGATTAGTTTTTAACAAGTCTTAAGATGCTAGCCCACATCACACAACCCTAATCAAAATACTCAAAACCCTAACTTGATCCAAACTCTTTTCTAGAATTTCCAAACTTTCCATTAAAACCTAATTAACACTTAATTAACTTAGATTAAAGCAATAATCAACAATTTAACTACATGGTTAAGATTCTACCTCCACATTTTTTGTAGATCCCACTTGCCACTAGCCTCCCAAAATGCAAACTTTTCACCAAGATCCATGCTTGATAGGCTAAGGAAAAATGGGTAGAGAGTGGATTTCGATTTTGAGGTTTTAATCTATGGATTTTGTAGAATTTTTTTGATGGGAAAAAAGAGTGGATTTGGGGAGGGGCTGCTGCAGTTGGGGAGAGGGGGGCTCGTCCTGAAGAGGGGGGGAGGTGAGAGAGGGTGTGGTGATGTTATAAAGTCAAGAATTGACCAAAGTCAACAAAGCCTATACTTACATATATTTATTTTTTTCATTTCTTTTCTTTTCATTTGTTTTCTTTAGCAATTCAAGTGTGGAAATGAGGGGCAACTTGGGGCTGCTGCTGATTAGGTGAGAGGAGAGAGGGTGTGGGTGAGTGTGGGTGAGGGAAAAATGATAAATGTTATACCCCAATTTCCATTTACACTAATTTCACTATTTAAGCATTTTTCTTCGATATTTTTTAACACCGTTTGACAGTTTCATTTCATTTCAAGAACAATATTTTACATGTTAGTTTAGTGTGTCATGATATACAAAATTTGTATTAACCCATTCCAATTTGTAATTTTCCCTAATTGAATGTATTAGTGATGGCTTAAAATAATATTAAAATAATTAATTTCCGAAATTATTTTCAATAAATTAGAAATTTACAAGTGTCTCAATAAACACCAAATACTAGCAATTACATAGTTAGAATATGTATATTTAATTTTATATTAAAAGATATTAATATCTTGATTCTTACGGAAAACACACGTTATTTTACCGATTAACCGAAATTTCACCTAAACGATTTTCAAAACGTTACAGAGGTACACGTCCTACAATGTCGAAAAATGTTGGTGCGCCCAAAACTGGCAGAGCAAGAACATCTTCTTGCCTCCTGTTCACGGTCTGGCGTCCTCTGTCTCTTGGTCCTCATTTCTCTGTGGATTACCAATCTCGCAATCCATCGGCTCATCGGCCCGGTCAGGTGTGCTAACGGAAACGATTCCGCTCTATCACTTCTCTAGTCATCTCTCGGCCAATTAGCATGACCACTCATATAGAAGCACGTCACTGGCGTCGGCCTCTGGCCCTCTGAATACATGTGACACAATCGATCCTTAGTGCAACTCTTATCGCAACAGTATCCTGGAAGGAACCTGCTCAAGATCTCTTCCGATCTCGCCTATGCCGAACTATACGGAGGCCGGTACTTTTACATCATCTTTTCTCATTTTCTGGACATCTGTGTTCTCAGCGCAGCATTTTCTCGGGAACTGGCCGTATCCCAACACCTATGTATGCATATCCGATCTCTAATCTCAACGGGGAGTAACAACAGCTCGTTAGCATCTCGCACGAACCTCTTGTTCCACTCGTCTTAATTATCGTCCACTTCGACGTCACTTCAGTCTATCTGTGTACTGCAATTGTTCTCGACTACAGTCAATCCAGAATTTCTCACACGGACTCGTAATACGAACTCGGTATTTTCATCACTCTGTAGAAGATATCTAGCCGAACACGTCCTCGGGAACTCGTCCCAACCATTGGAGGAATATACAATATTAATCCGTTCTCGATCAACTCACAATGCATCTGGGTGAGGTCCTCTATCCGAAGCCGGTCAACTTACAGATCTCCTATCGGATCATCCGACGAACAACATCATCTCTGGATCGATCTACTCTTGATCTGAATACGATTCTCTACACTGGAAATCTTCAACTCAACTGAGCCTGCGTCGGCACATCAAATCAGACGAATCACCTTCGTCTCTCAACTCAAGATAGACTAGCTATCTCCTGTCTCATCTCTTCCTGAAAGCTCCAGCGATCTCAGCTCGTAAACTATGGAAGCGACATTCCATCAATCTCAGCAACAACTGAGTCATCTGTCTGCAAGGTAGACGACATTATAAACTCTGAGGTAGGCTGTACATTAACAGTCCTCTCACAACTGGCAGCCTCTATCAGTGGCCTGATCGTCCGGTGCAAAACCGAACAATCGCCTCAAAAAAGAGGTCACAACACAAATACTAAATCGATACGTTCCCATGTCACCAGAAAACTTGATGGTCAGTCCTCGTCCATGACGAGCTCGCCTTGACCGCATCACGGGCAGCAGCTCAATCTGTGCTCAAACCATGGTGACAAAAACCTCAAGCATGTATCGATGAAGATATATCAAAGGAACGAATGGAATCAACAGATCCAGAATGGATACATGATCATAAGGAGGAACGGAATCAATGAGAGTATGATCATGTAAACAAATAGAATCAAGGATCTCAAATGGATGTATGATCATGGAAACAAAGAGAATCACAAGTCTTAAGATATGTACATCCTAAGGTCACTTAAGCGGAGTATCGTATCGTAAGTATGACGCGGAACATACGCACGATACGTCACTCTACTTGAGTTACCTACTCCATCAATCCAGGTCAACCTATGTAACAAAAGTTCGGGTCTAATACCCCTTGTCCAAGTCTAAGTTCCGTAAGGTCAAGCCTAGGTTCCGAAATAGATTACGCCCCAGACTCCACATAGTCAAACCTAGACTCGAACCAAGGTTAAACCTAGCGATCTGATACCAACTTTGTCACGACCCGAAATTTAGTTCGTGATTGGCACTTAAACCACGCAACGTCTAAAGCGTAACGTAAATTAAGTAAGCCGAAGCCCAGAAATCTAAACCTTTTAAAAAAAATAAAAAAAGGTGAAGTTTTGAAATAAAGGTATGATGAAATCAAATGTTTTCCTAAATGCATAGATAATTGAACATGAAAATGCAAGTGGATTTTTACTGGATGAAAAACATGTTTCGTCTTTTTAAAAATTTGGGCAGCACCTCCCTTGTATATTTTGATCCAAAACCACATATACATGATAATATAAAAGGCATCCCCAAGCGGGAGCTAGCTCTTCGCCAATCGGCGGAATCACAACCACGCAAGTCAGTATTATAAGTATACGATGTCCAACGGCGAAGATCAACACAAAGAATAATGAATAAAGTAAGACATCAATCCACCAAGCAAACCTATAACCCATCGCTCAAAGTCTCGCAACCACAAGTCTCTTCTAAGTCTTACTACTTATACAAATACTAGTTTCTGATTGATGGAGTTAACTAGATACAACAGGAATAATAAATACAAGAGCGGGCACGATCTAATATGTCCCACCTACCAAAGCAAATCACCCGAAGCAAGCTGTGTGCCAGCGATACCACTACTGATCCATGCGGTCAAACTGCAAGAACTGTGGCACAACGGGGGTGAGTTGCCAACTCATGAGTAGAAAACATCAGCAGGTAGAAATCGAATAAAACAACGACTCCTAGGTCAACTATATCATAAAGGTAATACTATGATATCTAGGGTGTCCGTATCTGCATATATGCCAACAATATAATCAATGCTGGTATGCATGTGGATATTGTTAGTTGTATGTATGCCCTAGAGGCCAGTATTGTACAGATGATGTATATTATATTGGATGCTTGGACATATATAGAGATGACTTTCTTGCTCGATATGATAGTATGCTATCTGGTTGCTCTTTATCTTAACATATACACTAGTCTCTTTAAACTGTCTTATAGTTACATGTTGGTAAAGCCCTTAGGTTGTGTACTTGACTACCTAGACTATGATGCAGATCATACTAGTGGGGACATGGTAGTCCATAAGTACATCCTTCAAGGTCCCTAGTCGTGGGTGTATCGAGACGGGGCATCGATATACCAGTGTAGACTAGCGTATACGCTTCTCGACCCATGAGATGGGCGATGGATGATCCCATATCCATTGGTGTTTGACATCAGAGATGGTATACGGGTGCTCAGTGGAGACTGGGTACACTGGACGGACTCGCCGAGAACTCCCAGATGGTATTATACCTCACGTCAGATGGCAGTTCTCAAGTGACACTTGTGCAGGTTAGTCTGTAGACCCGAGATCGTCATAGAGTCTTGTGTGATTCCAACTGTGCTTTGATCTCCACCTTACCACATCCATGAGGGCGTGCAAAACGGTGGTCTTTGGGTACAGTCCCGAGTCACATGGAGGCAATGAGCGATAGGAGGGGTTTCGTCTCTCCCGGTATTTGGGGTTGATGTTGCGCTGTGCTCGATTGGCCGTAACAGGGAAGTCCCTGGCCAGGGCTGATCAGAGATTTGCTGGTAAGTGTTACCAGTAGTTTCTCGACCCGTTATGAGCCTCACATCGGCACGACTTATCGGTTATTGGGGTCTGACGTTTACCACCCCTAGACTTGATATGCGACATATCAGACGAACAGACCGGACTGTACGGTAAGTGTTACAGGTTGGATTCACAGGAGTGTGAGCGGGCTATCTCATCGATCTTCTGATCGCTCAATACCCGGATGGCCGTTACGTTTAGCAGACCGCTTGCGGCTTGTGGGTGCTTGATATGATCATCATCTGCTACCGGCGTATTGACGAGTCTTTAGAGTCCTACACAGAGGTTTCCTAGCTCAAGCGAAACGAAATAGGAGCGCATATGAGATATGTGCAGGACCGAGAATAATGCGTGTATGTGATACCGTATTCCATTCTCGCGAAGAATGTATCGATTGGTTATATGTGATATAACCTAGATATCGAATCAAGGATTGATTCGTTAAGCCGATACATAGGATACTAGTCGGTTATATGCGATATGACCGGATCGTTAAATCAAGTGTTGATTTAATGATTTAATGTATAATTATATATTTGATATATTACTTTGCATTAACTAGTATTGGTTCACTTTAAATGGTTTTTCTCACTCGATGTGCAAATTGTATATGTGATATACTTTTGTGCACATGTTTGTATCATGTTTGATGATACTCGCTCATTTGGTTAAGTGTAAAGAATTAAACCATGGTTAAGTTGATGATTAGGGTTTTGCTCTTTCATTTATTTATTTGTTTATTTATTTTGAAAAGATTATGATAAGAATGGTGGCTTCCTTTGTTTCTAGTTGAAGCTTCATGAAGCTTTGACTTTGTAACCATTCTTGTCTCATGCTTAACCCTAACCATTTGAACTAACCCTAGTTCATTCTCTACACTTTACCATGGTTAGCTTATGATAAGTATTGATTTATTTTCATTTTAAATCCAACACTTATCATATTCTATTTTGATCTTCATCTTCTTCTTCAAGAAAAAGCTTAAGTCCATCAATGGCAACTTGAGCAAAAGTGAGAGAAATCCAAATCTAAAGTGAACCCACCTCCTATTTCTTCACCCTCTACCTCTTGCCAAGTAGTATAGGGTGTTTTCTTCATAAGTTTCACAACTTGGTGAAGTCGGAGCTTGATCTTGTGAAGCCTCGACGTAGATCATCTTCGGCACGAAGCCGACGACCTTGCCCGCCCATTTCTCCGATGAAGCCGATGCTTGAGTTCGGGATTCGAGACGAACAGCGAGAGGACGTCTACGTGGAGCTAAGGAAGTGGATAACCAGATCTACAAAGGTTGTAGCTTCTTATCCTTAGTTAAGTTGTTAACTAGATTCGTATTTCGCCTAAACTTCTAGTCAACGATCCGTATTAGGGTTTCTCGGCACCCGTAAAATTTGAAAATGGCATGGTTGATGCCTTGTGAGACCTCATTAGCGTGCCTAGGAACCCTACAGATATCATCTACGTGTCCATCAATGACACAACAACATCATTGAACCTGAGTGTCCAACATCGACACTCGAAAAATCATGAAAGCATATGCATATAAATATGAGGATATCAACTAACGTGTGTCCATCAACGACATATCAAAATCATGGAACCTGAGTGTCCAACATCGACACTCGAAATATCATGAAACACGTGTCCAACATCGACACGTAAATCCTCATATCTCGGGCTCCGTCAGTCCGGATCGGCCCATATCATCTCACGACTCCGGTCGGTATCCTCCGGATAACCGCTGAGCCCAAATACTATCACCGGTAGGTAGTGTTCCCTCTGCCAGGCTCATCGGCTACTCCACGACAATCATTTCTTACCCCGGGGTACCATACCGGGTCCACCATGTACCTGCAGACGGTGCCTATCGCTCCTCGAATCGAGGTTCACATGCCAATCTCAGAACCAAGAAAACACATGGTAGTCGTCTCGAAATATCATATCAAGAGAAACCGGGTTTTTAAAACAATACATAATTTCCTTTGAAATTTAACCACGGTTCTCAAATCCAGAATCTCATGAAAACAACATCTCAATGCGTATAATCATAAAGCATGATGTATGCAAACATAGAACAGAAATGTGAACATATCAAGTATATCATGCGACATAGTATAGTGATGTGACAATTCTGCTGTGTAAGTGACATAGCAATTATCGATGATGAAAGTGTGTGAGCCGGCAAATCTCTGTAAGTGTAACATACACATCATCGATAATGGTGGAGGTGTACTAGCACAGGTATATATAATGCAGTGAGAATATCATGAACGTAGAATAAAGTACATCATAAGAGAAATGCTATAAGGTATACGTATCTACAACATATCCGAGTCGGTGAATCTATCAATCAGCATCCAGCCTCACAACATCACGTACGGTATAATACATAGTACGGCATCCTCTAGTCAAGGGTATGGATAAATCATCAGGTAAAACTCATCACGTACGGTAATCCATCATACGGCGGCATTAAACAATTAGGGATTCTATCAACCAATACGACAATGAGGGTACGGATTTAAGTCTCGTACGGCATATCACTCATTATTATCATAATATATCTATATACGTATATCTTAGGTCACATCTGTATTAATCTCAAATCATGAGACTGACAAAGGTATCATTTATCTCATATCGACTCGCATCCGTATAACGACATATCAACCCAAGTCATCATATCTCATCGTAAACTCTTTTCATCACATCAATATCTCACATTAAGTCATCTTCTTAAACTTATATCATATTTATCAACCTCATAACATGCCACTATAATCTCATACTGATTCTATTTCACTAAATATATATATATATATATATATATATATATATATGTATATATCATGATTCACATTCACGTTTCACATCCTTATATATCAATTCGAGACCTCATTTCTATCATATCAAGTCACACTAAACAATAAACTATAACCTTAAGTCGTGGTTTATCTTGTCTCCTACTGATTCCTTAACCATATCCATAAGTTTCTAACATGGTTTCCTTAACCATATTCTATATATCGGTTTCCGTTATAATTTGCTGGGATGCTATACGCCATCCACCCGACTTCCCCCTTAGATATAAATCTACTCAACTGTGGAACTCCTTGTTCAGCCGTAGTCGATGTGCTTCATCGTCTCGGAATCCACTCGAAGATACCTACAAATCAACAGATATCGCAACGTTATGAAAACCAAATCCGGAAAACTGATACGGTACATAGTGCGCTCATAGGTTAGAACCTATAGCCTACACATGCAAAAACAACCAAACAACCCTCGTCGTTGACGTACAAACATCCAACGACCCAATACAATATCAAATACCAAAACCAAGAATTCCAATATCGGAAAACATAACCGAAAACCACCCCAATATGCTCCCAGATTTTAGCTCAGGTAATCTGGGACAAAAAGAAAAATACAGTAGCTATATTATAAGGTATGTGTGCTACAGCCAAAACCCCAACACCAAAGATGCTACAGTAACCGACCTGGCTGCTACAGTAACCGCCCCCGCCGGCCTTACCTTGGAGTTTGTGCCTCGTCTTCTCGTGGTTGTCTCCTATTGGTCTAACTAGGTTAATGTATATTTTTGATTATTTTATAAAGGTCCCGGGTTGCTCCAGATTCCCTGTAGACATCCAAAAATGTCACAAAACCGACACGAAAAGTTTCTAAGTTCATATTTTGGTTTTTACTCCATGTTCTTGTCCATAAAACATTACTAAGGGTTAAGTAAACACCCACTACAGATCATAATTCCACACAATCACCCAAACCCTCTCTTGGAATTTCCAAACATCGCAAATCAACATCGATTTAACTCTAAACTAACAATAGGATAAACTAAACACAATAACTTAACTAGGGTCTAGAATTATACCTCATTTGGCAACTCAAGAATTTTCTTGAGTTGCTCAAAGTCTTCAAAATCCAACTTTGAAAGGTCCAAAGTGTTGAGGATGAAGTTGTGCATCTTTTTAATGAAGGGAGTATAAGGTTTTGGTGAAGATTTTGTGATGAATCATGATGGTAGAAGTGAGGGGAGCTTGAAGAAGGAGTTGAAGAAAAATAATGGGGGAGGAAAATGATGGCAGCCCTCCCTCCCTCTCTTATTCTCACCCTCTCTCTCAATTCTTCAAGCCATGTCACCCTCTCTCTCTTGCCCATTCCTATTATTCTATTCTATTTCCTTTTCTCTTTTTCTTTTAAAGACAAATATCAACAAATACCAATGAAACAACATACAACAAAAATGCAACATGTCATGGTGCACTAAACATGGAAAAATGTAGAAACACGGATTTGTCTTAATCCCGATTAGTAGTGCTGTAACATTTCAGAAATATAAAATATTATTTTTGGAAATTTAATATTAAAATAATATATTTCGCGAAAACTATTCGATTTGCGAATAGGAATTTTTCGTAAAATGGTATAAGTATATACAAATATTTCGAAATTAATCGGAGATTAAAATGATTTATTTATTTTAATGATATTTATCGGATTTTTGGTCAAATCCGTGTTTTTACATTTTTTTCGTGACTTGTGCACCATGTCATGTGCATGTTGGTTTTTGTGTTTGTGACTTGTGGCTTGTGAGAATAAAAAGAAGTTGTGAGAATGAGTAAAGAAAAGGAAATGAGAAGAGTTTGAGTGTGAATGAAATAAAATTGATGCCATGAGTTATGTGAAAGAAACAAAATTGATATTTGTGAGAGAGTGAGTGTAGGGGGAAATATTTGTGAGAGAGAGTGAGCCTAAGAGAGAGACTTGGCTGCCCATTTCCTTATTCCCCATTGCTTTCTTCATCATTTGCTTCATGCTTCATTCCCTTCACACTACCTTCATGCATCATCTTCATTTCCTTACCAAAACCATATGCCACCTTCACAATAAATATGCACAACCCTATCCTAAACCCTTAGAACCATTCAAGTTTGGATTTTGAAGATTTTGGGCAACTCAAGAATTTTCCCAAGTTGCTAATGAGGTAATCCATACACTTTAAATTAGTGTTTATGTTAAATATGCTAGTTTAATTTAGAAATTGATGTAAATAGGATATGTGATCTTAGAAAATTCTAAGTTACTGTTAAGTGGTTAATTGAGGTTTAGTGAGTGTTTTCAAGACCTTAGAGATTGATTTACTGGCCTAAAAATGAGTTTAGAACCCGATACACGAAGTCAGAATTGTTCCGTGTCGGTTTTGTGAACCTAAAGGCCTACAGGGTATCTGGAGCTACCTGGGGTATTTCTAAGAAAATCAAGAAAGTCCATTAATCTAGATAGACCATTAGAAGACCACCACAGAAGTACGAACCCATTCCACCATACTTTGGCCGGCGAGGCCGGATTTTGGGACAATGTCGCCGGACTCCCTGTGGGCATTGGTGTTATGGTTTTGCCTGTAGCTCACTTACCCTATAACTTATCCACTGTACTTTCTTGTTTAGTCCCTATTTACCTGAGCCAAAATCTGGGAGTGGTTTGCGAGTGTTTTGGCTATGTTTTCCGATATGTGAATTCTTGGTTTTATATTTGGAATGCGTGGATTTTATATTTGGGTTTGATTCCGTCGTTAAACGTTTGTACGTCAATGGACGAGGGTTGTTTGGTTGTTTTTGCATGCGTAAGCTACAGGTTCTAAACTATAAGCAATCCGTGTGCCGTATCGGTTTTCGGATATTGGTTTTAATATAAATGCGATTGTGTATTGATTGTAGGTATCTTCGCGTGGACTTCCGAGATGACGAAGCACATCGACTTCGGCTAAGCGAGGAGTTTAGCAGGTGAGTAGATTTATATCTACGGGGGAAGTCGGATGGATGGCGTATAGCACCCCCGCAACCATTGATAAAGGATATGCTACGAACTTAAGGACATGATTATAGGATTTAGTAAAGATAATATGATAGAAATTGGCACTAATGGATATTAATAATATGATATAGGTATAATAGATAACATTATGTAGATATAGATGACTCGGATCAATATATGAAAATATAAAATGAGAAGTGAATCATGATAAATAGGAATTGAAAGATGACAAGTATGGGTTGATGTAACACCTTAGAATGTGTTTTGTAGCTAATTATATTTTAGTGTATGGTTTTTAATAAAAAGTTTACCAAATTGGGTTTTAAATATTTTATCCTATGTAATGAGTATTTTATTAGAATTTTTCTAAGCACACACACACACTTGTGCATGATAACTAGGGTTGTAATTTGAAGGTGAACCATGTTTAGCAATCATGGTTAGCTAACCATTTGTCTTAAGTTAGTTTTATGTTTTGTTTAAGTTTTATGGTTGTTTTTTTAAAACAAAATGGAAAATGAATTTGAAAAAGGTTTTAATATTGGTTTTATTATTCATGTTGACTTTGAGAGAGAGAGAAAGCATGGTGCTACATGGCAAGCCATGCTTCCTTAATTGAAGAAAGAGAAAGAGAATGGGAGGGGTTATGGAGAGTTCCCTCATTTCTCACTCATTCTCTCATACTCTCTCAAACACACACACACAAGCTTCAGCAGAAGCAGCAGCCCCAGAAATTAGCAGCAGCTGCAGAAGCAAGCAGCAGCAGCATCTGTAGCAGCAGCAGCAACAGGAACCCCAGCAGCAGTAGCAACCTCTCGTCTCCCCCATACACTCATTCTCCTGCTTCTTAGGGTTCTCTAGGGTATATTTTCTGAACCCAATCTCCTAGTTGCTTAGTTTATGTGATAATTGGTGTCGGTTTATGTTAATTAGCTAGTTTAGAGCTAATTATGGTGATTTGTGAGATGTTGTGGCAAAGTGATGATTGTGTTGGTTAACCCTACTTATTTAAGTGTTATTAGGGTCACTTGATCTGAGTTTAACCCAGATTTCACTAAAATACCATAGGGTTTGTGTTTTGCGCAAAATTAGCGTTTTTAAGCGATATATTAGCATTTTGTAATCTGCTTTTGACCCGGACCCTTCAGAATAAATTTGAGAATACTGGAACATGCTCACTAGGTTTAGACAACACCACCTTAACACGAGCCCCTAATTCCCTGCCCAGGCCGCAGAGTTATTGTGTTTGGCCGCAATTTGCGGCCAAGTTGGGGACTTGGGTGTTGGGGTCTTGGCTAGGGTTGTCTACAGTGTTTTCTAGTGCTTTGGCATGTCTAGTTTTGTAAGATTTGACCTGTAGGAAATTCTGGGACTATATATCATGTTTGGTGTCCGTTGTGTTTGCGCGATACGCGCGATACATGAGAGGTTCTGTGATCCAGCGTATCGCGGCGTGTCGTGATGGTTTTAAACGCGTATACGCACGTTTTAGCGTATCGTGCACGCGCGTTCAGTTCGCGACGCGAGTTTCTCGTTTTGATTCGATATCGCGTTTTGCGGATTATTTGGCTTATATATGATTTCCGTGTCTTATTTGCAGGTTTGCAGGCAGGGACTACGGACACTACTACAGGGGGAGCAGATGGTAGGATTCATCTAGCGTGGAGCGTAGGTGAGTAGATTTAACATCTACAGAGGAATCGCCCGCATGGCGTTATGCGTCTGGGCTAGGATTCAAATACCTATCGCACATTCTACGTCATTGTTAGAATTGCGCCTTTACTTTATTTCCTTGATATAGTTGTACTGTGACTAGCAGCCGTAGGACACTGCACATATTATTTACGATTCATGTTGCACGAGCACGGATTGTATGCTACACACACACCGTCAATAGTTGCCATGTCACACACTAACCATTATAGATATTATGGCTTATCACACATGACATCTACCTTATCGGTATACCTATAGTGTATCATACCTTTAGTGATAGGTACATATACACCTTACGATACAGCTACAGGTATACCTTGCACACATTTTACTTATACCGGGGGGATATCCTACATATTTTAGTTATACCCAGGGGGTATACGACATCAGTTCTTATAGGTAGATACCTATACATTGCTACACCTATATGTTACACACATATTCAGTTGAAGTCACATATTTACCTTTACGGATGTTACTTAGCTGTACCTTTGTAATTTCGCATACATCTTGTTTCAGCTACATATTCTCTGTTATATGCTCGCATTTCAGATATATCGTATACGTTTATTCCTGGATTGCGCATTATTATTTGGATTTTACAGGATGTTTTCTGGATTTGGGAACCGCGGGAGTTCATGAAATTATGCATACATTGAAAAACCCGGTTTCCTTGATATGATATTTGCGCATCCACCATGAGTTTTATCGGTGCTGATTATTTATACCACATGCGAGGAGGCGTAGAGGCCATATGAGGGTACATGGTAGGGCCCGGAGGTACCCCGGGGTGAGAACGGATCGCTGGATTTGTTAGACGGTGAGCCTGTCAGGGGAACCATACCGTCCGGTGATATTACCTTTTACTCGGCGGTTATCTTGGGGATACCGACCGGAGTCTTGTACGTATGCATACGTCGAAAGGCGAGGGTCAGAGCTAGATACTCATGCTTTCGGGACAGCGTATGATAGGTACCTATCAGGATTTCTGTGTCGATGCTTGGCACATTGTTTTCATGATATTTCTTTTAAACACCTTTGTATATATAACAGGTGATTAGCCGTTGTTATCTATACCCTTACACCAATATTAGTGGAATGAGACGCTAATATATATGTATTGCCCCCATCATATTTATTTCTGCAAATATATTGAGATTCGACTTGGGATATAGGTGATTCATTGACATTGGATATTGGATATGGAAGAGATTGTTGATTTGTACATTCGAGATATAGGAAATCTACTCGATATTGTACATTGAGGTGATGTGAGACTTATGATGTGAGTGCCCAACTTGGGGGCTGATTTGAGGATTTGGGATTTGAGTGTCTTGATGGATTGTGATCCTACCACGATGTCAGGTTTCCGTGGAAATGACATATTCCACCCCATACCTCACCCTTACCTATTTTATGCACAGATTTATATATTGGTAGTACCTGTTAGTGTACCCTTATGATAGTTGCATATTTACATTTTCATATCCCTATTGCATGGTTATTGCATATTATTGTCATGTTACTATTGCTTCACGTATTGATTGTACCTGCTAGTGTACTTCCCTATATTCAGCATTTGCATGACATGTTATTACTGTAATCGCATATCTTAGATTCATACTGTACGTGCATTCCTCCGATTATCTGCATATGTTATCTACTATTCACGAGTTGGCAACTCACCCCCGTTGTACCACAGGTGTTTCTGGTTGTTCCCCAGAGTAGTCGAGGCAGGCTATTCCGCTTTTCAGCTATCATCTTTTGCTACAGATACCGCATCAGCTCACAGTACTATTTTGCTTAGGTGGGTTTTGGTGGTTATCTGTATTTTGTTTTGTACATTCGTTGTATCTTGTACTCTCCATCTACTAATATGTTATTGACTTAGAGACTTGGTGAGGACGATATTGTATATTATTTGTAGATTTGTTGTCTTTTATATACAGCTTTCTCTCTATTGTCTTTATTCTTCGCTACGGCGTCATATTTTTGTGTTGTATTCATCTTGGATTAGTTTTTACAAAAAGGGGTGTTGCCAAAACTTTAAAGAAATAAAGTAGAACTTTTAAAGAATTTGGGTTGCGATTTCAAATGTTTCGAAAACTTATAATATCTTTTCCGTATTTTTATGGTTTAGATTTCTGGGTTTTGGCTTTCTTTTACTGCGTTACGTCTTTAGGCGTTGCGTAGTATTAGGGCCGTCTCGGGCCAATTTTGGGTCGTGACAAAGTTGGTATCAGAGCGCTAGGTTTTACCTTTCGGAGTGTAGGATGACCTTAGTATGATGGAGTAGGTAGCTTAACCAGAGTAACGTAGTGTGTGTATGTCTGCAGCAAACCCACGATACGGTACCTTGCATTAAGTAACCTAAGTACAATTTGCTTGAAATTCCTTCCTTGATGATTCATATCCTTGAGATTCGATTCCTTATTCTCATCGAATCTTATATCTATTTTGCTTAGCCTTGCCGCCGATGACTATGGTGACTCAGAGTGATGCAGCGAGGGCCGAGGTCAGAGTTGGCTCGAGTGAGACGAGTACTGACCAGGATGGCACTCTAGTTGCACATGTGCAGACGGATCAGCCTACGACCTATACTATGGATAGACTTTTGGTAGAGATGCAGGACTTCCGCCAGACTATGAGTTCATTGGTTGATGTTGTTCGGGAGCTACGACAGGAGGTTGTCACCCCTGTTACTCAGTTGTCACTTACGATCAGCATGCAGCAGTCCGTCACCTACATAGCACCAGTGGTTGCAACTCCAGTTGATGAGACGCATATTCCAGAGGCTCAGAGAGTTCCAGGACAGTGGAGGACTCGTACCAGTGTACCAGCCCAGAGGCAGAGGTTTGGTCGTCGAGACAGATTTCGTGGCCGTCGTGGGAGTAGCAGAGGCTTAGGACGAGGACAGTCGTTCAGCTCTCATCCCCAGGATGGTCAGCAGTCAGCGCATGGGTGTTTTCGATGCGGAAGCCTTCAGCACTTCGTCAGGGATTGTTCCTCAGCACGGCGTCAGGATCGTACTCAGAGAGGCCGTGGACGTGGAAGGTTCGCTCAGAGGGCTCAGTCTACCAGAGGAGTGCATCCAGTTGCGGGTAGAGGGCAGACACAGGAATTTGCTTCTACTCATCGGGACGCGCAGACGTCCAATGTGGAGTTTTCAGGTACCCTTGATTTATATGTTCTTTGATGTATTCGTTTGTTTTCATGCTTGTACCGTGGTTGGGTAGATTAGTCGTAGTTCTGTTAACTTCTGTCAGCGATTCTTTTGTTGCGCGACACGTATTCAGTTGTGTGCCAATCGGATAGGAGATAGAGATTCGTCCATCGTTTCGATCCTTCTAGAGATGTTGGATTTGACGTTCTCCTGGGCACGGACTGGTTAACTACGTGCTAGGCGTCTGTAGACTACCGTGAGGAAACAAGTTAGGTTTTGTTTTCCCCGGCAAGTCAGTTCTTGTTGTGCAGGTGGATAGTTGTGTCACCTCTCACAGCTTGAATTCAGCCTTTTTCGCTAGTTGGCTACTGAGGAGATGTCGGGGATTCTTGGCATTCATTCGTGATACCGGAGCCACAGAGGAATTGTTGGACTGTGTTCCTTTCGTGCGAGAGTTTTTCCGACGTTGTTCCGGATGAGCCGGCGAAGCTTGGGAGCTTAAGGATCAGCTGCAGAGTTGTTTGTTGGGTTTTTTTTTGTGCGTCTGGGTGTTTCTCTTTTGGAAGCTTCTATTTCTGTTCGTCGAGGAGAAAGACCGCAGTTTAAGGTTGTGTATCGACGGATCGTCAATTGAACCGGCTTACGGTGCGGATAGGTATCCTTTACCTCGCCGTGACGATTTCTTCGATCAGCTCCACAGTGCGAGACATTTTCTAAGTTTGCTTGGGATCAGGTCATCATTATTGCGGGTTCGGAGTGATGGCATTCCGAAGACTGCCTTGTGCGTGCTACGGGCTTTGTGTGTTTTGGTGTGTCACTGGACTCACCAGTGCCCTAGCAGCAGTCGTATATATGATGAACCAGATTTCTGCAGGCCGTTCCTCGACCAGTTTTTGTTGTGTTATTTACGACATTCTGGTCTATCTAATGTGTCTTGGGGGACAGTAGTAGCACTTGAGGATTTGTTATGCAGATACTGGGAGAGTACCCGCAGTTTGCTAGATTCTCGGAGTGTTTCTTCAGGCTTGTTTTGTGTTGGCTCCTAGGTCTTATAGTCACGGGAGACGGTTTCGTATGGTTCCGATGGAGATCGTGGCCGTACAACCTAGGCCCAGACTTATGTGCAGGACGGAGGTCCGCAGATTTTTTTTGGGCTTAGCAGGTTTTTACCACCATTTCATGCAGGATTGCTAGAGTAGTGCTGCACCGTCGACTGAGTTGACCGGAAAGGAGGTTTCTTTTCTTTGGACTGAGGCATGTGTGCGGAATTTTCGGCAGTTGGAGATTCGGTTAACAACTGCATCAGTTCTTTCTTTGCCTTTGGTTCGGGCGACTTTGTTGTTTAACTGTAATGTTTCTTGAGTGGGCTCGATTGTGTACTGAGGTGACACTATAGAGTTATCACTTTTGCTTCCTACATTTGGAGGAAGTACGAGAAGGATATTCCACTCATGATCTGGAGATGGCCGCGGTTGTTTTGCGTTGGAGATTTGGAGACACTACTTGTTCGAGAGTCATGTCAGATTTTCACAGACCACCAGAGCTTAATGTACATCTTCCTGCGGTGGATTTTGTTTGTTGTGATAGTCTGCTGCAGATTTACAGTTCTTGTGTGATCGTCGAGTACAGCTTAAGTTCGTCTCTACGGAGGGGACAGCTTGCTCATGTCCGCGCCCGACCACTTTCCTTAAATCGCTTTCGCGAGACACTGCCCGCCTATGCTCGTTCGTCAGTGATACTTGAGCATACTCGGCTGGGTAATGATTCAGAGACCTTGATTTGTGACAATGGTGTGCTAAGTTAGGGACGCGTTTGTGTACCTGGTATCATCGGGTAAAGACGTGTAATCCTAGAACATGCACATCTGTCAACTCTCTTTATGCATTCCGGTTCCACCAACATTTAGCGTGACTTGTGAGATAGTTACGGGTAGATAGGGATGTAAAGAGAAGTTTCAGGTTTCGTTTCAAGATGTCTGTCTTGTTGTGTGCTTGGGTTGAGCATCTGAGGCCGGCTGGAGAGTTGCAATCTTTTACCGTTCCGAAGTAGGAGTGGGAGCAGATCTCCATGAATTTCGTTATGGATTCCACCCAAGTTTAGTCAGGGTGTGACTCCATTCGGATTCTTGTCGTCCGGTTATACTCAGTTTGCTCAGTTGTTCTTTTTAAGTTGTGTGTTTGTTTGATTGTTGTCAGCGGTTGGGGATCGTCACTCGCCATCGTTCGGGTTCTCCTTCGATAGCTGTTATCAGGAGACACTCCAATTGGCCACCTTTAGGTTTAGGGGTTAGGTCATGTCGATCACCAGCCTGTTGTTTTTCTGACTCTGCGTAAGTAGGATTTTGGACCCCAGCTAGTCTAGAGACTTCGGAGATGATCCGGTTGTTCAGGTCAGGATGAGAGTAGCCCAGCGCAAATAGAGGTCTTATGCCGACTGTGTTGGTCATAGACTCGAGTTCGCAAGGACAGATCATGTATTCCTACGGACTTTCCGATGAATGACGTGTTGGATTTTGGGAAGCTTGTCCCAGGATTTGGGTCCTTCTGAGATCCTATAAGCGAGTTAGTTTCGTTGCCTTTAATTTGTCACTTCCGCCTAGATTATTAAGTTTCCACCCCGTATTCCTTGTGATGATGCTTTACAAATACCTTCATGACCTTTCTCACATGATTTGGCACTAGACCACATAGCTTGGACGCGATCTTTCGTTCACTAGCAGCCAATTGTGTTAATGGCTCAGCAGGTGGAGGAACATCGGTCAAGAGTCTAGCTATCTGTGGAGGGTTTTCTTGGACGTATCCGTATAGTGAGATAGTCCCTTGGAAGGCTGCGAGCGAGATTTGAGGATTTTAATCTTCTCTTTGAAGGTACGCGTAACAGTATATTTTTAAATTCGGGGACGAATTTCTTTTAGGGGGGAGATTGTAACACCTTAGAATGTGTTTTGTAGCTAATTATATTTTAATGTATGGTTTTTAATAAAAAAGTTTACCAAATTGGGTTTTAAATATTTTATCCTATGTAATGAGTATTTTATTAGAATTTTTCTAGGCACACACACACTTGTGCATGATAACTAGGGTTGTAATTTGAAGGTGAACCATGATTAGCAATCATAGTTAGCTAACCATTTGTCTTAAGTTAGTTTTATGTTTTGTTTAAGTGTTATGGTTGTTTTTCTTAACAAAATGGAAAATGAATTTGAAAAAGGTTTTAATATTGGTTTTATTATTCATGTTGACTTTGAGAGAGAGAGAAAGCATGGTGCTACATGGCAAGCCATGCTTCCTTAATTGAAGAAAGAGAAAGAGAATGGGAGGGGTTATGGAGAGTTCCCTAATTTCTCACTCATTCTCTCATACTCTCTCAACCACACACACACAAGCTTCAGCAGAAGCAGCAGCCCCAGAAATTAGCAGCAGCTGCAGAAGCAAGCAGCAGCAGCAACTGTAGCAGCAGCAGCAACAGGAACCCCAGCAGCAGTAGCAACCCCTCGCCTCCCCCATACACCCATTCTCCTGCTTCTTAGGGTTCTCTAGGGTATATTTTCTGAACCCAATCTCCTAGTTGCTTAGTTTATGTGATAATTGGTGTCGGATTGTGTTAATTAGCTAGTTTAGAGCTAATTATGGTGATTTGTGAGATGTTGTGGCAAAGTGATGATTGTGTTGGTTAACCCTACTTATTTAAGTGTTATTAGGGTCACTTGATCTGAGTTTAACCCAGATTTTACTAAAATACCATAGGGTTTGTGTTTTGTGCAAAATTAGCGTTTTAAGCGATATATTAGCATTTTGTAATCTGCTTTTGACCCGGACCCTTCAGAATAAATTTGAGAATACTGGAGCATGCTCACTAGGTTTAGACAACACCACCTGAACACGAGGCCCTAATTCCCTGCCCAGGCCGCAGATTTATTGTGTTTGGCCGCAATTTGCGGCCAAGTTGGGGACTTGGGTGTTGGGGTCTTGGCTAGGGTTGTCTGCAGTGTTTTCTAGTGCTTTGGCATGTCTAGTTTTGTAAGATTTGACCTGTAGGAAAATTTGGGACTATATATCGTGTTTGGTGTCCGTTGTGTTTGCGCGATACGCGCGATACGTGAAAGGGTTCTGTGATCCAGCGTATCGCGATGGTTTTAGACGCGTATACGCACGTTTTAGCGTATCGTGCACACGCGTTTAGTTTGCGACGCGAGTTTCTCGTTTTGATTCGATATCGCGTTTTGCGGATTATTTGGCTTATATATGATTTCCGTGTCTTATTTGCAGGTTTGCAGGCAGGGACTACGGACACTACTACAGGGGGGAGCAGATGGTAGAATTCACCTAGCGTGGAGCGTAGGTGAGTAGATTTAACATCTACAGGGGAATCGCCCGTATGGCGTTATGCGTCTGGGCTCGGATTCAAATACCTATCGCACATTCTACGTCATTGTTAGAATTGCGCCTTTATTTTATTTCCTTGATATAGTTGTACTGTGACTAGCAGCCGTAGGACACTGCACATATTATTGACGGTTCATGTTGCACGAGCACGGATTGTATGCTACACACACACCGTCAATAATTGCCATGTCACACACTAGCCATTATAGATACTATTGCTTATCACACATGACATCTAGCTTATCGGTATACCTATAGTGTATCATACCTTTAGTGATAGGTACATATACACCTTACGATACAGCTACAGGTATACCTTGCACACATTTTACTTATACCGGGGGGATATCCTACATATTTTAGTTATACCCAGGGGGTTTACGACATCAGTTCTTATAGGTAGATACCTATACATTGCTACACCTATATGTTACACACATATTCAGTTGCAGTCACATATTTACCTTTACGGATGTTACTTAGCTGTACCTTATTGATTTCGCATACATCTGGTTTCAGCTACATATTCTCTGTTATATGCTCGCATTTCAGATATATCGTATATGTTTATTCATGGATTGCGCATTATTATTTGGATTTTACAGGATGTTTTCTGGATTTGGGAACCGCGGGAGTTCATGAAATTATGCATACATTGAAAAACCCGGTTTTCTTGATATGATATTTGCGCATCCACCATGAGTTTTATCGGTGCTGATTATTTATACCCCATGCGAGGAGGCGTAGAGGCCGCATGAGGGTACATGGTGAGGCCCGAAGGTACCCCAGGACGAGAACGGATCGCTGGATTTGATAGATGGTGAGCCTGTCAGGGGAACCATACCGTCCGGTGATATTACCTTTTACTCGGTGGTTATCTTGGGGATACCGATCGGAGTCTTCTACGTATGCATACGTCGAAAGGCGAGGGTCAGAGCTAGGTACTCGTGCTTTCGGGACAGCGTATGATACGTACCTATCAGGATTTCTGTGTCGATGCTTGGCACATTGTTTTCATGATATTTCTTTTAAACACCTTTGTATATATAACAGGGGATTAGCCGTTGTTATATATACTCTTACACCAATATTAGTGGAATGGGACGCTAATATATGTGTATTGCCCCCATCATATTTATTTCTGTAAATATATATACCTTTAGGATGTTAGAAACTTACTTGAAATTCGACTTGGGATATAGGTGATTCATTGACATTGGATATTGGATATGAAAGAGATTGTTGATTTGTACATTCGAGATATAGGAGAGCTACTCGATATTGTACATTGAGGTGATGTGAGACTTATGATGTGAGAGCCCAACTTGGGGGATGATTTGAGGATTTGGGATTTGAGTGTCTTGATGGATTGTGATCCTACCACGATATCAGGTTTCCATGGAAATGACATATTCCACCCCATACCTCACACTTACCTAATTTATGCACAGATTCATATATTGGTAGTACCTGTTAGTGTACCCTTATGATAGTTGCATATTTACATTCTCATATCCCTATTGCATGGTTATTGCATATTATTGTCATGTTACTATTGCTTCACGTATTGATTGTACCTGCTAGTGTACTTCCCTATATTCAGCATTTGCATGACATGTTATTACTGTAATCGCATATCTTAGATTCATGTTGTACGTGCATTCCTGCGATTACCTGCATATGTTATCTACTATTCACGAGTTGGCAACTCACCCCCGTTGTGCCACAGGTGTTTCAGGTTGTTCCCCAGTGTAGTCGAGGCAGGCTATTCCGCTTTTCAGTTATCATCTTTTGCTACAGATACCGCATCAGCTCACAGTACTATTTTGCTTAGGTGGGTTTTGGTGGTTATCTGTATTTTGTTTTGTACATTCGTTGTATCTTGTACTCTCCATCTACTAGTATGTTATTGGTGAGGACGATATTGTATATTATTTGTAGATTTGTTGTCTTTTATATACAGCTTTCTCTCTATTGTCTTTATTCTTCGCTACGGCGTCATATTTTTGTGTTGTATTCATCTTGGATTAGTTTTTACAAAAAGGGGTGTTGCCAAAACATTAAAGAAATAAAGTAGAACTTTTAAAGAATTTGGGTTGCGATTTCAAATGTTTCGAAAACTTATAATATCTTTTCCGTATTTTTATGGTTTAGATTTTTGGGTTTTGGCTTTCTTTTACTGCGTTACGTCTTTAGGCGTTATGTAGTATTAGGGCCGTCACGGGCTAATTTTAGGTCGTGACAGTTGATAATGGTATGATATGAGATAGAGATCGATAAACACGACACGAGATTGAGATAGAGGTGTTGTAAAATTAATAAGGTATGACGTTTATACAAATGTGATTTGAGATATATGTGTATATATTTATGAGTATAATGAGTAATATGCCATACGAGGCTTTAGATCCGTACCCTCATTATTGTATAGGTCGATAGATTCCCTATTCTGTTTGATGACCCCGTACGATGGATTGCCGTACGCGATGAGATGTACCGGACGATTGATCCGCGCTAGTGATTTGAGGATGATGATCGATGATTATTTTCATATCGGATGTTATGAGGTGGGATCGCCGATAAATAGATTGCCACCTGTACCATACCTATTTTCAAAGTGACGATGTGTATCATTTAAAAGTGACTGTATGATTCTTGTTTAGATAGATACACCCATTTATTGTTCATGTTGTGTAGGATATTACCCCTCGTGAAGTACATACCACGTGCCGGTATTTAATGCTATATGATATCATTTGCTAGTACACCTGCACAGTTACCGTTGATGCGCATGTTACACATACACAGATTTGCCGGCTGACATACATTCTCATCGGTAATTGCTATGCTACTTACACAATAGAACTGCTCTGTCATGATATTATTCTTAAGAGTAAAAGTACATTCATTTTTTAGTATTATCACTTGACATGCTTGCATGATATACTCGATATGCTCATATTACTACTCTATGTTGCATACATCTTACTTTACGGTATGCTCATATTACTACTCTATGTTGCATACATCTAACTTTACGGTGACATGCTTGCATGATATACTCGATATGCTCATATTACTACTTTATTTTGCATACATCTTACTTTACGGTGACATGCTTGCATGATATACTTGATATGCTCATATTACTACTCTATGTTGCATACATCGCACTTTATGGTTATTTTCTTGAGATGCTATTTTCATGAGATCTCTGGAATTGAGAACCGTGATTATATTTCAAAGGAAATTGCATATTGTTTTAAAAACATGGTTTCTCTTGATATGATATTTCGAGACGTCCACCATGTGTTTTCTCGGTTATGAGTTATGTGATACCCGATTCGAGGAGCTGGATGAGGCCGTTTTAAGGTACATGGTGGACCCGGTATGGTACCCTGAGGCAAGAAAGGTATGTTGTGCAGTAGACGATGAGCCTGGCAGAGGGACTACTACCTACCGGTGATAGTATTTTGGCTCGGCGGTTATCCGGAGGATACCGACCGGAGTCGTGAGATGATATGGGCCAATCCGGACTGACGGAGCCCGTGGGCTGATCCGGACTGACAGAGCCCGAGATATGAGGATTTGCGTGTTGATACTGGACACATGTTTCATAATGTTTCAAGTTTCGATGTTGGACACTCAGATTCCATGATTTTGATGTGTCGTTAATGGAAACATGTTGGTTGATATCCTCATATTTATATGTATATGCTTTCATGATGTTTCGAGTGTCGATATTGGACACTCAGGTTCCATAATGTTGTTGTGTCATTGGTAGACACGTGGATGATATCCACATGCATACAAGCATATGTTGGTCTGATTTTTATTTATATATGTCATTGCATTGACTCGATTGTTGATATATATGCGTACTTGGTCACCCTAGATATCATAGTATTACCTTCAGGATATAGTGACCTAGGAAATCGTTGTTTTATTCGATTTCTACTTGCTGATGTTTTTTACTCACGAGTTGGCAACTCGCCCCGTTGTGCCACCGTTCTTGCAGGTTTGACCGCTTGGGATTAGTTGCGGTATTGCTGGCACACAGCTTCATCCAGGATGTTTGCTTGATAGGTGGGACACATGTTGGATCGTGCCCACTCTCGTACTGTTATATTCTATTGTATCTAGATAAACTCTATCATATCAAATCAGAGACTAGAATTGTATATTGGTAGACCTAATCAGACTTGGGTTTTGTGCGAGACCTAGAGCGATGGGTTTTGATCGCTTTCTTGAGTTTTGATGTCTTGCTTCTTTATTAGTTCTTTCTTGGTTGATTCTTCGCCGTTGGGCGTCGTATATATGTTATTGCGTGGTTGTGATTCCGCCAGTTGGCGAAGAGCTAGCTCCGGCTTGGGGATGCATATATATTGTTGTGTATATGTTTTTGGATCAAAATATACAAGGGAGGTGCTGCCGAAATTTTTAAAAGACAAAACAGGATTCATTATACCTTTATTTCAGAATTGCACCCCCACTATTTTCCGCTAAAAGGTTTAGATTTTCTGGGCTTCGGCTTACTTGATTTACGTCACGCCTTTAGACGTTGCGTAATTTAAGTGCCGGTCACGTAGTAAATTACGGGTCTTGACAAGTACACTAATCAATTTTTATTTAAACTGCATATAATTAATTATAAAAATGCCAAATCCAATAAATATATATTTAAATGAATAAATCATTTTAATCTCCTATTATTTTCTAAATATTGGTATATAATTATACCATTTTACGAAAATCCCCTTTTCGTAAATCGACTAGTTTTCGCGAAATATATTATTTTAAATATTAAATTCCAAAAATAATATTTTATATTTCTGAAATGTTACATTAGTGAAGAGTGAGCTTGAGTGATAGAGACTTCAAGGTGGATCATCTTCGGCCTCGAAGACTTCATGCAAGCTTGATCCTTTCTCAAGTGGAGTCGAAGAAGAGTTCTAGGGACTACTACTACTTGGAACTTTAGAAGTGAAGGACTTGGTCTACAAAAGTTGTAAACACTCTTCACTTAGTTTAAAACTCTTTTGCTTACAATAAAACCCTAATTCTCTAGTTCGATTCTAGATTAGTATAGCTTAGACCACTAGATTTATAAAAATTGCATACTTGATGCTTGTAGAAATCTAGTAGAGGTGCTAAGACATACTTTCATGGTATCAGAGCCAAGATAGAGACTTAGGCGTAGTATAAACGACGTTGAAGTGTTCGATCGAAGTTTTGAAACCCTAATCTTCATAGTTGCTGTCCATTTTTCAAAAGTTGAAATTTTACAGATTAAAAATATTCAGAAAATCATGCAGGTAATTATATAGATCCCCAAGAAGTACGAGGGCCTATCTCAACCAAATGGCCGCGGAACCGCCGCATAACCTAGGGTTTATCCGCGGTTCCGCTGCCAACTTGGAGAGTTTAGGACTCGTATTTCTTCTGCTGCTCCATTATGTCATTTTAGACTTTCTAGGTATTTTTAGTGAGGCTCAAGTTGTTGAGGTCTCTGTGATTTGCAGGTGTTTGAAAAATCGATCGAAATGTTTAACATCGTCTAGATAGTCAGTTTGTCTGATACAATTTTTGGAATCCACATTGATTAGTTTTGTGAGAACTAGTTAGTGATTTGTAAATCTAGCATTTTAGTCTCATTGATGGATTTCCATGGAGTTTCGATTCGGATCAAAACTCCGTCACAATCTCGTATTGTACACGAACACTCGCCGGGCAACACTATTAGATAGCCACGCCCCATAACCTCGACCAAGTGACTATAGATGAACCCTGTGGCCAAAAGCATCCACTCGGGTGCTCGCGGCCGCGGTGTTCCGCTCAAGTGCACTTCGTTGATGGCATCGGGGGTGCGGGCATCAACTAAAGTTCCCGACGAGCATTCGATCATATAATCAAGAATCTTGTTAAATTACCGGACTTTTTTTTGAAAAGTGTTTTCAATTCGTGACTTAAATGCAAGATTTATAGGGTTAGGCATGAAACCCGGCATATGTGATATTCCGGGTTTATGATGTCTAAGGATGATGCGGATTCTAATTATTGTAGTTTTCATTTCTTTTCTGCAACTGTAAGTGTGATATGTGGTGTATCCCCAATCTCGTTGCTATACGTCAACGCCATTAGGGATAGGCATATTTACTTACGTTGATGACATGTAATGTTATTGTGTTGCTGGTTGATATATTATATTGGATCGTCGTGACTGAATAGCCGGGGGGTTTTGCTTGAGATGAGAGTTTTTCAATTTTCAATGATGTAAAAAATTGTATGTAATATTCTTTTATTGAGACACTTCCGGGTTGAGGTTGTTGTTGGCTATAGTGCCCTCAAAGTCAATTATTAGATCGCAGGCACGTGATTGCAATGATTGAGGGAGGACCTATACCGGTAGAACAGTCTTACTCGAGATGATAGTATGCTATCTGGTTTGTCTTTATCATCGTGTACATGATTCAGGTGACATTATAGATCACTATTTGTCACGACCCGAAAGAGCACGTGACTGGCCCTTGAATCATATGAAGTCTATAGGACTCCATCTAATCCAAGTAAGCCAAAAGCCCAGAAATCTAAAACCATTTTAAAGAGTAATTGGTAGAAAAATAGTTTTTTGAAGTAAAGAAAACATGTTTAAAAAGAAAGGATTTTAAATAACTAAGCCGAATATGCATTTTAAAATGTATAGTCTTTTATGAAAATTTCGGCAGAGTTTTCTTTGTAAAAACTGGCCCCGAACGGGGTACAACATGAATAATATATATGCAATGATAAAAGGCATCCCCAAGAGGGAGCTAGCTGTTGGAGATAGTGCCCTCAGAGTCAATTATTAGGTCACAGGTACGTGATTGCAATGATTGATGGAGGACCTATCCCGGTAGGACAGTCTTACTCGAGATGATAGTATGCTATCTGGTTTATCTTTATCATCGTGTACTGCTATAGGTGACCTGACAAGTCGCTATTACACGTTGATAGAGCCCCTAGGATTCTTGCTTGACCACCAGCAGTATGAGGGCGATCATATAAGTGGGAGCTGGGGGTCTATAAGCATATCCTTAAATGGTCCCTAGTCGTGTGAGTTTCGAGACAGGGCATCGATACTCCAGAGTAGACTAGTGTATACAGTCGAGACCCCGACGAGGGGCGGTGGCCGGTCTCACAAGCCACTGGTGTCAGTTGGATCACCTAAGATGTATACAGGTGCTCATTGGGTTATGAGTACACCGGACAGGACTCGCCGGGAACATGCCAGTTGGTCATATACCAAACGTCAGATGGCAGTTCCCTGGTGACATGTGTGCAGGTTAGTTCATCGACCTGGGGATCGTCATTTGTCTCGTGTGAGTTCCCACTGTACTTTGATTACTACCCTACCACGGCTCAAAGGAGTCGTGCAAACAGGTTTTAGTTGGGTGCAGTCCCGAGCCACATGGAGGCAGTGAGCGTATCTTCAGGGGTTCGTCTCTCCCGGTATTGGGGGTGAGGTCGCGCTGTGTCTAGGAGAGCCATTACACGAAGTCCTTGGCCAAGGCAGGAGATTTACTGGTAGGTATTCCAGTAGTATCTTAGGGTGTTCTGGGCTACACTCCGACACGACTTGTACCGCTTTTGGGGGTCTGACTTTTACCAACCCCCTAGGCCCGCCATGCGATACTCATAGACGAACGGACCGGACTGTACGGATATTGTCACTGACAGGCTCAGTAGGGTGTCAGGCTGAGTTCGCTCACAGACGTCCCTTTTAGTCAATACCTGGTAGCCCGTTACGTATTGGCTTATACCTCTGACGTGCTAGTGGTTAAATCCACAACCAAGGTGTTGACGAGTCTTTAGAGTCCCCCACATTCAGTTACTCAGCTTTCGGGCGAAAAGTTGTAGAGGCCGTATGGAGATATGGCAAGGTCCGATCAGATACGTGCGGTATTGCACGGATCAGGATCGGACAGTTTGTACTATAGGCCGTATGGATATATGGCAGGGTTCGATCAGATACGTGCGGTATTGCATGGATCAGGATTGAACGGATATTATTGGTCGGCTTTGGTTTAAGCCGGATCCTTGTATAGTACAGTGTAGATTTTGTCTCATTGCATTTGTATTTCGGTCGGAATACAAATGCGGGTGTGTATGCACAGTATCGGGGTTTTTCTGTAATTTATTACGGGACCAGTTTTCTGGAGTTGCCAGTTTGCTTTCCGTTTCGGCCGATTTCCTTTGTATCGTTCATTGGCCGAAGATTGGTGGAGGAGGGCTTATTTGCATTGTTGCAAATAAGTATTTGTGGAGGGGGTCTTTGCATATATTTGTATCATGATGGTTTCATGATGGAGCCCATCCCTTGACCTTGACTTCTTGACTTCTTCATGATGGCTTGACATTTGGAGTCATCATGGTTGTTTTGGAGTGTTTGTTTTTGTTTGTGATGATATTGTTTTGATCATCACTCATTATTCTTCCTTGCATGATAGCTCACCCACTCCCTTGTCTTTCATTGACTTCACTCCATTTCCCACCTACCACCATGAGGTATGGCCGGCCACTAGTGAGGGAGGGGGCTTTTTCTCTTTTGAGTGGGGAGAAAAATTTTACTCTCATTCTTGATATATCACATTTTTCCTCACCTCTCTCCTTTTTCCTCCACCACAAAGGCATCTCCATGAACCCCAAAAATGAGACTTGCTCACTAGATTTTCTACAGCAAATCTTGGGCACGTCGACTAGCCAGCTTCGTGCCCGAGTTGCCTCGGTATTGAGGTGGGAGCCCGTAAAAGAAGTAGGCGATGTGGTCCACTTCCGGCGACGAGGTGGAGACCGGAGCTTCCGCTGGAGATCGGGACGACGACGAGAAGACCGGAGGACTTGGATCAGTCGGTATATCTCTCTTCCCCATCTTGTAGTTAGCTAGGACTAATTAATGGTTCGATCCGGGTATTAGTGCGCGGCGGTTTGCCAGTTCAAGAAAAAATTAAAGTTTATCACCGCTTCCGCATTTGGCCGTCGGATTGACGACCGGGGCGCCGCCGTGCACTTACAGTGGTATCAGAGCCTCGCCATTAACTTAGTCTAGCTTGGTATAATGTGTTTTGCATTTCCGATCGACCAAAATTCCAAAATCTACATTTTCACTAGCATCAGTTTCTGTTGAAAATTTTTGGTCTCGAAAATTTTTTCAGGTTGTAAAACATTGATGTACTGGAAAATCTAAGAGCTCTGTAAAAATTCGATGAAGTGAATCCACTGTGGGAGCGCGGAACCGCCGCAAACACCCCCTTCTCACCGCGGTTCCGCCGCACTACTTTGGATTCGCTGCACCAATTTTTTACAGAGGCTTTCTGGTGTGAAAATAGGGGTTTTGGAATATTAATATTGGGCCCAGAATTTCTTGATCTGCTACAGTAATGCTTGGGGGCCCACTTGTTAAAATCTGATCGATCGGATATTTTAAACACATTATTTCACAGTATTTACATTATATCTGCGACCGTGAATGTCACTCGATCGGTAAATCCGGTCTAACTGCTATAGCCCGGTTAGACGGATTTGCGAACGTGACTTTCACGTTGATGTTCTGTTTTTGCTGTGATATTGCGGATCGGTCGTGGGGGATAGCCTGGATGCAATGCTAGTACAGTTTTGTTGTATTATGTACATTTGGTATTGCGGGGCGAGCGTCCGACATGTGGACTGCCGTCACTGCCTGTTTGTATTATTATTTTGGGGCACGGCCAGGTTGCGGTCGATGTACCCGTTGTATGTATATTTTACTTTCTGTACTAGGATTACCCCGCGGTGGGGTGCACGGATAGCCGGGTTCTAGAGGGCAACAAGCCCGCATCTCATGGCATTGAGATGGAGGGGGCTTCACTCTAGGATTGGCGGGCTATTCGCCGCACTCGTAGGGGGTACAGGTTGACCCAGGAGGGGTGCCCAAGTTACCGGATTCCGTGAAGTGCTGGGTGGTCCATTCACGTCGCTGAAGGGGGCTGCCTCGCTTCAGGTTTTGGCGGGTAACTTGCCGCGCCCGTAGGGGTCTAGGATTTCATTGCACAGGCTATCCACACGACCAGGGGAACGTCGGGTTTCAGCGGCTCTGTGAAACCCGGGGGTCCCAGATATCTGTATTGTTTCTGTGATGCTGTACATTTCTGTGATGTTGCATTTTATTCACGCCTTGAGCGAATATAATATATTGGTATATATATTAGTAGATGTTGTATATGTTTTGCATCCGCGCTAGTCCAGTCCCCGCTCTGTCGTTAGTTAGCTAACCTAACGGGTAATGACGGGACCCAGTGGCGAATGCGGATGGCATATACGTACATCAGTATATTTTTGTTCTTTGTGGTGTGATCAATTGATGGGACTGCATTGATTCGGATCAATGCAAGTCAAAAACAAACCTAATCTGATGTTGTTGGAACACTTTTCAAAAAGCTGTTATTGCAAGGACGTTCACTTTTGTTTTGCATTGTGGTATTCAGTTGGAATATCCTGCTCCTCAGTCGACAAGGCAAGGGCCGAGATCCCTTCACCGGGAGTGACCCCTTGGACAGAAGTTTGCGTCAGGGCAATAACTTCACTATAGCCGATTACTTTTGCTTTGCATCGTGGTATTCAGTTAGAATATCCTGCACCTCATTCTACGGGGAAAGAGCCGAGATCCCTTCACCGGGAGTGACCTCTTTAGCAAAGGTTTTCGTCACTATATTTTTATAAAGCTATCCGTTCCTTCAACGATATCAAGTTCACTACGTTAAAGGTTTTCGCCAGAAACCATTCGTAGCCCTCCGTCGTTTCATATGGATGGTCAATAGTATTCAAGCTGTGTATGTTGGCCAAAGTCAAGGCACAGTGATTGGTAGCTATTGGGTATTCATATGCAGCATAGATAGATGCGTTGGTTTGGGACAGTCGTACTGCCATTTTGGCCAAAGTCAAGGGTAGGTACGGGTGGATTCAAATTAACCTGGAGAATGACGGGTAGAACTTGACATGTGACTTATGATATGTTGGCCAAAGTCAAGGTCATAAGAGCATGGGGCAAAAATCACATCGGGAGTTTCAAAAGAACTGAAACTTGCCAGATATGCGCATACCTTCTGGAGTGTGATGACGTGAGCGGATTCCGTCACGTTATCATGTGATGATAGTTGGATCCCGATTCCCACTGATGAGTTAGTTTACTCCTCGGGTAACCCCGACTAATTCTTCTTTCAGGTTTGGAGGAGAATTTGAGGTACAGTGGGAGGTTTCCTGATTAGATAAATTGGTAACCATTCTGATCTAGGTTAGAGTGCATGCCGAGTGTTTCTTTTCTCTCTCTCTTTGGCAGCGACCATTGACCCGACCCTAAGACTATGACTCAGTGACCAAGTTGACCGAACCTTCTTAACACTGGCTTTTGGATTGTCAGAGTTGCAAACCTCATTGCCACTCCTACTTTTACCCTTTTCTCCAGGACACCCCGTATTACTACGAACGTCCACTTCCATTGGACAAAACCATCGTATGGTTAGATACGAACTCGAAAGAATTTATTCGAGGATGGTTTCAGGTTCTGGAGAAAACGGATAGGATTATTCAGTTGTCTTTTCCTTTTTACCTTCTCTCAAGTTGCGAGTACTCCTTGGTTTAGGAGATAGTACACCTATTACGCAAATTGGATAGTCTTCTTCCAAACCATAGGCAGGTGCCGACCGGTAGGGAATGAAGAAAACCAATTAGCATAACGATGGTGTGCAGAAGGTATTAGGTTAAGACAAAGCAAGGGATTAGTAAGAGGACAAAGTAAATTGCAACAGATATTCACGACCAAACCAAGTATTCCTTCGTCAATCCTAAAATCACCTTTGTATTTCTCCAGGACACTCCGTATCACTACGAAGATCCACAGTTTATTGGATATTCCATCGTATGGTTATATACGAACTCGAAAGGAACTTGTTCCAGTTCGGGGATGGATTCTGGTTCAGGAGAAATAGGAATAAGGTTTATTCGGTTGTCTTTTATCCTCACCTCCTCTCGCATTGCGAGTGTTCCTTGGATAAGGACAGTACACCCATTATGCTTATTGGATAGTCTTCTTCCAAACCATAGGCTGGTGCCGAACGGTAGGGAAGGAAGAAAACCATTTGGCCTAAGGGGTGTGCAGAAGGTAATGACTAAAGACATATAAAGGGATTTGGGGAGGTGGCAAAGAATTATACGGTTACAGTCGTGAATCTGGAAGAGGCATTACTAGGAATACCGGGATACCCCATCGAAACATTTCAATGTTTCAGTTTCACTGTGTAAAGTTAAAAGAAAACTGATTTCCCGATTAAATACTTACTCCAGGGTATGTATTTACCAGGTTTGATTCTCACATCTGTATGGTTTTACAGATGATGAGTGGGAGTAAGTTATTGGGAATTGGGTGATCATCCTCATTATATCGGGATTCGTTGTAATCGGTGATATTTGAGGAAGTCACCTGGGTAGTTTGCCGGTCGGCAAATATTTGGTTTTGAATATCCGCTGTTATGCACCAATTTCAAATTGATATATCTGTACGTCTATTTTCATAGAGTGAGATATACCTTTATGAAATTATGTCTACGACATTTACCTATATCAGTGGATGGTTAGGTAAGGAGCATTAAGCAGCGGTGTAATTCTTCTTAACCATAAGTACAGTTTTCAACCTACGACACACAGTGAATGAGTTATCAGACTCAAGGGACTTATACAGAGTATTGTATGTTGTCCAGGGTCCATAAGGACAGAGGGGTTGGTCCTCGTACTATATTCGGTTTACTTATGACTTCTCTAGTTTTTAGACAGGTGTTTCGTGGAAACACAGGGTCCGAATTTTGAGAAGTTATAGGTATTTGAATAGAGTAGAGAACCAGGTGTAGCAAGTATCGGGGTTCTTCAAAGCGATCGAAGATGTAGATACTTGTGTATGGTATTCAGTTGATAGTAATGATAAAGAGATCTTGCTTCTCTTTCAGGTTACTCATAATTGGAAGCATTTCTAAGTTGAGTAACGCTGATCATCCTTCTTCCATTTAGTTGACATGCACTGGAGACAGCTGCATGATTTGAATCTGGTTCAATTAAATCAGTGCCTCTGGTTCTATATTGGATATAGAACAGTTCATATCTTAACGATGTTAAGGTACGGGGAGTTGTCCGGTTTATGCTTAAAACCAGACACTGGACAACTCAAGACACGTTTCTGTAATGGCTGTTTGTGGGTTGACCCAGGCTATGACGCGGGTTGACTTTCTACCATCTGGAAGATCAATAGCGATATTGTTCTTGACTCGCCACAGTTTTAAATTAAAAATGG
The DNA here is from genome assembly GCA_030015575.1 of Agapanthus africanus. Lineage (NCBI taxonomy): Eukaryota > Viridiplantae > Streptophyta > Magnoliopsida > Asparagales > Amaryllidaceae > Agapanthus > Agapanthus africanus. The sequence continues at coordinate 336,351,722 of CM057345.1, read as the reverse complement.
ATTTTTTCAGAAAAACAGTAGTGGGAGTATGGTAGAACTGGAAGTAATTCCAGAACCATAAACGATTACTGAAGATTTGATAGGAACCTAAAGATTCAATCTGGATTGACATTCCATTGGCCACTCCGCAGATAAGGTGGGTAACTTCAGGCACCCGAGAGGTACTACGGTAGCCTCAAGGACGGTGACAGGGAAGTTCTTGTGCACCCACACTTACCATTGCTGTTGTTCCAGACTGTGAGATCCGGCAGGAGGATGAGTATAGCGTCGTTCTAAACTTGCTTTAGAAGTGTACGTTTATATGACTCTGCCAGAGGGTTGTCGTAGTCAGTGGGAGCAGCGGAAGCATTGGTGGACAGGTAGCTTATGTCTATTTATAGACTAAAGCAGATGTAGCGGAGATAGATCATCTATTTCTGACGTGACAGTCATGGGTTTGACTTCATCAGAATAGGGGATTGATCTATTGAGAAGGTAGTAGGGTGTGATATCCTGGTATTTGGATGACATACACAGAGTAGGAAAGGAAACTCCTATACTACAATCGGTTACACTTTGGTCGTCACACAGTGGTTTCTCCACAAAGGAAATGGATTTTATATCAGACATTCTGGTTACTAGATCTATGGTTTTAGATCTAGATTTGGGTAGTCTCCCAATCTGGGTACTTAGACAGCATTCTAAGGGTATTTAGAATGGACGACTCCATGCACGGTAGTGTACCTGCAGAAGATGGAGTCACCCTCTCTAAAGGTGTCTTACAGACTAAAGGAGAGAGGGATGTGCATGATTGGCAGATCACTTGCTCAGGCAATTGAGTCAATCATGAGATGTCAAGTACCACACCAGATATTGTTCTTGCACTAGATGCAATAAGTTGATATTGATCCAATCCTGGAGAAGCAGTCGGAAGCAGTTTTAGAACATAAGTGAATGTTCTAGGGATATGATAACAACAGCCTCATGCAGGAGACAGTTATCATTCCAGGCTTCCAAGGTGACCTGGACGACAAGGAGGTTGTCAGAGTTATAGTTTTTCCTTCTGATGAGGGGCAGTATTTTGGACAGGTGGTCCAAGGCAATACTGAGGGAGGCATGGCGCAGGATACTGATTAAGTTCAGTTGACGATACAGTCTAAGAAGTTTGGATTTGGTGTTCATTTATGAACTATGTCCCATCAGACATCCAGACACATTCTAAGACAGGTATTGCTCATTTCGGGAGATGGGTTTTCTCCGCGAACTTGAGATATAGAGAGACATAGAAAGAAACAACTAAGCGGATCAACTCACTGAGGCTATTCCTTGAACGCAATAGTTTCGCAAACGAGCTTTGTGAGACTGACTAGTAGAGGAGTTGGGTGTTCGGTATCACACGGGCTGTGAGTATGCGACATCGCAATAATTAGCCTTGAGTGCAAGTGGGAGATTGTTGGAGATAGTGCCCTCAGAGTCAATTATTAGGTCACAGGTACGTGATTGCAATGATTGATGGAGGACCTATCCCGGTAGGACAGTCTTACTCGAGATGATAGTATGCTATCTGGTTTATCTTTATCATCGTGTACTGCTATAGGTGACCTGACAAGTCGCTATTACACGTTGATAGAGCCCCTAGGATTCTTGCTTGACCACCAGCAGTATGAGGGCGATCATATAAGTGGGAGCTGGGGGTCTATAAGCATATCCTTAAATGGTCCCTAGTCGTGTGAGTTTCGAGACAGGGCATCGATACTCCAGAGTAGACTAGTGTATACAGTCGAGACCCCGACGAGGGGCGGTGGCCGGTCTCACAAGCCACTGGTGTCAGTTGGATCACCTAAGATGTATACAGGTGCTCATTGGGTTATGAGTACACCGGACAGGACTCGCCGGGAACATGCCAGTTGGTCATATACCAGACGTCAGATGGCAGTTCCCTGGTGACATGTGTGCAGGTTAGTTCATCGACCTGGGGATCGTCATTTGTCTCGTGTGAGTTCCCACTGTACTTTGATTACTACCCTACCACGGCTCAAAGGAGTCGTGCAAACAGGTTTTAGTTGGGTGCAGTCCCGAGCCACATGGAGGCAGTGAGCGTATCTTCAGGGGTTCGTCTCTCCCGGTATTGGGGGTGAGGTCGCGCTGTGTCTAGGAGAGCCATTACACGAAGTCCTTGGCCAAGGCAGGGGATTTACTGGTAGGTATTCCAGTAGTATCTCAGGGTGTTCTGGGCTACACTCCGACACGACTTGTACCGCTTTTGGGGGTCTGACTTTTACCAACCCCCTAGGCCCGCCATGCGATACTCATAGACGAACGGACCGGACTGTACGGATATTGTCACTGACAGGCTCAGTAGGGTGTCAGGATGAGTTCGCTCACAGACGTCCCTTTTAGTCAATACCTGGTAGCCCGTTACGTATTGGCTTATACCTCTGACGTGCTAGTGGTTAAATGCACAACCAAGGTGTTGACGAGTCTTTAGAGTCCCCCACATTCAGTTACTCAGCTTTCGGGTGAAAAGTTGTAGAGGCCGTATGGCGATATGGCAAGGTCCGATCAGATACGTGCGGTATTGCACGGATCAGGATCGGACAGTTTGTACTATAGGCCGTATGGATATATGTCAGGGTTCGATCAGATACGTGCGGTATTGCACGGATCAGGATTGAACGGATATTATTGGCCTGCTTTGGTTTAAGCCGGATCCTTGTATAGTACAGTGTAGATTTTGTCTCATTGCATTTGTATTTCGGTCGGAATACAAATGCGGGTGTGTATGCACAGTATCGGGGTTTTCCTGTAATTTATTACGGGACCAGTTTTCTGGAGTTGCCAGTTTGCTTTCCGTTTCGGCCGATTTCCTTTGTATCGTTCATTGGCCGAAGATTGGTGGAGGAGGGCTTATTTGCATTGTTGCAAATAAGTATTTGTGGAGGGGGTCTTTGCATATATTTGTATCATGATGGTTTCTTGATGGAGCCCATCCCTTGACCTTGACTTCTTGACTTCTTCATGATGGCCTGACCATTTGGAGTCATCATGGTTGTTTTGGAGTGTTTGTTTTTGTTTGTGATGATATTGTTTTGATCATCACTCATTATTCTTCCTTGCATGATAGCTCACCCACTCCCTTGTCTTTCAGTGACTTCACTCCATTTCCCACCTACCACCATGAGGTATGGCCGGCCAATAGTGAGGGAGGGGGCTTTTTCTCTTTTGAGTGGGGAGAAAAATGTTACTCTCATTCTTGATATATCACATTTTTCCTCACCTCTCTCCAAGTTCTTTTTCCTCCACCACAAAGGCATCTCCATGAACCCCGAAAATGAGACTTGCTCACTAGATTTTCTACAGCAAATCTTGGGCACGTCGACTAGCCAGCTTCGTGCCCGAGTTGCCTCGGCATTGAGGTGGGAGCCCGTAAAAGAAGTAGGCGATGTGGTGCACTTCCGGCGACGAGGTGGAGACCGGAGCTTCCGCTGGAGATCGGGACGACGACGAGAAGACCGGAGGACTTGGATCAGTCGGTATATCTCTCTTCCCCATCTTGTAGTTAGCTAGGACTAATTAATGGTTCGATCCGGGTATTAGTGCGCGGCGGTTTGCCAGTTCAAGAAAAAATTAAAGTTTATCACCGCTTCCGCATTTGGCCGTCGGATTGACCGCCGGGGCGCCGCCGTGCACTTACACTAGCTCTTCGTCAATCGTCGGTCACAACCACGCAAGCAATATAATATACAACGTCGAAGGGCGAGGATCAAAACTCAAAGAGAAACTCAAACAACATGAAAACCGTAATACTACAGCGCGCGACTCTAAGTTCGAAATAATACATAACTGGTTTCTAAGTCTGAACAATATACAAGTTTTGGTTGATGGAATTTCTAGATACAATGAATAATACATCAACATTGGTGGTTCTGATGCAAAAGAACCCACCTACCAAACAAATAACCCGCAAAGGAACCAGTGTGCCAGAAATGCCGCCATGGAAGCTGTACGGCAAAACCTGCAAGAACTGTTGTACAACGGGGGCGAGTTGCCAACTCGTGAATAGAAAATATCTACAAGTAGAAATCGAATGCATGACATAATCCTAGGTCAAATTGATCAGATATAATATAAACCACAAAAGAATAAGTCTGAAGCATGATAACATGGCAATGTAACATCTAAACATGTATGTAGTGCCAAGTGCTCGTGCCAGTGCCTCAGGTAAAGTATATCATAAATATGAGGTATATTTGCATGAATAACTATGATGAAATATCTAAATTGATCAATACACATATATTAGCGTCCCATTCCACTAATATTGGTGTAAGGGCATATATAACAGCGACCTAATCCACTGTTATATATACATATGAGGTATGATCAATGTAATCAAAGTCTGTATGTATGTGGATCCGGTCCATGTGTCACCCAATGACAATAAGCATCATGCTCGTAAATATCATAAAGCATATGCATGGAAGTATGAGGATATAATCAAAATCATGGAACCTGAGTGCCTAGCATCGACACTCGAAAACATCATGAAACCTGTGCCTAACATCGGCACGTAAAACCTCATCTATCGGGCTCCGTATGCGGTATCGGCTTTTGGCTCCGGCAGTACGGGTCGGCCCATATCCATCTCTCGACTCTGGTCAGTATCCTCCGGATAACCGCCAGATCCAACCAATCACCGGTAGGTAGTGGTCCCTCTGCCAGGCTTACCGTCTAGCTATACAGCAGATCCGTTCTCGCCCCGGGGTACCATACCGGGTCCACCATGTACCCGCAATCGGCCTCGTCCGCTCCTCGAATCGGGTTTCACATGTCACTCTCAGCACCGAGAAAACACATGGTGGACGCACTGAAATATCATATCAAGGGTAACCAGGTTTTTAAAACAATTACATATTCTCTTTTGAAATACCACGGTTCCTAAATCCAGAAATATCATGGAAACAATATATCTCAATGCGTATAATCAAAAAGCATGATGTATGCGACATGTAAAAGAAATGCAAGCATATCAGTATATCATGCAACATGGAATAGTAATATGCACATATTGGGGGAAACCGCTCTTTTAAAATGAATCAGTTTTTAAGAGTATCTTGCGGTTCCCAAAACTCTAATCAAGCCAGAATCATCTATGTATGTGAAAATACGCATGAATATACAGTATATAGGTACACAAGTATACCATGCAAGGGTCATATCCTGAATGCAACAGTACTACAGTGTAGTGACATGGCAATTATCGATGATGAAGTGTGTGAGCCGGCGAGCAGTGTACGTAGAACATATGCATCATCGATAATGGTGCTGGTGTCCTAACAGCATGATTGTAATATAGCAATAAACACATGCAATGCGATGCGAGTAGCATGAATATGCGGAATCGAATAATCAACGCAACAGTGAAGAATCTACAACAATATAAATATCATGCAGTTTTGCCATTTGAAATAAGACGAATCGGGGTTTTTTGGTAAAAGAAGGGATACGGTGTTTTTAAGAAAAGCCGTGTCTTTGAAAATGTCCGTAGAGTCCCTTTTGCCTATCTTTGAAATACTCCCTATTCATTAGCTTTGAAATAGTTATGACTCGGGTCTAGTCTAATGTCTACTAAATATTCTATATCTAACTATCAAGTCAATCGGGAGGGGTATGGAAACCACCTAAATCTGAGTCGATATATATATAAATAAATATAATAGTCGGTGATCCCACCTTAATAGTATCGCGTACGATACAGTATATCATAAGACATCCTCGAGTCATGAGTGCAGATCTATCATCAATATAAAGCTCGTATGTAAGTCCGTCGTACAGCATCCCAAATTTGGTTACGGGTCAATATCACCGTCATCTCATCAATTATCTGGTATACATATCATTATATCACATAATCTGGGGTACTGATCTAAGTCTAGTACAACTGATACCATCTATAGAAGTATGAATGCGTGTGTGAAACACACGTTCAAAGGCCCGCTAAAAATCACATGTCGTATCCCAAAAACGAATCACATCATATCACCGATCTCATGGCACTATGCCCAATATCGTCGACTTATCTCCATGTCATCCAATATCCTCATCATCACAATATATGTATAGCAAATAAGCATGTGTGTGCGTGTGGGTGTAAACCTATTCTAGAGTTCGCAACTAGGAACTATACTAGTTTACATCTACGCCCTAATCTAACCACAGAACATCTAATCACAATATCCGCGACACACTATAAGATATCATATATATATAATATATACATATATAGTATACCAACTTCGGACTGCGGGGGTGCTATACACCATCCACCCGACTTTCCCCGTAGATATAATCTATTCACCTTGTGTCTTCATTTGTCGACGTCGCCACGCGCTTGCTTGTCGTCCCGAAGTCTTCATGGGGTACCTACACATCAACGTATTGTAAATGCGTATTAAGACTAAATCAAAACTAAAACGACATACGAAAATCCAAACGATACGCTAAGGGGCCTATAGGTTAGAACCTATGGGTACGCTTTCAAAACCATCAATAAATCCTCGATATCGTCGTATGAACGCCAAGTATTCGAGCTAAAACACTGATACACAATTCCAGAATTCAAAACACGGAATACGGAAACACAAATCAAAACAGCAACTTAGGAAAAAGGCTCCAGATTCTACCCTAGGTCAAATTAGACAAATTTGCACATGCCAGGGGTCTAATTATGATATGTAGGAGCTACAGAACCAAAACGACACATTTCTACCCTGGTCTGGCCGCAATTTACTGCCAGAATGCATTAATTGGCGGCCGGGATTGGGAGTTAGGGGCTGGGGTCTTGGTGGTAGCTTCCTGGGTGCCTGCACATCTCACAGTCAATCCAAAATAATTTTCAAAGTCTCGGGGTGATAGCAGATCTCATATAACCTTCACAGATTTCACAAATCTTCCGATATCGGTTTCTAAATCCGTATTCCGGGTTTCAAGTCTCAGGTTTTGGTCTTAATTCAAGCACTAGGGTGTTTGTGTAGTCTCTACTGAGCTCAATTTCACATCACAACTCACATCTTCCACTAAACCCTAACTAGGTTTTCCTAAATCCACAAAATCACATGATATCGATTCTAATTTAGCATGGGGGTATAATTAATGCAAAAACTAAGCTAATGGTCCAGAAAATACCTCATTTGGCAACTCAAGAATTTTCTTGAGTTGCCCCTAGTGGCCAAAATCCTTACTTTCTTGGTCCAAATGGCTTCTCTTGAGCTTGTGCACCTTTTTAGTGAAATGGAGATAGGTTTTAGAGTTGTTTTAGAGGTGATTTGAGGAGTTGAAGATGGGGATAAGGAGGGGGCAGCAGCAGCTGCAGGAGACTAAGTCTTTGGTCAAAATAAAACCATACCTTTCTCTCTCTCAGCATACCTCAATATAATAATCTGATCACCACTGAAAACTGCATTTTAATACCGCTCATGCGTTATCTCTTTTGTTATATATCGGTACTATTAATCAGTGTCTGCTCTGTAATTACAGTTTACAAGTATTCGTGATAAAACACTGGAAACACATTCAAAATCACGGACATATCGTTTGTGAGACGACACTGCAAGCAGACCAGAAAACCGACCGATATCCCAAGAGCTTTTGTAAAATAAACGTGTGCACACACTTTTTGGTCCAACGCAATGCATGTTGCACACAACTCTTGGGCAAAGACCATGTGGGGGCAGCCATGGCATGATAGGTTATGCAAGTGGGCATGTGTTGGTGTGATGTGCATTAATGGGCATTGAATGCATAAAGATATGATGTGATTTGATGCATCTCATTTCGCTCCAATTCTCTGCATACAAACCAGGTGAAATAAGACCAATCAAACAGCATCAGAGGCTTATTGGAGTGCACACAAACCCACACACCCAATACGAGCCCCACTCCTCGGATTTGACCCGGCGACTAACCCTAAAAATCCGGCGACGTCGGCCCCACCTCCTCCTATGGGCCCCACCTTTCTTCTGTGCCTCCCTTGCTGCCACGTAGGATTATTTGTATTGTTTATTTATTTCTCTTTTGAGTCGATAAATAAAGATCAGTGGGCAAGGGAGAGAGGCTACCATGTATATACCATTTCATAATTTAGTTTTGCTTTGTTTTTGTTTAGCTTGAGTGTAAGTGTGCTTCATCTTGGTTTCTTCTTCTTCTTCCCTCTTGAAGCTCTCTTTGGAGAGCTTCATTAAGGAGGTTGAACAAGTCACTAAAGTTTGTATCTTGTTCTCAAGTGAACAATACATTGTTGTTTCTTTTATATACTTGCTCTCTTTTCTTGCTTTCTTTTCATTACCATACTTATCTAATTCTTTATTTTGGTTATGGTGTGCGTGAGGAAGTGAGATGAAAGGCTTTGACTCCTCTACCTCTTGATTATGTTTAATATGCTTAAATTCCATTTGGTGTTAAGTTTGCTTAGCTAGGATATGGTATGTTGTGATAAAAAGCTTGACAAACTCTTTGTTTCATAAACTATATACCTTCACAAACCCTTAGCAAACTCAACACCAATATCTTTTGCTCTCACTAACCTCTTTGTGTTTTCATTGTTGCGGTATGCTTGCAAAATCTCGTGTTTAGTGTTGATACCCCAAGCGCGGACATACAAACGGTAAGTGACCAAAACGGACTCATTTCGTGCTTTGCGATTAATGTCGTACTTTGACGGTTTGTGCTCCGCAACCGCATTGACAAGTCGTGCTTCATGCCGGAATCAAGGTAAAGCCGGACAACTCATAACCAAGGGAGCGTAGAGCTAAACGTCGTGATTCAAGCTTCCGAACCAAGCCACAACCATTCTTTCCTTACACTTGTTTTCTTGCTTTTCTTACTTTTCTTGTTTTCATATTGTTCTTATTATTTTTGTGACAACCAACCCTAATTTATTAATTTGTTAACCTTAAACAACGATACCTAATACTCAATTCCCTGCGGATCGACCCGTGCTTGCCGGCTCGCTACAACGCGCCGTGCACTTGTGGTTATAAATAGTGAAACGAGAACGATCTCGTGCGCGCATTCCGTTTTCCATAAAAACGTATCCATTTCCAAAACGTATGCGTCTGTGCGCGCGGGTGGTTTCCCAACAAGTTTTTGGCGTCGTTGCCGGGGAGTTGTAGTTACTAGGTATTGTTATTTCGGGTTCTACTAACAAAATTAACTTTTAACACAAATTTTTTCAAAACTAACAAAATACGATTTTTCCAACCTTTGTTCTCTGTTGTTAAGACCTGCAATCACTCTGCAATTCAATTTAAAAATCTAGTAAGTTCATTGGGACACTAATATAGCCTAAATAACCCACACAAAAATTCACCCCATCATCTCGGAATTTGGCCGGCGACGCACCCTCCTTTTCCGGCGACCTCGGCTAAGTTTTGGGATTTTTGATTTTTTGTTTTTGTGTGATCTTTAGCTTTTGTAATTTTAAGTATGCAGGAATTGGGGCACACATATCGCTTTTGACGCTAAATATCGTATTTTCCGACATTTTAGGTTTTTCGCGGAATTACGACCAGCGATCATACGGAGCGAGGTTCAATTGCAATTTCAAGACGTTGGGGAAGATTAGTGCCAAAGATACGGGTAGTTTGACCCGTGCAAGCGAACATTCAACGACTCGGATCACTTTCAAAGGGGTTTTCTTAAACCAAATCCATTTGGTATGTATTTTCTAACACCTCCTCCCGAATCCGACGCAATCCAATTCTCTATCTTTTGCAGGATTCTTTGCACAATTTTGCCGCCAATTGTAAAGAGAACTAACTGTATTTGTTGTAGCGCATAATACTTAACCAAAAAAGAATTATTTAAATTTCATGAATTCTTGAATTCTTTTATTGATTGCGCATTGCATTTTAATACGGAATTAAGGGCATAAAGACTAAAACAAGATACGGTAAAGGATTTCATCACCTTTTCTCCGTAGCCCACAAATCATAAAACTGCATCTTCGCATACCCCCAGTAATTTAAAATCAATTAGAATTCTGACTTTAAGGACTTCGTGCTCATTAGGAGAAGTTAACTGTGTTTAGAACACCGCTTAATGGTATATCGTTCACGGGGTGTCTAGGCAAGTGATCAAGAGAAAGGGTTATTTAAATAAGGAACTTCGCGAAAGCGTTGTAAAACCTCCCCTTCTCTCTTGCACTTACCTGGCTTCGTGATCCGTATATCTTGAGCCTATTTCTCGACACAGTTTTACTTCGTCAATCAGGTTCTTGAGCAAGTCTAGTTGACTTAGAAAACCGTAGACTGCTAGGGGTGTGATATTCTTTTGTGATATTTGTGCATTCTTGTTAATATGCGTGATACACAATACAATTCATTTTTTCATGACTCTTATTCTTTTGTTTATACTCCATCCCAAACTATTTGTACAAATTGTCAAAATTCTTCCCATATTCATGATGATTGTCCTTTTCTAGGGTGTGACCAACCGTTCCAAATTCTTGATAACGGTCACCCACCTAACACTCCTTGTAACGTTTTAAAAATAATTAAATGAATAAAATTGTTTAAGTGAATTTTATGAATTTCGGTAAAGTAAAATGTATTTTTCGTAAAATTAAACCGTAATTGTTTTTCATTATAATTTCAAAAATACATATTTTAATTATGTAATTACTAGTAAATGGTGTTTATTTAGCCACTTATAAATTTTTATTTTAATTAAATATTTTTCCTAAATTAATTATTTTAAATATCAACATAAGCTTTATTTTTTAAACTAAATTAGTGTAAATTACAAATTTGAATGGTTTTAATTTGTAAAAATGAGCCATGGTATATTAGAATCAAGTGTGTAATATGCAAAATCTTTTCCAAAATCTCTCCATGGTTCTAGAAATTTCTAGGAAAAGGGTTAAATTGAAAAAATTAGATAATAAAGGGTTTAAGTGAAAAAATGCATTATTTATGAACTTTCTACACAATACCACACATTTTTTCTCTCTCTCCACCCTCCTCCCTCTCCATGGCCGGCCTCCCCTCCATGGGTAGCCCCAAAATTTTTCCCCCATCATTTTTGCAATAAAAATCATCAAAATTCATTAAAAATTCCAAAAATAAATCTCAAAAATCAACATTCAACCTCTACCATTTTCCTTTGACCTATTTAGCATGGATTTTGGAGATGGAAAGCATGCATTTTGGAGGCTCATTTTCATGTTTGGGTTTCATATTTTGAAGGTATAAATTTCCTTCTTTTGTTTTATTTCTATTAGATGTTTCTTTTAAAGCATAATTAGATTTAATATATTAATTCTAGTTGCAAATTTTAAAATTAAAGTTAGGGTTTGTAAATTCAAGTTGTGGTTTTTATTAATTAAATAAGGTTATAATAGCTAGTTTAACATCTTTTAGAGTGGAAAAATATTGCATGGTTGTTGTATAATAAATTGTTTATTCAAATTGTTTTAATTAAGCTATTTAGCTAACTAGATTTTTCAAAAATGTGTTTGTGGGTAAAATAAAATTCTTATTAAGCTTATTATCATTAGATGGTAGTTTTAATGAGAATATTAGCATATTAAAGGAAAGAAAATCTTAGTTTGATTACTAGTTTCCTTTGATAATTGGAAAATAGTAATAAAATGCTAGTATTTTGTAAACTAGATTTTGGAAATTCCTATATAAATGAAATTAAAAATATAATCATGGTTTCATCATATCATTATCATCATGAATTATAGTTTAGTACATTAATTCATTCAAAATCATGTTTTGTGGTGGAATTTAGGTATTTTGCTTGAAAAATGTTGAAAATTGTTAAAGGTTGCAAACTAGAAATTTCAAATTAATACAAATTTGTGTAATAAAAATATAGTAATGGTTTGTATAGTCTAGTTAAGCTATTTAATGAGTTTTATGACCATTGGTTTCATTTAAATGTCAAGTTTTGATGAAAAACGGTAAATTGGTATTTTCGGGTTTTACGAAATTGGACGGTTTGATGGATTTTAGGGTTTCGATGGATTTAATCATGTTTTATAATATAAGTAAGGTGTTTTAAAACTACGAGTTATTTGTTGATGTTTATCTCGATCCATCGGAGTTTGTACGCCGATATCGAGCGATATTTGGTTCTTTTGCGTGGACGGGACATAGGTTTTAACCTATGCTTGTTCCTTGCGTCGTTTTGGCTTTTGTATGTGATTCAGTTTACGATACTATTTATATGTTTGCGTTTAGGTACCCCTCACGTGGACTGCGGGCGATGAAGAGGATGATGGCGACACCGTCTTCGGCAGACATGGACCAGGTGAGTAGATGCATATCTACGGGGGGAAGTCGGGTGGATGGCGTTTAGCACCCCCGCAACGTAGAATAGGAATAGTACTTATTGACATTAGGAAACCGGATGTGACCCTAGATTCTTAATGAGTAGGACCCTAGTAATGACCCTAGGCTGGACCAGACTGATTTAGGAAGACCATACCAGAGGATGAATACCCTGGAAGAGGTTCGTAGGTTTCAGGTAGAAACACACACACGCACACACTGAAACTCGACATGGTGTATACGGGTATGTGTATATATATATAGGACTAGGTATAGGTATATATATAGATATATACAACACGTATGTGGGATACATTGATACACGGGAATGAAACAGGATAACTGGGCTTGATGCCGTTATTCTTGACTATACAGTCGTATTAAAGTGTTAGCGGATCATTAGAGAATGAGATAATGAACAGGTATACCTAAATTATAATGGGTAGTGATGATATTGAGGTACATGGGACTCTAAAATAGAACCCGAACTGTAACTTGTGACTGATCACGATATGATATATGTATGACTTGATTACGACATCATATAGGTGTGACCTGATGTCGATATCATATAGGCGTGACTTGATGACGATATGATATCAGTAGGACTCGATCACAACATGATACATATGACATGCTATTTCTGAGGATAAATTAATGAGGTATATTTATGATGGCAATGTTATATAATTGATGTATGCGATTACAGCATAGCACCTCGATCATGACATGTGTTGATGATGATATTATACGAATACTGAGACACGTAGGTGATATTTGACCCGTACCCCGATATTGGGATGCCGTACGATGGATTTTACCGTACGAGGCATAGATGTGATGATTGATCCGCACTCTTGATTTGAGGAAGTCGTACTATGTACGTGACGCTATTGAGGCAGGATCGCCGACTATTAGAGATATGGACTCAGGCTTTAGGTATACTTCTATCGACCAGTTCTTAGGTTTAGTTTTCCTTAAGGGGGTTAGATGGACACTACGTTAGGTTCGAGTCGTATAGTGGTAGTGGTAATTGTATATCAAATGAGTAGATAACACACATCCGTCTTTACATTCACATTGTAATCATAATGTTGCATGTTCTTACATATGTTGCTATAATCAGTATAAACTTTACCTGTTAGGACACCAGCACCATTATCGATGATGCACATATTCCACGCACACTTATTTGCCGGCTCACACACATCATCATCGGTAATTGCTATGTCACGTACATTTTAGATCATATTGTCTTTTATGGATAGAATCAGTTAACAACTAGACCGATATAATATTGTGATTATTCTCTGATGTTAGTATAGACATGATATTTATTACTTAGACATTCATGCATTCATATTTTCATGTTATCATGCAGTATTATGGGCATATGCCGACACTTATCATATAGTTACTCATGATTTTGAGATTTGGATTTCTATGAGATTTCTGGATTTTGGGGAAAACCGCAAAAATATGTAAAAAACTTCTCTCACTCCTCCTCCTCTCTTTTTAAAAACATAAGATGCGGTTTTCTCGTGATGTATGTGTCGTCCACCATGAGATTTCATGTTTTCTGTTGTATTTCGAGACCCGATTCGAGGAGTGGATGAACCGTCTCGGGTACATGGTGGGCCCGGTATGGTACCCCGGGGCAAGAAGATCGAGTTGTAGACGATGAGCCTGGCAGGGGAAGGCTACCTACCGGTGATGTCTGGCGCGGCGGATATCCGGAGGATACCGACCGTTGTCGTGAGATTTGATGATATGGGCCGAACCGGACTGACGGAGCCCGAGATATTGAGACTTGAGATTACATGTGTTGTGTCGACGCTTGACACGGATTTCCATGGATTTCATTGTTGAGATTTCAGATTCTTATACACATTTTACTATGATAACAGCTAAAGATTTCTTATACATTATATCTGGATTTCAGGATTTGTTACTTTACATTCATGGTGCATGCATTTCATTTCATATGACATAGTATTATATGAGGCACTGACACAAGCACGGAGTATCTGCACTTACACGTAGTTTTACCCTGCTATTACTAGATGATTGGGATATTATAGTGTATTATTATGACCTAGGATAGCGTCGTACATTCGATTTCTTTTCGTTGATGTCTTCTACTCACGAGTTGGCAACTCACCCCCGTTGTGCCAAATTTTATTTCAGGTTCGACGTACAGGTTTCCGTAGCAGCTTGTTGGCACATCTTTTCTTCAGGGTGATTTGCACGGTAGGTTGGTTCACTTGTATCCGAACCACCATTGTACTTTTATTCATTCATTTGTATCTAGTAAGCTCCATCAACCATACTTGTATTACTTGATAAGTTTATTGGACCAGTCTTTTATTTCGACCTTAGAGTCGCGCATGTATTATTCTGATCTGGTGGTTTTGTTTCCTTTTGAGTTTTGAGCCTCGCCCTTTGGCGTTGTATATTATTGTATTTGTTGTGGTTGTTTCCGCCTGTTGGCGTTGAGGTAGCACCCGTTTCGGGATGCTTTTTATTGTTTATTTATATTATACTTGTTATACCCGTTTGGGGGTCAGTTTTTACAGAGGAGACTCTGCCGAAATTTTTGAGAAAATTTGTTGATGCTTTTAAACTTGTTTTCTTTTTTCTTCTTCTTCTTCTTTTATTGTTTAGATTTCTGGGTTTCAGCTTACTTTGGTTACGTGGCGCCTCTAGACGCTTCGTAATCTAAGTGCCGGTCACGTTCCGTACTTTCGGGTCGTGACAAAGTTGGTATCAGAGCGCTAGGTTTTAACCTTGTATAAGTCTAGGTGACCCTTGGTTGATGGAGTAGGCGATTTAGGTAGAGTAACGTACCGTGGGTATGGTCCGCGGCATACTTACGATACGCTACTCTGCTTAAGGAGCCTTAGGATGTACAATTGTTTGCACCGTATTCCATTCGTTCTTTTGATCTATCTTCGTCAATGTTGGAGGGTGGTTTCTGTTAACCACGGGCACACTGGCAGAAGGAGCTGCGGCTCGAATGCGATAACCATTAGAGTATTGGTTATTCTTGAGGATTGAAGCATTGCTTAGCGTGCGGATAAAGGGTATTCACATGCCGTCCGGATGAAGTTAAAGGGTTCGAACGATTATCAGAAAACCATTTTCCCAAGTTTAAGATATTCGGAAGAACATGCAGGTATTTCGATGGACCCTCTAGAAGAATGAAACCCTAACTCGACATAATGACCAAGAGAACGCCCTTGAACCTTAGGGTTTACGGCAGTTCCGCGGTGCCATTAGTGGGCTTGGGTTTGCCCTTCTACGGCTGGATCATCGATGCTGGGGTATGTACCGGATATTTTAAACTGTACTTGAGTGTTGAGCTCTCGGGGAATTATGGGATTTGATGGATCGATCGAAAGGTTTAATGTAGTCCGGATATCAAGTGAAGGGATCGACTACGTGGGAGACTCTAGATATGAGTATTGCCGTCGGTAGCGCAGTCAGCACACTTATGAAGAGATAAGTTTGAAGCAATCGACATCAGAGGAAAGAGGCGCACATTGACGATAGTGATTACGATGTGACTTGGTGATTTGAATTTCATATTTCTGTTATTGGATTTTGGTATTTTGAGGATTTTGTTCTACGATTGGTATTTCTTATGTGTACCTTCATTGCATTCTATCCGTGTTTCACATATCAGCTGTATTGATGTTGCTTATTATACACCCGGTACACTTGATTTGGTTTTATATATTTTGAGATTTTTTTTTTATTTTTTGATTTCGTGCATATGGGTTACACATGATTTTGATATATGCTTCGACCTAGTTTTTATCCATTTTCGTATTGTGATTTCGATTCTGATATTCGATGTATGTTTTCGTGCACCATGTGCACCTGATTAGGATTCTTTCGCATACTTGGCGCACTTGATGCGATTTTGTGCACACCAGATGCACTAAATCGGGGTTTTGTGCAGATTAGATGCACCTGATAGTGAGTCGTGCACGCCCGTTGCGCTTGACAGATGTTTTGGTGCACACCTGTTGCACTTATTTTGTTTTTGTGTGTATTCATGGTATCTGTATTTGTTTTCGATTTCAGTGCGCACCGGACGCACATGATATTTTATTGATGTGATTGGGATTGATTTCAGTTTGAGCAGTATGTTTCATAATCATTATTATTTGATTTAGTAACCAGGCGGGACGTGTATGTTAAATAAAAGATATATATATATATATAGTTATTTTTTTTTAAATAAACGTCCGCTACTTATGCCGTGACACGTGCATTGCACGGCGATTTTCAAGAGGGGTTTTCGTATGCTTCTTTATTATGATATTTAGGTGATTTCACTATAATGCACACTATATATAAGTTGTAGATTGATGTATATTATGTTGGTTTTCATATTGGGTTTTGATATTTTATTCTCGCCATAACTCCGATGATTGCGTTATGCTTGACGGAGTTGATTTTTGTTATGTATTGATGATTTCGGAGCCCCGACGATTTGAGTATTTTGCTAAATGTTTTAGTATTTGGAGGGGAGTTTTAATTTAAATTCGGGGACCGAATTTCTTAAAGGGGGGAAGATTGTAACGTTTTAAAAATAATTAAATAAATAATTAAATGAATAAAATTGTTTAAGTGAATTTTATGAATTTCGGTAAAGTAAAATGTATTTTTCGTAAAATTAAACCGTAATTGTTTTTCATTATAATTTCAAAAATACATATTTTAATTATGTAATTACTAGTAAATGGTGTTTATTTAGCCACTTATAAATTTTTATTTTAATTAAATATTTTTCCTAAATTAATTATTTTAAATATTAACATAAGCTTTATTTTTTAAACTAAATTAGTGTAAATTACAAATTTGAATGGTTTTAATTTGTAAAAATGAGCCATGGTATATTAGAATCAAGTGTGTAATATGCAAAATCTTTTCCAAAATCTCTCCAAGATTCTAGAAATTTCTAGGAAAAGGGTTAAATTGAAAAAATTAGATAATAAAGGGTTTAAGTGAAAAAAATGCATTATTTATGAACTTTCTACACAATACCACACATTTTTTCTCTCTCTCCACCCTCCTCCCTCTCCATGGCCGGCCTCCCCTCCATGGGTAGCCCCAAAATTTTTCCCCCATCATTTTTGCAATAAAAATCATCAAAATTCATTAAAAATTCCAAAAATAAATCTCAAAAATCAACATTCAACCTCTACCATTTTCCTTTGACCTATTTAGCATGGATTTTGGAGATGGAAAGCATGCATTTTGGAGGCTCATTTTCATGTTTGGGTTTCATATTTTGAAGGTATAAATTTCCTTCTTTTGTTTTATTTCTATTAGATGTTTCTTTTAAAGCATAATTAGATTTAATATATTAATTCTAGTTGCAAATTTTAAAATTAAAGTTAGGGTTTGTAAATTCAAGTTGTGG